>JAHSVA010000010.1:31982500-34382500 GCA_019915185.1 Eucalyptus camaldulensis
TCCTAAGAGAGAAAGCAGAAAGAAAATCCTGTACCATAGCTAAATCCTTGTTTTTCAGCCTATCAGGAGCTTCTTCGATAAAGCGCTCCATGAAGTGAAGTACGAAGAGCCCACAATCATAGTCATTTTTCTGTTGAGGAACCTACGGTGAGACAGAAAAATTACAAAAGAACAAGTCAATAGATAAACAATTTAGAAAAAGTAGGTACCGTCTAAGGTGTAGAAATTGACCCAACTCTTTCATCCCTTTTATCTTCTTTTTTTCAAAAGGAAACCCCTAAGTATACATACACAATTTTAGACAATTGCAGATGCTCCTTCAACACCAATGGTTGGAGTCCAAGGCTTTCATATTTACTTGAAAGAACAAGTATCATCCACCAAGAAACATAACCCTGGATTGCAACTCCCCATTTGCTGCAATGAACCATCCCAAACATATTGATGCTTTCCAATTTTGAGACATTGTCTTATTGCCATATCATAACATTTTTTTATTTGTAGTGATTATCAAAGCTTTACACCTTTTCTGAACAGAACAATTTCAGCAAATTTTACATTGAAGAACAGAATATTTTCTAATCATGGTTCTAACCCATGCCACTATAAATAGCAGAAGAGCACAAGCATGAAAAGATTATTGTAAGGTTGTCTGAAAAGATATTTACGGCAATTTTCTTTTGAACAATTTCCTCTGGGAGCACCTCCCAAATCTCTTCTTCGATCAGAAGATCTGAAGGAGCAACTTGTTGCCTTAGATAAGTCCATTCTTCAACCAAAAAGCTGCAGAAGCATATGAGGACCTTAGTAAATTGATAAACCATATGCAGACATACACAAAAACAATGGAAAGTACGAACATGCTCCAAAACTAAAACTAAGTTCCAGTTCCATGTATACTGAAGCTAAGAATAATAAAGTGGAGACAAACCAAACTCAAAAATTATATCATGCAAATCTCAACATGCTCCCAGATATATTGTGGACTTAATGGACATTTCGCTTTGAAAATATGTATTAGTGTCAATTATGCACCATTATCAGTCAACATAATACAAGTCACATTTATGTAAAGATTGTGAAATGCAATATGGAAGAACCATCTGGCCAGGACAAAAAAAGGCATGAAAGAAGCAGTGTACGTCTCGCACAAACACCAAGATTTCTGCTATGACTAAAAACTATCTTAGAAACAGTGTACATCTCGCACAAACACCAAGATTTCTGCTATGACTAAAAACTATCTTAGAAACAGTGTACATCTCGCACAAACACCAAGATTTCTGCTATGACTAAAAACTATCTTAGAAACAGTGTACATCTCGCACAAACACCAAGATTTCTGCTATGACTAGAAACTATCTTAGAAACAGTGTACATCTCACACAAACACAAAGATTTCTGCTATGACTAAAAACTATCTTAGAAACAAAGGATCCGTTGATTAAGAATATGACCACACAAAATTAAAACACACTACCAACAGCAAGGGTAACAACAAAGTCCACAACATATTGTTTGAGTTATTGCCACTACCAAGATTTTTTAAAACTTCTATGTCAACCTACAGCAGGCATAACAACAACGGTCATCTCACAGAACTCCACAAAATTGATATCTCTACTACATTGTATGACTTAGACCAAGGATCACAAATCAATGCTCTCTCTGTACTTTAGAAAAGGTATTTGCCTCATATTTGATGGCTAATAACTCTATACATCAACTACAAATAATTGGCACATAAAAGCATGAGATGCCACTTCATCTGGAAAATCTGACCATTTTCAATGATGCATCAACCACAGAATTCTTTCAAGCTCACCTTTTAATGTAATCAAGAATTGATTTACTATGATGAAGCCCTAGTGAATCAAGATGAAGTATAATAGGGCCAGAGTGATCATCCTCGTCACGAATGCAGATAATTGCCAAGCTCCAATGAAGGCTGACAGGATCAAGGAGATGCCTATGTTAGAAATCTCACAAAGCAGAATGCAGAAGAACAATAATGGGGTCAAGCTACTTCAGTTGCTTCCTCAGACTCCAAAATGCCTATCACGTAGATGATTTAAGTTAGACACACCAAAGAATAGACAAGTGGCACCATTTAAGCCCTTATGCAAGCTAAAGTAAGAAGAACACGAGCCAATGCATCAATCTAATGCATATTAACAATCTCAAATTAAATAACTCGAACTGAATATAGATTATACTGTCGAATGCTACTTTATGCTTCAGCCCAAGATTGTCCTACTACATTAGCAGCACACCATTTAGACAATACATAAAATGACAGTGGATCAGCAAATTCTCTTTGTTAAATTATCCTACATCTCGTCCATGGGGTTTCAATGGGCCTTATATCACGTAGTTTCCTCCCGCCTATCATCTTAAACTCTTGGGCTAGACATTTTAACATGGTAGCAAAGCCAAGTTCTTCTGCCTCTGGTTTATTTCCACACAAGGCAACCTATTTGTCAATTCCACACATCGTTCTCAGTCTGATGTGTACGTGAGAGAAGGTGTCAAAGCACCCCACATCGCTTTTCTATGGGGTTTCTATGGCATTATATGCATATAGTCTCCCTCCACCCATCAGTTTAAGTTTTTGGGATGGACGTTCTAACACTTCCATTGGAGCAAGTAAAATTTGGATGTTGATCATGTAATTTCTCCGTTTGTATTTTCCTTCACTTTAGACTTATTGCTGAAATTGGAGAACCTCATATCCTATCTGCCGTTGTTGTGAAGAGGCTACACTGGCCTGAATCACTCAAGCTCATTTTTCTGGAACCAACTCAATTATGTGAGATTGCCAACACCCATTTTCAACTATGTGCAATGTTCAGCCACAATAATAACCGTAGTTTTAATTTCGGATTAGTCTTCTTTCTCTCTTGTACATTTCAGACAAGTCCATTTTTCTATACTATCTTTACACTCCCAGACAGCTGATCACAATGAAAGGGACAAGTCTTGGGGGGTTTTTATGTCTTCAACACTGATAATTATATGCAGAAATCATCAGAAAAGTCAAATGGATGGAAAGAACCAAATCACCAAGTTCTTATCATCACTAATCTAGATCCAAAAGTCTTAGAGAGTTCATAAAAACATGTGGGCAAATGAATCTTATTGAGTTCACTGGCGAGTTTCACTTCCATGACTCATTAATAATAGTCCTTTTGACTGGCAGGCAAAAATAGTCAGGGCATCCTTAGCCATGCTATAGGTTCATGACTCATATGCTTCTTTCTTAGGTAACTCAACCTCAAGGTATATACATGGTATAGCTTTCATGACCCATTACTACTAATGATTGTTTCATATTTAACTCAACCCTCAAGCTACTAATCAAACCTGTTGGTATTGCAAATATTAAAGGCTGAAACAACAGTTCTTGCAACCAAACATCCAACCACTTGTACGCAAGCTCAACCTCCTATGTATTAAGAGAGGTCTAATCTATCTAGGAATCAGTTTTTACCATCAGAACCACATTGAAGTTCTAGCATTTTGTGCATATCTTCCTTAAGAACCTGTTAACTAAGAGCAAAGAGCCTTTACAAAAATCTTCAGCAGCAAATTGTAGAAAAGTTATTGAAGATACAAGATTATTGAACTTACTCCTCATGTATAGGTATAAAGACATAAGCCTTCTGAAATATGTTCACGCCCTTCCACCACCTTCTGAACTTAGCAAAAAGGGCATCTTTCTCCTTTCCCTGCTTATCACATGAAAATCATCCATTAGAAATAAACAATAGTGCATCTGAATGCATATATGAAAGAGAAGATGTCATCATTTCATTAACAAAGAGAGCATTAACTCGAAACAATAATGTGTCCAAAAGGAGAGAATCTAGAACGCACCCATAAAAGAACTAATGCTCACCTATGGACCAAAAATTAGTACAAAATATGGTGGAAAAAAAAAA
This sequence comes from Eucalyptus camaldulensis, assembly GCA_019915185.1. Taxonomy (NCBI): domain Eukaryota; kingdom Viridiplantae; phylum Streptophyta; class Magnoliopsida; order Myrtales; family Myrtaceae; genus Eucalyptus; species Eucalyptus camaldulensis. The sequence continues at coordinate 31,986,442 of JAHSVA010000010.1, forward strand.
AAAAACACAGCACTTAAACAAATAGCATAAAAATCTCCTGTACAAAAAGAGTCCATATTGCTTTACCCAAAGATAGAACAGTCAAAGCATAGAGTCAGGACAATCCAACCAACCACAAAGCATGGTAGAAATAACAGATGGACATTCATTTTTCAAAATAAATCCATCAAGAGGAGAAACTGAGGAAAAGGTCACCTCGCATGATAATGCCTCTTGGAGCTTCTTGTAGAAATATGTATTAAAGAAATGATAATCATTTATTCCTTTATCTGACTTCAAAGATTGCTGTTGTAGGTATCTAGCCAGTGAACCATCAAGAAATTAGTACCAAAATAGAAGGTAACAGTTATCACCATATTATCTAGGCATAAAATCTACACGGGAGAATAGCAATAAGAGGCTTAAAAATTTAAAACTACAGATAGGTATACTTATAGAGGACTCATAAAGTAAGTATGAAGAATATCTGGGAATTAAGCATAATTAGCGAAATATACAACCAATCAACAGACCTACGAAAGGAAAAAATAAGGAGAAATAAGGATATTGCTAAATGCCCTGGGGGAATAGCCAATCCTAGTCCTATCCTACGCCAATAATAAAGGCAACGGAAGTCAAGGAATATTCTCTCTTTCTTATTTTGCTTAACATGTTTTTTACCAGTATTTTGACTTACAAAAGATCTAAATTTGTTAGACGTACTTACAGAACGTAAAAGTTCATGATAGGTGACGTCAAATAGTGCTCAGGAGCAAGGCACTCTATGTCTGCATAACAAATTTCAACGGATTGTGGATCATCCCTGGCAAGAGATAATGACAAAAATTATCTCTATGTGATCAATGCCAAACTTTATCAATAAGAAGAAGAATGAGATACCTTGATGGATAGTAGATTGTAGCGTCTTTCATACTAAAAGGCACGAAAAGATCAAATTAATAATATTTCCCACAATCGCCTGCCTTAAATAGTAAACACATAGAGCATAGAATAATGGAACAGTTCAATTACCATTCATTCAATTTGTCACCTCCTTCAATTCTCTCCACTTGTTGACATTCTTCCTCGTCGACCAGAACAACTGTTGGCTCCTTCTTAAAAAGAATACAATAAATAGATTACGTAAAGAAAATAAATAAATAAAAAACCCTGAAAAGGTCAGAACAACTCTCACGAAATGTTAAATTATGAACAATGCACAGGCCACCATTTTTTTTTTTTTTTTGGGATAAACTGTCCTGTATGACATTTACTTTACCAAAGCAACTTCAGAAACTATAAAAACTTCCTTTTCTACATAACAACAAAAAGGTATTCACTCGGAATCTTCACCAGTCATGTTTAACAACCACTTATGCCATAATGAACTTATCCTCAAATTTTGCTTTCAATATGCCAATGTCACCAGGTACATGTAGTAATATAGACCAAAACCTCTCGATATGAAACCTCAAGGAAAACAAAGAAAAACCGATGATTTAAAATGGAAAATCCCACTGGAAGTCAAGATTGCCAGCACAGGGACATGTTGAGCTTTTCAACTTAAAAGTTGCTATAAATCCCATGTAAATTAAGGCTATGCCAATGTAACTTACCTGTCATTGATTTTCCCCTAAAGATAGTATAGATACTTGATCAACTCAAAGTCTACACCAAATGAGCTAGTTAAGGATCAAATTCAAGCTCTCCGATTGTGTTTTAATGCTGTAGGAGGGAAGAAAACCTAAAGTCTAACGGTTCCCATGCTAATTGTACTTCTTTTCCGAGTGAAATATTTATACCAGATATTACCAACATACATACCCAAATTGCTTTAGACAAATGAAAATCATATCCAAGATATCAGATTAAACTATCTGCAAAGGTGACAAAAAAGAAAAGAAAAGAATGAAACGTACCTTCTTAGCCTTCGAATCTCTGAAAAGTTGACCATGGAAATCATTTTCCCTACCATTGATTCTTATGATTGTTATGTTTTGGTCAACTCCAAATTGAAAATGATAAATGCAGCTACAAACAACTAATACTGATTGGAGTTAGGCAGGAAGCCCAATGGAAGGACTCATTCATTCTGGCAGTGTGTAAATATGACGCAGCAACTAACTTTCCTGGGTAAGCCTAAAGATATCATTATCTAAGTTTCATCTCTAAGACTAACAAGTGATTGTCGCCAAATATCAAAGTAGAATACCAAAGCAACGCATCATCTGGTCAATTGAATGATAGCTTGCTAGTACTGCTCCTAATGGTGTCAAAAGCAACTGCCGAGACATCATCCAGAAGGGTCCAAGTCCTACCAGGCATTCCAAATCAAATTGTAACTTATCAATCCAAGACCTATTATTAGTCATCATAGCATCAACGACATCATGAAGCAAGGAACTAAATTTTCAGCGAATAGTCAAAATATCCTCTTCATCAATTCAGCTCACTTTGGAAATTTCAAAATAGATTAGAGTTCTATATGGTGAAGTAAAAAGAAAAAAAAAAATTGGTTATTTCAATTTCAAACTTTCTTTCCTCAGTGAGTTGTATTAATAGACTCATATACCCAACCATGTTGTAATGATGCAAATGTTTACAACTGAATCTTCCATTTAAGGTAAGGACAAGGAAGAAAAACCACTACATATGAGCAAAATAACTCACCTTGTAGATAGTCGACCAGAAAATCTCCTGCTAAGATCACGTAAGGTATAACTGGATGATGATCTAGTCTTCCGATCACTGTTAGGTGAATGATCGGCTCGTTCCACCGAAAGATTTCTTGGTCCCCGAAATGGTTGTTTTCTGGAGGATGGATAAGCTCCTTTCCTTTTTCTTGGTGAGATCTTTCCAGTGGATTTCTGTATTAGTGGATCTGAGCAAGTCATGCTAGGTGATCCATTCTTATGCAAGTTGGAAGCACTACAAGGAGTCTGTGAAGAAAACTCAGTATACAGCTCCAGCAGTATATTAATGTAAAACATAATCGTGGAAAACCAACCATACTTCGTCCTCCAATTTTCCAGAAAAAATCTCTGCAAACGAGGACCGAAGGGGGCCTGTCGATTGTGTTGTCGCTTCTCTTAAGCCATCAGATGCACCTAAAAAAGCATGTCACTTCCTCACACGTGTTGTAAAAGACAAGACCGATGATTCAAAGATACATCATGAGCATTGCTATTACCAATTACAGTAATTAATTATAAAGAAATTATGCAGTCCACTAAATTAGAACTAAAATCCATTTGACTTGTCCAAGGCTCCATATAGGAAAGTTAAAGTAGAAAGAACACCAACATGGTCAAAATGCATTCCTACTTAAGATTTCAAATCCCAATTATCTATTCACCTCCAGCCACATGCTCCAAAACTCTGAATTCCATAAAAATTCTCTTGCTATCATGTTACTTGAACAATGGAAATATATGAGAAAGTGCAACCTGTAGTCACAGAATCAAAAACAGCTCTGGAAAGCACACTTCTTCTGGGAAAATAATATCTTCTATAAATACTGAGTTATCACAGTGATAAAGAATATAGAGTGAGAGAACCCCTCGTGTTATCTGGAGACATCATCTGGCAGCATAAGACAGAATAATGGCACTCCAGCAACGAGCTACAGTCAATAAAAAATTGAGCAGAACTTAGCGTCTCAAACTAATGTTACATATCCCCAGAGGTGCTAGTAAAGACAACCACTACGTGAAAGACGGAAAAAACTAACAGAAAGGGGGACAAACACTACCAGAAAGCAGAGGACAAAATGGTGAGCTGCCTAAGTATTTGTGGAGAAACCACTCGTTACGCTCTCCTCCTCTAAATCTAATCTTTATCAACCCCTTATTTCCTCTCAGTTTCCTTTTCATCTCAGGATTATTCTTTCTCTTTCTATCTAGTCCTCTTTCCAATAATGTGATCTCCAACTTCACCTTCATGGTTTCTTGTATCCAAATTATTTATTTGTTTGTTCTTCTACCAAAATTATGTCAGTTCTCAGCTTCAGAATTGAGAACTATTTGTATACACTTTCTGCTAATCTTTAGGAAGCAGAACTAGCTGAGATAATGAAAAAGCGAATTAACTGGCCAGAAATTTGGTTAATATAGGTAAAGGTGCTAGGTGACTTGCAAAAAGACAAGCACGAATAAATTGTATTTTGGAAAATGAGGCAGATGATATTCTATTTGACTTTCAATAACCTTGTTTTGACTAAAGGTGGTTCCAGAATGCTTTGAAGTTGCTCATTAAAAGCTTGAATCAGGATGTCCCAATTCACTAAAATTCATACGGTTCCTATTGCCTTCAATGCTGTACTTTTAGCGTTCCTTCTGCCACTCAAATGCATTTTCAATTGCCAAACTGCACAGCATTCAGATCTCAGTGCCGACGATAACAACCAAATGTAATTTCAAATACAAATATTAAGGCCATGAACAAGTCCCAGAAACATGGTCTTTAACCTTTTCTTTTATCATGTAACTCTTCACTGAGGGTTGGGAGATGAGAGGTTTGGGAAAGTATAAACTATATTAATACCTGATATGGCATAATCAATGCATAAAATTTAATAATGTAAGCAATATACTGAGTATAGACCACATAAGGCAAGAAGGCTAAGAAAAGAAAGGAAAAGATGATCGACTAAAATTAACATATTTGAGGATGAGAGGGAATCATAAACAAGCCGAAGCCACATATCGAAATAAGCTTGGGCAGGTATTTAATCTTCTACATAACAGCGCAGCAGCATAAGAGGTCCCAAAGTAGGTCACATGTGTCCTCCAGCATTGAATCCACAGCACTAAAGCTCAGGCGAAAGCATAAGATGCTCTAAAGTTTACAAGCGCACAAAATTTGGCAGTAAACCACTTCAGTGATGCAATATAGCATCAGAGCCAAAGAATATTCCAACCTCTCAAAAAAATAACTATTCAGAAAAATCATATACACCACTGAACCACCATGGGCATGGTATAACCAAGCTCAAAATTTCCAAAAACTTATCAAAAGATATAATAATGATGTCATCAGAACAGCCAAGTCCTCACCTTGAGCAATTGCACCAGTGGACTGTGTGGGCTTCTCACTTTCATCAGCATCCTGACAAAGTAAAAGTGCAGATCCGATCACTGAGATTGATGTGTGCTAAGAACTCTTCATCTATATGGACATCCAAATTTACAATAGCATAACGTGCTCCATATTACAATTCCATCCAAGCCTAAAATATGAATTCATTAATGATGCTAGTATCAAGCTTGAATGACTTCACCATTAATCTTTTTAATCATAGCAGCCAATGTAAAACAGTTAATGGGCACAACGAAAATAATTAACTCTATTTTATTTCCAAAATCATGATAATGTCCAAAACCAAGTGGCACAGAGTGACTGAATTACATCTCATTTAGCTGGCAACCAAGCCAATTGCATGAGAAGAATCAGTTATTCCGAAGATCTTCAAAATTAAGTCAATCATTTGAAACTTGACCTGGTACCTTGCTCACAACACAGCTTACATTAACTGCAGATGTTATGTTTGATATTGCGCTAGACAGGCTATTAAGCTAAGAAAAAACCCATAATCAAAACTCAAGCTTGAACGATCTTTTCTTATCTATCATAACTTTTTTTTTCACTTCATAGCAAGAGTAGAACAAAATAAAGCATCAGGATAAAGGAACAAAGGCTGCAACAGTAAGCAGAAAATGAGAACAAGTTGACTTCAACTTTCAGACTGCATCCTCCAACAGCAACTCCCGTAAAGCATGCATGTCTACTGCAAGGAGAATGTCAAATGCAGGTGTTGCCAATCTAGAAGCATCGACTTTATGCCATGGGCAAACCCTAAAAAATGTCATCTTTCAATTCGAAAGTAAAAGATTTCAAGTCATCATAAGGGAAGGAGAATGCTGGAGGGCAAGGAGAAATAAAATGGTCTCCGACGTTGGATATCAACCACATCACAGACCCTTCCCACTTTTCATAATAGGAAAAGGGACTTACTGTGCACAAAACATTGATAAAGCAGCAAGAAATTTCAGGACTTCCCTTGAATTCAGCTCGCCAGGTGTAGTGGGCAACAGCATTGCAAATTCGCAAGCACGAGACTATAAACCCGTTCCCTATGATTGCTCAGTATTGCCGAAACGATTTCAATTGAAGAGAGAATCGACAACGGAAAGCCTTAAACCTTCATCTACTCGATCATCTACGAAACGACCGACGAAAAAAATGCTAAACCCACTTCACCGAGCCGCCCAATCGGTGGCCCGACGATCCAAAACCCGACCTCACGACCCAAGAAACAAAATTTCGGGAAAGAGAACCTTCTCGATGCGGCGGAGCTTCCTCCGCTCCTGCTCCTCCCGGAGACGCCGGAGCGTCGACCGGAGCTTCTCCCCTTTGTCGCGCAGACTCCGCTCGCAATCTCTGAGGGTGCGGGCCTGTCTGGCGATATTATCCGCCAGGTTCCAGTCGCTCAGGGCCGTGATCCAGTCGTCGGTATCCGCCGACGCCGACGCCGACGCCGCCGCCGACGCCGCCGGGGCCGGCGCCGGCGCAGAGGGGGAGGAGGAGGAGGTGGAGCGCTCGACGACCAGGACCGGCGTGGGGGAGTCGTCGTCGTCGTCGGCGGCGGCGAAGAGCTTGTCCCAGTCGAGGCCGGTCCGGCCGCCGGGTCTCTCCGATTCTTCCATGCAGCGGAGGAGCGGACAGCGTCGTCAGACGGAGCTCGCCGCTCGCGCTTTGCAGTTACGGACTGGGGGGGAAAAGTGGGGGAAAAAGTATGTGAGAAATGGCCGAAGGAGAAGAGAGGATGATGAAAAAAGGAGGGCGTGAATAAAATAAAACTTTCCGACCAAAAATAAAGAAAAGAATAAAATAAAACTTTAAAGAAAGAAATCAATATAACAGATTATGGGAAATCAAATTTTATAAGAGGGCTCATCAGAAGATTACAGAATATTATTTTTTCAATTTTTTCAATTTTTTGGCCCTTTTATTTGTTATTTATATCCCCCTTCTTCTTCTTTTTGTCATTTGATTTTTCTTCCCCTACTTTTTGTTCAAAATTAGGAAGTTTCACGTCTTTTAGCAAAATAGAGATACACGTCTTTCCTTGAGTTATTGACCTTCTATGAATGAAGAAATTTCTCGTGTGATGGCAAAAAGGTTAATTTTAGATAGACAAATTAGGCCGATCGACTCAATATTGTTGGGTCGAGATATTTCATTAACAAATATGTAATCTTTAAGGTGGAAGAGAATAGATGTCTCTTACAGCTTTTTAAAGGGCAAAATATCCCTTGCTTCAAGCAATTCCTATAATTGCTTTTGAAATTTTTCTAGTTCAATGGGAGCCATTCGAGAGCAGTTTAGATTCTACGATCTTTTGTCCATTAATAACTTCATATTCTTTCCCATCCCGTATTCTTTTTTGATGAAACGACATATAAATTTTGCCACCTCTAGTTAAGGGCAATTTGATGACTATGTAAGTGATAAAAAGTAAAAACTTTTGTATATAATGAGATCAAGCACATTCGATCACTTAATAATTATGAAAAATATGTAACTCGCAAATTCACTTATTATGTAAGGATGGATTTTTTGACAAAAAAAAAAAGAATGGATTCCATAATTCATTCACTAGAGTAAATAATAAATTGTACCTCTTAACAACTATTTATACTATTACATAGAGTAAAGCTAGCCTCCCACTTTTAGAAAATCTCAATCGCCTTTCTTGTCCAAAAATGTGTCCATTCACGAATGAGTGGATTTGTACTTTATCTCACTTTTTTTTAATATAGAAATGCTTATATTATCTTTTCCATAAGAAACTCTCTAAAAACATTTCAATTCTTGAAATATTCTCTTTCCATAATCATGGACTAAATCCTCTACCTTCTATACCTTCATCTCCATTATTTAATATTGAAATATATATATAACAAAATGATGTTGCTTAATTTTTGAAATATCGATTTATCAACATATGTACATCCATAATATTTTCAGATTGGAGTGGTGGTGCAGGAGGGTCCACCGCTATGCTTGTTGTTTTGATGCTGCCCTTGATTCCTGCTGGTTGTCTCGTCCTTTCCGTTTGGGTAATGACGTTTGGTTTGTTTTTAGCTTGGGTTGCCATTGTTTGGCCGGCTAGTCATCTTTTTCTTTTGGTCCGTCTTTTGGATGTGGCTGTAGTTGTGCGGCTTAAGCCGCGTTTTGTGCCTTGTTGGCTTCCCTTTACTTCTTCCTTCGGCATCCTTCCATTCATTATGCCTCTATTCATTATGAGTGTATGTTTTGGTGCAGTTTTTGTTGTAAATATTTATTAGCTTAATATAATTACCTTTTACCAAAAAAAAAACCATCTATATGTGCACATTCATTAAAACCTACCAACAAAATTCGCAATTCCACGTATGTTGACAATTTAATAATATCAGTAATCAATGTTCAATTATCTTCAAATAATTTTTCATCTCTAAGTTCAACACTTCTTTATAATCAACACTACAAATTCCGTAAAAATGAGAAAAAAGAACTAACTTTCTTTGTTCTTCTTTTTTCTCAATTTTATTGAACGAGCACTGAATTTCATTCATCATTCAGTAAATGAAAAAAATAAGTTGTTCATGAAAAAGAAAATTTTATTTGACTTCCTTTTGTTTGACTTCCTCATGACGTAATCTTAAAAGGTGATATTACGAAAAATAAATTGCTTTCCAATGCATGATTAATTTCTAATTAGACTGCCTCTGAAAAGAGGGACAATGAGAAAGCAGAAAGGTATAATAATGAAATAATCCCTGCTAATAATATCTGATAGGAGATAATTCAAATTTTAGAAGACATTCCTAGAGCAACCAAGTTATAAATGTATTGCTAAAGTCCGGAAGGATTGTAAAAAGGATTTTTGTCTCGCTTAGATTGATGCCGTGTTAAATAATTTTTTTTTTTCAAAAGTTTTTCTTGTCCCATATTAGAGTTTCCTCTCCCTTTAATGTAGCGGTTTCATTAAAAAGGGTCAATGAAATATCTTTAAAATAGTGGAAGGATCAATATGAATCGATAAAAGTTGCTAAAGCTTTGTTGATTTTAGCTAGGTTATTAAATGACAAAAAAAATTAAAGGTATGAAAATGAGAGGCATCACGGCCAGCCATTTAAATTGCAGGAAAGTTAAACATAAGATAAATTTGCGATGATGTTAAAGTTCTTTGATTGATCAATGTGTTTATTTATAATCCACAATCGACGGTTACAAGTGGTTATTAGATATAACTTCATAATCCTATTTGTGGTTACAATAAGTTACAATAACACTTATCATTAAGAAGTCACAAGATCCTAAAATAGAGACAATAAATATAACCTCTAGTACTTACGTTTTTGTGTCGATTGCCCGCTATTTGATGATTTCATTGACAAGTTGTCAATCCTCTTTGAGTCGTGGACTATCTTTTTCATCAATATCTTTGTTGTTTACCCAACTTTGCCATTTTGTCACTTGCCAAATAATAGTCAAAATATACTCCATTTAAATGAATAGAATGACTCATTGTTCATTTGATTCTTTTAAATTAGAGGGTGTCGCGACCTATTTTTCGGGTACACCACCTAAAACTAAGTTAATGGACTACTAAATGTTTTTAAACTTAGCTCAGACTCTCCCAAGCTCATACCAAATCACGACTTAAGGTTCAATTATTTAACATGCAAGAGGTTATTAACTAATAGTCGCCACTAATCAGTTTATGGTAGGTCGATTAGACACCTAAGTAAAATAACGGAAGAATTATTTTACTCCTATGAACCAAAGACTAAGAATACGGGGACTTGGTTACACTATATTTCTCCAATGCCCTTTCGGTACCATTTATTTTTTAATTTCCAAAATTGTTTTTTGCAGGCAATTGATTTATTTTAACCTAAATTACTATCATGCAAATGTGGTGACCACACGGGTGCTCATCAATTATTAAAACATTCAAATAAAAATAATAAATAAATTGCATCATACAAAGCAAGCAATCATTTTTTTGGGTTTTCTTAAAAATTAGAATTCTTTTATGAAAATGCATTTTTAAACTAAATGACTTAATATTATTAATATGCAAATTCTAATTAACTGGGCCTATTATGCAAACTAATTATTATGCACCTCATGACCTAACTTCACTAATTAACAAGTTCCGATTAAATAATCCTATTATGCAAACTATTTAACATGCACTTAGTATTTTTGGATTTTTTTAATTGAAATTCAGAATTTATAAAGATCCTAATTAATCTATCTAAAAAGGGATAATTTTCTAATTTATTCTAGGGATTAATTTGACTTAAACCCTATCCTATCTTTGAAAATTATTGTTTTTTAGAAAAATGAGATTATTGAAATATGCAAAGATTATCTTGAATCAATCATAATCTATTCCAAAAATTATCTAAAAATGCAAACCTAAAAATGCAATCCTAACTTACTAAACCTACATGTCTAATTTACTAATTCTATATGCTCATGCAGAATTTTGATTTTTTTATTTTATTTTCTGATTTTTTTAGTTTTTTTAAAAGATAAGTAATTATTAAATAATCATTACCCTTTACCAAAAAAAAGTAATTATTAAATAAATATTAAATCTAAGCTATCAACAAAATAAATGATTAAAATAATCGAAAAAATAACATGTTATCTTACAGGTCAAATTAACGATTATCTTAACCTTAATTATCACGACAAAGAGATCAAAATAATTAAAAATCTGATCCGAAGTCTTACAGATCAAATTAATAATTATAATGATTTAACAATTAAAATTCTACCAAAAAGCCCAAAAGTTAATATAATTAAAAAAATAATCCAATGTCTCTTGGATTAAATTAATAATTATATTAATTCCGGACGAAGTCCTAGCGGATGATGCTTACAATATTCATAAAATGAACAAAACATCCTTAAGCAATTACCACTAAACATGGTAAATAAAGAATAATAATAATAAAAATAAACTACCTTGATTATTTTTATTAAAAAAAAAGGGAGCCTGAGCGCGGGCGTTTGGGCAGTGATGATGTTGGTGCTCGGAGGTGCGGCAGGTGCCACGGACGGGCGGAGGCGCGGCTTGCTGAACGGCGAGGGTGCGGGATCGCGGCGGCGCGGGGCCAACGGCGGAGCTCGGGTGCGAGCGTCGTTGAGGGCAGGCGGATGGAAGTAGCAGCGTCGGGTTGCAGACGGCGCGCGGCGAACTGCTCGTGGATTGCAGGCGTCGGGGCTCGGGCTTATGCGCAGGCGGAAGCGAGCTGAGACCCGGCGGGGCTGGACGTCGCGGCGAGACCGGTTCGGGGATGAGCTGCGGTGGCGCGGGTGGTGGCTAGCGCAGGTGCTCACGGACAGAGGCCGGCAGCAGGTGGCGCGGGGCGTGCTTGTGGTGGCGCAGCGGCAAGCGGGCTTCGGGGGTCACCGGCAGAGGGAGGCTCAAACCACCGGCGCCGGCAACGTCGGCAGCGGGTGCTGCTGGTCGTGCTCGAAGGGCAGGGGCGGCGGACAACCAGTAGTGGCGAGGAGACGAACGAAGAAGACAAGCTTTGCTTTCTTTTTTCTTTTTTTTTTTCTTTTTCACACGTCTCTTCTCGCGTCCCTTCTCTGCGCACTTCTTGCTGACTTTTTTTCTGGAGCTTGTCAGGACAAGAAAAGGGTAAGTGGCTTTCTTTGTTGACTAAAGATGGACGAAGATTTTTCACATGTATTTTCTCTCGAAATTTTTTTCGCTTTCTGACCTCCCCCGCTTTTCTCTGCACCTTTTTGCACGAATTCTTTTCACGATTTCTTTTCAATTCTCTCCCAATTTTTTCGCTCTTTTCACGAATTTTTCTCTCGATTTGCCTCTGAAATTTTTCGAATTCCCCCTCTCCTGAATCCTGTGCAGGTCGACTCCTTTTTATAGTGGTTCCGATCGACCGCTTTCTATGAAAAATTTTAAACTTCCATCTTCTGTTGCATTAAATCACAAATGCAAATTGGAGCATGATTTTACAATCAGTTCGATTTTGTATCAATTCATTCCATTTTATCAAAATCATTGCCCTTTGTTTGCCTAATTTTTCAATTGTTTCTACATTTATCAAAATCTAAATACTCATCAGAATTTCAAACTTCCATGCATAATCAATCAAATCAATTTTTCCCATTTTTATTTTTTTCTTTTTAAAATGCAATTTTATTTTTTCAAAATTAGGTGTCAACAGAGGGGCCATTGCATGCCTCTTATCATCGGCAATTTGATTTTTCCATCTCGAATTGACTCCTGCGTTGTGTATTTTAAAATAATACGATTAATAGTGTTATGACTTCACGAATGGTGCCACTTGCAATTCTTTTGTTTACTAAATCTTCTTTACTCAAGACAATTTGGCCTCTGTTAATTTTATCAGGCCATCTTTAAAAGTAAATGGTAGATTCCGTCCAACTTGTTATTGTCAAACGAGTAAACTTGTGTATATTTACCCTATCCATTCTTTTTCTTTTACGCTCAAGGCAGATTTATACTCTGACTTATAATTTTCCATTGAAGCCATGTTTTGTGCAAAGTTTGTAGATAACCATTTATCTTGGTCTTTAAGAAGTTGCTCATATTTAGATACTCTCATTACCGATTGAAATAAATCGGCAAAGTCTCGGCCTTTGAACTTTGCTTTTTGATTTGACTAACAAAAAAATTGCTCTTCAATTAAATTTCAATTTAACAAAAGCCAAACTTGTCAATTTTTTTTCTATGAATGAAGTAAGGTACTTGTTAGCCTTCTTAAATTGAGAAACAAATTGGTCAACCAACTCATTGATGTATTGATAGTGTCTGGACAAATCAATAATGATAGTATCGTTCTATAAAATTGATAATGTAATTGTCTTTCCTTCTCTATCCAATTACGCACCAATTAGGTGGTAAAGTAGTATATCAAGTAAAGCAAGAAGTTTTTGACGAAAACAAAGGAAATAAACTCTTAACAATTGATTTGTCCCTACTTCCCACAATGGGCAATAAATTGAACAATGTGGTCAATGGTCAATTGTTCATCTTCGCCAACAAAACGGCAAAATCAGTTATTTTGAAATTATTTGGAAAAGGTCGATTATTGACCATTGAAATTGTGGCTTCCTATAAACAAATATGATAACACCCCTATCTAATCCCAATTGTCGTTGAACTTCTTTGGCAAACTGTGATAGGGTCAATTATGGATTTGGTTGGTCATCTTGCCCTCTAGGTGGTGTTGCTAATCTTGCAGAATTATCTACATTAATCAACATATTAAGCCTAATAGGAATATTCATATTGGGTGGTATCGATGGGGCTCCTAGCCTTACATTTTCAACATTTGGCAATTAACCGGCCTATTAAGTAGTTTGATTTGCTAAATTAGTGTTACCAATTAGGCTTTTTTTACCAACATTACCTTGAAAAAAAAAAGGAATTGGACTAGAATTCTACCAGTTACTACTGGATTTGTTTGTAGTAGTTGCTTGAAAGATCGTGGCCTCAACATAACATCATTCACATCATTGATGATGATTGGCTTAACCGTATTGGATATATGACTCACAATATAGTTGGTCATATCAATATGTTGCTCTTTGAACATTCTTCATGTGGTTGATACCATGTTGGAATATGAAGCAACATCCCTTAATTAATCTTCGTGCGATGCATTGGCAAATCAACTTCCTCACATTGATTATCTTTTGTCGTTCTCCCAGTGGCCAAAGTATTAGAATGTGTGGTTGTCTCATTACTAGTTTGTGGTAATGAGTTGTTGTTGCCATTAGCATTGTCATGCTCTTGTTGAAATATGGTCAATGCGAAGTTGATTCAACAAAACGTGTCCCATCAAGTGAGGATGTTTTTAGAAAAGTGTCTATAAAATATTTTTCAAGCATGTGGATGGCATGATATGAATCGACAAAGATTGCAAATAGTCATTTGTTAATTTTGGACACGAAAGTAAATTGCAAGAAATTTATAGGTATGAAGATCAGAGGCAATCGTAGCCAATCATTTAAATTAAAGAAAAATAAAGATAAAGATAAATTTGCAAGAATAATTAGTTTTTTAATTGGTTAGAGATCCTTTACAAAGAGTATAATGTTATTATAGCATACAACCAAAGGTTACAATACTTCTTATCCTTTTGTGATTACAAAAAGTTACAACAACACTTATCCATAAGAAGTTATAAAAACCTCAGATGGTCACAATAAACATATCCACCCATAGTTTTGGCTTTGTGTTGATTGTCCATTTCCATGGCAAGTTATCAATACTCTTCAAGTTGTCGGCTGTTTTTTATTACCTGTGATTTTTGTTGTTCGCCAAATTTTGCTATTATCGACTAAGTCTATCATTTGTCAATAACAACCACAAGTTTGTCAATTTTTGTTATCAACAGTAGCTTGATCCCAATACAATTATGAGATTAGTCGATATTGTATTTGTAACTCTTTTCCTCCCACACGTATAAATCCTTCGTCCGTATAAGACAGGATCTGAACATAATCATATGACGAGATATATCAGAAAATAGGAAAGTAGGTCGGAGAAAATTGAAAAGGTTTCCAAGATTTGGACCATGCACCGATGCGTTGATGCCAACTTAACGTTATATGCACGATCGTTTACTCTAGAAGGCAAGTTTGGGAGGCATTGAAAAAAGGAGAAAGCAAAGAGAGAGAGAGAGAGAGAGAGAGTGAAGAAAAGAGAAAGAGCCAAAGGAAAAAAACAAAAGGGGAGAGAGAAAGTAGAAAAAAGCGAGAGAAGAAATTGAAGAATGACATGCATGTGCGTTAATTTACGCCAAAAGGAAAAAAGAAGACTTTTTTTTTTTTAAAAGTCAAACGTACAATGCTGGGTGAAAACCTAGTGTGATCACTTGACTTCCCATGTTCCACTATGTGCGCATTTTGAGCCTTGATTCCCTGTGGTAAATTCTTTTTTTTTTCTTTTTCGGAACTAGCAAGGCAACCAAGTTTACGTTACATTCCTGTATGAGATCTTTCGAACTAAGGGAACCCATGTGACCAGGTAATTGTATAAGACGGAATAAAAAGATGGCAAGATGAGGAAACGATGACCCTATGTGCATGTGCATTAAGCCTCTCATCCTCCCTTTCCAATTATTTCGCGAAAAATTAATGATTTGAAAAATATTTTACTTAAAAGTTATTGATTGTGTTGCTTGAAGTAACTAATTGATGAAAAATGTTTTCATTATTGAGAACAATTTATATCTAAATATTTTCATAAACAATGAAAATATTTTTCCTTCAAGCATTTTTGTAAGTAAAACAAGCAATTATTTTTAATAAAATATATTCCAAATAATTTATTTTGGGAGAAACAAATGAATCCTTCAAGTAAGAAAGTTTTTACTTAACGAGTTTTCTTCATGGAGTAATTATCGTGATCATTGATTTCGAAGTACACAAGTTTGAGTTTTTGAGCTTTATCAAACTCTAACGATGGCAATCCCCTTTTTTGTTTTCGGAACTCCCTATCACAACCTGAATTTCCACAAACTTGACCTCTCGAATGAATAAATCACTTAGCATCAAATTATGTACACGAAACTTTTTATTATTATGCAAAATCAAAATTCCCTATACAAAAGATATACTCTTACTTTTGCCATGCATTTTGATCCAATCCTTGAAAAGATCTTTGGAAGCGCTATTCTAAATGTCTCCAAATTTTGAACTCGATCAATTTGTAAAACATTTCAAGGAGAGCTTAACCTCAGTAAATGAAAACTCCAAGGCTATGTTTGATCGTCTAGATTTTTAATTAGGATAAGACTGGATAAGATATGATAAGAAATTCATAAATTTTACTATATTCCATTAATTTTTGGGTGATTGCAATAATAAAGTGAATATATTCGCATCTATCATATAATGTATATTATTTGGTATAAATGGCACATCGATATAGATAAACCAAAAATTTTACAAATGGAAATGGTAAAAAATCTCCCGAAAGACGAGGCGACGTCCTATAAATGAATTGTGACATGCTAAAACTTTCGATTCCTAAAATCAGGTTCAATTTCGTGATTAATTTCAACCGGACACGGTTTTAGCGTAACCTAACCTACCGGGTAGCATTTAGGAATTTTTAGCGCATTTAACCTGTGGTCAATTATTTTCGAGCCACATTGTACATTTTCGACTCATTGGCGACTCTTGATTGTCATGAAAATCTCGAGATTTCAAATATGGGCACATGGTACAAAAAAAGAGAGAAAAATCGGTTTAGTGCCATTCGACGAGAATTTTGCAATTATGTGAAATCACCCACACTTTAATTACATCCTCTGTCGAAATGACCTATTTCCGATCTCTGGTGGATTTTGACGGTGTCATATTGATCATTGTAGATTAGCACGGTCAAGCAGTTAATTTTTGGTCGAATTCTCAAGTCCATTGCGTTTAGATTCCTTAACGGCTTCACTTGATAGACAAGTTATCTCGTGAATAGACAACTCAGAAAAAAAAGGCTATAGGCACGTCGATAAAAAGCCCAATTTATTTCATCAAAAATAGGGTTGAAAATCCGTTGCCAAAAGCATGTCTTGGCAGCTATATCCCCCTGAGCCAAGTGGAGCATGCATGAAGGAGTCGAATCCCTCTCTCTCCTTTTCTTTTGCTCGGTGAAAATATTTCTTTCCTTCCCTCTAGAATAGGGAATAGGGTATTCTAACAATATTCCTAGTTACTTCATTCTCTATTTCTAAAACAACGTCGATGAAGACGTGTAGGCGCACTATTACGCGGTGAAACTCAAAGGAATTGACGGGGGCCCGCACAAGTAGTGGAGCATGTGGTTTACAATGGCCGGGACAAAGGGTCGCGATCCTGCGAGGGTGAGCTAACTCCACTCGGGTTAGCGAGGGATATGCTAGATAGACATTATCGAATAGCACCCTCGATGAGAGATATGAGCAATTGATCAGATCATATAGATATCCTTTCAACACAACATAGCCATTTCAGGTTAAGAAGATGTGAAAGCGCCTTTCTCTCTATAATAAGGGTGTGTTCCAAGGTTGCAGTATTTATTTCACTCAAGATTGGGTCCCTCTACCAGGTGTTCTGCCTGTAGCTTACCATAGTCAATAGCTAGATATGGATAAGGGGGCATGGATGCTCAACCTCCTCCACCATCGTCCTGGACACCTTTCAATTGCAAAGGACATGAGAGTTGGTTTAAACAGAAAGTAGTGTGGATAAGTTATGCCTCTGGAATTGTCATTGAGGCATGAGAATGCTGGAGAGAAGTGCAACCAAATGGATGGAGAAGCTAAAGCAAAAGGCCATCAAGTTTCATGGACAAAGAAATTATTGAGGAGTTGTCTTTTTAAATCATATAATATAGTTACAATGAATAAATATGTCACCTAATCGACTTCAAATGTCACTTCTCTCATGAATGCTTGTTTTTAATGTCTTCTTCTCTTGTATCTTGATGTAATTGAATATGAGTTAGAATTGAAAAGATGAATAATGAAATTTGTTAACCCCTTAGCCAAATAAAAGGGAGCCAAAAAATACCACCTGCTGCGGTGGCTCAGCTGGGTAGGCACTAAACTTTCATCGAGAATGTCTAGTGTTCGAAGCTCCCGCAACGCAAGTTATAGGAAGGCTAGCTTTGAGTCTCTTGGCGACTTACCAGGTGGCACGTGTGTGGTGGCTAGCACGTGTTGCCCATAGTGGTTTACCCCCGGCTACCGGCCGTGCGAGGTTCTCTAGGTCACCAAAAAAAAAAAAAGGGAGCCAAAAAATAGGAAAATGAAGCGAGAGCCATTATCCACTACAGATATCTCTTTCGCCCCTTGGAATGACACCGCATCCTCACCGTTGTTTGTTCCTGACGGTGTGGTCCCTTCAGCACACCGCGACATCCGTCACTGGCCGCGCAGGCTCAAACTCACCAACTGCCCGCCGCCGTACGAGCCCCCGAGAAGATGACATCAGCAACTCCAATGCCGACTCCAAAGCCCAGAAGAGCCTCAACCAGAAGTAGCACGAGGCTCGGTGCGACGTCCTCTGGGGCATGAAGCTCGCTTCCTCATATGCTACTGGGAAAAAAAGATGTTCTTGATGTTACTGATCAAAACAGTAAACTAGAAAAAAAAAAAAAAAAAACAGAAGGTATATTTTTCAGATGAGAAAGAGAAGCACAGAGAAACATAACACAAACTTGCATACGTCTATTCTAAAGAAAAAAACTGTCGAGTACCACAACTAAATACAAAGCAAAAACTGCTCACGTACGTGCAACACATAACTACACACAAACGTGCTATTAACTTCCTAGAAAATAGCAAAAACACTAAATACATAAATAAATGAACTTGGCTGTTTTTTAATAAAAAAACAGAGGAAAACAGAGTAAAACATAACAGAAAACAGCACATTGAGACATTATAATCCAACAAACTCTTCCTTGGATCAGTTGCTGCTGCATACTCCAATTTTCTTTCTTAATACTTCAAATCTTCCAGGTTGAAGTGGTTTTGTGAACATATCTACAAGCTGATCTTCATATCTGCAATAGACCAACTTAACTTCGCCACTTTGTTGCACCTCACGCAAAAAGAACTTAACCTTGAAATGCTTAGTTTTGCCATGAAAAACTGAGCAGCTTGATTATCCACATTGATTTCGATACAACCACTGGAATTCAGTCATAAATTTTTCATTATCTTCTTCAGCCACAAAGCTTGATTTGCAGTTATAGTAGCTGCTATAAACTCAGCATCTGCGGTAGACTGAGCTACAATCTCTTGTTTTTTAGAACACCAGAAGAAATAAGCAGAACCAAAACTGAAACAATATTCAGACATACTCTTCATATCATCTACTGAACCAGCCCAATCACTATCAAAAAATCCTTGCAAATTAAACTTCTGACTTTTCTTAAACTTCACACCAAAGAACAATGTTCCTTTGAGATACCTTAAGACCCTTTTTGTTGCAATCAAATGTAACTGACTAGGACTACTCATAAACCTAGATAAAACACTCACAGCAAATAGAATATCTAGTCTGGTTGCTGTAAGATACATGAGACACCCAATCAGACTTCTATACATAGAAGCATCTACTGCATCCGTTCCATCATTCTTCTGCAGCTTCTCTTTAGCAGCCATAGGAGTGCTTACACTTCGACAATCTTCCATCTGAAACTTCTTTAGAATTTCCTTCATATATTTTTTCTGACATATGAAGATCTCATATGAAGCCTGTTTGACTTCCAAACCCAAAAAATAAGACATCTTTCCCAAGTCTGACATCTCAAAAACTGCAAATAGATCTTGCTTCACATTCTCTATCAATTCCATATCATTCTCCGTCACTAATAGATCATCTACATAAAGTGACAGAATTACAACACTGTGATTCACCTTCTTGACATAAAGAGTGAACTCACTTAAGCTTTTTACAAAGCCAAAATCCTGCAAATATCGATCTATTTTCCCATACCAAGCTCTTGAAGCCTGCTTCAGTCCATATAGAGCTTTCTTCAACCTATATACACTCTCTTCTTGCCCTTTGATACTGAAGCCTTCAGGTTGTTCAGCAAAAATCTCCTCCTCAAGCTCTCCATTCAGAAATGCAGACTTGACATCTAACTGAAATATAGGCCACCCTTTCTCTGCTGCAATAGCTAACAGTAGCCTTATTGTATCAAGTCGTGCAAATAGAGCAAATGTTTCAGAATAGTCTACTCCCCATATTTGTGCATAGCCTTTCACCACCAGTCTAGCTTTGTGTTTATTAACAGAACCATCAGGATTAAGTTTTGTTCTAAACACCCACTTAACCCCAATCACATTCTTATCAGACGGTCTGTCAACAAGCTCCCATGTGTGGTTTTTCTGGATTATTGCAATCTCCTCATGCATTGCTGCAATCCACCGTTGGTCCTCCTTAGCTTCCACAAAGTTAGATGGTTCGAGCATTGCCATATTGCTTCTTTCATAAATTTTAGCAAGTGACATTGTGCCTCTCATTGGTAAATCATCCACACTGTCTTCCAATCCATCTATAACTTCATCAACCTCTACATCTATTGCAGGTTGTTTTTCGAACTGTTGCTGTTCTGCACTCTTTCTTTCCATCCAATTCCACTCATCTTCCTCTAGAAAAACAACATCTCTGCTTACTGTCACCTTCCCTGTCATAGGGTGAAAAATTCTGTAAGCTTTTGATTGGAGACTATACCCAATGAAGATTCTAAGCTTTGCTTTCTTATCCAGCTTGTCCCTCTTGACCTCAGGAACATGAGTGTAACACAAACGCCCAAAAACCTTCAAATTTTTCACAAAAGGTTTAACACCATACCAGACTTCAAAAGGTGTTGACCTCTCTAAGGCCTTTGTGGACAATCTGTTCAACAAGAACACTGCAGTATTAGCTACTTCAGCCCAGAACTTCTTAGGTAACATCTTCTCCTGCATCATACATCTTGCCATCTCCATAATACTTCTGTTTTTCCTCTCACTGACCCCATTCTCTTGAGGTGAATAGGGAGCAGTGAACTGCTGCACAATTCCTGCTTGCTCACAATTCAACTTAAACTTATGAGCAGTATACTCAGAACCATTATCAGACCTGAGCATTTTAATTTTCTTCCCACTCTGATTCTCAACTAAGGCTTTAAACTTCACAAACACATCAGCAACTTCAAACTTGGCTCGCAAAAAATAAATACAACTCATCCTAGTCATATCATCAATGAAGGTAATGAAATACCCGCTACCATTAAGAGAAGACTTAGACATAGGTCCATATAAATCTGTGTGGACTAATTGCAGCTTCTCACATGCTCTCCAACCTCCTCCTTTGAAAGGAAATCTGGCTTGTTTGCCAAGAAGACAAGTTCTGCACTGTGGAAATTCCTCCTCCAAACTTAGCAAGTCATCTGCCAAGCTATTTCTCTGCATAAACGACATGCTCTTCCTGTGAACATACCCAAGTCTTTTATGCCATATCTCTACATTTTCTTCTTTGCACTTTAAAGCCATTTGGTGCATCTCTTGTGGCTTGAACATGAAACTCTTGTCCTCCATTAGAATTCTTAGCACTTCTTTGCTATCTGCATTATTAATAAGACATTCCTTCCCTTCGAACTTCACTTTATAGCCCTTCTCAACTAATTGACCAACACTTAACAGATTATGGTCAATATTTGGCACAAAGAGAACATCACTGATCAGCTTCACCTCTTGATTTCCTTCAATAGCCATTGTACCCTTCCCTTGCACTTCGATATACTATCCATTGCCAATTCTGACTCTGGACCTGACTGACCTGTCTAGACTCCTAAACAGCTTCAAATTGCCAGTCATATGATTGGTACAGCCACTATCCACCAGCCATGCATCATTCCCAACAGAAGATTCAGAAAAAGAAGCTACAAACAAGTGCTCTTCCTCAATTTCATTCAATGCTACCTGTGTTTTTCCTACTTGCTGGTAATTTTTTTCTTTGCAGATGGCTTCCATGTGACCCAACTTGTGACATCTTCTGCATCTAGCATCAAGCTTTCTCCAACATCTAAAAAACTGATGATTAGTTCCACCACAATATTGACAATGCTTTTTGTTCATCTTCCATTTGCTAGACCCACCAGAGTTTCCTTCTTTTGCTACAAACTTGGAGTCACCGGCATTTTCTCTGGATTGAATCCATTTCTTTCATTTGCCTCCATCATTTGACTTCACTCTAGCTTGCAGCGCACCCTCTACAAACTCTTCTCTTCTCATCAGTCTTCTGTGCTCCTGTGCCTGCAGAGCATTTAACAATTTTGCAAACTTTATATCAGGTAAGTCTCTTGTATTTTCCAAAGACGCTATGGTGGCTTCGAACTTCTATGGAAGAGACACCAGGATCTTCTGAACAGGCCTTTCATCCTTCAAGTCAGTCCCTAAAACTCTGATCTTTTCAGCTATCCCAACCAACCTATCAGAGTACTCCTTCACTAACTCTGAATCTTTCATTTGCTGTCTCTCAAACTCCCTCAAGAGATTCAGCACTTTCATGCCTCTTATCTTCTCATCTCCCTCGTATTCATCCTTCAAGAAATTCCAAATTGCCTTTGCAGAATCACATCTCATGATCCTTGTGAAGATAGTGGGTGAAACAGCAGCGTACATGCATGACTTTGCCTTGGCCTTCCTTGTGATTCTCTCTTTATGGTACTTTATTTGATTCAAGGTCGGATTGTCTGGAAGTGGAGCAACCTCATAATCATCCTTCACAGCTTCCCACAGATCACGACCCTCCAAAAATGCTGTCATCTTAACAGCCCATGCTTGATAATTCTCTCCAGTAAATACTGGAGAAGCCATCGCAGAGAAACCACTCGACCCTGTCTCCATCACCCTTTAACTTCTTTACACTTCAATACTTGCTTCACTTCATAGTCTCTCAAGATCATTCATGCTCTGATACCACTGATGTTATTGATCAAAACAGTAAACTAGAGAAAAAAAAAAACAAAAGCTATATTTTTCAGATGAGGAAGAGAAGCACAGAAAAACAGAACACAAACTTGCATACGTCTGTTCTAAAGAAAAAAACTGTCGAGTACCACAACTAAATACAAAGCAAAAACTGCTCACGTACGTGAAACACATAACTGCACACAAACGTGCTATTAACTTCCTAGAAAATAGCAAAAACACTAAATACATAACTAAATGAACTTGGCAGTTTTTTTAATAAAAAACAGAGGAAAACAGAGTAAAACAGAACAGAAAACAGCAGCATTGAGACATTATAATCCAACAGTTCTTGGAGGCGGCGCCATTTTGAGCTTTCACGGGCTCGTGTATCCAATGATGTCCAATAACGTAGCGCTGTAAATTCATTATCTTTTATTTTAAAAGAGGAATTGCAGAGTGGCTTCGCCGGACCAAGCAGCGTTGGACACTCGGATGCTTGCCAAGGTGATGCTTCTGCAATGCATGGCTGTTTCTCGTGAGGCTTTTGGTCCGAGCTCTTACTTGTTAATGCCGTTGAGATGTTTATTCATTTGCTGCAGAGACTAGAACCGGATGATCGAGAAGGCAAGCGAAGGCAGTTCAACTTCATTGGTACTGTCACGTTTCATTCATATTTTTGTGAGTGTACACGCGTGTTTCGCCTTTCTTGCCGCTTCACCTGGTATCTGCTTTGCTGTGCTTGGCTATTGCACAATGAGTTCTTCCTGGGCAAAATAGTTCTAGGAGTAACCAGCTCTGCCCAGCTGCCGCTTTTTTCCCAATTAGGTTGAGTTTGGGTGTGTCGACTTGTACTTTCAAAATGCTTTGATGGTACTTGCAGTATAGTTCCTCAAGCATATATAGATGAAAGATTAGTAACTGCTAATGATGTGCTCAGGAAAGGCGCTCAGGAAAGCTTAGTGTCTTTTTTTTTTTTTTTTTTGCTCTTTTTGCCAAAGCTGTTTTATTTAGTTGTATTCTACAAAATACGCACGAGAGGTGTCAATGATTCGTTGTGCAATGTTAACTTCCGTGATGTCCCACATTTGTCAGGGATTTTGCTGCGAGAAGTTGAAGTTGAACCTGAGTTAATGGATGCTTCAATTGAGGCCACAAAAGATGGTGACCACAGCAGGCTGCGAGCTTTATCTGTATCGGAGGCCTGCGTAGGCAAGGATAATGATGAAGGAGAAAGAAGATTTTGAATGTGAACATGAGGAAGAGGATAAGGTACCTAGTTTTTTACTTCGTTGCTGAAAAAAATCTGCATTGGCTACCGCTGCTACTTGAAGTTTCGTTTGCATCCTCTTAGAGGAAAACGAGCTCAGCATGCATGGGCTGGGTGAAGAGTCCACTTCCCAATCACCTAGAGAAGAAAGTTTTACTGGTACTTAATTCATTCGATACTTAGTTCCCTTAGTTATTATTATAAAATCATTCGAAACAGACTTTGGTGGTTACAAATCTTTTAAGCATACACTAAAATCCTGGCTTCGTATTAGTGAGAGCTGCTGATTTTCAACAAGTGTTCTACACCATGGAAACCTTATTCATCAAATTAGATACGTTCAACCTCACAACACGATACGGGCGTGCACGGTAAATTCTGTATACTCTTGTAAGAAAAGTTAAGGTTGCCACATATAATTAATAGGTTAATTGTATTGTGTACAGAATGACATAACCTTTAGATGATTTTAATCTCGAGAAAAACAAACACGCAACATGGAGGGAGAAAGGACGTTTATTATCTTCTGTAAGATACTGCCATCAGTTAGAATGGCGCATTCATAGACACGCTTGAAATGGATAACTACTTCTTCGATATCGTAGAGGATACGACTATAATGATACGTTAAATATGCCAAATAATCTAGTCTAGTTCATTCTATACAAAGACTTGCACAAAATTGTCTAAAGTGTTTATTAGAAGAACCAATATCTGAGGGAGCTCTCGATTGCCTGTAAATTCATACATCCGTTTCTTTGATTCCGCACCACTTTCTTCATCTTCATCTCCTTCTCCGTATTTCTTTCAAATGATGCTGCATAACTCAAACTTCCAAATTGAAGTCGCGTGTAATGTTGTAAAAAGAGAGACGCGTGTTTAACTTTCGCATAACAAGTAGTGCGGAGTGGGAGCAGTTATTTCGTTAAAAAAAACTTCAGCAAGAACATTCAACGTGGAGTCTGACATGGAGCCAGTAAAATCTCATTTCCAATTTTTTCCATGGGTTACGCCTGCCTTGTTTTAGCCGCACCAGCAAGGTTTTTTTTTTTTTTGGTCGAAATAACTGATATATTAGATGAAAGGAGAAATACAACCAGCTAGAAGAGCATCACTTAGTACAATATTCAGGAAAGTAGGGGGAGGGAATACGATCCAGTTACCGGATGAGCCTTGGGCCCTATGGGCTTTGGCGGCCCAATCCGCTGCTAGGTTAGCTTCTCGACTAACATGATTGATCGACGCATTAGGGTACTGGGAGAGGAGATCGTGGATAGTGGCGAAGAGGTGTCGTTCTTCCCAGGGCTGCGGCTACTTCTGTTGAAGGACCTCCAGCAGTATGAGGCAATCGGATTCAAAAGTTACACGATGGCGTTGCAGTCCCTGCTTGATGAGATGCTGGAGAGCCTTAATCATAGCGAAGATCTCTACTTGGAACGCCGACTTTGCAGGTACAGTATTGGTAAACATATCAGTGAGTTCACCTTTACTATTTCTGTAAATACAAGCTATTGCTCCGTGTCGATTGCCTGATACGAAAGCCCCATCGATGTTGCATTTGATTGTTCCTTTATATGGTGGTTTCCATCGGTGATCCATGCTAACTTGTGATTTTGGAACCCTAGTTTTTGGGGATTGAAGACTGTTGAATATTCTGCACTGGGTTATTGCATTATCCACTGCCTGGATGGGATTCGGAACTTTCTGCCGGAAGATGGCATTGTTGCGATGGCACCAAATCTCCCACAACAAGTTAGCAATCACTTCAAAGTTTGGGGAAGAGTGAGAATGAGTGGCGCGAGTAGCCAACCATGCATCCAATCTTTTGACTGAGGTGAGAGAGACAGGTATTCTGATCTGGGCGTTTGTCCATATGCTGCGAGTCCAGTTGCAATAGAAAAATAAATGTTCAACGGTTTCTGGAATTTTGTGTTCACAAAGAGTGCAGTAGGGATTGGGAGAGAGATGTCTGATGTATAGGTTGTCTTTTGTTGCTATGGCATTTTTGCAGGCCAACCACAGAAAAACTCGGATTTTAGGAGCTGTATTCATATGCCATATCCTTTTCCACAATTGATGAGGAGGCTGATAGGAAGATGAGGCCATTGCAGGTAAGTTTCGATGTGTTGAAAGTAAGTAGTGATAGCAGCTCTTAACTGTAAAGGATCCTGATAATGTGGCTGTCCATACTAATTGATCAGAGTTGAGTGAAGAATTCATAGGAGTGTTTTGGATAGCTGCACTAACCTGTTCATTGAAAAAATTTGTAATAAGCTCCGGTTTCCAAGTTGCCGACGAAGAGTCTAAAATATCAGCCACTTTAAGTGGTTCCCCTGCAGCTGCACATCCTCCTAATTTACCAATAGATAGCCAATAGTCTGTTCGGATGTTGATGTTGGATCCATCTTTCACCAGCCATCAAGTTTTAGGAAGGATAGCATCCCTACCCTTTAATATGCTTTTCCACCCCCAAGAAGGTCTATAGCCTGAAGTGGCATTTTGAAAAGAAGAATGTTTAAAATATAGACCTTTAAACAACTGAGTCCAAAGTGCATGGGGTTGCTGAAGAAGACGCCACGCTTGTTTTCCGATCATCGCGAGATTAAAAGTAGTTAGATCTCTGAATCCCATTCCCCCATCTGTTTTTGATTGCTTTACCTCAGACCATTTCATCCAGTGTATGCCCGACTCATTTTGCTGTTTACTCCGCCAGAATCTTGCTATCTTGCTTTCCATTAATCTGCAGAGAGACAAGGGGAGCAGAAAGAGGGACATCGCATATTGAGGTAAGGCCTGTATGACTGCCTTAAGTAAAATCTCCTTACCCCCTTTAGATAAAAAGTTTTCCTTCCAACCAGCTAATTTTGCATTCATTTTTGCCAAAATCCAGGAGAACATCTCACGTTTTGAATGCCCCCAATCAGAAGGGATGCCCAGGTACTTGCCAAATCTGCTCACCACAGGTATTCGAAGTTCTCTTTTTAAAGTCTCCTGTAATGTGAGAGGACAATTCTGGCTGAAAAAGATGGCAGACTTATTCCTGTTTAGAAGTTGACCAGTTGCATGGCAATACTGATTCAATAGATGAGTGAGATTTTGGCATTCAGAGAATGAAGCTTTGAGAAAGAAAACTGCATCATCAGCAAAAAATAAATGGGAAAGCTGAGGGCAGGCTCTGTTAAATTGGATCCCCTGTAAATGGCCCATATTGATTGCTTGCTTGATAACTATTGATAAAGCATTAGCCATTAATATAAAAATGTAGGGGGAGAGGGGGTCTCCTTGACGGATTCCTCTAGTAGGCGTAAAATATGGTAGTTGTTCTCCATTGAAGCGAATACTATAGGAAACCGTTGTGATGCATGCCATAACCATCTTTACCCATTGATTTGTGAAGCCCAACTGTTTTAAATAAGCTGCGAGGAAGTCCCATTCCACATGATCATAGGCTTTCTGCATGTCTGTCTTGAGAATAAGGTTGAATTTTTTTGTTTTAGATCTAACTTTAAACTAGTGGAGTACTTCCTAAACCATCATAATGTTATCTTGAATCTGTCTGCCACTGACAAAAGCTGCTTGTTCTGGATTAATCAGACTAGGGAGCCAACATTTCAATCTGTTTGCCATGACTTTTGCAATAATCTTGTATGCAAAGTTACAGAGACTAATAGGACGATACTGGTCAATGCTTTCAGGGCGATGAACTTTGGGGACAAAGGTCAGTATCGTTCGGTTTAAGTTAGGAGGCATATGACCAGATTCGAAAAAGTCTTGCACAGTCTTGACAATTATTTTTTTGATGATGTTCCAGTGATGCCGGTAAAAGAGACCATTGAGGCCGTCTGGACCAGGGGCCTTGGAAGGACCCAATTGAAAGGTAGCATTGGAGACCTCCTCTTCTGTTACTGTGCTCATAAGATGATTATTCATTTGTGAAGTAACTATTGGTGGACATTTGCAGAGGAATGGAATAAAATCCCTAGGACCCACAGATTGATAAAGTTGAGTAAAAAAAACCCATTGTCATTGTTTTAAGCTGATCGGGCTCTCTATGCCAGTTCTGGTCTTCATCTTTAAGTAAGCAAATTCTATTTCTCTGTCTCCTTTGCACTGTACAGGCATGAAAAAATTTTGAGTTCTTGTCCCCCCATGCTAACCAGTTAAGTCTTGAACGTAGCGCCCAGAATTGTTCTTCCTGATTCCAGAGCTGCTGAATTTCAGTACGAATTGTAGTGGCTAACTCTTTATCTCCACTTCGATAGGATTTTTTATTTGTAATGGTCTGAAGCTGTTGCTTTAGTTGCATAATATGCTACCTGGCATTACTGAAATGAGAGCGACTCCAGCTAGTTAATTTGTGAGATACTGCTTGCAATTTGGAAGGTAATGAAGAGTGGTTTCTCTCCCATACTGCTTGAACTATTTCAGTACATTCTGTATGTTGACTCCAGTAAGCTTCATAGTGAAATCTCTTTTGTGGCTTAACAGGCAGATAATGGGTATGCAACATAAGTGGGGAGTGATTCGAGCCAATCGATGGTAAAGCAAACACTGTGGTAGATGGATATATGAAATTCTAGTCCGAAGAGCAGAAGGCGTGATCGAGCTTCTCCTTCACTAACTCATCCCCAACCCAATTGTTAGACCAGGTGAACTCGCAACCTTTACTACCCAGCTCTATTAAAGCACAATCATCAAGTAACTTCCGAAATGATGACATTCTGTGATAATTAGCCGGTCTTCTTCCCATCTTCTCCCAGGGGTATTGGAAGTCATTGAAATCCTCGATACATAACCACGGTAAGTTAGTTGATTCATGAATTATCCGGATCGTATTCCAAAAATCCTGCCTAGGAAGAAAGGAAGCAGGAGCATGTAGACAGGTAACTTGCATGGAGATTGAGGTCTGAGTATCCAAAACTAACATAGGTACATAATACTGACCCGAAGAAAGAACCGAAATGTCAAACAGGTCATTCCAAAATACTGCAAGACCTCCAGATAAGCCTTCAGGATTCCTCAAGAAGGAGTGGGAGAAAGTAAAGCGACGCTGTAAATTCTGCAAAACTGAAGCTGTATTTTTCGTTTCCATCAAGAACATAAGGTCGGGCCTTTCAGAGGCTATCAAAGCCTGTAAGGCTTAAATTGTCAGGGGAGTGCCCAACCCCTGACAATTCTAACTCAACATTTTCATTTTGACTATGGGGGCTGCTTAGGGCCAGCCGCCAAAGCCCAAGAAGAGTGGTCATCAACCTCAATAACAGGGGTGTCTAGTAAAGTGGATTCATCCAACTCAGGTATAGGATTTGATCGGATCTCATAAGGGGAGTATCGCTTAGGTTTCTTACTAGATCCGACTCCTAGCTGTGATCTAGGAAATGTATGTTTTTTCTGATGCATAAAACCAGAGGATGAAGTTTGAGTACCCTTCAACTTTGCATCTGCAGGGACCAAATCAGTGGTTCTAGGGGTCATCGCCGCAGGTGCAGGTGGGAAAACAAAGGAAGGGATGGGGATCACAGGAGTTGAATCTGTTGGAGGTAAAGCTAGAAGAGGGGGGTGTATAGTGGGGGGAGTTTCAGGTATGGTTTCTTCCATTGATTCTAACTGTGATACAGGATTGTAAAAGGCATCCTAATAGGGGCTGTGCTGTTTAATCTCTGCTCGTAACCAAGGGCCATACACCATTGTTTCACGGCCCTCAAATTGAGAGTCCTCATAAGGGAAGTCCTTACATGATGTTGCATAATGTTAAATTTCCCACATGAGTAACAATAATGGGATAGTCGCTCATACCGAAAATCAAGCCAAAGGGGCTTTCCAGCAATACTAATGAGTTTCCCTGATTTTAATGGTTGTTGCAGGTCAATCTTGATACGAATTCTCCCAGATGTATCATGTTTGACTTCCAACACACTACCCAGTTTCTGTACTGCTCGACTTAAAAGTTGTGGGGTGTTCCATTCCAAAGGTAAGCCTATGACATGAACCCAGAATGGACATGTGGAAAAATCATAACAATGTAACGGGGTATTTGGTTTCCAGGGTCGTAAATTAACCAAATGACCAGAGAACAGCCAGGGGGTTCCATCTAATGCTCTTCGTTTTTCTGTTTCAGTGCGAAATTTGAATATGTAGATGCCACCATCACTAGAAGATATATCCATATGATCAACACGCCAGGCTTTCGTCATTGCAACTTGAAAGGCAAGTAAATTGATAATAGGGTTTGTAAAAATATTACCAACCAGGATGAGGCGACACTCTTTAATTTTGTCGGTGGCTTGTATGTCTTCCCAGGCTTCCAATTCTTGTTCCACACAAAGCCTTCCGAGTCGGTGACACAATGAAGCGATACGGGATGAGTCATCTTTATCATCCGTAGTCATGGCGTTGTTGGCAAGAGAGATGAAGATTAATGGAGAGGGACCCAGACCAGAACACAAAGATTCGAGGGTTGCATGTCGAGGATCGGCCACATGCAAATGGAAAATCGTCAGAATTCGACTAGAGAGACATTTCAGGATGAACAATCCCAGAGCTATGGTGAAAGAAGGTGAAGCAGAGAAAATTGAGAGAGAACGGAAGTGAAGATAGTCGAAGAAAAGAAGAAGTTGTGCTGCTCAGGATCTGAAGAAGGATGTTGAGAAATAAGAACTCGAACATAACGCGAGAGAGAAACTCGAACATAACGCGAGAAGAAAGATTTTTTAACAGGCTTGGCTTTATGTGTTACTATTGACACCACAGATATAGACGATGAACAACTTTTAATTATCTGAAGATGAGACGTGATGAACTTTTTGCAGGCGGAGATGGTGTGAGGTCTTCATCAATCATAATTTTCCCATCGCTTACATTTATTGATAATGTAGGATTATTTGTTTATGGTTTTTCTTAATGACTTGCTTGGCGATTTGACTTTGACGGTTTAATTTGTAAAGAACATTCAAATTGAAGATAACTGCATAACAAAATAATGAAAGAGAGCGCCCTCCCAAATAATTGACCATCCAAATTCAAAATTATTTGTCCACCTCATGGTCATGGCTGATGCCACACATATATACTAATGGTCACATTCAGCCCATATTTTTTTCTGGTAGATAAAAGATGCTACCACACACTCGATTAATATGCCTTTTAGATTAGCGAACAAAGACTTTCTTGCTGTTGGTTATGTGCCAAAAATTGAATGATAATGGAAGAAATTCAACAGTAAAATCCAAGTTATTATCTCAGCTTGTCTATGCCCATTTTACATAAATGGATGAAGGCAGCTCTAATGTCTCGTGTATTGAGTCAAGAAACAAAACTCTATAGCACGAGAAATTGGGACCCCAAAAATTTTCCAATCTCGTAATCTAATTTACGACTCCAGTAAGTGAAAGGCTCTCCTACTCCTAAAGCCACTGAGCCAAAGCCCTGAAGCAGAGCAAGGATTATACCAAACCCTCTGTTTTCTCATTTCTCTCTTTCTGTACAGTTATTCATCCTCCCTTTCTCAACAGGTAAATTACGTTATCCTGTGCTGAGTTAAGCATCGCTGCAGTTTACCATTTCATTCACTCTTAAAATATGACTGCTGTGGTCACTTTCTTTGGAGATCAAGACGGCGCCTACCGGAGGCTTCCCAGGGTCCTACACCCGGACGTTGCCGCGTGGAGGCCTGAGCTCAAGTGGTCCACGAGGCATATGCCACTCTCTCGGATCCAACATGGCGGGTTCATGCTGTTCCAATGGTTTGGCCAGTCTGACGAAAGTAGCCTTTCTTCATAAGTAGAGCAATTCAGTTTAAATTCTATTTCCTTTTGTGACTCGTTAAATCTTGCAACTCTAGATTGGAAAATTATATTGAAAAAATCTGAAAGATTGAGTTAGCAACTTGGAAATAAGGCGACAATTGCCCTAACTTAACCTAAGGCAACAAAAACTCATCATACCTGTGGCAACAGAAACGAATTTCATCGCCTTTGGTGCCCCTAAGGCGACCAAATTATGTTTGTCACATAGCTTTTTGTCGCCTTAGGCAGTTTCTCTAGTAGTGATAATTACAGCAATCTAGTTATAGTGGATTGTTAGGTCAACTATAGACGTTTCAATAATACAAAGCAATATTTTCTCATTTCATAGAATAGTTAGATCGAGAAAATGTAGCGCGGATTGATGCTGGGAAGACCCTTCCAAGTTCCATCCGCAAATGCGCAGTACTCGTTTCTGATGCCCTGAAGTGGGACTGATTAAAGAAGGTCGCAAATAGGATTGACGTTTCTCCGATGTAAAGCTCAAATATGGAGAATTTATAACCCAATTCCCCGACCATGGTCTATGACCGCTACTTAGTAGATAATTGGAAAAGTTAATGTCACTTTGGTAAATTTACTAATTTATAGCTACATAAAACAATCACTTGCCGCCATAAAAAAATTATTATTTGATTACTCTTCTTTCCACGTCTTGTGTTCGATGTTAAGTTGCTGTTGTGTTTATCTTCAGGATGTAGCGGAGACTCCGAGGGTTGGGGTCACAAAGTTTACGTCAGATATCCCTATCTGTTAATGTTCCTTTCAGTCCATCCTCCTCCTGATTGACATAAAATTAACGAACAATGTAAGTGTATGTGCCTAGGAAAGAAAAATTATTTTAACCCGGATATTCATATTACGCGCTTTGTATACCTATAACTAAACTAACTTTGACAGAAAATCTGATCTTCCTTAACATGAGAAAATGAGAAATCAATTTGTCAGAGTCTTACAAGAAATTACTCGTATGCTAGCCAACAGAGCTTTTAGAATGGGATACACATATCGTGAGCCCACCAACGCACCTTTGTTGACTTCATTCTTGAGAAGGGCTATATAAGTTGAAACGCTCTCCACCAT
Source organism: Eucalyptus camaldulensis (assembly GCA_019915185.1). NCBI lineage: Eukaryota > Viridiplantae > Streptophyta > Magnoliopsida > Myrtales > Myrtaceae > Eucalyptus > Eucalyptus camaldulensis. The sequence continues at coordinate 32,019,090 of JAHSVA010000010.1, forward strand.
CAATAAACTCACTCACATGCTAAATTGCAAAATGGGTGGCATTGGATCCTCGGCCTCCTGTGTTTTCTCTTTTTCTTACATTCCTTCCGACCCTTTGCCTCCCCACGTTGCCGTCCTGACCAACACAATGCCTTGCTCCATTTTAAATATTCTTTTGTGCTGAAAATGCCGTTGTTGGTCTCTCGTGTTCAGTGCCCTTCATTTGATCTAGAAAGCTCATGGAACAAGAGTGTAGACTGCTACTCGTGGAACAGGTCACTTGCGACAATGTCACCGGTAATGTCATCGGTCTTGATCTTACTTTTAGTCAGTTTCATGGCACTCTCTATTCCATCGGTTCCCTCCTTCTTCCGAAGCTTCAAGTGTTGAGTATCTCTATTTGCAATTTGATCGAGTTCCCCTATTTCTTGAATTCATTGGAAGGATTAATACACTTATACCTCTCTTCCAATAAGATTAACGGGGAGATCCCAAGGTGGTTTTGGGGGATAAGCCATCATATATTAGAACATTTAGATCTTTTGGAAAACTTGATGGAGGGATGTATACACCCATTGCGTTGGAAGTGATTTTCGTAAGTTAAACCTTCGGAAAAACTCATCCCACGGACCACTCCCAATCCCTTCACCTTCTACTCATTACTTTTATACCAAGAGCAATGGTTTCACTAGTGAGATCCCCTCTTCAATTCAGTTGAGTTCACTCGTGGAACTAGAATTGTCTAGCAATAATCTCTCAGGGATTGTGCCCCCGTGTTTTGGTAATATAACCAAACTCTTGAGTTTAGATTTGTCTAACAATAGTCTCTTAGGGAATATAACCCCTAGTTTTGGTAATATAACCAATCTTGAGCATCTAGACTTGAGCAGCAATAAATTACAAGGGCCATTACCATGCTTTCTAGTCAGATGGTGGAACTTATCATTACTAGTTCTCAATCACAATGAGTTTAATGGCATATTCCCACATTGGCTGGAAGCACCGCAACTATATCGCCTTGATTTGCAATCCGACAAATTTCATAGTAGGATCAACGTCACTACCTTTGAACTTTCCTTCCTTACTCTTAGATAATTATTTATTTCCAACAACAATTTTATTAGACAATGGCTTGCAAAGGTTTTCTTCAACACCTCATTAGGTTTAATAGATTTGTCCAACAACAATTTTATTGGACAATGGCCTGCAAAGGTTTTCTTCAACACCTCATTAGGTGTAATAGATTTGTCCAACAACAAATTTGGAGGGCCAATTCCACTTTTGTCTCCTGTCACAATTTATTATTCTATCGCAAATAATATTATAACAAAAAAGATCCCTTCTTTGATATGCAACGCCACTGATCTTGAGATGATTGACTTGTCTAACAACAGCTTAACAAATTTTAGCGCTACTCTCTTGGTTTCGAACATGTGAGTGAATCAACTTCAAGGCACAATTCCACAATCAATTTCTTTGATATATAGATTGACGACTCTTGACTTGAGTTGAAATTGATTTGAAGGCACGTTACCCTGGTCCCTTGTCAATTGTACAAATTTGGAAATTTTGGATCTCAATAGCAATCAGATAGAGGATATATTCCGAAGATGGTGGGAAGACTTCCAAAACTGAAAGTTCTTATTTTGAGGTCCAACAATTTGAAGGGTCTTTTGAATATGCCGAAAGGAGATCTCATCTTTCCGAAGTTACGCATTTTGGATATCTCCAACAACAACTTTGGCGATCCTTTACCGGCCAACTTGGTAATCAGCCTTGAAGGCATGAAGAATAGAGAAGATGGGCAAGATGAACCTTTGTATATGACATGGTCTTCCTTTGGGGTGGCGTCATACGAAAATTCCATGAAATTGATGATGAAGGGGCAAGAGACAAAACTAGTAAAGATCTTGACCATCTTCAAGACCATTGACTTGTCGCACAACTCTTTCCAATGAGACAATCCTAAAGTTTTTGGCCATCTTTGCTCTCTCATAGGGCTTAACCTTTCGCACAACTACCTTATTGGTTCCATCCCTTTGAATTTAGGAAACTTGACTAATCTCGGATGGCTTGACCTTTTCTTCAAACATGCTTAATGAGGGAATTCCTAGAACACTAGGATATTTGGCATCCCTTGGGTACTTAAACCTCTCAAATAACCAACTTTGGTTGAATTCCTCAAGACAAGTAATTGAGCACATTTTCTAGCAACTCATTCGGTGGAAATCCAGGCTTATGTGGAACTCCATTGCCAAAGGCATGCCTTGGCGATGCTCAACCTCCTCCACCATCGTCCTTGACACCTTTCAATTGCAAAGGGTATGAGAGTTGGTTCAAACAAAAAGTAGTGTGAATAGGTTATATATCTGGAATTGTCATTGGGATTTCCATAGCATACATTGTATTTGAAACGAGAAGGCCCAAATGGCTCATGCAAGGTGTGATAATGCTGAAGAGAAGTGTAGTTGGGTGGATGGAGAAGTTAAAGTGGAAGGCCGTCAAGTTCAATGGATTATGAAATTGTTGAGGAGTTCTCTTTTAAGTCGTGAAATGTAGGTTCAATGAATAAAAATGGCTTCAAATGTCATTTCCCTTACAAAGGCTTGTTGCTAAAGTCTTCTTTTGTATCTTGGCGTAATTGTATATAAGTTGAATTGAAAACATGAATAATAAAATTTGTCAAGCACACAGCTTTAACCAAAAAAAGAGGCAAAAACAGGAAAATGAAGTGAGAGCCGTTATCCACTACAGATATCTCTTTCGCCATTTGGAACAATGTCGCGTCCTCACCGTTGTCTGTTCAAGACGGTGTGGTCCCTTCAGGACATCGCCGCCGTACGATCCCCCGAGAAGATGACGGCAGCGACTCCGACTCCAACGCCCATAAGAGCCTCAACCAGAAGAAGCGCGAGGCTCGGCCGCGACGTCTGCTGGGGGATGGAACTCGCTGCCTTCTCCCATCCCCAAATCAAGCGCTTTCTCAGATACTACTGGGAAAAAAAGACGCATCTTAGAGGCGGCGCCATTTTGAGCTTCCATGGGCTTCGTGTGTATAATGACGTTCAATAGCGTTGCACTGTAGATTCATGATCCTATATTTTAAAAGAGGAATTGCATTGTGGCTTATCATGAGCAGGCAGCCTTGGACGCTCGGATGCTTGCGAAGGTGATGCTTCTGCAATGCCTGGCAGTTTCTCATGAGGCTTTTGGTTCGAGTTGTTACTTGTTAATGCCGTTGAGATGTTTCTAGATTTGTCGCAGAGACTGGGACCGGATGTTCAAGAAGGAAAGCGAAGGCAGTTCAATTTCATTGGTACTGTCAAATTTTATTCATGTTTTTGTGAGTGTGTGTGTGTGTGTGTGTGTGTTTGTGAGAATCTTTTCGCTTTTCTTGCCGCTTCACCTGGTATCTGCTTTGCTATGCTTGACTATTGCACGATGAGTTCTTTCTTGGTAAAATAGTAGCAGCTCTTTCCTAACTGGCGCTTTTGTCCCACTTAGATTGAACTTGGGTGTGTCAGCCTGTACTTTTAAAATGCTTTGATGGTACTTGCTATATGGTTCCTTGCGCATATATTGATGAAAAATGAGTAACTGCTAATGATGTGCTAGGGAAAGGCGTAGATGAATTGCTCAATCTGTGCGAAAAATCTGAAATTTTGATTGCTGAACACTTTCTTTTCATTTCCAGATGAAACATAAGTGTCTTTTTTTCTTTTTTCTTTTTTTGCTAAAGAAGTTTAATTCAGTTGTATTCTACAAAATACACACGAGAGGTGTGAATGATTTGATGCGCAATGTTAACTTCCTTAATGAATCACATCTGTTAGGGAAGTTGCTGCGAGAAGCTGAACCTGAGTTAATGGTTGCTTCAATTGAGGCCTCAGAAGATGGTGACCAGAGCAGGCTGCGAGCTTTATCTGTATCAGAGGCCTGGGTTGGCGAAGACAATGACGAAGGAGAAAGAAGATTTCGAACAAGAACACGGGGAAGAGGCAGGGTACCTGGTGTTTAACTTTGTTGCTGAAAAAAAAAAATCTGCTTTGCCTCCTGCTGCTTCTCAAAGTTTCATTTGCATTTTCTCAGGGGAAAACAAGTTCAGCATGTATGGGCTGCGTGAGGAGTCCACTTCCTAATCACCTAGAGAAGAAAGTTTCACCAGTACTTCATTGATTCGACAGTTAGTTCCTTAGCTGTTGTTAAAAGATCATTCGAAACAGACTTTGCTGGTTACAATCTTTTGAGCAGACGCTAAAATCCTGGCTTCGTATTTACCGAGAGCTGCTAATTTCTACAAGTGTTCTGAACCATGGAATCCTTATTCATCGAACTAGATACATTAGACTTCACAGCATGATACATACATCCTGCATTTACCCATCGACATCCATTCCCACACACTTTGATTCCATTTATTATCATTCAAAACAACACTCGCTCATCCTGTAGCCGCATCACTTGCTCTCTTTTATGGGTGATCTTGGGTGCTTAACTGGGCCCGCAAATTCGAAGCCTTAAGGCTTGTTTGGTAAGACTAAAAAATAAGTACTGAGAATTGAAGTACGTAATATCAAGTGTGGACAGTTTTATGTACTGAAGATATAAAGTAATTTCTCATTCGACATTCTGCTCTTTAAACCAAATTGATGGTTTTTCATCGGCATGTAGGTAACATTTGCACAAGCCTATGGTTGGTCGGGCTAATTCATTCCTCTTTGACTTGCATAACATTTTGTATGTGCCTGCCCTTGCCATGCACGAACTTCACCGTCTTTAAATCGTTCTTCAGTTTTCAATGCAAACATTGCCTGTCGCTGAGATTTGCCTTTGCCAATTGGCAGTAGTTAGCGTGGTCGACATCTCCTATGTCGCATTGTCAAAATTATCTTCGGGTTCACATGGTAATGGTGAGTATTTTCCTACATTGTATTTCCAAGAAGAGCTGTCAAAGCTTATGAGGAGTGTACAGTCTATTCAAGAACACCCAGCCGCTGTTAATGAAAACAAGAGAAGCTAGCATGGTTTGTCACTTACCTGTTTCCTGCATAACTTTGCGAGGCAATTACCTAATAGCAATATATGATCACACAATTGACACTCACCTCTTGTGGTAATCTAATTTGTAACATTACATTTTCTAACCTGGGTTCTGATTAAATCGTTTCGTAATTCTAGATAGTATGCAAAAGGAATACCTGGTGGATGATGGGGATGCTAGATTTAGGAAATTAAGCACTCTTCTTATGAGTTTTTATTTTGATGCTCATTTGTAGGTATATAAAACTCGGTTTATCCTTTGCATTCAAATCAACCTGAGTAATATTCATGCTCTTGCAGGAACATATGTGCTTGAATCTAGTGCAAATACATCCGCTGAATTAAACCAACACGATTTTTCCCATGGGAAAATCGTGAGCTAATACGGTGTACAACATGAATACCAATATGCATACACCATAATCAACTACATTGAAATATGCCCTACTGTATCCTCTCTCATACTCTAGTGTTGCGTCTAGTATGATTACGTCACCTAAGGACGAAACAAGCACGCTAGATGCTCTACACATAGACAAAGATCTAGGACTATTGTGTGTTGGTGCTAAATATATTAAGACGAGGATAAGATGACCTACTAAAAAGTATGGAGTTGCACTGATTTCATCACGATAGAAATATAAGATAATCAGATGTTAAAAACTATGTGACCCTTGTCATCTGTTCTTTTTCTTCTATTATCCACCTTTTAGTTGCTCCGTGCATCAACTCACCATATCATTCTAATTTGATGATGGCTTGAAGATTTGCTTGAATATTGGTTGATCAGCCACTTTGGTGGGATAATACAAAAGGAGTGATCCCATCTCCTTTGGGCGCATGTCACTGCATATTACTGCACTGGCAACAACAAAATATCTTTTTTGATTGCAAACAAAAGGTGTTATATTATGTCTCGCGTTTTAGCCTGTATACAAAATCCGAGCCCTTTAGAGGGTCTTAATTTGTTCAAATTCGGGGCACCCATTAATCCAATTCAAGTTTGGATTTTGTTGGGCGGGTGGTTTTGTTAGATATAGATAATTGAGGATTGAGTATATTTGCTATGATCGCAGGTTTGCTTCTTTGTTGATTGGCTGTATCTAATTCCTTGAGAAGCCGTACGGTGGACGTCTAAAAGCCGCACGAGAAAAGGAAGAAAAAGGAGCGCACGCATAAATCCTGTAGGGTGGAGTACCTGTCCTTGGCCGCGAGAATTCCTTCAAGCCGTGTAGTGAACTCCTAAAAAAAACAGACGAACGGAGAAGTAAGACGGGGTTCGCACGGTGACACTCATTTTCTCGATCGCACGGAGGAGTGTTGACCACGGGGAATTTTGTGCAGTGAATTGCCATCCAATTTACTTATTTTATTAATAAATACTATGTGCTTGAGCATAATTTAGGTAAAAAAAAATATTTGAGTATGTGAGTGATTGTAATTCTGATTATCTGATTATAATGGATTATTTGTTATTGCTTTTCTCGTAAATGTACCTACCAATACTTGGATCAAACCACATAAATTGTTGACATCCTTTACCCTCATGATTTCGCATTGATTTAAATTACAAGATCCAATATTAGTTTTCGCGTTATATTACATCAAAAGTCGTTACTAGTTGAACTGATGGATGATTTCATTTCTATTCTTTTCGGGTCATCCCTGAACGTAACTTTAGGATCGATGCAAAGAGGAAGAAAAAAATACCGAGAAACATGGTCCAATTTGATTAAGGGTAATTCATGGCAAGGTTTTCTATTAAAGTTTTTCTTTCTTATTTTAGGAGGTAAAAAATTATTTCAAAGACAGAGGAAATATGATAATAAATTCTGTCCTAGCCTCCTTTTCTAAATTTTGTTTACTTTTGACAAAGTTAGAACGATTTTTACATGGAAATCCAAATTCCAAATTCCAAATTCCATTTGATGTAGCCTTTCGGTGAAAGCACTGGGGGGGGGGGGGGGGGGGGGCGTTGGAATATAATAATATGTTGTTTGGCATGAGCGCTCCCGGCAGACCTTTTGAGAGAAGACTTTGGTGTTGATCACTTGGCTTGTTAGAAGGGTTGCGGAGGCTGAGTCGCTATGTCACCACCACTAATATTCCATAAGTCTTTCATCTTTCAAAAGAAAGACTCATGAAAGGCTTGATTAAAATACTTGATTTCATTGTCCGTCATGTTGTCCATCCAACCCATCTTCATGGGTTGAACCCAAATTTCCACTCTTCAGATACTATTAACGGCAACTCATCGTGGGACCAATATAACATAGTCACAATGAAATAAGGTTGTCATTAGGCAGCCGATGTGAAGAATTCTGATTCCTAGGTTGAATAGATTTCATGTCCTTTTGTTTTGGGCAAGAAACTTGTTCCTTATCTGTCAGACTGAAGATGGACTTCTTTAACGTGCTTGATGGGGTCGATCAAATTTTCTCTACCGCCAGTCGACTGCGGCCATCGTTTGTTCATCTCCCTTTCCACCACGATGTAATTGCTAATCTATGTGTATCTGGACAGAATAAATCTTTGATTATTTTTATTTTAACACGTTGAGAATTATTTCGCGATGAGAGGCAAAGAAAACTCGATCAACCCCATTACACACGTTGAAGAAGTCCATCTTCAGTTTGACAAATGAGGAACAAGTTCCTTGCCCAAACGAAAAGGACATGAAACCTGGTTAGCCTTGGAATCAGAAATTCTTCAAATCGGCTGACTAACGACTATCTCAATTCATCATGAATATGTTATGTTAGTCCCACGATGAGTCACCATTGAGAGTATCTGAAGGACAGAAATTTGGGTTCAACCCATGAATAAGGAACGAGTTTCTTGCCCAAAACAAAAGGACATGAAACCTGGTCAACCTTGGAATCAAAATTCTTCAAATCGGCTGACTAACGACAACCTCAATTCATCATGAATATGTTATGTTCGTCCCACAATGAGTCGCCATTGAGAGTATCTAAAGGACAGAAATTTGGATTCAACCCATGAAATAACTTCTCCCCAGTTTGACAGCTTTTTGGGACCCTTTGAAGACGAGTATATCACCACCAATAATATTCCATCCTAGCCTAGCTACTGAAACATCATTATAGTAAACGCATAGTCAACAATCCCATCGATAGAGCTTTTGGAACGGCTAACCCATTTGGGAAGCTCGCCAACAGACCTTCTAGAGAAGACTTGCGTGGATCAATTCACACTTTACAAAGACTGTATAACTGGAAGAACTTTTACTCGCATGCTGAAGCCAATAATGGGGTGGATCTAATTGCTTTTTCTAGTGAATGGATCAAATTATAATAAGCCTCTAAATAATGGCTAAAAATCTCTTCTTGTTGAATCGAATCTCTTCTCGTTAAATGGTCTACAAGGTGGTTATATGAAGACCCAAAGCCTACTGCCTAACAAAACTTTGTTCCATAATTTTAGATCAAGCAATCCGAGTCCACCCTCCTTTTATGGCATGCAAACAACTTCCCAAGCACATTCCCAACTCTAGTTCGCCCTCCCTTTTTGATAAGCACTTTATCAAATTAATAGATTTTAGAGATTCAAAGTATATGTAAATTCAAAGTTGTATTACTGGAAAAAAATCCATAAATGATTGAACACTTCCTGATAGACTATATAAATTCATCTATTGGATGGTGATGACAGAGCAACCCATATTTATGAAATGAAAAATGCCACTATAAAGTTGAGTAATACGCCTTTCAAGAAAAGCGGAGAGGACTTCCATGTCGTATGTATGTAGAGCCAAGTAACTAAGAATTTTCCGCAGCCAAGGAGTCCCACCAAAACAATCAAGAAAACCAAATTTGTGATCATGATAGTGTCATTTCAAGAAGACTTCGGCTTCTTAGCATTTATAATTGAGTGCAAAACCAAATTTGTGATCACAATAATGTCATTTCAAGAAGACTTTGACTTATTGGCATTCATAATTAAGTGCATCACTGTTTGATAGACATTGTGCTCGACCAAAAGACATAATATATTACCATTTTTTTTTCTTTCTGCGCAATTGTTGCTGTAAACTATTTGACATCACTTTATCTTAAATTCTACAATAGTTTAACTTTTAGAAATATTGATGAAAAATATTAATCTTTAGTACTCTTGTATTATACATGTATAGACGCAATCCAAAAATACATGTAAATTGTCTTTGAAGTGAAGTATCAAATAACTTTTCTCGGCTTTTATTTGCTCTTATGTTTGACAGAATTACTGGAGGCTTTCCCGTTCTTATGGGTTGCCAATTAGTTAGCTTTTCTTTGTTTCTTCATAAGTCGAACAACTCAGTTTAAATTATATTTCATATAGCTGGTCAGGCTAATTCATTCCTCTATAGTGTGCACTACATCTTCCTAGGTAACCTTGCGAGGCAATTACCTATTAGTAATATATGATTGCCCAATTGATACTCGCATCTCGTGGTAATCTACATTGCAACATTACGTATTCTTATTGGGTTCTAGTTAAATCATTTCGTAATTCTAGGTAGTATGTGAACCGAATATCCGGTGGATGAGAGGGTGCTAGATTTAGGAAGTCCCTTATAGCTAAAAGGAGAATGGTTATGAGATGAGTGAAACTAAAAATGCCTTTGCCTTTCCAATGCCTGCTAAATTTATTAAATCTGGGGACTTAAAAGAAGAGTGAAATATTGCAAATCATCTGATAAAAAAAAGGAGGTTAAGCTCTATTATCATGAGTGCTTATTTCGACACTCATTTGTAGGTATATGCAAAACTCGGTTTATCCTTCACATTGGAATCCGCCCGATTTATATTCATGCTCTTGCTGGAACAGTTGAATTTGGTGCAAATACACCCGTGCTGAAAATAAGCCAACACATTTTTTTTTTCCCTTGGGAAGGTCGTGAAGTAATAGGGCATATAAAATGAATACCAATCTACATACACCGTAATCAACAACATGAAATATGTCCCTAGTGTATCCTCTCTCATACCGTCAGCGTTGCATCAATTCTGATTACATCACTTTAGCATGGAACAACTACACTAAACGTTCTACACACATACAAAGATCTATGACCGTTGTTTGTTGGTGGTGAATATATTAGGACAAGATCGAGATGGCCAACTCCAAAATGTGGAGTTGGATTTTGGAGTTGGCACTGATTTTATCATGATAAAAAGATATGATAATCGAGTTTTAAAAAATATGTGACATTTGTCATCTGTTCTTTTTGTTTCATTATCCAACTTTGAGTTGTCTCTGCGACGGCTGTATGATGGATTGAAGATTTGCTTGAATATTGTTTGATTACCCACTTTGGTGGTATAATACAGAGGGGCGATGCTAACTCTTTTGGGAGCATGTCAACGCAGATTGCTGCACTGGCAACAACAAAATAAATTTCTTGATAGCAAACAAATAGTGTAATATTATATCTCGAGTTTTAGCACGTGTACAATATCCAAACCATTTGGATGATCTCAATTTGTTCAAATCTAGTGTGCTCATTGATCCGATTCAAGTTTGGATTTTGTTAGGCAGGAATAGCTATGGGTTTGTCTCTCAATTGATTGGCTTTTCCTATGAGAAATGATTGAGCGATTGTTCTTAATTCACTGTGATGAAAACAATATGTTCTGGATCATAAGAAAAACAAAAAAACAAATGATTCAAAATTATTAAGAGATCCATTCCTCATCCGTTACTCTCACAGTTATGCAAGCACAGTTACATTAGCAAAACTCTCATCTAATATCTTCGAGAAGGCGTGCGGTGGACGTCTAAAAGCCACGCAAGAAAAAGGAACTCGAATTTTCGGTGGGCTCCGGGCAAAAGTGGATTTGTTGACTGCTACAAAAGAACGAGAAAAAGGGAGAACACATAAATCCTCTGGGGGTGGGAGTAACTTTTGTAGGCCGCGCAGAAGAGTTCCTTCAGGCCGTGTCCTGAACTCCCGAAAAAATGACGAACAGCGGAGTAAGAAAGGGGGTTGCCCTGGGTGACTCTCTTTCTCGGTCGCACGGAGCAGTGTTGACCACGGCGGACCTTACGCTGTGATTTTTTTTTTTTTTTTGGTAAAGGTAAATATGGTATAGATTTTGCGAAGAAGAATACAAGGGGGGGAAGGCCTGGCACCAACAAAAAACAAACACTCAAGAAGACAGGAGTCTAACGAGTGTAGGGGTACCGAGGTTCCCAACAAACAGAACAAACAACGAAAAGAAAGAAAGGAAGACTAAAAACAAACTAAAAACTTCCATCACTCAAAGATAGAAGAATGAAGATCCCAGTTCTGTTGAAGTCTTCTATTCTTTGGAATGTTAGCAACATGCTTAAACGTCATAGCTTTATCTTTAATCGCCTTCTAGAGGTGCATCTTCATCGCCGGAAGAAAAACGGGTTTGATTGCGAAAAAAGCACATTGTTACGCTCTTTCCATATGATGTAGCACAACGCACCAAAACTAAAGTGAGCCATAGTTTGATAAAAAATTTTACCCACAAACTGCTTGCGCTATGAGTTTACATCTGATTGAGCTATTTTATTTCCATGAACTTTCGTGACACAATCATTCAATGCACCGATTGTGGGAAAAGCCATGGGAGATCAATGGGAACGCGGAAAAGAAATTGCGCCGGAGACTTCATATAAATGTTTGAAAGAAATTATGTCCTCGCCTGCACTAGAAATCATGGGATGACCAATTACATCGAACTGGACAGATTCATATCACAATGTTGATAAATAAAAATAGCTTTCATCATATATTACTTATGAAAATTTCACGAACTTCTTCAAATCAATCTAATGAGCACAAGCTACATTACCTATGGTAAAGGGGGGGGGGGGGGAGGAATTACAAAGCACAACAAAAACATATATAGTACTATAGCGAGGCTCAAGCACACCTGTGGTCAATGGCCGTAGTTATCGACCGGGTGAAGAAGAAGGGAAAAAAAAAGCAAAAAAAATAATTAAGAAATTGATTTTTAAATAAAATATAATAAAAGACAATAGTCACCTTTCATTTCTTTGATTTTATTTATTTAACGCTTTTTGTCTTATTTACTTACATCTTCACATTTTGTTATTTTACTTTTTTAACTTGATATAAAATTTTATCCAAATAACACATTAATATGAAGAGCTTAAAGCCGATTAAATTAATTGATATTTATTTTCATAATTAGGATTAAGTATGAAAATACTTAGTTAATATGGATCACATTGAATATGTGTTAAGTCAAAGTCGAAATTGTTATGAATCATCGAAATTATAGTTCATGAAAATAGAACAATATAGATAGAATCATTTTCGACTCAACCTATCCATTTGAGACCCCCAGCAGGCGCACAGTGGAGGTCTAAAAGCCACACAAGAAAAGGAGCTTGAAATTCATCGGGTCCCGGTCAAAAGTGGCTTTGTTGACTTCTGTAAAAGAGCAAGAAAAAGGGGAAAAGGGGAACACTTTAATCCTGTCGGGTGGCGTGCCCTTTCTCGGCCGCTCGGAAGATTCTTTCAAGCCGTGTGGTGAACTCCGAAAAAAGACGAACGGCGGAGTGAGAAAAGGGTCGCACTAGGTGACACTCTTTTATTCGATCATACCGAGGATTGTTGATCACGGTAGATTTTGTACTGTGAATTTAAATCAAATTGAGTTATTCCATTTATAAATACTATAGGCTTGGGATTAATTTAAGTGTGGAAAACATTTGAATGTGTGAGCAATTATAATTTTGATTTTCCGATTATAATGATAATATTTGAACCGAACTACATAAATATTTAATGTCATTTATTATTTCTTGTTTAGCTCTTCGGTGATTTCACATCAACTCAAATTGCAAGATTACATACTAGTTTTTTCGTTATAATACAACAAAAGGCATTACTTATTGAATTGAAACAAAATGATGATTTCATTTCTATTCTTTTCTGCTCATCCCTCAATGTAACTTTGACGTCGATGAAAAGAGGAAGAATGGACCTAAGTATATCCTAAAATTACTTCATTTGAACTCTCAGACATTAAACTTTAGGAGTATTCCCTCTTAGATAGGGAAGAAAAAATATATATCTAATAATTAGGGAGGCTTGATGGGAGGGGGGGGGGGGGGGAGGTAGACTCCCATCTATGCTTTGGAATAGGCTATAGGTGGATATGGTAGCCTCCCACACATGAGGCTACAAAGAGGAACCTAAAAGGGTTCTTGCTAGGTCAACCTATGCTTTGCACGACATCTACTAACCAACTTGTCGGTCTAGTACCCCCTAGTTAGTTCGTATACACTATGCAAAGTATCTATAAACACGGTCAGTCTGATTAAGGTATTTATTTCATGGCAAGGTTTTCTATTGAAGTTTTTCTTTCTAATTTTTGGAGGTAAAAAATCACGCCAAAGACTAAGGTAATATGATAATAAATTTTGTCTTAACGTCAACTTCTGATCCTTTGGAAGGCCATTTCCTGCTGCTTTATTATTGCTTAACTAAACTTTGTTTACTTTTGACAAAGCTAAAACGCTTTTTACATGGGAATACAATCCCATTTGATGTAGCCATTCGGGGAAAGCACTCGGAAATATAATAATATGTTTAGCATAAGCCCACCGGCAGACCTACTGAGAGAAGACTTTGGTGGTGATCACTTGGCTTGTTAGAAGGGTTATATAAGTCGAATCCCTACGTCATCTCCACTAATATTCCACCTTAGTCAAATAATACAACATCATTATGGTAATCGCATAGTCAACAATCCCCCGATGGAGCTTTTAGAACGGCTAACCCATTTTGGGAGCTCACCAACAGGCAATCTAGGGAAGACTTCCGTGGATCACTTCACACTTTTCAAGGGCTGTATAACTAGAAGAACTTTTACTTCCATAATAAAGTGAATAATGGGTGGATCTAGTAGCTTTCTCTAGCGAGCGGATCAAACCATAATAAGCCTCTAAATAATGGCCGAAGAATCTCTTCTCGTTAAATCAAATCGAATTTGAGAGGCTAAAATTCGCCGACCTTAAATGTCAAATTTAGGGATTGTCGTTCCAGAAGTCCTATACTGATTATATAACAACTAATTCAATCATAAACCTTTCAATTTGGCCATTTAAATCCTTAACCATTTGATAATTTACCAACGTAGTTATTCAGGCCAAAAATTGATTGGATATCACTAACATAGATGCTGGCTGTCCGATGTTGAACAACCAGTCGGTGTTGATGTGAATAATTTTTATAACTTTTTAATAATTTTTCTGATTTCTTTTTCCAGTTTGGTAGGTTGCGGTGGTTGCATGAAGCTGCGAGGAGAGAGCAGGCATAATAGTGGAGCCTAACGCATGTTCAAATATTGCTGAATTATGTCCTTGGGGAGAATTAAAGTTTGTTTTCAGCATTGCTCGATCTAATTGTATGTAGTGGCGGACCTCAGTTGTTTTGGAATAGAACGTAAATCAGTGTTATTATATGCATTCTAGAAGCATAACAAGTAAATTCATCCTCTCTGGAAGTTTTGCTTTCTTTATATTGGAACCATCGTATATCAAACGCTCCCTCAGCATTAGACTATTCTTGTTGGACCACCAGTCGTCGTAGTAATCAAGAGACCAGCCATTGATGAGGGAAGATAAGTGTTTTGAACGGCAAAAAACGTGAAGATTACTTGGCTGTAATTGAAAAGATTATGCAGGTCCGTTTCATATTCATTAAGGTCTTTCTTTATCATTATCTCTTTACCAGACTTCACCATATTGAAATAAAGCAAGATTAGACTTTATCAAAGGAGAAAAGAAAGCACCTGAAAAGAAGCAAAAGATGAGTCTTTCTTTAGTATTATCTCAAGTCGCGATTCATGCAGCCTTTTTGGGGCACTCTCTCCTCGCAGTTCTCCTGGGGATAGAGTTGTTTTCACAAGAAATTATTCTAGCGAGTTTGCTCATTTGATACTTGGGTCGGTGCAATTGGTACGAGAAAAGAAGCAAAAGATGGTTTGGCATTGGAGTATCTGGTTTAATCCAAACCTGCCGAAATTTGATGTCATCGTTTGGCTTGTCATATTGAATAGGCTTTGAGTTCTTGAAAATTTGTGTGTTATATGCCATTTAAAATTCAATTTACGAGCCTCTTCTTCGCCTCTTTACTTTGCATTCAATTATAATCTTTTTCACTGTACCATATTTAACTTACGTTGCAACATTTTTTTCTGTAAGAGATTGGAGAATTATCTCGATGAAAGATACTTTGTTTACGTCAGCTACCCTCATAATTTTGATCTTGCAAACAAAACATTTATTTATTATGTATAGTTGAAGCCAGAGCTAAAATTGAATTCGTTTTTAATTGCACGCAATATTTTTCATCAGAACCAGACATATTATAGTGACGAAAAGCATAACAACAATTCGCATATGATTGATTCTTCACGGGCTAATATTTTGGCGATCCTAAATTACATTCAAAGATTAAAATGAATAAAGCATGAACAATTGTTCATCCAAAAAACTGTAATCTCCATTATTTGGTGGACAACTCAAAATAAGTGTTTATGATCAGCGGCCTAAGGTATACCCACCGGGAAAAAAAAAAAAAACCACACTCTCCCATCACAAGAGAGAACAAGATGACTGTATAACAGTTTCTAAAACACAAATGCAATACATCCCAGGACTATATAACAGTTTCTAAAATAACCTTGCCAAACAGTTTTATTCAAAGTAACATGCATGGGAAGATTTTGAAAGACCGAGCCAAAGCCAAAAAAAAAAACAAATTTATTTATCTGGACTAATCAAAACCGAGATAATTAATCACGTGAGGATTCTAGACATGCTAATCCTCAATTGATATTCATGATCTTATTGTATGACCCATCACGCACATAAGATTAACTCTCGTATGCTGCTCGTGTTTGCCCGATAAATGAAAAGAAATGTAACTGGCCTAAACACTGGAAGATGATAAAGAAAGAACCTAACTTGAGAAAATGCTATTTAACTGGATTTTGGCCTTTGCCCCATATATGGAGAAACATTATCATTGAGAGAGAGAGAGAGAGAGAGAGAGAGAGAGAGAGAGAGAGAGAGATGGGGTGCTTCATCTTAAAAGTTATGCACTCTTCTACTTAACTAACTTTGATTGATGATCAATCATTGACGATGAAAGTAAAATATATCGGTAATTTTTTTACAAACTTAATTAAATTAATTAAGTTCGTAAATGTTATGAGCATACGAAAAGCAATTTATTATTGATAAGCAATTTTTGCTTGTCAATAACGGAGGAGACTTTACTCACACTAGGACGATGAAATAAAGAGCAAAACAACGACCACCTGTGTGCGTATAATAATGTCCTCTCACTTTTATTAAAGCCACTTCCTTTTCTCCTTAATTGGTTTTCGTACGACAAAATAAAGGGGAGAAGTGCCAAAAAAGTCCTAAACCTTTTGCCTTTGTGCCAATTTAGTCCTAAACCTTTTTTTGGTGTTAATTCAGTCCTAAACCTTTTTAAGTTGTGCCAATTCAGTCCTTTCCGGCCAATTTTAACCGGATTTTGCTGACTGGACGCCGACCGGCTAACGTGGCATGATCGGTGCTGACGTTGACAACTTTTAATAATATTTTAATTTTAAATATTTTTAAATGATTTTAATATTTTTTTATTTTTTTTATTTTTTTCTTTTTCCTCCAGCCGATCGCCGAGGTCCGGCGACCGGCCAGAAGCGACCGCCAGGGGGCGAGGCTGACCTCGCCGGATCTGGCGAGGTCTAGTCTCGCCAACCATGGGCGAGGGCCGGCGAGGGCGAGCTTCGCCCATGGCCGGCTCGCCAGATCAGGCCATGGGCGAGGCTCACCCTCGCCGGATCTGGCGAGGTCGACCCTCGCCGGCCCTTGCCAGATCCGGCAAGGCTGGCAAGGGTGAGCCTCGCCCATGGCCTGATCTGGCGAGGCGACCATGGGCGAGGCTCGCCCTCGCCGGCCATGGGCGAGGCTGGCGAGGGGGAGCCTCACCCATGGCCCGATCTGGCGAGGCGGCCATGGGCGAGGCTCGCCCTCGCCGGATCTGGCGAGGTGGAGCCTCGCCGGCCCTCGCCCATGGCCTGATCTGGCGAGGTCGGGCGAGGGCCGGCGAGGCTAGACCTCGCCAGATCCGGTGAGGCGAGCCTCACCCATCGCCCATGGCCGGATCCGGTGAGGGGGCCATGGGCGAGGCTCGCCCTCGCCGAATCTGGCAAGGTCTAGCCTCGCCGGCCCTCACCCATGGCCGGCGAGGCTCGACCTCGCCCTCGCCGGCGATCACCTCTGGCCGGTCGCTAGGGTTCGGCGACCGGCTGGAGGAAAAAGACAAAAAAAAATAAAATAAAAATAAAATATTTTAAAAAATTAAAAAAAATATTAATATATTATTAAAAGTTGTCAACGTCAGCGCCGATCAGGCCACGTTAGCCGGCCGGTGTCCAGTCAGCAAAATCCGGTCAAAATTGCCGGAAAGGACTGAATTGGCACAACTTAAAAAGGTTTAGGACTGAATTGGCACCGAAAAAAGGTTTAAGACTAAATTGGTATAAAGGCAAAAGGTTTATGACTTTTTTGGCACTTTTCCCCAAAATAAAGTGTGTCGGATAATATTTTTCCAATGGGAAAACAGAATTCTTGACTTGGAATATGAGAGCGTGGGTCATCAAGAGTTAGATCATGTTGAGAAAGTGACTATAATCTGATTCTTGCTTTTCATATTCCACCATGTCCAGCACAATTGAGTTGACACGACAAGTTGTTTACTGTCATTAGTCTGTTGTCACTAGTCTCTGGGGACGAGAGGCAGCTCGCAAGCATTATGCAGATAATCCAAACCTGCGATTCTTACGAGATCTCCTTTGCGTCCGTCACTGCAAAGGAGGTGGTAATAGTGGATATCTCATCCATATACCTTGTGCAAAAGTAACTTCCAACTTCTTTTTATCCCACGTTTACATAAGTTGAATCCCTATCCCCACCACCGATAACTCACTGGCTTGCTAAAGCGCAAACTGGGTTGGCATCAAAACCGCGGCCTCCCGAGCAATTATGCAGGCCTTTCCGCGAGGACTTCATGAAGGTTTTGATAAGTTGTGTGGCCAATTCGAGACATTAGATTTTGCTGTAAAATTGAAGCTAGATTAGACTCTGTCGTGAAAGAAAAAAGAAAGCTCTTGAAAATGACGATACAGATTCTCAGGTTGTACGGTGACGTAATTCCATAACTGCTAATCCTATCGTCTGCTTGGGTTGACTGGTAGGGGGACTGCCGCCTCTCAGGCCGCTTGGTTTTTGGTTTTACTTTTATCAAATGTATGTCATGATTTATGAAATCGTCATATAAATTTTTTATATCTTACTCTTGGAGATAGGTATTGGAGTAATACATATTTTGAAGCTACAACATCTTAAAGTTGCGTGAGCCAGTTTTTCGAAAAGTTGTCATAAGCTATTTAGTCGTAAAATATTTGATAATCACTTTAGCAAATTTAAAGATATTCAAGAAATTCAAAGTATCTGCAAATTCAAAGCTGTATTACTGGAAAAAATTCATAAATGACTGCCATTTTTTTAATAGATTATCCAAATTTACCTACCGAACGGTGGCAACGGAGCAATGCATGTCTATAAAATGAAAAATGCGACGATAGACTTGAGTGATATGTCTTTCAAGTAAATGCGACGATAGACTTGATGCTAGGAAGAAAACTCTTCCAAGTTACACCCACAAACACGTGCAGTGCTCGTTTTTGAAGCCCCGAAGTGAGACTTATTAAGGAATGTCGTAGGTATAGAAGGGACGCTTCTACAGTGTAAAGCTCAAATATGGAGAATTATATAACCCGATTTCCCTGACCGTGGTCTCTGACCGCTACTTATAAGATCACTGGAAAAGTTAATGTCACTTTGGTAAATCTCTAAACTATAGTTATATGAAACAATCACTTCATGTCATAAAAAGTTATTACCCACATGTGAAAATAAAATACGATACA
The DNA here is from genome assembly GCA_019915185.1 of Eucalyptus camaldulensis. Lineage (NCBI taxonomy): Eukaryota > Viridiplantae > Streptophyta > Magnoliopsida > Myrtales > Myrtaceae > Eucalyptus > Eucalyptus camaldulensis. Next base: position 32,038,124 of record JAHSVA010000010.1, read on the forward strand.
AATTACTCTTCTTTTTACGTCTTGTGTTCCATGTTAAGTTATTGTGTTTATCTTCAGGACGCAGTGTAGACACCGATGGTCATTGTCACAAAGCCAAAGTCAAATATAACTCCCTCTTAATGTTTCTTTTTGTCCATCCTCGTCATGATTTATATAAAAGGAACGAACGGTGTAAAGTGTATGTGTCTAGGAAAGACCATTTCTTTCAACCTGGATATTTATTTTACATGCTTGTGTACATATGACTAAATTAACTTTGACAAAAAATCTGATCTTCCTAAACCATGAGAAAATGAGAAATCATTCCGACCGAATCGCATATGAAATTACTCATATGACAAGTAATAGAGCTTTTAGAATGGGTAACACACATTTTGAGTCCACCAATGAAACCTTCGAGAAGACTTGCTTCAATGACTTCACAGTTGACAAAGGCTATATAAAGGGAAGCACTCTTCATCTCTAATAAACGCACTTGTGTGCTAAATTGCAAAATGAGGTGGCATCAGATCCTCGACCTCCTTTGTTTCCTCTTTTTCTTACATTCCCCTCTTCCCCTTGCCTCCCCACTTTGCCCTCCTAACCAGCGCGATACCTTGCTCCATTTTAAGAATTCCTTCCTTGTTAATAAGGAGTCTGCCTTTTGTCCTTTGACCATGTCAGCCAACTCATGCATAATATATAGAGCATGGGATGAGAGAGACGATTGCTGCTACTGGGATGGGGTCACTTGTGACAATGTCATCGGTAATGTCATCGATCTCGATCTTACTAATAGTGTGTTTCATGATGTTGTCTATTCCAATGGTTCCCTCCTTCTCCCGAAGCTTCATTCGTTGACGATGTCATCTTGCAACTTGACCAAATTCCCCTATTTCTTGAATTCGTTAGAAAGATTAACACACTTAGACCTCTCTTCCAATAAGATTAGTGGGGAGATCCCGAGGTGGTTTTGGGGAATAAGCCATCGTACATTGGAATATTTAGATCTTTCTGATAACCTTATGGAGGGAGGAATACACCAATTGCATTGGAAGCGATTGCGGTACATTAACCTTTTGAATAACTCATTCCAAGGACCACTCCCAATCCTTTCACCTTCTACTATTTTCTTTTATGCCGAGAACAATGGTTTCTCTGAGATCCCCTCTTCAATTTGTCGATTGAGTTCACTCTTCCATCTAGGATTGTCTAGCAATAATCTCTCGGGCACTGTGCCCCCATGTTTTGGTAATATAACCAATCTTGAGATTGTAGAGTTGAGCAACAATAATCTCTCGGGGACTGTGCCCCCATATTTTGGTAATATGACCAATCTTCACGAATTGGACTTGAGCAACAATAATCTCTTGGGGACTATGCCCCCATCTTTTGGTAATATGACCAATCTTCACAAATTAGACTTGAGCAACAATAATCTCTTGGGGTCTGTGCCCCCATCTTTTGGTAATATGACCAATCTTCAGGAATTAGACTTGAGCAACAATAAATTACAAGGGGCATTACCACGCTCCCTAGCCAAATGTGCAGAGTTATCAAGACTAATTCTTAGTCACAACGAGTTTAATGATAGATTCCCACATTGGTTAAAAACACCGGAATTGTATGTCCTTGATTTGCAATCTAACAAATTTCACGGTACAATCAATCTCACTAGTCTTGTACTCTCCTCCCCTGAACTTGGAATTTTAGTTATTTCCAACAACAATTTTATTGGACGGTGGCCCACGAAGGTTTTCTCTAACACCTCATTATATGTAATAGATTTGTCTAACAACAAATTTGGAGGGCCAATTCCACTTCCATCTCCCGTAACAACATATTATTCCATTGCAAGTAACAATATGACAGGAAGGATTCCCTCTTTGATATGCAATGCCACTGAGCTTCTGCTCATCGACTTGTCCAACAATGGCTTCATGGGTAGCTTGCCTCAATGCATAACAAATTTTAGCATCGACTTGTCAATTTTGAACTTGCGAATGAATCACCTCGAGGGCACAATTCCTCAATCACTTTATTTTAGAAATAAATTGACGACTCTTGACTTGAGCCAAAATCGGTTTGAAGGCATGTTGCCCCGATCCCTTGTCAATTTTACAGATCTGAAAATTTTGGATCTTAGTAGCAATCAGATAGAAGATACATTCCCAGTATGGTTGGGAAAACTTTTGGAATTGAAAGTTCTCATTTTGAGGTCCAACAAATTGATGGGTCTTTTGAAAATTTCAAAGGAAGATCTCATCTTTCGAAGTTATGCATTTTGGATCTCTCTAACAACAACTTTAGTGGTCCTTTACCAGCCAACTTGATAATGAACCTTAGAGGTATGAAGAATATAGAAGATGAGCCACATGGACCATTGTATATGACAGGGGATATCTTTGGGGGATGGGAACCGTATGAAAATTCCGTGACGGTGATGATGAAAGGGAAAGAAACAAAGCTAGTGAAGATCTTGACTATCTTCACAACCATTGACTTATCACAGAACTCTTTCCAAGGAGACATTCCTAAAGCTTTTGGCCATCTTCACTCTCTCATAGGACTCAACCTTTCGCACAACCACCTCATTGGTTCCATCCCTTTGACTTTGGGAAACTTGACTAATCTCGGATGGCTTGATCTTTCTTCGAACATGCTTAGTGGGGGAATTCCTAGAGCACTAGGAGATTTGGCATCCCTTGGGTACCTAAATCTCTCGAAGAACCAACTCACTGGTCGAATTCCTCAAGACAAGCAATTGAGCACATTTTCAAACAACTCATTCGATGGAAATGCAGGCTTATGTGGAACTCCATTGCTAAAAACATGCCCTGGCGATGCTCAACCTTCTCCACCATCATCCTCATCAACTTTGGACCGTGAAGGACATGAGAGTTGGTTCAAACTGAAAGTAGTGTGGATAGGTTATGCATCTGGAATTGTCATTGGGATTTCCGTAACATACATTGCAATTGAAGTGGGAAGGCCGAAATGGCTATCGCGAGGCGTGAGAATGCTAGAGAGAAGTGCAGCCCAGTGGATGGAGAAGCCAAAGCGGAAGGCCATCAAGTTTCATGGACAGTGAAATTGTAGAGGAGTCGTCTCTTTAAATCTTGTAATGTAAATTCAATAAATAAAGATGTCACCTAATTGGCTTCAAATGTCATTTCTGTTTTGAAGGCTTGTTTCTAATGTCTTCTCCCTTTGTATCTTGGTATAATTGTATGTGAGCTGAATTGAAAAAGATGAATAATGAAATTTGTTAACCACACAGCTTTAAAGAAAAAAAGAGCCACAAAAACAGGAAGATGAATATAGAGCCATTATCCACTGTAGATATCTTTTCCATCTTCCCGTTTGCCTTGGTTATATTTGTCCGTGAAGAATTAGGAGTAAATACTGACCTTAACGCATTTAGTCGAAGGCTGTTAATAAAATCCAACTCATTAGACGAGTCTGTCAATGCCCATTTTACATGCCCCTCTGGCCATGGCCGAGGTTCTGCCGCCGCCGCCGCCGCTGCCGTTGCCGCCGTCATCTCTCCCCCTCTCCCTTATCTCTTTCTCCCTTTGGAATGACATCGCATCCTCACCGTTGTCTGTTCCAGACGACATGGTCCCTTCGGCACACCGTGACGTCCATCACCGGCTGTGCAGGCTCAGATTCCCCAACTGCCCGCCACTGTACGGCCGCGACTCCGACACCCAGAAGAGCCTCAAACAGAAGAAGCGCAAGGCTCGGCGCGACGTCCCCTAGGGCATGAAGCTCGCTTCCTTCTTCCTGAGATAGCTAGTATAAACACCTAGAGGGGGGTGAATAGGTGCACACACAATTTATCAAGATACGGAAGCGATTCTTCGCAAACGATAGAAAGGAAATTTTCTCTTGATTAACAAAATGAAATACGATCGAGGTAGAGAGAGTGAGGAAGAGAAAATTGAACACAGGATTTATAGTGGTTCGGCTTATTCCAAGCCTACGTCCACTCTTCCGCACTGACAGCCCACCGGCTAGATTTCACTATGATCAAAAGAGAAGTTACAGCACAGCTTTGCCTTGATTCCACAGTGTAGATGTTCTACCACACCTCCTCAAGGTTTCTCACAAATATAGACTCTCTTTTGTATACAAGTATTCGCTCAAAGGAATTGTCTAAACAAAAAGGAGCTTCAGACTTTGGAATTCTTCTATCGCGCACACCTCGAACAACTAAGAACGTCTTCCTTATATACTCCTTTAAGCCATCATACCCGTTGACACTTACCAAATGAATTCCTCCAATCTACTCGTTGGACGGAATCAATTAGGAAGATTGGTCGAGCTATTAAAGGAACGTGTTGATAGCCCATCAATCCTGTTCGCCCATACAATCAGGATCTCGGTTTCCATAAGTAGAACCTTCCAATAATATTTAGACAATCATCGAATCTTCAATCATTGAATCAATCTTGATCAATCAAAGGATTCTGTTACGTCTTTTCCAGCCACGAGATCTTCTCCAGATGATAAGGTTAAATCCTTAACGAAGCATCCAGTTCTGGATAACCTTTCTTCAACGGATTAGAGACTGTCAATGAGGATAGACTTTGAGTCTTGAGTCTGGCTGTCTGAAAGTCTTCAGACTTTAAATATCAGAGTCTGCAAACCTTCAGACTAGACTGATAGAAATGTTTTGTCAACTTCAAAATACTTTAAGAAGATTTCTCCAACACTCCCATCCCCAAATCAAGCGCTTCCTCAGACAGTGCTAGGAGAAATATATGTGTCCTGGAGGCGGTACAATTTTGAGCTTTCGCGGGCTTCGTGGACATAACGATGTCAACAACGGAGCACTGTAGATTCGTCATACTTTCTTTTAGAAAGGAGATTGTAGAGTGGCTTCTCTGAAGCAAGCAACGTTGGGCGCTCGGATGCTTGCAAAGGTGATGCCGTTGAAAATTGAAATGTCTGTTGATTTGTCGCAGAGACTGGGACCGGATGTTCCAGAAGGAAAGCGAAGGCAGTTCAACTGAATTGGTAACATCTCATTTTTATTCATGTTTTTGTGAGTGTGTACGTCTGTGTGTTTGTGACAATCTTCTCGCCTTTCTTGCCGCTTCACCTGGTGTCTGCTTTGCTATGCTTGGCCATTGCACGATGAGTTCTTTCCGGGCAAAATAGTCCTTGGAGTAAGCATCCCTTTCCCAACTGCCGCTTTTTTCCCACTTAGATTGAGTTTGAGTGTGTCGGCTTGTACTTTTAAAATGCTTGGATGGTACTTGCACTCTAGTTCCTCGAGCATATATCAATAAAGATGAGTAACTGCTAATGATGTGCTCGGGAAAGGCGTACGTGAATGCTCGAACCAGGCGGAATATCTGAAATTTTGCTTGCTGAACACCTTTTTTCATTTCTGCTTGAAACATGAATGTCTTTGTTTCTTTTTCTTTCTACTAAAGCAGTTTTATATAGTTGTATTCTACGGAAGAGGAAGGAGAGGTGTTGATTTCATTGGTGCCTCATGAGTCCATAATATGCGATGTAAACTTCCTTAACTAATGCATGCTTAAATTGAGGCCACAAGAGATGGCGATCACAGCAGACTGCGAGCTTTATCTGTATCGGAGACTCGGGTTGGTGAAGATAATGACGGAGGAGGAGAAGATTTCGAACAAGAACGCGGGGAAGAGGAGGGGGTACCTGGTTTTGACTTTGTTGCTTAAAAAAAAAAAAAAAAAAAACCTAATCCGCATTGCTTACTGCTGCTACTCAAAGTTTCATTTGCATCCTCTTAGAGGAAAACGAATTAAACATGTATGGGTTGTGTGAGGAGTCCACTTCCCAATCACCTAGAGAAGAAAGTTTCACCAGTACATCATTGATTCGATACTTAGTTCCTTAGTTGTTGTAAAAACATCCTTGGAAACACTCTTTGCTGGTTACAAATATTTTAAGCATGCACTAAAATCCTGGCATCATATTTACTCTGAGCTGCTGATTACTACAAGTGTTCTGAACCATGGAATCCTTACTCATCAAATTAGATACATTAGACCTCACAGCATGATATGTGCATGTTGCATTTGCCCATTGACATTCATTCCCACACACTCTGATTCCATCCATTATTTCACTCGAAACAACGCTCACCCACCCCACACGTGCATCACATGCTCTCTTTTATGGGTGATCTTGGGCTTTTAACTAGGCCCACATATTCGAAGCCTAAAAGCCCGTTAGATAAGACTAAAAAATAAGCACTAAGAATTTAAGTACTCAATATCAAGTGTCGACAGTTTTATGTATTGAAAATACAAAGTAATTTCTCATTTGACGTTCTGCTCTTGACAACGTAAACCAAATTGATGGTTTGTAATGGGCATGTAGGTAACATTTGCACAAGCCTATAGCCAGTCGGGCTAATTCATTCCTCTATGACGTGTGCAGCATTTTCCTAAGTAACCTTGTGAGGCAATTACCTAGAAGCAATATATGTTCACCCAATTGATGCTCACCTCTCATCGTAATCTACATTGTAACATTATGTTCTCTTTCTTGGGTTCCGATTAAATCATTTAGTAATTCTAGGTAGGATATGAACCAAATACCCAGGGGATGATGGGGTGCTAGATTTAGGAAGCCCCTTATAGCTAAAAGGAGAATGATTATAAGATGAGCGAAACTAAAAATGCCTTTGCCTTTCCAATTCCTGCTAATTTTGTTACCTTGTATCAAAAATTGGAATGCGAAATTCGAACTATAGTCACAATGAATTGCTGTAATTTTCTTTACTTCTATGTATATGTTTTGCATGTTTGATGTGCATAAATGAATTAAGTATGAACGATTTTAGCTTTGCACTTCTATTTCCGATGAGCTGTGCCGGTGCTTGTTTCGAACTAATGCAATTTGTCTTTTTGAGGGATCAATTTGAACAGGTAAATGAATCCTCCTACATTAGGAACCTTATGGAGGCTTTTTGGGACGGTTTCTTTTTGCAGATTAGGAATTCTAAATGACCTTCTGAGGACGGCTTTTCTGTTTTTCCCTATGTATGCTTTCAGCCAGAGCTTAGCATCCGTCCCTAGAAAGCAAGAAAGAAAGAAAGAAAGGGATTCTGAAGGTCTTGTGGGGACGGCCAAGCCGTCCCTATTGGGCACTATTAGGGATGATTTTGCTCATCTCCTATTGTCACTTTTTCAGTAATTGCCTCACATCCATTACGGAACATTCGATTTGAGTTATAGCTATGTCCAATCATGGGCGTACGAGCTCATTGCCTAACTCCATCAGCCTGTTTGTTAAAATGTGTTTATGTTTCCAAGAACACAAATTTTTGTTTTTTTGTTCCTAGGAACAAAAAATGAACAGAAACACGTTTGTTTACGTTTTTGTTCCAAAATTATTTTTTTATTCCCAAAAACACATTTGGAATGGAAACAAGAAACAAAAAAAAGTTGTTTCTTGTTTCTGGAACAAAATTTAGGAACACTTTTTCTCTCTCTTCCATTTTCTTCTCTCTTTTTTCTTCTTCTTTTTTCTTTCTTTTTTCTTTGGCCCGTCGCCGGCCTCGGCCGTGACCGGCGACCGGCCGTCGAGGGCCAGCGTCGCCATCGAGGGCCAGCGACCTCGCACCGGGTTGGGCGAGCTCGATCTCGCCGAGCCACCACCAGGTCGGTATCGACTGGCGGCAACCCAGCGACACTCACCCAGTTACAGCGAGGCCGAGGGCCCTCATCAACCAGTCACCGACCATGGCCGAGGTTGGCGACCGGCCAAAAGAAGAAAAAAGAAAAAGGAAAAAGAAAAAATAAATAAGAAAATAAGAAAGAAAATAGAAAAAATAAAATAAAAATATTAAAAATGTAAAAGAAATAAAAAAAATTATACAAATTTACCAAACGTGTTTCTATTCTTTTTATATTTCTAGAACAAATTTACCAAATGCGTTTTTTGGTTCAAAAATTGTTTCCTAAAGCAGAAATAATTTTTTTCTATTTCTGTTCCCAGAAACAATTTTTAAACAGAAAAGTTACCAAATGCAACCTAAGTCTTTTCACATGAAGTAGCATAAATGCCCAAGGCACAAGCAGATCAGAGATTCGCTTATGACATGGCTAAAACTTGTGACCTCATGAAAGATGATATGACTCTTTTACGACTTGGCTACCATGCTTTGTGATAGCCAAAACTTACTCACGCGCACCTGTATGTGACTAGTTATATTAGATGGCCTGATCCTTTTGAGATGGTGTCGAATTAAAGGGAAAACAGACGATAGAAAGTTGGCAGGAGACATGAAGATCTACTAAGTAATTGAGGCAGCAATACTAACGTTCCCTTTATCTTCTCTGCTTGTCCTCTATCCTTGATGGCATAATGAACTCTAAAGTAATCGTGACAATTGTAATTAATGCCTTTCATCTGCATATTCGGCAAGAAACACTTCTTTAATCAGAGAGTCAGCCTCTCATTCCATTATAAATTTCTCAGTCCGGCCGGTCTTCTTCCCACTATTGGAATCAACAAAATTTATATCATATAAATGAGGAAAACAGCACAATTTGGACACCCAGCGACATTCTTCTCCACCATGTTTGCTTACAATAACAACCAGCCATATGCCACATTTGTATCTCTAGTTCATGTCCCTCCAAGGAGCTGTCTCTTTCACACAACAATAAGAAATTTGGATAGAAAAAGTTAGAAAGTTGTCCTAATGGCAACAACTCTTTTTTAAGTCCTTGTTGAGGGTGAATAGAGGTGAGGAAAGTGATAATTTCAAGGTACCATTCTCACCATCTCCAGCTAAAAGCTATAGCCCTCCTGGATTCTATCATCAAGCTTCCCCTTTAAATTTGACCAGAAAGAAGAAAATTTTGGTTTTCTCAAAGTATACCTTTGTCTTAATCCTATCATCATGAAGCACCTTTTGTAGCTCACACTTCTCTTATTGTTTCAAATTCTTTCAATAGATCAACCCTTCATGACCATGGCTAAGTCCTGCAGATTTCAGAAACTGGAAAATGAAGAGCAACTCCCCTTTATTCTAATAATATCCATTGTCTTCACCATGATGAATCTCGTGTCCTCTCAAACTGCGATAGCCAACTGTCCTTTGGATAGTAAATTCAACCTTTACAATGTTAACCAAACTTGCCAAAATGCAAGTTGGGGGGGCTTCATCAACCATGAGTGCTGCGGACTACCCTTTGATGAGTATCTCTATGCTCTAGGCCAGCGAGCAAACCTGACTGGACAAATATTCCTTGGTGCCACGGAGCAGAAGAACTGCTTAGCCTCAATGAATGCTACTGAGACAAGTGTCCTCAGATGTGGAATCGAGAAGCTGAAAAGAGGGGCTGGCGGCTGCTCTGATTATTTGGTCACAGATGTGGTGACTCAGCTAGGAGATAGCTTAAGGAACTTGACGGAGGATTGTGATCTGGGTCCAGATCAAGATGGTTCGTTCAATCAAGGTTGCAGCGCTTGTTTGGCTCAGTGGGAGGAGATTGGTAAATCCTCCGTTAGTGGTACAGAGACAGCAAAGCTTGAGGCCAATCTATGCCAGTTTGCGGTTTTGATTACACTAACTGGCAAAAGGTCTGGTGATAAAAAGTGGGTACAGACAGTATACAGATGTCTTGGGGAGCAGGGTCTTCCCCCCATACACAGATGTAATATTGCTTTGCTGATGAGTTGATCAGTTGTGCATTTTATTTCTATGCACAATGATTATCAATTACCTACCATGATATGTTTTTTCACGTAATCTAAGCATTTCGTTTTTTTAGCCATGTTAGATGAAAAGGGCAGTAACAGCAAGAAGAGCTATGGCATCATATCTACTAAAGGCAAGCTCATTGGGAGAAGTCATTTCAACTAATGATTTCTCTGTCTTAATTTTTTCTGTGCTGCAACTATTTGCTGTAATTTTCTGTTTCGGATGATCCACAGGCCTATGGATTGTAATTGCTGGTCTGGTAGGAATCATCATAGTTCTAGCTATTGCATTGTGGATCTTGTTCCAGAAAAGGGCTAAAGTTCGTGTCCCAAAAGAAAAAGAGGGTACTATTGAAGTCGCTTGAGATCATGCTTAAACTGTTTCGTTTTTTCAATCTTGTTTGCTGTGAAAGATTTGCATATATTTTATATCATGACAGATTCACCAAAAGTGCCTTCCGAGGATTCCAGCAGTATCAAGATATCAATTAAGGAAGTCTATTTGGCAACAAACAATCTCAACCCAGCAAAGTTCATTGGGCAAGGCATAGCAGGTGAGAATTAAAGACCTTGCTCTCTTTTTCTTAATCAGATTCATTACATGCTAGCAGGATTGAATAGGTAGAACACTTTGCATTCCATCATCACGAGAGAGAAGATGGCACAAAGGTCTGGTCTTTTGGCAATAAATTATTCAAAATCTTTTGGCATTGAGCTATCTAGGAAGACGATGGTTTTGCTTAACTTGCAGAAAGAAAAGCATTGATAAGAACGCACAAAGGCCTGGTATTGTATCCTGCATGCCCTAGCTCCTGCTCAGGGGCATCAAGGGGATAAATAAAGGAACAAAAACCAAAATTAGAAACCTGTAAATGAACCAACAACATTCATATAGAAATTTTTGCACTTTTAGGGAAAGTATCCAATTGCTTATTTAGTCTTTCATGGCAGGTAAGGTTTACAAGGGCATACTCTCCAACAGTCAACATGTGGCCATAAAGCACATCATCAGCGAAGGCCATACAGATACATATGTTAGAGAAGTTGCGAGCCTTTCAGATGTCCGGCACCCGAACCTCGTAGCTCTGCTGGGCTATTGTAAGAATGAAGATGAATGTTTCCTTGTTTATGAGTTATGCCACAATGGTAACCTCTCAGAGTGGCTGTTTGGTACGAATCGATGTCCTGTCCTGTCTATCTGTTCCCAGAGTTATCACATTAACTACCATAGACCACTTACAAAGATGGTGAACTGCAGGAAAAGATAAAGTGCTCTCGTGGATCCAAAGACTCAAAATCGCCATTGACAGTGCAAGGGGACTCTGGTTTCTCCACACCTATCCAGAAGGCTGTATCGTTCACCGTGATATTAAGGTGCGTTCCCTTGTTTACACAGCAAATGCTTCTCTCTTAACCAAATCTCCGTAGTTTTGGTCTTTATTGTCTCTAAATTTTAATCATTACTTGCTCAATTCCCAGCCTACAAACATTCTTATTAGTGCCAACTTTGAAGCCAAGCTCTCAGATTTCGGACTATCCAAGGTGATGGATGTGGGCCAGTCATTTGTGAGCTCAGAAGTCAGGGGAACATTTGGTTATGTTGATCCTGAGTACAGAAGAAACCGTCATGTCAATGCTTCAGGTGATGTCTACAGCTTTGGGATAGTACTTCTGCAGCTTCTCTCTGGACAGAGGGTTATCAATCTAAATATGAATAGACCGATGCCTCTAGGAAGAATGGTACAGATTAATGCTTTTATCAAATTCGACAGTGTCATTTTCCTTATGATTAGTTGCCGTATGAATGTGCTTTGTACCTCACAGGCCAAAGTCCTTACCAAAGGCGGTAACATAGCAGAGTTTGCTGATCCAAAACTCAATGGAGAATACTTGGCTGAAGCTTTTGATCTCGTGCTCAAGCTGGCATTGTCATGCACAGGACTTAAGCAGCAAAGGCCATCTATGGAGCAAGTTGTTTCAAGACTAGAAAAGGCACTAAATATATCAACTGAAGGAACATCAACAATATCAAGGAACAAGAGAGAGAGGAACTCAGCACACAAAGAATGATAGGAAAAGGAAAATGATTTTTTATTCAATGGGAGCATAATCAACCTTATGTTTACAGAGGTACAAAAAATTTATTGCGAATGACATTGAAAAAGAATCAGATTACAAGAGTTTATTTGTACAGAAGGCTTCATGGTTAAAATTGCAGAAGCCAATTTGACTCAATTAGCTCTTCAAAACTCGAGCTAATATTGTCACTGCATCACAAAGGATGAAAACAAAAAAGCATCTGCACACATTTGTCTATTTACATGACTGATGACTGCAACGAAGAAGAATAATCCCCTCAAAAATTCGGGTTACCAAGCGTGAACAAATTGTTCCTGTTGGAAGATTGCAGGCAGAGAACTACAAGATCTTCTTTCGGAAAAATCCTGCAGAAGCCTGATGAGAGCACTGGCCTTCTTGCTTGCGCGAGAAGTGCCCTCGCTGAGTAAGGAATAAAGAGATTGCATGAGAGAGCTACTCTTCACCAAATTGGAGACAACTTCTGCTCCACCATTGATGCACAGAGCCAGCAACAGAGTCACGCAATGCTCCCTCCCCACCCTTGAAGTAGAAGAATTCAGAATTCCTGTGATTATATACAAACCATTGGCATGTAAAATCGCCAATGTTCCCTCAGATTTCTCTGCTATGCTTGACAGAACAGCCAGACAATCATTAATGAAATCTTCTCTATCAGAAGACTTCAACTGTTGAACAAGCACCGGGACTGCCCCAGATGCAAGAACCCTCCTGTGATTACCATGGTGCATTAGAAGCCCAAAAATTGCCACTAATGCGTTCTTCTTGCCACGACTGGTTCCATTCTTGACCATCTCCACTAAAACTGCGATGGTTTCAGGAATTTCCCCAATCAATTTCCTATACTCCTCTATCGAGGCAAGGTAAAACAGTGCTGCAGCTGCGTGCTGCCTAGCTTCAAACTTATGCCCATATTTGAGAACCTCCACAACCAACACCAAACCACCATTCTCGACAATAATTGCTTTGCTCTTTGAATGCTTCGAGAGATTCAAAAGAGCTGCAATAGCATTTTCTTGGATTGATGAATCCCTCGACGTCAGCAGCTTTAACAAGTGAGGAATAGTTCCAGCTTCAACCAAGCACGATCTATTAAAAATGCTCGCCTTGGCAAGAAGCCAGATCTCATAGGCAGCTCTATTCTTCTCCACACCGGTCCCAACCTCCAGCCTGAAAGCAAGATAGCTCACAAGCATTTTCATGGCTCCTTCTGCTGCCACACTCCCAGCAAGAACAGTCCTCGTGATATCACGATGCTTGCGAGCTGATTCAGCAAAAGGAATGCCATTCTCGGAGCAGTATAGCTCGATCAACCGCCTAATCGCTGCATTCGGAACAAGTTCCGTGCTTGCAAGCATCTCACCTGTCTTAGGACAAGTGAAATTTCCAGCCCTAAACCACTTCACTATCGAAGCTCGATCATATGTATGCCCTGTAACAGTGGTCACTGGATCTACCATCAACTCAAGAGAAATCGGGCACCGCAAATCATCAGGATTGACGTGATCAAGCACTTTAATAGCATGCTCTTCACTGGATTGTCGATTGGATTCGATGTCAACAACCTCGAAAAGCACGCATCTACAATAGCACATCAACCCCATCAAACTACTCAAAATCTCCACCTCCCTCTTCTCAACACTCAAAAACTCAAACCCCAATTCAGCATCCAAAAACCTGATCTCCTTATGGCAATCGGTCCAGCTCCTCACACCAACATAATCAAGAACACGTTCCAAACGACTCCTCTCCGGAACAATCCCGCACTCAAAACTACTCAAAATCGACTTCAAATCACTTACCGCAGTCCGATCATCCACATCAACTTCGAAACTCACCTTACGCGCTTGCCTCACGAACAAACGGGCGACCTCCCTCGCCTCGACCGGCACGCCGACGTCCTCCATGGGCAGCACGTCCAGCGCCGTCGCCATCGCGCGGGCCGAGGCGCGGAACTGGCCCGCCACGCGCTCCGACTTCATCAGCATCCACGCGCGCGCGCCGTCGCGCGTGCAGTCCTCCAGGAGGAACCGGAGCTTCCGGAGCGCCAAGTGGAGCTCCGCGAGGGCGAGGGCGAGGGAGCCGCCGCCGCCGCCGCCGCCGCCGAGGGGCGCGGGCGGGATGGGGACTTCCTCGAGGAAGAGGAGGAGGTTGGCGACGCTGCGGATCGACTCGGCGGCGTTCCGCCGGTTGCACGCGAAGCGCTTGACCTTGAAGGTGAGGACCGACCTGGCGAGGTCGGCGACGGAGGAGAGGAGGGCGGCCGGAGGGGTGTGGTCGGAGGGGTGAACCGCCGGGAACGTCAGCGTCCGGCGAGTCGGCTCGGCGGTCGGCTTCCTGGTCATTGAGCGGAAGAAGGATTTTTGTGGGAAATAATTGAAGAAAATGGCAAGGAAAGGAAAGGGCAGTTTTGTCTTTTTGCTTCGGTCTTGTAGTTTTGCGTTTGTCTCGTCTTCGGTATAGATTTGGGAGATAGCTGGCTATATATAGGAGGAGGCGGGTTGACTGATCTGCCATGAGGACACGTGTAGAGACCTGATTCGGTCTCGAGGGATGGGTCAGATCGAAGAGTACAGTACTTTTAGGTGGAGATCGGATGACACGTGGCGAGAGGGCGAGCGGGTCGGCTTTCGAGGATCGTTCCTGAGGCGACCGAGAGAGCGACACGTGGCGGCGAGGAGTACGGGGGAGGGCGGGCTCGTGGGACGTGAAGGGACGTGTAGCGTGGTTTCGCGTTCCATCATTGAGCAATTATAGGGGACCTTTTGGTAATTTTGCGTTTCTTGTGTTGTTCAACGTACGTTTGTATTATTTGGAAGAGGCGGTGCGTATTATAACGGAAAATGATTTTTTTTGGAAAAAAATTAAGATTGGTCGTTATTGCTCATGAGAATAAATGAAGAAAAAAAATCATTAATAATAATAATATTTTCGTTGACTAATTATTATAAACGATATAAGCAATTATGCATTAAAAGCTATGGCAACTTAAATTATTAATTTATCAGTTTTACTTATGTAATTTCATGAATGAATTCGTAGAAGAAGTCAACTTACATAACTTCATTTATTGACATTTATATAAATCTCCTCAAATAGGCAATTGAGTCGTCCAATGTTTTACCCCTCTCTCTCTTATTAGTGAAAGAAAGCCATTTATTATGAAATGCCTTCCATTGTACAAGTCCGTTCATTTTTCAGGGTGACTTCAAAAGTATAAAATGCGACAAGAAAATAAAAGGGTACGTTTTTCTATTCTAGTAATTTCGCTTGGTGATCTAATATGATCTGTTATCAATTGTTCAAAAATAAGAATTTGCGCTTTTCTGTAAAATATATCTCGTTTATTGAAGGCCGAATTATTGTATTTTTAAAATGGGGTTAGTTTTCTTGAAATCTACTTTTTTAGAAAAGAATTTAAAAAAGAATTAGATAAGAAAGAAGGGCGCAGGACATGGGAGCAGAACATCCGCCTCCATCTTGCTTGCACCGCCAGGACACGCTGTACCTCAATCCGAATGGACCCGATCCAAGCCGAATGCCATAACTCACCCGTGACGCGAAGCTTCATTTATTTTATGAGAAATAATTAATTTTAAAAATATTTTTCAAAAATATTTATTTATATCTCTTAAAATAATTAATTAATAGAAAATGTTTTCATTATTAACAACAATTTGTATTTAAATATTTGGGTCTTTCAAAAATGTTTATTTATATCTCTTGAAATAATTAATTAATAGAAAATGTTTTCATTATTAACAACAATTTGTATTTAAATATTTGGGTCGATAATGAAAATATTTTTCTTTTATTCATTTTTATAAACGATGCAAGCGATGATTTAGTAAGAAAACATTTTACAAATCATTCATTTTACATAAGGCTCCATTTGTCTCGCAAAAAAAAAATGATTTAAAAAACATTTTCCTAAAAGTGATCACTTGAATCGCTTATAAAAAATAAAAGAACGAAAATGATTTTCATTATTCACGAAATATTTAAATATAAATTGTTGTCGAGTAAGCAAATATTTATCATTGATCAATTATTTCAAGTGACATAAAAGATTTTTTTAAATTATTTTATAAATTATTCATTTTCTGCAAAACAAACGAAACATATATATCTAATATGCAAATAATATAGATAAATCAAACTATTTTTTGGAGATTTTCTAGTCATCAGGATGCGCTGGACACAAAGGCTTTTTTTTTTTCGCATGCTAAAACCCATGTTAGCCTTCTTTTTCAAAAAGAAATTTACTTATCTCTCTTGATTTGGATTTCAATACTACATACAAAAGAAAAATCAAAATTACAATGTGATGCTGGATGTAAAATGAATACAAACTGTTTTGTTCTAGAAATCGCAATTTTCGATACAATAAAAAAGACTGTTGGGGTTAACAATACAACTCAAATGGGGTGAATAGGTTGTTGTAATAAACTCTTATGATTTTGCGGAAATCAACGACTATTATAAAAATCGAAGTTAATTAGATATTTCAAACATCACATGGTGCTATAGTCCAATAATAGATAATATTGAAATGAATAAAAGCACACAACAATTTATAGGATAATAGGTTGACTGAGAATTATAAATAGCATTTACAGAAGATGATAAATTAAATTTCAAACATCGACAAAAGCACATATAGAAATTAATTGCATGCTCTGTTGTTTAACAGATAGTGATGATATTGAACATGTAATGCTAATAATGAAGAGTTAGCATATATACAATAGTTTGGTTTTATTCTCAAGCCTACATCTACACTTAATACTAACAATCGCAATAAGACTAGAATCTACTAATAATCTTCAAAATAAGTCATGATTGGCAAATACCGTATTTTTAATAGATCACATTACTTAGATTGACATACTATCAATACTCTTATACACTTGCTTTTATCACTAATTACAATGATATCAGGAATAAACAATGGCTACCAGCAAAAATAGAGCAACGAAAAAGATTCAAAGCATATGACACATCTTGTTCATTTCAATCCAACCTAATTACTTCTTTTGGACTCAATATATAGCCAACCATCCTCAATGACTATGTCCATCAAAATTCTCAAGTGGTCATTGGTTTTACCATTGCCAGCAGCAAGTTGCTGCTATAAATTGTCAAAATGACTCTTTGACATAGGCAATGTCTCCCATGCATTAGTAGTTTCCTAAACAATGTCAATATCAAAGTCTATTTCTGCTCATTAATGCCAATATTGCTCTCAATCAACTTTGGTGATCTTTCTATGAATTCCAAGCCTTTGTAACAAATGTTTTATTCTGAGTCTAAATATCAATACGATCCCTTACTCACAATTAGTACTTGTAGATTTTTATTTCTTCGTTAATGTTGTCCATTAACAAACCATGTGAAATGACATTCAATCAATCTTCCAACGATCCTTTTGGGTTCTGCATCATGAAAAGACTTCCAAGGACATTGGCATTCCCACTAATTCATCACATTTGTTGATTATCTATATCATTTTCCAAAAATCTCCAAGGACATTGCATCTTTGCCGATTCTTTATCTTTACTAATTTGAGTAAGTCAACTTCCAAAGACATGCGATGGTTACTCATTTCCACTAGATTCACAATGATCATTAGTATTGACATAGTCTTCCACCTTATCTATATAAGGCAGCTATTCTTTGCCAACAATCTGCCGCTCCGATAACAATTTGTTGCACCTAATGAAGAGGCTGATCTTTTTGGTCTTTTCAAGCATATTGATAATTTAGATTCTACCAAATTGTTTATCTTCATGGTCCTTCCAAATTCTACCAAACATCCTTATTGTAGGCTTGTTCACTATTATCGAGTCCTTTCAATTGTTCACTTGATATTTGCACCTTTAAGCCATCGAACATTTCGTTCTTTATGGCTTGTTCATCCTTGATTAAGGTTCTTCCGGATGTTCATCTCATTTGAAGATCCTTCTAACTCATAAACATCTCAACAACCAATATCTTGTTCACCTCACACATCAACAAAGCAATCTTGATAGTGGTAGAGCACTCCTCATATTAGAATATCCTAGTGCTGTTTATGGTAACATATGCATTTCGGCTTTTGCATAAATCGTTTCGTACAATCCTAACATCAAGAAGCGTGGGTATTGAATAGGAAGCGTGGGTATTGAATC
Organism: Eucalyptus camaldulensis; assembly: GCA_019915185.1. NCBI lineage: Eukaryota > Viridiplantae > Streptophyta > Magnoliopsida > Myrtales > Myrtaceae > Eucalyptus > Eucalyptus camaldulensis. The sequence goes on from JAHSVA010000010.1 coordinate 32,056,078, forward strand.
AATGGAAGTGGGTGGTTACTCGATAGGTTGTTGAGTGTAATAACAAAAACGTCAAGTTACAATCCTAACATCACCAATTAGCTACACTTTTTTTTTTCTCAAATTTTTTTTTGGGGCAACTTGAGATTCTTTTAAAAACATTTTCTCATAGAATGATAGACTATATCACTTAGTAAAACTAACAAACAGTAAATGTTTTATTACCAATAACAAATTATGCTTAAATTTTTTGCATTAATAATAACGATATTTTGTGCTCATTCATTTTTTCAAATCACTGGTTCGCCGCGAAACAAAGCATCTTCAAACGAGTTTTCGAGAGATAGACTAGACTAGACCAGATTAAATTAGATTAGTTGAGAAGAGCTGTTTTTCCAACGTGGGCTTTGCATCGACTTGTACCTGGGCCGGGCTCGCCACGGGCCCATCATCTCGGTTTTCCAGCTCGCATCTGAACTGCGAATTCATCTCTTCCTTCGCGAAGGTCGGTTTGCCTTTTTACTCCATATATTTATCGCTCCGCGGGATCGTTTGCTCTCTCGCTGCTGGATAATCATCAGCGCGCCGGAAGAAGGTACCTTCTCCCCGCTCGCGGCGGATTCGGATTCCCCTCTCGTTTCCTCCTTTTTCTCCGTTCCGCTAGGGTTTCGAATTCCCATTCCGTCGCTCCTGACCGTTCGCTCTCCGTGGCCAGGGTGGAAGAATCGGGAGTCGCCGCCGCCGCTTAAGCTCCGAGCCCGCCAGGTTCCGGAACCATGGTGAGTTTCTCTAGCACCGTCGCGGCCATTTGACGGCGGCTGTTCCTGCCGCCGCGTGCTCGGTTTTTTTTTTTATTCTCAATTTTCGTTGGGGGCGATGATGACGAACTTGCGAACCGTACTTCCTTGTTCTTTTGGTATTAGTAGCGCCAAAAGATGGATTCCTATTGTAGGCGTGCGTAGGTTTTACGTGTTGCCGGCATATTTTGGTCGACTGGGAGTTCGGCTTCCCGAGTCGGTTGAACTGGCTTTCTGTTAGGTACTCGATGTGTCCGGCTGTTCATAGGTGAATTGGTCCGTGGATCAAACCTAGTTTGAGCAATGGTAGCAGCCTCGGTAAATGGGGATGTATGGCCTTTAGTGGAGCGTTCGGGTTCTGTATGGTGACCCTGGAATCGTTTCTGTTATGAATTTTGGAGTTTCGAGTATTGTGGACTTGTATCTGTTGATGCGAATTGTGTTAGTGGAGCTGATGCCAAGGATATCATGGAAAAGGAATGGATTTTGAGTTACGCTGCTATCCAAATGCTTATTGGTGCCTTGAAAGTGAAGCTTCTGTCATTGCCTAGCTCCTATAGAACTGGTTATTTTGGACCAGAGACATTTCAGTTGACTGGTCACTGTGTAGGTTTTATGCATGTTTTGCTCATTATTTAATTTATGATGGGCCCTTGCATGACATTGTGTCGTCTGGTGGTTTCAGGCTGCTCTGGCTGATTCTTTCCTCGCAGACCTGGACGAGTTATCTGACAATGAGGCTGATATAATTGTGAGTGACTGAATTATACTTCTTGGTTTCCTTACTATAGGCATCTTCATTGACATGGTTACATGCTTTCTTTAAGTTTTTCTATGAGGATTCTCATCTAGCTGTTTCGATATCTTGAATTATTTATATGTTCATTAGATCAAGGCCCGGCCTTTTTTTGTAGAACATTAGTCAAGCCTTCATTTCTAATTTCCAGATTATAGGTTTAACCAGTTATGTTCCTTCTCATACATTGAAATCTGAGATGTTTATACTTTTAGGAAGAAGATGAAAATGATGCTACAAACATGGAAGAAGATGTTGATGGGGAACTAGCTGACATAGAGGCCCTCAATTATGAAGATCTTGATAATGTTTCCAAATTACAGAAGTCACAGAGATACAAGGACATAATGCAGGTTAGTCCACAAGCACTGTTTTGTAATATATTATAATAGCCTGCTCTTTGGTCTTGAAAACCTCAGTGCTAAGTGTTTCTTTTTCTTTTATTTCTTTTGTTCCTTTTTAATTCGTTTTTTTTTTCTTTTTTCTGTTGTTATTATTATTTTTTTTTGGGGGCTGGGGGGGGGGGGGGTGTTATGCCTGTAAGTAGTCTTGTATTGCACGAACTGAATGTGGGGAGACAAATCCTCCAGCTACATACCTTTTTTTTTTTTTTCTTGTTTTTGTGTGTGTGTGTGTTGGGGGGGGGGGGGGGGTTATGCCTGTAAGTAGTCTTGTATTGCACGGACTGAATGCGGGGTGACAAATCCTCCAGCCACATACCTTTTTTTTTTCTTGTTTGTGTGTGTGTGTGTTGGGGGGGGGGGGGGGGGGGGTTATGCCTGTAAGTAGTCTTGTATTGCACAAACTGAATGCGGGGTGACAAATCCTGCAGCTACATGCCAAATTTAGTCACTAGTTCCCCAATTTTTGCACAAAAGCCAATGGTTGGCTGACACAAATCTTTCTTCTTATTTTCATACATCAAAAACTTAAGCTAACACCTTGTTTAATTAATTGAATCAAATGCCTTTGTCATGTCTGCATTTATATTTTAGATAGTGGAGATAACTTTATGATGATAATCCTGCACAATTCATGGGCAATCATCGCATTATCCACAATTTTTCTCCCTTCATTGATTGCACTTTGATTCGAGCTAACAAGATACGGCAAAATGGCTTTAATCTTGAAACAGGAATCTTAATGATGCATTTACCTATAAATTTGCTGCAAGGAAGGGATCTGAACTCTATTGCTCTTACAAAAATATTTTGAGGAGCGAGTGTTTTAGCTGTTTCCATTCTTTGTATGTATGAGGTGAAAACATCAGTTCTCATTTCTTCTGATTCACTTTTGTGTTATAGTAAATCCTTCTGTATCATTGTTGTTAGTAGTGTCCTCTGACCGATATCGAAGAGTTGGTGCTGGGCTAGCCAAAATTCAAAGTTTGTCAGAAGCATGGTCTAAAATTCCTGAAAAATTAGCTTTTTATGATTATATCAGTAATAATCCGGCAAAGGGGGGATTATTCAGAGTGGGTTCAATGGACAACGGGGATGGAATAGCTGTTGGGTGGTTAGGACATCCTTTTTTTCGATATAAAGAAGGGTGTGAACTTTTTGCAAGTCGTATGGCTACTTTTTTTTGAAACATTTCTGATTGTTTTGGTAGACGGAGACGGAATTAATGGCTTCATTTTTATGTCACTGGTGACTCAATGATTTCAACTGAAAGTTGGTTTTGGAACTGTACTGCTCCGTGTTTCCTTTAAAGCATGTTGATATGAACATGAGTATGCTTAAGTTATACTGAGGAATTTATTAAATCATGGTCTTGATGTCGATATTCCAACTTTACTTGGAAATAATTTGATTTATCTGTGGGAATGGCAGAAAGTGGAAGATGCTCTTCATAAAGGTTCCGATATCTCAAATCAGGGGATGGTGTTGGAAGATGATCCGGAATATCAGCTCATTGTGGACTGTAATGCCCTCTCGGTCGACATTGAGAATGAAATAATGATTATCCACAATTTTATTCGTGGCAAGTACCATGTGAAATTTCCAGAGCTTGAATCGCTTGTCCATCATCCAATAGATTATGCTAGGGTGGTTAAGAAAATTGGAAATGAGGTGGATTTGACCCTTGTTGATTTGGAAGGACTTTTACCTTCAGCTGTTATCATGGTTGTCTCAGTTACAGCATCAACTACGAGTGGCAAGCCACTTCCAGAAGAGGACCTTAATAAGACAATTGATGCATGTGATCGAGCTCTTGCTCTCGATACAGCAAAAAAGAAGGTTCTTGATTTTGTAGAAAGTAGAATGGGATACATTGCACCAAATCTTTCTGCCATTGTCGGGAGCGCGGTTGCTGCAAAGCTGATGGGAACTGCTGGTGGGCTCTCATCCTTGGCTAAGATGCCGGCTTGTAATGTCCAGCTTCTCGGTGCCAAGAAGAAAACTTTAGCTGGTTTTTCAACTGCAACATCTCAGTTTCGTGTAGGTTACATTGAGCAAACAGAGGTATTCCAGACTACTCCACCTTCTCTAAGAATGCGTGCTTGCCGACTTTTGGCTGCAAAGTCAACTCTCGCTGCACGTGTAGATGCTACTAGGGGAGATCCATCAGGAAATACAGGGAGGGCATTTAGAGAGGAGATTCGAAAGAAAATTGAAAAATGGCAGGAGCCCCCTCCTGCAAAGCAGCCAAAACCACTTCCAGTTCCTGACTCTGAGCCCAAGAAGAAAAGAGGTGGTCGTCGGCTAAGGAAGATGAAGGAGAGGTCTCTCTTGCTCTCTCAAAAAGTAGCTCTTTTTCATGCACATGTGGTTTGATATGTAGACTTATTTTGTTTTTCTTTTTTCTTTTCTTTTCAGGTATGCAATAACGGATATGAGAAAACTGGCCAACAGAATGCAATTTGGTATACCTGAAGAGAGTTCTTTAGGTAAAGTTGCCTTTGAATGAGTTTGAGTAATACTTCGCTTGTCTCCCATTGACCTATTTGTGTGGGAAAAAGCTCTCAAGGTTACATATATTTTCTCTTTGTTAGGTGATGGACTGGGGGAAGGCTATGGAATGCTTGGTCAGGCAGGGAATGGAAAGCTGCGAGTGTCTATTGGTCAGAGTAAACTTGCTGCAAAAGTTGCCAAAAAGTATGTTTCTTTAGTCCTCCAGGAAAAGATTTACATTCGAAAAATTGCAGATCTAGATTGCTAATTTTTGCCTTTAGTCAGCCTTTCCTAAGAATCTACATTATTTTCAGGTTCAAGGAAAAACAATTTGGAAGCAGTGGTGCCACCTCTGGCCTTACATCAAGTCTGGCATTTACGCCCGTGCAGGTCTGTTCTGTTATTTATGGTCCGTAATTTATATCTTATCTTCTGGTATCAGTGCCTTGGATTTGGATTTTTTTTCTTCAAGCACGAAATGATAATTACTACCTTGACATTCAATTCCAGTTTGATGCCAAAACTGAGTGCATAATCATTTCCATCATCAATGTGAAATATAAAGTAAAGAAAAGATCTGCTCAGTAGCCTCCGTGTTCTCAGCTTGGCAACTGTATGTGGAGCTCTAGTGTTGATCTTGTCTGGGTGTAGAACCGGTCAATTCATGTATTCTCTGAGAGGGACATCCTTATGATGGGTTGTTGTAGGAAGGAGCAATAGTTTCGTAATTTGATAGGTACTGTGCAAGTCTGTGGGGTGACTTGTTAGTTGTATTGCAGTGGACATTCTGTAGTAAATATACAAACCTAGGTGAACCAAAAGAAAACTGGGCTAAATGAAAAGTTGACTGCATTCTTCCTTGTCCCCATACAATTACATAATGTCTTAGCGTGGAGCATGTCAGACTTCATGACAATTATACGCCTTGGTTTGGATTCCTGTATGCTGGATATTTTCACTTGGGTTTTACAGTTTTTGGGACTATTGAGCAGAATCAATTGCGCTGTTCCATCTTTTCTATTTCAAGTAGTGGTGAGACGGTCTTCCATGTTATATTCTGGGGTCAGACGTGCTGATCTCGTCAGTGTAGTTAATCCTTTGTTGGAAAGGTGAAGAGGGGAAGAAAATGAGAGGTGCAGGAGGAAAGCGGGAAAAACTTTATGCCCTTTATGAGTAATAGATTTATTCGCCCACTTTTTTCTCCCAAAGCATAGAGTTATTATTTGCATAAGGACCATCAAATTGGACAACTTACGAAAATCTCTTGATGGGCAAGCGTTGCCTTCTGGGCACTAAACATCCTTTCTCCCCATGGTCCTTGCTAGTCTTACTTATTGCACCAGAGGAGATGCAACTTTTTTCATTGGTTGTTCCTATTCTTTCCTGGAATTCATTCTCATTGTTCAAGTCTAATTGATTGATCATTTGTGGGGTTGGGAAAATTTATATGGCTATGGCCTCTATGTATTTGGTGATATTCTGGGGTAAACAAAAAAGAATGAAGGGATTAAGTGGAGATGGTCTATCTTATCATTCCAAAGCATGGATTTTCAAACAATTCAACATGGAATGCTCTACCCATCTTGCACTTGCTTGATTTAATTAAAGCTAATTTTTCGCATAAAAGAGAATTGTTTGTCTACTTACAGACAAATACTAAGGAGGAAGAAACACAACGAAATTCAGTATGAAAATAGTTTCTCTTTAGGCGAAATTTAATCCTAGGAAGGAAGAAATAGTACCGACCTTAGATTTTGGAGAAACATTTGAGTTAATGTAGTTCACACTTTGAAACTTTAATTTGAAACTTGGTTCTGATTTAGTGACAATACCGTTGCTTTGTCTATGCTTTACACATCATTTTAGCACTGACAGATTCAAGAGCAGAAGCACGAATTATCTTTTCTATTTTTAGGCTGAATACCGGGCCTTGAATAGTAGTTTCCTTATGCCGATCCGTCTCTTTCTTCTGAGCTTTTATTTATTATCATATCTCAGTCTTTTAAACATTATAATTGCAACTAGAAATTTTAGGGGTGATTTCCGACTCCAATTTAGTTTTTTCCCTTGTTTTCTTCATTGTTATTTTGGAATAATTTTTCGGCATGATTTAAAAAACAAAATGGTATTTTTCACCTGCAGGGGATCGAGCTTTCAAATCCACAGGCTCATGCAAACCAGCTCGCCAGTGGAACTCAAAGTACATACTTCTCGGACACGGGAACGTTTTCAAAGATAAAGAGGACTTGAGAATTAGTCTTCTTGTATCTGAGTGGAGACCAAACTCAACTATGAGGACTGTAGTAAGGACTGAAATTTACTCTGAGCAATAATGTTTCGAGTTTCATGACATCAGGGTTGCTTGATCTACCATCTTTCGTCCATTGGCAGAGACCCAACCTTCGTGGCTGTGATCACCTGGTGTCCACATCAGTTCAAGTTGCGTTTTCTGCTAAATTGTGTTTTTTTCTTCGGTTTAGGTACTGGGTCGGTTCAGTGGTTTATGCAAATATTAATTCTCTTTAGCTTTTTAGACCTGTAGATCATATTTGGCCTTCAATGGATGGGTTATAATAAGTCGTGTCGTGATTTTCAAAATCTTTTGATATGCAATTCATATCATATGAGTTGATGAAATTTGATTCAATGCGTAAGTGGTACGTAACCATCTGACAAATTTGCAATAAGTGAATATAGTGGTTTACTGGCCAATGTATGATTGGGTACGTATCTAACTGTACAATGTGTTCGTCATTTTTAATACAATTTACATGCTAGATGATGTAACTTTTGGCATACTTTAGTACGCGTTTCTTTTATTATGACAACGAAGTAAACCTTATGTAGGTAATGTAATGCACGATCCCTTTACATGGCCGCGCGAAAGGATGGAAAGAGAGGGAGATGATAAGTTCGTGGAGGTATCGAACTTGGAGTGGTTGAGAAGATACACCGAATAAATGAGAAAAATCATTCAATGGGGCATTCTAAAGAACATATAATAGCAGAATATTCAACAACGAAAGAGGAGCAGAAAATCAGAAAATGACTTTCGATTTTATTGTTTATTCATTAAAAGCCGACTTAAATTTATATAATTAAATATTTTTCATCTTTAGTCATTATTTGATCAAACCAAAAGCACGTGCGGCTAAGCTAAAGCTAATACCACTCTACTTATATATTAAATATTTCATTTTCTTTTTTTTCGTCTATCCTATTATCATATGCCTGTCTTGGATCTTTGGTGCTTGGATAGGGGTTGTCGCCAACCAACATAGGGCGACTATGCTTGTCCTCTGATGAAGCGGATTGTCAGTCCATGTACATGTTGATGCCTACATGCCGTGTTCTCCTCAATTCCTCCTTTATATCTTTTTCTTCCTTAGGAAGAAGGGAATACCTTCTCTTGAAAGTCTCAAGATTCAAATTGAATTAGGATAAAGTATTTTAAGAATTTGCTTAAATCCACTATTAGTTATATATTAAATATCTTGTTTTTTTTTATTTGTTTGCCCTATTGTTATTCTTGGAATGTCCCTGTTTTGACAAATGAATTTTCAAAATGGATATTTTAGTTACTTTTAGCTATTTTCGTGGATTAAGTGGATTTATTGGATAGTTGAAAGATATATTTAGAATAGGTGCATTTAAGATCATAATAAAAAAATTAAATGAAGCGTAAAGAAGCTGAGCTCTAAATAGGTTGTGTTTTTTATTATTTTTAGTTAATATTTATTGAAACTTGGTAAAGTATTTTATGTCTAATTTCCTCATAATATGACCAAGGAATTCTAGTAAATACTTAGGATCTGTTCATTTTGTGAAAAACAAAATAAATGATTGGAAATATAATCACTTATATTACTTAAAATAATTAATCAATAAAAATATTTTCATTATTAGCGATAATTATGTCCATAAGTTTTCACAGAAGACGTATCTTTCATAAGCGATCATTTTAATGAACCAAAATTTTAAATCGTCGAATTTCTCGCGAAATGAATGAAGTCTCAATTTATTTTTTTTCTCCATAATTTATTCGATTCCCTTAGCAGGAGGCATTTTAAAATTCAGAAAAACTATAATTCGAGGGGAATTTGTAAATCCCCAGCCAATGCGCGACCGTTTTGGTCAAGTTCAATTATAGCAACCGCGCCCCTACCTAATCTTCTCCTATTGTTTATTTATCTACTCATTTTTCCTAATTTCTTGCGCGAGTTGGATTGAAAGGGAGATCCAAAAATCCACGCCCTCTCTCTCTCTCCCTCTCCTTTCCTCAATTCTCAATTTTGCTTCGATTCTCTCCTTCCCTTCCCGAGGCAACAATGGCGTCCCCGCCTCCGAGCCTCCTCCCCCTCCTCCTCCTCCTCCTCCTCCTCGCCGGAGCACCTCCGCTCGCCGCCGCGTCGGACACCTCGTACGACGACAAGGACGCCCCGTCCTCCGCCTCCTGCCGCAACGATTTCCAATTGGTGATTCCCCTCCTCTCCTCTTTTCCTGATAGATTTTCTCAAAACTTCTCGTCGCTTTTCGCCTCCGATCGAAAGAGCTCGGTCGGAGGAGTCGATTTCCAGCTGTTCGCCCCCTTTCCTCGTAGGGGCTGAGCTTCGTCCGATTTCGGCTTCTATCGCATTGATCGCGTCTTTGTTTGCCGTGTAGCTGTTCCGGTAGTTGTGGCTTGGCGCATTTATGGCCGATAGTTAGTTGCGATTGCTGATAAACAAGATGGAATTGGACCTAGTAGAGGGAGAAATAATGATTAGGATCTAGGATGAGCAGATGTTGTGTCGATGATGTAAGCTTTTCTCATTGAGGTCGAGAGAGTTGGAAAGAGCGCGTGAAAATGGGACTAGTCTCGGTGGAAGCTTTAGGAGATCTAGCATTGGTAATGCTTATTCTTAGAAATTTTGGGGGCTGTCGAGGCGGATTGCATTGATTGTATGTTTGTTTGCTGTTGAATCACTCCGAGTTTGATTCGTAGAGCTGCCGTATAGCTGTTCTGGTAGTTGTGGCTTGGTGCATTTATGGCCAATAGTTAGTTGCGATTGCTGAGAAATAAGATGGAATTGGACCGAGTAGAGTGAGAGATGCTTGCCGTTTGCATTGAGGAAGATAATGATTAGGATCTCGAATGACGAGATGTTGCGTCGATGATGTAAGCTTTCCTCATTAAGGTTGAGGGAGTTGGAAAGAGCGTGTGAAAATGGGAATAGTCTTGGTGGAGGCTTTAGGAGACCTCGCATCAGTAATGCAGCCATGTGTTTGTCCGCTTTTGGAGTTAAAGTTTCAGGCAGATATTTGGCAGTCCTGGACTCGGTTGATTCTTTTCACTGAAGAAAATATTTTTAGTTTCGTCATCTTTTTAGGTTGAAACGGGGTTTGCATCTTATAGAACATGGTCTTCCTTAAATTTCCAAGGTTAGGAAGGTAGCAGAAGGTGTACTTTACAATAGCAGTGTATAAAGGTCGTTGAGAAAAGAACTGGTTTATTCTTCCTTAGATACTTCTATACAGTTCTTTCACAAATTTTTCTAGCATATGTCTATGAAGTTAACACTAGTGACTACTCCAATTGTCTTTTCAGTGGAGTCAACATGAATTACCCATAATTATATAGTTAGATTATTTACAAATCGAATTTGGTCATCATGTCAAAAGTAAATCTTGATTTGGCTGTTGCTCAGCAAGAATTTTCTGGAACAATTACTTAAAGATGAAATGAAATTTCTCTCAATGCCATATTGGACATGCTGCAAAGTGTTGGTCAGAGTATAACAATGATTATTTTGAGGTAATACTTTTTGAGGACATTTGAGGTCTCTTTGAAGACATGTCAATAATTGTGGCTTGCGGTTCATGCTATTATTATTTGAGGATTGGAGTGATGTACCAAGCTTTGCTTTTGAAAAGTTGAATGATGACATCTCCATTGTTGTATATGAGAAGTTGTTGTTTTCGAAAGGGATTTTTGACACCTGAAGTGTGTTAGCAATAGAAAGATATAAAAGAAATTTAGGGATGTGAGTAGAAACCTTGCTTCATTGATGAGGCTGCAGAAGCTCTATGACTTGGGCAGGCTTCAGTTCTCTAAATGCTATGTCAAAGATGATTCGCAACATAAACATACGGGCTTCATATTATGTGGAACAATCAATCTATGCCCTCCATTAAGGTGGGAAACTATCGTTTGTTTGTGTTACTTGTGTTCTTAACACTCATATGCAACTAACCACATGACATCGCCATGTGCCAATTCCGTCTGTAACTGTAAATCCCTAGGTTGACCAATTGTTTTATCTACCTAACTTTGAAAATACTGATTTTGGTAGTTAGCCAGCAGAATTTATTCTTTTTCTCCCTTTGGTATGAAAGAATTAAACAAGCTTTGTGACACTTGCTGCAGCATTTGTCAGCTTGAGATCTAGACTTACTCATGTTTGAAATTCTTTATTCTGCATGATGGATGATCTGATCATTCTTTTGGGAGGCTGACTCTCTGATAAACTGGTTACAATCCTTCAGGTAAAAGTTAAAAGTTGGGTTGATGGCAGCAAAGGTAAAACTTTAAACGGTCTAAGTGCAAGATTTGGGGCCTTGCTGCCTTCTGATGCTGAAAAAGGTGTCAAACTACCTCTTGTCTTGTCAAGTCCTGCAAACTGCTGCTCAAATTCCTCCACAGAGGTATTACCTTTCTCATAGAAGTGTCTTATTGTGATCATCAATTTGCTATTCATTGGACAGGATTATGATCAACCTGTTGTTGTTGTCATTATCGTTGTTTTGATTTCTTTATTTTTTTGGCAGCTAAAGGGATCTATTGCTTTAGCCACACGTGGAGATTGTGACTTCACAGCCAAGGCAGAAATTGCACAACTAGAAAGTGCTGCAGGCCTGTTGGTGATAAATGACGATGACGGTAGTGTAACAAATGCATCATGATGAGGAATTTGGATTTATTCGGTCCTTTTTCTGCTTTAGTTCCTCGATTCTTCTAAGTCTATTGCAATAGCAGCAAAAGTAGAAGCTAGGAGTTACACTTGGATCTGTATTGCCTGATATTCATCTATCAAAACATTGCAGAACTTTTTGAGATGGTTTGCCCTAAAAATGGTACTGCTATCAACATATCAATTCCTGTCATAATGGTAACGAAGTCTGCTGGAAGTACTCTGAAATCTATGCTAGTTGATGGACGAGGTGAGCTTTCTACTGTTTAGAACATGCTTAAACTTTCATACTGCGCATGTTATTTCCTGACATTATGTGCTCCTCTTAAGCATGTTAGAACAAACTTAAATTTCACATTATGTGCTCCTATTGTGCCCTTCAAAACATCTATATTTGCTGATTCAATGGTTTAAAAATTTAATATTAACTGCCATTCATAAGTTAGTTATGACTTTAACATTATTCATTTATTATCTTTTTCTGCTATGGCACTATTGTAGCAATATAACAGAAGGGAGGTTGCTGTTAATGAGTGTAAGAGAGAGAAAATGGGGGGCTGGGGGGGGGGGGGTGTTGGGAGGCTTGGGAAAGAATGGGCACAACACCATCAGAAAAATTGAAGAACATACTGTGCAAAAGTGTCAACTCAGGAAGTATAGGAGACTGTAGTTTCCTTTTTCCCCCCTTTGCATCTTTTACTAATTAGAAGTCGTGCTGGAGAAGACAAAAAGCCAACCACTGCTTGCTGGAGAAGACAAAAAGCCAACCACTGCTTGAATGAAAGGCGGATGAAAAGTTTGAGTACTTTCTTCTACTGAAACGCCTCTTTGCTCTTCTAATGGCTTCTATTAAAATGGGGATAAAATGGTCAAAATACTTTGACCCAATCAACTTCCCTAAAGCTGGCCAACGACAATCATTTTCATTGAAGCAATGCCTTGGGCGGAGGCATGCCTTGGCTGAGCCACTCATCTTAGTGGTGCGCTGGTAAATTTGTGTTGCTTAAAACTAGGCAAGGGGATGGTTGCCTGGCCTGGGTACCTAAGATTTCACCTGGAGCATTGTTTTTTGACAAACCAAGACATATTACTTGTCCAAGGTTGTTAGGATAGGGAGGTCTTTGGGGATTTGGTTGAATAAGGATAACGAGGTCTGGAAAGCTCAACAATTGAGGCCTACACATGATGTTTTAACTTTGTTTGATAGAATTATATACCTATTAAAATTAAAAGGAGGGAATAAAGCCCTAAAGTAGGCCTCATAAGAGGAGGTCAATGTTTGAATTTGTGCCACTGTATATTCCTAATATTCAACATGAGAACCTTAAAAGTGGTATTGGTATTGTTAAGATTTCACAGTTCATTGTAAGCATGACAATTGCATAAGAAATGAATTTCACACAAGTAAATCAACAAACGATATAATAGTTTGCAATATAAACAAGCTACAAGAACTTGCATTTTTAAAATCCTCTTATAAATAATCTTTACAGGCACATCCACTATGGCCTCATCCATGAAAGCTTCCTCATCTCACTCATCTTCAGTTAAATCATCTTCATCTCCATCTCTAGCTGGAAATGATACTAGTCATCATCTCAATTATAATGGCTTATTTCATGAATTTCAATATCTCTCGTTTAATCTGTCAAATCCTCCAACCATAGTTGAAATAAAGAACACAAAAAATCCATAAGTTGCTTTTCGATAAAAGTGAGATTCACTATGTAGACTTTAGTAAGTAGGAATGTTCATATAATTTAGATGCTTGGTCTAAGGTTGATGCTATGTCTTCCACTTCATTGTCCTCACTATTGTCATTACAGACTCTTGTTGAGTGGTCCCATCAAGAATATCTACTGCTTTGTTCCATATGGAAGAACTAGCTCCTCCTTTGTTATCCACTCGTATTTGATACGATATATTCAAAGTTATGGATTCTCTCTTTCATATTGGTATCTCTCTTCTTGCTGTAACTTCAACCTCAAGTCATACATCACAAAAGCCGGAACATTCTTTTGTTTGCCAACAACTTCTTTTCGATTCTACCTAATTTTTTTTTTTTTTGGTTGGTCCTACTCTAATCCTACTCTAACACTCACTCTCAGACTTTTGCCCTACTTCCTTACAGGGCATGGGAGTCGAAACCCACTCCTGAAATGAAATCGTCTCCATCCCAATCTCCCCTGAGAAGGTGGGGATTTGAACCCCCACCTCTCCCTTCCAAATTGGAAGGGTGGCCACTGGGGCGAACCTTAGTGGTTATTCCACCTAATTTGAAAAGAAGCAAACAATAATAGATTTCCCTCACAGAAAATGATAAAACTAGGTGACGTGATGTAAGTGACTTAATGCCTCACCATCTCAAATGTGCTCCAATTTGTTCACATCCAGTGGAGCTACAAGTCAAACTCATAATATTTTGAACATCTTCAATCTTGGACATTGATCTTAATAAGAATACCACCACTCAGCTATAATCATATTAAAATGTATAAGGTATGAGGATAAGATTGTCGTAAAGTAAATGGATATTCAATATTGAAGGACAAACCTGATTGTTTTGTCTATTGTCAGCTTTGTGGAATATAGCCCAACATACCTTTTGCAATGTTTGAATTCATCAATTTGCATATTAGTCTTAACTTTCTCGTCTGAATTGAGAACCATTCTATGTAGGCAATTGTAGAAACCAATTTTAACTTGTGCACTGGCTTTAAAAGTTGGATATCAATGATATTGGGGATTTAAAAAGTAAACCGCAACATGTAAGGGCCTGTGAAGCTGGTGGTTCTCCTGTTTTTCAGAACAGCGTCACTGGTAGTTCCCATACTTTTGCCCTAAAATCAAAATCATCCCACTTATTTGTTTATTTACTTTTTGGTTCAAAAGCATCACTTTATTTTATATAATTTTCCATGTTGGTCCCTTTGTTTATGCTTTCTCTTGTCGGTTGATTTTTCCTGACAAGGACTGTCAGAGTGCACATGTTGTGTTATGGTCTGCTCAAAGATATTATATGGTATCAGATAAACCCACTAACAATTTAAAAATGAAATAAAATTGAGAGAGACAGATAGAGTGGACGCAGATAAAGTTTTTGAGCTGCTTGTTGTCCTTCGTGGTGGCCATGGCCGCTCGAGTTTGAGTTTGCAGCTGCCATGGCTATATCTGGAGCTTGCCAAATCCTGAGTTTGCGGCCACGACTTCAAGATCTGAGGCTTTCACATAAAATTTAATAAAAACATTTCGACTCAACATTTGGAAGATGAAAAACAAATCTATGTCAGCAAATATGTAACATTAACACTAAGTCAACAAATTTTGGCATTGGGCTATCCTAGGGATGACTGATGGCACTATTTGAAAAGTTGAGGGATCACTTTAAACTGAAAAAGAAATGAAATAGAGGGATTAACGATTTTGATATAGGAGCAAAAGTATAGGGATCACTGGTGACATTACACCTACTAAAGCTGCAACCCTGTTTACCTCTTTTCAACATTATTAAAAATAAGCTAAATTTTGTCTTTGCTTGATCCATCTGCACTTTTAAATTAATCCCATAACATGACTTGCATCAGAATTGGTCATCCTTAACACCTTGATAAGTGGAATTGCATCCCTCAATCAATGTCAACACATTAGACATAGTTGCCTAAATGTTGTTACCCTTCTTTGTACTAGTAGATCTACTTAACCTCCATTTGTTAGACGTAAACATTGATATCGATGCGTTTTTCAGAAAGGTATCCCAAGGTGAAGTAAGCAATTGCAAAAAGTGTAACGTTCAATGAATTCCTTTCCTTTGGTAAAATATTGTAACCATGTAAAGAACAAAGTTGTTCAGTATTAAGTTGTGATCCTCCTACCCTTAGCAATGGTCTCTTTATGGACATTTTTTTTTTCCTTAAAACTTTCAGACATCAAATCAATGCAATGAGCCGCACAAGGTGTCCAACACAACTTTTTCCTCTTCTTCATTAACACTGTTCAGCCAACTCTTAGTTTGAAGCATTGTCCGTACAACTTGAATGGCGTTTGCTTCAATGTTGTCTAGCATATGAAAACCTTTAGCAGCTGATGTTGAAATGTCAGATGTATCTATGGATGCTAAGAACACAGTGCCTTTTGGTCTATTCACCGCTGAGCTGCAAAATGATCTCCTTTTTCTATCAGACTAACCATTGGACACAATAGTAGATTCCCTTTTTCTCCACTCTTGTTTAAACTCGTCAAGCACTCTGTTGCCCTTTCTACCTCCTTAGGTATTTCCCTGGTATTATTGCAGGTTGGTGGTTTCAGATCAGGCATGTTATGCTATCAATTCACTCAACTTTGCTAGTTCCAGATTTTTGACATGATTAAAAAAATTGCACTATTATGAAAAATGAGCAATATGTTGGCATTCTCTATCATGCCAACCCTTCTTAAAAAGATGACTAATGGTTGGTTTTTTTGATTTCTTCACATCCTCTCCTGTCCCTTTTGCTTCTTCAATTGCTTTACGTCATTATTGTCATTTAAATCATAAATTTGATCTCTTTCTTTCAGCTTGTTTTGTTTGACTTTGGAGAATGCCAAAAAATTTCTGTTCTAACATCTACAGGAGCCTTAGATCATGGTTTGACATTTTGACTTAGTTCCAATTAAATGATGTTTTAACCAGTAAGTTCCACTAGCTTGGGCAACCTTGCAATATACATATTTGACATTCCTACTGGCATCATCAATTACATTTTCATGCTGGCTATCCACAGTCAGTCCTAGTACTCAAAGTATTCTCCATAGTTTTCTTAATGCCAAACCTAACATATCAACAACTCCTAAAGCATGGATTGGTGAATCAATTCAGCGAAGAACAGAAAGAACTTGACAATAATAAATATGACCAACAAAATTTCAGAATTGAGGATGGAGAAGACCTTTACCTTCAAATGGGAGCTCTCCTGCTTGAGCTTCCAAATCGCACAATTCTTTTCTTCACTACTGCTCGAGCTCTGGACTTTGGCCTTCAACCCTTCTCTTGCACAAACAGGGAAGAAATGAGAGATGACTGGGTCAACCATCTGACTTTTTTTTTTTTTTTTGGGTCATCTTACAAGCTATCTTCTAATTACTAAATCTGCCAAATAACCCTTCTTTTGGGGATTTTTGGCCATAAAAGAAAACATATCTATAATTGAGTCTTGGGCTTGCAAAAGATGGCCCGTTTTCTCATATTCTTAAGCCAAATTGGCCTATTTCCTGGGTATAACAGGATCCTCGGGATCATGTGTGGCCTGCAACTCTTCATCATCCCACAGTCCTGGATTGCAATTCTGCTTCGCTTCCTACTACCTGGTATCTTTTTAGTAATTTTGATCAATAATGGAATTTTTGATCTTGCGATCACTTACAATGCAATTGGTGATCCTGACAACCATGCCTGCATGGGGTTGCTTACATGAGGAAACTTGGAGATGTTACAAACCAGAGAAAAACCTAGAGCACTTTTGACAACACTGGACCACATCATTTGGTCATCCCCTAAACCATGGGCTTTAGCTAAATATAGAAGAGCTAGGAAGGAGACGATCAAGAAAAGCATACAATAATGAAAACTATGTATCAAAAGCTGGATTCCAACAAATTGAACCATCTTCTGGAAACATATGCTTTGAAACCATCACATGCTTGTTGACTGCTCGAGAGCCAAAATGAATTTCTTCTGCCCTCTCCACTTTCAAACACAATCCAATGAATATAAGAGTTACATCTCTTTAATAAATGTTTCCCAACACAAACGCCATAAGGTGCAGAGTCTCCAACCATTTGAGATTAACAGCTTACTTAGCTCTGACAACTTTCACCAAACAGAATCACATCATGAAGTGAATCTCCATAGCGATTGACTCAAGAGGGCTTTGCTTAAAGATAAATAAGTTTCTGAATCTTGATAAGGAGTGTGGATGGTCTTTTTGTGATGTCAACCATAACATCCCAAGGGCTGTACCTTTGGAGCTGTTCAATTCTCTTAAAACCAAAGCAGGAATTGGCAGTAAAGGGAGAAAAAGAGTTATGATGTCTTTCATACCACTCCAAGGACTGTATCTTTGTAGCTGTTCAATTCTTTTTGAACCTGAAGCGAGAATTAGCAATGGAGACAGAGAATTAGTTGGAAGACTGGAGAGATAATCCCTTTTAGAACCACTAAGTGTATATCTTTTAATCTTCCCGAGGATTCCATCTCTAATATTAGATGATTGAAAAGAAGAGCCTAATTAAAGTTTGAAGTGTTACAAAAGAAGAGCCCCAAGCCATAACATCAACCGTGTACCAACTAATTTTTTCTGCAATTTTGAAGTGAGAGAAAGATTGTGCTTAGTAGTGCTCTTACCCAATGTTTCTTGACAATTTTTCCTATCCACTTTCACTATCTAAGCAAAATTACTTCAGCTCGGACTTTAGATATCTTTGTTTGGATGCTGCTGGTTTTTTTAATCACATTTTTCTTTGCAGTGGAGATACTATTACACTCCCCAGATCGCCCATTAGTTGACTTCTCTGTTGTCTTTCTATGGATGATGGCTGTCGGAACGATTGTCTGTGCTTCACTTTGGTCTGATTTCACAGCTGCTGAGCAGAATGATGAGCGCTATAATGAACTGTCACCAAAGGTTATTCCTCTTCTTATTTTGAAGCTTATCGTCTCCGGACAAAGTGCATTAATATGGTTTTAATGGATATTGAATGTTACAGCTGTTTCTTTTCAGTCAGCCTATTTGTCCTTTTTATGTATGTGGACAATGTCAAATATATTCTATCCTGGCAACTTTCAATTTGACAGATAGACTATTTGAATTTTCTTTATCTTTTGATGGATAGGTGCCTACAGATGCTGGAATAGCCAAAGATGATTCTGAGAAGGAAGTCTTGGATATAAGTGTAACGGGTGCTGTTTGTTTTGTCATTACGGCATCGATATTTCTCGTGCTACTCTATTTCTTCATGTCATCATGGGTCTTATGGGTGCTGATAGTTCTCTTCTGCATTGGTGGTATTGAGGTAATTGCTCATTCATTGTTAGTAGAGTCCTTTAGCTATTCATTTTTGCTGTAGAGAACTTTTGAAAGGTATGATCAATGCTTAGCATGATCCCTCACCAGTCTGCGTAAAGTTCCTAGTAGCAGCTGACAATGTGTATTATATGCTTTCTGTGTACCCATAGTCCTCAGTCTTGGTTTTGTTCTTCATCCATTTTTCTCTGCTTTTATATTTTGGGGATTTTCTCTCTTTTTGGGGGGAAGGGGGTGGGGTGTTAATTCTCAAGTTGTGAAGGCAGGATGTGAGGAAGTTGGGGAACAAATGTTTGTAGTCCTCAAAAGATATTTTGATTTTACAAAAAAAAAAATTTAATACAATATTTGACCAACAAAAAAAATTCAGATATTCTGATGTCTCCGAAGTTGTTGTTCATTAAGTTTGAATCAGTGAGAATGAGGAAAACATTACATGGATAAGGAGAAGTAAATTTGAGCAGGTATAATACTATCAGTGAATATAATATGGAGTTCCATCTTCCATGGAAGTCAGTTGTCTTCCTTTTAGGCCTTTTTTCATAGGTATTTTACATCAAGATCCTCTAAGCTACTATTCAAGCTAATGAATGTGAAAATATTTATAGAGAAACCACCAAAGGTTGTTCTACAATCTAACATTAACCCACAATAGTATTGGAGAAGATCCGTGCCATTTCTATACTAGGTTATCAATAAAGATGATTCTGTCTGTGCTGCTACAGTTTCTTTTAGTAATCACAACTTGCTTGGCACTCATCACATGTAGATAGCCTTTGTCAGAGAATGTGGAGGACTGTAGATTGTTCTTACTTTGTTGAGTAATGTGGAGAAGGAACCATATACAGCTTCAATTGCTGCGGAGAGGAGATAGAGTTACAGCTCTGTACGCTCACAAATAATTACCAATATTTCACTTCCAGTCTGCACTCACTGCAATGTGTGATGTTACTGTTCTATAGACTAGTCCTTTGAATGCCGGTTTAGTGGTATATCTCTCTTGTTCATCAGTCCATTAATTTTTCTTAGTATTAGTGGGAAATTGGTAATAGTAGTTTCTTATCATTTTTTTTTTTTGGCACTTACATGATTCATTTTACAGGGCATGCATTCTATTATATTAGGTTTAATCTCAAGGTATCCTCTTAATCTTTTAGTTTCATTATTGAAAGATGTTAAATTTCTCTTTGTCAGACATGCTTACTTTGTCAAGTCTTATGAAAGCAGAAAATCCAGAAACCGTAGCCAGAAGATGGTGAGCATGCCTCTGATAGGAGAGGTGTCGTGGATCTCTGTTATCGTGCTACTTCTTTGCATGGCATTTGCCATTTTCTGGGCTGTAAATCAGGAGGCTTCCTGGGCTTGGATTGGACAAGATATTCTTGTAAGTTCACTACATTAAACTTTATCCATTTGTTTGTTTATTTATCTGTTTTGCGTGGCATGGGCTGGAGATAAATGTGACTTGTCATCTTTGATGCTTCATATTAATTGTTTATCGTGTTAGTCTAGAATTGTAAGTGTGCTTACGCAATTTGAGGTTGCTTATTTGCCCTGGGTCCAGGTAAAAATTATCTTTGCACAAATCTGGAATGTCATGGCAAGCAAGTTACTAAGCAGATATATAAATAATCTCTCCCAGAAATCCTTTTGGGAATGTATGATCATAGCTAGTTCCCAAATGAGAAAGTGTTGGACTTGTGCCAATAAATGGATACATGTGTTAATCTTATTATGTGTAGATTCAGAAATTCCTGTAGAGCAGCGAGACTTAAGAAGCAATTCATGTTCATTCAATGTTTTGGTAGCAAGTGGTGATTTTCTTTGGAAGCTTGCCAAAAGTATCTTGAACTGTACATATACATATCAAAAACCATTCTCTCTTTTTAAAACATGAAATTTGCATCTCCTCCAAATTGAAAAGAGACATTTATTTTCCAAACTCTACACTGGTCTCTTTGCCTTCCCTCTTTTGGCTCCACCCTCCTTACTTAGTCACAAACAGTAGGCTCTCTCTCCACCCCTTGCTGGTGCTACCTTGGTCACTTAATGCTGCCTGCTCATATGCCCCTTGCCGCCGAGCCCCTCATCTGATGAGCCACCCCCTCTCTTTATCTCACAGAGGTCCGCTTTATGTTCATGGGATGTCGAGGTTGTGTGAGCCGTGTGCTAGACTGGGGTGGGCTCGCGTGGGCCGTGAGATCTGCCCCCAAGGGATTGTGCAAGCCTGGCGAGCTTTGTGATAGAGCTCAGGGGGGCAATGTGAACTCTGTCACAAAGCTTGCACATCTCCATGGCAGTGGGCTCTGATTAGGACTGGTAGCAGGGAGATGGAGGAGGAAAGAGCTTTGTGTTAGGATTGCATTTTTTTTTTTTTTTTTGGGTAGGGTAAGTTGGGAAGGAAAATGGCAATTTTTGTAAAGAAGTGAAGTTGTGAGGATTCAAGTTAATATGAAAATGACAAAGCTTAGATCTAAGTTGTAAGTGAAAAAAAGAAAAAGAAAAAAGGATCCAAGTGTTGGGTTTTGAAAGTGGGGTTGGTATTTGATATGTGGGTGCAAATCTCAGGAGGCTTTTTATAATTACCCTTTTTTTTTTACTTATTGATACTTATATTGTTCTGGAAGATTTTTTACCTCTATCAATCTTGATATTGTAGGGGATTCCCTGCATAGATATTAACTCTTCTGTGGTACACCCCATCCTGTGAATGCTTCTCATTGGTCCGCTATCTCAACTGACTTTATCATGCTTATTGGAAAGGATGATGTTTCATCTAAATTCTTTTCAAATCCTTACCCTAGGTTTCTATATTTTTACCTATCATAGAGTTTTAGGTCATCGCCCAAATCGGCAATCATGATCTACTTTCTCTGGTTAATCCTTAACATAAAAATCCAAGGCAACATAAATGTAGTTTATCACCTAGGTCTGGTCTATTTGCGTGAAGTAGAACAACCTCAGGTTTGAGGTTTTAGTTTGATAAGGGATAGTACCCCCTTATCATTGCAAAAGCACCTCACAACATGATACCATCATGTCCCTCTCCTAGTTGACAGATTGAGAATGGATGGTCAGGGAAGGATTGACAAATTGACTGTGCATCTCGATGGCGATGGCGTTGGTGGATGACATTGGGTGATGGTGTGGGATGAGGTTGATCAGTTTACATGATATGGGTGATCATTGAATGTGTAATGGGCTTAGGCTTTCACACTGTAATCTGCATTGTATGGGTGGCAGCCCTCTAGATGGTTAGGGTTTATCTTACACTGTGCTCTGATACCTTTTTACGGTGGAAACAAAGACCAGAGAGAACTGTGTGTATAATTGAGACCGTGCTTAAGTATTTAAACAAATTCATCAATTGCAAACTAGAAAACATGAAAATACAGAATATCATGATCACTACATATGATATATATGCAGCTTCCTTTATTCCTAACAAGGATCATCTTGCATTTATGTAAAACAATGTTAGAATTCAATGATTTTACTGCTATGACATGGAGTTCTTTTAAACCTAGATTTTTCGGGGCAGTTGCTCGACAGGTTGCGTTGCCTGTGTTATTCGTCTAATCAGAGCAATGCCTTTTTTTTTTGGTTTCTCATTTTGCCTCACCATTTTGGTATACACTTGGAGGCAGTGGGGACATGCAAATTAAGATAATCAACATGCATATGCTTTTCTTTTGCCTTTTTACCTTTGTTTCTTCATCGTATAACAGTAGCTGGATTCTACTTTCCCTGTGATGCTAGTTGCGATTTGTTAGTGATATATGTCCTCAAAGTGTTTCTTTCCACTTAATTGACCTGTTTTCTTCAGGGAATTTGCATGATGATAACAGTATTGCAGATTGCTCGCCTTCCAAATATTAAGGTAGCTCTAGCTATACTCATGTTTTGCACATGTGATTTCTGTTGCCATACTGACAATTGTGTTCCAATCAGGTGGCATCGGTTCTACTATGTTGCGCATTTCTTTATGATATCTTCTGGGTCTTCCTCTCACCTCTTCTTTTCAAAGAAAGCGTTATGGTTGTGGTAAGGCCCATACCACTCTTCTAAACACGTTTTTACCTTTTTACACCTTAAAGTGTAGGAATCCTGATTAATAATGGCGTTGTTGACGTCATGAATATAAAAACAGAAGGTATGTTGAGACTGAAAGATTGGGGTTTACTGTAATCTACCTGTATTATAGTGAATATTGTAAAGCAATTTACAAATACACCTCTGCCATCACAAGAGCTCTCAGCTTTCCCCCTCAACATGAATATATATGTCTTATTTTCAAGCTTGTTACTAATGTAATTCACTTGAGAATCATGAAGAGGCTATGTAGATATGTCAGAAAGCTAACCATTGGACCTCAGAAAGGCTGTTGAATTTCTCTAGAGATTAACTTTTCCTTATAAAGTGTGGTCGATCATAACATGTTTAGGTCTCTACAGAAACACTGGATTATAGGCTTCAATGTGGTGCAGCCTGATTATTACATAATAACAGCATGGACTCTGTCAGTGTAAATCCCAGTTCCTCAACAAAATGCTTAGGCCACATTAGCTTAGACGTAGTAGGAGCCATAGCTCTATAACTCTTCATGTGATTGTCTGTTTGATGGGGAGGTTGCCTAATTTGTATTTGCATAGCTCAATAGACAACTATGTCCATGTTTCTGGAAAAACCATGCTTTATGCGGAGCACCTTTGATATATCAAATGATGCGAACCAGCACAATCTAAATGATTTTGTCATGGTGAATCAAGAAACTGCCAAATTACACAGTGCAAATGCAATATAGATACAATCAACAATGAGGTAGTTTACTGGTGAATTTAGAAACTGCGTACAAATGCAATAGAAGGATAACTGACAATAAGGTAGTTTACCAACCAATCTGTTAAATTCTAGGATCTGGGATAAGATCTCCCTGGTCTGGTACTAATCTTGCATTAGGGCCTACAGGAGTATCAACTGCTTTTGATCCAAGCATAAGTGTCATGTCCATAGTAACCCGGGGAAATTTTTCTGGAAAATTTAAAAACCTGATTGAGAGTTTAGGAAGGAAATACTGTAACTTTCCCATATCCTTGGTTTGAAAATGTTGTGGAGATGCATTCTGAGAAAAGGAGTAATGACAATATTATCAACATGGCTGGGTGGAAGACTGATTTAATCCATACAAACCCTTTTTCAGTTTTCTCAAAATCCTACTGTACTCCCTAAGGGCAATGAATCCAGATAGTTGCTCTGTTTAAAGTTCTTCCTGCAAATCATCATGGAGAGAGGTGTTCTTTTCACATTGGGTTGATCTAAAGGCTAATGATCCATCACTGCTAAGGAGAGGAAACAATTGAACTCATGCAATCCACTAGATCATTATCAATCACATGGACCTGTGGCATACTTTCCGAGAAAACATTGAGCGTGCCATTAGGTTAGGTTGACAGATGTACCATCTGCATCCAACGGTTCCAGATACCAAATACCATAAGTGTCCAGTGCGTATGTATCCTCACCATATGAAGTAGAGTCCTATGATCATGGGCAACAACTGGATTAGAAGAAAGGTTACTGAACAATTTAGGTCTTATTAAGTCGACTAATGAGATTTAGTTAAGGGAGTATTGTGGTAGATGTAGTAGATCAGAAACACAAGGAAATGGTTCAGTTGTTTCAAGTGATAGTAGGTAAAGATCTAGGACAAAAATATCTGTAATAGGATGATCTGTTACCGTGCATATGGTCACTGGGACCATAAGTGAAAATCAATGGCTCAATTGGCAGGACTGTGGTGCTCTCTGCTACGGAAACTATGGAGGAGCTCGCTTGTTAAGTAGCTCAAATTATGCTCATCGTAAGAGATAGTGGTAGAAGCAAGAACACCAGAAAGAACTCTGATCTGTGAGACACTGAGATTAGTTTTCTTATCCAAAGCAAGTATCACATATCTGAGAAGAACAGCTATGGAAATAGTTACAAGTATCACAACTGTGACTAAGGCAGTTGCAATGAGTGGAACGTGGAGGGTTACCAGAACTACCAGGACCTCCGCATTCATTTGTGGTGGTAACAACTCCAGCCCCACGACCACCAAGAGAACCTGTATATTGTAGCAACAGCATATTAATTGCTCAATATAGAATCACCAATGATGTCTGCAAATGTAGAGGATACGGACACACATCCTTAGAAAAGAAATTGCCAATTGTGATATGCAGGAATTGCCTACAATCTGCATTCAAACAGGCTGAAGTTGCGGTCAAAAACCATGAAGACAAAGTACTGGGACATCAAACTTGTTGCTCCTACTGATATCTTAAATTACTGGTAGAAGGCCTAAGGTCATTAATGCCTATATCGTACCAAGATAAGTGCTCATGAATGTTCAATGATGCTGAAACATAGTCATTGGGCTAGTTGAAATGATAGCCGCAGTAGGTTGAGCAAAATTGAGCATTCACTTTGGGCCAAATTGCCTGATCAGTCTTGAGAATATTGGAAACAATTTTGGTAAGATGATCCTCAAGGCTTTGACCGAGGAACTATATTTCAACTGCAGCAAGCCAAGCTGAATAATTTTTTCCCATTTAATTTTTTGGTAGCAATAGTGGGACTTCCAGGAAGAATGGGAATAACCACACGGGAAGATGTGGATGAGGTGGTAGATGACAGAGTTAATGCATCAGTAGCAGGAGGTGACAACCTTGTTTGATCTTTTCTTTTTCAATTTTTTTTTTTTGGATTCAGAGGGAGCTCTACCTTAACAGATAGATCCCCAAAAAATAGATGGCAGATTACGTCAAGTGGTGTCAAAAGGCAATGGTCGCCAAATTTCTCTGTGATGGAGTAGAAACTTGAGAAACAGTGGATTAAAGCTTTGGGAATGACTTTGAGGTCTCAGGAAAGGAGACCAGAAACTACACTGGCCGCATTGAAGTTCTCAGTTTAACAAGGATGAGTCAATGATGAGAATGCTGAGCAGCGAACAATAACAAACCATGACAACTTGCTGGAGATTGATTCTGAGGAGGAGACACATGGTCATGATTGGTCGAAGTCTGACAGCGATGAAGAATGTAGTGAAGTTTATGGCCGCAATATTGCAGAGCAATGGACGAAAGCACTTCTCTCAGATGATAGCAGAGCAGGACAAGCAACATGATGGAGAATATAATGAATTGACTACACTGGTGGAGATGATCAATGTGATTAGGGACGATTAGATTCAGTCTTATTTAGGATTAGGGAATCAATCTCTCTTGGCTCTTGGCGGCAAAAGAGATGTACTTGTGCAATATAGGAAGTGGGACATATTTGTGCTGCTACAGTAAATCTTGCAATTTGTCCCCTTGTACTCCATGCCTTGCCTCCATTCTTTTCCCACCATACCAACCCCAACCAAAAGCCTCCTTTTCCATTCCAGTGGAGCTACATATCTTGTCGAAAGAAGATCAAAATTTTCTGTGTCTTGCATTTGGATGAGTGATAAACATCTTGTTGTGTTTTCAATGGTCTTCCTGACTATGGAATGAAATTTTTAATCAATTATGGGGAATAACATCAAAATATGACTGCTGAATGTTTTCTGAAGTTTATTTCCTTGGTACTACATTAAGGGGATAGTTTTTAATATTCATTTTGTAAGTTACTTCTGTTCTTATGAGTTTTATTTTCTTGAATGAGTCTACTTCCCTTTTTGTAGGTTGCTCGAGGTGACAATAGTGGTGGAGCTTCCATTCCTATGCTGTTGAGAGTCCCTCGGGTCTTTGACCCCTGGGGTGGTTATGATATGATTGGGTTTGGGGACATTCTTTTTCCTGGTCTTCTTGTTTCACTTCTTTGCAGGTACAGATTTAAAATGTGCTTAATTACCCCTTAGTATTAGAAACTAAATAGATAAAAAGTAGTTCTCCTAACTTTTTTATGTAATGAAGAAAATAGGTTGGAATTATGTCAAGGACAATAGGCATTTCCTGTAAACCAAGAACTAGTCACTTCAACTTAATTATTTGGCCTGTGACAGTACTCCATCATCAAGGATAACAAATGGAGCTCTCATAAACACAAGAATGTTTGCTTGAGTGGATTCGTCATTTGATAAAGAGATACTGTTTAGAGAATAAAGAGTTAGAAAAAAGAGTACAAGCATTTTCATTAATATGAAATTTAAAACAGTCGGGAGCATTTTCTTGGACTATAAATGACTTTGAAAAATCATATGGACGGCGAACTAATTTTATTTACCACTCTCTTTTCTTTTTCATTCATTTACAAGTTAACGTAATTAGGCCTTCCATCTTATTAATTTCATCAGGGACACTCATCATAACCTTTCCACACTGCTACTATATACATATATATGCCTTTGTATCATCAAGTTAGTGAACAAATAGCATGTTACCTCATTTCTTTCCGCATTCACATATCAGTAACTTAATGTTGGTCATTATGCTAGTTATAGGCCTGAGAACTTGCTAATTTGAAACTGCGTATGTAAAAAAGAAGTCCAATTTATGTTAAAATAATACTCATATCTCGTGTCTATAGACTCTAGATTATGGGAAAAGGTCCAAGTTGCTGAGATATAAAGAAGCTACTCAACTGCTTTAAAGAATGTGTCATTTAATAACATGTTGAACTCATTGCTTTTTCCATCACCCAGATGGAATCAAACAACAAACTATTGGAGGTTGTCTGAATCCTTGGATTGTTCATTTCTTTTCCAATTAGGCTCATTCAGTTGTTTTCTTTTGACTTTTATTGGAAGTTATTCCAATACTATCCCCCCCGCGCCACCCCCCCCCCCCCCCCCTTCTCCTTCCTTCTTCTCTCTCTCTCTCTCTCTGCCCTGCATATAGCTGTATCGTCCAATAAACTGTTTAAAAGACTTTCTGTTGGTTTGACCCAAAAAACAAAATCAGTCTTTGGGCATTCTTTTGGTCGTAGTAATTGGATTAATTGCTCTTGCTGAAGATGCCTTCACATAAACTCATCATCGAAGATCAAAACAATCTGCAAAATCTTCTCTTGTTTCAATGTTTTGTACTCTCCTTTTTTGTCTTTGCCTCTCAGACAGTTAGACTTAAGCATAGCTTTTCTGCATGTCCATCTTGCTTATTTGCCACTTGAGTTCTTAGACTCTTACTTGTTCAAAGTAGATGGGTTCTGGTGTAAAAGATTGTCATTGGAGTGGGATTGTAACCTACAATTGTGAATTATCATTTGATATGCCAATGCATTTTAAGACAATTTTAAACACCAACCATGATTGTTTGGTCTCTTGGATTCCTCCTCTCTCTCTCTCTGTGCTCGAGCCGTGCGTATATGTATGTGACAATGCATCATTGAATCTTTACTCAGCGTTTCATCTATTTGACAATTAATTGCATTTTGAATATTTTAAATTTCTAGGGGTTCTCATCAGCTTTTTCTGCCAAAATAATCTATTGGTTTGTTTTCTCTTTTTTTAGAGGATTAATGATGGTTAGATGATTGGTTAGTGGATGCTCTTATTGGTCCTGCAACTTTTATATGGTCGGTGTGTCCTTAAATTGGTGATTGGGTTGAGTTCTATAGATATGTATGTCGTGTATTTCTAACCATTGCAACTGTGAAATCAACATAATAGGAATTTACTATCCTCATTTTTTACTTTCATAAATGATACTGATACCTAGGAGCTATCTAGGTAGAGTAGAATGGTTATGACTTTATACAACCCATACAATTGAATGTCATATGTATGGATGGAAAAAAGTTGTGTAAAGTGGACAAAATCAAAAGGTGGTGATGTTGATGGTTGTCAAGAAGCAGAGTGGTGGTTCAGGACTGCGTGTTAATGTTAACCTTCTCCATTCCGACCAAGACAGCTTCCTTTCCTTGGGAAGCATTTTTAATTAGTGTTAATTTGAGCTGTTTTTGCAAGAAAAGACTGGGAATGTGTGGTCTTACTCTCAAGTAAATGTGAATTGGGTCACCTTGCAATAGGCATATCATATTCAATTTGCTGTGAAAAAGATGTTCTTTCCTGGAGATGGTTCAAGTTAAGTTTGTGATCTTTGCCTTGATGCATCATGGGGAACCTATGACTTCAGAAATCTAGGTGACTATTGGAACAACGAGAAAAGTTGAAAAAATTTGGATTCTGCTATCAACGGATTTGTTGTTGAATGCATTGCTCTAGCTTTGACGAACTATTCTTGTTCCTCTTGCTTTGTTTTTCCTGTAATCCCCTTGTAGCTTTCACTGTGGATATGATATTCTGTATATGTACTATAAAGTTTGCTCCTGATTTCTCTCCCCCCCCCCCCCCCCCCCCCCCCCAAAAAAAAAAAAAAAACCTTAAACAGCTTAAGGAATCTGTAGTGTTTAAGATTGATATTCAAAAAAACTTTTGGATATATTTTCCTGTGATGCTTAAATAATTATTATTATCTGAAACCTGTCCGTACATGGGATTACAAATTTTAAGAACATTTGTGTAAAGTTAGCTGATTTTTAACAAATCTTGTGTCAATGTCACGTATTAGGCTGTAGTTTTCCATTCAAAGATTCAAGGACATAATCTTCATATTTAAGAGGCTCTTGCGAGAGATTCTCACATGATCTTAGTGGATCATCTCTCTATTATCTCTATCTTATTGATAATGCAATCTTTCTGATTATTATTGACTTCGTTGTCTCAGATTTGACAAAGATAATAAGAGAGGTTTACTAAATGGATATTTTCTCTGGAGTACAGTTGGATATGGAGTTGGTAAGTACTTAAAATTTTCTCGGTCTCATTTTTGCTGTCTTATCTCTCATTGCTTTTATTATGCTCTAAAGATATTTTATTTCCTTCTCATGTATAATGAGTTGGTTGTATTGTCTGTCTTAGCTGAATGAATTTCTAGTTACTGTTCTTTGTGAAGAACATGTATCATGAAATTAATTGGGTTCAAAATGCCTTCTCAAGTCAGTGTTGGTTTTGTCCTCCCAGTAACCTTTTTATGTTCCTGTTGCTTTTTCCCTTTGTTTCATCCATTTCCTCCATGTTTTAAGTGGTTGTTAGTGGCACGCTTTGCTTTTCTCAGTTTGTAGCTGTTTTCAGACCAAACCAAAAATTTTGGCTTGTCCTGAGATCATGCTGAACTTCCAAGGAGGCCAAACTAGATAACAGTGGCTTTTTACTGTTACCTAACTTTTTCAGTCAGAGCTATTGGCTTTTAGGATGTTAGAATGTGAAATAGCTCCCATATAGTAAATTCAGTTTTTCTTTTTTCCTTTTTTGTGAGCTTCTATCCAAAAGATGCAATTCTTTATTCAAGTGACTTTTATGAGAAAGGTAGGTGAAAGTTATTCTTGCTAAAATACGATCATATGATGACATCAAATATGGACATGCATCAGGGGTTGATTTACACTACTGGAATTTGAACTACTTTTGATCAGGACCATCTGATATACCATCAAACCAGTGAGTTCATCCTTGGAGCAATATGGACGTGCATCAGGGATTAATTTACACTACTAGTATTTGAACTACTTTTGATCAGGATCATCTGATTTACTCTCACCCCAATGGGTTCAACTCTAGAGTAGTCTCTAGTTAAATAATGTTACCCGAAGAAATGGTATAGTGCTAGCAGTTGAAACTATAGCTCTAGAAACAGCTGGGACTGGCCTGTTAATTGGCCTTCAGCCTTAGTCCAATCTGGCTAGGTTGGATTGGTGGCTCTCAAGATCAGATTAAATTGGTGTTCAACACTGTTGTATTGCTGTCCCGAGTTCTGAACGTGGTAGCTACGTTCACTGGAATGTTAGCGTGGTAGCTGCATTTCTCTGACCTCAGAGTCATGAAAATGCTTCATTCTGCTGAAGCTACTTTA
The DNA here is from genome assembly GCA_019915185.1 of Eucalyptus camaldulensis. Taxonomy (NCBI): domain Eukaryota; kingdom Viridiplantae; phylum Streptophyta; class Magnoliopsida; order Myrtales; family Myrtaceae; genus Eucalyptus; species Eucalyptus camaldulensis. The sequence continues at coordinate 32,086,428 of JAHSVA010000010.1, forward strand.
GTTTTTTAACAAAATATGCGAAGTTATATTGTTACAAATGAACAGAGGTCCAAGATGTAATTAGCTTCTCTCAGCCTTAAAGATAAACTCCATGGCAATTTGTGCTGGAGAGCTCTGGTTCTGCATGGAGAAGAATTATATATTCTTATACGTTTCTAATGCTGATGAATTCAGCATTTTGAGCCAGCCTTTTTGATAATTAAACTGATTGGCACATGAGCTGCTTCCTGTACCAGATTTTACACCTGGCTTGCAAGAAACTGCTTAAAATTCAAGATTATGCTCTCGTCTGAAATATTCTCTCTTTTCCATGGTCATTTGGGTTTTATGATCAAAGTCCATCTACTTGTATGACTATTGATAGTTTTCCTGCAGTTTGGTTTATTCAAAGTTTCTATCTCTTTGTTACATTCACCTGACTAATTGTTATGATTTGGTGGTTGTTTTGACACTGGCATGTACCATTTACCATCTCTGATGGAGTTTTCTATTCTTTTTGCAGGCCTGTGTCTTACATACCTGGGCTTGTACCTTATGAATGGTCATGGCCAACCCGCTCTTCTTTACCTTGTTCCTTGTACATTAGGTACCCAAATGCGTGATTTGCTTGACTCATGATGGCTTTCTGCTTGATTGTTGATTAACATGCCTTTTTTTGGGTCCAGGGCTCTCTATAGTTTTGGCTTTGACAAGAAGAGAATTGAAACACCTCTTGAACTATGGTAACGAGCCATCGTCCTCAGATGATCATGCTGGGGAAGCTTGAATATTTGTACCTGTAGAAGCACCTGCGAGAACGAGGAGTGATGAAGGCTGATACATTTGTAAGTTTATTGGGTAAAGACGATGACTTTTTTCCCTTATGGATATATTATGACGTAAATATTTACTAATAAGGGAAAAGAGCACCAGGACAAAGCTGAACATTGGTCGTAAATATGCAAATTACTGTAAGATCCCATTGTAATTTCCATCTGGATGTATCAATCATGACGCAATTGTTATCAGAGTGATATTTGTCTCTTTTTTTTTTTTTTTTTCCTTTTCTCAGATCTTTGCATTAGTCATGTGTAGCCCAGAAATCTCATCCTAAGAATCAACTATGCTGAAATCATACTGAGAGAACTGAGATTGGTATATGATTATATCTTAGTTCCATGTTATCTTAATCTGTGAGCCTTCATTTTATTAACACATCAATTATTGATCTGTGTGGGTCTCAATCTTGTTTTTTTCTCCGTTCGTGTATTATGCCGCGTAATCATGATGACGGATCAACTGTTTTGATGCTTTCTGCCACATATGAACTGACCTTTTGCTAGGTTTCTCCTTCCTCAGTTGTTTTCCTCACGTTGACAAGCATTTTTAATGCATCTTTTAGGCTCGAGATTCAGTTATATATGTCTATATATATATATATATATATAGGGTAATGAAATAAGGTGAGTCAAACTCACTCCTATTCCGTTGATTTGCTTTTAAGCGTCTTTGCCATCATCTTTGCCTATCACAAGAAGAAGTGCCATTCAGGAGTTGCAATGTATATGTGATTGCTATGCCTGTTGATAGTTGTAACTAAACTATGTTGAACAATCAAATCGCGTGCTTGCTTCAATCGAGTGTAATCTCTACTTAGACCTGTCAATATGTGTCTAAAAAGTAAAATCCATAGATGACCCATTTATTTTTCAAATGGGTTATATATGGGTCACTTTAATTTTGAAGAGCCTACTCTAAATGGGTTTTGAATTAAAGTAAATTGGTCTAAATAGGTTGAGTTTAAAATCTATTTCTAGCTCTCTAGGCTCACGTTCACGCACTCTCTTCCTCGTTAGCCTTATAAGAATATTTTAAAAAATTGAAATTATATTTATTTTCTTTTCATTCTTTAATTCTTTCCTTTTCTTTTCTTCCATTTTCCTTCTTCCATCTTCCTCGGCTGGTGGTTGGCTAGGCGAGAGACTTGTGGCTGGTGGCTAGTGACCATACGAAGAAGGAAAAAGAAAAAAAGAAAAAGAAAAAATCGATTTAAAAAAAAATGAAGATAAAAATGCTAAAAGGAGTGCACGGAGGAAAATCAAATTAGATTTTCCAAACCTAACGATAGAAAATGTTTTTTAATTTTTTTTTTTTTTTTTTAGATTTGAGGCTAATACTAGAAAGTATTGTTATCTTTTTGGAAAATAACTTCTTGAAAAACATTTTTCAAGAAATGAATAAAACCTCAAATTTTAAAAATTTTATAAAAAATTAGTGCATGAAAGTGTTTTAGTAGTACAATTAAAAAAAAAAAAAGCTTTCCTAGATTTGACCTGACTCAATTTTTTAAATTAAAGCCATACTTTAGCAATATGACTTTTTTTAAATGGGTCAGGTTGGGGGTTTAGATATATGGTCAAAAAATTTGCATGATGATAAATGAGTTAATTTAGGTTAGATTATTTATGACCCAACTCAAACTCGACTTGACTTACCCGTTTAACACGTCTAGTCTTTACTATGGAGTCTTCTCTTCTCAAGATTAGGGTGAGCTATAATAATTCAAATGCCTAACCGTTATAGGATTCAGCCACCATCATTTCTTAGGCGGATTAAGAGTCTAACGTTCACATTGTGTTGTCGATGACTTTATTAGAGAGTAGTTGATGCGCTTCAAGTTGTCAATTGTTCAATTCATTGATGACTTTTGCTGTTCACTAAATTCTATTTTGATAGACTAAGTCTATCATTTATTGGTAATTACCAAAAGTTTGTCATTTTATGGTGTAAACATATGCCCCTTTAAAAGAATTGAATAATTTATGGATGATTTGAATCTTTTAAATTAGATTATTAGGAGCCATCGAGTATGCCCTTGTCATTGGCAAATTCGATTTTTCTTTACCAAATTTCATCATGGTCAGATTCATCCTTAGACATATTTTTCCATGAAAGCCACACATTGTAATGTCTTCACGCCACCCTCTATCTCTATTCTTAAGTAATTGCTCAAATTTGAGGTGAGCATGGTTTTAGGGTAGAATTAGGCACCTAAGAATTAGAAAAGTCTTTGTACTTTTCTTGTTCTATGTTCTCGCATGATTCTGCAATATTTCATGACGTCTAATGATAAGTGTGTAATCTAAAACCACTAGTTTGAGTTTCTATCTTTAGCGAAATCCATGACTAGGACTTTTACTATGTTAATTTTTCATAGTTTTTGTGTATCTAAATATGAGTTGTATTAATAGATTAGCAAGTGGTGATCAATTAAGAGTACATGTGAAATTTGAATAGATCTTGAAACTGATCTTGGAACCCATGACTAGGTAAGTTCTTGATTTTTAGGTTTGCATGATAGGTTTTTGGTTTCAAAACTTAGAAACCTGTTTTAACGGGTAGGTTCTAGGATTTAGGCGGAAGTTAGACAAAATCTAAAACCTCTCAACCAAAGCTCATACTGAGGCACTTGCGTTGCCAACTAAAATAAATCAAAAAAGTTTTGGCCTTCAAAATTTTTTGGCCTTCAAAATTTTCTCTTAAATTGAATTTTAATCTACTGAAAACCAAATTTGTCAATGTTTCCTGCAAGAGGGAAGGAAGACATCTATTTCTAGCCTTTTTGAATCGAGCAGCAAGCTAATTGGCCAACTTGTTATTTTGTTGATATAGTGTCAGCCAAATTAGCAATTGATTCCTCACGTATCGTTCTATAAAATTGAGAATAGAATTATCTCTCCATATTTAGGCAATTACACATCGGATAGGTGATAAATTAGTGTATCGGGTAAAAATAATTTTGAACAAAGACAAAGGAAATAAAAATTTCATTTCTCTATGCTTTTCCACTTTGGGTTTATCAATTGACCAAATATTCAATAGTCGATTGTTCATTTTTGCTAGTAAATAAAAACGAATTTAAGGATTTTAAAACCTCTTGGAAAAGCCTCATTGTTGACCTATATAGGATGTCCTACAAACAAGTATAATAACATCATTGTCTACCTCCAATCAATGTTGAACTTATTTGACAAACTGTGTTAGGTTCAATTGTAGATTTGGTTGGCCATTTTGCTCCTAAGGCGATTACACTAGTCTTGCCAAATTATCAACTTTAATAAGCAAGTTAGGCCTAATTGGAATACTCACATTGGGTTCAATTGGCCTTACATCTTCAACATTTGGCAATTGATTGGCCTATTGACCAATTTGATTTTTTAAATTATTGTCATTAATTTGGTTATTTTGACTTATAGCCTCTTGATCATTATCATTATTGTGATCTCGATTAGAAGTTTCGGGCATTTGCATAATTCTTGTAGGGGGTCGACTGCTTTGACCAATACTATTGGCATCAATAAATGAAGAGGTATTATGATCATACATTGTTACCACTAGATTTGATAGTGGTGGTTGATTGGATGATCTTGCCCTTAAAAAAATATTATTCATGGCATTGATGACGATCAGCTTGATTACGTTGGACATGTGACTCACAATGTAATTGACTGTCATTTCATTACTCTTCGAGCAATCTCTTCAAAGTGGCCAACATATGAGGATTTGGTGAAACTTTTCACAACTGATTCTTAGTGAAATGTCGGGAAAGGTTTACCCCATCGTGTTGGCCTGCTTTTGCCGTTCAGTTGATGGCCAAAGATTTGCAATGTGCTATTGAAAAACCTTCTAAGATATTTTGAAGTTAACAAAATAATTCATAAGTCCTTACGAGCTTGATATGTGCAAGTGATGTTTATGCCTCATATAATTAAAAGGAACTTATATATGTGAAGCAAAAATATTTGGAATAGTTGGAAGAACTTATGTGAACAAATCTAGAAGAATGAAGAGTACCTAATGATTTGGAGGTACTAATTTGAATAGTCTAAAAGATCTACATCATCAATGTACTCAAAGTACCTTGTGCGATGCAATTGGATATAATCGAGAAATCTGATATAACCAAAGTTTGATAACACCAAAACCTAATATAATCAGAATTTGATATCATTGAGAAGAGCAGAGTGACTTCACTACTTAGGAAAACAATCTTGTTATGAGCTCCAAGGATAATATCTCGATATAAGTTATCTTTAGACAGCTAGTGATCTAGTGTGGATTCCTGATTTAAAAGAATGCGATTGATCTTCAATCTTAAGATTATTTATGTGGAAAATATCAATTATGTGTGATATCTTGGTTGATTGACAATCATCCCAAAGGCGCAGAGCTAATCTATTTTTGGAAACCAAAGATTTGATTATGTGTGACCAAATTTATGAGAACTCGGCTAAATTTATCTTCTCAATAATTGTCCAATAGATAGTTTGGAGATTGATCTTTGTGAAGATTGTCCAATGGGAAGATTGAATGTGGAGGAGTATAGAAGGAGATCAACGAGATGCCAAAGAGAGGGAAATACATAGTGCAACAATCCAAATACAAAGAAAGCTTTACATTCTTATATTATCTTTTCGAGCATATTGAATTGATAATCTATTGAGAAAAGTTATCAATGTTATATTATGTGCTTATGTGTGTGATATTGAGGTGCGTATAAGCATAATCGGCTTCAAGAAAAAGTGCTTGGGTATAAGCAACACATTCAATGTAAAAAAAGATTGTTAGTGAAATCTAGCCAATTGACTATTAGTCTGGGAGGGTGGAAGCAGGCTTAACTAAGCTAAAACACTATAAAGCTCTTAGTATAACGTTATTTATCTTTATGCTTATATTTATTATTGCTTGATAAAAGTGTATTGCACCACTTAATATAACTTATTCTTATGTATATCAACAGTCTACTATATTCGATATTATGCTTATATCAAACTTAATGCTATAAATTCCGTAATACTTCATCAAGTTTCTTCAAATCACCTACTTACCCTGTCTAGTTGATATTATTAGCCAACCTCATGTACAACCCTATCATTGCCATGCGGCATTGTCAAGCTCTAGATGACTTTTTATTCTCTATCATATCTTAAGTCCTATAAAAATAGGGGAAATGACATGATCATCCTTCACTTGGAAAATTTAACCTCAAACAAGACCAACAATAACTTGTTACCAAAATATATATCACAACACACACACAATAACCCATTAAGCTAGTTAAAGGATCACAGCTTCTACAATCCATCAATGCTTATATACAGTTCCAACTCAACTAAATCCAAAAAATATCTTTTCAGACAGTATTAGATTATCTCAATTTATATCCAAAATTCAACTACCAAAATTTCCCATTGATATCACTTTTATTCTACGAGCCACTATTTGAAGAACTTGGAAAATATTGGAGTAAAAGGGGCAAACAATTACAGCTCAATGAGTAGTAATATATTTTTTAAGCAAATTGAACATCCACTATACATGTTTATGATATACCACGTCGAATCTCATTTATTTCAAATCCACAGTATATAGCATATGTAAGAGATCAAAAACGAGTTTTACCTTTTCAACAAACCTTTATACATATAAAAAATATTCATTTTATTAGTAATATTAAAGAAAATATCAATGGTCTAGTCTATTGATCATTCTTATCAATTTATATATTAATGGTTTGTTCTATTGAACAATCTAATCCTACGTATCAATAGTCTATTCTATTGATCCATCTCATATGAAATCATATGTCAATGTTTCATTCCATCGACTAATCTATTACTCACTATCAAGTTATGGTCACAACACATGCCCAGTGATAAGGCGACAACCATTGCTTACTTGGCAATGTCTCTATTTATTATTAGCCAATGGCTCGACCTAGAAAGATATCCTCAAATCAGTATATATACCTAGAAATCCCTAGCTGGGTTCACCATAATATAAAGTATAATATGATCATCCTTCGATGAACCACATTACCAAATCCAAATTCATTTCAAAAATTAGAATGTACTTTACAAACCAAACTATCTATTATTCCATAGCTCCATTAATCAAACAAATATGTCTACAAGACATCTCACAAACTTTTAGAATTCATTTCATAAACTAGATTCATAAATAAATAAGTGCATCCTTTCAAAACGTTTTTCATAAAACATTTCTCAAACTATTCACAAATTATCGAAAAGTAGTAAATGTTTGATCCAAGTTTTTATGTAATAAACATACTCTTTGATAACTTGCAAAAGCCTAAAACCCAACCACAAAGGTTACTTGAACCATTGAACTCTTGGTTCTATTAAATAAGCAAGAAATATTGTCAAAATTGAGTAAAATGTTATTTCAATTATGAATTGGCTAAACTAAGCTTAATGACTAACAAGATATTTCCCACATGTCAACAAATCACTCACCTAAACTAATTATTTGAAGCTATCCACAACGCTAGGCTTACGTTAAACTTGGTTGTGTCATAACTCTCTCCATCAAACTCTGTTTTAAGCTAGTTTATAATCAAAAGAAAACCCTTTCGAAGTATTAGAAGATCTATAGCTTGGCTGACCCAAAATCGGGATAAAAATCGACGAAAATTGGTATAGAAAATTTTTGATCATTCTTGTTCATCATTGTAACTTCGAAAATTCGTTTCAGGCAAACCGCAAGTACAAATTGAGTTATGTAATATTCTATAGCTCCACAGCACCTACTATAAGCCTCTTATAATTTTACAATTTAACATCTCTTTAGTTGGACCATATAGTTCAAATTTCTCTTAATTCCAATTTGTGCCCTAATTCGAAAAACCACTATGATTAGAAGAAATAAGGGATTAAATCCTTACTGAGAATAGAAATAAATCCGGCTTGGCGAGGCATTCGAGATGTGTACACGCAAAACCCCTCTTTCCTTTTTTCCCTTGCTCTTTTTCTTTCCCTTTCTTTCTTTTCTCTTCTCTTTTTATGTTCACTAGGATGAAGTGCACTATAAGGGCAAGCATGGTCTAGGTGGGCAGTTCCCTCCTTGGAATCGGGAACTGCCCACTAATGATCAGTTCTAAAAAATTGGAGTCGAGACCCAACTATTGGTTCTAAGGATCCACTAGGGAACTAGACTGCCGGTCTAATTCAATTCCTAGGTGGGTCCATATAATTGGTCCCCAATCCCTACAAAGCTTATTTGGCCTTATATTTGGGTTGAATTGTGAGCTAATTGAAAACTATAAGGCAAAATGAATAGACAATACTTGTTAGCTAAAAAGTTAATTTTTTTGAAGATCATGATGCGGTCCTCTTAAAGTTTCCCGGCACCAGTAACAAGTGGAGAATTAGACTCCACGTTAAAAGTCCTAACCTCACAAGAATTAAAACATTAATTGCTTGATTCATCTTTTTTTAACGTTGACCTAATTTAATCATTAGATGGCTAAGGAAAGATTTAATTATACGCTTAAAATGAGTCATTGTCTCTTATGGATGTTTCCGATTGGTTCTCTCCTTCCTCTACATTTTTTTTTCTTTTGTTTTGGTTGAAAAAGCAAGTAAATGTATTATTATAATGAAAAAGAAAAGTAGGGGGTTAATCCTATTACACACCCATTTTTTTTTTTTTTTGGTGACCTAGGGAACCCTGCACGGCTGGCAGCCAGAGATAAACCACTGGGGGCCACTGGGGGCAACACGTGCTAACCACCACACACGTGCCACCGGGTAAGTCGCCAAAGGGCTCAAAGCTAGCCTTCATGCAACTTGCGTTGCAGGAACTTCGAACACTAGACCTCTTCAATGGAAATCTAGCGCTTACCCAGCTTAGCCACCGCAGTGGGTGGTAAAGAGACAAAAACTAGTTAATAATGTTAAAACTACAAAATAATTAAATAATTAAATTGGAAATTTCTTTTTTAAATATGCATATGTATCAGTTCGGTTTGGCTGGGCGGGCGGGTGGTTCCACGTCTAGAATTGGGAACCGGACCAATACTAAGCGGTTCCACTAAATTGGAATTGAGAATTGGACTAGCTCCCATGGAAACAATAGGTCCTAGTTTGGTCCGATCTAGTTCTGGGCGGTCTAGACGGTTCTTGGTCCTTTTGCATACCTTGAGTGCACTCTTCCTTTCTTCCCTTTTACCTCTTGGTGGTATTTTTTTTTCTTCCTTTTGTTCTTTTGACTTGGTCAATATTATATTCTTGGCATCAAATTTCCTCAAATTGAACCATAGGTTGTCCCACCAGATATGCCAAAAAGATGTTTCGTCGAAATTTGGATCGTTGATGAAGTATCTTTCACTGAAATTCGTTCTTTGTTTTGTTTTGTTTTGTTTTGTTTTGTTTTTTTTTTTTTTGGAGATTGAGTTGGGTTCTTTGGCGATTTGGGACATAGTTGAATAAGTGGAACATAAGGAAAGTATAATCTTCAACGGGATTTAATCCACGATGAAGCCCGATGACATGAAAAACTTCATTGAAATCTAATCGATGACAAAATGCAATGATAAAGATTTAACATTAGAATTTAATCAACAATGAAATTCCGAAAACTGCATTTAAGATACACGCCATAATTTAATCGATAATGAAATATCTGAAACTATTAAATTAATGTCTCGAGTTTGAATTCGGATGACGATCTATTATATTGAATTTTGTTGATAAAGATTTCCCAAGTAGAAGAAATTCGCTGAACTCCTTAAAGCTGCACAAAGGAGGAAATAATTAAAAAGGAATTTTCCCCCTTAGAGTGAAGCTGCCGAAGTCCCCTGCACGTGGAGAAGAAATAAAAGATAAAAGGAAAAAAGGAAGGCTTCACCTTTATGTGCATCGTCCCTCTGCACATGAAGAATCAAAAGGAGGTGGGCCCAAGGTCAAAACTTTGACCTTAGGCACACACGCATAGATGTCTACGCCGAAGAAAGAAAACAAAACGTGGTGAGCCTAGGTCAAACTGATTAATAAGATAACTTCTAAATTAATTTGAAAAATACTTCACGAAAGGGGATTTTGATTAATGATTTGAGTTGCGAAAGATTATATATTTTGGTCTGTGAAATCAATTTATGATATGGATTCTTGATTGGGTTTGTAGGTTTCAGAGGATGTTGTATTGAATTTGTGTTGATGCTTGGTGACTATGTGAATCTATTGAGGGATTTGTGGATATGTGTACTAGTTTTAAAAAATATACTTGTGAGTGTGTCACATGTGACATAGGTGGAGATCTAATCAAAGGAGTGTTATGTGTGATTATGATTAGTTATTTGAGTATGAGATTGGTTAATGAAATGGACCATTAATGTATGATTTTATAAGATTAATCAATTGACTAAACCGTTGATACTTGGTTTGATATTTTTGTTGAAATGGGCATTTCTACTATAATATAGTTATGTTGAAAAAATATTTAACTTATTTTGATCTTGAGGTTTGTTATATACTAGATTAGGTGTGAATGAATTACATTTTCATATCTTAAACTTGTATAATGGACACTTTATCTGCTTAGAAGAGATGTACTATTGACTAAGCTGTAGTTATTCATTCCATTCGTTTTACATGTTTTTAGATTCTTGGCAGATAGAATGAGAGTGTTCATGTTATTGCCGGGGCTTTTTGATAAGGGGATTTTTGGGTATGAACTAGTTAATTTTATATTCTTAAGTTGTATATGATTGAGATGAGCTTATTGGGTTTAATTATTAGTTTGACATGTACGTATTCTTTTTTATGAATTATAGAAATTTTGATGATGTGGTTTATCATAGCTATATATTATATATGGATGGAGATTATATACACACATAATATATATATATATATATATATGGAGATAATATATATTTTGATAACATGTTTTCTATTTGAAATTGTGCTTTTTAAGTGGAAAAATGGCCGTGTCATCCCCATTTTGTTTGGTTTTGGGGTGCGACATTCATGGTATAGACCCATTTGTCTGTTTGTCTCATTTCTTCTTGTGGCTCTTCACCAAGGGTATTGTGCTTGCAATTATAGTTGAAAGCCAAAGTACGGCAGCTCACCTTGCCCTCATGGGTGTCGCAAGCTCATTACCTTGGTTTACTGGTCCTTTAGCTTGGTTATAGCACTTTGCATGGTTTTTAAAGTTTCATGCCTAGTAGCATTGATTCCAAGCATACCTTAGGGCCGGTTTTTCCAACTGAGAATGTGACCTCTAGTGGCTCACCTTACCCTTTTTATTCACTTTTGTCTTGAAACCTTGTGTATGCATGTCGATTTATGGTTTGCCGAGGTCTCCATTACATTGCTTGAGTTCATTTCCTCTTTATTTTTTCTTGATCTTGTCCTATTTCGTGATAGATTATTAGGATGTGTTGTAGTGTTTTTCAAGTTATAAGTTGCATATATTTAACTCTAAGTTGATTGTGTCACACCCCCAACTCTACAAGAATAGGGGAGTGACAGGGTTGTCCTTCCATCCGAAGGATTCAGACTTGAACCATATCCAAAAATCTAACTCCTAAAAGTCTATCAATGTCGTTCTCACTCTATTGGTCACTAATCAAGATACCTAAAAAGATTTGGAAATAGAGAGGTGAATAACTATAAAGTAGATCGAGAAAATACCTTGCGTGTATATAGTGTGAAACTAGAAACTTGTCATCCAAACTCAAGTTATAAATGCATATCAAATCACATGTGAATTATTTCATTTCAACAAAGCTTTGTACAAGTGAAAAATACTCATTTCCTCAGTAATATTAAAACAACAATATTAATGATCCAATTCATTGATCAATTTCAATAACTCACATATCAATTGTCTATTCCATTGATTAATCTCATCAAATTATGCGTCGATGGTCCAATTCATCGGCCAATTTGTTGCTTAATATCTTACCATGATCATGACACAACACTTGGTGACAAAGGGAGATTCCCCCCTTGACAAGGTCCACCTACAAAGTCAGTGGCTTAGTCCAAAACGATATCCTGAACTAATATGCATACTCATAAGCCTCTCAATGAGCTCACAATGATATTGAGCACCAACACAAACTTACAACAACATCTCCCCCTATTCACAAGCCAATCCGGAATCAAATTACAAAAAAGTTTCACAAACCAAACATATAATCTTTCGTAACTTAGCTCATTCATTAGATATACTTTGTAAAGCATTTCTCAAAATTTTGTTAGAACTTGTTTCTTAAAATAGAATACATTCCACATAACATTTCAGAACTCATTTTATAAACCAAGTTCACAAATCAATAAATAAATCATTGTGCGCGTGCATGCTTGTGTGAGTGACTGACATTTTGCAACACTTTTCCTAAAATATTTTTCAAATCATTCACAAATATGAATCATAGTAAATGCCTCATTCAAATTTTATGCAATAAAAATACCATTTCATAACTCATATTATTCATAATCTATATCACTTTTGAAATATGAGTTTACAAACTCAAAAAAGAGATAATACCACTTGGGAAAAGTCGAAAGCCAACCTATGAAGGTTACTCAAGCCCAAGCACTCGTATTCTTATCAATTAACGAAGCATAATCCAAGTAAAAACACTATTCCAATGACCGACTTGACTGAACCGTGCTTAATCCTTGATAAACAACTTCTATGCACAAATGAGTAACCCCGTTTAAAGCAAATGTTCATCGTTTTCCTTACACGTACTATCTGTTATGCATAACCCACATGCAAACTTCAGAATTCATTCCAATCAACCCATACTTTAAATCTGATTTTTGTCAAACTCTATAGCTTCACAATGTCTTAGACTATCATTTCCACAAAAACCATAATCTAATGACTCCTCAATCGAACCTCAGAGTTCAAAATCAACATAGCTTCAAACTCATGCCCTAACTCAGAAATTACTCCAATTAGACAAATGATCGGCTTGAATACTTATCAGGCATTGCGATTTGTAGTTGATTAGGCTAATCAGGATGCTCAGATCGTGCACATGCCGAAATTTCTCTCTCTTCTTCCTTTGCCCTTTCCCTTCTTCACGGACGCTTCTTTATTTCCCTTTTGTTTTTGGTCACCGAGTCCGCTCTTGTCTTCCTTACACGCTCACTTGCACTAGCTAATAAAGGAGAAAGAGTTAAAAAAATGGTGGGGCTTGGGCTTATAAGAGACATGGGCTAGGTTTAATGGGCCATTTATTACAGATTGGGTGTGAACCGGTCATAGAGAACCCATTTAGTCATGGTACTTGCTCTTTCCCTTTGGCCATTCACGTTGTCTAGCCTCATGTCATATTGGGGCGAGGGCCGTTGTCGTGTTGGGGTGTTGCTTTGGGACAGTTTGGTAGACAAACGACCCTCCTTAACTAGATATCCAGCACGTTTCGTCGGCTGGACAGCGGGCTTTGAGTCCTTATTTGGCTTTTTTCTAAGGTATTGGGGCATCCATTTTACATCAATGCATCATTTCTGAGCCAAACTTACTTTTTAAGCCATGCCGTTATCAAATTAGCACTATCGAGGTTGTTTTATAATTCATTGGTATAGTCTAGATATTTGATCATATGATCTCAAATATAAAATAAAATAACAAAACATATTGATAACTAAAAAGGCCAAAAAATCAAACTTGCACTTAGTGGTAATTTGCATGTTTAGGCCTAGTTTAATCATGCCTAACCGTTGCTCATGTTCACTATAAATTATATGCACTCTTTGTCCATTGTATTGGGTTTTATTTTCCGTACTTTTATCACTTTATTACGATGGTGGCTTATTTATTGTGATGTTATAACTATTCTTGTGGTTGGCGATATATTTGAATCCTGCTGTGTGAGTTGTCAATGCGTGGCCACCAAGATGTGCGTGGTTAGGAACGCTAAAATCGAAAAGATCATATGAAATTTTTTTTAATAAAAAGAGAAAATGTACCAATTGTGGACATTAGATAAATCTCAAGTGTAATCAACTCCACGGTCCTAATTTTTAGTTCACAAGAGTAAAACGTCCTTCTACATTTTACTTTACTTCTAATGCTCTCCAACAGGTTAGTGGAAATAGGTCAGATAAAAGCAAATTTTCATAATCAATTGAGAAAATCGATTTGTGCTCGGTAGAGTTTGAGAGGGCCCGTGTTATAAGTGCTACCGCGCAAGAGGGACCATTTGTGTCCACTTGGCAATCCATTAAACTATCGTGGGGAATTTGACAAATGCATCTCGGGAGGGTCGCCTCAGGTGGTTGTCGTGTAATTTCAGAACTTTATTCTTATAAATGAAGAGACGGGTCATAAGTAACCACGAAGTAAGAGCAAAGACCAAGCAAGAGGTCTTCCCTTTTTAGAGTGGATAGTTGCTCATATTGAACATGGGGATTTCTTTGTGTTGATTGTGGTGCTTTCAAGAAGAACTAGTGAAGAGAAGGATCATAGAGTTTGATAGTTCATGGGCAATGTGGCGGGAAAATTATCAAAAAAGTCCTAGTGTCAATTTAGTCATAATTTTTTTTTTAGTCAATTCACTTTTAAACATTTTATAATTGTGTTAATTTAGTTCATCCAGTCAAATTTGGTCATCTGACATTGACAAGGACATTGGCCGTCTGGAGAATGTTGATGTTGACAATTTTTAATAATTTTGTTTAATTTTTCAATTTATTTATTTATTATTTTATTTTTCTTTTTTTTTCCCCTCTTCCTTCTTTCTCTAGCTGAACCTCGTTGACCAATGGCGAGGCTCACCCCCATGTCTAGGAGGCTCACCTAGCATGGTAAGGGTTGCCCCCATTGATCACTGGGGAGGGTGGCCTTGTCGGCTAGAGAAAAAGGGAAATGACTAAAAAGAGAAAGAAAAAAAGAAAAAAATTAACAAAAAAAAAAAATGAAAAAAAATTAAAAATTGTCCACGCTAGTGTTTGTTGAACCACCAACATCCATGTCATAGTCGGTTGGGCAAAATGAATTAGTATAATTGTAAAATGTTGTTTACTGAATTGACATAAAAAAGTTTAGGATTGAATTGACACAATTACAATAAGTTTAGGTCTTTTTTGGTAATTATCCCAAATGTCGAAGATTCTTCCTTTCATAACATATTTTTCTATCACTTGTATGTGCTACTCATTAATTTCAATAGGCACATAGGATCGGTAACTTATTAAAAAATTGTTCGTGTTAACGCTGATTGTACCACATAGGATAATTGACGTTCATATCAACGAATCTTAATTAAAATTGGCCAAATGTACTTAATTTGTAAAAAAAAGTGAAAATGCTTAGAACTCAATTGGCAAAATTAAAAGTTTAGGACTGACTTTGTAAAGTGCAATAGATTTAAGACTTGTTAGACAATTTTTCTCCTTTAGTAACATACCTTTATGTTACTTTTATGTGCTACTTGTTAATTTCAATAGTCAATCTCGCTAACATTCCACCGGGGAATATGTTGGACGTTGTGAATTACAAGATGACCGGCAATCTAGTCTTCAAACCCCATCTTTCATCTCCCTTTTCACTGAATGTCCTTAGCTTCTTACGGATCTGATATCGACAATTTCTAGATTTGTTCCTTGGCGATGGATCTGCTCAAGGACATGGAGCCGGGTGAATCGTTCTTCATCCCTTGCAAGCGCATCAAAATTGGCTATGGTAGCACGCAATTAGGGTTGTTCCTTGCAAAATGAATGGGAAAGACAATTTTCTCTTCTTTGAATAGTTGTTGCTTCAACAATGACCTACTGTCTAAGGACGAGTGACTATGGGGGTTAGGTGAGGCCGACCTGATCATGGGCTTGATGGGCTCGAGAGGCTGCTCTTGCCGTGCTAGTTTGTCACAAGAGCCTCACCGATCTTCAACAAAATCTGAGTTGGGCAAACAAAGGCATGTTTGCTGTTTTATTGAGCTAAATTTGAATTAGACCAGGTTCGTTCATTGCCACCAAAGTGAGAAGTATGCCACGGCTACATGAGGACGCTTTCCTTTGCCCGCTTGCGGAGAGGGCCGCCCGCCTTCGCTTATAAAGCAGAGCAGCGGCGCCGCCCCTGCTCCGACCCCACTTTCCCCCCACATGCAGTTGCTCTCTCACGCTTTACTTTTCTAAAATTCATAGCTTTTTTTCCCACATGCGACGCCTATTTTGGCACCAAATTAGTGCTGGATGTCTAGTACGTGTTTTCGTTATTCAAAACAGAAGGAACTCATGAGAGTATTTATTACATTGTTTAAATAAATTTTTTTATTGGACTTAATTTTACCGATTTGACAGTTTTAAATAATTCGATTGCATTTTCATGACAAATATTTGGATTTTTGGGGCACTTAACTCCCTTAAATATTCATATGGAAGAAACATATAAATGGATAGGAAACTTTTAAGACATAATACTAAATAAACTGTCAACATGACGCTTAGATTTGTTATTTGGTTGATTAACTCATACTCATTTATATGCTTTCCGTCGTTTTGTCATATTAATCACCATTTTTTTTTTCCAACAACATGATTTTAAATTCGTGCTACACATGGGCCTTCAACTAATATTATCCAGTTTCCATTTGCAATTGGCTGTTTAGACTTACAATCGCAGTGATAAAGTGGAAATTTCTAAACAGTAAAACTCGTAAACATCTAAGTAGACGCCACACGCCTGAAGCATAACTGTGAAAACTCTAAACTCTATTTTATTTGTAAAGAGCCAATTGCCTTACAAGTAAAATATAACAAATGTATAGTTTTTAAGCCCTAATGAAATCCATAGATATTTTGAATATAAATTAAGAAACAAGATAACTCATGAAAAGAAAATAATGCGTTTGTTTGGAGTAAAATTATTTGCACAAAAAGAATTTTTAGATTTTTCATTTGCTTAGATACTAGGAAATGATTTGGCTTACAAAAAATGTTTTCCAAGATTTTGGAAAATGAATTCCCCTACCATGAAAGAAATCATTTCCCCAAAGAGACGCCATTGTGTTGTTGCCAATGCAACACCCGTGAGCACCCACCTTCCTTTTTTTTTTCATGCTCAAAACCAAATAAAGATAATTTTTTCATGAACTTTTTCATGAAAAAAACACACTCTAAGATAGCATTGCAACAAAAAAGTTAATTGGATCCTAGAGGTAAGGAAATCCACCTTATTATTGTGATTATCCAGTTGGAAAACACAAGGTCTTAGTTATGTGAAGTCGTTCCTCAATCATGAACAATATGTTAGGTAGAAAGGTGGTTAGAAATTTTTTTTGGGTCAATGATTATAAGTATATGAAGGGATTTAAATAAATAAGAGAGAAAATAAGAGAAGGGGAGATAAGAGGGATTTAAATTATAATGTTGTTTGGATGCTAATGAGAGACGAAATGGAGATAATTGCAATATGACTTCAATTACTCAATGAGTGTACTAATGCTAATTTAGTCCTAAATTTTTGCGCAAAATTATAATGAAATTTTTCCGATCAATTTCCATAAGAAATTATTGATGTGGCGGTAGTATAGGACTGAATTGGCTAGGAAACTATATTAGAATTTAGGAAAATTTCAAATAAGGGTTCAAAGTAAAAGCGTTTTCTCAAATAAGGGTTCAGAGTGAACATTGTTTCAAAAAAAGGTTTAAAGTTACTAACTTGTCTCAAATAGTGCCTGAGTGAAACTCTTTAGCTTCATGTCTCCTTGCCATCGGTGTGGTATTCCATGATATGCTTGTAGCTTGTCGACACACTGCTTGAACAAGCTGCAATGACTATTCCTGGATGAATGAAGAATCGGATGCACTGATTTAATAAACTGACCCTTGGTCAAAATGAAGCAAATTATGATGTTGAAATTTAATGAAAATGACACTCCTTCGGCACTTGTTCAAAGTGGCACACAATGTGTGTTTGAGTGGAATTAACTGCACAAAAAAAATTCTTCTATTTGTGATGCTTCGACCAGCAAGTTCAAAGTGGCACACCATGTGTCTTTGACTGAAACTAGTTGCACAAAAAAATTCTTCTATTTATGATGCTTCAATCAACAAAAGAACTCGTCAACAAGAGGCTTTGCCAAAAATAGTTGGTTTTGATTTGCTTTGAAAAGCATACGAATTCTTCAATTCAAGTTATAAACTGAAATGGTTCAAAGCAATTACCAAAATTAATTTGACCTCGGTTGCAGTTGTCTTATATAAGCCAAGTATTAACTACACTCTTCTCTTTCCTTCAAAGATTTCATTTTGAGCCTATTTTCTGGAGAAATTGATATTGCTATCAAGCTGAGAAGCTTGGAGGAGTGGTAAGAGAGGCCAAGGAGAGGCTCCATGAGAAGCTCAGGACACGGGGGAGAGGATTTTAGTTAGATTTTTTTTTTTTTTTTAATTTGGATCAAAATATTTTTTTTGGACAAAATCAATTTGGGATCTTTCTTATTTAATTGGGAGAGAATCTATAAAGACTATTCAAGAGCGGAGAGGATTCTCTCTTATTTGGTCGGAAAGTGGAACACTTGTTTATATTTATTATAATGAATAATCATAATATAAGCCGTCTCTTGAATTGCCAATCTACACTAAGAAAACTGAAGATCGACATGGGAAAGAAAGAAATTATGCAAAAAGCCCTAGAATTCAATTTGGAATCTTTAATTTACCTTTTTTTTTACCGTTACAATTTTTGGACAAAAATGCCCATGCTCCAATCGCCGGAATAAGTCCACTAACGAAAATTTGGCCAACTAGCGAGTTGGGGCCCTCATTTGAGACATAGTTGACAACTTCAAATCCCTATTTGATACAAAATTCATCCTAGACATTTATTTGAAAAAAAAGGGCTCTACTTTGAGCCATTATGTGAAATTTTCCCTTAGAATTTTGTGATTAAATTGTCATAATTAAAAAGTTTATGATTCAATTATCATCCATAAAATAGGTTTAGAATTCATCAACGATTTTCCCACTTTTAAAAATAAAACTATGGATGTAAGCAAGATAGAAGAAGATTCTGTTTCTATGAATTCTTCCATATACAGACAGATTTGGAGGGTTTTAAAGAGGACATAAATTAAGGTTATTCCAAATCCCTCCAAGTCATTCCTAATCATTTCTCCCTTCTCTCTTCATCTGCTTCCTTCCAAACACGACAACCCCCTTTGAAATCCTGTCTCTTCCTTTCAAATCATCTCTACCAAACATAATGGAGGCATTCCCTGCTCCGTCCTCACTTGAAATGAAACTCGACAACTTAATCATTGGATTCCGGATTACATGTGTATCCAATCCATATGACCAGTTTTAACACATGAACTTACGTCAGAACCTTGCATTTGGCCCGTGTGATCTCGGGTTCACATGCATGAACTATAGAGAGCGCTTTATATGCAGGACAGAAAGAAACACGACCGGCACCACCCATTGATTGGAGCCCGTGGGATTCGCTTTTGGACAAATGGAAGACTGGGACAGCTATGTGATACATGTGCAGAGCAGCAACAGTAGTAGAAGGAGACAAGAAAAGTAACAAAGAACAATTTTTCATCTATTGAGATGATTCAGTAGGTAGGAAAACAAGTGAAATGTTAAAACGCATTACCCCTGAGAGAATGGATCACCGATTACAAAGAAAGTCCACAAGGAAGGATGTTCAGGCTGTTGTCAATACGGTTCCATTCGATGTGGTACCGGGGTCTTGATCACCTGCAGTATCTGCACCACTTCGGCCATGGAAGGCCTGCTTGATGGCACCTGAGACGTGCACACCAGTGCCAGCTTCAGTACCGGCAGGACCTCGTCCTCTGGGTACTCGGTGATGCTCGGATCCACGCAATCCAATGCATTGCCCTGCTCGAGCAAGATCCTGACATGGTCGCTCAGGATCACCACGTTGTCTTCGCCGTACTCCACCGGTCTCCTCCCGGTCACGAGCTCGAGTATCAGGATCCCGAAGCCGTAGACATCGCACTTCTCATTGACCCTCAAGCTCTGGCATGCGAGTTCCGGGGCCACGTACCCTGGCGCACTCTGGAACCTGTTGCTCATAACGTGCCTGTCCAGCTTGGTGAGGAGTCTCGCCAGCCCGAAATCCGATATCTTGGGATTATCGTTTTCGTCGAGCAAGATGTTACTGGGCTTAATGTTGTAGTGGATGATTGGCGGGAGGAAAGCATGGTGCAAGTGCGCAAGTCCCTTTCCAACGCCAAGCGCAATTTTGAATCGGGTTGCCCAAGAAAGCGGGGACGAAGAAGGAAGCCTCTCGTGGAGTTTGGAGTGCAGACTGCCATTCGGCGCGTATTCTGTCACGATAAGTTGCAGCTGCGGAGTCCACCAATATCCGATCAGCACAATCAAGTTGGGATGCCTCGCTTTTCCTAGGGAACGAACTTCCCGATCGAAATCTTCCTGATTTTGGACGATGTTGGATGTGACAAGCCTTTTTACTGCCACCATCTTTCCTTGGACGCCAGACGGAACCTTGAACACAGTCCCGAACACTCCCTCACCAATCTTGGAAGCTTTGTTGAGCAAGGAATGGGGGTTGCTCAAGCTTATGTCTGGGGATACCTTCAAGTCGAACAGGATGAGCTTTCCCGTAGCCAGGTTCCCTGATCTTGAAGAGCTCGAGCACTTGCTTTCTGAGGCGGTATCAATGAATGCAAGCCTTCTTCGGGCAGAAACGTTCAGCAGACTAACGACTATCACTCCGCATGCAATGAGAAAGGCTGCCGAGATCGCGACAATAGCCGATACGGAGAGGAACATGTGGCTGTGACCGGAACCTTCATTTCTATGCTTATGGCCATCCTGTTGGCCGTTGCCATAAGCATATGGGTCGAGGACTAGGGGCTTCGGGACGTTCATCACGCATGGACCTTTTAATATCGGCGAACAAATCCCTAAGTTCCCTTGAATAGCACTTTGATCCAAACTGGGGAATATGCCCCCAGCAGGAAGCCTTCCTGTGAGCCTATTGTGGGATATATTCACAGCCAGGAGATCTTCTAACTTGCCGAGCTCTTGCGGTATTTCCCCACTCAGCTCGTTGAACTCCAGCTTTAGAATCTTGAGATTGCTCAACATGGAGACCGATTTGGGAATGGGACCGCTCAAATTGTTATGGGACAAGCTCCTGCAGCAAGGCCAATTATAGCATCACATCGACAGGAAAATAACGATAATAAGACGAAACGCAAAACCTAAATAGCATAGTGCATGTTCAGCGGAAAGTAATTGTACTTACAGCAAGTACAGAGATGAACAGTTCTCAATTTCCTCCGGAATTGGCCCAGTTAATGCGTTGCCGTCTAATTGAAGAATGGCCAAACTACGTGAATCACATATATCTCCAGGAATTGAGCCATACAAATCGTTGTTACGGAAATCCAGCACCGTGAGGTTCTGGAAGTACCCGAGCTCAGGGGGCATTCTCGAGCTCAGGCCATTCCACGACAGGTTCAGGTACCTCAGGGTGGATAGAAGATCCATCTCGGCAGGAATAACTCCGCTCAGATTGTTTCTCGACAAATCCAGAGTGTGGAGAGATTGAAAGAGCTTACTTGAACCCGGTGGGATAGGGCCGACCAGCTTGTTTTTCGATAAATCGACTTCCTGCAATCCAAGATCAAACAAGCCCCCTGGTACACTACCTGTTATGCTATTATCCCTCAGCCTTATGACCGTTAGCTTGGAACAGTAGGCAAGAGACAAGGGAATGCTTCCAGATAGCTCATTGCCGGACAAGCTAAGGTACCTCAAGGATTGCAGGTTACCTACCGACGTCGGGATGCTTCCGGTGAACTTATTGCCTGAGAAGTCCAAGTATTGAAGGCTAGTTATTTTACCTATCCAATTGGGGAAATCACCAGTCAGCATGTTATTCGCCAAGCTGAGAGAAACGAGGGAGTATAGATACTGGAGCGACGCGGGCAGTGCCCCCGTGAGGAGATTTTCGCTGAAATCCAATGCGGTCAAGTGCGGGCAGAGTCCTACATCCGCCGGTAGCTGACCTGCGAAACGGTTCCCTCCCAAGCGGAGCTCTTTCAGGTTGTGTACGGCCGATACCCCGGCCGGGATTGGCCCAGAGAGCATGTTATTCGAGAGATCCAATACTCGGAGTCTTTGCAGAGTCCAGATTCCAGAGGCAAAATTTGGGTCGCCGGAGAATTTGTTGCCGGAGAGGTTGAGGCTGTTGAGGAAAGTGCATTTGGCCAAACTACTGGGAATCGGCCCTTCGAGCCTGTTCCCAGCAAAAGAAATGAAGTGGAGCGAGGAGCAGCTGCCAAAGAGGCCGTCGGGAAGCGGCCCCGAGAACGAGTTCTCGGAGAGATCAAGGAACCTGATCGAGCTCACGTTCACAAGGGAAGTGGGGAACGGACCTGAAAGGCCATTGCGGCTGAGGTTGAGCCTTTGGAGGCCACTCGGGAGGGAAAGCTGCGGGCTGATGCTGCCGGTGAAGTTGTTGCGCGACAGCGAGAGCACCTTGAGGCGGTCCAACTTCTCAAGTCCTCTTCCGATCTTGCCCGACAGCCCTAAGCCGTCGAGCGAGACCTGAGCGACTCGGCCGGTGAGCGGGTCACATTGCACGTACCTCCAGGAGCATGGGGAGGCATCATCTTCGCTCCACGAGACGAGGGACGAGGAGGGGTCGGAGAGGTCCGACTTGAAGACGATCAAGCCCAGCACGTCGTCGTTCAGCTGGGCAGAGACGTCGTCACCGTTGGCCATGCGGCCGCCGAAGTATACCGTTGCCATTAACGAGACCAGCACATAGAGCGCAAGATGGAGAAATCCCATCGTCCGGATCGCCATCTCTCTCCCTCTCTTCGTCTCTCTTCTTTGGTTATCAAGCTGGCCTCAGATCGACGGAAAAAGCATAGCTCATGTGATTCAGCAGTCGAGAACCAAGTGTTGAGGATGGAAAAACGATATTACTGTGCTCACGAGAGAGAGAGAGAGAGAGAGAGAGAGAGAGAGTGTATAATATGAGGTGGGAAAAGTCCAAGTTTGGAAGGAATGAGCAGTTTCATCAATCAAGCAACAGACAGGACAGATGCATAATTTTCTCTTTCTGGCGGACCGAATAAATTCCGAGCCAGAACCCGTACTGAGTCATTCAAATATCAAATTATTTACACTTTTCACCATAGCTATCTAACCCTACACCATATACGTGATCTTTGGAGGGGAAAATAAAAAGGCAATGCCAAAGTTAGCACGATCAGTTTGCAAAATTACTTTACTGCGTTTAAAAAACCCAATTAACGAAGAAAGTTTCACTACCGATCCTAATCCAGAATTCAACTATTCTAAATTTGTCGTTCAGTTCAACATTAAGCCTTGACTTCTACTGAAGAACATGATCAAATCACGTGCAATTCAAGGATATCCCATAAGTGATATTTTAAGTGATGCATAGATATTTTAGGTACTGCTCATTGAAAGCACTCAATTGCACTTTTTGAAAAAAAAAGATTCAGAACATTAATCAAAACAATGGAAAGGTTTAAAATCATTGACAAGAATCGGAAAGATGGGGATGGTTTCATGTTAGCTTGAGAGATGAACCAAGTATCAAGAACGAAAATTCGAGTCCTTATTATATACGTAAACATGCCGAGGTTCTATCTAGTACACACGGAAACCCAAGTCGAATGTTTGAATCCGTGAAGAGAGAGAGAGGCAGATACCGAACAAATTGGTCCAACATGGGTTTCCTGACAGGGATGCCATTGCCAACCGCGTATATCAAAGAGGCCTATCCCTTGTCCGGGAGCTGATGCAGCCTCGCTGGGACTTGCTTTGTCCCTTGCTCCAGCCAGTACTTGTCTCGTCCCTTCACTTTCCGCCTCATCATCGTGATTAAATAATTCAGCCCCTCTCTCTCTCTCTCTCCCTCTCTCTCTCTCTCTCTCTCTCTCTGTGCATCTTTCCATACAGTTCGAATCCGACAGAAGAATACAAAACGCTCTGAGCCACCCCCGTGACGAAACAGTACAAGGGCATGAAATACTTGGCGACGGCAGTGAAGCATTTTCCCCTCTTGGAGTCGTATCTTACGAGAGTAAAGATGCTTTCGGAAACGGAGGCCTTTTTATCTCTTTTGAAGTTCAAAATGACAGCATGAAAGGGTGACTCCTCTTTCTGTCTCGTAGCCTTTGGCTTGTAACTTCTTGAGCTTTATTCCCACCTCGTTTTCCCTTTTTCGTTAAGTCGGCTCGCTTTTTTATCTCTTACAATGCCTTGGCATAGATTTGGTGGACAAACTTTGTCTTGATTTGAATTTTTTCGTCACAATGGTAATACTTTAACATGGAGAATGTTTCTAATCTAATTTGGCCAACCCGAGATATCTTCCGGTAAAAAATTAACGAATTTTACATGCAACATTTACATTTTTGTACGCAATCTATAGGTCCCGCGTAAATTGCTAATGCTTTGCGTAAATCTCGCGGAAAGGACTGCCACTAGGCTTTTTTTTTACAAATCAGAGGGCAACATCCTATAAAATATTAACATATCACGTTGCAGAGAAAACACTAATGAGGAAACATAAATTAATTATCTTTACTATCATGAGTGTTCAATAAACAATTCGATTGAGTTCACATATATAGAGAAAAACGAATATGTTAATTGATTACGAAAACGAGATTATAAGTGTTATAACTTCCATATAGAGTTTACTTAAAGTGTTAAAACTTTTCAATTAATCACTTAAGTATTATATCAGTGAAAAAATATCACTTAAGTGCTTCTAATGACATGCCGGTGAGAGTCCTACATGGCTTTTTTTGAAAAAAAAAAATCAAATATGGAATGCAAAATGGGTGAAATGATGTGGCGATTGACAATCCAAAATCCCGACGTTTGAAGAAATCAATTCTCTCCTTTCCCAAAATTTTCTCTCATATCTTTACTCTATTCTTCTTCAACCTCTAGTTTTCTTCGCCATAGCCATGCTAAAACTAGGACAACCTCAAGCTCCAACAGATGGATTTGGCCACTGACGAGTTCCACGATCATTAGTGTCAAAATAAGCAAGGGGCATGGTGTGGAAGACGTATTCGAGCCATTCAAAACACTAGAAACGACTTTAATTTTGCCCAATTCCATACTTTAGGATGAAGTTTTGAAGAACAACCTCGGCACCCATTCGTTAATTTGGGGAAAACAAATGCTGAAATGATGTTGTATCGCACTATATTTGTTGACTTCACTTTACTAACAAGCCACATCAATGGTAAAAATGTAGAATATAGCCAAGTTGGATGCTCTAGCAATCTAAAACAGCAATGGCATTTAAGTGATTATTGGGAAATTTTTAATACTAAAGTGATCGCCATACAAAAGTTATAATAGTCATTTTCTCTAAATTGGTTTGTAGAAATAAATCACTTGAAAAGTGACTAAGTTGATCAGATTCAATTTCTTACGAAGATCATATTCAAGTAGAAAAAGGGTCATCAATCATGACTACCATCTAATATCTTTAACTCGCAAAATATATACACGGACGCTGCTTATAATGACAAATTAGGCATTGCTGGTCCAATGGTTTTGGCACGAAAGTCCGGGCGCCAAAGCATTTAGCACGCTCCACTGTTTTTTTTTTTTTTTTTTTTTTCCTTTTGTCTCTCCTTTTATTGTCAAACAAATATAAAATTCTATATATGTTACTTTTTCCCTTGTTTTATTCTTTATTTTATTAATTTTTAAATCAGTTATTTCGGATTTATCTTTTAAGCATAGGGATGTACTTTGATTCCATTTCTTTTTTCATATCCATCGGTAAATGAGCTTATTATATGAAAATCAAAGGATGAGAAGCTGAAATATGATGATATAATTACCAGATGGTACAATTGATCCTTATTGTGATGATATATTGATTAAATTTTAATAAAAAAGATTCTTTTGTTAAAAGAATTAATGATTTTGAAATAATTTATTATCTGAAAAACGTGTTACAAGAAGAATGTAGTTTTTTCTGCCTCATCGTGTGAGCCCTATTCTAGTTATGTACATATAGTGGTGGTCCACTGACCTTTCAACAAGAGGTTGATAAATGGTTGTGTCCACATGTCCCTTTAATGTCTACATGTGACATTTCCAATTACACCATTTGCTTTTTACAATTTCCCTTGAAATTATTTTTCTCTAATTTATTAAATTACAGTTTCCATGATTAATTTCCTGGTAAGTAAAATAGTATTCTAAGAATAAATTTCAATATATTTATCTCCTTCGGGGCACTTTGAGAAGTCAATGAATGCAGATACGGTGTCCCTCCATGTCACATTAATTTTTATCTCTTTATCTTTCCAAAATTTCTTAAAATAGGTTATTGTCAATAAAATTTATTGTTTAACATAGAAAAGCATAAAAAGGCATCTAGCTTTATTTAAATGACCACCATGCAATTTTGAAAACAACCTAGCAATATCTATTATTCTTTCATCTCTTTGCATTGATGTGTTAAATTAATAACAATTGTAATATAATAAATTAGCATAATTCTATTAATAATGTATGGCGAGGAGTCGTCTCGATATCATAATATAGTACGCCAACATATGTTATAACAGCTAATATTAAGTAGCCAACATATATCATAACAACATGTTGATGATCTTTCTCTAATAGTCCACATAGATTCCAGTGATAGGAAAAAAGAAAAAAAAAATGATAGTTTAAACATGGCAAGTCAAGAATAGAGAAGGAGAAGCCAGAGGTTAGAATCGCAATTTGGATTTTTTTATAGAGCACTGCTAGCGTGTAACCGTGTAATAGTGTCACGGTGGAATGCCAGCCACAAGACCAAAGGTGGGTTTTCCGACGACTTTTATATATGTGTGTCTATATATATATTGCTATTCCTAACACTTGTGGTTAAAGTATGGTTGTTATATTGCGAACCATTATGCAAGCATTTTTCCTTTTTATATGGTCCCCTCTTCCTCCTCCCTGATTATTGTCAAGTTCAAAGCTAAAATATAAAAGCTTCAAGAGTAGGATGATCCATGTAGAAAAAAGTTGGGGAAATTACATTAATAATATCTAAACTTTGGCTCGATATAATATCATTATTGAATTTTTAATTCTTTCACTGTGATTTTTGAATTATTCACGTATGTTTAATGTAGTTTTTAAACTTTTAATTTGTTTAATTTATTTTTTCTCAACTTTCCATGACAAAGTCTATCAACTCTTCAGTACTATTCACAACCCAGATTTTAAAATATCTTTTGTTGATATATTCTTATCTATCGTTTTATTTTATTTTATCTTTATGGTAGTTCCATTTAACTAAATTTTAACTATAAATATATAATAGTAAAAGTAAAATCTCATTTAGAATTATATAGGGTTGATATTCATGCAATTTTAAGACTAAGTTTTTCCATAAGGACATTTTAAGACAATATTAATTAATCTATAGATTCTGGTACTTATGTTAATCTAAATCTTGTTCCTTAATATATATAGATTGAAAAAAAATTATATAAATCCAAACCTTGTTCCTAATATTTTAGATTGAATTTTTTTTCAAATTTTATTTTTTTTAAACAATGAACAAGATTTAGATTAATATAAGAACGACCACCTATAGATAAATTAATAAAATTTCTAGATATCATTGTAAAAACCCTTAGACATAACCCATACAACTCTAAATGAGGTTGTAGTTTTACTATGATGGAGATCATGAAATAGAAATTACTTAAATGCAACTATGGTAATATCTATCAATACTAAAAATGTAAAAAAAGTAGTAAAAAGCTAACATATTATTTTAGTGATTTAGGAAAAGGATTGAAATAAAAAGATATTCCAAAATATGGATAAAAGTTTAATTATGAAAACTTGTGAATAGTATGGAAGGACTTATTTGACTTTGTTGGAAAGTTGGGGTTAAACAAATTGAGAGTTTAGGGATTGAATTAAACATCTAAGAATAATTTAAGGATAAATGAATTACAAAGTCTCATAATACCTCTCTTTTGGAGGAGCAAACAAAGTATTAGTTCCATCATTTATCAAGGACGTTCCACATTAGACTAGATGCATGAATATGAGCATGTTCTCGTAATTGGCAAACTCTATGTTGGTTTTTCTTTTTGGGATAAGTGCTACAGAAGTCCTAAAACTTATCACGAAAATGCAATTGAGTCTTAAAATTTGTAAAAAGTGCAATTGAGTCCTAAAACTTATCAAATTGTTTAAATCGAGTCCTAAAGTTAACGCCGTCGACTTTTTTAACGGAAAATGCTAATGTGGCGCAGACGTGGAATTTTGAATAATTTTTCATTTTCCATGTGGCTTTTTTTTTAAATTATTTTTTATTCATTTTTAAAATAGATTTAAAAATTAAAAAAAGTGAAAATTTATTTAAAAAAGAAAACATTTCAAAAAATAAAAATAAAAAAATGACAGCTTCGCTGGAGGGGCCGGTGACTGTCTCCGACAAGGCTGCCATTTTTTTTAACTGTGTTTTTAAAATAAATTTTCACTTTTTTTATTTTTATTTTTAAATCTATTTTAAATAAAAATTAAAAAAGCCACATGGAAAATAAAAATTAATTTTAAATGTTATGTCAGCATTTTTTGCTAAAAAAGTTGACGGCATTAACTTTAAGACTGGATTGAAACAATTTGATAATTTTTAGGATTTAATTGTACTTTTTGCAAGTTTTATGACTCAATTACATTTTCTTAACAAGTTTTAGGACTTCTGTAACACTTATCCATTTTTTTTCAATGTGAACGACATCAAAAAATGTTGAAGAGGGACAATCAGTGAGTGAGCTCTTCTAAGTGTTACTATAAAGATCACGTCCAACCATTACAAAATATGACCTTTGAGTGATAACCTCTTTCATCAACCATAAGGCATACAAGCCTTTCGCCTAGCATAGCCGGTGGTTCATAGTATGAATAACTATCTCAGACTGCTCTATGTATTATCTATCTGCACATGATATCCATGCAAACCTTTTTGTGCGTCATGGAATCTCTAGATGTTTGGGCAGTACTTTTCTAGGACAACGGACTTGTTGCTGTAAGTCTGTTTTCCTGTCAAACGCGTTACTCGGTTCACGAGGAAGAGCGGCGAACCGAGGATGAACCGAGTAACGCGGTCAAGGAATGCTTGAAAGGAATATGTTGCCTGAAAGTTTTGATGTACGAAGAGCTTGACAGTCAGATGGACAAGATTTGTCCCAAAAGTTGGCGGGTCCAACTGCAAATTCCCAAAGGGGGCCCATTTTAGGTGCTGTGTAATGTTGCAATCCAGAGTAATGAATTATTAAACCTAAACTTAACTCGGATTTTTTCTAATCCTTACCAATTCACAGCTTTGGTTATTGTTCTTAACATGCAAGTCAATTTATGTTGCAGTTATCACTAATCTGTATTTTTGTGGATCGATTAAAAACTCAAGTAAAGTGCGGGAGATTAAATAAATTCGGTAACTTATTTATACTAGATTACTCTAATGCCCTTGAAAGTATATTTTCTTTTCTTTTTTTCAAAGATATTTTAGTGAACAACTTGGATTGATTTTAAACCTAGCAACTAACATGTGAAATGATTATGTGGGTGCATAAACAATAAAAATAACACTCAATAATAGGAGTGTGTGTAAATGAATTGGAAACCACGCGAACTACTCGGAATCGGACTAGACCGACTCAAAACCGACGGCTCCCATGGGGACTAGTCCAGTTTTCGATTTCAATAAATTGGAATCAGTGAGTACTTGTTTGGTTCCCGATTCCAAGCATGGAACCATCCATCTACCCACCCATACTAGATAGGGGGTGGGTGGGTGTCTGGGCATATGTGTGTGTAGATGCTCTAAAGTTGTAATGCTTGTTGAAAGATCCCAACATAGTTTAGTTGGATCAACACATTTATTTAGTATATTCAAATTAATTTTTTCAAGTACACTCTTCATCTAAAAAGGCGATGGATTCATGTTCACCTTTCGAGTAATTAGAAGCAGATATAATTGCTCTCAAATTATGCCTCTTGCACAATGCCTCGTTGTCGAACCTACTTTAGCCCTTATGATGTCTCAACCTCGGCAAGAATCAATACATCCCCTAGTTGTCGGGTGAGTCTTGGCGAAGAACAAGCCAAACAGTAGAATGAACGGTCACTTATCATTTGTATTGCGGTCCAAATGAAACTCACAATTTCTAGTGTTTCTTGGGAGAGGCTTGCGGTAATGTCTCATGGAAGACACTAATCCCGTTTGTGGCCTTTGAAGCTGCATGGACTGTGCCCTTCTTGCGTTGGTGTATGAAGTCCAAGTTAATGGGGACCAGTTCTATGGACCCACCCAGAAACCAGACCAAACCAGCAGTTTGATTCCCAAGTGGATTTATTGAATCAACGGGTGGTTTCTAATTTCAATTTTTTGGAACCAGTCCTTAGTAGATGGTTTTCAGTTCCAAGGTGGGAGCCGCCCACCCGAGACCATGCTCATCTCTACTCAATAATTAAAAATAATTAATAAATTGCTAGAATTAGAAAATAATTTAAATACCTCATTGCAAGCAAAGCACATTAATTAATTTCCTACATATCTGCAAAGTATTTTGTGAAAGGAATGCTAAATTGCTAGAATATGGATCGAAGTTAGATACCTGGCAAAGTACAGTAATTAATTTCCCAAATATCTGCAAAGTGTTTATTGAAAGGAAAAGCTAACTTAACATTAACATGATTTCACCTAACTAAGTAACAACTCTAATTAATTGTCTTTAGTTTGATTGTTTTTCTTTCATTTATGAAAGCTAACTATATGCAATTCTAACATAAGTTAAATACAATCTATTTTAATATGACATGCATTCTAAATTAAATGACCATAAACATACAATCACTAAATGAGATGAAATTGATGGCATGGCATGATGACAAGAAAATAATGCATTTAATCCTACAGGACAAGCACATATATGTTTTTTGGATTTTTATTAAATTTGAAATTAAAAATCAATGTAAAGAAATTATCTAGTACTCTAGATAACATCAAAGTGCAATCCTATGTAAAATCTATCTATCATAATCTATCATACGATGCAATATTTTTGTATTTTCAAAATAGGAAAGTTATCTTAATTAATGATCAGCAATATATCCAACCCACCTCAAGATATTCATCGAGATTAAAAAAAAAGATTAAGATAATAATAAAAATGATCCGTTATCTAGTGACTTAAATTAAAGAAAATCATAATATTTACTCATAATTTAAGCTCGGAACCCTGTCCTTTACTCATGAAAATTTTGACTAGTCTGCTCCCCATGGCTTGGCTGAAATTTGTCCTCCTTCATGGGCTTGATTTATATAATTCAACTAAACTCAGATAATTAATCCACCGTCGGTCCAGTTAAATGCTTTTATTTATTAATGAAATATACTCCTAGTGATTATATGCAATTTAAAAATAAATATTTTTTGCTAGGGACGAAAGTCAATCCTTAATTTTCTATGTAATAAATATCTAAATGGGTAGCCAAAATTTATATATCAACACATGATTTTCTTTAAGCAAAAAATAGTTACAGGTAATAATTGCATAGGCAATCAACATAACAAAAATATTAGCCAACCTATCTTATCTACTTTTGATTTAATCTAGAACAAAAGGTGAATAAAATTGATTAAAATTTTATTTACACTAGCGATATATGTTTCATCTTTCCAATAATAGGATTGTCAATGGTTCGATTCGGGTGAGGTTTTTGTGATACCTAAACCCAACCAAAAAAATTAGGTGTTTGTTTGCTGTGACTCAAACTGCATTTGACTCGAACAGAAAACACGGTTCGAATTGGTTCCAATTTTTGATTCTCCTTCTTTTCCATTATTTTGGCAATGGTCCATTGTTCATGAAATTCTAAATGCGATGAATGGTCGCATAAGTAATATAATGATGAGAAAATATAATGTCCAACAGAGATTGATGATTAATAAACCAATTAAAAATGGACTAATTCAAAAATGTATCTAACAAATAAAAATAAAATCGAGATAAAATTAAAATTGACAAACGTAGAAACAAAATTTCAAATTAAATGTAGTAAATCAATTAAATAAATATGTTAGAGCATCTAATTTCGCCATAACTACTAGATATAAATTTCAAATACGCAAGAAACATATCAAATATGTGATGGCAAAATTTCTAAATCTATTTACTATCATATCGCTATAGCAAATCTACTCAATATGTCAATCCACCATATCTTTATGTGAATTTAAATAAACATAATGCAATAAATTCTGTAAACATTTCCGGTTTATAATGAATCTTTTGGATTAACTTATCACTGAAAAACATACAAATTATATGGTATATCTCTATCCACATTAACTCAGGTTATATATTATAAGAAGCAATTACATATTATCACTTCTCAGTCTTAAACATACAACATTAAATCATTCAAATGGTGGCCAGTTATTTAAAAGCATTAAGTATAATAATATATTACTCATGAATAAAATCACTTATGAAACATAAAAATCATGAAATTCACAACATCATGTTTAAGTTATATTGTAGCCCCAACAAAAGAAAAATATAATATAGTAGAAGAAGAAACAAAAATATAAATCAAACCCAACATCTTGAATCAAAGAACAATAATTCTGTTATCACTTTTGTCTTCTCCCCCAAAAGCTTGAAAATCTCTTAGAATAACAAAAAACGATCTAAAAATAAAAACCTACCTGTCTTTCCAAGCTCTCAATGTTCCCATATTTATAGGATACATCCAAGACTCCTAACCCCAAAAAATTGCTTATTTTTCACATAAAATTAGGGAGTAAATTAGAGAATCTTTGATTTGATATAAATCTTCCAACGCTTAATAATAAAATTAGAGAACAAATCACAATATACTTGATTTTTTTCCCTTTTTTCCTGATCCTCTTCATAATAAACAAGGAAAATTCGAATAATTAGAAGGAATTCCAAATATTTTCTTATGGATATTGCACTATTTGTTACCTAAAATAGGTAAAATAATTAGTTATCAAACCCTCAAATTTAACATTTTGCTAGTTCTTGAGTAAAAGCAAGATGATATATACTCGAGCCAAAAACCTCCTCCATTACATATTTCCATAATTGTTTGAATTCAAAATTCAAAGAGAAACACACATTTCATCCAAACAAGACTGATGCATAGTCTTCGAATCCGACAGAAGAATACAAAACGCTCTGAGCCAACCTCGTGACGAAACAGTACAAGGGCACGAAATTTGGCGACGGCAGTGAAGCATTTTCCCCTCTTGGAGTCGTTTCTGACGAGACTTAAGATACTTTCAGAAATTGAGGCCTTTTCATCTCTTTTGAAGTTTAAAAGAACAGCACGAAAAGGTAACTCCGCTTTCTATCTCGTAGCCTTTGGCTTGTAACTTCTCGAGCTTTATTCCCACCTCGTTTTCTCTTTTTCGTTGAGTTGGGTTTGCCTTTTATCTCTTACAATGCCTTAGTATAGATTTGGTCTCTCAATTTTGTCTCGGTCTGAATTTTTCTGTCACAATGGTAACCCTTTCTTTGTAGAATGTTTCAAATCTAATTTGGCCCCCCCGACATATCTTACAGGATGATTTTTACATGCAACGTTTACATTTTCGTCGATGATTAAAAAAGTTTTCCATGTACGGAATCTATAGGTCCCATGTATATTGCGAGTGCCTCAGGTAAATCTCGATAAAAGGACTGCCACTAGGCTTTTTTTTTTTTTTTTTCACAAATGGGAGAGCAACATCCTTTAAAATGATAACATGTCACGATGCAGAAAAAAACAGACAAATGAGGAAACGCAAAAGTATTTGCTTTACTATCATGAGTGTTCAATAAACAATTTGATTGAGTCCACATATATATAGAGAACAACGATTGATTAAGAAAAGAAGACTATGAATATTATAACTTCCGTATGGCGTTACTTTAATGTCAAAACTTTTCGATCGAACATTTAAGTGTCGCATTAGTTAAAAAAATCACTTAAGTGCATCCAACAACATATTCCGGCAAAGAGTCATATGCGGCCTTTTTTGGGAAAATAAAATAAACTATAGAATGGAAAATGGATAAAATGATGCGGTGATAGAAAAATCCAAAACGATGATATTTGAAAAAATCGATTCTCTCTCTCTCTCTCTTCCCAAAATTCCTCTCCTATCTTTTCTCTGTTCTTCTTCAACCTCTTGTTTTCTTCACCATATCCATGCTAAAACTAGGACGACCACAGGCTCCAGCACACGAATTTTGGCCATCGAGTGAACGGCTTCGTTAGAAAGAGACAAGCTCCACAGTCATTAGTGTCAAAATAAGCAAGGGGCACTTATAATCAAAACACTAGAAACGACTTTAATTTTGCCTCAATTTGACACTTTAGGGTTATAGTTTGAAGAACAATTGGGATTTATCACCCATTTGTTAATTGGGGGAAAACTAATGGCTGAAATGACGTCGTTTCAACGAGCCATGTCAGTCAGAAAAATGTAGAATATAGCCACATTATATTTTTCTAGAAATCTAAAACAACGATGGCATTTAAATGATTATTTTTTCTTTTACCAAAGTGGCATTGAAGTGTTTGCTAAAAAAGTTTTGATACTAAAGTGACTATTGTATGAAAGTTGTAACACTTCCAATGTCATTTTCCTTAAATTGGTTTGTAGAAATACATCACTTGAAAAGTGACTAAGTTTAGCGAATTCAATTTCTTACGAAGATCATATTCAATCATGACTGCTATCTAATATTTTTTAACTCGTAAAATATATACATAGACGCTGGTTATGATTAAAAAATTAGGCATTGCTGGTCCAATGGTTTTGGCGCGAAATTCGGGGCGCTAAAGTATTTAGCATGCTCCACTGTTTTTGTTTTGTTTTGTTTTTTTTTTTTTGGTCAAACAAATATAAGATTCTGTGTAGCTTACTTTTTTTCACTTGTTTTCCTCTTTATTTCATTATTTATTAAATCAATCACTGAAAAAAAAATAAAGATTTTGGACTTGTCTTTTAAGCATAGAGATGTACTTTGATTCCTTTTTTTTTTTTTTTTTCATACCAATCGGTTAACGTGCCGTAAATGAGCTTATTATATGAAAATCAAATTTAGGATGAGAAGCTGGAATATGATGATACTATTACCAGATGGTACAATTATCCTACTTGCGATGATGTATTGATTAAATTTCAACAAAAACATTCTTTTGTTAAAAGAACTATGATCTTGAAATAATTTATTATCTGGACAAAGGGTTACAAGAGGAATGTAGTTTTTTCTGCCGCATCACATGAGCGCTATTCTAGTTATGTAAATATAGTGGTGATCCACCGACCTTTCAACAAGAAGTTGGTATATGGCTGTGTCCACATGTCCCTTCAATGCCTACATGTGACTCTTCCAATTACACCATTTGCTTTTTCCAATTTTTCCCTTCAAATAATTTTTCTTTAATTTATTAAATTACAGTTTCTATGATTATTTCCTGATAAATAAAACAGTGTTCTAAGAATAAATTTCAATATATTTATATCCTTCGGGGCACTTTGAGAAGTCAATGAGTGCAGATACGGTGTCACTCCATCTCACACTACTTTAATTTTTCTCTCTTTATCTTTCCAAAATTTCTTAAAAATAGGTTGTTGTCAATAAATTATAGGGTTAATACCATGAAAATCTTAAATTGATACATTTGTGATAAATTTATTATGAACTAATTTTTTTACCATTAAAAACTCCAAATTAATACACATGTGATAAATTTACTCACAGTTAACTTTCGTCAAATTTTACTATTAAATTTGCTAATGTGGATAAGACATGGTAACATGAATCCATGTGGAAATCCATAAAGTTAATGCTACAAAAAATCTCAAATTTTTCATAGGTGTATCGTTAAATTTATCACAAGAGTACCGTTAAATTTGTCACATGCGTACAAATTTGATGTTTTATATATATTTCCACGTGAACTTGCCATGTCACCATACTACGTTACCATGTGTCACTAGGTCAGAAAATTTAAAGATTAAATTTGACAAATGGTAAATTTATTATAAGTGTATTAGTTTGAGGTTTTGATAATCAAAAATTTAGTTTGGAGTAAATTTGTCACGGATGTACCAGTTTATGGTTTTTGATAATTAAAAAACTAATTTGGGGTAAATTTGTCATAAGTATACTGGTTAAGGGTTTTTGGTAATAAAAAAAATTTAGGTTTAAGTAAATATATCACAAGTGGACCAATTTAGGATTTTCATGATATTAACCTTAAATTATGTTGTTTAGCATAGAAAAGCATAAAAAGGAGTCTCGCTTTATTGAAATGACCGCCATACAATTTTGAAGACAATGTAACAATGTGTTATGTCATCATTAAATTTTTAATTTTTTCAATGTGGGTTTTTGAATTATTTACATATGTTCAATGTTGGCTTTAAACTTTTAATTTGTTTACTTTATTTCCTCAACTTTCCATGGTAAAGTCTATCAACCCTTCTATACTATTTACAAGCTTTCATAATGACACTATCGCCTAGATTTTAAAATATGTTTTCATTTCGAGGGTTTTTCTAAATCAACAAAAAAGTGTAAATCTTTTTATTTATCTTTTTTTTTTTTTTACAAATATTATGGTAGTTCTGTTTAAGTAAATTTTAATTATGAATATAATAGTAAAAGTAAAACCTCATTTACAGTTATATCGAATTGATATTCATGCTACTTTAAGTCTATTTTTTTTTTTGTAAGGACATCTAAAGATGATATTAATTTATCTATAGATTCTAGCACTTATATTAATCTAAATATTAATCCTTAATATATAGATTTTTTTTTAATAATCCAAGTCTTGTTCCTAATATTTAAGAATGAAAATTTTCAATTTTTGTTTTTTTTAAAATAATGAAAAAGACTTAGATTAACATATGAACGAGTATTTATAGATAAATTAATATAATTTCTGGATATCCTTAT
This sequence comes from Eucalyptus camaldulensis, assembly GCA_019915185.1. Lineage (NCBI taxonomy): Eukaryota > Viridiplantae > Streptophyta > Magnoliopsida > Myrtales > Myrtaceae > Eucalyptus > Eucalyptus camaldulensis. The sequence continues at coordinate 32,123,254 of JAHSVA010000010.1, forward strand.
GAAAACTCTTAGACATAAAAAAAAACAGGAATATCAACCCATGTAGCTCTAAATGAGGTTGTAGTTTTACTACTATAGAGATTATGAAATAGAAATTACTTGGCAACAATAGTAATATTTATCAATACTAAAAATGTGAAAAGGCAGTAAAAAATAATTTTTTTTATTGACTTAGGAAAAGGATTGAAACAAAAAGGCATTCTAAAATATTGTTGAAAATGTAATTATGAATACTTGTGAATAGCGTGGAATAACCAATCTGACTATGTCGAAAAATTGAGGGTTAAACAAATTAAGAGTTTAGGGATCAAATTAAACATTTAAGAATAGTTCACAAATAAACTAATTACATGTAAACAAGGTACTAATTGCATCATTTATGGAGGACGTTCCATGGTAGACCAATTAATGCAAGAATATGAGCATATTCTCATAAATGGCAAATTCTATGTTGGTTTTCTTCAATAAGAACGACGTCAAAAAAATAAAATAAAATAAAAGGCTGGAGAGGGACAATCAGTGTAGCAATCTCTTCTAAGTGTTTATAAAGATCATGTCCAACCGTTACAAAATATGGTATGTGAGCTATATCTACTTCATGGACTGGGAGGCGTACAAGCCTTTCACCTAGCACAGCCGGTGGCTCATAGTATGTATTACTACCTTGGGATGCTTTATGTATTATATATCTGCACATGATATCGATGCAGACCTTTTTGTGTGTCATGGAATCTCTAGATGTTTGGGCAGTCCTTTTTAAGGATAAAGGACATGTTGCTGTAAGAATTTTTCAATCAAAAGCGTTCCTCGGGTCACGAGGAAGAGCGGCGAAGGAACGCTTGAAAGGAATATGTCGTTTGAACGACTTTATGTAAGAAGAGCTTTGAGAGTCAGACGGACAAGACTTGCCCCAAAAGTCGGCGGGTCCAACTGCAGATTACAAAAAAGGGGCCATTTTAGGTGTTGCATAATGTTGCGATCTGCCCTAATGGATTATTAAACTTAAATTTAACTCAAGTTCTTCCAAAACTTAACTAATTCGCAACTTTAATTTTAGCTCTTAACAAGCAAATTAAATTCATTTTGGAGTCGCCACTAATATATTTTTAATAGATTGATTAGAATCCAAATAAAGTGTGAAAGAGTATTATTCTTTTACGAGCTAAAGGTTAAATAGAGTTGGAACTTGATTACAATACAATTTTTCTTTTTCTTTTTTCAAAAATATTTTAGCAAGTAACTTAAATTGATTTTAAACCTAGCCATTAACATGTAAATGATCACGCGGATACACAAATAATGAAAATAACACTTAATAATCAAAAGTAGAGATACATTGCTAGAATATGAATAGAATTTAGATACTTTGTTGTAGGCAAAGCACATTAATTAATTTCCCAAACATCTGCAAAATATTTATTGCAAGGAAATGCTAATCTAACATAACATGATCTCTACTAACTAATCAACAATTCTAATCTAGTATCTTGTGTTTGATTTTTTTTTCTTTTAATTTATGAAAGCTTACGATTTGCAATTCTAATAAAGTTAAACATGCAATCTATACTAATATGCCATGCATTCTAAATTAAATAACCCTAAATATGCAATCACTAAATGACATGGAATTGATGACATTACGTATGATATGGCATGTGACATGGCATATACGGTGATGTGGCATAGAGGATGACATGTCATAGATGATAATGTGACATGATGACAAGTAAATTAGGCGTTTAATCATACATGACATGCCCGTGTTTATTTTTTGGACTTTTATCAAAGTTGTAATTAAATATTAATGGAAAGAAATGATCAGGAACAAATATTATCCTATCAAAACTAGGAAATAATTTGAATTAAATCCTATTCTAAATAGGAAACCTGTATAGAATCTCTAGCTAACATCTAAGCATGTAAAAATCTATCCTAATCTATTATGAGATGCAATATTTTGTGTATTTTCAAAATAGGGAATTTGTCTTAATTAAAGAAAAGCAATATATTCAACCCACCTCGAAATATTCGTCGAGATTTACACAAAAAAGAAGAAGAAAAAGGATCAAGATAATAATAAAAATAATCCGTCGTCCCACGACTTAATTTAAAGTTTATCGTAATCTTTACTCATGAAAATTAAAGCTCAGAACCCTGTCTTTTACCTATGAGTATTTCGACCAATCCTACTCCCCATGGCTTGGCCAAAATTTTCCCTCCTTCACGGGTTCAGTTTATATAATTCAATTAAGCTCAGAATATTAATCCACCGTCAGTCTAGTTAAATGATTTTATTTATTAATGGAATATGCAATTTAATAAAAATTCTTTTTTTTTCTAGGGACCGGGGTTAATCCCTATTTTTCTTTGCAAAAAATACTTAAATGGATTGTCAACACATGGTTTTCTTTAAAGAAAAAAATCTTTACAAGTAATCATACAATAGGCCGTCAATATAACAAAAATTTAAGTCAACCGATCTTGTCTACCTTTGATTTAATCTCCGACCAAAGGTGAATAGAATCAATTAAAATTTTATTTACATTGGCTATATATGTTCCAACTTTCCAATAATTATTGTGCACTGCAATTAGGGTTGTCAGTGATGAAATTCAAGTCAAGTTTCCGTGATACCCAAACCGAACCGTATGTGTTGTTGTGACCCAAACCGCATCTAACCCAAACCAAGAACACAGTTTGGTTTTTTGGTTTTCTCTTCTTCATCTTCTTTTTTTTGGCAATCATGCATTCGAGTAGAGTAAAATGCTAAAGAAGAGCGGACCTCGACCGAGCTTGAATTTGAATGATATCCCACGCTCGCGGCCAGAATCGAACTTGGTCCAAATCGAGCAGGGTCCCCACGTAATAAATTGCACAAAAGAGTCACCACCATTGACAACGACCCAAAAGGAAGACAAACTCAAAAACACCCAGATTCCATCGAAATGGCACCAAAATAAAAAGTCAATCCATCAATCAGTGAACCAAGAAGCAGACGCACCTTCAACTTCGTCTCTAGAATTCGGGGTCTTCCACACCTTCACCTTACTTGGTGAGGCTTTCTAGGTTGCTAATGCAAAAATGAGCCCAAGCGAGAGAGTGTACGACGATGGGGCACGACGATGGGCTCATCGACGAAGAGGGATCAGAGTTGCAGAATCGAGGTGAAGGAGACTACAGAAGTGGCCCAAGCCAAGCTCGCTCAGTCCATAAACTTATCATATCATATTACACACACACACACACACACACACACACACACACATATATATCTTTTGTTAATTGGCACACCTGCATAATAATTTGGGAAAATGACACAAATAATGCTTGAACTTTAGCTTAATATGTAATGTGGTCCTGAACTTTAAATCTGTTTAATGCAATCCTTAAACAATATGAAAATATTCATTAACTCCCATTAATTCAAAATTAGGTACTAATTATTGTTTTTTATAGTTCGGGGATTACATTAAACATGTGCCAAAAGTTCATGGACTATATTGAACAAATTAAAAATTCAGGGATCGTGTTGAACAAATCAAAAATTTAAAAATCATGTTACATATTGAGTCAAAATTTAGGAATCATTTATATTATTATCATTAATATTTTTGACCGATTGAAGGGCCCAGCTCGGCATAAGCCCGCCCATTGGTCACCACTAATATGCCTTGTTACTGTTGACATGAAATTCAATCTGTCCGCTAATAAAATCTCAGTTGCACTCATGACAATGTCTTGGCATTGCATTGAGAAATCACTTTTTTCCTCTTAAAAATTAGAAGTCAAATATGTGAGATTTATATGTTCTCCTTCCGTGTTTGATAGAATAAGTAAAGAGAATTATAAAAATGGTCTTCGGATTATTGTCCTTCACTTTTGATCCTCTTATTCTATCTTGGGACAAATTTGGCCCCGGAATTGTCATATCGAGATTGAATGGTCCCATTTAAAGTCCACGAAAAATGCTAAACGAACAACGGAGATCACGCCCCAACGCTGAGTGAACAAACAAAGAACCTGAGCGAAAATTACAATAGTGGTCCCTCAGTTACCGTCTTTGTTCAATTTTGGTCCCTCGTACTCTACTTTTTCATTGATCTGGTCCCCGAACTGATCCTCGATTCTATTTTTAGGAGAAATTCCGTGTTTTCATCCAAATGCAAAAGGGAAAATAAAGAAAAAAAAAAAAACAAAAAGCCGATTGCTGATTACTTATACGTGGCATCGACGTGTGACAATTAGTGCAAACATTGAGGATCTTTGAGTATTGTTTTGGGGTTCTTTGGGCAAGTGCGATGGACTCGAGAATTGCAACTCCACGTTGATCGCCAAAACCTAGTCTGGCTAAATCTGTCGCAAAAGCACACGTTTTCAAAATTGAACATTAGCCAATAGTACAAGTATCATTTTTGCAATTTCCCCTTATTATGTCCATATTTCTATTCTAATGTCTAACGCCACTCGTTTACCTTTAGCACTAGTCAGCATTTTCCGTCGACTTTTGGACGGAAATACGAATCGGTCCCGAAGTGAAGACAGGATTGGAGTTTTAAGTTGAGGACCAAATTAGCAACGAAAAGATATCATCACCAGAACCAAATAGTTATAGCTATAAAATGCCGCTAAATGTCTCGACAGATACTATGCGCATCAAAGCCAATCGCAATGAACCACCATTCAGTATTCACAATCTCATACAGATAATTTCCGTACTCAAGTAGCCATCACTCGGTTCAACTGGGCTTAAAACATCAGGGAGAAAAACGAAGGAGTTCAGAGAAGAAAACCAAGAAAACAGCAAGCAGTGCCAAGGTTGCTTTCCAAAGAAATTAGCTGTGCTTTCAATCATCTGGGTGGTTACCAAGAAACGAAATCAACTGGTTTTTGTTTCCCAGGGCCAAGAACAAAGCCATAACCTCTTATCACTCCACAAATCTTACTATCCGACTATTTTTAGAAATCTCAGAAGTCTCGTCACCAGAAAAGAGGTTTCCAGAAGACCAAATGATAATAGAGAGGATAAAGCTCCCAACAGGTACAAAATCCATTTCTCCATCAACTGACAGGTAACAAAGAATACAACTGTTTTACAATAAGCAGGAAGCTTACCCTCGAAACCCCTCTGCAAAGATGAAATGCAAAAAGATCCAAGACCAAAAATAAACCGATAACGCGTGATTGCTTGCTAATGACTATACCCACAAAAAAATTTTCTCAAGGGAAATAAAAAATGAGCGGGGCTAACTCAGCACCCGGAAATGACAATGAGGCCACCAGACCATCCCCTGTATACAAAAGAACAAAGACGAACTCCTCGACTCACCCTGGGAGAGTAGTTTGCCATGCCTCACAAGAGAGGGACTCTCTGTCCCCATATTATGACACAACAATTTCTTTGACGTTGCTGAGATGAGTCACTCTTATTACTTGATGGCAAAACCCACCCGACTCCCAGACACATACACTGAGAAAAGCGGCAGCTGCCGAATTCCCTACGACTTAAGAGAGGTGTTAAGCGCTTCAAAACTTGAACCTCTAGGGAGCACTCTCACTGACCTCAATGACTGAGAACCATCCAATTGGAACAATCACTTCATAGGGACTTGCGAGAACTCTCCGCTCTTCCCACAAATGAGAGATCAAACCAAAGAAAAACTTGAGACGAAGGAGCATCCTCAAGTCATGAAGCAGGGGTGGCGGATGCTTTCTCTGCCTTCTCTTTTTCAATTGCTGCTCTCCTCTGCTCTGCATGTTGTGCAATCCCATTGGCAAGTGCTTGATAATGAAAGTCCAGTGTCTGCATGAGGTTTTGGAACCTCATCGGGTTTGACACTTGCATGGCTAAAAAAAGGAAGGAAAAGTTAACAACAGTGTCTTCTGTGAAAAAATAAAAATGGTGTCCAATTCGCAAAGACCACTCTCTTTCACCAACCTTTGACCATGTCAACAAAGAATATGAAGGGATCAACCTCATCTATTGGTGACTGCAATTCTTCATCATCGCTATAGTCATCATCAGAGTCGTCATCGTCATCATCATGTGGACGGAATGCCTTTGCCTGCATGATCAACATTGATCTCCTAAGAAAATCTAAAATTTACTCTAAAAGAACGTTCAGTCCATTATGATTTTTACTTTTTACTTAATGATTAATTTAAATCCTGTGGTGTATGCACTTTTGAGTCTTTTTATAAGCCAAAACACATCAAACTTGCACAACATATAAATCTCGACACGTATCTCTAATTACTTGGAGTTTAGCTAATAATCTAAATTTTAGCAGGAAAGCAAAATATACTCCCATATCTTTAGGTGGAGACAAACAAGCCAATATAATCTTTTAGGCAAAGGGCATATATAGGCAGTTAGTTGATTGTCAATTTTCTAAAACATTGTCCCTGATTGCACCAAATTATTGGATCCACATTAAGCGCACACGCACATGCCCCCCCACACACAAACAATGCAGTGACTGATTACCAGAAAAAAAAAGAACAAACACCACTAAATTCCTCCATATCTGTGGTATAGTTGCATGGCAGGATCCTATAAACTTCAAAACGGTTCCATCCTACTTTCAAATGTCTAGCAGCAACTGTATTCCCCTATAACTTAGACCCTCACCCCTAGATCTTCTCCAGTTGAATGATTCCAGAATTCAGTAACCATTCAAAGGAACTCCATGAAATTCCAAATAAAAGCAAAAAACAAAATGGCAATGCAATTATCCAGACATGAATATATAAACATCTGTAAGATTCGGAATTCTGACCCAGAAATGGAGCACTATCAGGCCCAGCAAGGAGAGATTGAGCTGAAAGTGCAAATTTACCTGTGCTGCCAATTTCTGGAATCTGATGCTATCAGCTTCATCCCCATCCTCGGCATCAACACCCATCTCTTCAGCATCAACTTCATCGTCTTCGTCATCTGTTTGAAAACCATCCATTTCATCATCATCTTCAGCCTCGGCCTCTTTTTCAGCTTCTGGGGATACAAAATAAGAAAGGTAAAACATGCAGAACCAACATAAACGCCTATAAAAGAAAACCAGATTGTATTGACAATTGTAATAAACTATATAAGAAAAAGGAGGGTCGGACAATTATAGAGGATGTGAGACCTGCAATTTGATCTTTGTATTTGACTAACAGATCAAGTGTGGCCTTAAAAACACGCCCCAAAGCGTCCTCTGGTAATTGATCGGCAGGAAGAGCCAGGAGAGATGTTAGGCCCAAGCAGCAGACTTTCTTGTCATGTTCTCTGTAATATACAAATCAGTAAAAATTATCGATCCATGCGACATAAATTAAGATATATTCCAAGAAAAAACGTTCACTGATGATACCTTTTGAAATTAGCAAGAAGGCCACTTTTTTTAACTTGTTGCATCATCTGGAACCATAGACTGAAGATTTCCGTGGCAATACCCAGCTTTTGCAATATGCTGAGTGTCAAGCCCACGTTGTAATAAAGAGCATTGGCAATCTATAAAAAAAATACAGAAACCCATTTTTTGGGTAAAGATAAGAAAGGAAATAATGTGAGAGATGGCATGATAACAGACAGATGGCAGCAAAAAGAAGATCCATCCAATCAAAGAAAAGATATTTATCCTCAGCTCCTCACCACTTGCATGAGAAGACATTTTAAGTAGGGTTTATCAGTACGCCGCAACCGCTCAACAGTGATTCTGAGATATGGCTCAACCCACTGATCCACCTGACCTTTGCAGTTCTGGAACACTACTTCAACGAGCTTTGGAGCTGGCTCAATGTCACCGTCTTCTAGATTTTTGTCAGCCATAATCTACTCAAGAAAATAAAGAACACCTAGAATTATTAGCAAGGGAAAAGTAATTATACAGCAGAGACAGCTTAGCATTTAAAAGGTGCTCACCGATGAAATCATATTCCACAGACTTTGCTGATAATCGGGCTCCTTGCAAGTCAAGAAATGTCCAGTTCCTCTCGAGATGTAGTTGTCCAAAGGAACTAGGATATCTGCTCCATGCAAATGTAGTAAGAAATGAAAATATGGAAGTTCATTCCAAGAGGTATGACAGCTTTTTAACACCGAAGCACAAGCTGATATACAATTTATGCAGCCTCTGACGAAAAATATGTCAGGACCACAATGATGACTAAACCTTCTCTTTTCACTAACAAGTCAGTTTTAATTCCCCTACCATTTGCTTCTAATGCCTTCTTATGCCTCCAAAATGAATTCCCTTAAGACAGCATAAAGTAGATCTTGATAACGGACCTCGAGATAGTCATTTCCCACATCCTAATCAAATCCAATGAGACTATTTTCTTACCACTAAATGAACTCATACCAAGGCTCTTCTAAAATGCAGTACTAGATGCACTATTGAGTTCTTCATTCGCCTCTCAAGATGAACAGACAAGACACTGCTTAACCCGAAAATATAAGTATTTATTGAATTAAGGCGCGAGACATAAGAAAAGGAATTTCATACAGGATCAAACGGAGAATACTGGAAATGCCAAATCACATCAGGCAACTCAATGAGACACAATATCAAGAACAAATGCTAAATTACTTACTAGGAAAGAAATCGATTGCCCAATCTGCGAGTGCCTCCATCATCAATGGCCAGAGAGTCCACATATCAATTGATATTGTAGGTGAGTAGAAGGTCATGTAAGATACAATCTCCAAAACTTCTTCAAAAACCTCTGTTGAAGTACAGGACGAGACACCAGCGGTAATTGTAAGTATCCAGTATCATGGACATTATACAATAATGTCATCACTGAGTAGCTCATTGCTTACAACTTAAGGAAAATAAATCCACTAAGAGCATTCTTAAGGCAGAAGAGGACAAACAGCTAATGAGCTCGGATATTAATGAATTCTATAAGTGTGAAGTGATCTTGTACTAAACAAACATTTACAAGCAATGTATGAATCATCCAAGGAAACTGCTCAATGTGATCGCCAAATTGAAGGCATCTGTTCTAAACACAGTGGTCCATATTTCAAGAGTTACCCACAATGGATCCAGCAAGATGGACATGAGACCCTTAGGCACCACATTGTGTGGAAAAAAGACGAGCCTGATGTTTCACAAATGCATAGACTAGTGCGAACTTTTCAAGAGCACCAACCAATCAACTACATCCACTGGCAACAAGTCCACAGGTTGAACCTTGTATAAATGAGGAAAGCCAGGGTTAGTCTTCATAAAGATCTTCACTCTCCACACCATAAAAAAGAAGCTCAGTATCATGAGCAATGCTGGACTCATTGTAGCCTCTCTAAAAGTTCACTCTCATACTTCTCTCTATAACATACATGGAATTTTGATTTTTTTGGTTGGGAGATTCTTTTTTTTTTTTTTTTTGGGGGGGGGGGGGGGGGGGGGGGGGGGGAGAGGGGTGGTGGGGTTGGAAGCAATTAAGGAGAGGGAGCTTAAGATCACCAAGGTTCCCCACAAGAGGGAAAAGGCACAATTGTGAAGGCCAAAAAGGTGCTAAGTGATTCCTGCCCTTTTTGCTTGTCATCAAGAAAAGCTAATCAAAGGACTATTGCACCGGGATATAGATAGTATCTATGGTTATTCTATTTTTCACCTATTATGAATTCCATACTTCTAACTTTTTGACATATATGATGGATCAAACAACATCCTCCCCACACTGTCCCCAATGCATCTACAAGTCCGACTTTTAGAATGCATGATGCATATGAAGAAAATAGGCAATGATAAAGCAACCAAATCCCCACCAGCAATCAAAAGGCAAGCAAGAAAGACATTTTGCGAAACTACTTATCACAAAAATGTATTACTCACAAAGTGGCAAAATATTTATCTTACAGTGCCTAAGCAAGTCTTGCAGTATTCAACATATTGTCATAGTGCTGCAGTCCTTTCTTCTTCTTTTTTCCAATTCAATCTAAAAATTATAATCATGATATCTTGCAAGTATGCCTCAGCAGCACTGTAAAAAATTAGCTCAGGTGTTGCAATTGCACAAACAATAATCTCTTGATATTTTATAAAATAAGTTCCTTCCAGATGATCAAAGCCCCAATATAAAAACAATCATTGATAGAAATATGCGCTTGTAGTTGGGAAACTAAATGGACAGATCCATAGGCGCAAGCCAAAAATTATAGAACAGACTGAAAAAAACGACATAGGTAACATGGCAAACAGAAATGTCAGCAAAAATCAGCATATCCACCTTGTCCATCAGTAGTCAACATTTTACGCATTATGGGCAGCAAAGTTGGTTCAATTTGGATGAAGAGGTGAGGAAGCCTGCTCACTGACTCAAGGATCGTGCTTATGGCACGCAAACAACCAACAGCAGCCAGAGCACCAGGATCATCACCTTCATCATCAGCTTCAGCAGAGTTCATACACCTCCAGAATGCAGAAGCCTGTCATGAACCGTGTGATCAGTTTTTCAAGCAAACAAGAAAAACAGCAGTGAAAAAAACTAAAGCAGGCTTGTTACCAAATTCTGGCATAATCCAAGGGCATATGGTGCCATCTCCTCGCCAAATTTGTCGACAATTGTCTCCAATGTGAAAACAAGGTCCTCATTTTCCACCTCATTCATAAGCTTAAAAAACTCTGCATATCAAGCATTAGAGCCAATTAATAGAACTCCATATTGAATTCAGGCAACACAGAAAGTTTGTCAATACCACATACCATCAAGGAGCTGTGGAAGGATTGGACGGATTTCATTCAAGTCTGATTTCCAGGAAAAATGTAATTCTCATAAGCAAGTTTTGCATTAAAACAGAAAAGCAAAGAGAAACAGAAAGACACAAGGAAAAAACTGCGATAAAGAAGATGAAAAGACAATGGAGAGGTAAATATGCAAGCCATGTACCTCTGCAAGCTTCAACAAAAGAACGCAACGCAAAAACTGAGTCAACACGGACAGGGAGCTCAGGATCCCGTAGCCCAGAAACAACACTGTGCAAAGCTTTCCGGGAGTTGTTAGGATCAGAAAAATTGATATGAGCATACTGTCCGGCAACCCATGCAGCCTAAAATACCAATGAGACCAAGGAAAGTCATTAAGAAAACCACAGAGGTAAACAAAGTTATAGAATCTCTTGAAAAATTAAGCAATGCACTCAAATAAAACAAGATATTTAGTAAACCCCAAATTTTCTTTCAGCTGGAAAATCAGAAAGGATCCCCGGCAAGAACTTCTCTACATCAATACCAATACATACACATTCTTGAGGGCCAAAAGCAAAGAGAATTATCATGAGTTCTTTCTATTTTCTTTTAACAAACTTTTCCAATTGGTTGGCCCAAAAGCTCCCAGGAAAAATACTTCTAGCCTTAATGAGGAGCTGCAAAAACAAACTAAAATCTTGCAACTTAACTACAAAAGAGTGGCTCCAGGTACTAATTAATGACAGTGAAAACAATGTTTAGCATAGGTTATCTCACCAGCCAGGCATCATATTGAAAAACCAAGAACAATTCCAAACTTCATCAACTCGCTATTTGTTATGAAGAGCATTTATCAAATAGAGAGATTTCAGGTATCTTTCCGATTTATTATGGCGAATGCAAAACCATGGGCCTGGGAACAAAATACTCTTAACTACTAATGAAAATGAGAAAAATCTTTCCTTGAAGGGAAAGTACATGAATCCAATGAAACAAACCTTAGCTCTCAGGTGCCCAATAGGACTGCTAAATTCAGGGAATACATGCTGCACCAACATTCTTTCAAGTTCAGCCTTGTATGGTTCAGTTTGCTTCAATTTATCACAGAGTGCTCCAATAGCAAGAAGAGCACCATCTTTTTGTCGATAGGGTTTGTATTCCACGGGTGATTCATCATATCTGGCAATAATCAACAATATGTCAAACTTGACTAGTTTGCTGTAATGCAGTGCTAGTGGTCAGACATACAAAACCACCCCTATTGGTGCCAAAGTACACATTGAAATTTATTAAATTAGAAATTACCTCTTAAAAATCTCCACAATGAATTGGATGAACTTTTGCAGATTATCTTTTCCACGTTTTCTAACCAACTCACTGACAAAATCCATGGATGCTGTTCTTGGACTGTAAAGATCTTCGATAATATCTAAATGAAAATGCAACAGGTCAAACACACAGAAAAAATCCATCAATTGAACAATTTAAAAGACTTACCATAACCCTTCCGCACATATTCATGAGGGTCCTCATCCCAAAGCTTCTGATCATTGTCATTGAAGCACATGAGGGGAAAAACAATCTCAAATAGAAGAACTTCAAGTTTTGGTTGCAACAACTGGTACATGCTGTTCTTGGAGATACTGCAATAAAAAAATAAGAGTATAGTGGAAAATCAGTGCCTGATCAGAACAGAGTAACTGTCTCTACTCCTCATGCAACGGACATTTTGAAATCATAAGCTTTTACAAGGTTTTGGGACAAATACAACATGTTAATGAAAGTGCGCAATTGAAAAAGGCTTCTGGACACTAAGTTATCACCCGTAACTAAATTATGCACATCAACCCAATAACCATGCAAGCTCATAAAATTCAGTTCATGAGCTCTTCCCATAAGTAAAACAGCAACATCAAAAACCAAGTCTTAATTCACAAAGACAGGCCGGCCACATCAATCCCATCGCATGCATTTTGCTTTATCTTCTGTAAGACCCTTTATATGCTCTAGAAGCCACATATCTTTCCTTATTGTTTCACTCCAAGTTCCTAGGTCTTCCTCTGTACCTTCTGACTGGTATTTCCATCCCTTGCTCACATCTCCTTACTGGAGCATCCAAAGGTTTCATTAAAGATGACCAAACCGTCTCACAATCTTTTCTCATCTTATCTTCGATTTGGGCAACACCTACCTATGTAGTCATTCCACATCTAATCATACAAACTTAATCGAAAATGGGAGAAGCACCAGCTATTCAGATAACAATTAACCAAGCTCGATTTCAACATATCAACAACCAGTAGCCATTACTTCACCACAGCAGACTCATCTTGCGCTCCGCAGTCATATTGAACAAATCATATATTTAAAACTCTTTTAGTTTCACAACAATATTACTTAAAAAAGAAACACATTAGAGCAAAGATCTGGTAATGTAACATGGATATGCAAGATACTATTGGTCCCACCTGTTGCTGAGATATTGAAGAATGAGATTAGTAACTCTGTCAGGTAGATAACCCCCAGTACGAATAACATTCAACAAATTTAAATGGCACTCCAATATTTTTCCTGCATAGTTCTTCTGAAACACTTGAGCAAAGGCCTTGTTTTCAGGATTCTGAAGCTTAAGATCTCCAAACCTGTAATAAGAGAGGTAAAATTTTAACTGGAATACAAATCGCCTATAAACTTACTTCAGGCGGAATACTCACCTTGTGTACAGCCTGTTCAAAATATGTACTGTCCATTTCTTCACCTTCCACCAACCCCAAGATTTCCTAGTCTCAGGATCTACTGGCTGGCCTTCAATGGGAACGGGTCTTTCCAACACGTTTAAGAAAAGAATCATCCAAGCATTGAACACATTTGGATCAAATAACTGCTTCGGAATTTCCAACTGCATTTGACAAAAAGATGCAAGACGATTATATAAAGGCAGCCAAGAGTCAATATCATTTATAGCGTTAAAGTATTAGATATGATCAAAGTCACTAATACAGGATTTTGCCATATTGAAGAAATGAACGTTCAAGGACATACATAAATAGAGGACCAGAATATTTTGCAGATGAGCTTAATCAGATCCGCCACTTCCAGTGATGGATTGACAATCTGGATGAGTCTATTAAAGATATTGAGCAGAGGAGGGAATGTCTCTTCAACAATGCGATAAACAGGTGTCCTTTCCTCATCAGACTTGAACCTGACAAACAATATCTCAGAAAATATACAAATAATAAATCAAACATTTCAGGCAGATGGGACTCATGAATAATTAGTGTAACATGACTTAGGATGAATAGCTATGATGTCTTCAATGTTACCGACAAAACCAAGACCATCAAAACATCTTCATAAAAGAAATGAGTAAAGGTGACAACCACAAAAGGATTAAATTAAACAAGAAATGTACACTGAAATAATTTAGAATGTCAACAAAAGAAAAGGAAGCATGAAGATACTACAAAATAATCAAAAAGTATTCTTTAAGAGCAATATTTCCAACACCAACACCAACTTGACTTGTTTTGGTTTCTTAAGTAAAGGAAATTTAAAGAGGGAAACCTTTGCCCATACAGTATAGAATTGACTGTTTTGCTCACACATCACGATGTTAAGATATTACAACGGAAGATGTATCATCTGACCACTGAATATATCACTGAATAATCTAACATGTCATCCTTCCATCACCTTGTCGAATATTGATTCATCTCACTCGTCATCACACCAAACTGAAAGTCTAATGCATATTCCTCCAAAGGATTTTCCATGAAGGTCACGAAAATTCCTTGAAGACGCAACTGAGGATGTGATATATTCTCAAAAAGAAACTATGACAAGGAGAATCTAAAGGTCGATTTTATCTGCCTATGGTTTTTGTTCAGAAAAGCTATTCGATCTATCATGAGGTACAAAATATGTTTCAAACTATCCTTTTCTAATGCATCCATTTTCGAAATGTAACTGCCAAATCGGCATATCTACCCTCTCCATGAAATTCTGGAAACTAATTAACCGATGTCCATAACCTTCTGCTCCCAATGTCCACCTAGTACTATCAACCATTTTTACTTGAAAAATTATTTGGTTTGTGTCGAGTGCTTCACTCTCAACCTTATTTTGCCTTAACATAAGTCCATAAATCTGACCTCTTGCACGAATAAGTCATGCTGAATTGATGGTCAACTCTGTTTTCACTAAAGAACATAGTTCTGCGCGGATATACAGAAGGGACCTCACTTGACCAATCGAAATCATCTCTGGATGATTTTACTATCATTACTAGGACTGACTTTGCGAGGAAAGGTAGAGTCTACCAATCCTTTTGATAGATTTCCATGTGTTTAACATGTCAATGATGCAACACTAGATAATGTAAGCATTTCCTACTCTGCACATGACAATCTATTATGGTTTAGTAGCATCCTAATTATCCTACTTTGGGAAAAACAGGTACTTTAGAGTTTCCCATCAAAACAACAATGCTAAATGACAAATTTCACGTGACTCTAGATGAGTATGAACACATTCTTTCAAAAGTATACAGTCTGGATTTAGACCAGTATGGTTTGGACCTCAAAATTCAAATTTAATTACTTGTTCCACCACCAGCACCATGCTAGCTATTGCTGCCATTTTGCAGCAGCATTTCCACATCACTCAACTATCCACAACCATCATCTGCATGTACCAACAATGCTAGCACCATCTTTCAATTGCCACATATACAGTCGGCCAAGTAGCATTCTCTTAAGTTAAAGAAACCACCAAAAACTAAACTCATCTTGAAGGAACTCATTTTAAGAGCTAAAATTTCAAGTAAATCACTTTCAAAGTCATCCAGCTTTTCTCCTACAACCATGCACTTCACTGAACTTCTAAACCTCTCAATCAAGTCATCAACTTTGATTTTACTTTCAATCAAGTCCAACAAGCTATCAGAAGTAATGAGTGAAGTTGGATGACTACAAACGATTGGACGTAAAAGAATCTTTAACGAACTGATATTTTGCTAGACGTTTTTTATTAGGGTAATTCCAAAATGAGGAACTGTTTTCATTAGGAATTAGGATGAATAACAATTACAGCAAATCAAACCCACTCAGTTATTATAATCTTTTAACAGGAATTTGGAAGTTCCTAAAAAGCTTAGTTGATAAATTAACACATGAGATCCCAATCCGCCACATTATGGAAGTTCATGTTGCACTTTACCATCACAAAAAATTGGCAATCATCGGAACAACAAAATCCACATTTACTCATGGTTGAACCATGAGTGAAGAGTGCCTGAGCGCACACAAAATATCATTCTGCAGTGAGATATCCACATTTTCAACCTATAACTACCCTTCCCACTGTATAAGAAAATTACAAACAGTAAGATGCTGCCACTACAACTCCACAGCCCACTCTGGTAAAATATGCATATCTATAGGAAGCATAAGCTGGCACCGTGTAAGAATGTAAACAAAGCTTCCCTCGTTTTCAACTAGCCAGAACATGCGACTACACTTATTCTAGAGAGAATGGTGAAACTCATACCCTAACTCATAATCCTGATACCCCTTCCGGGAAGAATTCAGAGTCTGATGGTATCTGTGCGTTGATTAGTGTTATTAACACAAAATATGCCAAGAGAATTAGGTGAGAAAATGTCCACATCAGAAGATTGATTTTCTAAATAATTTGAATGTGTACGTACTCATATTTTCTAGCAAGAATCCTCAACACAAATAAAGCTCCATATACTTGCTGATCTTGCAAATTGTGCTTAATCCAGTCAAGTAGGTGGGGCCACTGCTCTGGATAATCGGCATGAACTATCGTCTTTAAGCACTCGCCAAGCTGCACCCTGCGCATCCAAGTATAAAGTAGCATTTGAACACTGGATTTGGAACTGAACTAATATATTAACGGAAGAGAATCCGTAATGACCTTTACTTTTCATAATTATTATGTTCATACGAGAGGTCACATCAGAAAACAGAAGAAGCATACCAAAAACTTCTTCCTCACTAAATGAATAGAAGCAGTAGAAAGAGAAGAATAAGAGAGAGATGCTAATTTAATCATCATACAGAAAAGGAACAATACCTCAGCAAAGGGGGAACTTGAGTAACAAATACTAGAATGTGATCTCGAACCATATCTTTATCAGCCTTCAAGATCGGTCGGTGCTCATCTACATTTCAATTTCACCACCATAAGCAAAAGGGACACAAATCTAACTGCGTAGCAGCAAAGAACTCAATCAAATATCAATCAAATCAAACCAAAAAATGAAAAAGTTACCGGGCTCATGAGGGGACCAGTGCTTAGCAATGAAATTCTTGAAATGAATACTAGCGACCTGCCGCACAGCCATGTCACAACTATTGTCAACGATGATCTGCAACGACCTCACAAGATGCTGAGGCGCGTATTGGAACTGCCAGAGGACCACACCCAGAGGAAAAGCAATTCATCAGAACGAAGGGCAATATCTAACAAAGCCCTCGAATTATCGGAAGCTTGCAAAAGAAAGCAACTAAATACACTCAATCCGCAAGCAAAACCGATCCACATCACTGCCTCGAAACACTAGCTCGCCACAGCATAAACGAAAAAGAAGAAGCATCCGGCGAACGACGACGACGACGGGAGCCCAATTACGATTGGAAGAGCGATAACTAGAGCTAGTCAAACGGTGGGGAACTCAATTTAGACCGAACCTGGTTGAGGCTTTGCTCGGCGGCCTTGCGCTCATCAGGGTTCGGACTCAGAGCGGCCTGGAATATCACGGTGAGCCCCGGGAGATCCATGCCCGACGACTACCGCGAGGAATCGGCGATCGAGAGGGGGGGAGAGGAGCTCCGAATCGAGCTGCGGGCCGGGAGCCGATTCGCTTCCCTGATCGACCGACCGACCGACCGACCGGCTGATCGCCGCTCCGATTCCGAGCCTCCGGTCGCCGGAGCTGAACGGCGGCGGCGGCGGCGGCGGCGGCGGGGAGAGAGAGAGAGAGAGAGAGAGAGAGAGAGAGCGGCCGCCTCCGCTCTTCCGTCTGCGACGGTCGGAGGAGAGGAGAGGAGAGAGAGAGAGAGGGAGACAGCTAGAGTGTGCAGAGGAGAGAGAAAGAGAGAGAGAGGGAGAGGGGGATGAGGAGGAGGAGGAGGAGAGAGAGGGTATTTAAATCGTTAGGGTTTACGGTTGTTTAACTAAACCGTGCGTATTTTATTGCACGTTTCTCAGCTCTTTGCTTCTCTTACATCGACATCCTTCTTCCCTCCTGGAGCTTCCCCCTTTCCTGGGATTTTTAGTCCACCCCACAGCATGGGTTCGGCAAAAGCGGCGTCGTTCACACAGAGTTCCATGCGGGATTAACTCCAACTAATAAACTCGTGATAAAATTATCTAAACCTATTAGTACATCCATGATAAAGTTATTCCATTACTTTTTATAAAAAAAGATTTGTTAAATTACTGAGTTAGATAACACCTAACAGTTGACAGGTGTGCTAATTTGGAGTTATACCACCCGTTGTTCACTATAGATAAATTAGTTTATGATTTTTCATAATATTAATCTAATTTATTGAAAATAAACGAAAGATAATTTTGCCATAAATATACTAATTTAGGGTTTTCATGATATTAACCTGCAAGAATATGCTTTCATGATGCACTAACATGTGTTATATGCGATTATAATCAAAATCGACCTATTTAACTTGTATTGATTCTTTTTTTTTTTTATATATATATGTTAATAGTAGCCTCCAATGAGAGATAGCTCAGTCTCAAATGTACACAATTATATATATAATCAAAACTCCCAGTAGAAAATATACGCACCTCTAATTTCACTGAACACTTTAATCTGGTCATCAAAGAGATATTCGAAAACGCTAATCTAAAGACCACTAAATTTCGAACTTGAATATTTTGAAGTGAGCCTAAGCTTAGTAAATAAACTCTCTAACTTTAGAGTAGGAGATCATTTTACCAATTGACCTCATTTTACTTGTGACATCATGAATTTTTCAGTTATGCTTTCAATTAAATACATCCGACTTTTTATCAAGGCGCCTATAGTGTTGTTTTCAGAGCTGATCATTCTCGATATAACTAGACTATTTGGGGAAGCCATTAAGAAATTTTAACACAATAGACTTGAAAATTCGATTAGGTATCGGCTAGTTGATCGTGCTCATCTTTAGAAGACATTACAGTATAGTTAAAAATCGATTAGAGATCAGAGATAGGTCAATTCGACTGAGATGTGTGGCTAAACGTGGGTGATTCCACTAAATGGAAAATTCTCATCGACCGGTACTAAACTGTTTTTTCTATCATTTTGATACATGTGTCTGTATTTGAATTCTCGAGATTTTTATGGCAACCGAGAGTTGCCAATATGTTAAGTGAGTTCATTATCGTTTGAAGAATATCGACCGCGGGTTATTTGCACTAAAAATTTATGAAAGTTACCCGATAGCTTAAGTCACACTAAAATCGCGCTAGATTGAAATTAACTGCAATTTTGAATCCAATTTCAGAAATTGAAAGTTTTGTCATGTTGCAAATCATTTTAGAAACATCGACTCAATATCCGAAGATTTTTCTACAAACCGAGACTTTTTGGGAAAAAAGTCATCATAGGATCGTTTTTGTCCATAAAATGTCAATGACTGTTTTTTATCGCACAATTGGGATGTAAGTGGGATCAATTGATGAGAAAAAAATATCAATTAGATCATTGAAGTGTTGGATGATTTTATAGAGGCCAATTTATGTTGATTTAAGAAGTTTTTGAAGGCTAATTGGAGGGAAAACATTTGAAATTCATAGCACCCCCATGGCTGTAACTTATGGACCTCATCAAATGCTTCTAGAAGAGATTTATTGGTCCAAAATTGGTGATTGTGCGGAGCCTCCAAGGGGACCAAGAGATGAGGATAAGGCCTTTGGTGGGCCCCTCTTGTCTCCTCTCTTTTCTTCCCTCCCCCAAGCCGGTCGACAGCCCCTCTTTTCCCCTCTCTTCTTGTTGTTTGAACACCCAGCAGTCCAGAAGAAGCCACCGAGCAACCGTCTGCTAGCCAAGAACCGTCACACCGCCGTCCTCGCGCTTGTCGTACTCTATGATCACCTCGCCTTGCTGCGCGCGCCTTCGTCGTTCCCTGGCCATTGTTCCGCCTAGGCGTGGTGCCTAGGACATTTTCCAAGTCAGTTGCAGCATCCTGGTCGTCGCCAAAGCCACTCCACCACTCGCCAAGCCACCGTGGAGCTGCTGCAGCCCGTCCGCCTCCTCCATCAGCCTTGTCTTACCCAATCAACCATCAAAGCCACCTAAGCCAACATTGAATAGAACCTGAACCAGTGGGTCTCCAATAGTGGCTTAGGCTCGTTTTGACTTGCTTCCCAACCCTAAAAGCCAAGCCCGCTTTGGAGATAGTTGAGCCTCGTCGCGCCTCCATTGTTTCGAACCGAGCGGTTCATTAATTAAGTGAGTTTAATTCACTAATCCTTGCTTAGTAGGTTAATGACACTTAATGGTTGATTAGTTTAGACTAAGATTGGTTTAGTGGATAATTAGAACGGTTTAGTGAATTAGTTAATTACCGATGTATGTTAGGTGGTTAGTTTTGTGTAATTAGCAAGTAGATAGGCTATAATATTTATTTAACAAGTCTTAAAATTTTTTCGGACCTGTTCCGGCATATAATTAGGCTTTACGGGCCTAAGTATGCATTTTTGTATTTATTGACATTATTTAATTAACTTTCGTAATTATATAATTATTTATTTATTTTCTAGAAACTAAATTGGGATAGCTGGTGACCGGAATTTCATGCTGATTGCAATGGTGATTTATGTTTATTTAATTGAATACCAGATTATGCGATTTGAGTATGAGTAGTGATTATGGGTCATTATTCCAAAAAATTGACAACTTTGGTAATTGATTGGAAAATTGCCGTGTGAGATTGTGAGTTAGATCAAGAAAACCGCTGAAGTATGATTATGCTAGTGGGGCCGTGATGACCACTAAACCTAAATTATGCCAGTAGAAATTATGCCAGTGGGGCCATGATGACCACTTAACCTAAATTATGCCAATGGGGCCGCAATGATCATTTAACCTAAATTATGCTTATGGGTCCGTGATTACCACTTAATCTAGGTTGTGCTTGTTGGGCCGTGACTAAGAGTTAAGAATGAATAATTGAAATGACCGTGCAATAGTCTCGATGACATGTAATTAACTGAGTCGATCGATCAATGATTCGATCTGGTTGGGTAAAGTGATTTGTGAAATGATGAGGCTAAGGTAAGTCCTCTGACTCATGTTGTGCTTAGGTAGCCCTTAGGGCGTATTTTCTTCTTAGTTGGATCTTAGGGGGTAAAACTCATTGAGACGTCGTCTCATCCCATTATGAAATAACATTTTAAGTCCTTATATGGCAGCTTCTGAGTTTTTTGGATGACCTAAAAGGATTACGGAGTAGGCATCTTATTTTTCGTTGCTTGGGAGCCCTAGGGGCTGGACTTATGAGCTAGTGAAGTCCACGATTTGGGTTAATGCGAGTCTCACCCATAAGGTGCCCCATCGATACAGGTCGTGGTATTGCCATGCTCAATATGGCCAGAGAGAGGGTCTTATTTCAAAATATGAGATTCTTTTGTATATCCCGGAGGTCGCTTTTAGGAAGGACATAGCTGATCCTCCTTAAGGTTCGATAGTAGATGCAGTAGACTTGGCTCTTGTAGTACCAAAGTCCCTAGTGCAATCTGCTGAAGACTCCAGTTGGAGCATGAAAGAAGGAAAGATCAAGGATGATGATGAGCCGGAGTAGATCGGAAACCCCCACCCTTGTTTGTAGACTTTGTTTTTGAACTAGCTTGAGTAGAACCACTTTAATAGTTTGTATTGTACTATATACATTATGGTGTGCAATGTATATATGTACAGTTGTTTCAGGTTCAAAATTGTTATCCTATTATTTTATTGTCTGGGAATTATTTATATGCTTCTGCATACGTATTAATATGAATGGGTCGGCAATACGTCTTGTGATGTCACTTTTTAATTGACCAATGAGGGACGAGCGCACACTCGAGGATCGGGGCATGACATTACCAATTGACCTAGGAGGACAACAACATACTTACCACAACCAGGTTATCACATATCACTTAAAGGAATCACTATAATATAAAAATGTCAATCATCATTTTGCTATACTATGGTACATATAATTTACTATTCATAATGGAATATTTCAATAAGTCAAGAAGTAAAAGATGTATCGTATGTGGTTCAAGTACTTGTAATCCAATCCAAATATGACATATTAATCATTGCATCTTCTAATCACCCCTCATAGCAACAAACTCATAAATATATCAAAACCCACATCTTCAACTCCCTATTCTTTTTGACCAAAAAGAAAACTCCCTATTCAAAAATCATTGAGAGTTGTCCTAGTAATCACTCTTGTCACTTGGAAATATGGGGAGACGTGAACGAAGGAGTAGGATTTCGCAACCTTTATATAGCAAATAGCACACGGAGTGGTTTGTAAAATAGATATAGAATAGAATAGGTTAGACAAGAGAAAATAAACAACTGTCTATTCAAATTCTTCATAACTACAAGTAGTCACTTAAAGTTTTTTTTTTTTTTTTCAAATTTACTATTTCAAATCATTAAAGACATAAATCGCATGTCCTATATATAGATTGTAATCACATGTGCCATAAAGTAAACGTCATAAGTTAAATACACTTTAACACTCAAATACACGCAGATGAACGCGGAAATCTCATGATATGCAAATACCATATTGTAGTCCATCGATATACACATGTGAGTATACAAATTGAGGAATAATTTTGAAAAATAACTTCACCATCTATTAGCATGAGATAAATTGTCTAGATTAACGAATAATTCTTTTAAAATAACTTAATTACCTATTATCGTGAGATTTCTACTACTATGAACAGCCCCTTGAATTCCAATATTTGTAGATTAGTCCCCTAACTTGGAGAGAATACAAATTGCCCCTACAACTTCAAAAATAGTTATTTTGAACCTGTTTGATTTCACTTAATTAATCTAACTTATTAACCCACTTAATAACACTTAACACCATAATATATCACTATTAAAAGAGTTAGGGGTGATCAGTTTAAGGTGGGTTAGTTTTCACTCGGGAATGGAAATGCTAGATCAGTTAGGGTTTACTCCTAATATGTGATGGGAAAACCGATCATATTTACCCTGAAACCAATGGAATCCTTTTTTTTTTTTGGGGGGGGGGGGTTATTTTATAAATATAGTACTTGCATAGTGCATGTGATGGGGTATGTTGGATATGGAATTGTTTAAGTACACCATTGGTCGTTATGATAAAAATCTGAACATTGCCATTATAATTAACAATGGACATAATGACCGAGTTATATGCTCTTCTTAG
Organism: Eucalyptus camaldulensis; assembly: GCA_019915185.1. Lineage (NCBI taxonomy): Eukaryota > Viridiplantae > Streptophyta > Magnoliopsida > Myrtales > Myrtaceae > Eucalyptus > Eucalyptus camaldulensis. The sequence continues at coordinate 32,146,400 of JAHSVA010000010.1, forward strand.
ACTGAAAATTCTGACTTACTTGGAATATTCAAATAAAGGCATCATATTGTATTTGAATTTATTGAGGATCGTCTTCCATCTAGCATTTGGGATTCGGGGGATATGAATTAGTATCACAATGCATATTGAACCCACACTTTCTAACAATTTTAGAGCAAGCACATCTGACTCAAGTATTTTCTAGGAACTTGTCAAGCACACTTGAAAACAAGCGCATTCTCACCATAATGAAACCAACTGGCAACTACATGGCATGTTTAGCATCCTCTCCAGGCTATATATTGGTTAACATGAACGAAAAATCAATGCTTCGCAAATGCAAAACTACAATATCAACTAAAGTGTTGGACAAAATAAGCTGAGTCAATTTCAAATGCATTCGTAGTCTACACATGGGAAAAAGAGTTCGCAATGAGTTCACAAGAGCAGGCAAAATGGCTTGAAACTCAAGCTTTGAATCCATAACCAACTGTGGGGGCACCCCAGAACATTACACACGACATATGTCTTTTCTTATTATTACTCATAATTATTATAAATATGCAAAAGCACAAAATTTCACTCCACACGAGAAAGACAATGTGGCGAGTGTGGATAATTTACATATGCATCTTTCCAATTATCTTCCCTCTTCCAATTATTGATACAAGTACCAAAAAAAAAAAAAAATTACACTGCAATAACTCTGGAAAGAAGATCGGATCTCGTCAATACTTCCCCATGTTCCTATGCCCAAAACTTGCCTACACAAAGTCGTGCTACCATACCACAAATCAACAACTTCACCATCGATGTGCCGTCATCGTCAAAACCACAAGGACCGAAGCCCTTAACTGGTCCAACCAACTCCACATCGTCGTTGAAGTACTGGGCAACAAATTGATGAGGGATCCACCTTGGTACACCAATGTCAATCTATGTCACCAAACTACACTTAGTATAGATTATCGCTAATTCAGGTATTAACACGTTTTGATATTTGTAGTCAAAATATAGGGGAACTCCAAAATGCAATAGTGGAGAGTGATCCCTCCAACAAATTTGAAAAATAAAGGGGGGAGGGGTGGGGAGCCAAATAAAAGATATCTCTAAGTTTAAGGTAAGAGATCATCTTACTACTCATTTTGGTATCCAAAAATCAATGTTTTATCAAGACGAGTACCAAATAACTATAGAAGGCAATTGAAAGAATAAATGTACAATTCTTCCTATTCCATATGCCAATGAAAAGTTGATGAACCATGTTGTAGAAGATTATTCACTTCATTGCAAGTGGATGGCAATGCACAACTACCTCTAATTTACAAGTTAGTAGGCACATGTGAACATATGCATTTACATATGCACACAAGCGTATATCATCTTCATCATCATCTTCTTCTTCTTCTTCTTTTCCATATTGTCTCATTTCAAACACTCTTGAGCCATCTTGACACACAAGGCATCCTGAAAAATAAGGTATCTCCACTTCAAGGCATCCCAATTCACGAGACATCTTGACTCTTGAGGCATCTCAACTTTGACACATCGTTGCTACTAAGACATGAAGGACAAAAACATAGCATTATACTTTTTGTATATAATCACATAACAGTAGTGCATATAACAACACTCAATTCTTGTTATCTTCCTTACATCAATAATGAATTCAACACCCATATATTATTTCTAACATAGCCATTCTCAATTTCAAAATTGGGTACATGATATCATCATATGCAAAACATTGCCGAAATACAATCCCCATGTCTTTCCCATGTCTTTCAAAGATTGATAGATGCGTCAAAAAGTTGATAAGTTGTAAATCGATAACATAAAGAATACACAACCTATCAATCATCATCTTGTACAACATTACCGAAATATAATCCGCATGTCTTTCCATACATTACTTGCATAAATAGTAATAACACCCTTACCTCTTTCTATTTCCCATGTAAACCATGATAACATAATCAAAGATGGATAGATGCATCAAAAAGTCGATAGGTTGTAAATTGCTAACTCAAAGAATACACAACCTATTGATCATCATCTTGTACATCGACAACTTGGTCTCAATTGACAAGTCAACTAAAAAATGCATCATTTCAATGAATTAACAACATGCACAACCTGAATATCAATAGCTCAAAGAATTGATCACGTGAATGTCAACAACCCAAATAATTGACAACGTGATTAATCAACAATACTTAGCTAGCAAATTGGTAACTTAGTCAAATTACAAAAATGGCACAAATGTCACTTTCTAGTTTAATTTCACCATTTCCACTTTTATACTATCGAATCTCATTGAGGTCAATTAATCACAACCCCCACCATGTAGAAACTTGTTGAACTAAGTCAAATGAACACAACGATTTAACTCTTAATCATTATAGCTTTCTCACACTTAACATCAAAGTTCAAATTAAAATTAACAACCATCAAACAACCAAGTCAAGAGTATTAAGTAAATTATTCTAGCTTGGTCCATAGAGTTTTTACTAACCTTGAAAATGACTTGAACAAACTAAAGTTTTAAATACCTTCAAATCAAAATAATCAAAAACATAAATTAACAACTCTCGAATATTTGTAACCAATAAAACTAGTTTGATAAGATAAGGGGGAAATACAACAATCCTCTTTGTGAATGCTTGAACTATCAATTTGGAAGCTATTGAAATACAAATGTAGAACCTTCAATTTTGCTTCAAAAGAGTGAGATGAAGAGAAGGGAAAATGACATGGACCTCTCTCCTTTTCCTTGTAAGAATGAGTTAAATCTCTCTATTTAGATATTGAATACTTGAAACGGCTTCATATGATCAAGAGGGGGAACGTATTTGGAAGACTATCATGGGTTGTTTCAAAAGGACTAAGAATGTTTAACTAAGAATAAAAGCAATGATAATATTGGGTTAAAGATACTAGGTTGAAATCGAATGAGAAGTGTTCAAATCAGAAATTGAAAATGGCTCAACTATACAGTTCTAAGGTAGATATCTTGGTTACATGCCAAGATATCTAGAAAATCAGTATGTAAATAATAAAATCAATATTTGTGTTAAATGTTCATAAGTAAAAAAAAAAAAAAATTAAACCCACTAAAACGTGTAGTAAAAATCACCGAATGCTAAGAAGGAATTGACTTAGTAAATTTTCAACCTACCACTCAACCAATACGTAAACTAGATGTATATCAATCTCTGTTGACAACCAACGTGGCATTACACATTTCACCATCACTTTAAATAACAAATCTAAGGCCAAATTTTTAATAATTTAGTGATAATTGAATCACTTTCCAAAATCTATAAACATGAAAGATACAATGTGAATCCCCCACTTACTACAACATTATCAATCCAAATAAAAATTTCTACTTGTGACATTTATTGCTTCATTTCCTACATATTAACTAATGTAGGAATTCCTGGATGTCACAAACTAAGTGTACAAAGGATCCACATGCCATCTCCAATTTAGAAAAAGACCACTTTTGTTTCTAACTACTTGAAAACAAAAAAAATAACAAATGGATATTGTCACTCAACATTTACTTTAGATTAGAATTACTAAAAACAAAACTCAAAGAATCAATAGAAAACCTCATCATATATATTCCTTCCACTTCAACTTAAAAACTCTATCTATCGTTAATAATCTCTACGTTAAATAGACAAAAGAATTATAAGATGGAAATATATATTCATGACTTACCAAATAAGACTTTTTTACATTCTCGATGCATTCTTCAACATTAGTTGGTACGGAAATGGCTCTCAATCAATCTTGAGTGCAAATGAAAGCTTCCACATTTTTAGAAGTCCAAGAACTTCGAAAAATTTCAAGCGCATGACTCAATGTCCTGAAAGTCGACTATGAAGTAATGGTAGTTATAAGAATAAACAAAATATCCCAAGCCATCAAGGATTTTAAACTTTTGGCCAATAATCTTCCACCACATCAAAATATTAAGATTACTAATATCTTTGTATTCAGCTTAAAGACAGCAATTGAGCTCAGTGCCTGTGGACACTCATTTCTCCTCATTAATAAGCCTTCAAATGGCATTTCGAAATGAAAATCAGAATCACCATTTTTGTAACCTTCATTGCCATCGGGATTTCAACTACGATCAATAGCACTCACAAGTTGAATGAATGCTCCCATGTGTTCGTCACCTTATCATATATCTCATCAACTTTCACACTATTATCATGAATTAGTCTATAACAATATCTCATAAATTCATTTTTTTCTAGGATCCAACCTTATCACAATCAACACCGTCATATTTAATTTATCAATCCTCATAACAATTGTCAAACTTATATTTCATTTTTGCACTCATAGATTAAAACCTAGGATCTAAAGCCTTGCCACTTCTTTCAAAAATCTATATAGACAAGCTAACCCCTCAAAATAATCATTTCATTGGTGCATCATAGAACTTTTTCAAACACTTGGAAAGATTATCGGCATTTACACGATCTTTTTTTAGGAGTATCAATGTTAAAATCACATGAGAAAGAAAGATCTTCTTCTCCTATCATTTCATTTTTTTTTTTTTTTTTAGCTTTGTGGCGATTGCTAACATGAGGCAAGTGGAACTCACTTAATGGCGACATTAAAATGGACCAAACCCTTATAAATGTTACTTCACTCTCAATGCAAGATTGATGTTATAGTTCTCAAGGGAGAACTACTCACATCCCTAATCACTTTTCGAGTATGTGCCATATAATTACATACCTTGGTCAAGTTATGCACCTCATGTGTAAAATATCTATGATATCTTGATTTTCCAGTTCTGTTTTCAATTTAATAAATTGGGCTTTTCATCGACGCGTCTATAGTATCACTCACGAGATAACTACACTATCTAGTGAAGCCGTTAAGGGATTTTAATGCAATAGACTTGAGAATTCGACTAAGAATCGACTGCTTGACCGTGCTAATCTGCAAAGGTCATTATGGCATAATTAAAAATCGCTTAGAGACCGAAGATAGGTCATTCGATAGAGCCATATGATTAAGTGTGAGTGATTCCACCTAATTGCAAAATTCTTGTCGATTGGCACTAGACTGATTTTTCTGTCATTTCTGTACACTGTGTCCATATTTGAAACCTCAAGATTTTCACGATAACTGAGAGTCGCCAATGTGTCAAAGATGCACAATGTGGTTCGAAAATAATCGATCACAAGTCAATTGCATTAAAAATTCTTAAAAGCTACTTAGTATACTAGGTCATGCTAAAATTGCGCCTGGTTGAAATTAACTGGGAATTTAAACTCAATTTCAAAAATTGGAAGTTCTATCATGTCAAGATTCATTTTAGGACCGTCGATTCCTCCGAAGATTTTTCTGCGAACTGAGATTTTTTGTGAAAATTCAAAGTAAGGATATTTTGGACCGAGAAAATCAGAGAGCCATTTTTTGTTGCATTTTTAGGATTCAAGTTAGATAAATTGACGAGGAAAAATGTGAATTCAAGTGTGGGCATCTTGGTTGAATTTATGGGCATCACATTAGGTTCAATTGAGGGAGAATTGGAGGGGAAATGAATCAATTTGAGTGGCCAAAGTACAAAATTCGTAGGCCATGGGGGATTCAACATTTTGGACCATTTGGGAAGTGTGTTGAGGAAGATTAAGGGCTGCAAATTGGCCATGAATGATAGCCCAAGTGGTGGGTGTATGCAATGATCAAGAAATGGGATATTTATGGTCATTAGGACCCTCCAACCTTTAGTAGCCTTCTTCTCCCTCATCGAGCCCCAACTTTCTCCATTGTTGGCCTTTTTGAGCTCCAAAAACCAAAGGAAAATAGAGCAAGCTTCCCCTCTAGCCGTTGATCGCCGCTGGAGCCCCCTGCTGCCGCTCGCTCGCTCGTCGCGCCACTATGAGCCCATTGCGTGTCGTCCACTTATCTCACTGTCCCGCGCTGTCGTTCATGCCTAGGCCGTCATCCCCTACCATCCTGAGCTCGTCCAACCATCGTACGTCGCTGTTCTACCGTCCGTTGCCATCGCCGTTGCCCCTGCTCGGCCGTTTAGCCGCCTTGCTGCCTCAGCTTGCTGTTCTAGCCTTGGTCCCCTACAGTTCGGCCTTGGAAAGAATTGAACCCCTTAGCCCTGCTAAAAGCTTCATGTGGCTTTTTTTAACCCTTCCAGACGTTCGTTGGTGTCGCCGTGGACTTGGTTATTGCCCACCTCTGCATTGTCATTATTGTGGACTCATCAGATCGCTAAATCGGTGAGTTTACTTGTTAAACTCTACTTATGGAGTTAATGACGTTTAGTGGATAATTAGTTTAGGCTAATTAGGGTTTAGGTGGTTAGTTAGAATTGATTAGTGATTTAATTATCTATTTGTGCATGTTAAGTGGTTAGAACGAATAGATTATGGACTAAAGTAGTTGTACTATTTATCTAGATAGGTTCGGAAATTTTCTAGGCCTGTTTAGGTGGTTAGATTAGCGTTTCCGGCCTAAGTTGCTATTTATTGCATTTAAATTGAATTATTTAATTAATTTTAGTATTTATTTAATTATTTAATATTTTTCGAAAATTATACCGGGATAGCTGGTGACCGAAATTCGTGCTGATTGCAATGGTGTGCTTGGTTTATTTAATTGAATGTTAATTTGTGCAAATTGAGTGGTGATTGGAATTTTGGTTATTTATTCCAAAATTGTGAAATTTCAATATTAATTAGAAATCTCGGGTGTCGGGTTTTAACACTGAAAATTGTTTTAAAGACTATATCATATTGTGGGATTTTAAAAGGAAGAGCATAAGTTTTTTTTGTTCAAATTGACTGTGTACCCACACACAATTATTTTACCGTGTATTTTTAATACGAAGAAAATAGGCCATATTCACTATTTTAATTGAGGCATTTGAGTGCAATGCACGGTATCCTCGGCTGAAATTGATTGGTCGTGTGTTGGTTAAGAGAATCCATCCCCAAACTGAGTTAGGTGGACATGCGCCTATATGGGATGCCTTATCAATGGATGTTAGTGGCAGTATATGCTTGACCAATGCTCTTATGTGGAATGCCGTCGATGTAGTGACATTGCCATGCTCAGTGGGGTGAGGCGATGCCTGGTTACACCAGAAGATTGCCAAATGTCGAGTAAGCGGTGCCTATGTGTGGCCGTAATTCAAAATTGGAACGCATGCTGAGTGGAATTGACGCGCTGGATTATGGGATAAAATTGTGTGGCACGGTATGAGATGTGTCATAACGATTTGACCCTATAATCGGGACCCTTATGCTTATTGAGATGAAAGTGGTGGCGTTCCAATTGTTTGAGTTTGATTCTTGCATATGATTGTGTTTGAACTATGGAGACCTGTAGGGAGGAGCTGAGACGAGGTAAGTCTCTGTGATTGTGTGGCTATGTGGCTATACGGCTAGGTAGTATTTTCTTCTTAGTTAGAGTTTAAGGGGTGAACTTGCTAAGACATTGTCTCACCCCGTCGTGGGCTTTAATATTTTCATTTCCTTAGATGGCGATTCCTTCGGAACATTTTGGTCAGCCTAGGAGGGTCACCGAGTAGGTTACTAATATCTCTATTCTTGAGGGTCTAGGTCTATGAACTTGTGAGGACCACCGTCTAGGTTGATGCGGGCCTACCTCAGAGGGTACCCTATCAATTCAAAGCGTAGTATCACCATGGGCTCAATGGATACAGAGTGGGTCCCCTACATGATTTTGAGGTCCCAGCTTCGGTGGTAGACATCACTTTTGGCAAGGGTACAGCTGACCCTCCGGGTGGTGTAGTGTTGGACCCAAGTCCCCAAGAGACCTCAGAGTTTTTAGTTGGGGATTCGTGTGCCTAGAGGACTTGTAGGCTTTTTCTATTTGAGTAGACTCTTGACTATAGATTAGTGTTGTATATAAACCGGGGTGTTTATAAAGGTGTTTTGGTTGTAAATATGTTTCCTGCTTTTCTATCCCATATTGTTTGTTGTTGGGGATATTCATTCTTTCACATGCGCAATAAAATGAATTGGTCGGCGACGCGTCCTAAGACGTCACAAATTTTATTGACCATCGAGGGATCGGGGCTTGACATCCTCACCTGAAGTGGTATCAGAGTTGGTCGATAGTTGGAGTGATAAAGTGCCATAGGTTATGAGATAGTTAGTAGGAATGACCTTTGATTTTTTTGCCGATGCATGTGATTGATAGTTGTTGGTAGATTGTTTTGTGGGGATCGCTCAGCTTCTAATTTTGTGTGGAATTGGAAAGTAGGTTTTTGTGAAGAACTTGCGTAATGAGTGATCATGAGCAAAGGACTCCTAGGAAGAGAACCATTGGACCTGCGACTCGGGGTAGGACGCTAACGAGGGTCGGTACTCGAGGGGGTCATGGTCGAGCGCCGGTTCAAGCTAGCGTTAGTAGAGTAGCACCGCCTTTAGTTGGTGCTGGGGTAGCAGCTCTTGGCAATCCCAAAATCAATGGGATTGTTCAGGCGCTTAAGATGTTGGGAGCACTGATAGGGCAGCAGGCCAGAATCAAGCTGCCACCACTACAGCTATTGCTACCGCTGCCATTGTTGCCACCGCAGTCGTACCTGTCAAAGTTCCACCAAGGAACGTAGTGGTTGAGAGAGAGAGAGGCCCATGCACAAGTTGGTGGAGCGATTTTTGAAGTTGAACTCGCCAAAGTTTATTGGCGTTGGAGATCCCGAGCCTGCAACCCTCTAGATATAAGGCCTGGAGAAAGCAATTACACTGATGATGTGCAATGAGGAGGAAAAGGTTGTCCTAGCAGCATATCAGCTGCAGGGTAACGCGAGTACTTGGTGGAGGGCCGCGGAGGCAGAGTAGTACTCGAAGGTGAGGTTCCGGTGTGAAACGCCTTCTTGAGAGCTTTTAATGGCAAATATTTTTTTGGATAGTGCTCGAGAGCAGAAGATGGAGGAATTATAGCACCTCCGTCAAGGCATGCTAACTGTGGATTAGTATGAAGCTAAGTTTGCAAAGCTATCACAATACATTCCTAGACTAATGGAGGATCTTGAGGATAAAGCACGGAGGTTCATAAACAGCTTCCGACTGGAGCTGAAGAATCCATTGGTGCCTTTCGACCTGAAGGATTATAATGAACTATATGGTCGGGCCCAATTGAAATAAAGGAATCCGAATAAACAAGCCGCTACATATGGGTCACGATTTAGTTTGAACAGACATGGAAATAGGTTTGGGAAGAAATTTATGTCAGGAGGAAGGTATCTTGTCGTATCGAATAGGAAGGGTGGGATAGGTAAGTCTACGCTGAGTCAGATGGGCGTGTGTCACTTTTGCGAAAGGCAACATGGATCAACCCCCTACCATTCCAGGCCGGGTGTTTGTTATGAGTATGGCCAGTAGGGCCACATCGCCAAGAATTGTCCTAGAAGATCTATGGGACAATGGGACAACAATAGTTGTCGCTGCCACCTCCGATGGATTAGATTAGAGGGTATGCGTCGCAAAGTACACAACAAGGTGGACATAACAGACCTACAACACAAGGAAGGGTGTACACCATCATTAGAAGACATGCTAAGGACTCGCCTGATGTGGTTATAGGTATTGTTTCCCTGAACGACCACGTTGCTTATGCTTTATTTGACCATGGTGCAACACATTCATTTATAGCTAAGCAATTTGTTAAGTTAATAGAATTGAGTCCTGAAATGTTGGAGTCTGTGGTTAGTATACAAAGTGGGTCCCCTATAGGATTTTGAGGTCCCAGCTTCGGTGGCAAACGTCACTTTTGGTAAAGGTACAGTTGACCCTCTGGGTGGTGTAGTGCTGGACCCAAATCCCCAAGAGATCTTAGAGTTTTCAGTTGGGGATTCGCGTGCCTAGAGGACTTGTAGGATTTTCTGTTTGAGTAGACTCTTGATTGTAGACTAGTGTTGTATATAATCCGGAGTGTTTATAAAGGTGTTTTGATTGTGAATATGTTTCCTACTTTTCTATCATATGCTATTTGTTGTCAGGGATATTCATTCGCTTCCGCATGCGTAATAAAATGACGTCACAAATTTTATCGACCACCAAGGGATGGGCACACGCTCGAGGATCAGAGCTTGACATCCCTACCTGAAGTGGTATTAGAGTTGGTCGATAGTTGGAGTGATAAGGTGCAATAGGTTATGGGATAGTTAGTAGAATGACCTCTATTTTTTTTGCTGATGCATGTGATTGATAGTTGTTTGGTAGATTGTTTTGTGGGGATCGCTCAGCTTCTAATTCTGTGTGGAATTGGTAAGCGAGTTTCTATAAAGAACTTGTGTAATGAGTGATCAGGAGCAAAGGACTCCTAGGAAGAGAACCATTGGACTTGTGACTTGGGGTAGGACGTCGACAAGGGTCGATACCTGGGGGGGTCATGGTTGAGAGCCGGCTTAGGTTAGCGCTAGTAGAATAGCACTGCCTCCAGTTGGTGTTGGGGTAGCAACCCCTAGCAATTCCAGAATTGATGGGATTGTTCAGGCGCTTGAGACGTTAGGAGCATTGATAAGGCAGTAGGCCTAGAATCAAGCCGTCGCCACCACCACTGCTGCTACAGCTGCTGCTACCATTGCCGTTGCTACCGTCGCAGCCGTACCTGTCGAAGTTCCACTAGGGAATGTGTAGGTTAAGGGAGAGAGGCCTAAGCACAAGTTGGTGGAGCAGTTCTTGAAACTGAATTCGCCAAAGTTCACTGGTGCTGGAGATCTCGAGGTTGCAACTCTCTGGATACAAGACCTAGAGAAAGCCTTTGCACTACTAATGTGTAATGAGGAGGAAAATGTTGTCCTAGTAGTATATCAGCTGTAGGGTAATATGAGTACTTGGTGGAGGGCCACTAGAGGCATAGTACCAGAAGGTGAGGTTCCGGTGTGGAACGCCTTCTTGAGAGCTTTTAATGGAAATACTTTTCGGATAGCACTCGAGAGTAGAAGATGGAGGAATTCCAGCACCTTCGTCAAGGCATGTTAACCGTGGATCAGTATGAAGCTAAGTTTGTGGAGCTATCGTAGTACGTTCCTAGACTAGTGGAGAATTTTGAGGATAGAGCACGGAGGTTCAGAAACGGCCACCGACCAGAACTGAAGAATCCGTTGGTGCCTTTTGACTTGAAGGATTATAATGACCTATATGGTCGAGCCCAATTGATAGAAAGGAATCTGAACGAACAAATCGCTACATCTGGGTCACAATTCGGTTCGAACATAGATGTGAATTGGTTTAGGAAGAAACCTATGTCAGGAGGAAGGTATCATGTCCCATCGAATAGGAAGGGTGGGATAGGTAAGTCTGTGCCGAGTTAGATGGGCGTGTGTCGCTTCTGCGAAAGGCGACATGGATCAGCCCCGTGCCATTCCAGGCTGGGTGATTGTTATGAGTATGGCCAGCATGGACATATCGAGAGGAATTGTCCCAGAAGACCTATGGGACTGCAACAGTTGTCGCCGTCATCGCCGATGGGTTAGATTAGAGGGTACGCGCCGTAGAGTACACATCAAGGTGGACAGAACAGACCTCCAGCACAAGGAAGGGTGCACACCATCATTAGAGGATAGGTTAAAGACTTGCTTAATGTGATTACAGGTACTGTTTCCCTAAACGACCACGTTGCCTATGCTTTATTTGACCTTGGTGCAATGCATTCATTTATAGCTGAGCAATTTGTTAAGTTGATAGAATTGAGTCCTAAAATGTTGGAGTCTGTGGTTAGTATATCTACACCGCTAAAAGATAATGTGTTGTCTACTATGGGTTGTACTAGTTGCAAGTTAGTGATTGGTGAGCGAGAGAGGAGGATAGATTTGATAGTCCTAGCCATGTATGATTTTGATGTAATAATTGGCATGGACTGGCTCACCAAGCAATGAGCTAAGATGGACTACTATCGTAAAGCAATTTAGTTTAACCCGTTAGCGGGAAAAAGTTTCGAGTTTATTGAGAGTCGAGGAGGACCCTCGATTACTTTAATCTCGTCACTTGAGGCAACCCATTTGTTAGAGGTGGGTTGTCAAGGTTACTTAATGACTGTCGTGGATACGACAGTTGAGGAGCTGAAGATTGAAGACATTGCTGTAGTGCAAGAATTTCCAAACGTGTTTTCAAAGGAATTGCCAAGCCTGCCGCTAGAGAGAGAGATAGAGTTCGTTATCGAGTTAGCACCCGGGACAGAGCCAATCTCTAAGGCTCCTTACCGAATGACATTGTCTGAGTTGAAAGAACTGAAGGTTCAGATGCAAGAGTTGTTGGATAAATGATTTATACATCCCAATGCATCACCTTGGGAAGTACTAATTCTGTTCGTGAAGAAGAAATATGATTCATTGCGCCTGTGCATCGACTATTGTCAACTTAATTAGGTGATGATTAAGAACAAGTATCCACTTCCGAGAATTGACGACTTGTTTGATCAGCTACAAAGAGCGTCAATATTTTCTAAAATCAACTTGAGGACAAGGTATCATCAGTTGAGGATAGAAACGAAGACATACCGAAGTCATCATTTCGTACTCGATACGACCATTATGAGTTCACTATAAGGGTGAGCATCAGTCCAGGGTTGACCTTGGATCGACCCTAGACTAGCCCAACCCTGCCGGTCTTGGTTCGGTTCCCAAGGAAATTGGGTCGGTCCTTGGTCCTTAAATTCCTTGACCAACACTGTGCGGATTGGTCCTCGGTCTTGATAGTTTCGGGTCGAATCCAACTTGGATGGACCTTGACTATATATATATCTAATATATTACTTATAATTTGTATATATAAAGAAAATCTTAAAATAAACGATGTCAACAATATTGAACAGCTCTTTAGTGAGGAGTTCAAGTAATTTTACATTGTTCTTTAATAGCATAGATTTTAAATATCTTTTACGGCGTCAATAATCATAATTTACGAAGGAGAAAAATGTTTTTGTGAGGAGTCCTCACAGTGTCCAAAAAGGCATAAACAGTTCCTTATGACATCATCCTCTAATATATGTTCTCTTTTGTCTTATATGTCTTATTAGTCTTCAATTTGCAAAAATCGAACGGAACAACTTCTTCGCTCACCACTTAACACTTGCCTCGCTCACCTTGGGTCACTTGTGCCGCTCGCCGCTTGATGCTTGCTTGGTGTGTTGCTTCTTGCTCGACATTCAATACTCATTCCATTCGATGCTCACCTCACTTGACTCTCACCGCTTGCCTTTCTTAGCTGACCTCGCTTATCATTGAATCCATTGGGTCGGTATGGTCCTCGCTTGCCATTTTAAGGAGTACAAAAAGTGAAATAAAAAATTATTGGTTGGTCTTGGGTTGACCTTGAAATTGGACCAAACTCATTAGGTCAGTTTGATCCTCAATCGCTTTTTTAAGGAGTACAAAAAATGAAATAAAAAATTATTGGTTGGTCTTGAGTTGCCCTTGAAACCGAACCGAACCTATTGGGTTAGTTCGGTCCTCAATCATTTTTTTAAGGAGTACAAAAAATAAAATAAAAAATTGTCGATTGGTCTCGAGTTGATCTTGGAACTGGACCGAACCCATTAGGTCGGTCCGGTTCTTGGCCCCAAGCTTAATAGGGTTAGTCCTTGGTCCCAAAAATTGAGGACCGGCATTATGCGAGTTGGTCCTAGGGTTGGGGGCAGACCAGCCCAACCTGGATCATGCTCACCCCTAGTTCATTATAATGCCGTTTGGTTTGACGAACGCCCCAGTTAATTTTATGGATATGATGAACCGAGTATTTAAAGAGTATCTGAATTAGTTTATGATTGTGCTCATCGACGATATCCCGGTGTACTCGAGTAATCTTGAGGAGCATGGAAGGCATTTGAGCATGGTACTTCAGACACTGAGGAATCATGAATTGTACACTAAGTTTAGCAAGTGCGAGTTTTGGTTGACTCGTGTTGCTTTCCTAGGGCACGTGATTTCAGGCGAAGGAATCTCTGTGAACTCGACTAAGATCAAAGCAGTTATCAGCTGGCCAAGACCGACTACAGTGACAGAGATCAGAGACTTTTTGGGTTTAGCAAGGTATGATAGAAGGTTTGTGAAAGGATTTTCAGCATTAGCCTCACCATTGACTCAATTTGCGGAAGAAGGAAGAGAAATTTGTGTGGACGGATAAATGTGAGCGTAGTTTCCAAGAGCTTAACCAGAAGCTGACTACTGCACTAGTGTTAACATTACCATTTGGTTTTGGAGGATACGAGATCTATAGTGATGCGTCGTTGAGAGGACTGGATTGCGTGTTAATGCAGTATGGCATAATCATTGCATACGTGTCCCGTCAGTTAGGATCTCATGAGCTGAATTATCTGATGCATGACTTAGAACTCGCAACAATCATTTTCGCTCCGAAGATTTGGAGACATTATTTGTGTGGAGAAAGATTCCAAATCTTCACAAACCATCAAAGTCTCAAGTATCTATTCTCTTAGAAGGAGTTGAATATGAGATATTGTCGTTGGATGGAACTTCTGAAGGACTATGATTATGATATCTTGTATCACTCTGAAAAAGTGAATAGGGTCACAGACGCTTTGAGTTGAAAGTCTTCAGTCACATAGATGATGGTCAAGGAATGGAATTTACTTGAGAGAGCTTGAGATTCGGTCTTCAAATTTGAGGTAGGCCACATTTCGAATTTTATGGCCACCCTCGGAATTGAGCCAGAAGTGCAAATTAGAATCAAGATGCTTTAGTTGATAGACCCAAATGTTCAGAAGATCCTGCAAAAGGATAGCAATAAGAGAAAAGTTGACTTGTAGATTTCTAAAGATAGAAAACTAAGGTTCAGAGGACGATTGTGTGTACCTGACGATGGAGAGCTTAAAGGAGAGATCTTGTCAGAAGCTCATCGTAGCAGTTACAGCATTCATCTAAGCAATACTAAAATGTATCAGAATTTACGTCAACATTATTGGTGGTCTTGTATGAAAGTGGACATCGCCAAGGACATCACTAAGTGTTTGATATGTTAGCAAGTGAAGGCCCATCATTGTAAACCGGGAAGATTTCTATAACCTCTTGAGATTCCCAAGTGAAAGTGGGAACGCATCATAATGGATTTTGTGACAGGCTTATCAAGGAGTCAGAGAGGTAATGATTCCGTTTGGGTAGTGGTCAATAGACTGACGAAGTCGGCTCACTTCATTGATGTACGAAAGGATCTTGCATTGGACATATATGTAGAATTGTACGTGTGTCAGATTGTTCGTCTACATGGAGTGCTGGTGACGATTACATTAGATCGAGACCCGAGATTTACAACTGCCTTTTGAAAAAGTTTACAGACCGCCTTAGGAACGAAGCTATAATACAGTACGACCTATCATCCTCAAACAGATGGCCAGTTTGAGAGGATGATTCAAACCCTTGAAGACATGCTGTGAGCTTGCGTGTTGGATTTCAAGGGAAGCTAGGAGGAACAACTTCATATTGTCGAGTTCGCCTACAATAACAGCTACCAGTAGAGTATTCATATGGCACATTTTGAAGCGTTGTTTGGCAGAGCGTGTAGAATGCCGATTTGTTGGGATGAGGTTGGAAAACAAAAGATCACATGCCTAGAGTTAGTTCAGTAGTCAATGGATGCAATTGCCATCATCAGGGACAGACTAAAGACCACTCAAAGCTGCCAGAAAAGCTACGCAGATAAGTGTCGAAGGCCATTGGAATTCCAAGTTGGTGAGCACATTTTTCTGAAAGTATCACTGATAAGGGATACTTCACGCTTCAGCAAAAAGGGAAAGCTAAGTCCGAGGTACATAAGTCCCTTTGAGATTCTGGAAATAATAAAATTCTAGCGTATCATCTTGCATTGCCACCAAGGTTGGCACAAGTGCATGATGTCTTTCATGTGTCGATGTTGAGGAAGTATGAACCCGACCTGACCCATGTACTAAATTTTGAAGAATTAGACGTGGACAATAAGGTGTTGTACGTGAAAATACTGGTTCAGATTGTAGATTGAAAGGAGCAGGTTCTGCGTACTAAGGCAATCCCGATGGTTAAAGTGGTCTAGCAATATCATGGCACAGAAGAAGCAACTTGGGAAAGTAAAGATTTTGACGAGACGACTCCATCCCCACCTTTTTGTTTAAAGATTTGTAATAATTTAAATTTCGAGGACGAAATTTTTATAAGAGGGGAAAAGTTGTGACATCCTAATTTTCCAGTTCTGTTTTCAATTTAATAAGTTAGGCTTTTCATCGACACGCCTATAGTTTTATTCTTTGAGCTAATCACTCACAAGATACCTAAACTATCTGGTGAAGCCGTTAAGGGATTTTAATGCAATAGATTTGAGAATTCGACTATGAATTAACTGCTTGACCTTGCTATTCTGCAAGGGTCATTACGACATAGTTAAAAATCACTTAGAGACTGAAGATAGGTCGATTCAATAGAACCATGTGATTAACTGTAAGTGATTCCATCTAATTGCAAAATTCTTGTTGATCGGCACTAGACTAATGTTTCTGTCATTTCTGTACCCTATGTTTGTATTTGAAATCTCGAGATTTTCACGACAATTGAGAGTTGCCAAAGAGTCGAAGATGTACAATGTGGCTAGAAAATAATTGACCACGAGTCAATTGCACTAAAAATTCCTAAAAACTACCTGGTAGGCTAAGTTACACTAAAATCCTGCTTGGTTGAAATTAACTGCGAATTTAAATCCAATTTCAGAAATTGAAAGTTCTGTCATGTCACGATTCATTTTAGGACCGTTGATTCATCCTCCGAAGGTTTTTCTGTAAACCGAGATTTTTGACGAAAATTCAAAATAAAGGTATTTTGGACCGGAAAAATCAGAAGGTTGTTTTTTGTCACGTTTTTGGGATTCAAGTTGGATAAATTGACGAGAAAAATGTGAATTCAAGTGTGGGCCTCTTGGTTGAATTTATAGGCATCAAATTAGGTTCAATTGAAAGAGAATTGGAGGGCAATTGAATCAATTTGAGTGGCCAATGTACAAAATTCGTAGGCCATGGGGCACTCAACATTTGGACCATTTGGAAAGTGTGTTGAGCAAGATTGAGGGCTACAAATTGGCAATGGATGATAGCCCAAGTGGTGGGGGCATGCAATGATCAAGAAAGGGGATATTTGTGGCCATTGGGACCCTCCAACCTTCGACAACCTTCTTCTCTTTCATCGAGCCCCACCTTTCTCCATTATTGGCCTTTTTGAGCTCCAAAAACTAGAGAAAAACAGAGCAAGCTTCCCCCTTAGTTGTTGACCACCATCGGAGCCCCTGCCACCGCTCTCTCACCTGTCATGCACCGTTCGCTCATCCTACACCATCGTTCGTGCCTAGGCCGTCATCCCCTGCCATCTCGAGCTCGTCCAGCCATCGTAAATCGTCATTCAACCATTTGTCACCACCACCATCGCCCCTGCTCGCTCGTCTAGCCACCTTGTCGCCTCAGCACACCATTCCAACCTCGGTCCCCTCGGGTTCGGCCTTGAACAGAACCAAACCCCTCAACCCTGCTGATAGCTCCGTGTGACTTTTCCGAGCCCTTCCGAACCTCTGTTGGTGTCGTCGTGGACTTGGTTGTTGCGCTCATTTGCATTGTCATTGTCATGGACTCACCAGATTGCTAAACTAGTGAGTTTACTTGTTAAGCTCTACTTAGTGAGTTAATGACGCTTAGTGGATAATTAGTTTAGGCTAATTAGGGTTTAGGTGGTTAGTTATAATATATTAGTGACTTAATTATTCGTTTGTGCATGTTAGGTTGTTAGAAGGGATAGATTATGGACTAAAGTAGTCATACTATTTATCTAGATAAGTTCGAAAATTTTCTAGGCCCGTTTAGATGGTTAGATTAGCGTTTCTGGCCTAAGTTGCTATTTATTGCATTTCAATTGAATTATTTAATTAATTTTGGTATTTATTTAATTATTTAATATTTTCTGAAAATTATACCAGGATAGCCGATGACTAGAATTTTGTATTGATTACAATTGTGTGCTTGGTTTATTTAATTGAGTGTTAATTTGTGCAAATTGAGTGGTGATTTGAATTTTGGTTATTTATTCGAAAATTGTGAAATTTCATTATTTAATTAGAAAATTCTGAGTGTCGAGTTTTAACACCGAAAATGATTTTAGACCATATCAAACCATGGGATTTTAAAAGGAAGAGCATAAGTTTTTTTTGGTTCAAATTGACCATGTACCCATACACAATTATTTTACCATGTATTTTTAATACAAAGAAAATAAGTTAGGTTCACTATTTTAATTGAGGCATTTGAGTGCCATGCACGGTGTCTTGGGCTGAGATTGACTAGCTATGTGTTGGTTAAGAGAACCCGTCCCCGAAGTGAGTCGGGTGGACATGCCCTTATATGGAATGCCCTATCAATGGATGCCGGTTGCAGTAGAAGCTGGACCAATGCTCCTATGTGGAATGCTATCGACGTAGTGACATTGCTGCACTCAGTGGGGTGAGTCGATACTTGGTTACGCCAGAAGATTACCGAACGTCGAGTAGGCCGTGCTCGTGTGTGGTCGTGATTAAAAATTGGAATGCATGCTAAGTGGAATTGACGTGCCGAATTATAGGACAAAATTATATGGCACAGTATGGGACGTGTCAAAATTATAATCGGGACCCTTGTGCTTATTGAGATGAAAGTGGTGACATTCCAATTGTTTGCGTTTGATTCCTGCATATGGTTGTGTGTTTGAACTGTGCTGACTTGCAGGGAGGAGCTAAGACGAGGTAAGTCTCTGTGATTGTGTTGCTGTGTGGTTGTACGGCTAGGCGTATTTCATTCATAGTCGGAGTTTTGGGGGTAAACTTGCTAAGATATTGTCTCATTCTATTGTGGGCTTTAATATTTTCAAGTCCTTAAATGGCGGTTCATTCGAAACGTTTTGGTTAACCTAGGAGGGTCACCAAGCAGGTTACCGATATCTCTGTTCCTGGGTGCCACGGGGTCTCGGTCTATGAACTCATGAGGACCACCGTCTAGGTCGATGTGGGCCTACCTCAAAGGATACCCTATCGATTCAGAGTGTGGTATTGTCGAAAGCTCAATTAATATAGAGTGGGTCCCCTACAAGATTTTGAGGTCCCAGCTTCGGTGACAAACGTCACTTTTGGCAAGGGTACAACTGACCCTCCGGGTGGTGTAATGCTAGACCCAAGTCCCCAAGAGACCTCGGAGTTTTCAATTGGTGATTCGTGTGCCTAGAGGACTTGTAGACTTTTCTATTTGAGTACTCTTGACTGTAGACTAGTGTTATATATAAATCGAGGTGTTTATAAAGGTGTTTTGATTGTGAATATGTTTCTTACTTTTATATCACATATTGTTTGTTGTCAGGGATATTCGTTCGCTTCCACATGCGCAATAAAATGAATGGGTTGGCGACGCATCTTGGAACGCAATAAATTTTATCGACCACCGAAGAATGGGCACACGCTCAAGGATCGGGGTATGACAATATCAACATCTAAAATCAATAACATTTCTCTTGAATTTTTTTTTTTCAAATAACCAATGACAACACTATTCAAACTAGCATTATATGCATTGATAGTGGACACATTTTTCTCTATTCTCCACTCGTAAATCATTTCTCAACCATCTTCCTGATCTTCATACCCTTATAATTATGCATCACGACAAAGTTGATAATTCTTTTATGCAACTTCTAGTCTTCATCAATAAAATGTGAAGTGAAACATACATAGTTCCAATTCTGAATGTAACTCTATGTATAAATCATGAGTGTGATTTTGGAATTAATTTACCAAAGTAAGTTTTTAAGCTAGTTTTTTCACAAAGGTTCGTGCAATTTTTAACTATTGTAAATTGTGACATATGTTTGAAGAGAGGTTATAGCATAGTGACTAAATCACAAAATCAACACGCTTAACCGAGGAAAATTTGGTGTTGACTAATTATGATTATTTGAAGAAGCACTCGATTACAACAAATCTTATCAAACTCTCACATCTTAAAACACTAGCACCACTAGTACTTGTATCTTCCCTTTATGTCAGACAACTATATTGCATCAATAAATAATTTTTGCTTCTTGTTTATAAAAATAAGTGCATTGGAAGTCCTAAAACTTGTTACGGAATTGAGTCTAAAAGCTTTTATAAAGTATAATTAAGTCATAAAACTTCTTACAAAAGTGTAAGTGAGTTCTAAAACTTTCAAAAAGTCTAGTATAGTTCTAAAACTTGTCAAATTGGTCCAAACAAGTCATTTTATTATTTGCACTTTTTTAAAATTTTAGGAATTGGTCACACTTTTTTAATGAAAGTTTTAGGACTAAATTACATTTTCGTAACAAGTTGTAGAACTTGAATACACTTTTTGAAAGTTTTTGGATTCAACTACACTTTTGTAATAAGTTTTAGGGCTTTTGGTGCACTTATCTTTTGTTCATATTATGAGATAATTCTTGCACCTTCTCAAGTGCGTTCACATTACAATACTACAATTATAATATACATATATGGGGCCTCGCAATAATTGCACTTTTTTTTTTTGGATAAATACACTAATGGTGCCATAAGTTGTGTACGGCGCTCACTTTGGTGCCAAAAGTTTCCGTCAGATCACTTAAGTGCCAAAAAATTTGAAAAACACTCACTTTGATGCCAACGCCGATCTAAATTGCCGGAAATCCGACGTGGCCTTTTTTATTATTTAATTTCTTATATTGATGTGGCTCGCCGGAGAGTCCAGTCAACGTGTAAACCACCAAATGACGTCGTTTGGCGTCTTAAACCCCAAGTCGAAACCCTAAATCCCCAAATTGAGAGAGAGAGAGAGAGAGAGAGAGAGAGAGAGAGAGAGAGGCCATGGCGGCATCGTTGTCTTCTTCCCCGAAGAACAACACCAACAGAGAGAGAGAGAGAGAGAGAGAGAGAGAGAGAGAGAGAGAGAGAAGCCATGGTGGCATCATCTTCTTCTCCGAAGAACAACACCAACAAAGAGAGAGAGAAGCCATGGTGGCATCATCTTCTTCTCCGAAGAACAACACCAACAAAGAGAGAGAGAAGCCATGGCGATGTCATCTTCTTCCTCGAAGAACAATGCCAACAGAGAGAGAGAAGGCCATGGTGGCGGCGTTGTCTTCTTCCCCGAAGAACAACACCAGCAGAGAGAGAGAAGCCATGGCGGCATCATCTTCTTCTCCAAAGAACAACACCACCAGAGAGAGAGAGAAGCCATCGCGATGTCGTCTTCTTCCCCAAAGAACAATGCCAACAGAGAGAGAGAAGCCATGGCGGCAGCGTCTTCTTCCCTGAAGAACAACACCAGCACCAGCCACTCTTTGAACAGAGCCCAATCCACCATCTCCATTTGTGCCCTCCTTGTTTCCCTCGCACTCCTCGTCTTCTCTCTCTCTCTCTCTACATCTTCAATCCCCCTTCTTCCTCCTCCTCCTCCGCCCTCGCCTCCTATTTTCCCATCACTTCTTGGCCGTGCAATGGTGGCTGAGCACGAGCGATGGTGGCCGAGCACGGTGGTTGAGCGACGATTGCCAAGCACGATGGCCAAGCGACGGAGGCCGAGCATGGTGGCCAAGCGACAGTGGTTGAGCAAGCTAGGTCGGCGAGGATGAACAAAAAAAAAAACCCTAATTTCAATCACAAATGAGTTATACGGCGTCGTTTTTCCTAAGCCATCCACATAGGATGGCAAAATGACATCGTTTTCTTAAGTAGGATAGAAAACAACGTCGTTTAAAGGGTTTATCGAATTTTCTTTTTAAATATAAAGCCATGTAATCATTTTGGCTGGAATTTCTTGTCGGTGGCACCAAAGTGATTGTTTTTTCTCCGATTTAGCACTTAAGTGATCCGGCGGAAACTTTTTTGACACCAAAGTGAGCGCCATACACAACTTATGGCACCATTAGTTTACTTATCCCTTTTTTTTGGGTCAAAAGATAATAATTACACTTCAAATTATATGTTTTCATTTTCTCTTTATTTATGCTTCTCGAAAAATAAAGCCAAGCAGTTGATTTCACCGATTGGATACCTTGTTTTTCCCAGATGTCTACTTTAAGTCTTCCTCACCTTCATCACACGGTGCTTCAATTATTAGAGTCACTGCATAATAGGATTGCTTCATTACCATTACATGTTATTAGATCACCTAAATCAAGCAACATAGAGATTAGAGCCAATATCAAGAATAAGAAGAGATTGCAGCACAAATTGTTAAGGCCTCCATTCTCTTTAGCTCCAAAACTATCAAGTTTATCTAACTTATTGGTCAATGAAAAGCCAAAGAAAATCACAAAGTCGATCACAAAAAAAAAATAAAAAATCAAACTTTGGTTGTATTAACAAAATAAGGGCGCGTTTGGTAACGCTTCTATTCTCGGGAACATTTTCTGATTAGAAATTATTATTTTTTATTTTGTTCCCGGGAATAATTTCTAAACAAAAGAATGCGTTTGGTAACTACACAAAATTTCTAATTCTGGAATAGAATTGCATTTGATACCGTGCTCAAAATTTCTACTCCAAATTATTTTCTTTTAATTTTTAAATAATTTTATTACTTTTTTCCTTGTTTTTTTTTCTTTTTTTTTTTTCCTTTCTTTGTCTTCTTCTTCTTCTTCTTCAGGTTGTCGGTCACCAGCCTTGGGATGATCGGCGACCGGCTAGACGAGAGCCGGTGACCTCATCGGAGCTTCACCAACCCTCGTTAACTGAGCCTCGCCGGCTAGGCGAGGCTCATCCGAGCCATGGCTAGGCAAGCCTCACCAAGGCTGGACAAGCCTTGCCCGATCAGGTGAGCCTAGACGGTGGTTAGGGGAGGCCCGGGCAAGGCTTACCTGGCCACCGGTGAGGCTGAGCCTCCCCGGTGGCTGGGCTTGCGTCCGGCAAGCTCGTCGGACCAATTGCCGGCAACCAGCGGCGGTAGGCAACGAACGACAACGGTGACGGTGGCAATAGATGAAGAAGAAAGAGGGAAAAAGAACAAGAGAAAAGAAAAGAAAAAGAGAAAATAGGTGCTTGATTCTAGAATTGTTCCCGAGAACAAGAATCATTTTTTTTTAATTCTCAATTCTACTCCAAATCTATTCTCGGGAACAAGTATTCTACCAAACGTATTTCTGTTCCAAATTTACTCTCGGGAACAAAAGAACAGAAACAAGCACTGTTTGGCAAGTTTGCCAAACGGGCCCTAAGTGTTTTTGAATAGATAAAAGTTTCAATCTTTCAATCTTCTTTCAATCACAATTAAAAGTGAAAATAAGAAATGACATTTCAAAGGAATTTAGTTGCTTATAGAAACAATTTTTTCATTTCTCAATGATCGCGAAAAATGATCAGTCATATCTATGAAAATCAAAGGTAAATATATATATATATATATATATATATCCATAAGAATCTAATGTTGATTAAGCAATATAAACTCATGTGTGTTTATCAAATGGTTAAAAAGAAAGATGGAAATTTATTTGCAACTAAAACAATGAAGTCCTCTTAATTAAGCATAGTACTCCAAGTCTTGTCAACGTGAACTATTTCACATTTCTTGGACATGTCAATATTGAAAATTTTAGTTTAACTGAATTCCATCTCTAAAAACACACAATCCATAAAGACCACTTGAAACGTAACAAGATAAGTGCTTTTAAATTGCAAATGGAATATTAGGAAAGAAAGTTACTTATAGGAAAAACGTTTTGACAAAATTGTCATGCTCCTCCTTAATCTAGCTTTCCTTAGACTTGTAGTGCTGTGCTCTTAGTAAAAGGGTGAGTTTGGTTAAAGATGAGAGTGAGAAAGTATTAGAGTTGAGAGGCTATTAGGGTTCTGCCTCTTCCGCCAATGTAACTTTAGATCTAGAAGAGAAAATTAAAAAGAAGAAAGAAAAACAAGGCATCTTGATCCGTTTCAATTGGTCAAGTTTGGCATAATGAATTGAGAACTAGACCAGTTATTGTGGTTTTAAATTTTGAGAATAAAGAACCACCAAAAATTGGTAGATTCAATCTGATTCTCATATTAGACCAATACTCGAGCTCATCCCTAAAACAAGCCCTCTCAATTTCGGAAATTTACAAAATTTCACCTACACATGTAAATAAAGAGTGCAGGACACCTGGAGTGCCATAACTTGGCACGCCGGGACACTTAAGTGCCATAACTTTAAAATGGTACACTTAAGTGCCATCATCGGAGTAAAATGGGACACTTAAGTGCCACTTCGGCGAAAATCCGGCCAAATGGCTGACGTGGCAATTTTCCGGCAAGTTTAGTCCAAAACGGCGTCGTTTTGCACGCTAACGTGGCGGGGAAAACGCAAAAACGATGCCGTTTCGTGTCTACGTGTAAATAATAATATAAAAATTAATTAAATTATAAAGTATTCAAAAAATTTAAAAAAAAAGAGAAAAATTAAAAAAATTAAGAAAAATTTAAAAATTAAGAAAAATTTAAAATTTTTAAAAAATTAAGAAAATTAAAGAAAAGGGGGGGGGTGGAGGTCGAACGGGCGGCTGAGGGCTGAGCCCTCGCCGCCGCCGCCTCCCCGCCGTCGCCGGGAAGGGTCGGCGACGGAGGGGGGAGGGTCGGCCGGGGTTGCCGGCCCCCGGCCGACCGACGGCGAGGGCTACGAGCCCTCGCCGGATCGCGGCAAGGGCCGCGACCCTCGCCCAGATTGGCCTCGTCGGCCCCTGGCCAGGGCTCGGCGACCCCGGCCCTTGGCCAGGGCCCGGCGACCCCGACACCTGGCCAGGGCCCGGCGACCCCGGCCGACCCTCCCCACTCCGTCGCCGGCCCTTCCCGGCGGCGGCGGGGAGGCGGCGAGGGCCCGCGAGCCCTCGCCGGATCTGGGTGAGGGCCGCGACCCTCGGCCAGATCCGGCGAGGGGTCGCAGGCCCTCGCCGCCTCCCTGCCGCCGCCGGGAAGGGCCGGCGACGGAGTGGGGAGGGTCGGCTGACCGGCGGCGAGGGTCCGCGAGCCCTCGCCCAGATCTGGGGCGAGGGTCGCGGCCCTCGCCGCAATCCGGTGAGGGCTCGCAGCCCTCGCCGTCGGTCGGCCAGGGGCCGGCGACCTCGGCCGACCCTCCCCCCTCCGTCGCCGGCCCTTCTCGGCGACGGCGGGGAGGCGGCGGCAACGAGGGCTCAGCCCTCAGCCGCCCGTTCAACCTCCCCCACCCCCCCTTTTTTTTTTATTTTTTAAAAATTTCTTATTTTTTTAATTTTTTTAATTTTATTATTTTTTTAAATTAAAATTTTTAAAATTTTCTTTTTTTAAAATTTTTAAAATTTTTAAAATTTTCTTTTTTTAAAAAAATTTTAAAAATTTTAAAAATTTTCTTTTTTTTAATTTTTTTTAATTTTTATGTTGATTTGGAGCTACGGCGAGCCACGTAGGCAAAAAATAATAATAAAATATTGCCACGTAGGATTTCCGGCAAGGGTCGCCGGAGGTGGCACTTAAGTGTCCCACTCGAAAAAAAAAAAGTGGCACTTAAGTGTACCGTTTTGAAGTTATGGCACCTAAGTGTCCCGGCGTGTCAAGTTATGGCACTTGTGGTGGACTTCTGGCTGTAAATAAATTTACTAAATTACCCCTTTAATGCTTAGTTTTGCCATTTTATCACTTTTCCCCATTCAAGATGCAACAAAACATTTTTGTAATCATTATTCTAGGCATGTCAGAATACTTTTCAATTCAAGCTAAATATTTACAATAGCTCAACCTATTATTATTGGAATCTAATCACGCATAGTGTAAAATTTAAACTTAATTAACAAACAATCAATCAACCAAATTCAAGATTAATAAGAAAATTAATATAACTTAGTTTCTGGAGTTTTAACTTACCTTGAATGGGATCTTGAACAACCAAAGCCTTTAATTATCTTAAAAGCAATATCAACAGCTTTATTCTTTAAAACAATAAAACTAGTTTAATAAAAAAATAAAGTTTATTGATGTAATTAATAAGAATACTTAAAAAAATGAGATTAAAAGCTTAAACAACACAAATGTAGGACCTTGGCTTTTCTTTGAAAGGTTGGGAAGATGAATTGAAATGGAAAGTTGAAGGCTTAAAGATGGTGATATGGGCATTCTTGGAGAATTGTCGTATGTATCATGGTAAAAAAGAGAGGTAAGTTGAGAAGATATCACAAGAGTTTGAAAAAGATAAGAACAATAAACCCAAGTTAAGAGTAATGATAAAGTTGGATTTGAAGCTCGTAATGTAAAATGAATGAAATATGACCAACTATAAATGTTGCAAATAGGGGTAAATACACTAGAAATGTCAAAAGTTGTGTACATGGCTCACTTTGGTACCAAAAATTTATTTTGAATCACTTAAGTCTCAAAAAGTTTTAAAAAGATCATTTTAATGCCAACACCGATCTAATTGATTGGAAATCTGACGCGATAGTTTTTTTTTAATTAATTTTTGAAGTCGATGTGGCTTGCCGGAAAATACAATCAACATGCAAACAATAAAATGATGCCGTTTAAGGTCTTTCCCCTAAGTAAGAACCCTAAATCCCCAATCTGAGCACGTACTTTAATTTTCTCCTAAAGTTATAAGTTTACTCTTACAAATGGAGGGCATAAGTTTCAGCAACAGCTTACATTCATGCTAAAAAAACGAATTAGATAGTGAGTGTTGTTGTTATTACGGATTACCAAGTTTGAGAATGACATCTTGGACTTGATTGTGTCCTACGAGAATATTACATGGGTGCGGCAAATATAAAAAATGCTCAAAATAATGGACAAGTTAAAGGATGTTGACTTAATGCAAGTTCAAATGAAGAGTTTAGCATCTGTGATCAACCATTTAAAAAGGGATGTTTAAAGGCTAAAAATTGAAAGAAACTTTTATCGAGCGTTAATTCTGTTATTATTTTCTTGTGTAGTCTATTCAAATGTGAAATGAGGAATGAGAAGGAGTTTGTATGCCTACTATAGTCAAAGATGTGGAATATGTACTTGTATTGGGTTATTTGTAAATAAAGTGTGTTCTTGATTTGTTGCAATTTTTATATGGAACAAAAGGTTTTGTTGCAATTTATGGTAGAAATTGAATGTTGGAGTTGAAATTCATTGGTTGTGAGCATTTAAAAGTTTTCTTGCTTGGTTGTATATTGTCAATGTTTGTTTTACTAAGTTTTTGCTTTGGATGTAATGATCTGCAACATTTTTTGTTTGTTAATGGTTTGCCGGTTTGCTGCAACTATTATTGCAAAACATGGTAAAATTAAGGGATGCTAGCAAATTCACGATTGACTATTTCAGTATCATAAGTTATAAACAGTGATTGTTTGAGTGTCAAGTTTTTATAAAAGTGATCATTTAAGTATTAATCGCGATTAAAAAGTGATCATTTATGTTGCACAAGTTTTTTTTTTTTTTAAAGAACATGTTAGTTTCAAATGTCACTTGACTTGTTGCACCAATTGGATTGTTAGTGCATTTTGTTTTTGCACTAGCCCATACAAGTGTTAATATAACAAAATGCACCCACATCAAAAATTGCGTATGCAAGAGAATGAAGCACCCATAACTGCACCAAAGTGTGCTTGTGCATTTTGTTCTTGCACCAGCACACAACCAAAACCGATAAATTCATTAGCACTTACAACTTTAACCAGCAACAATATATGCACACATTACTTCTAAAAACAATATCAGCCTCATAACAACGTTGCACTAATAACAAAAAATTTATACAACATAACTGTTTGACTTGCCAGCATTACCAACCGAAATCAAGACAAGAGAAAATAACAAAAACAACAATTGCCATTGATATTGATTGATTCTTTACAAAAAAAAAAAAAAAAAACATGTCTAACTTTACTCACAATCATTGAAAGTTCAACACCCTCCTTAGAAAAATAATGGTAGCAACTTCCATTAATAAAGATACAATATCTAACACCCTCTTAAAAGATTAAAAAAAAAAAACCATATCCAACACCTTCCCATTAATCAATATGCACAACACCTCCACCTCATTTTCCTTTCGAAGCTTTGAATTGATTCATAATCCAAGTACTTTTTCGAACTGGACGTGCATATATTTTAATTGGCCTTTCTATCATCTCATTTTCCTTATTCTTGGCAGCGGCTATATTTTTTCTAGCACGTGTCATGTGTTGGTCCGTAGGATCATTATTGCTCCCATGATCAATCAGTTGAGATGGAACTGGTGCTAAGTTCTTTTTTTGTGGCTGTTTTGAAGTTGTATCCACTGTCTTTTTCTTTGGAGCACTCTTCTTTGGTTGTGCCCTTGATTCTTAAGTCAGCTCACCTTGAGAGATAAATAATTCCAAAGTTCTCTTAGGCTATAATAACATAACCATATTGTCAACCAAATGAATTCAAGTGCACCAAATTAAATACATGAGTCCTACAAATCTTACATTCAAAATAGTCATTCTAGTACGTTCATTTGTGTAAATCTCATAAACATATTGCCTTAATCTTTTTCCAAAAGCCCTGCTTGTTTAATGTGGTGCATCACTTTCGATAGTAACCAATGGGGGAGCAACCTATATAACTTGTGCAATTGCTCGTCTTCTCACTTGAGAAACACATAAAAATAAATAAATTTCAACTCATAAAAAATAAACACGGCGATGTATAACTTATGCGATAATTTTTCCTCGTTTCTTTAACAGTTGACTCAATTATTACTATTGCTATCTTGCTTGGACATGGGCCTTACAATGGCGCACTATATCAGGCCTATAGTGTGACATCCTAGCTTATCAATCATGTTTTCAATTGAATAAATCAAGTTTTTTATCGACGTACTTATAGTGTTATTCTCAGAGCTGATCACTCCTGAGATAACTAGACTATATGGAGAAGTCATAAAGGGATTTTAATGTAGTAAGACTTGAGAATTCGACTAGGAATCGACTACTCGATCGTGCTAATCTGCATAAATCATTTCGGCACAATAAGATCGATTAAAAATCAGAGATAGGTCGGTTTGACTGAAATGTGTGGTTAAACGTGGGTGATTCCACTTAATTGCAAAATTCTCGTCGATCGACACTAGACTGATTTTTCTATCATTTGGGTACATTGTATCCGTATTTGAATTCTCGAGATTTTCATGACTACTGAGAGTCGGCAATGTGTCGAAGAGGTTCATTATCACCTGAAGAAAATCGATCATGGGTCATTTGCACTAAAAATTTCTGAAAGCTACCAAGTAACCTAGGTCACGCTAAAATCATGTCAGATTGAAATTAACTACGAATTTGAATCCGGTTTCAGAAATTGAAAGTTCTGTTATGTCACAAGTCATTTTAGGAAAGTTGACTTAGTCTCCGAAGATTTTTCTGCAAATCAGGATTTTTGGTGAAATAGTTGGGATAGGGTCGTTTTTGACCAGAAAAGTCATATGACTATTTTTATTGCAAAATTGGGAAACAATTAGGTTCTATTGGCGAAGAAAAATAACAATTTGATCGAAATTTCGATATTGGAATTTTTAGAAGCCGAATTAGAGTGATTCAAGGGAGGATTGAAGTCCAATTGGAGGGAAATGTGTATAAATTCGTGTGCCCCAATGGTCATGACTTGTGGACCACCTTAAGCCTTCTAGAAGGGGCCTTTTGGTTTGGAAATTTGTTGTGGAGGCCAACTGTGGTGGTGGGGACCAAAGGAGGGGGACAAAGAGATGAGAATGTGACATTGGTGGCCCCCTCTAGCTCAAACCGGATCCCTCCTTCCTCTTGCTGGTCGACCAACCTCCATTGAAGACCAAGAAAGCTCAAAACTTGCAGGAAATCCATAGGAGAGATCCCCCATTGGCCGTCACACACCACTGGACACCCCTGCCACTGCCGTTTGCTGTCGCACGCCTTGCACCTGCCACGGACCCGTCGTGAGTCGCCCCTCCTCCCCGTGCGTCGTTTGCCTTGTTCTCGCCATCTCTAGACTGCCTCAAGTCGCCGCTTAGCCCGTCGACGCTTCGTTGCTGCCATTCCAACCGCCTGGAAGCCCACCAGGCTCCACCAAAGCTCTACCTACCCATCGTTAGTCCTTGCTTGCTCAGTCAGCTACTGGTCTAGCTTTTTCAGCCCTGATCAAAACCGAACGATAGTGGGTTTCCAGCCACTGTTTAGGCCATTTTCAGGCCATTCCTGACCCTATTTGACAATCTCGCTTTGGAGTTTCTCGACCCTTGCCGCGTCCCCGTCATTTTGATCAGAGTAGATCATTAATCAAGTGAGTTTAACTCACTAATCCATGCTTAGTAAGTTAATGACGTTTAAGGGTTGTTTAGTTTAGACTAAGTATGGATTGAGTGGATAGTTATATTAGATTAGCAATTTAATTATTCATTATTGCATGTTAGGTGGTTAGAGTAATGTAATTAGAGCCTAGACAAGCTCTAGTATTTATCTAGAGTGGTTCCGAGATCTTCCAGGCCCATCTCGGCTTTCGATTAGGCTTTACGGGCCTAAGTTGCCATTTTTGGCATTTATTAATTAATTTCCGTAATTACTTAATTATATATTTATTTTCCGAAAATTAGACCGGGATAGCCGGTGACCAGAATTTTATATTGATTGTTGTGGTGTAATCTGTTTATTTAATTGACTGTTATTTTGTGCAAATCGAGTGTGATCTGCAATTTTGGGGTATTTATCTCAAAATTTATTATTTTCAGCATTTAATTAGAAAATAACCGAGTGTCAGTTTACAACACCAAAAAATGTTTTTATCGACTATATAAATGGTGGGAGTTTTGAAAGTAAAGATATTATATTTTTGGCCGAGGCCGACCGTGTACGCACGCATGAATATTTTGATCGGGAATCTTTAACACGAGGAAACCAGGCTAGGATAGTATGTTTATTGAAAAATTTAATAGTGGAATGCCACTTCCTTGGCTGTAGGTAATTAATCGTGTGATGATTTATAGTCGTAATAGGATGACTATCGAAAGCTAAGATGATGCATGTTGTGCCTGTTGTTGTGGGTTAGATCAAAAAAGCTGCCAAAGTATGATTGTGCTCGTCGAGCCATAATTAACCACCGAAGTATGGCCATGCTCATTGAGTTGTAATCAACTGCCGAAGTATGGCCGTGCTCATTGAGCCGTAATTAACCACCTCAAAGAGGTTATGCCCATTGGGCCGTAATCTACCACCTAACTTGGACAAGCTATGCCTGTTGGGTCGTAATTCGCCGGTACACATTTAGTAGGCCGTGCCCATTGGGCTGTAATTAATAGTTGGAGTGAGTAATTGAAATGACCATTTAATGGTTCTGTTGATAGGTAATCGACTGAGTTGATTGATCGAATCATTTGATTGATTGAAATGAATTGGTGAATTTGTGAATTATATTGATTTGTAGGAAGGAACTGAGGCGAAGGTAAGACTTCTGACTAGTGTTTGTACTTAAGTAGCCCTTAGGGCGTATTTTTTCTTAGTCGAGGCTTAAGAGGTTGAACTTTCTAAGACGTCGTCTCACCTCGTTGTGGGATAACTTTTTTTTCAGGTCCCTAGATGGCGCTCGTGGAGGACCGGAAGCCCTGGAGCCTAGGAAGGTAGAGATCGAAGAATTAATGAACATGTCTGACTAGTGGATCATAGGACAGTTTCTTTTTTGTTGAGGCAATATTTTTGTAAACAACCTAGTATTGTAAATAAACCCGTTTGTTTATAAAAAGCTTGTTTTGGTTTGAAATTTTGGGGCCTTGCTTTTCTATCACATCTTGCTATTATTTAGGGACTTTATATTTGCTTCTGCACATGCATATTCAAATGAAAGGGTCAGCAATGCGTCCTAGAATGTTGCTATTTAATTGACCGAAAGGGATGGGCATGTGCTCGGAGGATCGAGGCTTGACATATAGCCAACTAGAATAAATAATTAGACATCTACTCATTTTCATGGTGGAAACGAATGGAGAACTTCTCAAATTATTTACGGGGGCATGATAGAGGAAAATGACAAGAGAAGCTAGTACATGGTCAACCATCAAACTCTATCGAATCTGAATTGAAAAGTTACTAAAGTAAAGATGATACTTACTTTATAACGAGGCTTTCTATCTAACCTTTAGTAGGCATTATAATAGAGCCTTCTATCCTTCCTTTAGTAGGCCCAACATCAAGCTCTTCAATAAACCATATTCCTCGCCCTAAATCAATCATTGTATCTTGTTATTGATGTTGCTTTTTCAATTCACAACTTTTTTTATTGTGTCATTCCTTATGGTAATAGGAGCATATTATATTTACCCTAGTCTTACTCATCCTCTAACTTGATGCCTCTTATTACTGCATTTTTCATCTCCTTTTTTGGCTTTTCTATTTGCTTCTTCTATGGTAAAGGTAGAGGAGGGCCTCCTATTTGTTGACTGTCGAGATTTGCTACTTCTAATATGTTGCATCATGAATCGGTATGAAGTAAAGTATTAGTTTTTTTTTTTTTTTAATACCAATCATCTAGGCAATCCTTTGAATTTTGTTACTTCATCTAAATGGCACAAATAGCATGGGCACAGATAATTCTATTTAGTTGCCAAGCTTGGCATGAATACTTTCTTCTATCTAGGTTTTTTTTTTTTTTTTTTATCAAAATTTCTTCTATCTAGGTTGACAACATACTTATCACAATTTTCAATGATCTCATATCAATTATCTCTATTCCAAACTAAATGTCAAAACTTACTAGCAGCAACGTTTGCATCCAATCTTCTCACAATCTTATGATCACAATCTTCGGTCCACTTTGTAGCCTCATCTTTTTGCTTACGTAGTCTAGTCATGACCATAACTCAAATATCATCAAGCATGCTAATGATTGGTTTGCACATGACCTCTAAAATTCTGTCATTGAAAGTTTCACTAAAGTTGTTGTCAATGATATTACATTTGAATTCTTCATTGAAGAAGACCCGATACCAGTACTCAACTTATATCTAGAAAAGTACATAAAAACATTCATTTATTAGCTACAACAACCCCTATTTGGCTAATTTAAAATCAGCTATGTTGATACTCTTCGCTATTTGCTAGAATTGCTTTTGCAACTTATCTCTTTTGAAATTATTTAACTAGTTTGTGTATATGTGCCTCGCACACATTCTATGCTCAACATATGGCATTAACTCAGCCAATGCAAAAACAAGTCTCTACAAAAATTCCAACCAACAAATACAAGTTAGAAAAAATTATGCAAATTAATATTAAAATGGAATTAATTGACAATGGTATTACTTTCTGGTGGTTGCTTATGAATGCCCATCCTCCCTTATTGTTTATCTCAAGGTTAGTCGTTAAATTTTTAAGAAACTATAACCAAGTCTATCTTCGTCATTGCCCAAGCTATCAGAAACATTTGATTATTTGTATCTTTTCCCATAGCAGCCAACAATTCCCCTTTACATAAACCCTCTAGAAAGCATCCATTCAATCCTACAACTCTTCTACAACCAGCCAAAAAGCCCAGTTTATATGTATCAACATAGATATAAAATCTATCAAATCAAGACCCAAAATTAGGCAATGACATCTCCATAACCTCTACAAATACCTTACTAATCTCATACTTGCACATATTCTTCATTATACCAACCCATCAATATTTTCATCACCCTTAGCTTAGCTCTCTTGCATTGAATCCTCAACACGTTAACCCTTAATTGCTCATTCATTAACAGCTAAAACTGAGGACTCTTGATCTTGGGTATTACTTTGATAGTATTGAAAAAATGCTTCTACAACCACATATTTGTTGCTCTTCTATTGTCAAACATAATTGGACAAGTATGCTCCTCCTGGAAAAATCTAATATGGAATGACCCATTTCTTACTCAACGCACCATAGAGCTTTCATGGATAATTGGGTTGTGAGCACTTTGCTCTCACAAATTCCTTCGTATTTCTAATGAATTCAACGCTCCTTTGTTCAGTAATGGAGCTCTTGACAATAAGTTCTTTTAATTGTTTGGCATCATCAAATTTCATGTCCACAGATAAAACATGTTTATCAACAGTCGAATCATAGCAATGGTACTTACTTTTTCTTCTGCATGTAGGTTCTTTATCATCATTGTTAAGCTCATTATCCGAATCAGCAGTTTCATCATCGCAACTTTCTTCATCTTCACTTCTGTTATCTTCAGCTAGAACTCCATCCCTATTTACTAGCTTAGGCATTTCTCCTAAAGCTGCAAAAACTTTTTTGAGAAATTGTCTTGACTGTGTGAGTTCACCATCATATTTGTCACTTAGGAAATTTACTATTGTCAAATATTCATCTTCCGATTCACTAGATAAAGCAACTTCCCATTTTAATCCAATAAAGCCTTCATCGCCCACATCTTCACCCGAGATTTCAAGACATCTCCTTGTTTGCTCATCTCTGTCAATATGACTTGTCTCCCTCTTTTCCTTCACTTGCCTCTTATTTTGTCCTCCATTTAACCTAAACTCATTTTCTTGTTTACTCATCTTTGTCAATATGACTTGTCTCCCTCTCCTCCCTCACTTGCCTCTTATTTTGCCCTCCATTTAATGTAAACTCATTATCGACTTGATTACTCACTTGAATAGGATCACTCACTTTTTATCTTTTAGTGGTTTGCTTATCCTCACCATCCTCATCATCACTATAATATTCAACATATACTCTAGCTTCTTCACTATGAAGATAATGGTAAATGATATCCTTAATACCATTATCGTCATTAAAATATCTCAAATCATCCTTAAATTCCTTCTCAGGAACACAATAATGCAGTTTTTGCACTTTCCATCTTAAAAAATAAACCAAATCCCTCACAAAATCAATATATGATGGCTTCTCAATATTGACATGGATAGTATCTTCATTTTCATGGGCATATTTCTAGTCCTTGATGCCAATAACAAACTTCCCACTATAGCCAACAATGATGCTTACATGATTCTCGTCCATGTCAATGCTACACCCAAGAAAGAAAAAAAAGTCATTAGTTTTTGGGACCACATAGCATAATCAGTAATTTCACATGCAAGTCCTTGTCGTTTTGTCAAAAGAAATAAAGGCAGCCAATTTATTCAATTCAGTCCCGTTACAGAAACAAAGGAAGCTGAATTAAATAAATAAAGTGAAATCCCCACCACCCATTTTTCAATTCAATCACATTCGGTCCCCCACAAAAGCACTGCAATTTATTAAACAAAGTGAGGTTCCATCACTGTTTCCCTCCAAGCCAAGCCCTCTTTATCCTCTCCGCACCTTATTTTCTATTCGGTCCCCACAAAAGAAAGCATATCATGTTAGTAAACAAAAATGAGGTCTCCACCACTTTCCCTCCAAGCCGAGCCCTCAAATTGCCCACCGTGCCCTAACTTGCCCGTTGGAATCCTAAATTTTCCACCCAACTGACCCATAAAAAGAACATGACAAACTTGAGTGAGTGAGAGTTGGGGACTTGGCCACCAAACGACAACGAATGATGGAGCAACTATGACAGTGGTCGAGCCACAGCGGTTAAGCGATAATGGAAGAGCGAGCAACGGTGGGCAAGTGAGCTACGGTTGGCATCGGGCGGGGATCGTAGTTTGTATGTGCCATCAACAAACCCTATTTCACTCCCCCTTTAGCGACGCCATTTTGGCCATATGAGCTATGCGACGTCGTTTTTGTAAGGGAGTCCACGTATGATGGCAAAACGACATTGTTTTCTTAGGAAGAAAGGAAAAATGCATCGTTTATGCCATTCCACGTGGATGGCCTTCTTGAAATTTTGTCTCGTCAATTTGTTTTCTTAAATATAAAAGCCATGTAACCAATTTGGTTGGAATCTCTTGCCGATGGCATCAAAGTGATTATTTTTTCTCCGATTTGGCACTGATTTGATGGACGTTTTTAGCACCAAAATGAGCAGCTTACACAACTTTTGGCACCTGAGTGTACTTACCCCATTGCAAATAGCTTAATTCCAGTGATTCCAAAGTAGGTATTTGTTAATTTGTGAAGATATTTTGCATTTTAGTAAATAAATAAGAAAATCGGTGTCCATTTTAAATATGACAAGTCAAAAAATAAAATTCAAACCCATTAAATTATCAACAAAAGCTATAGACGTTAGGAAAATCATAACTCAGTATACTTAAAGTTTCAAACTTATTGGGATAAGAACACTACAAATGTCATAAATTTTGTATGGTGTCACTTGAGGACCAAAACTTTTTCTTTATACTACTTAATTGCTATAACTTCTGAAAAAAAAAAAAATCATTCACTTTGTTGGGAAAGTCCGCATGATGTTTTGTAGATGACAAACACAATTAAAGGATGTTAATATGTGTCTTGGTTGAGTTAGCACCATGTGATATACACATAAGCCAAAATGCAAATGGTGTCATAATCAGTATCAAGTGTGATCTTAATAAGCTTAGTGCTCTGCAATAATCAAGAGTGCTTGATTATTGTTGATGTCTAAGGTGAACAAGGTATTGGGTAAGGAGATGTCTACAAGTTGGAAGGATCTCTATAAAGGTGAACAAGCTGGAAGGACCTTGATCAAGAGAGAACAAGTTGAGAAGAACGGGAATGCTCATGATGGCTTGGAAGGACCAAGATAAGGTGAACATTTGATGGTGAACAAGCCTAGAACAACAATGTCCGTTGAAGCTTTGAAGGACCGCACTAGTGAAGGTGATCGGCTTGGTAGAGTCACAATCATCATAGATGCTTGGAAGGACTGAAAGATAGAAGATTGCATATCAATATTAGGACAACAGATTGTTGGCTAGGGTAGTTCTCTTCGATTGAGGTGGAAAGATAGTATCAATGTGATGACAAGGACTCAATAGCAATGTTGGTGTCTTTGAAGGTCTTTGGATTTTAACTAAGTTATTTAGTAAAGATGAGGAATTAACAGGGATGCTGATATCCTTAGAAGTCTTTGAAAGTTAATGAAGCCAAGAGGATAATTGGATGACTGATCAGAAGTCATTCTACATGGACAGACTCCTAATAATCTATATTCCTGATTATATAGGTAAAGGGAGGTGCAGATATCGAACTTTGAAAGTCGCGTTTGCATGTTAGTTGATTAGAACGTTAATCAACACTAATAAAGCAATTGCAAAGGCTTAGAATTTGCATAAGGTGTACAGGAGATGATTAGAGCAGTTATGATAACTTTGATAGAAGATAGACACTGATATGAGCAGTTTGGCTAGTTTGGGAAACTGCACTACGCTGGTGAGCGAGGAGCCGTTGTGCTAATGACAATGCTAATACCCATGACTACTTCATGGAGCTAAGATGCAAACACTTATCTAAGCCTTGGATGGCTATGTACATGCAATTCAAGAGAGGTAGTGAGGTTAGGGGAGTAAAACAAACAAATCGAGTCTTAGCTCTTCAGTCTTTTTCTTTGTCTTGTATTTGTCGATAGCAGCAATGATGCTGGTTTTGTCTTTGTGCGGTGCTATTGAGT
This sequence comes from Eucalyptus camaldulensis, assembly GCA_019915185.1. Lineage (NCBI taxonomy): Eukaryota > Viridiplantae > Streptophyta > Magnoliopsida > Myrtales > Myrtaceae > Eucalyptus > Eucalyptus camaldulensis. The sequence continues at coordinate 32,183,864 of JAHSVA010000010.1, forward strand.
TGTAACAGCAAGTAGTTAATTGTACAAGTGTAAGAGTAGTGCTTGTGTGCTAATAGTGTGATCTATCATGTGAAAAGAACAATAATTGTAGGTTGTAACTTGCAATACCTAATTACTAGTGAATTTTGGCCTGATTGTGACTATAATCTTGAGAGTGGATGTAGGTTTGAGGGTAAAACCAAACCACTATAAAGTTCAATGTGCTATTTTCTATATCTTCATTATTTGTTCAACAGCACCGCACACGATTACATTAATCTATTTATTAGCACCACTCTTGATTAGGTATTTGTTCATAAGTAGCACTCTTGATTGTGTTAAATTGTTTCTACTGCTAGTTGAAGAAGTTTATGCGCAAAGAAGAAGAAAGAAATCTTGGGATGACAAAATGGTAGAGAGATCTTAAGACGAAGAACTTCTTTCTATATTTTTCTATATCTTTCTCAATCACGAGAGTTAGCCTTTTTATATACAATGGCTATCTCTGGAAACTGTTTTACATATTGAATCAGTTGAAGAAATGAAAACTAACTAACTGAAGCAAAGGAAACTAACTAACTTCTAGTACTGAAGTGTACCAGACTAACTACTGAGACTTGCCAAGACTTGCAGCATTATACAGAGTATTCGAAACAGAGCTTCTAGCTCACTTTACAGATTATCACTCTAGCTTACTTTGTCTTCTTTTTCTTTCTTTGATACTAACAGTAGCTCCTTTTCTTCTCATTCTTCTCAGCAGCATTTATATTCTCTACTTCCTCTTCTTCATACGTTTTCTCTTCGTTGCTCTTGTATATTTTACTTCCCCTGTTTTTACTGATATCAGTAATAGCATCAGTAGAGTTTATGTTCTTGCTGTTCTTAACATCCCCCCTCAAATTGGGAATGGTTGAGAAACCGATTCCTAATTTGATTCGGAGTTGATAGTGTGTAATTCGAGGGAGAGATTTTGTGAATATATCAGCAAGTTGAGAGGTACTTGGAACATATTTCACTTGTAGTGACCCTGAGGAGACTTTTTCCCTAACAAAATGAAAGTCTACCTCAATGTGTTTGGTGCGAGCATGTAAGACAGGATTGATGGTAAGAGAAATGGCTGATTTATTGTCACAGAAGAGCTGTGTTGGACGAGTCAATGAGCATCCTCTATCATGAAGGACAAAGCTGATCCAAGTAAGTTCAGCAGATGCAGAAGCAAGAGCATGATACTCAGCTTCTGTAGAGGATCGACTGACCGTGGATTGTTTCTTTGCTGCCCAAGATATGATATTGGAGCCAAGGTATGTACAAAAACCTGTTGTTGATCTTCTTGTTTCCACACATCCTGCCCAGTCTGCATCTGAGAACCCATACAGGTGGAGAGAGCTTCGAGAGTGAATGAAGATTCCAAGACTTATAGTGCCTTTGACATATCTCAAAACTCTCTTGAGTTTATGTAAGTCTGCAATAGTGGGTTTCTGTAATTTCTAACATAGCTGATTTATAGCATATGCAATGTCAGGTCTTGTTAAAGTCAAATACTGAAGGCCACCTACTAAGCTTCGATACTCGACAGGATTGGAGAGAGGAGCAGAATCATTTATCAGAACGGTTGGTTTTAGTGATACAGGGGTGGTAATTGGTTTGCACTCAAGCATATGAGCTCGAGTAAGAAGATCACTGGCATATTTAGTCTGGCAAAGAAACAGGTAATTAAAAGTATTTTTAACTTCAATGCCAAGAAAGTAATGTAATGGGCCAAGGTCTTTCATATAGAACTAAAGACTTAGAGAATGGATAAGATTGGAAAGTAACTAAGAAGAGCTTCCAGTCAGTATAATGTCATCAACATATAGTAGTAGAAGAATGGTGTCTGTATCTGTATGATAGATGAATAAGGATGGGTCAGTTGAACTGCAAAAGAACCCATATTCAAGTAGAAAGTTGCTGAACTTGTCAAACCACACTCGAGGAGCTTGTCGAAGTCCATAGAGAGATTTCCTGAGAAGACATACATGATGAGGTTTCTTGGGATCTTGAAAACCAGGAGGCTGCTCCATGTAAACTATCTCATTCAATGTACCATGTAAGAATGCATTTTTGACATATAGTTGATGGATTGGCCAGTGTTTCATCATGGCTACAGATAGAACTATACGAATTGTAACATGTTTGATGACTGGACTAAAGGTTTATGTAAAGTCAATACCTTCTTCCTGATGAAATCCTTTAGCAACCAGTCGAGCCTTAAGTTTATCAAGGCTACCATCAGCTGCAAGCTTTGTTTTAAATACCCACTTACAGCCAATGACATTCATTTAATTAGTTCGAGGGATTAATTCTCAAGTTTTATTCTGATAAAGTGTCTCCATCTCTTCTGTCATTGCTTTATACCATCCTTTATGTGCTAGAGCTGATTTGATTGTTTTTGGTTCAGCAGGTACTTCATATATAGCAAGGCATGCATATTGAGGATTGGTCTTGATAATGCCAGACTTAGACCTAGTCTGCATAGGGTGAGTAGATAATGTACCTTGTGAATTTGTCTGATTATTTGAAGTATGTTGTTCCATATCTGGTCCATCTGTTGTCTCAGTTGTGGGAACAGGTATTTCAACTTCTTGTGGACTATTCTGAGTGATGGTGGACACTTGATCCATAGAGAATCCAATTGGAGAAACGGAAACTGTTTGTTCTGTGCATCCAGGTGAGACCATTCCATTTGGTTGCTCAACTGTGGATTCTTGTTCCCAACCTATATACTGAGAAGTTGAATGTTTTATGTGATCTGTAGTGGAGGGAGCTAGGAACTGCTCTTCTTCTGTCCACAACTTATACAAGTGTGTGTAGGAGGGATAAATTGTTGCTAATTTCTAAGAGAAAGGGAAGAAATTCTCATTAAATACTACTTGTCGACTAATGTAGACATGACCAGTAGTAGGGACAAGACATCGATATCCCTTGTAGTGATCACTGTATCCTAGAAAGACACAAGTTAGAGATCGTGGATCAAGCTTGTGCTGTGCATATGGTCGAAGACAGGGATAGCAAGCACAGCCAAAGGTTCTGAGATGGTCATATCTTGGCTTATGTTGATATAATTTGCTGAAGGGAGACTGCATCTGTAATTTTTTAGTAGGAAGAATGTTTTAACAATGTAGTTGGTTGTTACAAATGCATCTACCCAAAATTTTAATGGAATTTTTGCATGGTATAGCATAGCCAAACCAAGTTCAACTATATGTCGATGTTTCCTTTCAGGTATTCCATTCTGCTCAGGTGTATAAGGACAGGATATATGCTGTTGAATGCCACAATTCTGTAAGTGAGTTCTGAATTTTTGGCTGATAAACTCACCTCTACCATCACACTGGAAAGTCTTGATTTTACAGTTATGCTGATTTTCTACCAACTTTTGAAACATGAGAAAAATACTAAAGAAATCTGACTTTAGCTTTAATGGATATATCCAACTGAACCGAGAGAAATTGTCAACAAAAATGACATAACACTTGAAATTCTAAAAAGATTTAACTGGAGAAGGCCCCCAGATATCACAGTGAATTTGTTCTAGAGGTTTTGTAGCTATAGAGTTTGACAATTGAAAAGGTAGAGTAGTACTCTTAGCTATTTGGCAACTTCTACATACAGACTGTGGTTCTTTGTTGTACTGGATCAACTTTTGATTCCTCAAATGCTTCACGATATTCTGATTTGTGTGAGCCAGTCGTTGATGCCAGATACTTTCTGCAACAATTCTTTGTCTCTGAGTGAAGTAGACTTCTGCAGCATGAGAGTCTACTCTGTACAGCCCTCTAACCTTTCTTCCTAGCCTCATGGTTGTGTCAGTGGTGCTGTCCTTGATATACACCCCAGTTTTGTTAAAGATAAAGGAACAGGGGTAATCATCAGTTAACTTTGACACTGATAGAAGATTTTTCTTAATCTCAGGAACAATCAGCACATCATTTAGAGGCAAGGCATCAATTGCAGTATTCAGTATTGCATTACCAATGTATTTGACAGGTAAACACAAACCATTGCCTATCATTACTGTATCATCATTGTTATTTTTAGAAAGACTATGAAGTATACCAGCATTAGAGGTAATATGAGCTGTTGCTCCAGTGTCTGGATATCATCCTTGATCATTTGCCTCCTCAATGTGTAGTGCTGCTAGTGCTGTTGGTATCTCCTCAGCTTGGTAGGAGTTATCAAACCGATACCAACAATGTAAGGCATCATGACCAGGCCTCTTACAGATTTGACACTCAAGTCGAGTGTGTTCTGTTGCTTTCTCCATCTGCACCTTTTTGTGAAGAGTTGAATTTGATGCAGGATATGACTTGGTATCAAAATATCTTTGTGCCGATACATTGTATGGTCTAAATCCTTGAACAAGACCTAATCCAGAGGAGGTATTGAGTTGTTTGAACTGCTAATTTTCTTGTTCATAGTTTAAGTTATTATTTCTGTAACTCATGTTTCTTCCAGGATAACCAAAGTTCTTGTATCTGGTATTATATGTTCTTCCTCTCTCATAATTTCTTCCTCCACGATTATTTGCTCTTGATCCTCTAAGGATAGTATTTTGTTGTATATATTCTATGTCAGCCTCTTCTTTATGTATAGCTTCAGTTTTCCTCTGGCCATAGTAAGCTAGGTTAGGACTAAACTGATTTAAGGAGTAATTCTATAACCTGGCTTCGAATCTTTCTAAGTGTGAGATTACTTCATCATATTCTGGTTAGGGCTTTAAGCAATAGATTGTAGTTTTGAAACTTTCATACTCAGATCCCAGGCCTTCCAGAACTCTAAATAGTTTTGTGATTTCATCAACTAGTTTTCCTATGGCATTTAATTGATCACATATTGACTTGTACTCCCTGAGGTAAGCTGATAATGTTTGTTCACGTTTCTGGTAAGCCTGCAGTTTTCCTCTTAACTCGAACTCCTTAGCTACTGACTTTTGTGTAAACCGATTCAGCAGAGTTTGCCAAACTTCATAAGCAGTATTTAACCCAATTATCAAGCTGAGTATGTTTTCTGATACAGCACCACTAATCCAAGAAGATATAAGCTGATCTGTTTTTATCCGGTCGTTATAATCAGGATTAGGAATCTCAGAAGTTTGACCTCCTTCTTCGACTTGCAACGTCTTTGCAGGTGGTGGAATTTCCCCATTCACAAAACCCAACAGATCTTGGCTCCTTAAGAATCTATAAAATTGGGCTTGCCATAGAAGGAACTTATCCTCAGCTAATTTGATGGTGACAAAATTGAAGATATTAACATGAATAGGAAATGGATATCTCAAACTTCTTGCTGCCATTCTATGCTTCCAGATCTTTGATCAACTCTAGTTGTAGACACGAATTCTACTGGTTTGCGGTATGATGCCACAAGTATATTGCTGATGAAGATTTAGATGCGATGAAAAGAACCAACTCATAGATCTTTGTTGGAAGATACAGATATCTTCAGAGAATAACGGAGCTTCAAATCTAACTTCGATCTGATGTAGATCCAACAGACTTACGGAAACCTTCTGTGGAATCCAAGATTGAATGTGCAGCAGCAAGATGATTTCTTCAGGATGCAAAAAGCTCTGATACCATGAAGAAGTTTATGCGCAAAGAAGAAGAAAGAAATCTTGGGATGACAAAATGGTAGAGATCTTGAGACGAAGAACTTCTTTCTATATTTTTCTATATCTTTCTCAATCACGAGAGTTAGCCTTTTTATATACAATGGCTATCTCTGGAAACTGTTTTACAGATATTGAATCAGTTGAAGAAATGAAAACTAACTAACTGAAGCAAAGGAAACTAACTAACTTCTAGTACTGAAGTGTACCAGACTAACTACCGAGACTTGCCAAGACTTGCAGCATTATACAGAGTATTCGAAACAGAGCTTCTAGCTCACTTTACAGATTATCACTCTAGCTTACTTTGTCTTCTTTTTCTTTCTTTGATACTAACAGTAGCTCCTTTTCTTCTCATTCTTCTCAGCAGCATTTATATTCTCTACTTCCTCTTCTTCATACGTTTTCTCTTCGTTGCTCTTGTATATTTTACTTCCCCTGTTCTTACTGATATCAGTAATAGCATCAATAGAGTTTCTGTTCTTGCTATTCTTAACACTAGTGAAGTTTTAACTTGTTATATTATGTAAAATATCTTTATAGTTTCTCATTCAATCTAGTCTCACCCCTCTAGGTTGTATGTTAGCCCTAACACACTTGAGTGCCATCATGCCAAGAACTTAAAAAAAAAAACCCTTCACCCCTAAGTGTTGGAAGTCAAACGTGGCATAGAACTTATGACGAACATTTTTAAAAAGTTATGGTATTCGAATGATCGATTGAAAAATTATATGACACTCAAGTAATAAAAAAAAAAGTTACGATATTCAAATGAACATTGTTCATAAGTTGCAATGCTCAAAGAGATGAACAAAGAGTTATAACACTTAAGTGAGCACTGTAAAAGTCATGGCACTTGTGATGTCATTATCTCCAAAATTATTCTACACGTTCTTCAAAGCATATAGGTCCCCACCAAAAAATACTATGGTGATAAGTTTTACATCGTTACTCCATATAATTAATCTATATATAAATATCTATTATTTTGAGCATATTGAAATTAGAAAACACACATTTTTAATCTATTTCCTTGAATTATAACTCCTCACAGTTTTACAAGCCTTATAGAATCACCTTTTGAAAAACCATGTACATGGAAAATATCTTTCGAATTTTCCGCACATCACAAAATTAGTGACTTCATTGAGTTTTTTTTCAACATCATCCAAAAATTCATGTCAATTGTTTATTAACTTTTTATCTTACGTATTATTAATGTAAAAAATTCAGAATGTGACAAAGTCAGCTAGTGAAGTGCACGTGTGGAGAATTGGTCTGTGAAAACTAGAGCTCTTATGTGTGGCGATTTGGTTACACATGGGTGAGACAAGCATCCCACGACGCCCTTTCCGTACTGTAGCCCTATTTTTGTTTGTAAGTCTTCAGTGGTATGTCATCAATTTTCTAAGCACGTGTGATGTTTTCTTTGAAAATCGTCAAATGCTGCCAAAACAATCATTTTACGTCGTTGATGGTTAATGAAGTTATTTTCTTGTGCATAGTGGTGGGACTCCATTTGTGCGGAAGAGCGCGTATGAAGTTGTCAATTCGAATGCATAATCCATTCATACTTATCGAGAAAGACATGACATGACAATGACATGGCGAATTCAAAATTTAGATAGTGAAAGAATAATATGTCATGACAATGTTGATATGTACTATGATATGCCTAACTAATTAGACTTTCCATGGCTTCTTGTTGAATTGTTTGTTCACCTTCTATCCAATGGTCGTTATAAGCATATTGTTGTGCTCATGCTCTATAAACTATTCACCTTCTATATTTACCGGTGGCCAGCTACGTTGGTTGAGAGTCTCTCCTTCATTGTCGAGGTCAAGAGTTCGAAACTCCATGGTGCTAGCGTTGTAAGTGGGGAGCAATGGTGGCGGAGTCCTATGCTAGTCTCCCCCGAAGTACTAATGTTGGTCCGAATGTGCCATCGAGGCGCTACTAGGGCCTTGTGACTCTATAAGGAGCTCAGGCAGATCCTCGGTTATTAAAAAAAAAAAAAAACTATTCACCTTCCATTGGTCTATCTAAGCGTTAGTTAACTGTTAGCCTACAGCTTGTTTACTCCAAAAGTTATTATAGCCTTAGACGCCTTTCCCATCCGTTATTAGGTTCCCCTCCCATAGAAGCAAAACCTTCCATGCTTTCAGACATCCTCTTTACAATCTTATCTCCACATCGGCTTGTTTATATAGAAGTTGTTCTACGCATTCAAATTTACATTTGTTTGATTATATCGTTGTTGTGACCTTCCCTAAAAGTCGGGATTAGTGAGTGAGTGCGTTTAGAGGTAATCTCGAGCGGGAACGAATGGTCCTCATACTTGATGTGCTAGTCTTTGTTCTATGCGAGTTTTCCTGAACCTTTATCTTACGTAACATTAGGAAAATATGATTTGTTTTGATCTATAATATTTTATCATCTTTAGAGTTACCATCAACCTATTAGGGATGGTCTATCTTTATTGTGAATCATCTACTCAACATGCTCACTATCATCACATAAGCTGATCAATTATCTTACATAATGTCGCTTGCTAATTGTTGTGTTATTCCACGAAAGATTTTCAGCATCCTCATTCAATCTATTCAACTCCGCTTCTAAGTTGTATTGTTAGCCTCAACAACAATTGATTAAAGAGGCTTACCAATTAAACATGGCAAGTGATTGGTGTTAAAGAGAAAATCACGTGTGATGGATCACCCATGACTTATTAAGGGCCCGTTTATTAATGTTCTTTGTTTCTGTTTATGAACAAAATTTCTGCTTTTTTATTTTAGGGAACAAAAAAAGAACATAAACGCGTTTGTTTGCGTTTTTGTTCCAAATCTATTTTTTTGATCCTAGGAACACATTTGGAACAGAAACAAGAAAAAGAAAAACGTGTTTTTTTATTTTTGAAACAATTTTTAAGAACAAATTTTCTCTCTCATCTTTTTCTTCTCTTTTTTTTCTTCTTACGGGAGAGGGCTCGTAGCCCCCCTCTCCCTCTTCCCCGCGCCTATTTGTTCCCCGGGCCCCGGAAAGATGCGGAATTTTCTTTTTTCTTTGGCCGGTCCGGCCTCGGTCATGGCCAGCAACCGGCCATTGAGGGCTGGCGACCTCGCTGGAGCATTGCCGGCCCCCAGCGAGGCCGAGCGTCGTCGGCGCGGGGCAAGGCTGGGCGAGCTCGGGCTCGCCGAATCTGGGTGAGCCCGAGCTCGCCCAGCCAAGGCGAGGCCGTCGGCCCTCGTCGACTGGTTGCCGGTCATGGTCGAGGCTAGCGACCGGCCAAAAGAAGAAAAAAAGAAAAAAGAAAAAAGAAAGAAATAAAAGAAAAATATTAAAAGATTAAAAGAAACAAAAAAAGAACACAAATTTACAAAACGTGTTTTTGTTCATTTTTTATTCCCGAAATAAGTTTACTAAACGCGTTTTTTTTTATTCAAAAATTGTTCCACGGAACGGAAATATTTTTTTTCTATTTCTGTTCCCTTGAACAATTTTTAAACAGAAATGTTATCATACGCATCCTAAATAACAAAATAATGATCAATAACCTGCATCGAGTTCAGTAATTACAATTGATATGCTTCACTCCAAATTCTAACGATTCAAAGATTATTACATGCATCCCGCACAATTGATCAAATTGGGCTCAAATTAATTGAACATCCGTCGGCCACATGGTAAAGGAACATCACAAAGCATGGGCCAAACAATACAAAACAAGAGCAAGGAGCAGGATCATCACATCAACCAACACTTAAAAACAAAGTCCTGATTTAGGCCTAAACCTTCTAAAAGTGCCGGTTTGTAAGTGTTCTAAGCCAGTCTGATGTGATTCAAGTTTGATGGGCCACATATGGCTTTAAAAGCTTAGGATATCTATTTTAGTTTCCGGGATAAATGTATTGGAAGCCCCAAAACGTTTCATGAAAGAGCAATTAAGTCTAAAAACTCTAAAACTTGTAACGAAGTATAATTGGATCTTAAAATTTTTCAAAAAACAGAATCAAATCCTAAAACTTATTAATTTGATCCAATCAAGTCCATTCTTCAGTTGTACTTTTGAAAGTTTTATGATTAAATTGTACTTTTATTATAAATTTTAAGATTTCATTGTGCTTTTTGAAAGTTTTAGAATAGCATGGCATTTTAAAAAAAAAAAATTAAGACTCAATTGTATTTTCATAACTAATTTTAAAATTATTATTGCACATTCCTTGTTTCTCCAATTGACAACTTTTTGAGGTGAGGCCCACAATTTTTCGAAATTAAAGATTAGGCCCAATTGATTAGACTGATCCCTAAACTAAAACTGCATACCAGCTCTTGAAGTCTCCACTTTCTCCTACAATTCTCCAGTTTTTAAAATCTTTAGGGAAAAATTTAAATGAGGGCCCGAAATTGAATCGCTCAGAGTTAGAATTTGTTTCAAATAAGAGTGGCAAATCACTCTTAAATAAGATCCTGAACTCGCCATTTGGGCAAATCTTGGTCGGCGGGTTCTGTGATTGTTCCCTCCACTGGAGAAGCGAAATTTCTTGCATTGCTCGGACCGCCGTCTTTTCCTTCACGCTTCCTGAGAATCCCAAAAAAACAAGGAAAACATGTCCCCATCTTTCCACCTTTCCATCAAGTTTGCAACTGTTGCGTTGGAATCCTTTATCCATCCTAATCTAGATTTTAAAAAAAAAAGATTCTCTTCCCCCTTCCGTCTTCTTCTTCTTCGACGTCCCGTGAGAATATCCAAGTTCTTCCGGCGAAGATCGACCGACAATGGAGTTCAAGAAGTCCAAAGCCGTGCCCAGCGTCGTGCAAGCCTCCAGGCGGCCGCCGTTCCGGAGCCGCCACGACTGCCTCGCTTTAGACGCCCACACGTCGTTCCTCGCTTCCGGCAGGTAGTTCGGTTCTGTTTTATATGTTATATTACTAGCTGTCTCTGCTTTTTATTTTTGGTTATTTTCCAAGTTTGAACGTGTATGAATTCATTTGAGGATGACTCACATGCAGTCCCATACTTGACTGAGCCGGATCATGGTGTTCGGGTTTTGCTTAAAAACGATAAATTTTTCTTTCTTTTCACACTTTATCTCGGCAACGAAGTTAGATGATATGTGCACTGCATTCATACTCCATTCAAGACCATAAATGCTTGTGCGTTGGGGATGCTTGTTTTAACTGCTCTTCTAAGTTTTATGAGAGTGATTTGATGACTAAGAAGTCTGCCGAAGTTTTGTCAAGGGGGAAGTTAACGTACTGCTGTAAATCAAGAAAATTGCTTGGGGAAGTACTCTTTGATTTCCTCCCTTGGTTCAAATCGAGAACATCCAGTTTCGTGTGGCTCTAGCCTTTTGACTTTAGCTATGCTTCTAACTCTATCTTTGTTGTTACTGATCAAAACAGTAAACAAGAAACAGAAAACCAAAAGCTATATATTTCGAATGAGGAAGAGAAGCACAGAGAAAACTGATAGAACACAAACTTGCGTACATCAGTTTTCTCTAAGGAACCTGTCAAGTACAGGACAACTTAAACAAAAACAATAACTGCTTACAAACCACTCACACGTACAGCATATAACTGCATCCGAACGTGCTATTTCACTTCCTAAATTACAAAAATACCAGCTGCATAATATAACCAACTTAGCAAGAAAAATAAACCATAAAAAGAAAACATAACATAGGAACATCAGTTGAAAAACCAGCAGCACTGTGACATTATAATCCAACAAACTCCTCCTTGAATCAGTTGCTACTGCATACTCCAATTTTCTTTCTTAATAATTCCAATCTTCTAGTTTGAAGTGGTTTTGTGAACATGTCTGCAAGTTGATCTTCAGATTTGCAATAAACCGACTTAACTTCATCATTTTGTTGCACCTCACGTAGAAAGAATAACTTAACCTTGAAATGCTTAGTTTTGCCATGAAAAACTGGATTGTGAGATATTGCTAGAGCAGCTTGATTATCCACATTGATTTTGATACAGCCACTGGAATTTAGCCATAAATCTTTCATTATCTTTTTCAGCCACAAAGCTTGATTTGCAGCTACAGTAGTAGCTATAAATTCTGCTTCTGCATTAGATTGAGCTACAATTTCTTGTTTTTAAAAACACCAAGAGAAACAAGCTGATCCAAAACCGAAACAATATCCAGATGTACTCTTCATATCATCCATTGAGCCAGCCCAATCACTATCAGAAAAAATTTGTAAATTGAATTCTTGACCCCTCTGAAACTTCACACCAAAGAACAAGGTTCCTTTTAGATACCTCAAGATCCTCTTTGCTGCAATCAAATGAAGCTTACTTGGATTACTCATAAATCTGGATAGAACACTTACAGCAAATACAATGTTTGGTCTGCTTGTTGTAAGGTACATGAGACACCCTATCAGACTTCTATACATCGAGGCATCCACAGCATCTGTTCCATCAACCTTCTGCAACTTCTCTTTAGCTACCATCGGTGTACTGACACTTCGACAGTTTTCCATCTAAAACTTCTTTAAAATTTCCTTCAAATATTTTCTCTGGTAAATGAAGATTTCATATGGACTTTGCTTAACTTCCAAACCTAAGAAATAAGCCATTTTTCCTAAGTCTATCATCTCAAAAGCTGCAAACAAACCTTGCTTAACATTTTCTATCAGTTATGCATCATTTCCTGTCACCAATAAATCATCCACATAGAGTGACAGAACTACCACACTTTGATTTACGTTATTGATATAAAGAGTGAACTCACTTAAGCTTTTTGCAAAACCAAAATCCTGTAAATATCGATCTATCTTTCCATACTAGGCTCTTGGAGCTTGTTTCGGTCCATATAGAGCTTTGCGCAATCTATATACACTTTCCTCTTGCCCTTTAATTTTGAAACCTTCAGGTTGTTCAACAAAAATTTCCTCTTCAAGCTCTCCATTTAGGAATGCAGACTTGACATCTAACTAAAAGATAGTCCATACCTTCTCTGCTGCAACAGCTAACAGAAGCCTTATTGTGTCCAACCTTGCAACTGGAGCAAAAGTTTTAGAATAATCTACTCCCCATATTTGAGCATAGCCTTTCACAACCAGTCTTGCTTTATACTTATTGACAGAACCATCAGGATTGAGCTTTGTTCTAAACACCCACTTAACTCCAATCACATTCTTGTCTAGTGGCTTGTCTACTAATTCCCAAGTCTGATTTTTCTAAATCATTGATATCTCCTCCTGCATTGTTGCAATCCACTTCTGATCTTCCTTGGCTTCTACAAAGTTGGATGGTTCGAGCACTGCCACATTACTTCTTTCATAGATCTCAGCAAGTGACCTTATGCCTCTCACAGGTTGATCATCTATACTATCTTCCATTTCCTCTGTAATTCCATTAGTCTCCACATATGTTTCAGGCTGTCTTTCGAAGTGCTTCCATCTATCCAATTCCATTCATCTTCCTCTAAAAACATGACATCTCTGCTCACAGTTATTTTCCCTGTCATGGGATAGAAAATTCTGTAAGCTCTTGATTGAAGACTATATCCAACAAAGATCCCAATCTCTACCTTTTTTTATCAAGTTTGTCCCCTTAACATCAGGAACATGAGTATAACACAAACATCCAAAAACCTTCAAGTTTTTCACAGAAGGTTTAATATCTTGTCAGCCTTCGAGAGGTGTTAATTTCTCTAAGGCTTTTGTAGGCAATCTATTTAATAGAAATACAGCAGTATTGGCTGCCTCAGCCCAGAACCTCTTAGGCAAATTGTTCTCTTGTATCATACATCTAGCCATCTCCATAATACTTCTGTTCTTTCTCTCACTGACCCCATTCTGTTGAGGTGAGTAAGGAGCTGTAAATTGCTGCACAATTCCTGCTTGCTCACAAATCAACTTAAATTTGTTAGCTGTATACTCAGATCCATTGTTAGACCTGAGAAATTTAATTTTCTTCCCACTTTGATTCTCAACTAAAGCTTTAAACTTCATAAATGCATCAGCTACTTCAGTCTTAGCTCGCAGAAAACAAATCCAATTCATCCTAGTCAAATCATCAGTAAAGGTAATAAAATACCTGCTTCCATTGAGAGAGGGTTCATACATAGGTCCACATACATCAGTGTAAACTAGTTCCAGCTTTTGACATATCCTCGAGACTCCTCCTTTGAAGGGAAATCTAGCTTGTTTGCTAAGAAGACAGGTTTTACATTGTGGAAGTTCTTCCTCCAAGCTTGGCAAGTCATCTACCAAGTCATTTTTCTGCATAAATAGCATACTCCTCTTGTGAACATGCCCAAGTCTTTTATGCCATAGCTCTGTATTTTCTTCTTTGCATTTCAAGGCCATCTATTGCATCTCATGTGGCTTGAACATAAAACTTTTATCCCTCATTGGAATTCTCAAGACTTCTTTGCTGTCAGCATTTTTAATGAGACATTCCCTTCCTTCGAACTTCACTTTATAGCCCTTCTCCACTAACTGACCAACACTTAACAGATTTTGGTCAATATTTGGCACAAAGAGAACATCCCTAATTAGCTTTACCTCCTGGTTTCCTTCAATAGCAACTACACCTTTACCTTGCACTTCAATATGCTGTCCATTGCCAATTCTAACTCTGGACTTTACTGTCTTGTTTATGTTCCTGAATAGCTTTAAGTTATCAGTCATGTGATTGGTACAGCCACTATCTACCAGCCATGTATTATTTTCGACTGAAGATTCACCAGCTAAAGCTACAAACAGGTGCTCTTCATCAACTTCATTTACTGCCACTTGTGCTTCTCCTGCTTGCTAATAAGTTTTCCCTTTGCAAATAGCTTCCATGTGACCTAGCTTGTGGCATCTTCTGCACCTAGCATCTGGCTTTCTCCAGCATCTAAAGGACTGATGATTGGTTCCACCACAGTACTGACATGACATTTTATTATTTTTTCATTTGCTAGATCCACCAGTGTTCCCTTCTTTTGGTAAAAACCTCGAATCAGCAACATTTCCTCTAAATTGAATCCATTTCTTCCCTTTGCCTCCATCATTTTGCTTTACTTTGGCTTGCAATGCCCCCTCTACATGTTCTTCTCTCCTCATTAGTCTTCTGTGTTCCTGTGCCTGCAAAGCATTTAACAACTCTGCAAGTTTTATATCAGCAAAGTCCCTTGTGTTTTCCAGAGAAGCTATAGTAGCTTCGAATTTCTCTGGAAGAGACACTAGGATCTTCTGAACAAGCCTATCATCCTTCAAGTCAGTCCCAAAACTCTGATTTTATCAACTATTCCCACTAGCCTATCAGAGTATTCCTTCACTGACTCAGACTCTTTCATCTGCTGTCTCTCAAATTCTCTCAAGAGATTCAGCACCTTCATACCTCTTATCTTCTCATCTCCTTCATATTCTTCCTTCAAGAAGTCCCATATGGCCTTTGCAGAGTCACACTTCATAATTCTGGTAAAGATGGTAGGCGAGACAGCAGCATACAGGCAAGATTTTGCCTTGGCTTTTCTTGTGGTTCTCTCTTTATGAAGTTTGATTTGATTCATGGTCAAATTATTTGGAAGTGGAGCAACTTCATAATCATCCTCCACAGCTTCCCACAAATCATGACCCTCCAAAAATGCTGTCATCTTAACATCTCATGCTTGATAATTCTCTCCAGTAAATACTGGAGAAGCCATCGCAGAGAAACCACTCGGCCCTGTCTCCATCACCCTTTAACTTCTTTACACTTCGATACTTGCTTCACTTCACAGTCCCTCAAGATCACTCAAGCTCTGATACCACTGTTGTTACTGATCAAAACAATAAACAAGAAACAAAAAACCAGAAGCTATATATTTCGAATGAGGAAGAGAAGCACAGAGAAAACTGATGTACGCAAGTTTGTGTTCTATTTTCTCTGTGCTTCTCTTCCTCATTCGAAATATATAGCTTTTGGTTTTCTGTTTCTTGTTTACTGTTTTGATCAGTAACAACAATCTTGTCTTAGTTAGAGTGGTTCTATATATAATCTTTCGCTTGCTTAATATGTTCCATGGAAAAGGGGTACCGACTGAATTATAAAAGTAAATGATGATTTTGGTCTTTGAATATACTTCCTATGCCTGGCCAGAGAAGTTCATTATGCAATTCTATGTGATTTACTCCTTATCTTTTGTTGGAAAGATGATTTTGCCATGGTATGATCATGTTCTATTTAGCTTTTATGAACTTCTTGTCTGGGCACAATAAACTATTATATAGTTATTTGACTTGAATCTCATTTATTTGACTTGTATATAAGTGATGTAATTAAGCTCTCCGTGTGAATTGGGAGATGGGTTTTCAAATCCTTTCTATTCTATGTTGTACAGGACCTTGTTTACTCTGCATAATGATCTATATCATATGTACATGCATGAGCTGTGTGGTGAATTATAATCTCTCCATTCTTCAATGAGAAATGCTTTTACAATGTGAGTTTGTTTCTAGTGATGGAATCTATCAAGTTGATCATTCACTTGTTCTGCTATTATCATATAAGGCTGCGACACTATGGGCATTTAAGGTACAGTGGTTGGTAAAATGAAGTTTCAGATGATTGCCTGCTTTAACATGTGCGTTCCTTTTGGAGACGCATAGCTAGATTTTGCCTTGAGTTAGTTTTTTCATCTTCTCTATGCTTTATATTTTAAAGGATGTCTTCTTCATTTTCAGAAGAGAAAATAGTGAAGGATCGAGACAACGTATCAATGAGCCTGGTCTTGCAGCTCGTGAACATTGGGGTCCACACTTTCATCCTTCGGGGTCTCTCTCTCTCTCTCTCTCTCTCTCTCTCTCTCTCTCTCTCCGCGCATGAGTGTGTGCGCGCAAAGATCCTGACAATCTTATCAAGTGTCTTTTAAACTGAGGGCAATGAAGGTATCTAATTACTGCTAGAAACGTGGTTTTGAGAGACGTTAAAGCTGAACTGCTAATGTTGGCAAGTTCCTAAGGTTGTCCTATTTTGAAAATATATCGCATCTAGAATGTTGCACGCTGAAGTATATAACATTGGCCCCTTGGAGTTGCTGTTTCTAATTACAGAAAGTCTAATATTTTGTGCTCCATGAGACTCTTGATAATAATTATCTTCTCCATTACTCTTGCCGGCTATGAACACAATAAGGGAGTGGGAAATGCCTACATTGTGATATGGCAGTTCTGATGAATTCAATGTTGCTAGAACAGGATATAACTAGGATAACTGAACAGGAGAAATGTAGAAAAAGCAAGTAACATAGAATGAATATGTATCAGTCTCCTATCGATATAACAAAATGTGGGAGGAGCTCTCTCTACCGTGGATAGCGAGAGTTTAAGGATCAACATATATTCTGTTCTGTGATGTGTGGAATATGAGAGTATTGCATGTTTAAATATGATATTCATGAATTGGTTCCACGTGTGAATTAGCAGTTGGAGAGCCAGCTAGTATAATCCTCTTTGTCTGAGACTTTTTGTTTGGTTCATATGGGAAATACCTTGCCACTTCCAATTATATGCAAGTAGATGGCGTGAATTCTTATCTATCAAAATGTTTATCAAGAAGACTATCTTCTCACTTATTCCGATATGTTCAACCATATGTTTTGCCCGAAGGCAAAAAGGTTACTGTTCCACTGTTGCTTCTTGCATTGAATGCATTTTTCGTTTCTGCCCCCCTCTCTCTCTCACGCGCAGAGTTGTACGTCCTGTTTATCCTCTTGGTGGCAGTGACCTTATTATCGGGCCTGGGGCTGGAATGTACCCAACCAGGTTCCTAGCTGATCTTTGCTTATCACCCTTTTCTTTTTATTGTTGGACGCTCCCTGATTGATTAGAGATTATTTTTCTTTTAACTTTTTATGCAGGGGTGGTTATGGTAGCAGCGGGAGTATGCTTTTAGGTTTGTGTAGTTTCTTAGTAAATTAGCTATTAGGTATTTCTAGTTCTTTCTCAATCACTGTTTTTTCGAGAGGTTAACAAGTGCGGCAATCTGAGCATGCAGGACCCAGAGATCCCAGTTGGTTCGGCGGAGCCGGAGCCCAACCGTGAGTGTCTTCTCTCCCTGTCTCCGTCTCCCTCTCTTTGTGTGCGCACGCGCCTGTTGACCTCCACTTGATCATTTGAAACAGGGGTATCCCTCCGGGTGATCGTTTTGATCCATATGGTCCACCTGGTGTGCCCGGTTTTGAGCCTAGTCGATTTGTCAGGTAATTATATCTTCTTGCCTTGACATATGATTTGACTTCTCTTGACTGGAGTCTGGCCTCGCATACTCATTTCATTTGTGGCCAATAGACATTCTAATGTCTCATGTTACTGGAGTTTATCGTGGGAATTGTCTGTATCGGTTTAATAGGAAGAGAGATGAGGCCATGGAGTATAAACGCATGTTCAAATTTGTAATATGAGGTTTTGCAGGGTTAAGAAACTATGTTTTTGGTCATTTTGGGTAATAACCTATGAGGGGAATAATAATAAAAGGAGCAAACTTGATGTAGAACAACATACAAATGCATTTATGGAAACATTGGAGCGTTATAAGAGTGTTTTCCTTGATTTCCGAGATGTCACAAATTTTAAATTTGTTTCGCAGATTTTCTAGTTGTGTTTTGATAACTTTCCCTTTTATCGATATATTTTCCTTAATTTGTTATTTGATTTCAATTATTTGGTTATTTTTTAGATGGCAACCTCCTTATAAATACGTCTAAGATATTGTAATCTGCACTTTTTTATTCAAAATAAACACTATTTTTTGAATCATTTCCGAGCATAACTTCCTCTGCATCACGGAGACTGAGAGAATCCTCGTTTTGGATTCGTTTTGAATGAATCCAATGTTCGTATCAATTCTGATTGCGTGATGGAATGCCGATACCATGTGGGCTGAGATTTTTTCTTTTCTTTTGAAATTTGATTTAGTCTTTTACGTATTTGCCAAACTTCATACCGACAGAAACCCGAGGAGACCTGGTGGCGGGACACACCCAGACTTGGAGCACTTCCGGGACGTTTCGGATTTCATCTGAATCTACCGCGAGAAGGAAAATCAAGTGGAAGAGATGGGACGAAAGTAAAATGTTGCTGCTCAGAAACATTCGCCGTCCTTATAATTTGGCTTTCTGTCTGCCTGAGTCGAATGGTTCTCTGTATATTTCTATGTTGTTAAGTTCTTTATTGTGATGGTAATGGTGTAATTTGCGTTGCAGCTTCGAATGTGAAAACTTGGCTCTGGCGCATCCTGCTGATCTCTAAAGCTGCGCCGGATGAGTGTTTTCTTCAATAGCCTTTTAACATTTGAAACTTTTCGTGTTTAACAAATGTTGATGCTACAATTTAAATATATAAATATATAATATATATGTATGTGTACACGCACACACAAATTTGCATAATCTTTTTTTTTTAATTTGTATAATATTTAAATTTTCACGGGAGAGTAGAAAAGTATTTGATAGTAAAATTTAGTTTTAAATTGGTTTGGTTTAAAACAAACGACAAATATAAGGGTGAGCAAAACAGGTAGATGGAGCTAGACCAAACTAGCTAGTTTTGGATGGTTGTGCAGGAATTAGTCCGGTTCCCGATTTCTTAAATTTAGAACTGTTGTATATCACTCTAATTTTTGGTTTTAAGGGTGGATCCACCCACCCGGATTATTCAGACCAAACCAAAATATCATCTTGCTTTTTTCATGACTCTAAGGAGAGAGAGAGAAGGAGATAGAGAGGAGAGGGAGACAGATGGCAGCCATGGCTATGGAGAAGGAGAAGATGATCATGTAGGGATGTGCAATGCGAATCTGATCGGACAATTTTGGGTAGTTCTCACGTTTCAAGGACACTTGCCCAATTATTCTACAAAATTAGATCCACTGACGATCAATTTTCAATTTGTGATTTCAAAGTCAACTAAACTGATTATTTCATAAGGAAAGGGGAACTTTCTTTTGTTGGTCTGATTTTTGAGGAGTCCTGGACACCAAGTGTAAAAACTAGATATAGGAGAACACTTAAATACCAAAAGTTCATAAATATATACTTAAGTGTCAAAATCAAATTAAAATGAATTAGTTAAATGTCAATGCCAAAAAATTTCAATCAAAATACTGATGTCGTATTTTTTCAGTAAAATAAGTATAAAATGATGTTGTTTTGCATACTAAAATGACTAGATAAGCCAAAAACGATGTCGTTTTGAAAGTTTACGTAGCTAAATAAGCTAAAAATGATATCGTTTTGCCTCAAATTTGAATTTTAATATAAATATTAATTAAATTTAATTTGAAACTAAATTAAAAAAAGAGTTTGCAAAAAGTTGGGCTAGGGCTTGCACAGCCCTCGCCCAACGTTCTACAAACCTTTTATATATATAATTTAATTTTATATTTAATTTAATTAATATTTATATTCAAATTCAAATTCGAGGCCAAAAATAATGTTGTTTTCTTTACTGACTCAACTTTCCAGCAAGTCATTCTAGCAAGTCACATGACTTATATTATTAAAAATAAGTTACATTAGATTTTCGGCATCTTTCTACTAAATTTTCTCTTTTTCAAATAAAGCGATATTTAAGTACATTTTTTTACAATTTTTAACACTTAAATGCCGTGGTGTCAAATTTTTGGCAGCTACGTTGTACTTCTGCTAGCTTTTAGGACTTGAAGGGATCAGCTTCCGTCTGTCCTTCGCTTTTAAATTCGTTCAGAGGGTTGTTAGCTACTCAATCTCGGTCAAATGACTTTGAATCTCTCCCTACATCTTGAGACGTGATTATGGCCAAGCAGCTAAGCCAACGACCTAGACAACCCTACATCCTTGACAAAATAGCGTGAGGTGGTTCTTGTAAGTCGCTAACCACAAATCTCTGAAATCAAGTACATGTGGCAGGCATTTAGCCGAAAATGATATAAATGACTCAACGCCAGTTCCCAAGAAAAAAGAAGATAGCACAATTAAAAACAAAAAGAACGAAATAAGAAGGGGCAAAATGAAAGCCGTGGCTCATCATTCACCATCTTCTTCTGTGAAACTAGAAGTTTCAAGTCTTCAAATCCCTTAGTTTTCTTCGCTCTCTTTCTCTCTAGAAAAATCGTTTGAAGCATCGCATTGTGATAAGATCAATACTGAGATTTCCGTTCGCTACGCTACAGTGCAATGGGTGCGAAGCGGTGGAGGCAAGCGTCCTCTGCTGCGTCGATGAGGTGGCTTTATGTTGGTCCCCATCATCTCTGCCCTCTGCCTCCCTCCTCGTCCAGTGGTTTGCCTTCCACTGGTTTCGCTGGATCAGCTAGTCCAGTTAGAAACTTGGAACAGATCCTCCCGGTTTGGTTACCGCTTTTTGGGTGGAACCTGACCAGATTGGATAGGAGCTTATTACCCTTACCTTTGGAGGTGGCGGCAGTGGAAACCACCAAGGTGGTGATGGACGGAGGAGAGCTAGGACGGCAGTGAGGTGGAGGTACACCCATTAAATTGGTGAGTCGGGTCGAGTTTGGGTCGGGTCCTAAATGGTACGACCCAAATCGATCCATTTAACCCCGTTTATGACCCATTTATTGCAGTGCAAAATTTTTAACCTATACCTGATTCATTTAACTAAATTTAAGAAAGCTTATTATATATATATAATGGTATTGTTAAAATAGTTTTATACAATACAAATATAATGGACAATTTTTATAATTTAAAAAAATCGAATTTTAAATTATTTTTTATTTTTAAAAAATAAATTTTAAATTATTTTTATTTTTAAAAAATAAATATAATGGACAATTTTTATAATTTAAAAAAATCGAATTTTAAATTATTTTTATTTTAAAAAAATAAATTTTAAATTATTTTTATTTTTATTTTTATTTTTTAATAATATAATTTTTATTTTTATTTTCTTTTTTGTTCTTCTTCCTGGCCACTGGCCACAATGATAGCTGGTGACTAACCATAGGCAAGCCTTAAGGATCTGGTGAGGCTCAAGCCTCACTCAACGCCAACGAATTCGAGTCTCGCCAAGTTGGCGAGGCTCAAGATTCGCTAGATCCAGCGAGCTCGAGGCTTGCTTGGCCAGTCGCTGGCCATCGCCGTGTCGGCCATCGGAAGGATGAAAATAAATAAATAAAAATAATTATAAATTCGATTTTTATTATATATATATATATATATATATCGGAAGGAGGAAAATAAATAAGGTTGACTTAATTAACTGAATTGGATGATGGTCTGAATGTTGCTCGGAAGGGAAAGATAAAAGAAGAAAGGAAAAGCAAAGGACAAGGATCGGAACA
This sequence comes from Eucalyptus camaldulensis, assembly GCA_019915185.1. Lineage (NCBI taxonomy): Eukaryota > Viridiplantae > Streptophyta > Magnoliopsida > Myrtales > Myrtaceae > Eucalyptus > Eucalyptus camaldulensis. Next base: position 32,205,763 of record JAHSVA010000010.1, read on the forward strand.
AATAACGCCGATTCATCTGACGTCTAGTGGCGTTATTCATCGAAAAGATAATGGAGGCTAGATTTAAGCATAAAGTGAAAGTAGGTGTTTTTTACTAGATAAAAAGAAGTAAAAACCAGCTTTGCGACTTGATATACCCTAAGGAAATTGGGCCTTAAAAAAAATGTCCAGGAATTATGTGCTCATTTATTATCTAAGTGGCCTAATGTTTGTGAGAGGAAAAATTATCACAATAGAACTACAAAATAGAGAGACCACGTGCTTCATCACAGGAGAAAGTTAACTTATGCAATGCATATGTCGCATACAATGATGGCGTAATGTACCCGATCAATAATTTTTATCTTCGTGTCATGAATCACATCCTACTTAATTCTGCACATCCCACTTTGTGTGCCTTCATATCGCTTTTAATCCTCATTCACATCAACATCTGTGTGCCTTCATATCACTTTTAATCTGCATTCGTGTCATGAATCACATCCTACTTAATTCGGCACATCTTACTTTGTGTGCCTTCATATCGCTTTTAATCCGCATTCACATCAACATCTGTGTGCCTTCATATCACTTTTAATCTGCATTCACATCAACATCGCATGTCGTCGCTACCACAAGTGTATTTATCTCGCATAAATTACTTTCTTTCTGTTAAGGACTGTAGATTTTTAATACACAAGAATAGTTTAAAAACAGAAAAAGGCCCAAAGAGGAGCCACTACCTAAGAGAAGCCACTACTTAAGTTCATCACTATAGTTGCAAGAAGTCGAAAGCCCTATCAACTGAAACTGCCCCGGTCAACTGCTCCTACTCTGGGTGTCACTATGAAGTTGCGACAGCACTGACCTTTAATTCCAATTTTCCTATCATGTAATGACTACTTACGTTGATTTATCGTGTCCATTTATGAATGTCCTCGGACATATTTTCGACTTCACAACGAACTTGAGAGTTTCCGATCAAACTCGCAAGTCCGTCGCTCGTACCAAAGTGTGGACTGCATGACCCAGCAAAAATTAAGGGGCAGGGTCAGCCCGGTTAGGTGAATATCAACTCTTTCTTGCCCAATAGAAACATCTTCCGAATGCAATCCCGACTGCAGAAGACAGAAATGCCATCTCACGAGAAACATACAACCGGTGTGACATTCGACTCCGGACACGTACGGCATGGCAATACACTATCGAGTTGCAGAATTGCTTATGAATCGAAAAGAGACGCAACTGGTTAAGCCAATGAGTGTACCCAGAAGGGATATAAGAATAAAATCGGATTTATCAAAGTGTCCAGCAAAAATATATAGCCTGGGGTGAACAATGCTGGGATCATATATCCAAATCTCAACTTATTTCATGAACCTAGCCGAAGGCACCGCTTTCATCATTGAGGATGGGGAGCTCCAACACTGAGTAATATCTCTCTCTCTGTGCTCCATTGAAAAGAAGAAATTCCTCAACCAGCCTTCGCATCGATTACCTTCTTCGCAAAGGAGGGCAAACAGAATGCCGCTGTATGGATCTGGAGAAGGGTTTTATTGCAATGTCAGCATACATAAGAATGACGAAATTCTTCCAACAACAGACCAAAATAACCAAATTGTACCTCTGAGTTGTAGAACTTCAGTGGCCGTCTAGTCTTGCTAAGAGCTCCATCGGCATCTATGGGATTCACTGGATGCTTGAAATCAACAGGTGGCCCCTCCGTTGAGCAAAGCATGAAACCAATCACCCCACTGAAAGATCATTTATAGAGCTGTCTTAGTTTACAGAGTCATTAGCATCTAAAGCCACCCCACACCCAGATCTTATCAATACGAAAGTAACCATGAAGTTCACAGGAATGAACAGTTGACGTGGTGCTTCTATTGAAAATACAAAGATTTGAGTGAAACTGCCTATATTTGTAAAACAGAGTCCGTGTCAATCCCTGCTATTGAATTTATGACCTAAATCTCTTAGGACCAACCATAAAAGAGACCCAAAAAGGAGAAGGGCGTTGACACCATCCAAAGGAATGAACAGTCATCACCCAAGGATACAATGAAACTGCACTGCCTAGCCCACAAGATATTTAGACAAGGAACGAGGAAGATTCAAGCTAAAAGTGAAATTGCCTTAGCTCTTGACAATGCCATTCCCATGTACCAAACTTAAAGAAAACAAGAGAAGCACGTGCCTGGGGTACGTAGGCACAGTGGTCCATGCATAGTTGACTGAGCCCTTGAAAATCTGACGGCAATTCGAAACAATGTCCTCGATAATGTGCATGTGAAGCCATATACTTTCTGCCTGAGTGCACACAACTCCTCCCGGACGGAGGGCCCTCGCAACAGACTGAAAAAAGGGCTTCTCAAAAAGTTCTTGTGCAGGACCTGGACAACACAAACGGTGTGATTGAAGGAGTTGGGAAAGGAAATGATAGAACAGCCTGCTGACAATAAACATGTTAAGGAATGTTAGAAAAATCCTTACCAATAGGATCTGAAGAATCAACTATGACTGCATCATAAGTTCCTTCTGGTACAGCTTTCAAGAATGCAACTCCTGAAAAATGAAGACGAAATGCCCCACGAGCCGACATTGGAGTTGTTAAGAGAACAAGAACGAAAAAGGTTCAGAAGAAACAGAAGGAAAATTAGTGAATATACCATCGCCAATGTGGAGGTTGACACGGGGATCATCATAACCAACTGCAACATCAGGAAAGAATTGTTTCGAAACCTGCAAAGCAGAAGTGGAATGAACAAATAAATATACTTGAATCCTAAATGTGATTGATAAAGCTGGAGTAGGTGCTGCGAGTACATTAAATATTCTCAAGGTACACCCTATCATTTAGGGAAAAAAATTCACACAGCAGATTCTCAAACTATTATATTATCATTTAGGATATAGTCAAGGTGGACTGAGGAGAAAATAAATGATTAATCTAGTGGGCTTTCAGTAAAACCTACAAACTAAATGATAGAACAACAATTAAGATGTCAGCAGCTTCACTCACATCAACCACCATCTTGTCAATCTCACATATGTCAATGTGTTCGACAGAAGAGTGGCGAGACACTTCCCGAAGAACTCCCCCATCCCCTCCACCAATCACAAGTACCTGAAAAAAGTGCATTGAATTTAAAGAATTAGAGGTGAGAACCAAAATGGAGCTATTCCCTATTTCTAAGTCCTGTTCACTAATTCATGGCAAGGAGATGATATTTTTGTGATAGAGCTACCATAGTAGCATTCAATTGTAAACTTATAAATGCGTTGTCAACATTGCATGGTTGCAAAGTTCAACCCCCGCACCTGCAGCTGCACCTGCTGCAGAAGTATTCTCACACTCCATAGCATATATAGTCTCTTTGAAAGTCTTCACTGTCAGTCTTCTTAATCCAAAGAAATCCATTCAATCAAATTGACCAACAGAATCGATCATTTTTTTCAACTTTAACTTTTCATTGTCTTCCACTTGTGAGGTAACTCCTCATGAGTAGTTTACTAAAGAAACCTTATAATTGCTAAAAAGCAAATCCAATTCCACTCAAGGTAAAAATACCAACTCAGCACTCAGCATATTTGTTTCCTTAAAAAATTCAAAGATCAGGGTTTATTAAATAATTTTCCTTTCCTTTCCTAAAGCATCTACCATTATCAATATATCTTCACAAATGAGCACATTTCAGAAAGCATGATTATTAAAAAAGAACAGAGCTCAGTTTGCAAGAAAGGGATTTTAAATAAGTTCCGTAGTACTCCTACTCCAGTAAAAATATGGTAAACCTCACAGTAATTGCAATAACCAAGGAAAGAAAGCAGCTAACCTCAGAAGAAGGTATCTAAGCTCTCAAAAACACACAAAGAAAATCTAAGACTTTATATGCACATAAGTATCAAGGCAAAAGTAGACAATGAAACGTTGCAGTTAAAATACATTCAGAAATCATCATCAATTTTCATATCAATAAATGTATGCTAAGCAAGGCAGTGTCCAACAATAACACAAGTACCTTCTTTGGATTCGGAATTGAGCAAAGGGGAAGATGAGTGATCATTTCTTGATATGCACACTCATCTCTCTCAGTAAGTTGGATCACCCCATCCAAGACAAGAACTTTTCCATATGTTGATGACTGCAGGAGGACAATCATGATTAAGTTCAATTGTCAAGGTGACATACAGAAGTTATTTGTAAATGACAATTGAACTATCACTGAACAGAAAATACCTGGAAAACCATAACATTCTGGTAGTCTGATTTTCCTTGGAATAATATCTTCTCCACCTTTAACGAGTGTGCTTCCCCTGGATAACGTCAGAAATTTCATTTAAGCAAAAATCAACAAAAACAAGCAATAGAATATTGGAGTTCCAACACTTCTCTAGCCTCAAGATAAATTTGCCAACAATTTCATATCTACTACTTCCACAAAGACATTGATGTCCGTGTCACAAAACACTTTATAATACATAAGCTGAACTGTTAAAAAGTAAAGTTTCTCTTCCAAAATAGTCAACTTGCTAATAGAGCTTAACCTCTAAAACAAGCATTGGGCAAACTGGTCCACCAGTCTTTGGCGAAGGAAATGGTACAAGAGCCAAACACAGGTCCTTAGGTAGCTCTAAGGAAAAAAATAACCAAAGGACAATCCCACAGTTAATGTAGACGAGGAAAAACTCTTCAAATATATACCTAGAGAACTTTCAGAAAATATTTTTCCCTCGTTGAAATATGATTCACTATTGTACAAAATATTTATCTATGTGCCTCCAAACCATCTTCAGAAGTTTCATATTCTTTTTCATTGGTTAAAAACTTGAGTTGAGCAAATCAACAACAGAATAAAGAAGCAATAAAGTGACCAACCAAGTTAGCATTGCACTCTGAAATCTCAACCTTTTAGATTTAATGCCAGTGAAAGCACGTTACATGCCCGAAAAACGCCACCATTAGTGAAATATGTTTGAAATAGAGCGAAGAATCACCATCATAAAAGGCAAAAACCAAGTATAAAAAGCTTAGTGTTTGCTCTTGCCTCCTCCAGTTTTCACCTTTTCATGTTATCAGCAACGAACACACTTCAAGCAGCATATACACCAAGCTCAAACGGGCATAAGGAAACTCAGGCCATGCCATATGACCAAGTTTCATAGGTTAACACTACATAATCGCCTTTCAACCGTTATCTGCACTTGCAGTAGTCATCCAATCATGTTCGTCACACTGGGAGGTATTAAGCAGATTTCCCAGTCTCTTTGGAGACTTTGAAGAATGAGAAACTAATTAAGAAAACTGGTTAGACAAGCTGACTGATTGAGGGAATAAAAAAATCAACCATATGCATATTGAAAAATAATGCCTTTAAAATATTTCTAGAAAAGTGAAAACTTGAAGATTTTTTTAGAAAAAATTCAGTAAAAACGCAAACTTTCTACCAACAAACGAAGTTGCACCTTAAATCAGGCAAAATTGGTAAAAACATCGACAGCTCCAACAGTTGGGAGAAACAGAACAGCTGAAGAAAGCATTCTGGTACCCATGTGATAGGCACAATTCAACAGCGAGAGCGATGTGGGGGGACTCCAGATTTCCAAGCGGAAAAGAATACACAAACGGCGAATCAAGTGACGGGCGGATACACGCAAAGAAATCTACGGCAAAAGGACAACCAGTCCCAACAAATTACCATCCTAACGAAAGAGAACAGAGTTGAATTCAGAGCCCTGCCCAGAAATCAAACGAGCAGCAAAAAGAGTCGAATTCAGAAGAAAAACAAAGGCTGCCCACGATTCCTCCACTCCAAAGCACGACAATGGCACCGACAGAGATTAGAGAAAACACAAACAGAGAGAGAAGAGAACAGCACCGACCGGGCCACATTGGGCTAATCTCAGAGAACCACCCGGGAATGACGGAGGGCATGGCGCCAGCGCCGCCGCTGCCGGAGTCCGCCGCCGCCTCCATGGTCACGTCGGGGGCGGCCACCGCCCCGTTCTCCTCCTCCTCCCTCGGCCTCTTCACGGGCAAATCAGCGCACCCAACAGCACCCTCTTCGGCCATAAGAAGATAACGGGTTCGGGTTTTCCGCCAAAACCCTTTGGAGCTCCACGCGAGAGGAGCAAAACCTAGTCAAGCGGTGCGGCGGGAGAGCGGGCAGGTGACGACCGGAAGGAAGGAAGGAAAGAGAGAGAAAGAGAGAGAGAAAGAAGGCAGCACGATCTCGGCTTGCTTTCTGCAGGGCTTCCCTTTATATAGCGACGTGCGAAAGCGGCGTGACGGAGGGGGGGCGATGCCACGGACGGAGGGAGGGACGCACGCACCAGAGGAATCTGCTTAGGAAAGACGCGTTCGGCGGTCGTTGAATTGTAGGGCTCTCTCTCTACTGACACTCACCTGTTGCGAATCCCTCCGCAATATATAGGAAAACTCTCTCTCTCTCTCTCTCTCTCTCTATCTCTATATGTGATAATTATATAAGTGCACCTTCCCTTGTTTTGTTTTTCTAAGAGGATATCTCCTTCCCTAACTAGAACTCCAGAAGAAGAAGAAGTTAATATCATGAAAAACATTCCCTTGTTTTGTTTTTCTAAGATCTCTTTCCCTAACTAGAATTCCAGAAGAAGAAAAAAAAAGTTAGTGTCACGATAGAATCTATATATTTGTACTGAATTTATCCCAAATTTACTTTTTTATTATCAAAAACTTTAAACCGGCGTGCTTGTAATAAACTTATCCTCTTTAATTAATTTTTTACCATAAAAAGGCCAAATTGGTAAATTTATGATCAATTTACCGTTCATTAATTTTTATTAAATTGGATTAATACAACGATAAGCCGCGAATAAATACACTCGTGACAAACAGAAGGTAAAATCATAAAATAATATATCTGTTAATAGGCACGTATTATCCAACTTAGCAATTTAATAATAAGATTCGAGGAAAATTAATGGAGCATAAATTTATCACGATGTACTAATTTAATGTTTTTTTTTTGTGATAAAAATATTCGTTTATGGTAAATCTATCACAAGTATACCAATTAAAATTTTTCGTGCCCGCTTTTGGCTCAAACTCGTTTTGTCTCATAAATGAACATCAATTTGAAGTTAGGTCTTGATCATGTTGTAACTTTCTTTTGTGTCTCGTAAAAAGGCACCAACTTTTGATCGGTACTTCCCCTTGTCGAGTTTTTGTCCAATGGTGATGATGTTATGGATTCAACATTTATTCCGCACATATTCGGGAAAAACTTGATAGGGGTTAGATTTGAATATCAAATGAAAGTTTGTGTCTTTTTATGAGACGAAAATATAAGTTTGGACTTGAATTAGGACTTGATTTGAAGCCAATGCTATTTTATTAGGAAACAAAGAAAAACAAGTTCCAACCAGAATTACGACCTGAGTTAGAATCTGTGCTTTAGTTTGGGTCGAAATTGAAATTCAAGCTAAAATTGATGTTTTGTAAGGAAATTGAGCTCTATTTTTCATAATTCAAAATGATAGCGTTACCTTTTTGAAATGCCCGATATTTTTTTTTTGGACAAGAGAAAAGCCCGATATTAGTCCTCGAATTTATAAATCTGGCTGTTTGAATCCTTGATTGGCAATCAAAGTGCTAACTGCTAAGTTGGCTAATCAGAGAATTGGAGCACACATGTCACAAATCTATTCACATCAATCTAAAATTCTTTTAAAAAGAAATGAGGAGAGAAAAGAGAGAGAGAGAGAGATAATCTACCGAACACCGAATTACTATAAAGGAAAAAGATTCGACATTGCCAAGGAAACACGCGATGTTTAGGCACTTCAGAGAACATGTTTGTCGGCCAAAGAGAAAGGAGATCACGGAAAGATGATGTGCAATCTTGAGGAAAAGAGGAAGTGCGAGTGATTTGATTGAATTTTGGTTTCTAATTGAGAGCAAATTGAATACGGGCAGAAAAGAAATTGCCTAACTCCTTCCGAGCCTCGCCGGAGACCCGGAGCTTGGCCACCAACGCCACATCTATGTCACCTTCTCATGGTGCTGCTCATTCTCTCTCTCCTAAGGCTTCACCTCGGCAGCGAGATTCGGAGCTCACCCGATCTCGCGCTTGCAGTCCATGGGTGCTCGAGCTTCGGTTGCCCGGCCGCCATGGCCGCAACCCCCGGGCCGCTTCCTCTCCTTCCAAATGTTGTGCTCGTGCCCATCATGGCCAACTCAAGCTTGAGCTCTAGGCTGAGGCCATGGAGGTTGCGACGTACGGTTCAACTTCAATCTTTTTTGGTTCTTGGTGGGGTTCATCGATTTTAGTGTCTTTTTTCTGGTTTAAGACCAGCATATTTTTAACGGCCTCAATGCTAAGCCAGCGAATTCCGTCGTCAGAATTATTCGAGTACGATCAATGCCACTTTATAATGTAGTGGGACGCTCTCGAAAAAAATATAAAAAAAGTCGAGGGAAGATTTTGCATTTCACACCATAAAGAGAACCTAGGACATTACATCCCCTTTTTTTTTCCTTTTTATAAGTGAGACATGTGATGAATAGCTAACCCTCTAGATGTTATGATAAGGTCTCATATCTATTATTAGAAGTTCGATTTAAGTCACTGTCAGATCTATCCGTAACATACAAGCATATCGAAAGTTAGTGGCGACAAATGCTCGATTCAATCATAACAAAGTTAAGAATAGTGTAATTTCATAGATGATGGTGTAAGTCTTTTTATTGCTGAGCCACCATATGCCCATTATAAGTAGGGGTGAGTCAAAGGAATTACTATGGATAGGATGGATTGGTTCCGGGGCAATTCCTATAGTTATTGGTCCAGTTTTCGATTTTTTAAAATTGGATTCATCCAATTCCGGATTTTAGGGGTGGGACGATTCACCCAAACTAGACCAATTATTATTTTTTTCTTAATGAAGGTGGTGATGATGATGGAATGAGTTGATCAACATGTTGCTCAGAAGAGACCCCTTGATCAATATATTGACCTTCCTCTCTTGGAAAGTTTGGACTCGTGGAGTCTCCTTTGATTGCTAGAGTTTTCCTTCCTTTATATGGAGTAAAAAATTCTCCTCATGCACTAGGATTCCAAGACTTTAGCCCCCTCATTTTGGTGCGACTTGCAGTCACCAAATCTCCCTTTGCTTTACTCTTGGCTGCACCTAGAAAGGTCAAATTCAGTTGATTGAACGTTAATTGTGCCTATAAAATGTTCTTTTTACACTGCTGACTCATGGGCAAATCCCATCGATTCTTCCCCTCATTTCAGTCAGTTTCTCTTCTTTCCTTTCTCCCACCAAAGATTTGGCCTTCATCCACTCAATCTTTGACGTGTTAGTTGTTCTCTTTTCAGATTTTGTGGAATCAAATCTCCATTCATTGGCCAACTTATCATTTGACCGAGCTCTCGAGGCGGAGGGGAATATCCCGGTGAGCTCCCGAGCTTGAGGCAGAGGAGGTGGCGGAGTGGGAGGAGGGGGAGGCTCGCTGTCAAAAACCCTAGCCGCGACACCCCTGCTCCACTGCCGCAGGGTGATAGTGATCGTTGCAAAGGTGAGTTCCGAAGCTATCTTGAGAGGGAAAAATGAAGAAGAAATGTGTGATGGAAACCACCGGTTCCAATTACCCACCTAGGAACCGGACTAGACCAGTTCCAAGACTCTCATCAGTCCAACCGAATCACCTACGGAACCAATTACCCCTATTTGTAAGTCCCTTATTCTTTCATTTGCATTTGATCTCATTTAATTTAAATATTTTCTTTTGCATCGTTGTGACTTTGCAACAGACTGCGATTGATGTTTCCGAAATGGGACAAAAAAAGCTTTACATGGCAAATTGTATTGTTTTGCAACGCTTTCTATTAAGTTTTGCTCTATTTTTTCATCATGCACTCGGATATTACCTCGTGAAAAACAAATAAAAATTTTCTTCCCTTTTTAATTTGTGGACCATGTGAAACCTTTCCAAATATATAGATATCAAAACGTATTATTACATAACTCTTTTAATCATTTTGAAACTTAATATATTATTATTTTCAATTTTTTTTTATAAAAATGTAGATTTTTTCGTTTTTTTTAAAGGTACCTCGGACAAACTTAGAAAGGATATTCCTTTAGTATGTGTACCAATCCAAGTAATATTTGGAAAATATTATTCATGAAAAAAGGTAATATTTGTATAGAGAAATATCGCACTTGGTGCCAGTCCCCTCATGCACGTGGGTTAAAATTACTGATATTATGGGAGGTGGCAAAATCAATAAGAATTTAGTAATTCACGAAGCATTTGTTTTGCGAAAATTCAAATATTTAAAAAATATTTTTCTAAAAATAATCACTTATTTTACTTGAAATAATTAGCTAATGAATTTTTTCATTATTGACGAAAATTTAAATATAAACATTTTCATGTATGATGCAAATATTTTAATTTTATCTATTTTTGCAAGTAATCAATTTTAGAATTTTTTTTCAAATCATTCATTTTCTAAGAAATAGAATATCCCATGTTGTTTATATACAAAATGCTTTTTATATGTAGTTTGGTTGTTCCACCTACATATTTAGGTTTTTCGATTAGATGATTCTCAAAACTAAGTTCTATCCCATTTGAATTCATTTATGCTTTTTATATTACCATGATCTCCCATCATTCAAATTCGAATTTTGGGGCTGACGTACGTTTCTTGAAATGCCAAGTGATCCGCAACATAAAAGATAAGTGTAGTAGATAGTCTAATCCCGCGGATGAGGACGACACCTCGTTATTCGAAAACGGACAATTGAACGATAAAACGAATAAATTGGGAAAAGAAATGTTTGGGGCAAAGTACAATATAAAATGATAGGGCTCTCAATTAGGGTTTCGGGATGGGCGTGGCTTGTCTTTTTCTATGTGGATTCCAAAAGCATCCGTCGCATTGAAAAAGTTTGAGAATATCAATGATGGGTTTGGGGCGTTTGTGTGTCTGTGCAAATTGCAGAAAAAGAAAAAGAAAAAAAAAGAAATCCTTTATTGTAATTAAAAGATCTGTTGCCCTTTTTCGAAGCGTCGCTTTAGGCTTTCGGTCACTTTCTTATATTATTTTTCACTTTCTTATATTATTTTCATGACCCCTTTTTTCTAAATTAGTCGCCTTTTGGGCAGTACGGGCAGTCATCTCGCATTGATTCCTTAATTCTTTATTATTTTCCTTCCTTTTCTTTCTCGAGTGTTTTTTAGTGTCAATGTTGTATTGCCAGTCGTAGTGAACTGGCTGCGGTCCACGAAAACTTTTTCAAAAGTAGGTAAATAAAGCGATACGATTTGGGCAGAAACAACCAAAGTGATTTGAAAGAAAGGGCCAACTTCCATTAAAGAACCACCAACACTTCAATCATCTCATAAAAAAATTATGAACGTTTGAATTTTTGGGTAGAATATGGCCTAACGGCAGTTGAGAGAGAATATTCCGTCCAAAGCAACCCAAAATTCCAGTTCTACCGAGTTTTCAGTTTGTTGTTTTGAGATTTGTTTATGGAATTGAAAGTTGACCAAAAAGGATTAATGATGGTATCTAGGACACTTCAAAGTTAAGACAACATAGGTGCTTAACTTAACTTCCCTTGTATTAAAACACAATAGTCTTAGAAACCATCTGAGATGGTCTTATTGTTTTCCGAATTTTGTCTACGTTCATCGTACTGTTGTCTTGCTATGTTTTCCAAAATTTCAATACCTTCATGGGTATATCTTAATGTGTATGTCCTTTCGTTGGATTCTATAATAATCATTGGGACATTTCCCTTGCAACGATGTATCTTCTTCCTCATAGACAAGTAATTTGATTTATGTATATTCCACAATTCTTCAGTCTAAGGTTCTTGAATCTACATGTCTTGGAGAAGCATCCTCTTCTTGGTTCACTTCTTTAGTTGTCTCTGGTGTAGTTTTCGTCATCGGGAGAGGTTCAGGAATTTTCAAAATTCCCTAGTGGATTGTGATCTTTCGAGCTTAGTGGATGATGATGGTTACCTTCACATTAGGGTTACTCTACTTCTTTGATGAGTAGATTTTGTTAGTCAATATCCAATTTCATGTTAAGTCCAAGATTGCATTTGGTGGATAGATTGGGATATGATAAGATGATGTGAGAATCTATGATAAGATAATGTGAGATTTGGAATCCTCCAAATGTCTTTCGGATCATAGAAAATCCCATAAAATATTTGGTGCAATTCAAGAATAGACAAAAAAAAAAAAAAAAACTTTGAAAATCTTACTTGCCCAGCGCAATCGTTTACGATATCTAGATGTTACTGCATGAGTTCCCTTACTAGCGTCTTAAACCTGCTCTTTTCAACTCCCTTCAATTTGTTTCCTTCATTGCCACTTTTGCCAAATCCATTGCTATCTCCACCTCCAAATTAGAGTCCTCGCCCAAGTTCACCATATTAATGGGGGTTTAGATGCTGGCGAAGACAAGCCTCGGGTTGCCGACAGTGTCGCGAAGTGACCTGGGGAGGTAGCAACTACCACGATCTAATATACGAGGTAGCAATAACTGATAAGGGTTGTGGATAACGTGTGTGTCATGATGAGCAGGGAAAATTACCAAAAAATTCTCAAACCTATTGTGAAGTAGTCAATTTAATTTTTAACTTTTTAATTTTTCCAAATTAATCATTAATTTTTTTAGGATTTGCCAATATAATTCTTTCATCTTACATGGCATGGCCATTAATGTAACCAATTTTTACATTTTTCTATTTTTTTTTTTTTTGTGGAGTTGGAAAAGAAAAGAAGAGTGATCATAAAATTTATAGAGATGTTCCGAAAAATTTAAAATAAATGCAAAAATTCCATATTAGTACTAGCCATGTCACATAAGACAATTGAAGCTCATGTCAATTGCTTAGAATGAATACATTGACAAATCATCAAAATATTTAAGACTAAATTAGCCAAATTAAGAAGTTGATTATTGAATTAACATATGTATAATAAGTTTAGAACTTTTTTTAGTAATTATCCCTGATGAGCAACGAGCTGATGGTGAGAGAGCTTTGATTTGAAATTTATCAACAATTGGCTTAAATGAAGAAGATGTAAACAATAATAATAATAATAAAATCAGCAAATTCATAAAATTACTTAAAATGATGTCATTTTGAATAAATTTGTCAACATTAGATCATCGACTGTGACCTATAAGAGAGCCAACAATGACTGAATCGCCACATTAGTAATTTCAAGCAACAATTGGTTGAAGGATTGTATTAGAATTTTATTGCTATATTGAAACATTTGAAAATTTTAGATTTACATTGAAATTTATACAATAGGTTTACGACATATTGGTAATTTTATTTGATAAAGACATAAATTAGTTTGCTATTTTTGGCCGGTTTGCACCTTAGGTATTCTTTACCTCGTATAGAGGGGCTTCTTAACTTTTGACATGCTGATGGGACTACAGTGATAGGTTCAAACACCTATGTTTGGACTGAATAGCTATGACTTAAGCTAAATATTTTGTAATGAAAGAGCGACCCCTATAGTAACACTTAAGGGAGTTGCGCTGGTTCTACTCGGTTTACCGAAAAAAAATGCAAATTATAATTTAAAAATAATATTTCCCACTAATTACTTATTCTTGGAATTAAAAATATAGTCAAATTGAAAATTTGAAAGAATTCACTCAAACGCGAGCAAGTGCGCAGCTTCTAATGCGATTACAGGACAATTGTCTCGATGACCAATTTAGATTACTATCGCCATCTATAAATTAAATATAATTAAAAAATAAAAACCGTGTCAACATTTTCAATTTACTAAATTGGACGGAGTTAACAGAGATATTTTGAATGCGCAAGTTTAAAAAATTTTAGGACCTTAGTATACTTTTTGACATTTTTAGGATTTGCATTTTTACGATAAATTTTAGGATTTTCAATATACTTATCATTCTTTTTTTAATAAGAGAAATAAGTTAGGAAACTATACGAGCGACCTAATAAATTTTAATGTAGAAATTTTCGGACAGCACAAAAAGTTTAAGGTTGAAATCATTGCACTGGATTTGCTTATTCGTGGTAGAGACATGTGAACGAGTGCTGATTCTCTTCAAAACACATCATTGGTCATTATCATTGCACCTTAAGACAATCATTAACAAGAACCAACTGATACGCCCGTGCGGCGGCCAGCCTATGATCAATAGATAGTTTCACACCAATGTGCTTTACCAACCGCAAACGGATGAGTGGGATTGGACCTAGACAGAAATCTTACTAATATTTGAAATATGTGAGCCTTTTTTTCTCGAACGAATTACTTAATCACAAAAGGAAAATAATTTGGACCTACGTGTGGAATGGGGACAACCACGCACCCCTCCCCCGAGTGGGTCCGTCGCCGAGGGCCACATGAGGAGGGTCGAGTTTTAGACACTAAAACTTCCTTGTAGAGATGGACCGCCACCAACTGTCACATGATAATTCAGGTCGGCCACCAAGATTTTACCTAATTAGGGACATGTGAGGTTTGCTTCATGTTAGTATTTGGAAATGTGAAAACGACAATAGAAATTATTGAGCTTGAGACAGGATAATTCGCACTATTTTTTCACTCCACGTGAAAGAGCCTCCACCGATTGTTTTCCTCCAAATGAGTACACATAATTGAAGGATTTACCGGATCACCTCTCTATTTCAGGAAATCAATAATCATCAACGTGCTAGATACTCATTGCAAAGTGACAAAAGCACCTTATCAGTGAGGTGATGGCAATGAAGAGGTGGGAAGCCGTTGCTCCTGTTCCTCCAATTTGATGTTAATTGCCTATTAGAAAGGAAGAACGATATCGTCGCGCCCTCTAGAAGTGATCCCTGAAAGAGTTTAACGGGTTGCTTAGTGGGTGTGAGTTATCTTCATACAAGACAATGCTTACATCAATAGTGCAGGTCTTTCATGAAATTTACAGATTCAATTTCCCATTCTCTCGAAAATTGCTAATTCTATTGTAAAACGAGGGTCGCCAAGCTGAGCCAATTACACCTTCCGGGACAATGTTGCCGCCCTTCCATGTTTCACTGATGTTATAACGTGATTTGCAACTTCACTGTACCTAATTGTCTTCCTCAAATTGCAATTCGTTTGGCCTAAAAGAACTATAGAAATTGACCGGTGTACATACAATCGATAACAAATAATCTCTGCAACTTCACCCTTACCCTTTGTTGGGAAGACCCTGTTCTTAGTCTGGTGTGTTATGTCATTGAAAACCAAATAAAAGTGTAGTGCTTATTCATCTATGCTAAAAAGTGACATCTATTCATAGTCAACTGTCTTGCATAAGAAGTTGATGTGAGCAACTCTACATGAAATGACATCTCACGTGGAACACCATGTCAGCATTTTCTAGCTATAAGTGACCAAAAGAATTACATAGAAATTTCGTGCAAAAATCTGGAAAAGTACCTTGATAAAAATAGAAATTTCAGGACTAGGTTCGCATGCATATAATAAGTTTTAAATGGAATCGCTAATTTTTTCCTCTGTATTTATATACTGAATTCATATTTGGGTCCCAACAAGAAGTCAATAGAAACCAAGTAGACAACATTCCACACACGTAAGGAGAACTGGTGTTGGGAAGTCAAACTCGAGCTAGGTTTTGGGGTGGGGGAGGCGGTTTGTCCTGCCTGTCGAGAAATTCAGACGATATTTCTGACTTCCCGAGTTGCAAGCCCCTTTTCTTCGCTTTAAAAAAAAGGCGAAGTCTCACTTTGCGACTCTATTTTCAATGATGGGGTCTTCCACTATTAGCCCACATGCACTCTTGCATGGCGTCGTCACCCGTTCACATCATGGGAAGGATCCGAGGTCTGCGCAGACTCTTTCCTGCTCGTTCACACGCTTCTTTTGGGACATCGGAGGTGAGAAGGTCGACCACAACTCTAGGGTCTCCGGGCGGGGCCCTTCCATAAGGCGACACCTGGTGCCGGCGGAGAAATTTTCTTTATGAAATGATGGCAATTCCAGTGGCACAATCCTTACATGGAGGAGTAAAAGCATACAGATCCACATTGCATGTGTAAAACCAAAGTTTGGTGTGGGACAATTTCAGTTTCAATCCTCAAACGTTTGAAGGGAATCTATCTATGGTATCTTGGGGAACCATGCCCACTCGGGTTGTAATTAAGTTCAAAATAATGTAAATTGCCGACATCGAGTTCGTGTAGTTGTGAATTGTCAATGTCGTCAAACACGTAGTTGTCCATCATAGTTGTTTGTGCAATTTGCTTAACGAGTGAGTTCATGGGAGCGTGTCAATCGCGACGTTTGTTTTGACCTTTGGCGAATCTGGGAGCTTCTTTTGGATTTATGGTGCTTATATCTGGTTTTTGTGAGTAAAATGCAGATTTTGAGTTGAGGCACTATTCCTTTTTGGTGAAGGAGTTGATTCAATATGAAGGCTAGGAGTTTACCTGCACTGACAGTGACATCTTCTAATATATGTTACTTTTCATGTGTTTGTATGTACAAATTTGTATCCTTCGCTAAATTACCCCCTTTCTCCATGATTTTCAGAAGAAGATTGACATTTAAGCTTGAGGTGGAGGACCCGAAACGCAAAACCGAGCCATTCAGGGCTGCAGCTCTAGCAGATGAACGATGAATTGGTCTGACGCTGCGCCTTTTGCTTTGCGGTTGATGCCCATCGCGAGATGCTTTCATTCATGGCAATTCCCGATTCTACCGGCTGATTTGGCTCTGGGTCGTGCGCTCTCGATACGCAATTGTTTCGCGCCTTTCAGATATGCCATAGAATCACCGAGAGAAGTTCAGAAGGAACCGAGGTATGCTTAAAATCGACGAGCCATATCCTCAATTCTTGACGTTCCAAGATTTGATATGTTGGTCGTCAGGGCCGGATTAAACCGGATTTTCTTCGCCTCCTGGCAGAGTAGAAGGACGTGCTCGATGGTCTCAGGTTGCTGATGGCATAAATTGCAAAAAGGATCAAGTCACAGATTTTCCTTGGTAGAGGGTGCATCTTGACAAATATTCTAAAGAAAGAACCTGATTTTGGGTAGTATTGAGGTGTGCCATACTCTGGTCCAAAGAGCTCGTGATGCTTGAAAAGAGGAGGAAGTTGTATGAACGTTTTGACTTTTCAAGTTTCTATTTTGTAGGAGACAAAGGGGCGTGGTCCAACTCCAAATCTGGGACCGCAAGAATTTCATTGATGGTTTCTTCATCAAGCATATACTGCAGAATTTGTTCCTCATTTTAATATCCTGGTGCCTAGATGCCTCGTATCCTAGTTCCTACCCCTCATTTTTCTTCCAAGGTAGGAGGGAATATAGAAGGCACGAGGGTTCTTCTCCTGGTTTCTTCCTTGAGCCTTTTAATGATTTGCTCAGGTCCAAGTTTCTCTCTGTTTTATAGAAGATAAATAGGTGTGGTCCAACTCTAAATCTGGAATAGCAAGAATTTCATTGGTAGTCCTTTCATCTAGTATATACTGTAGAATATGTTCATTCCATTTAATCGCCTACTTGTCCTATCGATTCAGCAACCATGTAAGTCTCTCCTCTATTAGTAGGCCCTCCAATTGGTCTCCTTTCGAGCTATTTATCCTCTCTTATTTTTATGCTCTCCTCATTCATCAACAACCCACACGATCTAGGGGTGTATTGCTTCTCGCCCCATAAATAAACCTTGTCAACCTCATGATGGTTGGATACCTTTCCATGCATGCCTGAAGTCGCAAGGAAGATAATATAAACCTTTCAAAAGTTGACCCCATAGAGCTATGGGCTTTTGCACTATCTTTCAAGCTTGCTTCCCCAACATAACTGTTTTGAACATAATTAAGTCCCTAAATGCCAACCTGCCATTATCTTTCCTGGATTTTAAAGCATCCCATTTTCTCCAAAGCATTCTAGCCTGTTTATCATTATTTTTCCACCAAATTAACAATCCTCTATATTAGGGCTAACTATATAACCTAGAAGGGATGGGGTTAAATAGTTTAAATGTGGATTATGAAAAATGCTTGCAGAATATAAGTCATTAGCACCAAAAGTAGATTATTATAGATACATGCGTAGGATATAGATGGCGGTACTAATGAGTAGTTGTCAACAATAATCAATTGAAGAAGTAAAGCACCTGGAAATTTATAGTAATTTGGCTTTATCCCCAAACCTATGCCCAAACCTATGTCCACTCTCAAATAACAATCTCAATGCGGGCCAAATTCCACTAGCAATTTTCACAAGAAGTTGCAATTAACAAGTGTTGTTCCTATCAACCAACAGATTACACGATCAAGACGCAACCCTTACTCTTACACTTGTTCAATTGACCTTGTCACAGTCACAAAGCAACTTAGATCCTTCATAGGACCTATCAAATGAAGAATTTCACGTAATGGCAAGTATAGAGCATACTACTGGAAATACTAAACAAGATAGTTCAAGTACAATGACAATAGGCTCAATTTTTTCCTCGTCCAACCCTTTCAAGCTTCCTTGATCATTCTTAAGTAGAAGTCTTCAATCTTGTCGTTGGAGACTCTAATGAGGATCAGAAGAGCTATTAAAGACTAGATGGAAATTTTTGTTAGGAGCCGGGATTGCTCATACAATCGTTACTTTCGACATTAGTGGGTTTTATAAAATGACATATGCTGCAGCTATCACTTCATTGGCTTTCTGGCTTTCCCATCAAAAAGCTGTCAATCACGTTTATGAATATTTCTCGATTTTCTCACTTTGGATTCTCAGCTCATAACGACTATGTCCTCCGTATTCAATGGTCATCTTCAAATGAATACCTCACTATCATTAGAGGAGACTCAATCTTAGCATTAATTAATACTCATTATTGGCAGGTGCTTGGTATCACCAGTCTATTGGTGCTTTCCAGCGATTGTTCGAATCAAGTGACTTGGTATATCAACATCCAAAGACTTTTCATGGACAAAAGACTGACTCTAGTTTCTCCAGGTCACCTTGAACTACTCGTTATTGGAACTTGTTCTCCTACTGTCACGGTCTTTGTCCTCGCCTTCATTGATCTCGTTGTAATCATTGATATCAACACAACTTGCTATCAACGCTTGCACTTATTATAATAGATTTTAATACCAAAGATATCAACATTTCATAGGGACGTTTTTCCAATAGTTTATTCTATGGCTCGGCAAATAGACACTTAGAATTCTTTTTAAAAAAAATTTGACATAGCATATTGAGGAATAGCTTAGATCACCGCTTTGATTAGAACTTCCTTTCCAGCTTTTGACATAAATTCTAGCCTCCAAGCTTCATATTTGCAGTCACTAGTATCCATGCATACATCTGTCTTTTAGATTCACTAATCTAGAGGTATCCCCAAATACTTGCCCATTTTTTCAATTTCAAAAACTCTCAGCTCTCTAGTTAGATTTCTTCTTAGTCTCTGAGGACAATCTCTGCTAAAATGCATCCCTAGTGTATTCAAGTTGACAACCTAACCCAAGGCATAGTAATACTGATTGAACATCATAGGTAAGTTCTAGCATTCACTGATTTTTCCGTCAAGGAGGAATATTGATTCATCTACAAACAATAAATGAAAGAGTGTGGGACATGGACTATTTAGCTTAATCCCTTTAATACTTCCATCTTCCACAGCTTTCTTTTTCAATTGAGACACTACATTAACTACTAAGATAAACAAATAAGGGGAAAGAGGGTCATTTTGTCTTCTTACTTTGGTGGGATGAAAGTAGGGCAATGGTTCACCATTGAATTTGACACTAAAAAAGATCATTGACACACGGTGCATCATTTAGTTGATCCATTTTACTCAAAACCCGCTTTTTAAGCATGCTAACTTCCAAGAGGTCCCATCACACATGGTCATAGGCTTTATTAATGTCTAACTTGAGGACCACATGAAACTTTCTCTTCCTTTCATGAATTCTTTGATGATGTAACACTTCTAAAACAAGGAAGATATTATCTTCGATTTGCCATCCACTCTCTGTTACATGGAATCAATTTTGACAACCAAGGCTTAAGTTACCTTGTGAGAGTCTTTGAAACAATTTTATAAGCAAAATTGCAGAGTTTGATGAGATGGAAGTGTTCCATCTTTTCAAGGTGAGGAATTTTTGGAATAAGGGAGATGTGTATTCAATTCGACATTGGATTTAGTTACCTTGAACAGAAAAATCTCTACATTTCTGTCAATACATTAATTAACATCTTTCCAATAAGAATGGTAAAATTGTCCATTTTAGCCATTGGGCCCCAGTGCTTTGGTGGTTCCCAATTGATGAATAGCCATTTTAACATCTTCTAATGAAACTTATTCATTTAGGCATTAATTTATATCATCCCCCTCTAAACATGGATACTCCTTTAGAATGGGCTGAAAGTTGCAATGACTAGCTGAGCAGTACAATTTACCAAAGTAATCCATAGCCATTTGCTTCAACTGGATAGGATTTCTAATCCACTCCTCTTCGGTTGCTTTCGACATAGAGTTTTATTTATTTACTTATTAATTTTGTCTTCGCTGCATGGTGGTGACGTGATAATATTTTGTATGTTTATTCTCCCATCTCATCCCTTAATACATCTCCTCTTGACGTCTAATTTTTCAATTTCGCCATTCAGGATGTTTTGAAGCTCATTCTCAAGAATATCGATTTTTTATTTTAGCTTTACGGTGTGCATGATAACATTTCTGGTTCCCTAGATGAGTTTTTGAGTAAAGAAACATTTTCATAATGACTCAATTTCTATTTCTAGAACAGAAATTTGTTTGATAGCAAAATAAAATTTCTATTTCTTAGGGGGGGCGGCGGCTGGCATTCGACAGCGGCTAGAGGGCAATCAATAGTCGGTAGCGTTTGTCCAACATCCCATGGGTGGCAGGTGGGCAGCAAGCGGTGATGAGAATGAATGATGAAAAAAGTTTTCATTTCTTACTTTTATTCCAAAAATAGAACAACTAAAAATTTTAGCTTTTGATTTCTTTTCCTTTCCAAATCTATTTCTGGAATAGAAATATGTTCCAAAAATAAAAAAATGAAATTGCATTACCAAATGGATTTTTGTTCCAAATCTATTTCGGAGAACAAAAAAACAAAGAAATAGAGAAATATAAATTTCGTCATGCACTCCCTTAAATAATTTGTTCTTACTCCATCTAGTTTAGAGCTTTCGATACATTGCCCAATTTAATCAAGGGTTAATATCCTGGAAAACCCCAAACTGGTACATTTGTGATAAATTTATCATCTGTTAGTTTTCGTTAAATTTACCGGCAAATTATTAAGTTAAATTACATGTGACAGTTGACTAGTTTATCGATTTAGGATTTTACACATCGTTTGTCACAGTTTATAATTTTTGTAATTTTTTTATGGTATTAATCTAATTTGGCGGATGGTATATTTGTCACAAATTTATCAGTTTGGGGGGTTTTTTGGGGTCGAATAAATTAGTTTAGGATAAATTTGTTATAAATGTACAAGTTTAGGGTTTTTTTATGGTCGATCGGGGTAAATTTGTCACAAGTCTATCCGTTTTGGGTTTTTCATGGTCAGAAAAATAGTTTGGGGTAAATTTGTCACATGTGTACCAGTTTGGGATTTTTTTAGGGTATTAACCCTTTAATCAAATAAGACAGTATTCTCCAACTAAGGGGATTGCCAAGTGTCCCTCGCTACCTTCCCACACTTCTCATTATCAAGCTAGAACACCTCAAATTTAAACTCTCTCCTCCTTCTAACTAGGTTAGGATAAAGAAATAGAAGGATTGTGCCATGGCCAGAGCCTGTAGCTAGTAGTATAGGCATTACGGAAGTCCCAGAAAGCCCTCACCTTTCATATGCATTAATGAACAAACAACTCGCCATTAAAAAATAAATAAGGCTCTATCAAGTCTTTTTTCTAACATAATCATTTCCCTCCCGTTTGTTTAATGCACATCCCTCACCTTTCGTATGCATTAACGAACAAGTATCAAGGAAGTCCCAAAAAGCCTTCAGTTTGTAGTTCTCAGCTAAACGTCTTCCCACTTTCTCCCGGTAATAAAGTATTTCATTAAAATATTCGATATAAACTCAAGGAAGATGATTCAAGGAGCTAATCTATTGCATTTTCCCCCATAGAGTAAATCTATCCTGGAAGTCATTTGGTGCATGAACGAAAGTTAAGTGTATTCGCTATTTGCTCCCTTGAATCTCGTAGATCACATCAATAAAATGCACCAGACTTGATTCAATTGTCATTGGGACCTAATCAATCTAAAATTGTGCCAAATCCCTTGCAACGCCAATTGGGTTGTCAACAAAATAATTCTGAAGTCGCATGCAACACTTTAACCAAATCAAAACCTGTATCTTATTTTTTGTGTCTACGAGAAACACCAAAATGGGTTTTTCTTGAGCCACAATAGCCTTGAGCTTGGAATGTCAACTGATTACTCAAACCCTAATAATTTCAACATATAAACATCATTTGTAACTTGATGTCTTATTAGGGTTAGCTACCAAAATCTTTTTTCAATTTTAGTGACCATTTGATTGAAGTATCCAAGAGTTGGGTTTCATCCCAACATGCGGGGACTATACACCTTCTATTCATAAGGACAATGCCTTCTACCTTTCTTGTTAATAGGAATTTTTGGCCTTTTATGTTTTCTTTGCAGGGTATTCTCTGCTATAGGTGATGACTTACGGTGTAGGAGCCTAGAAGTGGGGAGCAAGTGCTTCTCTTCTGATTACTAGAGGGAACTACATTGCAATTATTTGTAAGTTTCCTTTTGCCTCTCTCCTCTAGCATATTGTTAGGCTGACATTAGGGGCTACTAATATAATAATATAGAGTATTATTTGGCTAGAATTCACAAGAGTTTTAGGGACAATTCATCCTCCACATCCTTCACGCTTAGTTTTTGATAGAAAACCTTCCAAAATGGACTATATACATTTGTCTTAGCCCTCAACCTTGAACCAAAGAGGCAATCATTATTTGTGGAGAAGAAGTTTTCGTCATAAAGCATTTCCTTGCAATATTTAGGGTATGTTTGTTTTTACTCCAAATAGTGTCCGATTCTATTCTTTCGTTCCCTGGAACGAAAAAAGAACGATAATTCGTTTGGTAAAATTTTATTTTTGGGAATAGATTTGGAACAAAATCAAAAAGTAGAAAAAAGTAGCTTCTTATTTTTGGGAACAATTCCTAAAATTAGTTCCTATGTATTTCTTTTTTCCCTTTTCTTCTTCTTCCCTTTGGCCGATCGCCAAAGTGTCGTCGGCCTCCAGTGAGGCTCGTCAGCCCAAGTCTCACCGTGGTTGGGCGAGGCCCAGCCTCATATAGCCATGGCAAGGCTTGGCCTCGCCAACTAGCGCGAGGCTCTACCTCACCAAGCTAGGGCGAGGCTGACCTCATGCTACTTGGGCAAGGTCGACGCTCACCTTGGCCAGGCGAGCCTTCGGCAATCTCACTGGACCTCGCCCAGCCAGTCACCAACCACCCTACAAAGAAGGAGGAAGAAGAGAAAAAGAAAAAGAAAAAGAAAAAACAGAAAAATATAATAAAAGCATTAAAAAATTAAAAGAAATAAAAGAATTTAAGAATCTTACCAAATATAATTCTATCCCAAAATAGAAATTTTTGACAATTACCAAGCGCATTCATTTGCTTAGAAATTGTTTCCGGAAACAGAATTAGTAAAAAATTGTTTTTTCGGAACAGAATAGTTACCAAACACGCCATTATCATAACGTCCAATTTTCCCACAATTATATATATATATATATATATATATATATATATATATAAGTGCCTACCATTCAAATAGTGGATGGGATGATAATTTTAAAGCGATTCTTGCGTTCTTGACTTTAAAAGATGCAAATCCTTTTGTTTCTATTATCACCTCGGAATCATTATAATCATCCATATTCACATCAAAAAGTGAAACCAGCACAACAAAGGAATTAAAGCCCACTCACCCCAATGCACCTAGAATCTCGCAAGGTCGGCCCACTTGGATGATCATTCATTTTTCAAATGGCAACTTCTAGAAACATAAATCCTACGAGAAATAATTATTGATTGGTCTTTCACTCCATTCAGCTTAGCAAAGAGACGTTCAAGCAAGAGGAGTCGCACTTTCCATCGCAACATAGTCATTTTGAAAAACACATCTAGCCTGTTAATGAAGAAATCCAACCCCATAGTAGAAGATAGGGGCAACGCACACCATTTCGTTTCTAATCCATTCTAGTATCATGAATATTTAATACATAGTGATTATTTTGCCTAGCGGTCTAGAAACAACAAACCCCACACGGAACCAGGGCATCACTCAAAGAAACTTCAAAACCCCAACCCTAGCAAAGAAAAAAGGGGAGACACACCTCCAAACTTCAACCCATTCCAGCACAATGCAGATTTGATACCAAATGAGCATTTTGTCTAGCAATCCATAAGAGCTTCAAAACCTAGCTCAAAAACAAGGCACTGCATCAAGAGTCTTTAATCCATTATATTCTGAAGACACGTTACAAATCAATGCTAAGGAGATGAGTTTGAAGATAGAAGGGTTTAAGGGAAGATTAGGGTTTAGGTTTATTGTAGCTACCACCAAAGGTTAGAGGAGAGCTTTACAAACGAGAGAGTACTACTCATTGTGGACTAAGAAAATATTGTGTGAGACTACTTGCTAACTCAACAATAAGGACAAGAGAACATTAGAAGTGCCAAAAATTTCATGTGGCACTCACTTTAGTGCTAAGTTTTTTTCTTCTTCTTTTTTTTTTTTTCAGTTACTTAAGGACCATTTTTTAAAAATGATCAATTAGGTGCCAATTCTAATTTGGGATCTGACGCAACCATATTTATTAATTTCTCCAGCCAATGTGGCTCTCTGGCATGCCTAGTTAGTATATGGAGTCTTAAACGACCTTGTCTACAACGTTTTCCCCAAAATATAACAAATTGAAAGATAATTTCTCAAACCCTTAATGATAATTGAACCCAAAATCAAAACCCTAACTCAGTTTGCCTCCAAAACTGATGGCTGAATCTTGCAAATGGAGAGTAGAAGGATGACTATTGACTCAAATTCATTTCAATGAAGCGCAGAAGAAGTTGAATATGATTGTTATTGTGGGCTACTGAGTCCCAAAAAAAAAAAAAAATCTTTGACTTAGTTGAATTTTGGGAAAAGATTCCATGGATACACTAGGTATAAAGAAGGCTCAAAGTGCAATTATTTCAAATAAGCCAATCTAAGATTCTTAGGTTAAGTGACAAAGGTGATCTTGGAACTACTTGAAGGATGGCATCAACCTCCACATACAATAACGAACAAGTGAATGATGTCGAATCAATGCAAGTAGAAATGAAGGCTTTAGCCTCTCTAGCCAACCATTTGAAGAGGGAAATTTCAAGGATGAAAAGTGAAGGAAAGTGTTATTAAATGTTGATTGTGTTGTCAAGGTCTTGTTTGGTTAATTCTATGCTAAACTGTAAATTAAGTGATGAGAAGAATTTCTCATTCCACCATAATTGAAGATTAGTGGAATATGTAATTATATTTGGGCAATTTGTAAGTTTAGTTGTGTTACCGATTGCTGCAACCCTAGATGCCCTTGGTGGAAATGAGATTGGAATTCAGTCAAATTGGCATTTTTACTAGGTAATCCCATAAGCTTTAGTACTGCAATTTTCAGTCTTTTGGTGGAAATGAGATTGACATTCAGGCCATGTAAAAATAACAAGTTCTCTGCCTCAGTTGTGCATTCTCAATCTTGTGCTAGTTTATTGCATATTTGGTTGGAAATGTTAGTTTGCTATAATTATTATGGCTAAACAAGTTCATTATAGATTATTTTGGTAGTGATCATTCGAATGTCAATTATTGTTAAAAGTGATCACTTTAATGTCAATCATGGTTAAAATATGATTACTTCAGTGTCAAGCACAAACCAGCACAATGGACTTGCAAGCCCTACTTTAACAACCCTAATGTGACGTCTTTTTTGGATTAGATGGGTGGACAGTCTTGAGTGATGTCATTTTGCATTACCTAGCCATATTGGATTGAGTAACGTCATTTTGCATGTCTAAATGGACTAGATTTTTTTAAAAAATATGCCAACTGATATTGAAATTTTAATTTTAGTAGCAGTATAATCATTTTGGTCAGACTTTTTTGCCTAAGGCACTTAATTGATCGTTTTTTCTTTGATTTAACACTTGAATAAATTAACAAAAACATTTGACTCTAAAGTGAATGTTGCACAAAACTTTTGACATTTCTAGTCTTTTTTTGCTTGACAATAAGATAGTCCACTCAATGTGTTTTACATGGCTAGAAAATTCCACAATAAGAAATTTTTAAAGTCCCTTTATGACAGCCTAATTTTCGAGTCTGTTTTCAATTGAATGAAATGGTTTTTTTTTTTTTTTTTATCTACGCGCCTATAGTTTTTTTCTATGAGTTGATTACTCACGAAATAACTAATCTATCTGATGAAACCGTTAAGGAATCTAAACGCAATAAACTTGAGAATTCGATCAGGAATCGACTGCTTAACCGTGCTAATCTGAAAGGGTCAATACGGCACTGTTAAAATCAATTAGAGACTGAAGATAGGTCGATTCGACAAATGCATGTAATTAAAGTATGCGTGGTTCTATCTAATTGCAAAATTCGTGTTAAACGGCATTAAACCGATTTTTCTGTCATTTCTATACCCTATGTCCGTATTTGAAATCTCGAGATTTTTACGACAACCGATAGTCACCTATGAGTCGAAGATACACAACATGGATCGAAAATAATTGACCACTAGTCAAATGCGTTAAAAATTCCTAAAAGCTACTTGATAAATTAGGTCACGCTAAAAACACATCCGGTTGAAATTAACCACGAAATTGAATTCGGTTTCAAGAATCGAAAGTTCTGGCGTGTCACAATTTATTTTAGGAACGTCAACTCATTCTTTGAAGAATTTTCAGCAAGCCTGGTTTTTCGGCAAAAAATCAAAGTTGGGCAATTTTGAACCGAGAAATTTGGAGGGCCGCTTTTGTATGAATTTTTGGCCGTCAAGTAGGATCTTTTGGTGGGGAAAATTGTGGAATTGAGTGTGGAGTTCCTCCTTAGCAATTTGGCCATCAATTGGAGGCCAATTGGAGTGAAATTCAACGGACTTGAAGTGGAGAATGGTGAAATTCGTAGGCCTTGGGGGTTGCAACATTTGACACATCATCCTTGACTTCTTAGAGAAGTTTTGGAGAGGAAATGGCTAAGGATCATGGCGTGGACTTTGGAGACCAAGTAATGATGAGTTTGGATATTTGTTGAAGACTTTCTAGCCTCTTTGTCCCCTTTCAACCAGCAGCTCCTTCTTCCTCAATCCCTTAGCCTACATTATTACTGATTCAAGAGTAGAAAAACTAAAGTAGACCAGCCAACTCTCACTAAGCCAGCCTACGCCGCCCAAGCTCCCCGCACGCCCGTCTGAGCCCACTCACCATCCTGCTCACGCGTCCTCCCCCGCACCCGCGCTCATCACTCGCATGCCAATCCGCTGTCTCGAGCCCTCCGTTTGCCCACTTCACAACTCGTCGAGCCACCTTCGCCCACCATCTACCGCTCCAACCCGTCCCAGTCGCCGCCT
This sequence comes from Eucalyptus camaldulensis, assembly GCA_019915185.1. NCBI lineage: Eukaryota > Viridiplantae > Streptophyta > Magnoliopsida > Myrtales > Myrtaceae > Eucalyptus > Eucalyptus camaldulensis. The sequence goes on from JAHSVA010000010.1 coordinate 32,233,443, forward strand.
AGCCCCACTTGGCCATCTGCCATCCTTCTTCTCCTCGTGCCGTGCCTCGAGCCAACTTACCTCAGCCTCAGCCAAAAGCGAAGCCAACAGCAGACGATGAGGTTTGTTGGGCTTTTTCAGGCCCTTCCGGGCCTCCCGTGACATTGCCGTAAGCCCGAGTCTAACTCACCTTCACGTTGCCGTCGCTATGAATTCATCGGCTCACTAATCCGGTGAGTTTACGTTCTAAAGCTTAATTAGGAGGTTAATGATACTAAGGAAAGGGTTAGATTAAGTTAAGTTAGATTAGTATAATTAGTAGCTTGTTTAGTTAAATTAGATTAGTTAGATAGGTCAATTAGGTGGTTAGTGAATCTAATTAGTTAGTTTGGTGGGTTATTATGTAGCTAGGTTGGTTAGAGTAATTTAATTAGTTAATTAGGTGGTTAGATTAGCCTAGGTAGATTAATTAGTGATTTATTTAATCATTTTTGCATTTATTTAATTATTTTTTAATTTATTTAATCATTTATTATTTTTCGAAAATTATACCGGGATAGCCAATCGTTAGAATTTCATGCTAATTGTCATGGTGTTATTAGTTATTGCAATTGATTGTTAAATTATGCAATTGGATGCTAATTGGTGATTTTGAGTCATTATTCCAAAATTATGGATTTTTGGTATTTAATTAGAAAAATACCAAGTGTTGGGTTTTGACGCCAAAAATGTTTTTAAGTATTATATCAAATACTTGAATTTTTAAAAGTGAGGATATCGCATTTTATGACTCAATTTGACCGTGTACTCACACACGATTATTTTACTGGGTGTTTTTAATATGAAAAAATAAGCTAGGCACATTATTTTAATTGAAGCATTTAAGTGCAAAGCACGTTGTCCTTGATCGGGATAAGATGTGCGTGTTATCGCTATGAGAATCTGTCCCCGATGTGCATCGGGTGGATAATACTTCTATATGGAATGCTCCACTTTAACGGATGCCGAATTGCGGTAGAGGCTGAACCAAAACTCCTTCGGGAATGCCATCTAGAGTTAGACATTGCCATGCTTGATGGGGCGAGACAATGCCTAGCTATACTAGATTACCGCTGACTATTGAGTCAGCTGTAGCCGTTGGGTCGTAATCAATTAGAATGCTTGAATAATTAAGATAACCGCGCCTAATTATGTAATGAAATTGTGTGGCACAGAGTGAGACGTGTCATAACGATTTAGCCTTATAATCGGGACCCCTATATTGAAATGGATGCGTTCCAATTACTAAGTATGTTGGATGTATGCATCTGTTATATGAATTGTACTGACGTGCATAAAGGTGCTGATGCGAGATAAGTCTTCTATAATGTGTGATTAGATTGCCTCTAAGCGTATTACCTTCCTAATCGGGGTTTAGGATGTGAACTCGCTAAGACATTGTCTCATCCCGTCGTGGTTTAAAATATTTTATAGGTTCTTAGATGGAAGTTCGTTCGGTTAATTTTGGGTAGCCGTGAGGGTATAACAAGTAGAGTACCGTCTTCCCTATCCCTAGGAATCCCTAGACCCGTGAGCTCATCGTGACCACGATCTTGATCGATGAGGGCAAACCTCAGTTTGTACTTCATTGATTCAAGGCGTGGTTTCGACACGGGCCTAATGAGGAACGGGAAGATCCCGTGGATGGTTTCGACAGACTTGTCGTCGAGGGTGAGGGTGAGGTGGTACTCGACCCTATCATGGATATTGATGTTATAGCTAACATCGCAGAGAACCAATTGCCGGTGGATGAGCAAGAGCTCGAAGTAGAAGAGGTAGCTGACCCGCTAGACATCGATATTCCTAACGGTGTCGTAGTGGACCTGGATCCCAAGTAAGAGGGTCCGGGGTAGGATTAGCTTAATAGTTCTTTTTGGATCTTGACCTTCTGTGTATAACTTTGTAGGGCTGACCTGTTTGTTTATAAATGTGTGTTTTGTGTTATTGGTTGTCCTACTTTTCTATCGCATGTTGATTGTTGTATGAAGATTGTATATTTCGCTTCCGCATGTGCATGAATCGATTTGGGTCAGCGACGCGTCTTGAGAACGTTACAATTTGATCGACCATATAGGGATGTGCATGCACTCAAGGTTCGGGACATGACACCCTCCCTCTCTGTCACGCCCTAAACCTCAAGCACGCACACATTCCATTGCGGTCGATAGAAATACGACTTCCCAGGACACGTCGCCGATCCTTTTATTTTTATTGCCCATGCGGAAGTGAAACAAATCCCCTGACAACATTTAGCTTGGGATAGAAAAGCATGCAATCAATCACAACCAAACAAGCTTTCTTATAAACACATAGGTTTATATACAACATTGGATTGTCTACAAAATAGACAGGCTCAACAAAAAGGGAATTGTTAAGACCAACTAATCAGACACGTTCGTTGATTCTTCGGTCTCCACCTCCACAAATGTCCATGACTTCGAGTCCTCCACGACCGCCATCTAAGGACTTGAAAATATTGAGCCCACGACGGGGTGAGACAATGTCTCAGCGAATCCTACCCTCTAAGACCCAATTAGGAAGAAAATACACCTCAGAGTGTTCTAACCACATAAAGAGGACAGAGGACTTGCCTCGCCTCAGTCCCTTCCTGCACGTCAATACAATTCGCTTAATCAATCAATTTATCCAACGATTCAATTCAATCATTCCATCTATCTTTCTGATACTATCTATCATTCAATACCGTCTATTAAACCAGTCGTTAATACGACATATGCTCTCTAAAGCTGTAATATATAGACAGTAGTTCGCTCAAGTTGTATAGATAGATAGCTCATCAAAGCTGTAGCTGATAGATAATATAATAGCTCACCAAAAGCTGTAACATATATAGATTGTGCTTGCACAAGCTGATAAAACGATCTTAGCTCACACAAGCTGATATATATAAACAATTGCTTACCAAAGCTGTAGCATATATAAATAAATATTTACTCGCCAAAGTTGCATAAACAATAATAAACCAAAGAACTGGATAAACAATTCATTCATATCCATGATACAAACTGGTCATACAAACTAATTACGGGCTAAAAGCCGGTACCGAGTATTTTCAAGTTAAACACCAAAACTTCTCCAATTTCATTCAATTCCACACTTGGAATAATTAATCACAATTATCATTTTCACTAAATTTCTCAATTTTAACATACAATTAGCACAAATCGACCACACTGCTACGATCAGTGCGAAATTTTAACGATCGGCCATCCCGACAAAATTTTCGAAATTATTAAATAATTAAATTTAATTCCGAAAATTAAATTTAATTATTATATTACCATAATATAAATTAATAAAATAATATTATAAAATTCGAAATAATTAATTAATTAAAATAATTAATTCGGGCATAAACAAGATTATGTTAAATTAAACATAAATTAGCCCTAATTAAACATCCATTAAACTAATCATACAAATAATCTAATTTGCATTATAATAATCTAATTTAATCACCTAAACTTAATTAGACTAATCTAAACACTTCTTAAGCGTCATTCACTTACTAAGCTAGGATTAGAGGATAAACTCACTCGATTAACAAGCTGAACGGCTCAAAACGACGGGGACGACGCGAGGGTCGACAAACTCCAAAGTGGGCCTAGCTTCTAGGGTCGGGAAGCCAGCCAAAACAGGCCAAACCTTCACTACGATACCCATAAAACCAATTGTTGTTTGGGGCCGAGAAGAGGCGGATTCGAGGCTGGTTGGGGTTGAGAATGGGTAGAGGAGCTGAACCGAACCTAGGCAGGGCTTCACGGTGGCTGGAGGTGGGCTGGACGACTCCGGCGGAGCTCTACCGGATCTGAAATGGCCGCTAGAACAGAGGAGTCGGCGAGATGGAGACAGAAACAGGCGGAGCAATAATGACGTGAAGGCATGTAGCGGTGGCGACTCCGATTGCGGCGTGTAGTGGTGAGGCCTCAACGGCGAGCTGGCTTTGCCGTTCTTCAACTTGCAGGGGTGTCGAACAGCAAGGGGACGGAGGAGAGAAGTTGCTCGACAGACAGAGAAGGGGAAAGGAGGGGGCTGGCTAACGACGGTCCGTTGCGACAGCGAGGCGTGCGACGGAGGACGGAGACGACGGTGTTGGTCGATCTCTGCTGTTGCTGGTGGCGTCTGAAGAAGAAGAAGAAGAAGAAGAAGAAGAAGAAGATGGAGGAGAGAGCGTCAACGAGAGAGAAGGGGAAGAAGAAGAAACCGATTTCTCTCCCTCTCTCTCTCTCTCTCTCTCTCTCTCTTTGGCCCCACAAACATGGCCCACCATGACCTCACTTGATGATGTCACACTCCACTATCTCCAATCTCCCACAACCTTATTCCAATGATTGCAATTTCATTTTCCGCCGTGGCATGAAATCTTGTATCAATTTCATTCAATTCTCTTATAATTGAACCAAATTGAAATCCATAAAATTAATCTAATGGCACCACACTTCAGTTCACATCTTCACTTGTCCATAGAACCAACTTAAGTCCCAAAAACACAACCAAAGGTGGGCCTACTAATTTCTCGAGTCAAATTAGCCATTCTTTGATTAATTTGCTAAAAAACTCTGATTGCATGAAAAATCTTCCGAAGATGAGTTAACATTCCTAAAATGATTAGTGACATAATAGAACTCTCAATTTCTGAATTCGGGTTCGATTTCACGGTTATTTCAATTCGGGGCAAATTTAGTACGTCCTAATCTACCGGGTAGCTTTTAGGAATTTTTGTGCATTTGACCAGTGGTTAATTATTCTCAAGCCACAAAGTACATCTTCGACACATTGGCGACTCTCGGTTGTCATGGAAATCTCAAGGTTTCAAATACAGACACAGTGTACCAAAATGACATAAGAATCGGTCTAGTGCTGATCGATAAGAATTGTGCAATTAGGTGGAATCACCCACACTTAATCACATACCTTTGTCGAGTCAACCTATCTCCAATTTCTAATCAATCTAATTGTGTCGTAACGATCTCTTGCAGATTTGTACGGTCGAGCAGTCATTTCCTAGTCAAATTCTTAAGTCTAATGCGTTAGAATTTCTTAAGGGCTTCACCTGATAGACTAGTTATCCCATGAGTAATCAATTTAAAGAAAAGAACTATAAACACCTCGATGAATGCCCAACTATTTCGATTGAAATTAGAACCTAAATTTCAGGATGTCACACTCTCTCCGTTTCTTCCCCTTTTGCTCTCCATTTATTAAGAAAATCCATTCCACTATGTGCTCTCTCTCTCTCTCTCTCTCTCTCTCCATCCCCCCATTTATCTTCATGACCAAAAGGCACCACACCCTCATTTGCTTTTCTTTATCTCTTTGTCCCACTTTACAACCCTTATATGCCTCTAATCCCGATCATGTCACCGCCTCCATCATGGCCTCTTCGAGCCTTATTGACAATTTCAATTTGTTTTTTATGTCTGACTAGCTTAAGTTGGGGTTTTTCTCATCTTTCACAAAGCTCTCCGCTCCACTCCGCTCACTCCCCCCCTCCCCAAATCCCTCTTCATGACCCCTTTGTGCCTCCAATCCATTGTCTGGGTCCGGTGAGCTCATCGACCCCTTTGTTCCCATTACCATGTAGTGTCTTTCTCCTCACTGTGGGATGTGATTCATACTCCCCATCATCAGTGGACTTTTATAGTTTAGGCTCATATTGTTATTGGTAGTTTAGGCCATTACTAAGTGGCCTAAGGATTTCTCAACCCTTAGGGTTTTCCTATGCTGCCTATATATAATTTCTTTCTCTTGTAAATAAGATTGTGATAGAGAGGTGGGAAATGCTAATCATAATCGGATCCTCTATTGGATGTAGCTCTAGTTTAAAAGTGAATTACGTTTAATCTTATATCTCAATTTTTCTTTCTCACATTTACTCTTTATTTCAATGTGTTTATGCATCTAATCCTAACATTCACTCTTGACCACATTGCCAACTCCCAATTCCCCCTTGGCAACTCCAATTTATGATATGCACACGACAAGATTAGGTTAGCGTTTTACCCTTGTTTTGCAATTATTTTCCAATGAGCTTGAAAATTAATAGAGGAGGACACTGGCTTTAGTAGTGTCAAATTCAGGGTTTGGTGCACGTGTTGAGAAATGCTTTAAAAAAATCTTTTGTTTGGGTTTGCAAAAACCGACTTAAATTCATTTGATAATATTTAGCTCATGGATTTGTGTTTGTTTGATTGGCATTTGTCTAGTTGTTTTTATTGGATTGAAATTTTTGTTTGATGGTGGTGTGCTCCTTGAATCAGCTAATTGGTATTGTGGTTTTAATTTGGCTTTGTTTCAAGGTGCTTGATAATTTCACATTTTTTGGTATTAAAACGACAATGAACAATCGTTGAGAGGCATGGATAGAGAACAAAAATAGACACATGTAAAACATTGGATACATATATTTAGGAATGCTTTATTATTTCATATTCTACTACATGTGATCTTCTAAAAATTTGGAATGTTTTGCTATTTCTTTCTTGTGAATATGCTTTGTAATTATTCAGAATAAAGATGTGAACATGCTGGAGCACATTTGTGTGAGATGTATGGTTATTAGCACTTTTATTAGCGATCTTTGAGTGTGGCTGAACATCATATCATGCTATTTTGTATCAGAACTTTCCAAAACCACTTCTAAATAACTAGAACGTATTGTAAGGGATTAATCAATTTGGGTGTAAATTTTCAATACCCAATTTAGTAGACTAGAGGAACTCACTAGAACATCCATCCATTGTGATTTTGACTCCATTGAATCTAGGTTTTTTGAAGATTAATGTTGTTTCTCTATTTAAAAGTCATCATATTAGTTAATTCACATGTATAAAGTTATTGAAAAGCTGAATTAGAGATAATTCTTCAGTCATACTATATGAAACATATTTTGCTTTCTTAGTTACATTCTATTAATGGGGTCATTTATTTTATATATTTAGATGTAAGCACCATACATCACACTGTTAAGGATTATGAATGATTTTTTCCCATTTATTAGTCGGATGCTTATTATGAAAGTCATTTTAGATCTCTTAATGTTGTTTCATGTTTTGTTTAGTATTGAAATATTTATTGTGAATGGTGGTTTCTCATGGATAGATTAGCTCTCATGGAACTATTTTAAATTAGGTACAACTTGCCTTTTGTTGACGTGGGATTATCTAAGGCAATACTTATCTAGGCATATTATTTAGTGAAATATAAGTATATTTTTTATTCCTTTGTACATGAGTTATCAACTCTGGTTTAGAAGACTTCAAAAAAAAAAAAAATTACACAAATAGCTATTGTGTAAACAAAGATCCATAAGCCAAGCATTATCAAACAAATATATGTTGAAAAATTTCTATAAAGCATTGCTCAACACGTGAAAGAGACTCTAAATTTGACACTACTAAAGCCGATGTCCTTCTTTGAATTTGACTCTACTAAAGCATAGCTCAAAACATGCAACAAGCTCTGAAGATAGTAAAGGCAATTGCAGTCTAAAGCTAAACACACTGGACAAAAAAAAAAAAAAGACCTAGCTTTGATACTGTTAAGAGAAAAAAGACCTCACTTTGAAAAAAAGACCTAACATTGCACATTTATTTATATGAATACATGGATGCCTTATCATTTTTATTCATCATTCATCAATACATCTCCAATAGATTTACACTTGAGCCATCAACTCTATGCCATCGTCTCGCCATCGCCCACCTTAGTCACCATAAAGAGACTACAAAGGTTATGTTTGGTCATTTAGCTTTCTAACTATGATAGGATTAGATAGGATAAAATATGAAATATAGGGATTTCACTATATTCTATGCACTATTTGGTTATTTTAATAATAAAGTCGAATATATTAACATTATATCAAGTATATTGTTAGATATAAATGACATATCAATATAAATGAACCATTTTTACAAATGAAAATGGTAAAGATCCCTCGTAACATTTTTGCCTACTCAAATTTTATTTCCTTTTCGGATTTTATTTTGCTCTCTTTTTTATTTCTTTCTTTTCCTTCTATCATTCTCCAATTAAATTTTATTAAATAATAAATTGTATTAATATACCTAAAATACCTAAACTACGTTATAAATATAAATGTATATTTATAGTAATATATTGAATTTGTATTATAAGATAGAATTAAATTCAAATATATAAATGAAAATATTAAATTAAAAAACTAAATTGTCATATTTTGTTATTTTGAATTTCTTATATTCGAATTCAAATATTATTTATACTGGAACATAATTTAAATTTTGTTAATTTAAGAAGTTTCTTATTTGAGAAAAAAAATTATATTATGAACATTAGAAATCCTATCTACCTTTGTTCCATCTCTCCTATGGGATACTTTTATTCCGCCTTTATCCCTATTATATCTGATTTTGTCCTGTTTTAAGTAGGTCCCAAATGCAGGATAAGATAAAAAATTTATCTTGAGTACCAAACATAGCCATAATACAAGGCAAATAATACATGTTTAGATTCATTCTTGACAACCATTAGATATTTTTTTTTTTAAATCACGTAATGGCCAATGCAACAATTGCTAGTATATAGAGTACATCAGTACGTGCTAAAATTGAACAATAATAAGGCTTGATCTATAACAAGGTCTCATAAGAAATCATCAAATAAATTACATGTGTCCGGCTAAAGGGTGAGAAGACACATGAATGTACTCGGATTTGATAATTATCCCAACTTAAATCCATTGAGGAAGTTCAAAATTAACAAGACAAGCTCAATTTTATATTTTTTGCACATTTATTCAAACGTATACATGGACGACTTATTGTTTTTATTCATCAAATCTAATACATCTCCTTGAGGCGACGATGGAGGCAGATGCTTATTTGGTTGTGAAGAAAGACACCTTTATTCCTCGCAAATTCCTGAGAAATGAGACAGGGAAATCAAATTGTTGTGATTTTGGAAGAGATAAAGATATGGATTGAGAGAGAGAGAGAGACAGATTCCAAATTTCCTAACAAGTGAAATCCGATGAACACGTGTCGTGTGTTGGGTGGAGTGTCTCATTGATGAAGTGAAAAAACAGTCCCACTTAATATTTTTTTTCATCGGGGACTTGAATAACTTTTTAATTAAGGTTAGGTTTCAAATAGCTATTGGGAACGCTGTCTATCCTACTCATTGTGACATTAGACGAAAACTCTGACTTCCGGAGTTTCATGCATCTTTTCCTTCGCTTGAAAAAGGCCAATTCTCACTTGGCCACTCTACATTAAATGGTGGGTTTCCCATTAGTCCACAGGCGCTCACGCAAGGTGTCCTTGCTTGTTCACATCACGGGGAAGGTTCCAAGGCCCATGCAGACTCCTTCATGCTGGTTCACTCACTTCTTTTGGAGGAAGAGAAGATCGATCACAATTCTAGGGTTCCTGGGTGGGGCCTTCTATAATGTGACTCCTGGTACTAGTAAAATGTTAAAAAAATTAATAATAAAAATTTTAAAAAATGAAATTGCAAGAGCACAATCTTTACATGAAGGAGTAAAAGCATATAGATTGACATTGCATGTGTGAACCAAAATTTAGAACGGGACAATTTCAGTTTCGATTCTCAAACATTTCAACGAGGGATCTATCTACAGTACCTTGGGGAATCGTGCCCCTTCAATCGTAGAAAGATCATCGTAATTCAATTGGAAATAACATAAATTGCAAAGGCTCTTGTTCATGTAGTTGTAAAATGCAATTCTGCCACCTAAGTCCTAAACACTTTTTTTTTGGCAAATTGAGTTATAAACATTTTATTTTTGTGCCAATTCAATCTATATGATGGCTGGCGTCCATGTCAATGTCAATAGGCCAAAATTGGTTGAATGGATTGAACTAGCACAAATGCAAAAAATTTATTATTAAATTGACAGAAAAATGTTTAAAATTGAATCAACACAATTATAGTAGGTTTATGATTTTTTTTTTTTTTGGTAATTTTCTTAAGGACCCAAAACAAGGTATTCAGGGTTACAACTTTAGTGGATGAGCGATGTTGTTTTGTGTATGGTGTTTTTACGCTGCATTGTGGAACTAAAACAAGGACCCAATTGAACTTCTTAATTAAGTATAGGGACTTGATTTCTCATTAGACGATTTTGCTATTTAAATTATATTAGGCACCTAAGTCCTAGGACTCCACTAGTTTACACTCTTCACTGTGGAAATTAAAGAAAATAACTTAATCTTCTGGCCTTGCTTTACGAAAATCTTTTAGCTAGGGAAATGTCTTAAAAATAAAAATACCAATCCGTTCGGTAGAGATCGGGGACTGTTCTTTTCGCGCATTAGGGACGAAAGGTTGTAGGCTTGTAGCCATCTGTAAAGGAAGTTAAAAAATAATGGTAAAATTCCAGTAAGAGCTAGTAGGGACAGCATCCCTAAAACGTATCTTTAGGGATGTGCTAGAGAAATCATCCCTAAAAAGATTAGTAGCAGGCTACACAAAATGATCGTCCTTTCTTTATGGTGGAAAGGGTCAAGGCGACGACAGCAATGGACAAAAAGCCGTCCCTAATGGTCGTCGGGGACGGGTGGTTTTGACTTTTACGGACGGTTCTGCCCGTCATCTCTTCTCCATTTTTTGATAGTGTTCGGCTATCCATCTGTAAACATGATGGGTAAATCAGTTAATTCGTGTCGGACAAGTTGGGCCCAAGTCTAGATGGATTGGGTTGAGCTTATAGCCAAGCAGCCTTGTCCTAGCCCACCCAAAAGTGGCCTTTCGACCCATTTAGCTCGGGCAGACTTTTGAATCACTAGGCTCGTCATTATATGTATCCAGTTACATTACTTTGGTGCTTGCTATAATGCGAGTTTGATCCCTTTCGTGTATAATTTTCATGGAAGCCAACGTAACAATGGATTTCTGATTCAAACACTTTATAAATTCACCCACTTTATTTCCCTTAAAGCTGAACAATTTGTGCAAGCAAAACTACGAGGCAATCATTTGATGTTTCTAGCATGCGAGTGATTCAACAATACAACGACATATCAAAAATTTGGAATTTTGAGCAGGATAAGAACACTAAGGGTGCGTTTGGGAAAACTTTTGGAAAAAGTCTTTAGGAAAATGCAAACACCTTTGAGTTAAATGTGTTTTCCAAAATGCAACTGTGTTTGGTAAATTGTACTTTCAAAGCCCTTTGTGAAGTTGGGGAATTATATTTACAAAGCATCTTTATGGTAAAAAAAAATATATTATCAAAAGAAAAATTAAAAAAACTTGATTGGCAAGGGCAGCAACCTCCGGCGACCTCTGGCAAACCTCTGGCGACCTCCGGTGACCTTGGATCTAGAGCGGCGAGGTCGTGCGACGTCGTCGCGACCTCCGGCGACCCCGGATCTGGGGCGGTGAGGCTTGGCGACCTCGGATCGGGAGCCGGCAAGGTCGCGCGACACCGCCTCGACCTCCGGCGAGCTAGATTCGGGGCGTTGAGGTCGCGGGAGGACCTCACCGCCCTGAATCTGGGTCGCCGCAGGGTCGCGCGACCTCGCCGCCCCCGGATCTGGGGAGGCGAGGTTGCGGGAGGTCGCGCAACGCCGCCGCGACCCAAATCCAGGGGCGGCGAGGTCGCGCGACCCAGATCGGGGGCGGGAAGGTCCTCCTGCGACCCTACCGCCCCAGATCTAGGTCCCGGTGACCCAGACCTCACCACAACCCACCCCCGGCATCAGTCGCGCCACTCCCGACGACGATCGTCTAGGCGACGGTTGCCAGCAACTGCCTGCCTTTCGCTGGCAACTAGTCACGGAAGAAGAAGAAGCTCGCGCGGAAGGAGAAGAAGCTCGTGGAAGAAGAAGATGAATAGTAAGGGCGAAAACGGACAAACGAAAAATGAATGAGGGTAATTTGGGAAGAAATTTTTTTTTTAATCCTCAAGCTCAGCATTTCGGTAAGCTGAAAGCCCAAGGCAGCCCCCACCCTGCCTTGGGCTTTCAGCCTTGTGAAAGCATGCATTTGGGGAATGCCAACCCAAAAATGAATGCCAAACGGGCTGGCATTTGCCCAATGATCTTTAAGCCTCCAAAGGGCTTTGGGAAGTGGTTCCCAAACGGAGCCTAAGAGTACTATAACTTTTGGACGGCACTTACTTAAGTGCCATAACCTCTTTTTCGATAAGTTGAGTGCTACAAATTCTAAAATTGGCTACTTGATATGCCTTGTCGAAAAACCCAATTTGGCATTATGAGAAGGCAAACGATGTTGCTTACTCATATGATTGAAGAACCCCAGCCTCATTTAAAGAAATTGGGGGCAAAATTCAATTTTCATCTTCAAAAACCCTAACTAAACCCGAACCCTAATTCTTCAAATTGGGGTAGATCTTCTCATTAAATTCGCAATGGGGAGCAGAAGCTAGAGAAACAGCTCATGATTTATCAACAAAGCCAAGATGAAAGTTAGTATTTTTGCTATTGTGGGCTTCGAATTCCAACAATAATAGCTTGACAAGAGATTATTGTTGTAAAATATGGCTTCGAAATTGGGTAGTACAATGAAATCGGATCGAGTAAAACAACTCGGACTTTGAGGTGTGATATCACTTTCTTTAAGGATGTATTTGCCTCACAACGTTGCTAATGGTCACCGGCAAAAATCCTCTAGGATACAACAAAGTCTTGGATGAGAATACTAGATAGCAATTCAAGTATTTCTCCAGGGTCTCTTTAAGAAACAATCGAAAAATTGGCTGCTATTTTTCAGAAAGAAGACTCGAAAATGACCACACATTTCTTTCCGAAAAATGACAAGTATATATATGAAACAGTCTTGCAACTCTTCATGAAAATTGTGAACAAACACATCTTTAGAAAATTGTTCGGATAAACAAATGCGACTCTTCGGAAGAAGTCGAAAAACGAACAATTACAACCCTTTGGGAAAATTAAAACCGAATAAGTGATTTTCCAAAGGTTGTCTTAAAAAGACACAAACAAAATTCGGAATAATCAATTAATTATTTATTTATTTATTTATTTTAATTTCGAATTTTCATTTTATATATTTTATTTTTGAAATTCTCAAAATAAAAGACAACCTTTGAGTTTACTAAAAAATTAATAACAAAGAAATTAAAAAAATTAGAATAAATAACAAATGGATTAGTGTTAAATAAACCGCGGGCTTGCTAAGTGCTAAGTGCGCCAAAATCGCGCACCTGCACGCGGGTATGGTGGGGTCTAACCCCACCCAATCATTCTTTAAGCATAAAGAAAAACCCGCACTTTTAAATTAGCCCACTCCCTCTCACTTTTCCTATGTGGGACAAAAAAAGTACTATGTTTGTTTCAACAAACAAACCTCCAACAATTATCTCACGAGAAGGTTCCATAAATGCATTAGAAGTAAAGAAGATTTCAATCATGGATATTTCATGTGGGTTGATGCAAAATTTTCAAATTGAGTAATAGAGGTGATCTTGGAGTTACTTCAAGGACGATATGAACCTCCACTTGTATTGACAAATGAGTTAGATGATGCTGACTCAATGTAACTCAAAATCAAGGGTTTGAAATCTTTGATTAACCATTTGAAAAAGGAAGTTTCAAGAATGAAAATTCAAAGAAAATATTATCAAGCATTACTTGTCTTGTTGTAGGGGTTTCGTTTGGCCGGTGGTCATTCGTAACTTGAGTAATGAGAAGAAGCTACTGAGTCTACCATAGTTGAAGATCAATGAAACATATCATTGTATTTGGAGCAATGTATATTAATTGATGGGAGTGTTTTTATACTGAAAATGTCTTTAGTTTTAACAATTATATGTACGTGGGTTGAATTGTGTGGTTTGTGATTAATTTTACTAGGTTGAATGGCTTATTATACGGTAGATTTGGTGGAAATTGTGTTCTATATTGCAATTTTTGCATTATTGTCGATTTCCATAAAAAATGATAGATGGTTTGCAAATTGTTCTACATTTCTACAGTAAGAACAAACATGATCATGCATTTTGTGATTGGTTTTGTCTATTTAGTATATGGTGTTGAAGGATAGTGAAGTTCCAATAAGTTCAAGAATGATTGTCTAGGGGTTAGAAATTTTTATAAGTTGACATTTAGGTTTGTCAACTTTTTGAATTTGACCACTTAGATTCATTAACTTTTTTAAAAAGTAAGGATATGTTTAATAGAAGTTCTAAAACTTGTTACAAAAGTGCAATTAAGTCTTAAAACTCACAAAAAGTGTAATTAAGTCCTAAAACTTATCAAATTGGTATAATCGAGTCTTTTCGTTAACTCCATCTAACTTAGCTGGTAGAAAATGTTAATGTGGCTCTTTCAAATATTTTCTCTCTTCTACATGGCTAAAACGACGTTGTTTTGATCTAAATCTAATTTTAATATAATTTTTATTTAAATTAAATAAAAATAAGCTAAAATTTAAAAGAAGAAGAAGAAGGTGCACAGCCACTGCCGCCCCACCATCACCAAGAAGGGCCGACGATGGTGAGGAAATGGTCAGCAAGGGTTGCCGGGCTCCGGTTTATGACCTTCGCCACAAGCAAGGGCCTACTAGCCCTCCCCCAAATTTGGGCGAGGGTTGCAGCCCTCCCCCAAATTGAGTGAGGATTGTCAACCCTCGCCTAGTCCTAGCCAAGAGTTGCCACTAATGGAGGTCAAATGGTGGCCTTTGACTATCATTGGTGAGGGTTGTCGGCCCCCAAGGAGAGCCCTGTGAACCTCACCAACCATTTCCCCACCATCACTATCGATGGTGGGGCGGCAACAACGGTGAGAGCTACTCTCTTCGCTAGCTTCTTCTTCTTCTTCTTCTTCCTCTTTAATTTTAGCTTTTTTTATTTAATTTAGATAAAATTTGTATTAAAAATTATATTTAGACCAAAACAACGGTGTTTTAGCCTTATGTTGCGCATTTTAGCCACGCACACGTTAACATTTTCCATTAGTCAAGTTAGATGAGGTTAACAAAAGGACTCGATTGCACCAATCTAATAAGTTTTAGGACTTGATTACATTTTTTGCAAGATTTAGGACACGATTTTACTTCCGTGACAAGTTATAGGACTTCTATTGCTCATATCCCTAAAAAATAAGTTGTTGGTTTCACTTTTTTAAGCACTTCTAGTGTTAGCTTAAGTAAGATTCCAAGAGTCTTATTCTTGTCCTCCTGTAATAGCTCACAAGAAGCACTATACATAGATTCCATCTACCCTAGTTTGGATTTAATCAAATAACATTGCATTTAGACTAAACAACAAACGATAATCCTTGATTAAAAAAATAATAATGTTCCTACATCAATAGCAAAATGATGTTCTTACATTTATAGCGAACAATATTGCTACTAAAGACATCAACAGCCAAAAGGCAACAACAATATGAAATACCTCACACCAAAACAAAAATAGACACACACCCTCCCATCACTCAAGCTAAACAACCTCCTCACTTTTTTTTTTTTTTTTTCACTGGCTCTTGATATGATTCATGACTTGTGCACTCTTCTGTACTAGAACTTTAGGCACATCCTTCACTCGTGTTCCTTTTTCCATTATCTTATCTTTTGGAGCAGCCGTTCTTTTGCTTGGACTTTCATTTCTTATGGTGTTTAAGTTGGAGGAACTTCATGTGATTGGTCTTGGCACTATCGTAGTAGATTGAGATTGATGTATCATTTCCGCGTTAAATTAAGATGAACAATATCTTCAAGCCACCCATTCTATCCTCTATTTTGGAGTTGCATTGGGTTGCTTCTTCTTGAATGTGCTCGAATTTCCATTGGTTGATTTACTTGTGCTTGCCTTTGGCTTCTTGTTCTAGGTGGTGCCGATTATTGATTTGGTCCTCCTTGAGATTTTAACACCTCAAAACTTCTCCTAGGCTATAGAGCCATATAACCTTGATAAGTTATCACGTCAATCAAATGATGTACATTAAATGCACAGGACCTAAAAAACTTAGATTTAGAATCGTCATGTTGGAATTCATGTTTATAAGCAACCCATAGCCATATGCCTTTAGCCTTTTGCCAATTGCGTCGTGTGCTTGTTGTGGTGCAAAACTTTCAAAGCCTCTTTAGTTGCTCTGTTTCTAAGCTACAATATGACATAACGGAATTAACTTAATTTGACAAGAAGATGTAATACAACGACACTGAACCTAACAAACAATATACTTGACATTTGCTCATCTATTGTGCATTATTAGACTAAGTTGACTTTGCAGTTGGTTCTGCATCATTGCTTTCTGCATTGCCCTCACAGGCCCTTACATTTTTGTCTTGTATTGTCCCCTGCTATTACATTGTTTTTTCGTAGATGGACAATCAGTCTAATTGTGCCCTTCCCTATGGTAGTGTGAGTACCAAATTATGCCACCAGCCCTGTTCATTCTATTACTATTATGTCGCACCCTGATCCTCGAGCACGTGCTCATCCCTCTATGATCGATAAAATTTGCGACTGCCTAGGACAAATCGCCAACCCATTCATTTTATTGCACATGCGGAAGTGAATAACAAATCCCCTAATAGTAACCATCTCGGGATAAAAAAAAAAAAAGTAGGACAACAGATTCTCAAACAAAACATGCTTTTAAATACACATCGAGTCAAGTACAAAAGTCTACAACCATAAGACTTCAAAAGATCGACTCTCAAAAGAAACCATTCTACTGACCTACACTTTAGATCACCTCAGCTCAGCTCCAAATTCTCCACTTTACGGTCTTGAAAAATTAAGCTCACGACGGGATAAAATATAAATTTCAGCGAGTTCACACTCTAAACCCCGATTAGAACGGTAATACGCCTAGAGCGTCCTAACCACACAACCGCGCAATTAGAGCAGAGAACTTATCTCGCCTCAATTCCTTCCTGTATGTCAGCATAGTTCATAACAACCATATGCATATAGCAATTTCACACATCATTTGGAACGTCTAAATTAATCACTGCTCACACGCGTAAGAATTACCGACACACGTCGGTCCATCAATTTAGTCATAGGAGTCCCAATTATAGGGCCAAATCGTTATGGCACGTCCCATTCCATAGCACACAATTTTGTCTCATAATCTGACGCATCAATTTCACTCAACATGCGTTCCAATTAATTATTACTACCCACACAGGAAGTTTTACCCAACACACGCCGATCCTCTATCCACCGACACACACTAGGGATAGGTTCTCTTAACCTTTAACGTCCACCAACACACACCAGGGATAGGTTCTCTTAGCCTTTAACGTCCACCAACACACACCGGGGACGAGTTTTCTTAACTTGCACACGATCATTCAATTATGGCCAAGGACATTGTGCTTTGCACTCACATGCCTCAATTAAAATAACGACATTGGCATGTTTTCTTCTTATTAAAGACATTCGATGAAAATATCATGTGTGGGTACATGGTCAGATCGAACCTGAAAAACTGATACTTTCATTTTAAAAATCTCACTATTTTATATAGTATATAAAACCATTTTTAATGTTAAAACCTAACACCTGAGATTTTCTGAATAAATATCGAAATTCACAAATTTTGGAATTATATACTCAAAATTCCAATTAGTACTCAATTTGCACAAATTAGCAGTCAAATAAATAATTGAATCACACCATTGCAATTAGCATAAAATTTTGGTCACCAGCTATCGCGATCTAATTTCCAGAAAATAAATAATAATTAAATAAAAAAATTAATGAAATAATACGATGAAATGCTATAAATAGGAACTTAGGCTGGAAAAAGCCTAATTAAATACCGAAATGGGCCCAGAAAATTTTCAAACCTTACTGAATAAATAATACGATATATCCAATTTCTAATTTAGCAATTTTAACCACCTGACATGCAATAACGAATAATTAAATTACTAATCTAATCTAAATTACCACATAATCCCTAATAAACCTAAACTAAACACCCCTTAAATGTCATTAGCCTATTAAGTAAAGTTTAATGTATAAACTCACCGGATTAGTGCGAAAACTAGTTCACCGCGACGGTGGCGCCATAGTAGCCGAAACTCGAACTTTCGGTGACGTCAACGGACACTTGGACCGGGCTAAAAAGGCCTTGCAAGCCCATAGCAACTGATGGGCTTGGTTTTGGGCTTCAAGTGGTCTAGACTAAGTCTGAAGATGGGCTGGAGTGGCTAAACTTGCGGGCTAGGCTTGCGAAACTTGCTGGACTGGACTGACCGTGCAAAGGTGGGAGCTGCTGGGCTGTTGATGCGGGCTGACACGTGAGGCCGAGAGGAGCTGCTTCGGTCGAGTGTTGGGGAGTCAATACCGGTGGCCTTTTGCTGGGGGCTTTAATTGATGAAGACACATAATGGTGGAGAGAGAAGATGGGCAGAGATGTTGAGTCAGTGGAGTGGCAGCTGCAGGGAGATGTGTGGCCGACCGAAGATGGTTCAGGTGCTGGGGTTGACCGATCCAATTGAAGACACGAGGGAGTAGCTGAATTCTTGGCTGCATGGAGAAAAGAGTAATGAAGTCAGTGTTGCTGGGCATTAACCGAGGAGATGGAGGTTCGGACGTGTGGCACTGTTGGCAAGGTGGGTACTAGATGCCAATGGAGAGGAATTCAACGGTGGAGAAGCATACGGGTCTTCAAAGAAGCAAAAAGGAAAAGAAGAAAAGGCAGAACAGGTGGCTCAGTGAGAAGAAATGAAGGAAAAAATGGAAAGCAAAGCTGGAACCAAAGGAGTTAGCGTCGAAGGGATAAGGGAGAAAGCGGCTGAGCGTGCGGAGGAAGCCAACGAGGAGAAAGTCTATGAGAATTAGCCACTCCATTAATTGCTCGACCCCTATAATACTTTCTAGCAAATTAAATCCATAGATAACTCCAATTAATGCCAAAAATACATCTAACATCCTAAAATTTGCAATTATGTTTTCGATTTAATAAATCGAACCTTTCGTCGACGCACCTATAGTGCTATTCTCATAGCTGATCACTTCGGAAATAACTAGACTATCTGGGGAAGTCATTAAGGAATTTTAATGCAATAAACTTGGGAATTTAACCATGAATCGATTACTTGATCGTGCTCATCTGCAGAGATCATTACGGCATAGTTAAAAGTCGACTAGAGATCAAAAATAGGTCGGTTCAACTACGATGTGTGGTTAAACGTGGGTGATTTCACTAAATTGAAAAATTCTTGTCGATTAGCACTAGACTGATTTTTATGTTGTTTTGGTACCCTGTGTCCGTATTTGAATCCTTGAGATTTTCACGACCATCGAAAGTCGCCAATGTGTCGAAGAAGTTCATTGTGGCTCAAAGAAAATCGACAATGGGTCATTTGCACCAAATTTTTTTTGAAAACTACCCAATAGCCTAGGTCACGCTAAAATCGCGCCAAATTGAAATTAACCGCGAATTTGAATCCGATTTTAGAAATTGAAAGTTCCGTCATGTCACAAGTCATTTTAGAAACATCAACTCAGTCTTCAAATATTTTTCTGCAAATTGAGATTTTGGCGGAAAAAGTTGAGATATGGCCGTTTTCGACCGGGAATTTCTAAGGATCATTTTTTATCATGAAATTGGGATGCAAGTAAGTTCTATTTGAAAGTGCTAGTATGTGCATCTAGAAGGGGGTGAATAAGTGCGAAAACAAATTTTGCAAAATATAGTGTAGAACTTGACTTTTAACCTGAGTCTGATTAACAAAAGATTTTGAAGAGGAAATTAAACTCTAACAATTAAATAGAGTTACAAACAAAGTAAAAAAGTTCAGGGAAGAGAATAAGAACACAAGGTTTATAATGGTTCGGCTTAATCCAAGCCTACGTCCACTCTCCCGCATTGACAGCCCACCGGCTGGATTCTACTATGAATCAAAAGAGTCGTTACAGTATCACATCATTGATTCCACAGTGAAGAGACTCTGCTACTGCTTCACTTCCTCAAGGCCTCACAAATATATAAACACTCTTTTTAGTACAAATTTTCGCTCAACAATTGAATCAGTAAAGAACAAGGAACTTCAGACTTTTGAATTTATCTATCGCGCACACACTTGAATAATTAAAGTGTTTTCCTTATATACTCCTCAATGCCTTCATAACCATTGGCACCTTCCAAAGGAGTTCTTCCAATTTATCCATTGTACAGAATCAATTAGGGAGATCTCGAGTTACTTAAGGAATGTGACGATAGCCCACCAATCCTGCTCGCTCATACAATCAGAATCTAGGTTTTCATAAGTAGAACCTTCCAAGTATACTTCACCATTCAACAGATCCAAATTACCCGAATTAATTTCAAAACGAATAATAGATCTTAATATGCTATCTCTAGCCGTGAGATCTTCTTTAGTCGCTTGAATCAAATCCTTTAAAGAAATACTCAATTCTGGATAAGTCTTCTTCGTCGATCTAGAAACTGTCAATGAGAGTAGACTTTAAATCTTGAGTCTGGTGGTCTAGCGGTCTTCAGACTTTGACAACAGAGTTTGCAAATCTTCATACTAGACTGATGGAAACATTTTGTCAGCTTAAAAAAAAAATAAAGAAATTTTCTGCAACAATCTGCCCATTTTTTATGGTAACAAAACTTTCCTGCAGATTTAGATACTTATGACCTACAAGACAATACTTAAGCATACATGGATATCTCATAAAAGATAAATGGATTAGGATAAAGATAATATCGAATCTGCATCCACAAGAAAAGAGTTAGCCCTGTAAAAACAACTATCTTTGCCATGAATACCAACAACGCTTAAGATATTGCAAGCATTAAACGATCAAACAATCCAAACCAAAAAAAAAAATAGTCCAAACCAGTCACAACCAAACAAGAATTAAAGTCTAATCCAAAAGCCAAATCAAATCAAATCTACATCAACTTCTTCCCCTTTTTTGTCAGCATTAAAAAGGTAGAGACGAAAAAAGAGAATTAGATAAAGTTAAGATTGTTTTAGAACGCGAATAAGCTGAAAATCTCCCATCGACTTGACAGTCTCCTCCAGCTTTTTTAGATCCTCCTTTAGTTGCGCTACTTCCTCACCCTTGGCAGTTGCTTAAACTTGAAGATTAAGGGCTTGAATTTGATCGAGCAAAGAAACTGAAGAGGCTTGACTAGCATTCTGCATATTCTGAAATTCGCATCCCAAAGCATAAATCTGGCCTCGCATCTCCATAAGAACATCAAGCAATCTTCGAAAGTCTGCTGAGTTGTCAGTTTGAGTGCTTGCTTTAGCATGATCAGTTTGTGGAGTATTGGCAGATGATGGCATTTCAGCATGAGCACCCAGACTCAGAGATGAAACCTCATGACCTTTTTTAGGAAATTGAAAGGCATACACATCTTCTGGATCGACAGGAGAACAACTAACATCATCAAGTGAATAAGTACCTCTTTTCTCAGTAGCTCCCCTTATTTTAGTGCCTTTAGGTGGAGAGAAGTACTCTTCATGCTCTATCTCTTCTTCAGTGGCATGATGATCTTGTTCTCCTCTTTCCTCTTCTTTTGCAGTTCTTTCTTCCTCTGCTTCTTTCCTCATCATTTCCCTCTCTTCACTCCTCTATTCTGTTTCTTCTCTGTCTTGATCCTCTCTCTCCTCTGTCTCTGGAACAAAACTCTGTAAGTTTCTTAAGGCAAGGGCAGAAATGGTGACATCTTCCTCATCTTCTTCATCTCGCAAGATGAGTGCTCTCATTTTCTTAAATGCAGCTGTCATGGGCTCCTTGCCTTTCCGTTTTGCAGCCATAGAGTCTCGACGAGTCTTAACAGGGGTCTTCTCCTTAAAGTGCTCCAAAGCCTTGTTTGGCTCTTTCAGATGCATTTTTGAAACCATCTTCAGTCTCACCACCATTTGATCATAGTTTCGAACACACAGAATTTTGGGAGGTTGAATATTAAGATGTCTAAATAGCTTAGTAACAAGTGCTAAATAAGGAAGTTGGCCCTTGTCCTTCACCATCAATCTATACATGTGAAACATAATAGTGTGTGGCAGAGAGAACTTTTTACCAGCATTGATAGCATACATCAACTTCACTTCTGAATTGGAGACGTCAGTCTTCAATGTCGATTTGGGTCTAAGATAGTTAATCACAATCTTGTGAAGCAAGACATTTGAGGCATTCATCCTCAAATACGAAATTTGACCTTCTGCCATTCCATCCCAAACAAGCTCCACAGTCGCACGACCAATAGACACACTAATTTATTGGAGTAGTTGATTGGAACGCTCCTCTCTCTACTCCAATCACATCAGCCAGAGTGTCCATATCAACCACATAATCTTGGTCTTTAACACTGAAAGAAAATCTATTCACATCCAAAAAGCTTAGATTGGAATAGAAATACGCAATGAGTTCTGGATGAGCCACTGTTTTCTCAGAGCAAAATCGGTCAAGTTGAAGTAAAGCAAATTTTTCTCACAAATTCACATTCAGAGAGTCGAGAAAATCAAAATCCACACTCCTTGGGTTCATCACCCCTCGCTTCAGCAACTTAGAGTAAAGTCGCTTATGTTCCTCAGAACGAAACAAATCTGCCATTTTTCCTCGAATATTCACTGCAACACATATTCTAGGCTTAAAATGAGTGAACATCTTTTCATCATCATTTCCATCAGGATGACTAATTCCTCCAACATGTGGATCACTTGGGCTTTTCGCAAAAGCTCTTTCTGCCAAGCCCGCAGGAGCGATTCCCAAACGTTCCATCATTCGTAAAAAGTGGGTTTCATTTCAGTACCCCTTTTCTTTCAAAAATTCATCAATAAAGTTCAACGCATAACCTCAATCCTTTAAGGCAGAGTAGAGTTTGAAGGTAAAAGTAGACTTTAGAGTCCTTACAAGTTCGGCATCCTCAATGATTTCTTCATCTGCTTGTTATTGCTGAACATTGTGTGGTCTAGCCTAGGAAGAATGGGGCGGTTGAGAATGTTGTGGGCTCTGCTATTGCCTTGGAGATTCTTCTTTCTCGGTGAGGTCAAAATGTGTAGGACCCTCACGCATATGCTGTGGTCCCATGCTTGCAATCCTTGAAGACTTTCTTTGGGAAGCCATTATCACAGTCTTTGAGAGAGTTTCCGAACTCGATTCACGAGAAAGATGAAAACTTTAAGGATTAAACTCGAGAGAAAGATGAAAACTTTAAGGATTAAACTCGAGAGAAAAAGTAAGAAAGTGAAGTTTCTTGCTTCTAGGGTTCGTGAAGAAGACGATTAGTATATAAGGCAATCAAAACGGGGTATACGAATCGTCACAAAAGGAAAAATAGAAAATGCATTTTCAAAAATTAACTGTCTTTTTAAAAAATAGATAACTGTCACTTCAAAAATATAACTTTTTTTTTTAAGGAATGATTGCTATAATTACAAAAACTTGGGAAGATAACATCAATCAATTGCAGATTAATAGACAAACGTACCTTTTCGAGTTTTTATCCGAAAGATAAATTTTTAAAACAGAAATAACTTACAGTTGTGATTCTTAATTTTCTGAATCTGAGCATCTTTAGACTTTTATCCCTGAGTCTAAATTTCTTCAGACTTTAAGATATTAAGTATGGATCGAATAGACTCAAATTGACTTTTCTCCAATGGCTTTGTAAAAATATCCGCCAGCTGATTCTTTGAGTCTATGAATTGAATCAATACTTCTCCATTTTGAACATGATCTCTAATAGAGTAATGTGGAATCTATATATGCTTTGCTCTTGAATGAAGAATTGGATTCTTGATGAGATTAATCGCGATGGTGTTGTCACATTTGATTTCAGTGCATGAGTCTTCAATTCTAAAGTCTCTTAGCTGTTGTTTTATTCATAAGATTTGAGAACAACAACTTTCAAGCGCCACATACTCTGCTTTTGCTGTTGAAAGAGCTACAATACGTTGCTTCCTTAAAAACCAAGATACTATTTTGTTACCAAACAGTTGACAAGTGCCAGAGCTACATCCTGCTAGGTTTGTGTCTGAGTATCCAATGAGAGTAAAGTCTCGTTCTTTAGGATACCATAGACCTAACTTAGAGGTTGTTGCAACGTATTTGATGATGCGTTTCGCAGCACTTAGATGAGATTCTTTGGGATATGATTGAAATCCGGCACAAATGCAAACACTAAATAAAATGTTAGGTCTCGAAGCAATAAGATAAAAAAGTGAACCAATGATACTCCTGTACAGCTTCTAGTCAACTTTCTTTCCTCCTTCATCTTTGTCTAACTTCGAAGAACTTGACATTGGTATATCAATCTTTTTCCAATTCTCCAAACCAAACTTTTTAACAAGTTATTTAGCATATTTTTCTTGGTGAATGAAAATCCCTTCCTTCAATTGTTTCACTTGTAATCCGAGAAAGAAAGATAGCCATCATGCTCATTTTGAATTCATCCTGCATAGACTTAGAGAATTTCTTGCACAGACTTTCATTAGGTGATCCAAAAATAGTATCATCAACATATATTTGAACAATTAAAAAGTTTTTACTTTTTCTTTTAATAAACAATGTAGTGTCTACTTTAACTTTAACAAAACTATTTTGGATTAAAAACTTACTTAACCTATCGTACCAAACTCGAGGTGCTTGCTTTAAACCATATAACGTCTTTTTCAGTCTGAATACAAAGTTTTGTTTCCTTGGGTCTTCAAAACTGGGAGATTGTTCCACATAGACTTCCTCTTGGATAAATCCATTTAGGAATGCACTTTTGACGTCCATTTGGAATAACTATAAATTCTTATAACAAGCAAAAGCAAGTAATAATCTAATTGCTTCTAACCTTGCTACTGGTGCGTAGGTCTCATCATAGTCTATCCCTTCTTCTTGCGTGTATCATTTGGCCACGAGTCTTGCTTTGTTCCTTACAACTTTTCCTTTTTCATCCATCTTGTTCCTGAAAACCTATTTAGCTCCAATAACATATTTACCTTTTGGTTTAGGAGTCAATTCCCAAACATTGTTAATATCGAATTGCCTGAGTTCTTCTTGTATAGCTTCAATCCAGCTTTCATCAGATAAAACTTCTTCTATGCTTCTGGGCTCTATTTCAAAAATAAGAGCCACAACGCTAGACTTTTCATGCCTTTTGGATCTTGTATGAATCCCTTCATCAATGTCACCAATGATGAGTTCTTTGGGATGACTGGACTTGTGCTTCTAGTTGCTAGTTGGTCTGACAGACTGCTGATCTTTTTCTTCATTTGGTTCTTCAATAATCGTTTGTTGTTGACCTTCTAAGGTCTGAACTGCTTCTGGGGATTTAAACTTTGTAGAGTCTTGAGTAGGTTCAAACTCTTCAGGTTGAGTCTAGATCGATTGATTTTGTATAAGATCTTGGAATTTGACATTCATCAATCCTCCATAGATTGAGTCTTTTTGTTGTATACTCTGTAAGCTTTACTGGTGGCTAAATATCCAAGAAAGATTCCTTCGTTTGATTTTTCTTCAAACTTACAAATTCGATCATTTGCATTTTTCAATATAAAACATTTACAACCAAACACATGAAAATAGGAAACAATTGGCTTCTTACCTTTGAACAATTCATAGTGAGTTTTCTCCAGAATAAGCCTTAAGAAGACTGTATTAATAATATAACCCTTACCAAAAAAGAAAAAGACTATTAATAATATAACAAGCTATAGAAACTGCTTCAGCCCAAAAATGAGAAGAAATGTTGTTTTCAATTAAAAGTGTCCTAGCAATTTCTTGCAATGATCTATTCTTCCTTTCCACAACTCAATTCTATTCTGGAGTGTATGGAAAGGAGAACATATGCTGAAAACCAGATTCATCACAAAATTTAGCAAAATCTTGATTTTCAAACTCACATCCATGGTCTATTCGTATACTCAAAATAACATGTCTTCGTCCCGTGAAGGTCTGTGAGAAGTCTTTATTGGTTCTCAAGCATATTCCTTCTTGAAAGTTAATTTTGAAACCTGTATTACACAATTAGCTAATACTCAGTAAAATTGTAGTTGAGTCATTCCATTAAGAAAACGTTGTTGATTGTGAAACTTCCAATCTTTACTGTTCCGCATTTGATAATTTTTCCCTTGCTATTTCCGCCAAAGAAAACTTTTCCACCATTAACTTGCATAAGCTTTAGGAAAAAACTTGAGTCTCCTGTCATATGTCTTGAGCATCCACTATCCAAGTACCATTTGACATTTTTCTTGATAGTGACCTGCATTTAAAAAAGAAACTCAAGCTTTCTTTAGCACCCACACTTTCTTGGGTCCAATGGAGTTAGTGCAATATACGATTTTTGCCCAATCCTTCTTAATAGGTCTCCAAACCATAGGACATTCTTTCTCAAAGTATTCTGAGCTGTTGCACTTAGAACATATAAGAGTACTACAGCCAACGGGTTTTACAAAGGCTTTTTGAAAATGATTTCTAGAAAAGTCTTTTGTAGGTCTCTGTTTGATCATTTCCTTTACTTTTGGAAAATCAAATAGAATAATGGTTTCAGAAGTCATTCGCAAACCTTATTTGTTAAAGTAAGATCTTTGTGCTGAAAGAATCTTTTCCAATTTCTCAGATCCTATAGAAAACATTTTTGAAATACTTGAGATATAATTTTTCAAAAGTGTGTTTTCTTTTGAAAGAGTCTGCATTTTCTTTCAAATTAATAAGACTTTTATCTAAATTTTTGACATTTTCTTTCCAAACAATCTCATGTTGCTTTAGTGCATAATTTTCCCTTTTTAGCTTGAAAATCCTATTGCTTTAGTGTAGAATTTTCCTTTTTTAGCTTGAAAATCCTCTTAAGAGAGGTTTTGAGACTAAGACACAGTTCATCAATATTTTAGAGACTTTAGTATGAATTTTTAAATTACTTACCTCGATTTCACTGTCTGAGTTTAAGTCTGTATCCGTCTTAGAGTCTAGATCTGATTCTGATTGTGCAATTAGACAAATATTAGCATAATCATCATTACTCTCTTCGCATTCGATATCACTCTAAGTTTTTATTTTGAGTGCCTTTCTATATTTCTCGACTTTTCCTTTCTTTTTCTTCAGTAAGGGACAGTTGGGTCTAATATGTCCTTTTTTTCTTACATTCAAAACAAATCACATCTTTATTGGATTCATCGTCCTCAGTTGATTTATTTTGAAACTTTTGAGAGCTTTGTTTCTTCCAATTAAATCTTCTTCCCTTTTTGTTGAGTTTTCTGAACCTTCTTATCATGAGAGCAAGCTCTCCATCGTCCATATCGTCTTTAGAATCTGTAACATCAGGATCATCATTAGATTTTAAAGCAATGGATTTTTTACCTTTGGGATTTTCATCTTCATTTATTTGCTCCACTTCATAAGACTGAAGAGTGCCAACCAATTCATCAATGAAAAGTGGCATGATCCTTTGTGTTTCTCTTATTAAGGTCTTTACGTGATTCCAATCTTTAGAAAGTCCACGCAACAATTTGTTAACCTTCATGGGTCCAAAGATTGGTTGACCTTGATACTCAAGACCATTCACGATTTCTGTGAAACGGCTAAACATGTCAATGATAGATTCTCCCGGTTTCATCTTGAAGACTTCATATTGACCAAGCAGAATATTGATTCGAGTTTCTTTCACTCGATCGGTTCCTTCATAGGTGATGTGCAGCCTATCCCATACTTCTTTAGCTGTTTCATAAGAAAATATTATATTATACTCAGTAGGAGATAATGCACAATATAAGGAATAAATTGCTTTTGCATCATAAACTTGTCTCTTGGTTATCTCTTCTTGAGTCATCTCGCTAATCTCAACAGCTTCTTTTCCCCTTTCTGAGACTGTTGTAGTTTTAGGAATTATTCATTTGTCTACTACATCCCATTCCAGAGAATCTTTCGATCTTAGGAATGCTTTCATCTTGTTTTTCCATATACTGTATTCCTTCCCATCGAAATAAAGCGGTCTGGTGTTGCTTTGCCCTTCAACCAAACCTGGAGCCAACATACAAGCGATGGATCATTAACTCTGAAGTACAAACACTTCAATTTAAATAAGTACACAGGCTCTACCAATTGAAAGTGCTAGTATGTGCACCTAAAGGGGGGTGAATAGGTGCGAAAACAAATTTGCAAAATATAGTGTAGAACTTGACTTTTAACCTGAGTTTGATTAAGAAAAGACTTTGAAGAGGAAATTACACTCTAACAATTAAATAGAGTTATGAACAAAGTAAAAGAGTTCAGGGAAGAGAATAAGAACACAAGGTTTATAGTGGTTCGGCTTAATCCAAGCCTACGTCCACTCTCCCGCACTAACAGCCCACCGGCTGGATTTCACTACGAATCAAAAGAGTTGTTACAGTATCACGTCCTTGATTCCACAATGTAGAGACTCTGCTATACTTCCTCAAGGCCTAACAAATGTATAAACACTCTTTTGAGTACAAATTTTCGCTCAACAATTGAATCGGCAAAAAACAAGGAACTTCAGACTTTGGAATTTATTTATCGCGCACACACTCGAATAACTAGAGCGCCTTCCTTATATACTCATCTATGCCTACATAACCGTTGGCACATTCCAAAGGAGTTCTTCTAATCTATCCGTTGGACAGAATCAATTTGGGAGATCTCGAGTTACTTAAGGATGTGACGATAGCCCACTAATCATGCTCGCCCATATAATCAGGATCTAGGTTTCCATAAGTAGAACCTTCCAAGTATGCTTCGCCATTCAACGGATCCAAATTACCCAAATTAATTTCAAAAAGAATAATAGATCTTAAGATGCTATCTCCAGCCGTAAGATCTTCTTTAGCTGCTCGAATCAAATCCTTTAAAGAAATACTCAATTCTGGATAAGTCTTCTTCGTCGGTCTAGAAACTGTTAATGAGGGCAGACTTTAAATCTTGAGTCTGGTGATCCGGCGGTCTTCAGACTTTGACGATAGAATCTGCAAGTCTTTAGACTAGACTGATGGAAACGTTTTGTCAACTTCAAAACAAATAAGAAAGTTTTCTCCAACAGGAACAAAACCGGTTCCCAAAAATTAGAACCGATTTTCCGGACCGTTCTACCAAGAATCGGTTCCGGAACTAGTTTTCTAAGTGGTTCGGTCTGGGTTCTAGGTAAACCCGGTCCAGTTGCACACCCCTACCCTATATTCTTGTCATTATATTCTTCATTAACTAAAAGAAGAAGAGAGTTCAAATTTGAAGCTTACTAGATAAAAGATAATGAATGCCGAGAAATAGTGCAGGCCATGTGGAATGATCAACTAAATTCACAACTGAACTTGCCTAGAAAACTAAATGAGGTTGCTAAAGCTTTAGCCAAGTGGAGCAAACATAAGCATTCAAATGCCTATAGAAGGATTAATGACCTTAAAAAAGAGCTCACAAAGATAACCAACACAAAGGAAAGGGGATCAAGAAATGAAGAAACGCAACAATTCAAGATGCAAATTGAGCAATTATGGAGATAAGAAGAGATGTAATAGGGAATGAGATCGATGATAAAGTGGCTAAGATGGAGACATAAAAACATGAAGTTTTTTCATACTACAACAATGCAAAGAAGGCAACATAATAGAATAACTATGCTGAAATTTGATAACTAGAACAGGTGCAAGGATCCAAAGGTAAATAAAGAACATATTGTAACCTTCTATAAACATCTTTATGGCACAATTGGCCCTAGAAACTTTCAACCAATGTTGGATTGATACCCTTGCATAGTAGGAGAGGCATTGAATGAAGCTTTAACAAGGAAAGTTGCAATGGAGGAAGTGAGATTAGAAGTTTCTCAATTGGGGGTCAGTAAGGCCCTAGGTCCAGATGGCTTGAATGGACAATTCTATCAACAACATTAGGAGTTGATTCAAGGAGAAGTGCATAAAATGATTGATGCCTTCTTCGTTTCAGGTACTCTAGACCCTTCCCTCAATGATATTAATTTTATCCTTATTCCAAAAGTGGCTAACCTAGAATCTATAGTGCAATATAGGCCCATCAGTCTTTGTAATTTCAGTTACAAGATAATCTCCAAAGTAATGGAAAATAAGTTGAAACCTTGGCTTCACGAATTGATATAAATGGAGTAAAGTGCTTTCATAGGCGGACAACAAATACAAGATAATATATTAATAGTCCAAGAAGTGCTGCACCAACTGAGAATTAGGAAAAAGAAAAAGAAGTTTCATGTGGTACTTAATCTTGACATGGAGAAAGTATATGATCGAGTGGAATGGGATTTTTTGTGTGAGTTCATGACTAAGATGGGCTTTAGTGATCGCTGGGTTTCTTTGGTGAAAACATGCATCTCAACTACCACCTTCGTCATCAAACTGAATGGGGAACCTCTCCAAGCATTTAGGCCAACTAGAGGATTAAGGCAAGGGGATCCTCTCTCTCCCTAGTATTCATTATTATGACTAATATGCTATTTTTCCTTATACAAAAAGCACTCAAGGACGAAAGTGTGAAAAGAATCAAACTAAATAGAAGCTATCCAACACTCACACACTTACTATTTGCAGATGATGTAATGTTCTTTCTCAACGGTACAGTTAAGGAGTGTTGGAATATAGCAAACCTTTTGAACCAATATTTTTATGCATCAGGTCAAGCAATTAACCTAAACAAGTCTAGCATTTACTTCAACCAATACAACCCATAGCAATTAAGGAAGAACATGGCAAAAGAACTAAGAGTCTGTATCGTCCAAAAAAAAAAAAACATGGAGATATCTCAGTGTGCTATCAAATTGGGGACAACTGAAGAAAGAGATTTTTGCGTGGGTTCAAGTGAGGGTCAATATGAAACTTGAGGGTGGAAAGAAAACATAATGTCAAAGGGACAAAAGGAAATCCTCATTAAAATGGTTGTGCAAGCATTGCCGCAATATGCTATGTCCATTTTCAAGATCCCTATATCAATTTGTAGATCAATTTGAACAAAAGATTGCCACATTCTAGTGGAAAAAAAAAAAAGCAGTGCAAAGATAGTTATTCATTGGAAGAAATGAGAAGTGTTGAAAAATAGGAAAGATTGTAGGGGTTTGGGATTTAAGGACCTTATTGCTTTTAAAAAGGCCATGTTAGGAAAACATACTTGAAGACTCACACAAGCCCCTTCAGCCTTATGGAGTCAACTGTTGAAAGGCTTATATTTCTCTTTAGGATATTTCATGAAAGCAAACAAGGGATCAAGACTGTTTTGGGAATGGCAAAATTTACTACAAGGAAGAGAGGTGATAGAGCAATAAACTAATGGGCAGTGGGAGATGGATTGCAAATTAGAATGAGAGAAGACAAATGGTTAGTGTGAGGATACATTGGAGGACTTATAAACCAAGAAGAATCCCAATATGTGGCTAAGTTAATTGATCAAGAGTCCAAACAATGAGATGTGTATAAGCTAGCGACCTTGTTTGATGATGACTTAATAAAAGAAATCCTTGCAACTCCACTTAGTCACACTATGAAGAAAGACAAAATCATATGACAAACAACATATCCAACACCTACTTAGTCAAAAGCAGATACAACAGCAAACAAACAGCAGATAGCCAAACCACATCCCACACATCCTCATCATACCAAACCCCAAAAAAGCTATGGAACTTGATCTGGGACCTCCACATCTACCCCAAAATCCAGTTTTTTATATGGAGCTTGTGTGCTAATGTGCTACCAACAAAGGAAAACCTCTATAGGATGAAGATGATACCTTATCAAAGCTGCCCAATTTGTCACTGAATGCCAGAAACGCCTAAACACCTCTTCCTCCTCTATCAATGGATGCACGAGATCCGGTCTAACCCTAAGCTATGGCTGAATCTTTCCCCCAAAAACATCACTAAAATAGATAAATGGCTATTTGAAATCTTTACCTCTTGCAGCAATGCTTGGTCGAAGGAGTTGTTAGCTAGAGTTCTCTGGAAAATCTAGAAGATAAGAAACTCTACAATCTTCAAAAGCAAAACACCAGGACCACGTGAAGTTGTGAATGAAGCAGACGTAGATCTTGAGCTTAACAATCGGTGGAACCCTAAAAAATGAAATCGCAACAACAAACTCACAGACACACCTACAAAATGGGTATCTCTAGCAAAAGGCTCCCTGAAGTACAACATGGATGGATCGCGGACTGAAGAATAAAGGGAGGGATTAGAGGGAGGGATTAAAGGCTGGGATCTATAGGAGAAAAGATGGGATCCTCATAGATGGCTTCGCAAAGAAGATCAACGCAGACTCAACCATAAAAATGGAAGCTTTAGCCCTCCATGCGGCTTTGTCGAGATTGGCGAAGGCAAGAGAGAGAAAGTCCCCATCTACGCTTCAACTAAGGGCACACATGACAAAATTTCTAGAATAGAAATCAATTTCTAGCCAAAAATTGATTTCTCAATTTCTATTCCATGGACAGGTTTCTCAACAAAGAAACGTGTTTGATAATGATTCAGAATTTCTATTTCTAGAGTAAAAATTTGTTTGATAAGAGAATAAAATTTATATTTCTAGGAGCGGCAACCGCCGGCATTCAGTGGTCGGAGTCTGATGTCCAACAATCGGCGTCCGGCGTTCAACGATCGACGACAGGTGGTTGGATTCCAACGTCCGACGGCTAGCGGCGAGTAGCCAATGGTCGGCGACCAATGGTTGGCAGTAGGTTGCCAACAACTGAAGTCTGACAATCGACATCTGATGGCCGATGGTGACCAACAGGCAATCAGCGAGGGATGTTCAGTGGTCGGCGGTGGGCCTTCGGTGTCTGATAGTTGGCGATGAGCAGCCAACGATTGACGAGCATCCAACATCTAGCAGTCGGCAGGTAGTGACAAGCGGCTGGAGTCTGGTGGCCGATAGCTAGCGTTTGGTGGCCGGTGATCGATGGCGAGCAACAGGCAACTAGGGCCGGTGGCAGGTGGCAAGGGACTGGCAGTGGGCATTCGGCATCCCATGGGCGGCAAGTGGGTGACGAGCGATAACAAGAGTGAACGATGAAGAAAGTTTTGATTTCTCATTTTTGTTCCAAAAATAGAAAAGCTCAAAATTTTAACTCTTGATTTCAACTCCAAATCTATTTCTAGAATAGAAATTTGTTTCAGAAATAGAAAAATGAAATTGCGTTACCAAACGGATTTATATTCCAAACCTATTCTGGGGAGTAGAGAAATGGAGAAATAGAGAAATAGAAACGTTGTCATGTACGCCCTAAACTGCAAGATGGAAGTATAGACTGATAGCAAATTTGTGGTAGGGGGCTTGATGGGCTTAGTATCAAGCCCATGGACTATAGAAGCAATTTTAGAGGATTGCAAAGTACCACTGGCCCAACTCAAGAGTCTCAGTATCTATGTGCCTAGAAAAACTAACAAGCCCATCGACTGGATAGCAAAGCCCATCAGAACAACCGCCTTCCTTATAATTGGGTTTTATATCCCCTCGCCCATTGTGGATTTCATTATGTAATGATTCCAAACTTAGTTACGTCTCAACAACAAATTAGTAATGACAACTATCTTCCGACCAAAAAAGGAAAGTTCTTAAAAAGAGTCCGATAAAAGGTTCTTGAAAGAGAAGAGGAGAAGAAGAAATCAAGCAAACAATTGAAGACGTAAAGAATGAATGGGCCCACAAAATGAATGGCTATAATAATGATCATGTGGGTGGCCCAAGTCATATGGATGGCCTAACTTTAAATATATTTTAATTATGGTTTTTAATATGCGCATCCACTTTAATTCTGTAACAAAGTGTTTGATAACTAGATTGGATCGGATAACTAGATTTATATTATATATGAATAGATTAAAATCGAGTTAACTATTAATTTGAGCCGAACCACCTTTCACCGGATCCAAACTTGATTTGACCTATCGTTTGTTGGGTCTATTTACATTACGGCGCATCTTTGTACGAGTGATAATGACCTGGAGAAGCAGCTAGCGAAGAAACCACCACAAAATAAGGATAAAAAGGATTCGATCGTAAACGCTACTCTGCACTTCTCAGTATCAATCGACCAAAGGTGAAAGCAGAAGAATCAGATGGCTCCTTCGGACGACGGTGGTCACATCGTGATGCTACCTTTCATGGCTCACGGCCACCTCATCCCGTTCCTTGCCCTTGCCAGGCAAATCCAGCGACGAAGCCGCTTCACCATCACCATTGCCAGCACTCCTGTTAACGTGCGCCGCCTTCGTTCCACTGCCATGGCAGACCCCACGCTCAAGGCCATCAATTTCGCAGAGCTCGCCTTCGATCCCTCCGCCAACGGCCTGCCGTCCAACACAGAGAGCACCGAGAACATGCCGCTGACCCAGATGTTAGACCTCTGCTATGCGTCGCTGAGCTTGAGAGCTCCCCTGGAAAGTTTGGTTGCCAACATAACCTGCCGGGAGGATGGGCGGCCACCCGTCTGCATAATCTCCGACATCTTCTTCGGCTGGGCAGCGGATGTGGCCAAGGCCTTCGGGACGAGGAACTACACCTTCACCACTTGCGGGGCCTATGGGACCTCGGCGTACGTGTCCATGTGGCTCCACCTCCCACACCGCGGGATGGAGTCCGGCAAGTTCATAGTCCCGGCCTTCCCAGAACGATGCCTCTTCGACAAGTCGCACCTCGTGGCGATGATCAGGGAAGCGGACGGGGACGACGTGTGGTCCAGATTCCTCCGGCCTCAGTTCGAGCTCACTCTCAATTCGAGCGGGTGGTTGTGTAACACGTCCGAGGAATTTGAGCCGCTCGGAGCGGCGGCCCTAAGAAACCTGGTGAAGCTTCCGGTCTGGACCATCGGTCCCCTTCTTCCTGACGCGATCGTCAGGAACGACGACTCTTCAGATTCCTCGACTTCCATCTCTGAACATCGCCCTGGAAAGCCGCTCGGGATCGGCCCAGAGAGATGTGTCGAGTTTCTCGACGAGCACCCTCCGGGCTCCGTCGTATACGTCTGCTTCGGTTCCCAAAACACCATAACCGAGTCCAACATGAAGGAGCTTGCCGCTGGGCTCGAGGCGAGCGGAAGGCCGTTCATATGGGTCATGAGGCCGCCCCTCGGGTTCGACATGGGGGGCGAGATGAGGGACGAGTGGCTGCCACCAGGGTTCGAGAAGCGAGTCACAAGGGTAGACGAGAAGAAGAAGAAGAAGAGGGGGTTGCTGGTGAGGGACTGGGCACCACAGCTGGAGATCCTGCGGCACAGCTCGACCGGGGCGTTCCTCAGCCACTGCGGCTGGAACTCGACGATGGAGAGCCTGAGCCAGGGGGTGCCGATCATCGGGTGGCCAATGGCAGGGGAGCAGGCGTACAACGCGAAGATGATGGCGGAGGAGATGGGGGTCTGCGTCGAGCTGGCGAGGGACGCGGCGGCGGAGGTGAGCCGGGAGGAGGTGAGGAGGGCGATCGAGGCGGCGGTGGGCGATGCAGAGGGCGGGAAAGGGAAGGAGTTGAGAGAGAGAGCCATGGAGGCGAGGGAGAAGATCAGGAGGGCGGTGACGGAGGGAGAGGGGTCTTCAGTTAAAGCCATGGATGAGTTTTTGAGGAATCTGGTGACGTCCTGATCTGATCGACAGTCGTCGTCGTCATTCGGTGCATGGAATGAATGAATCAATCTCTTTCGGTCGCTGCTTTTCTCTATATTTTAGTTAGCCGTCATGTTCTTCTATCTACGGTGGGGTTGGAAAAGATGACCTCTCTCGTTGTCGTGACCCTCCCTATAAATTTTCGGGCGTGTTGCTCTCTTCGATCCATCCAAAATCGAGCTATTATCTACTTCTGACCAATCCTAAACCGAGACTTGCGATTTTGCATGAGATTATCCAACCTGACACTGTTCTGGCCCGAGCACGTTGTGCTGAAGTTTCAACGTAAAAAAATGTCATTATATAAAAAATAAGAAATAAAAGTCTCTTGTGAGTTAGTTTCAGCTTAAAAAATTTGAGGGTAAACATAAAAAATGTCTTCACCTTAAACCGGGCTTTCTTATCTCACTCCCAAACAAAATCATGTTGACGATAGCGCTTTCAAACTAATCATCCCTTTCAGCTCTTTCTACTTCAATTAGAGGGGAGAAACCGGTGGGGAAAGATATGAGGTTTGTGAGTAGCAAGTTTAAGACAAGTACGTCTCCAACAATGGAAATGATACAAATAATTTATAAATTTTGACTCAACAAACAATGTCGTCCTTAAACTTTTAATTCGTTCAATATGATTCCGAAACTTTAACTCGATATGCAATTGTTCCTGAACTTGAATTGAAGGAAAGACAAGATTAGATATTTTCATATAGTTTGGAGATTAGATTTTGCATTTACCAAAAGTTTGAGAACCACATTGAATAAATCAAAAGTTCAGGGACTTGTTTCCTTAATCACAAATGCTCTCAACTGGCTCTTAAATCCATGCCAGTAGCCACAGGAACAAGACGGTGGCTGCTTCCGCCCATCCATCGCCTCCCCTTCTTCCTGAACGGGGGAGCCAACTTTCAACCTATAAATCGTTGCGAAGCAGATCAGCACCGGGGCCACCAACTAGCGGTAAAACATCGGCGGAATGCTGATTTCCTCTAGATATTTCTTTCATTCCCTTTCAAATTCTACGTCTTTTTGGGTCGAGAAAACCAACCCGAACCCAGCCGACTCAACAAATAAGATGTTTCGATAAAAACAAAAACCAAAAAACAAAACCAAAAAAAAAAAAAACAAAAAAACAAAAACAAAAACAAACAAACAAGCAAACAACATGTGGGCGGGTCGAGGCTTTGAGTTACAGGAATTTTTCTTCACACCACATCAGTAGGACTAGCAATTTGTATTTTCAAGATCATGATTATGATTGGTGTCAACTCGTGTTACCATAAAACTTTGTGACTTTGATTCTATATGCTAATTAAGACCTACTACCAAAACCGGTCGGTTGCTCTCATATTTTGTCTCGGTGATTCGTAAATTTTGATCAATCTTTGATCATTCCGTATTTCATAAATCCAACTTCCTTCCATTCCGATCCTTGAAGCATAAACAAACCCTATGATCCCTACCACCACGAAATCCAGTCCAATTGAGAAAAATCACGTGCTTTTTTATAAGAGCGAGATCGAAGAACCATGGTCGAGAGCCAGTTGTACCTTGAAATTGGACCAGTCAGATATTTAAGAATTGGGTATAATTTTGTAGGATCATGAAGACCATTACTCTAGTGTGCTTCCGTCGATTGAAACCCTGGTCCAAGTGTGAACATAATCCTATTATGAACAGAACATCGTAATCTCATTTGTGTTACACGATACCGAATTTGTGATACCCGTGTTCTTAATGAGGTAAAGGGTACCACAAATCCAGTTCCGGGGCACCACAAAAGCTCAAGTAAATTGCTTCAAACAAGAGATGGGCAGGTCAGAGCTAGAAGCCTTCCTCTACAGAGACACTGGCCACCTAATACAGTCCAGTCAATTATCATGCCCATCACGGGACACGCTCTAAAACTCGCTGTAGTGCCTTCCTAATTCCGTCCTGATCAAGCAGTGTTGTCAATTGTATTTCTTGCACCTAATATAAAGCAGGATCGGTTAATTCACCGAGAGAGAGAGAGACAGAGAGAGAGAGAGAGAGAGAGAGAGAGCAATATGGGAAACTTACCTGCCTCCCAGCACGAGCAAGAAGGATAAATTTCTTGTCTGTTGGTGGTGCCTATGATGAAGAAAAAGGATGCGAGGTCAATCTAAGCTTATAGTCTTGGGATGAACGCAACAAGATCGCCGAAGAGGAAGAACTTACGTTGGAGAGCCAGAGTTGGAGGTCCTGCGAAACCACCCGTTTCTCAAAACCTTGTCGATTTATTCTCACATCTTCTATGCTGAAAAGAAGGGACAAAATGAGATAGGAACCTGATATAACAAAAGATGTGATGGCATGCTGCAAATAATATTATATAAAACGATTATTGACTTAGAGAAGTTTCCTAGATTTTTATTTTAAGTAAAGCAACACCAGCCATTGCCAAGATTCTTCGCATCTCCATACCTACTCATGTATGAAATGCAACTATGTTCACATGCCCATCACAATTCTGCCAATCATATAAGGAACATGCGGTGGAAATTGATCTCAAATATCAGCGCTTCTTAGAACTGATTTGAGAACCTTGATGTAAAGGACCTAGGAGACTACATTATAACCAAGTAAGTTCTACACAAAGTACATTGGGTTTTCCCTTATTGACAAAGTGGCCTCAACTTTTGCCATATTTTACTCTACTAAAAAGTTTGAGGAATATTGGATCATACCCTTCCTCCTGCAGTAGTTCTTGAATAATTATTTCAAGCCCAGGAAGAGGATCAATCTTGCTGCTGCTGTTAGTGCTGGAAGCATCAGAATTAACTGAGCCATCCTGAGGAATCACTTTGTCCAAAGTTTCAAGAAGTGGATCTTCCTCTAACTGCTTCATTGACAGAGTAATCCTTGACTTTTCTCTGCACCGACCCAATCCAAAACACATAGCTGAAGCTCAGGGTCAGGCAATAAGTGAGCATACATAAGAAACATAATGACCACTTACAAATTTAAAAAAAAAAAAAAAAAGGATGAATTGTTAAGGAGTCGAATGGTCCTTTTTTGTATATGTAGGCAGCTTTCTAAAATAAGCCTATACAGTTTGAGAGTGGATTTCGAAAACCAACTAGATCGGAAGAACTTGGTCCAAGAAATGGGTCCAGTGAACCCTAGAATATTCCCAGGAGAGGCAACTACTGGCAAACCGTAACTGAAACTTCTAACAACCTAGACTTTATTATTGCTATATGCAAAGGTGAACACAATTGTAAACAACATGCTTTCCACCTTTGTTCACTGTAGTCATCGTTCACTGTAGTTATCTATACTCATTCCTCCAGTGTTGTATATCCTTGCCTGATTGTCATACTTTTCCTAAGACCATCAGTGAGGCAGTGGGTCACTCTGGCTGGAGGCAAGCAATGGAAGAAGAAACTATGCTTTTCACACAACCAGACATGGGACCTCATGTCTTTACCTCCAGGGTAAGAGCCATTGGGCGCAAGTGGATGTTTTTCATTAAGCTCAATTTGGATGGATCCTCTACCAGGAAGTTCAACTAGAAGGTATAATCAAGTTTGTGGTATTGATTATTGTGATAGTTTTTCACCTGTTGCTAAATTTGCATCTATCAGGTTACTTATTTCCCTTGCAGCCACTGCATCAGTTGGATGTGAGAAATGGTGCTCTAAAAGAGGTGTATATAGAGCAACCTCTAGGGTTTATTGCTCAAGGGAAGTCTAGCCTAACATGAAAAAAAGTCATGTTAACTGAAACGGTCTCTAAATGCATGGAGGCAAGTTCGGTATAGTAGTTGCGTATATTTGGTCTCACTTGCAATGAACTTTGGCCTTTATCTCAGATTAGCTTAGTCTCCCAAAAGAGTACAATTTATAAATGAAATCACCTCATAGTCTGTTTTTGACAGATAACAATGAATAGCACAAGCAATCTTATACAGTTTCTTGCAGCAAACAGAACATCACATACTGTTTGGCCCCAAAAGAGACACCAGATATGCAACAGGACTACCAGGCAAAGCCTGAACTTTTATGGAAGCTCAAGTTCATCAGCTGGCAGTTCACAGTTCAAGATCAAATACAAGTAACATGGCAGAAACAATCTAGTCTGGAATAGTAAAGGGAAGAAACCTGCAAAAGGTACACGAAATAAAAACACAGCAAACTCACCTATCAATATTGATGACTTTGACCTTCACTTCATCATTTTCACTTAGAATGTCTCTCACATCTTGAACCAAATCCCATGAAACCTCAGATACATGTACTAGTCCAGTAAGATGATAAAATCCTGAACCACATAATAATGATTCAGCATTGAGCATCTGAATGTAAATGCAAGGAAAACAAAAGAAGATAAAAGCACCTACCATCAGGAAATTGTAAGTGAACAAATGCACCATAATCCTCAACAGAACCCACCCTGGCTTGAAAGATATCTCCTACATTAATCTGTCCAGAAACCTTAGACCAGACTGCTTCTTTTTCAGAAAATATTAATTGTCTGCTGTCTTCATCTGCTTGGATTACCTAGGAATTGAAACAAATTAAACCTAACCTCTTTCTGTTGAGAAGATTGTAGAAGGATATAAGGGCACTGCCGAAAGAGTTTGCTGGACTATCAAACAGTGTTGCAGCAAGGACAGGGAAGGGAGAAGGTCGCAAAGGTAAGAAAATGAATAAACTAAACATTCTGACCAATTGACACATATCACAAAGTTGAACAAAACTATGACATTAAATGCAGCAATCTACACAAGCATTGACTTCACAACAAATCCAGATTTACAAACTTCGAAGCAGTCTAGAGTTTCTCCTTGACCCAAAACAATTACCTTATGATATTCTTTTTTCTTCCAGTTTGTGCAATCTTTAAGGGAAGAAAAGCGAGAGAATTGGAAGAACAGGACAGCAAGTTGATGAATTGAAGTAATAGGACTTCTTTGCGGTTTGCATTAAGTATATTCTAATGCCTCCTTTTCTGGATGCTTGGGGTGGAAAAGAAAATTGCAGAAGTGTCCCTCATAGCTTGTTTATGGAGTTTCAATGGGCTTTATATGTTCTCCCTCCATCTAATAACTTAAGCTTTTGGATTGGCTTTTTTTAACAGTATCAGAGCTAGCTGCTG
Organism: Eucalyptus camaldulensis; assembly: GCA_019915185.1. Taxonomy (NCBI): domain Eukaryota; kingdom Viridiplantae; phylum Streptophyta; class Magnoliopsida; order Myrtales; family Myrtaceae; genus Eucalyptus; species Eucalyptus camaldulensis. The sequence continues at coordinate 32,274,118 of JAHSVA010000010.1, forward strand.
CACAAAGTCTGTTGCACTGCTTGCCTAATGGAATTTCAATTAGCTTTTTATTCACGTAATTTCCCTCCAACTAATAACCTTAGCCTTTTTGTTGGACTTTCTGACAATGCTAACACATTTGAGAGTTAACTGATTATGGAACAAATATTCTCTACATTTTAGATCATAGTCTGACCACAAGAACTTGTATCCTGTTAGGACCTCATCTCTAGAGCTATTTCACTTAAATGACAAACGCATCAGTTTTTGTGACCATCACCCATGCAGCATATTTACCAGCCAAACCTAATAGGGCCATATTTGGATTAACATCAATGAATTGTTTCAGAGTCAGGTCTACAAGCTTTACCAAATCAAAGTACCCAACAAGTGGACCATCCCCAAATTTTAAATAACGCGGCTATAAATGATTGCCCTCTTGCAAAAGACAGATGAACCTTGCTTATCTACCAAGTGATAATGATTGTAAATCTTCCATACATATTTTTAAGGCTTCAAATCATTTAATCTTTTCAGTGTCGATCCTGTTCATAGATCATTTTCCAGAAAACAATTTTACTTGGGGAAAGAAAGGAGCGAGTGCTTTTCTTGTTTTGACAATTTATTGAGAGTCGGGATAAACAAGGTCTCCGCTTTATTTTTATATCACCATCTACGATACTATGTTTCTTCAAAATTATGCCCCCCACTATCGCTTAGGATGTATTTAGTAGCATTTTTGTTCCAGGGAATAATTTCCTTTTAGAAATAGTCCTTTTCCATTTCTATTCCTTAGAACAATTTCTGAGTAAAATAACAATTTCTAACTATAAAAATTTCTATTCTCAGAATAAAAGAAGAAACGATCCACAAATTTTCTTGTAACGTAGAATTTACTTTAATGTTTTAAGATTTTTGTTCTTTGTTTCTTTTCTTCTTCTTCTTCCTTGTCCTCCGCCGTCTATTGCCCGCCGGCGAGCGACGGGGGCAAGCAACAAGTGGCGAGCGCCAAAGAAGAAGAAGAAAAGAAAAGAAAAAATAACTTATTTCTAGAAATTATTCTCAGGAATACAAAGCTACTTTTTTCTACTTCTTGTTTCTGTTCCAAATCTATTCCTCAGCCATTTTTCTATTCCAAGGAATAAAAAAACTAATTAACGTTATTAAACAAATTTATGTTTTTTTTTAATAGATTCCGGGGAGCAAAACAACAGAAAAAACAAAAGAAAAGAAACGTTGCCATGCACGCCCTTAGTGGATAGATTATCTCACAAGGACAAATTTGCTATGCCTTTGGCAACAGATGAATGTTTATTAATTCTATAGTATCTCTCTCAAATATAAAGCATTTGTGTTCTGGTGAAGCATTCTTAGACCATCCATGACATGTAAATCTCATTGATACAGAAAGTTCAAAGGACATTACTCTTGGTAACTATGCTATGTCCATGCTTAATTAATGTGAAAAAGAAGTGTACCATGCTTGTTATATTCTGCTTCAATGGTCTTAATATACACTGTACTTTACAAGATTAGATAAAATGAAGTTCATTTTCCTTTCTGTTGAGTTTCATGGAATAGAAGTTTCCCTAAGATGACATAAATGTGGTTGACCATGGTTTTTTGAACCGATTCAAGGTGGAGGAATTAACAGGATAAAGTTAATCACTCATCTAATTTGGTTGAGAGTATTGTAATGCGGTTATCTCAGGTGTTGCATCTAGAAGGTACTTCCCACTAGAGGCAAAATTTTAGCAAATGCTATGATGGATATTCCTGAGACAGTGTTAATGTGAATATGTCTGCTGCTCTCAACAATCCCAAACTAAAGAAGCTACTACTGATTTAGTAAGTGGAGTATCTAATTAGGTTATGCATCATGATTTAAATTTGGTGCTCATAGACTAGTGCCAAAATCAAAGCCTAGATAGGTGAACATTTATAAACCGCCATGTAACAATGAAAATTGCTCCTTTTGGAGGATGGCACAAAATATTGAAACAAGAAAAGTAATTTATTCCCGGGAGACAAGTATAACTGCAACGCTGATTATGCTAGTACTCTTCAGGGAGTTGGTCCAGATAACAATAATCAATCTGGGGCAGGCTGAGGAAGCCAATCTCAAGGACAAGGCCACATAGAATGAGAAACTATCCTGTATGGCTTTGAAACAAACTACAGAAAGTGAAGATGTCCAGAGGCAGAGGCTCTATATTCTGAAAGAAGGAAAAACTCAGAGCTTTGTTGAGCATGGTCCTAGACTGTCCATAAGGTAGAACATAGGTTTCTATCACTTGCTAAATACTTCCTATGCTCACACATGAAAACTAATTTCAAGTCAAGAGAAAATGACATATTATGTTTTGGTTGATGTGTTAAAAAGTCTAGAGAATTGGACTCTTTCCTACACTTGCAATTTGCTTAATATGCATCAAATTTCTTTTGACTGATAGTTTAACTTCCACAAACTATAAAATGAAAAGTAAGGCTAAGAGCCACGGGAATAGATTTATGTTAGATCTCTTTTGGCCATCCTGGTGTTAGACTTCATTGCCCAGTGCTTGAGAAAACTCTTTCCACTGATGACTCTTTAAATGATTGTTGTAACAATGAAATGTCCAACACAAGCAAGTACAAGCAGCATGTGACCAATCAGATTCAGCAATCAGCACAAAAATCATTAATTTTAGAATTGATCAAGAATGTACTCTATCTTGACACTATTATAGAACTATGCAGCGAGCCATGAAAAATAAAGAAATTGATCCACCAGAAATATGGTTAAGAGTCTAAAGGCAAACCATTATGATCAGCAATCCTACCTTCACAGGAACAACTGAGCCAATCAAACATTTTGCAACCTCTTGGATATTCTTGGCTGGTTCTACAATGAATATAAATACAGATAAATTGCCATCAAGACAGTAAGCGTATAATTGGGTGGAACTGGAATAGAATACAATGAAACGAAAATGGACTTAGTCCAAAATATCAATCTCAGGGGGTCACCGGTTTATTAGTCCCCAGATTTATTGATAAGAGAACTCCATTAATTTTCTTTGAAAATTCATCTTCTCACAATTCAGGAATCAAAGTAAAGATATCCTTATATGGCATACAACTATATTCCGCTCATATATAAGAAAACAGATATAGATCATGCAAAATTATTTTAAAGGGCTTCCAGAAATCAGGTTCTAAGATTCCCTCTCCTAACTTCACATGAAGTGGTGGAACTTTTTGATCAATTACATTTCCATCTCTTAGAACTACATTGGTAGATTGGCAGTCTATATCCAGAAAAGCTAGTTTGATTGATAATATATTGTTAGAAGGAAATAACTACAATTCCTTAGACTTCTTGTCATTCATATCATGCATTTGTGATAATTTCTTAGCTGCTAGATTTGCTGTACCTGCAACTAATATTATCAAATGCCTGAAAGGATTTCATTTCATGAATCAAAAAGATCTAAAAGCTGCAGAGATACAGAAGCTTAAAGAAGTATCTCCGTCTTACATATTTGATGAAGCGAGATAAGGTTTTGCTCATGACAAGTGTGCTTTTGTCTTTCTCTAGGTTCTGCTACTAGATTAAAATAGGTACTTTCCACTATTTCCCCATATTCTCTTCATTATTCATGAATTCAAAAATGAGTTGAAGCAAATCCGCAGAAAATTGGTCATTAAGCATGTGAAAAACAAATAGGAAGGCTGATGATGAACAAAAAACTCATTAGATAAAAAATGCACAAGGCTTAAGTAAACTGAGTACCTTTGCAAGAATACGATGGGCTCAACTGTGGGAAGGGTAGAAAGCCAACAAGAGAATAAAACCGGACCAACAATCCTCCTCCATTGAATCCTTCAACTCTTCCCTTATAAATCAGTCCACTCTCGTTATACGCCCTTGCTGCCTTCCAATCAGCAGACCACTACCTCTTTGCAGAAGCTAGGTTTTAGATGATAATGATTAAGAGGATTTCACAATAATAATATATTATAAAACTTCAACATGTCATGGAGTTACTATAAGACAGCTTTCTAATATTGAGGCATATATTGAGTTGACGTAGAAGGTTAAATTCATTCAAAGCTACACGACAAATTCCCATGCTTCATGTGAGCAACCGGTCACTAAACCACCAGATAGGCATTATGAAAGCTTCTGCAGCAAGTCATATATTGTAAAAAAGGTTTAGTAGTCAATGCACTGCTTCTTTAAATTACATTAGACCTCTCAGAAGCCATGGTTCATCAATAATGCGTAAAAGGTCAATGTTAGGAATGTGCAGTGCTTTCATCATTATATGCAATGACCAAAACTTAATAATCTCTGGCGGTTGTGACCTAAACCAAAGATCTAAATGATAGAATACACTTGATCTAATAATTCTTTTGTGTGGAATTAAATTTTCTATATATTTATTTTGTGGATATATCCAAACACATTCAATTACATTCCTATTGGATGAGTTCTTTCAACGCTCCATATAAAATTCATCTTTTCTTTTTTAAAGAGATGAAATTCGAGCAATTTAACATTCGATTGCACTCAATAAAACCTGCACAATTAAACTATATAAATATAGTTGAAAAAAGGGACAGTTAGCACACTCGTTTTTCACACAGATCAATAGCAAGGCGTTCATGGACACTACTGCAAATAGCAAGACTTCGTTACTCAACATCTATAAGTCCATCAAGAAAATTATGGAAATAAGATTCTAAGAAAACTTGGAGACCATCTAACTGGTGAATTACGTTTTGAACCCAAACTAATGGACATAAAATAAGACTCGAATTTTTTCGCATGAACTCGTGCTTACGCACAGTCAAATTCATTTCGGGGTCTTGGCAATTTATCATTACCCTTCAAAGCTCATCTCATGAAACTGGTGCAGCAATTGCTTTCAAATGAGCGCGAAGAACATCAACATCGTTAAGCAAGAAAGCATATGAAATCCCAATCAAAACAGAAAAAGCAGCAAAACCCCACGCAGCATTATTCATCCAAACAAGAAACCAGAAAGAGGAGAATCATCAAACGGCTAACACGCACCCGAGCTTGTCTCTCGGCGTCCGGATAAGGCACCCCATTCGCGGCCTCGGCACCGGCGGTGGCGGCTCCTCCCTCGCCGTCCCTCGTCCAAGCGTCGCCGGAGACGGACACGGAGGCCCTGACGAGGCCGCGAAAACAAAAGGGTCTCCTGGAAACCGCGTTCTTGAGGCAAATCCTGGGGAAACCGCCGCCGTTGTATCGGACCGCGGGAGCAGGGGCCGGGTCACCGGTGAAGAGCTGCGAGAGCGCGAAAAGGGTAGTCGACGACGGACCCGCCAGTCCAAGATTCGCAGTCAGGATCGGCATTCTCGCGGTTCAAACAGAGGTTTCGGAGTTCTTGACGCTGCTCTGCTTTTCGGTGGGGAGATATATTCAGGCGGAGCTTCGGATATTCACGGAAATTCCAAGTGTCGCGTCTGAGAACACAAATCTGGTGTCGGCGCCATTGGATTCAGTGACGGTGTCGTCGTTTCGTGCGGTGGATTTCGGATGTGCGCACGTTCGTCCCTTCGCATCCGTTCCTTTCTCGTCTCTCCGAGTGAAGTGCGTGGAGTGGATAAAGCAAAGGACCTTTCTCTCTCCCTCTCTTGGCGAAATCGTAAATAATGGGAATAGGATGGCAAGAATTGTGCACAAGGAAAGAAAAGGAGAGGTAATTCTATTTGGATGAACAATTTTTAAACAAAAAATGGTATTTTCTATTTATATTCCCGAAAACAATTTCTGAAAATAAGAACATGCTTAGTAATTGTAAAAAGTTTCTATTCCGGAAATAGAAATTCGTTTAGTAAGCTTGTATAATTTTGTTGTTTCTTTTAATTTTTTAATATTATTTTTTCTTTTTTCTTTCTTTTTCCTTCTTCCTCCTTTATGGCCAGTCGCCCAAATCTAGTGAGGCCAAGCCTCGCCCAACCACGATGAGGCTCAGCGTCCTCAGGGGTCGACAACGCTTCAACGATTGACCAAAAAGAAGAAGAATGAAAGAAAAGAGAATAAGAAAAAAGAAAAGAGAAAAAAATTATTTCTCGAAATTATTCTCAGGAACAAGAAATTACTTTTTTATATTGTTTATGTTCCAAATCTGTTCCCGGAAACAAAAAAAAAAATTGTTCCTAAGAACAAAAATTTACCAAATACGTTTATGTTCCTTTTTTGTTCCTTAGAACAAAAGAACATAAATAATTTTTAACAAATAGGACCTTATAAACCTTTTAATTAGTTTAATCAACTCTTAAATTTTTACTAATAAGTGAAATCGAGTGCTAAATATTTTGTTTGGTTAAATAAAATCTTCGACCTTTATCGAAAAATGCAATTAAGGATGCCATATAAATATTTTTTGAGTGACACGTACGCAATTTTAAGTATTATTTATCGATTGCATTTTTTGAAGAAGTTTAGAACATAATTAAACCAATTAAAATGTTAAGAAATCTATGGCGATTGATTTAAGATGACTTGTAATTTGTGAATTTTATTTAACTGGCCGAGATGTAGATTAATAATATAAGAACGAGATCTCTCAAATCAAATAAAAGATGCTCTTTCATCCGTACCGTGCAATTGAAAGTTTCCTTCCTCCAAATGTATGCAAAAGTCTTGCTTTCAGGAGGTATCCATAGCTTACGGTCGACTCTCATCAAATGTTGCATTTTTTGCATATTTCAAATGGAACTCCTAGCCTCCTGGATACCGTGAGGGTCAATATACTCTTAGCAGTTTGACTTATATTCTTTCAAATTAGTGTTTTCGTGCGACACATGAGAGTCGACCATCGAGTTGCTTACTCGTCTCCATAACCGTGACAACCCTAGAGACCAGATGGTACCTTCGATACAGGAGGGAAAGAGACTTGGGCTTTTTTTTTTTTTTTTGGTTAAAGTTTTTGTGGGAACTATTGCTGATACTCTTGTATAAATAAACCTGATCACGAGTCTGGCAAATCAACGGATGTTCCAACTTTTTAGGTTAATGCATCCCAAGAGCACCTTTGAGTGAGCTTGAATAAGGCTATTTGGCGTATAAATAAACCTGATTACAAGCCTGGCAAATCAACCGATGTTCCAACCATTTGGGTTAATGCATCCCAAGAGCACTTTTGGGTGAGCTTGAATAAAGCTATTTAGTGAACAAATAAACCTGATCATCATCGGATGTTCCAACCTTTTGGGTTAACGCATCCCAGGAACACTTTTGATAAATCACTGGATGTTCCAACCTTTTGGATTAATGCATCCCAAGAGAACTTTTGGGTGAGCTTGAATAAGGCTACTTAGCTGTAAAACCCAGCCAACCTAACGTCCCGAGCTCACCTGTTGATCACTTCTATATGATAATGGTTACTAAGGAAGAGCTGATTCCGATCCGAGCTTATGGTCATCACCATGTTATTTTGATTTTAATCAAATAATCATCACCAACTCGCTTTTTGCTTTCGCTTTAGTTATTAGCAAATGCCAACAATGATTAAGAAATTCCATGTGTTGACGGCGTCAGAGCCATCAATAATTTCATCGAAACCTTATTTCATTTCAATAAACGGACGAAGGAAACTTGATTTTCTTGTGTTTCAAGTCGAACGTGTAAATGGATGATTGTTGTGGTTGGTATTAATTTATCGATCGATCCTTCTCCCATGATTTGGTATATTCTCACTTCACGGCAAATGGCAAACGCATGATAAATTTCGAAAATAATTCATTTTTATTCTCTCCACAGTAAAATTAACTTCTCTCTCGACCCTCAGACTGAGCTATGATGCACGTTTCCTCTAATGTCTTTCGTTCTCTCCATAGAGTAAGAACATTTCAAACTCTCACCTGTTAGCGTTCCTGTTAACAGGGACATTTCCCAGGTCCTTGCGTTGTAATACTTGCTTTTGTGCTAGTATAGCCATTATACTGTACATTTACATCAGAAGCTAAAGAATGACAATGAACACATGCATAGGCACATATCCATTTATCCGAAAAGTCCGATAATTTGAGTAAGTGGTACCGAACCGTCAATATGCCACGCCCTGTACCCTTGATGAGATCTTCGGTATTACTTTCCACCAAAATGCTGGAGAGAAGAGATCCCTGACTATGAAATGCTTGCTTCAGCATATTGTTTCGGTATCCGAGCAATAAGCGGTTCGTAATCCTGCAGAAAAATGAAGATAAAACCTTCAACAACTTCACATGGGCATGAATAGAGCCATATCATGTCCATGTGTACTTCCCATCTTGACCAGGATATGCTTCTGATCAAATGACTTGTCAGCATCATGGACAAGTACCTTGTTGTTTTTACTAAATGCCAGATGGAACTTTTAACTATGCTAACAAAAATAGTCATAGGCCCTTTCTCTAGCGAGTCCAAGTTTATGCAGAGGAACGGCATCCTGTGTGCAGGGGATGCGGTCAAATTGGTTCACTTATCTTCAGATGAATTAGCAACCAAAAAAAATCATTCATTAGCTAGATAATTTCAGCCTCATACAACTATAAGATGCCGTGCACACAATTTATATGAGAACGCTTTTTTGTCGTCCAGTATGACATTTTGATATGGATAAAAGTTTTACTATTGCTAAGATCAGTGGAGAAAAATTTTGGCCAAGTGAGCACCTCATACCAGATGATATTTTTTTACCTTTACAATGGCCTGGGCACAAAGCTTCCCGGAAAGGACAGCTCCTTCCATTGAAGCCAGATATTTTTGCTTTGTGTAGTCACCAGCTAGATAGAACCCCTGAATGGGGGACTTCTGCAAGGGACGGCATGGCTCACTATCTGGAACCGTTTTGTAAACAGACCTGAGAAAGGAAGCAGTTATCTACAAGACATTGATGGTGTTACTATCAATATGAAGATGCAAAGCAAGCCATATGCAGTCAACGAACACCGACAGGTGAAGGTATAACTAGGGGAAATGATTGAAAACCTCGAGAATTCATCTCAATACCTTGGGGTTTTAACAACATGGTACTTCAAAATCTTTGCTTTGCTTTGATCTGCAGCTATTTCATCTGGAAAAAGTTTAGACAGCTCCTTCATTGTGGCATCTATAATTTCTTCATCACTGCGGGAAATCCATTCTTCTGCCGGTGCAAAAACTAACTCAAGCATGGATTGATTCGGGCTGTAGTATTCCTGCAGATGAACAAACCACAAATCAACAAGAAATATTTTTCAGTATATGATGCTACAAAGAAAGCTAATGCAGTCATTGATTGCTTATAAACATAGGAATGCATTCCATGCTCTTAATCATTTTTAAATACAGAGTACTTAACCTAACAGAAGTCACAACAATGGTTAACCTAAACAAGTACAATCACAATTGACATAAGGAGATGTAGTAATCTTGCCAGATAATTCAACTTTACTAATAAAAATTGTCAATTTGCAATCATCAGCCGGGTGTTGGGGGAGTTGATCTATCAAACTTTGAAAGCTTGGTTATTTGATATATACATCAAACTGCAGAACTTAGTTAAAGTGGCAATATAGTTCATGCCAGATGTTAACCATCACTATTAAACATGCAAAGATGGCAAAAGAATTGGAATGTTGAGTGGTGGACAAAACACTCCATTTGCACTAATCAGTCAATGCTGACTAAGACAACTTCAAACATCATCTTCAAAAACGTCAACAGCACTTACCTTGCATGTGACGGACATGTCAGCATACACGCTGAGAAGGGGACTTCTGCATGACACAAAGAAACTAAGTAAAAGGGTGGAACAAAGCAAGAACGACATAGCGTATCATAAAGAATCGAGACTCCAAGACAACATTAGCATGTACTCATCCACTAAACATGAGATGTCACCAAGCTAGAGAGGCAGGACCTGCTAAAGAGTAGATGATCATATGTGTTGTTCAGCTTCCTGTCAAACCTGCAGTAGAAACAACCCCATGATCAGACCAGCAGCAACAAACTCGTTAGTGGCTTTGCATGATTAATTAAAGCAAAAAATGTCCAAGCATAGCACATCCTAAGCAGCAAGAAACCAAATAACTGACCAATTCATCTATCGTCATTCTTGAACAGAGTTATGACAAAGAAAAAGCAGGCACATAAAGTTCAACATAATAATTGCTCGAGAGCTGAACAAACCCCAACTCTATATCTTATGAGATACAGTCCACAGCATAGAGAGGCAGACATTCAGACCTGCCATAAGGCCAGTGTATGGACAACCATAAAACAATAATTCCAGAGCGTGATAGTAATGTGAGTACACATGAAGGGCACAAATATCTAGGTCTATGGTGTGAGAGAGGGAATAAGAAGAGAGTTGTCCTGATGAGTTCCAGCATAAGGTTCACAACGTCCAGCACTAACCATATATGAATATTGATGACTGGAACACCAACCAACTTCTCCAACTTTTTGAAGTATGGAATTTCCTTCCAGCTCTCAGGCAGTAGAAGTTTTAATATATCAACTGTCGAGAGAAAATGTTGTTATATTTTCATAGAGAACAGAAGGATGATGAACTTATAAGGAAAAAGGCAGAATTTTACAAGTATACCTGGAGTAGCAAAAACAAAGGCATCCCCTCCAATGACATCACCATCATTTAGTATAAAGCTCTTTACTGTGCCGTCAGCATTTAACTCAATTCTTCTTATTCGTGAATTGAGCCTGACCTCACCCCCCAAAGACCGAATATGATCAACAATCGGCATGCAAAGTCTTTCTGGAGGATTACCATCTAAAAAGGCCATCTTTGAACCATGCTTCTCCTGTTAACATACAATTCTATGAATGATATGGTGACATACTATATTTTTATTTCTTTCCCATGTGCATTGTGCTTGAATTGATGAATACTGAACTAGTTGACTAATTCAACCCTTATAAGTTTGGAATAGAAGTCGAATTCTGCAGGAGATTGGAGTCATCAAGGAAGGACAGACAGGGAAAGCTGGTTTAGGTGGCAATATGATAATAGTTGCAAACGTCTCATATGAATCATTATTTTGTTTGTCATATCTAGAAATGTATCTAAAAATGACTATTCGTAATTTCAGCTATGTGCGAGACACGCCAGTACATACATTACCCTGAAATCAATCAAATAACCAAATATTAAACCAACTAGACAATCAGAAAAAGTTTGCACCACCACATTTTAGACAAAGGACATCATGATATTTGATGATTATGCCAACAGGAATGGGCAAAGAGAGTTTAGCTATTACATCACTTATCCATTAGCTGGCCATCAGTTGCAACAGAGAAAGCAAGTAGTAACCATGGACACATGGAGCAAATTAGGCCAGAAAACCAAGTACCCTTCATTCCTATGCAGTTTATGTTTGTAAAGGATGAATATCCAAGCAATGATACAAATGACCAAAGACCCAAGAGCCCCATCATGTATCTTTTTTTGGCTTTCCATGCTTTCTTATGTCTTCAATCCAAAGAACTTAGAGAATGTAAAGCAGAAACCCAGTGCATAACAGAAACTCTAGAAGATGCACCACAAGCTGAGAGTACCTGGAGAAACCGATTCAAAGCAATCAGTATAACCTGCATAGAAAGTTCATCTGGGTTGATAAAGTTCAGTGCCTTCGACATTGCAATAAACACCTCCTTGGTCACCCTATCAGGAACGCCCTAAAGAACAGAGCAGTCAGTCAGCTCTAAAGAAAGTGCAATCTTCATGCAGTAAAATTACATGCCATGATGACTTATAAAAATTATTCTGTAAGAGCTTTTCACTCCCAAGTGAGCCAAGATAACTTAATAAGAACTAATCTCGGCGTCCACCAAGTTTCTACAATGATAAGCACGATAAAGTGAGTCCATGCATCAAAAGATCCCCAAGCCATTAAGTCATGAAATCTACAAGCATTCATCACAACCTCAAATCAAGGGGAACAAAAAACACAATGATGACAAGATCGGTACCTGCTTTCTCATCCATTCTTGGACAGTAAAACTATCCTGGGCCTCAACATAAGCCTGTCCACCCAACATTGCAGGCAAGAGCCCAATTGCAAACTTGATTTTCTCTGGCCAAGTCAGCATCTCATTATTCCTCAAAATTGCCAATATGCCTGCATTATACTGACATTAAGTCCATATCTTTGAAAGAGTTCAACCAGGATACTGGAAAATAATGAGCAAATAACTCCAATAATGGACCTGCAAGTCACAGATGATATTGCAAAATACATAAATAAATGAATAAATAAAGGAAAGAGCCACATGCTGTAGATGACTGAGAAGAACCAGTTACAGCAATCAGAATTATCTGAGGTGTGTGAACAAGGAGATAGGCTTAACAATCGCTTATCTTTGGCCAAGGTTTATTTATTTGAGGTGGGCTTCCTCGTCATAGAAAAAAAGTTTACCCTACTGGATTGCAAGAAAAACCTTACTCATTGCAGTGAAACAAATAGTTGCGTGATACAATGTTTCCCAGTCTACACACTTTGAATGCTGTGAAGGATTCTTTTAGTTTTCAGGATATGTGGTTTGTAAAATTTTGACTTCGCTGAGAAAAACGTCAACTGAAAACTTCCCAATCCTTGGCAGCATGCTCACCACACATCATTACCTGATCAGCCAGGTGAACTACCCACTAATGAAAGCAAAACAAAACAGCTCCACAACATTTATGTAGATTCCTTCAAAGGAAAAAAATGATCCATCAAACTAAATGATTCTGATGACAACATATAAGAGATGCAAAATCCAATTAAAACCCTGAAACTAAATATTGACAATCAATGCATATAACATTTGTGCAATGAAGCTATCAAATGAAGTATGCCCAGAGAACCAACTGTTGACATGACATATCAATGTCATGGAATTGTCCTATGCTGCTGTACCCAACTACAACCACAAACAGTTATTATAGATGAGATCTTACAGTTAACACAACTTAGACATGTGAACACTAGTCCATACTAACCATTAAAAGGTGCGGGTAAAACTTCAGGGAAATCAAATCTGCTGAATTCACCAGGTTTGTTTGGCATCGCAAATATCATGGAGTGCTCCTTCCACTGCAGGCGATCCTCAATTCCAAGTTCGCCGAACAAATTCTGCACATTTGGGTATGCCCCAACTTTCCAGTGGAAAATCGAACAAAGAGAAAATAAGAATAAATAAATTATTTCGCACCAGATCATTCAGATCGAGGTTCTGGTTTGTTTTTTATTCTTAAGCCATACTAACAAAACAGTCTACCCCGCATAAAAAGCAAAACTTCTGATCTGGACAGGGTCATCTTAATATACCCAACAAAGCACCTATCCAGATTTCAAAGTGCAAACTTACAGAAAATATGTAGGCCTGTCTCATACCAGTCTCCATCAGCATCTTTCCACGCAGCCACCTAAAGAGAAAGAATTTCCAATTCACCACTGAATAGGATCACTTCATGGATAAGCATAAAAAAAGCATTGCTACAGCCTACAGCAAAAGCTGAAGGCTCCTTCTCCTGATTTTATTTTCCTTATTGTAAGAAAAAATTGTTCTAACCAGAAAGCACTTGTCCTCACTGCTACAATTGTTTGTCCAAAACCTTTATGGCTCTTTCACATGGGCCGTATGAAAATATAAACTGTGACCAGACATATGTAGATAATACTGGAGCCAAACTTATTAAGCACAAAGACATGCAGCATGGCACAGAAACCTTTCCACCAAGAACATCTCTCGCTTCTAGTAGTAAAGGTTGGTGACCAGCATCGGCTAAGTACTTTGCTGTTGACAAGCCAGCCAAACCTGTAATTTACCTCCAAGAAAGAGTCAACTCTAGCATCAGAAAAGAGCAGCAGTCATCACGTACTGAAAGTAATTCTAAAATCAAAGCATACAACATGGTGAAACTAAATTGTTCTCACTTGGACCGTCTTCTCTAGAAAGGAAATGAAGAATCTTACCGCTTGTTGTTCCTTTGAAATTAGTTAGGATAGAGTGACAGCAATAAACAAGGGAATCCAACTAAACATAACATGCTCGCAACTTTGAATGTCTAATAACAAAGGAAAACAAAAGGAACTGAAGTTTATCATGATCAATACAAGACATATCCCCAAAACCTCTCCCCTTATAGTTACTCAAGCCAAGAGAAACACTTGGTGCTAGAATTTCATGCAAAGGCATTCCATCAAAGAAAGTATAGGTAGAAATACTTCTCCCCTCCAACAACAGCACAGACAGCATCACTATTGGAGTGCAGCATTGCCACTTGCCAATAGTCATAAGAAATAAGTTATTCCTACTGAATACCCATGTATTGATAACAATACAAATTATTCAAAACATAATAAACCTACAGGGGTAGGTAGCAATTCATAGATGGACATAGCTTATAAGTTCCAGTTGTGGTTCCGGAAATTGACTTTTCGACGTGAAATATAGCTTGGCAAACACCGTCTTTTACGTAAATTAGCTTCACTAGATAATCTACATATAAAAAGCAGTCACTGCAACCAGTGCCGAGAGCGTTAAACCAAGAGAACCATAAGTAAAACTGAAGCACAGTGGCGCAAAATAGCGACCCAATAAAATAAAGCGCACAAAAATTAAACATTTCAGAGATTCCCAAAGCTAGGAGTTTCACCTGCTCCGGCAATCACGACCTTCAACGGTTTTGCCGGGCGAGCGGCGGAACGGAACGAGGCGGACAATTGGGCCGCCTCTAGAAAATTAACAGTGTTCTCGAGCTCCGGCCTCGGGTAGTCGATGCACACCACCTGCTTCACCAACCCAAAACAAGGCATAACCCGCCCCCATCTCCACAGCCAAAACCCAAAGCAGAGCACACGAAAACGAGAAAAGGACCGACACCCAAAAGGGAGAACGAAAAGACGAGCAAAAACCGACCTTCAGAGCACGCCCCTCCCTCTTGGGCCTCGAATGGGCCTGACCCTCGACCGAAATCCTCACGCTCGCCCCCATCGATTCGCCGCGCCCGAACGCGAAGCCGCTCGCCGGGCTCGTCCCGACGAGAGCCCCGCGTCCGGCGGCGGGCCCGCGTTGCCGAATTCTCGATCGGCCGATGCTGCTCAAGCTCGAGCTCGCGGCAGAAACGCACGCGCATCCCGTCATTTTGAACAGAGGAATTTCGACTAGAGAGAGGAAGAGGAAGTGGGTCAGGAGAGCGGAGGGAGGCGAGGATAATGGAAGTGACGAGAGACGCACTGTGCCAGCTCTGGGCAAAACTATACCGGCCGAGCTCTGTCCCTGTCGGTTACGTGCGCGTCGTCGTCCGTGTGATAAAGTGGGCAGTTTTTTTTTTTCGATGTCGTCGTTAGGTATATTCCGTGCGGGACGGCAACAGATTTTAGGACAGTCCAAGACAAAGGGCTCCTCTCCCTCTCTCTAGATTTTAGGACAGTCCAAGACAGAAGAGCTTCTCTCTCTACAGGAAATTAGGCAAAGCAGTACAATCAAGGATACTGATTAGATGTGTCGGTTTTAAACACTATAAAACACATGTCTGACTAGCATAAAGTAAGATCTTCACAAGGGCTTACAGGAATAATCCAATAATTTGGCGTCCAATTTTGATGCATTCATTATTTTAATATATTGGTGCTCATACCACCGCCCTTAGCGGCGCAGTTGGCTCGGGCTTTCTTCCCTTCACAAAGTGGAGAAGTTTGAATCCCAGAAATGTCGGCTTACAGGATGCCTAGATTAGAGGTGGCATTTTTCACAAATGGGTCAAATGTGGGTTATGACCCATTTTATATGGGTCCAAAATGGGTCACGCATTCTGACCCATTTTCGACTCCTTTTTAAAACCTAAAAAACATGAACTTCATCTGAAGCCCTTTGACAACCCTCCGCCACTCGCCTCCAAGCCGCCGCCACGGCATACCTCCGAGTTGCCTCCGCCGCCCGCCTCTAAGGCTCGCCTTCTCCACTCCCTTGAAGGTCGTCGACGACTGAGCCTCGCCAACAACTGGTGAGGCTCAAGCTCACTGGCGTCGAGTAGGGCCTCAGCCTCATCACATCGGCAAGATCGAGCCTCGCCCGACGCTGGCAGGGCCTTGGCCTCGCCAGATCGGTGAGATCGAGCCTCGCCCAATGTCGACAAGCTCGATCTTGCCTGTGGCCGGTCGCTAGCCGTCATCGTGGTTGGCGGCCGACCAAAGAAGAAGAAAAAAAAAGAAAAAAAGAAAAAAATTATTAAAATTAAAATTTTAAAAATTTTAAAAAAATAAAATTTCGATTTTTAAACAATATTTTAAAAAGAAATATAAAAAATTTCCATTAAATTTGTATTACATAAAAATTGTTAAAAAATTTGTATTGGATAAAAATATTTTAACAATAAGTAGGTTTTAGCAATACAGGTCAAGTCATGTATGGGTCACTAAATTTATACTATAAGAATATGGATCAAAACAAGTTAAATTGGTCAAATATGGGTCGACCCATTTTCAAACCGACCCACTCATTTTCCACCCCTAGCCTAGGTTATATATATTACATCATAGGACTTAGACCATGTTTGGTTCAGCATTCTCAAGGGGCTTCCAACCCCGAAAGTCTCTTGGGAAAAAATTTAGGCGTTTAGTTCAGCATTTGAAGATGTCCTTGGCCAAATACTCGCCTTTGAAATACTGAAAGCCCAAAGCAATTGGAGACTTGCTTTAGGCTTTCAGTATTTCGGAAATGCAAGTCCACCTCTACTATTCATCCATTGACTTCTTTTTATTTTTTATTTTTAAACCGATCATCTTCCCCACCGCCCAACCGTCGTTGATTAATGACAGAATTTCATCTGATTTTATTTTTATATTTTTAAAAAAATAATAAAAACTCATTGCAAATGTTGGGTTCGCATTTTTTTTTTTTGGTCATTTTTATCTTTTGACAATCAATAACCTAACTTTTTATCAATACACTAGAATGATCATTAATTAACGAAGATGATTAATACTACAATAATTAAAAAAATTATTCAAAGTTGAAAACAAACCTAAAAGAACCCTAGGCCAAAAGTTGAGCTTTGCATCTAATCTATAATTAAATTCTTTTAATATAATTTTTAAATAAATTTATTAATATATATATTTTCCATTACTTTTTACATTACTTTCAACATGAAAATATAAAATGTTACATAGTCATTGTTTCTTTTTTATAATTTTAAAAATACTAAAATTAAAAAACTTAATTTTGTTACACTAAAGGGCTTTTCAAAAAATATGCTTACCAAACAGTCTTGCATTTCCCTAAAGCACTTTTCAATTATAATTTACCAAATAGTTTAATGTTTTAGAAAACCCCTTTTATCTTAAAGGTATTTACATTTTCCCAAGGGTATTTCCCCAAAGCCGAATCAAACGGGCCATTACTCATATCCTTCTCTCTACAAAAAAAAATAAAATAAAATAGGCAAAGTAATAAAACTTGGTAGCCACGAGCCCGTGATGTCTTCTTTGTTGTCATGGAAACTATGGAGATAGAAAATAGAGTTGAAGTTTGCCAGTCGAACATCTTCCTTCCTCTCTCTGTCTTCACCTTAAAAAAATGGCATGGGAGACAAAATTGTCAAAAAAGGCCAATAAGGATATCGAATTTTTAGAAAGGACCGCGTTTTTTCCACTCACCTTGGCTTTGACATCTAATTATAGTACAACTCTATAAAAGTTCTTTTTTTATTATTTGGTCAACACTTTTTATCTTGTTTTTTCTTCATTTTTTCTCTTGTAGGGTCTCACTTTCCTTTTTTTTCCTTTTCTTCCACGCCTTTAACACCTTAGTCTTCGCTTTTGTCTCTCTTTTCTGCAAATCGTTTCTCCGTTTTTTCACTTGCAAGCCATTTTCTTCTTTGCCTCTCACTCCTTCCACAAATCTCATGTTCCTCTATTTTCTATCTATGTGCCAATCCCGTTCTCCACACTTTCGCTAGCACCGGCATTAGGCTCTTACCGATGACCTCCCCAACAAACGCTTTTTCTCCGCTGCATGCGGGCTCTTCTTGCATCATGAAAGGTAATATGAAGAAGTATTGCTTCTCTCCCTTCCCTTCTTTTTTTATATATATATATTTTCACCTTTTCTTGCAAGTATGAGTGTCTAGAGAAAAAAAAGGCATCTCCATCATGCATAGGCATAAAAGTCTAGGGTAATAGGCAAGTTGTGTTCTTTTAGGTAATATGAAGCGGGATTCGAATTAGTAGTTTAATTTGATTGCATTTTTCTTAATCTTTATGTGTTTTTGTTGGCCAAATTTTTTTTTCATTGATTAACCATTTTGAACGAATCAAATACACGGAAGTCTGGAAAATTAATTAGCGATTAATTTTTTACAAAGCCGCTATACAAGCTGTGGATTTCGCTGTGCCCTTCAACTTATTGCCTTAATACTGTTCGAACGGGGATTGTTTTTTTATGTACTGAAACATGCATTATTGGAAGCGCGCCATATTTCCTCTCTCACGAAGCAAACGTGAGAGACGTAACTTTGAAAAGAACCCGTACATTTGTTTTGGCAATTATTCGCGTTTGTACGCGTGCGAGTGAACCATACGGCCCAGCCAATTTGACGCAGACCACGGGAAAATGATTAAAAAAAAAGGAAACCATTGACCACAGACCAACCACCCCGAACTCCCAAAAAAAAAGAAAAAAAAAAAGAAGAGAGAAAGCACCTATATAAGCTAGTAGTACTCGGCCACCGATGCAATCTCTCCCTCGCGCTCTTGCTCTCCCCTGCTCTGTGTTCGTTTGTGATTTGGTCACCCTTCCCTCCCTCTTCGGGTGTCACACCGAGTTTCCTTCTGCTTCTTCTTCGTGCTACGATCAGGTCTCGTCTATTGTCTCTCCTCCTATGTGTGTGATATGAGCGACGATTATTGGTTGACGAATTCTGGGTGTTTCCGTTATTTCAAGTCCTCTCATTTTTGTAAACCATGTTCTCTCTGAATGGTTAGTTGCAACTCTCGATACTCTGTACTATTCTCAGCAAGTAAGGTAATTCTACTGTCTTTCCTTTGCATATGGTTTGGGTATAAGTGCCTCTTATTTATAACAGTTATTGAGTAAAGACGTAGCGCTCTATTCCTCTCTCTCTTGAATCCCTGAATATATATATATATATATATATATATATATATATATATATATATATAGGTAGCAACTCTCATTGAATTTGTGTCAAAATTATGAACTTCACTTCTCGGTCAATATGCTAAAACTTTTATTTCTCTTGAATTCAAGGTCAGCTTAAATATCAGTATTATGAATTGGAGTTTCTCATAACATGTGCATCTACCGAAACTCCCTCGCTTTGATGAAAGAGTGAACTTGGTGTGAATGTCAATTGTGTGATAATTCATTGCTTAGCAAAGATGTTAAGGGAATATGCGATGCTAAATGTCAATAATGTGACTATCAGAAATATTATGCATTGTATATGGGAAAGTTTAAATGCTCTTCTTTTGTGTATATAGGCCAAGGAAGTAGACATGGTCAGAAAGAGAGATCGATTTTGGGAATATGTAGATCTTTCGGATGACAAATTTGAGTGCAAGTTTTGCCACAGAAAATTTGCCGGTGGTGTTCCAAGAGTTAAATCGCATTTATCTGGGATTAGAGGCTGTGGTATAGACATATGCACCAAGGTCCCTGACGATGTGCGAGTTGCTGCTGCTGAAGCAATTTCTTGTCCTAATAAGAGAGCCAAGGCTGAAGCCTGTTCAAGTAAGACCGAAGAGTCTTCACCTAAAATGCTTGTACGCAAGGATGACGTTATGTTGGATAAGTTGCTTGCTAAGTTCATCTTGTTGGATAATATCGATGTTGATATTGTGGGGAGGCCATTGTTCATTGACTTTGTGAATGCCGTGGCTGAACATGGTTCCCATTATAAGTTGCCTTGTCATTCAGTAGTCAAAACAAAGCTAGTGCCTGATTTAGAAAAGGAAATTGGAGAGTATGTGGCAAATGTGAAGAAATCCTGGAATAGGACCGGCTGCACGCTTATGTCTGCTTTTTGGTGTGATAAGGGTAGATCCTTCATTAATATCTTTGCCTATTCAATTGAAGGGATGATACTATTAAATACAGCTGAAATCCTCGAAGGTGAGGCGACAAGCACTTCGCTACGGAACATTTTATGTTCTGTCACTCAAGAAATGGGGCCCAACAGCATGGTGCAGTACATAACCAACAGTGCTCAAGATGAAGGGTTTTATGAGGATATGCCCATTGGCAATTATCCCCATGTGTATCAGACTAATTGTGTTGCCCGTGAAATATATTTACTCCTTGAGGATATTTACAATGATATCGAATGGGTTCGAAAGGCATTTGATCAAGCAAGAGCGGTTGTCACTAAGATTCAAAAGCATGATGGCATCTCATCATCGATGAAGCAGTTCACAAACAATTGGGAGTTAAAACAATCTTCAACAGCCAAATTTTACTCAAACTATCGTATGCTCCAATCAATCATGGAGGTTGAAAGTGAGCTGCAATTGCTTGTTTCATCATCTGAGTGGCCTTCCTTTGGTTTTGAGAAGGATGAATCAGGCGAAGAAGTGGGTGAAATCATTCGCAGTTCTAAATTTTGGAGTGAAGGGAAAGAAGTCTTGCATGCTCTAAAATCGATATTTCAAGTGCTTTGTCTAGTTCATAGCTATGGCGCTACATATGGGTTCTTGTATGCAGCTGTGGAAATGGCACATGAGGCTATTAGACAAACGTACGAGACTAACGTAGATAAGTATCAGACGTTATGGGAGATTTTTAAGCTACGACAAAGTCGTATCATTCATCCACTACATGCTGCTGCAGCTTTTCTTAACCCTGCTTACATGTGTAGCAAAAAGTTCAAAGAGAATGATGCAATGAAAGAGGGCATAAATTTCATAGTGGAAAAATTGGAAGGTGGTGAAGAACAGCAGAAATTTGTGCAAGAAATGCTGCTCTATCGTGCCAAAGTGCCAAAGTTGTTCACTTGTACAGCAATGGCGATGTTAAAAACATCTCACCCGTGTAAGCATCTATTGTATAACCAATGAACCGCATTGATTTAATTTCATGTTATATTCGTTTCCAAAGAGTAAATTGTGTACTAATAATGGTGTCCCGTGTAAAGGGGACTGGTGGGACTATTGTGGCGATGTCCTTCCAGTATTGAAGAAGTATGCGATTCAAATCCTAAGCCAACCCTGCAGCACCTCGTTCTGCCGGCAGAGTTTTTTTTCATTTGAAACTGCTCAAAACGAGAGGAGGAAGCCATTGATGACTGCTGCGACGGACACTTATCCATATTTGAGGACAAATTCATTACTGATGGAGAATTTCAACACGATGAAAGGAAAAATTAGGAAGCCAGTTGATCTTGAGAAACTCGGCGAACTTCCTGATTGGACAGAGGATATCGATGAGATGTTTCCTCATGATCCATTGAACGAGAACAAAGTTCCTTTCTCTGGTGGAAAATTAAATTGTTGGTAAGAATCTTTGTTGAGACACTTTGGAGATGATAGCAATTTAAATGCATGCCAAGATGATTTGTCGCCAACAACATAGTTGATCTACTAGAGTTAGAATCAAATATGACAGTAGTAAATGATGATGACACGGAGACATGTTTTTCATGTTTTTAGTGATCTTCCGCAAGAATTCACCTAAGTTTATTTGCAACACTGTTTGAATTAGTGAGTTCCTTCCAAGTATATATCTATGTATTGATATCAAAGAAGAGGGACGGCATCATCTCTTTTGATCATGTGTATTGGTATGCGTGCTTCTTTTTTTACTTCAAAAGACTAAGCGAGATTGATATGTTCGAGCTAGTGATAGCCAATAAGCCGTAGTTTTCATCGTGAATTGATTCCAATTATTATGGTAAAGTGAATGACCTGCTAAAATGATTCCATATGTTGGATTTGGCCGTCAGCATTCTCTTCCATTGCATGACCCTGCCGTTGGCAAGAAGGTTGAACTCATATTGTGTGTACTAGGCACTATCTTCTGCAGTGCAGATTTTTATTGGGTTAATCGATTAAATTTTTATCTACAGGTCTGCATCAGCAAGAAACGATTGTAGCGAAAAGAATCTACGTCTTCATTTTATAACGAAACTACCGTCGAGCCTAGTTAAAGGTAATGAGATTGAGGGTGAGGGAGGAGCTCCTATTCATGTTGTCTTAGAAGATCCCATTACAGGTAGCCTTGTGCAATCTGGACCCTCTGCAATGCTCAAGTTGATGGTAACAGTGATTGGAGGTGACTTTCATGAAGAAGCTAGTAAAAATTGGACTAGAGAGTTCTTTTGGAGCAATGAATTATTGGGGCGAGAGGATAAGATGCCACTCTTGACTGGAGATCTCTCTATGATCCTCCATAAAGGCATGGGGACATTGGGTGCTGTCACTTTCAATGATGTATCAAGCTGGACAAGAAGTGGAAAATTCAGGCTTGCAGTCAAAACTGCATTAGGTCATTCTGAAGGAATCCGTGTCCTTGAGGGCATATCTAATGCCTTCACTGTGGAAGATGGTAAGTCATTTAAGTTTAGACACTTGATGACATTATATACTTTGATGTTCTTTTTCTTGGCCATCGTTGTTGAACATGGTAAGTTATGATTCAGGATTAGACACTTGGTGACAGTTACGTTTTTTTGTTCTTTTTTCTTGACAAGGGACATCTTAAACCACATAATAAGATATACGGACTAGGCTAAAGGACTTGCAACAGCAGCATCTTATTTAATCAGAATCTGGTGCCGTGATTTTTTTAAAAGAAATTTAGAGCAAAGCAGACTATGCAGTTGAGTTTTGGTTGCTGTTTGCATGATCCATAATCTTAGAAATGGAGTATGCTTGAAAGAAACAGCAAAAAATCAGCAGACGGTGCCTTGCCTGTGTGAATTTCCAAATTCTGTAAAGTTGAACTCGTAACACCTACTCATATCAAACAAAATATACTTGGGGTTTCTACTGTGCTTTCTGAATCAGTTGCGTTAGAAAAAACTTTTGAAATTGGAAATCTCTTTGACAGCATTCATGGCCATTGAATTGACGGTGACTTTTGCTTAGAGGAAGTCGTCTTTTAAGCTGGTATGAGATTTATAGTAAACATTAAATGTCATTTTAGTTTGTTAGATATGTTAAGGTAAGTGCGAATTTGATTTTATTAGAAGAAGAGGATGTGGTATTGAACTTTAAATTGTGCTTAGTTGTTTTAATACGACAATGACTCATAGAAATGCATGTCAATGCAGTAAATATGATCATTGTTACTTTGCATCATCAAATATTATTTCTCCATATTTATTTTCTTTGTTCATTGCTCACATAAATTTAAATGAGAAATATTTTTGGAAACTTTGTCACAGTAAAATTCAATGAGACTACTGCCAATTGGTTCAAAGCTTGAGTTGTTAAATGAAAGCATAATTTTTATTTAGATATTGTAAGTCCCCCTCAAGCATAAGCTGGAATGTGACTAAGATTATAGCTTGTAAATTGATCATTTGGAGAGGCAAATAAAGGGCTTAAAGTGATTTAGACACAAGATTTGAGGTTTTGATATCATGTGAAATTTTGTAGGATCAATGCCAATTGATCTAAAAGCTTAGGTTGTTAATGAATGTGTAGTTAATTTTTAAAGGAGAAATGATAAAACAATCCATGAACTTTGGCCTGGTATGCAATGTCATCCCTAAATTTCTAATTTGTTCCTTAAAGTCCCTGAATTTTTTTGTACATATTCAATTTAGTCTCTTGACTATGTAAAAATATTTAATGTTTGTCCCTGAAATTGAATTAATGAAAAGATAATATTGAATATTTTCATATAATCTAGGGGCTAGATTGAATATTTATCAAAAGTTCACAAACCACATTAAATAAATTAAAAATTTAAAGATAGCATTGCCCATTGGGCTAAATTTAGGGATCACATTAGACAAATTTAAAGTTTAAGGACAACGTTGCACATTAATCCAAAGTGCAAGGAGCTTTTGTTTAATTAACCCATTTTTAAACACCGAAATATTATACAATTACTTTTTTTGATGCATACAAACAACTCAGTATAGGAGTAATAGTGTCAAAAAATTCGAATTTATGGGTAAGCAATTTTCCTGAGCGCCTTTTTTCTTTGCAATCACAGGCAAGAGGGCTGATCCAAATACTTATGGGGACAGACTATGGACGCCAGCAGGAATTGATATGTCCAAGGTTCTGTACACAGAAACAGTTAATGCACTTGCAGATGTCGGTGAAAATGTCTCCCTGAAATTTCCCATGGAAAGAGGACCATTGAGAAGTGTAAGGATTTTTGCCTTCATCCTTAGACTCTGAACATGCCCAGAATTGTTAGATACTGAGATCCTGTATGGTTCCCTAGAATCGAAAAACAAATCAGTTGATCATATTTTGTCACTGAAATTCTCGTTACTGGCAGCCACTGGGTATAACTTGATTACACAGTTAGTAGTTCTAATCGCTCAACTTGGCATTACATAGCAAAAGACTTGAGTATCGTCGATGTACATTAGTTGACGATCATTTTTCTGGAGGTCTAAACTCTGCATCCTTAGACTCTGAACATGTCCGAGGGGTTGGCTGGTTTTTTTTTTTTTTTTTTTGCCCCTTTTGTTAGCATTGGCAATCTGAAGTGGAAACACTTATTCTGCGCAGTGTATGAGACAACATATGACCCATCTTAGACTGCAAAAGAATGTAGCGTTTTGAGTTTCCTGGCAATAGTTGCATATCAGTTCCTTTACCTTGCTAAGTGACTTAACAGTTCTAGGGAACCTTCTCATCTGTCTTGCTGAAGCCCATTTCCTTTTCTCTCGAACTATATACAGGCACTTGTCGAATCCATGTTGAAGATGGTTGCCGAAAATATGCCCCAATTTCTAGAACGTGTTGTTGACCGTATGAGTTCTATGACCAACGCTAGGAAGGATAGAACCGGATCATCGGTCGAACCATCATCCATGCAAGTCGAAAGTGAAATGTTAGCTATGGTGCCGGCTCTTAGACGGGTTATTGCTATTGGCCATGCAGTTGAAAGAAGCAGAGTACGAGCACCCATTGATGAGAAATCCGGCACGGAGATGGAGGGAAAAGTTGAGGAGCGAGAAGGTTTGCATATGTTTGATTCCCCTGACATTGTAGGATTATGGTCATATTCTACGTAGCACCGACACTGATACGCAACACGCAACACGACACGACATAACACGCCGACACGTCATTTCTAAAAAAATATAGAATTCCGACACGTTGTGACATGTTGTATATTGAATATATATTTTTATATATACATAATAAATTATCATTTTTATGATTATTTCAATCAAATTAGTTTGAATTAAATTCATAAATAAATAATTAAAAAACGTAGAATGAATATACACTAAAAACATTAATCCACTATTTATTAATATCATTCATTATTTCAATTTGACATAATTCATAAAACTTGAAGAAAAAACAAGGGATTTATATTATGGATTCGCGTGTTAGATATGTTGTAAGAGGAGAAAAAAAACTTAAGGGGTGAATTGTGTATCATGGGAAGTGGAGGTTAGAAGAGAAAAGAATATTAAGTTTTTATTCTTTCTCCATTTATTATTTCTATTATTGTGTTTTATTTTTTCACATATATATTTTAAGACCTCTCATTTATTGAATTTTTAAAATTGACCTCGATATCATAATCACATGTCGGAAACTCATGTGTCAAAATTCCGGCTCGAGTGTAACATCCTGATTTTCAGGTCCTGATTTCGATAAGATAAGTTGGGCTTTTCATCGACAAGATTATAATGTTTTTCTCGGAATTGGCCACTCACAAGATAACTAGACTATCTGGGAAAGTCATTAAAAGATTTTAAGGCAAATAGACTGGAGAATTCGATCAACAATTGACTTCTCAACCGTGCTTATCTTTAGAGGCCATTACGGCACAATATAAGATCGATTTGAGATCAGAGATGGATCGATTCAATTGAGATATATGGCCGATCGTGGGTGACTCCACTAAATTGAAAAATTCTCGTTGATCGGCACTAATTTGATTTTACTATCGTTTTGGTACCCTGTGTCCGTATTTGGATGCTCAAGATTTTTACAACAATCGAGAGTCGCCATTGTGTCGAATGGGTTCATTGTGGCTCGAGAAAATCGACCACGGGTCATTTGCATTAAAAAGTTCTGAAAACTACTTGGTAGTCTAAGTCACGCTAAAAATATGTCGGAGTGAAAATAACCGTGAGTTTGAATTCGATTTCAGAAATTGAAAGTCATGTTGTGTCATGAGTCAATCTAAGAATGTTGACTCACATTTTGAGGAAATTTTGGCGAGCTCGGGATTTTTAGGAAAATCGTTGCGGACGATTCGGAAAATGAACTGAAACTCAGATTGGCTAATTTGATGGGATTTTTGATATTTGGTATGACTGAATCGGTGAATGGAAGTTGCTTGAGCTTTTTCTGAATTTGAATTGGACCTCAACCGGATTTATTTGTTTAGAAAATGGGATACCGAGAAAAATGAAATGGAAGTCGGTTTCGAAGAAAATTCGTGGGATTAAAGGACCATCTTCAATTGGATTTCAAATGTTCAAGTCGATGAAGAAATTAATCTTAGGGTGACCTATTGACACGGTGATTTTTTGAAGTGGATCGAGAGTTGTAATTGTGGTTCTGTTTTATTCTTCTTCTCCTCTTGGACTCACGTCATCCGCACACCCTCACACCCTTCTGTTTCGGCAACACATATTTCTTCCTTTCTCTTTCTTTTTGGTCGATGGTCCATGCTAATCTTCCTTTTTCTTTTTGACTTTGGTCTTCTTTTGCCTTGACTGTTGACCGTGGGGCCTCACTTCTTCTTATTCGATTACATACTTCTCTCTCTCTCTCTTTCTTTGTCTTTTCTTTTAGCAGGTTTCCTCACCTGGCCGACAGCCCCACTCTGCTCTCTTATTTTTAACTTCTTTTTGTTCCCTTCTTCGGTCTTCCGCTGGAAGAAGCCAGCGACGTCGACACCTCCCCTTTGGTCTTTATTTTCATTTTCCTCACATATCTCTCTCCCTCATGCCTGCTTCTCCACCAAGCCGTGTCTTCTCGATCAACAGCAATAACCCCCCTTCCCCTTTGTTGACCACCAGCAAACGATGCCAGCTGCCCCTTTGTTCCTCCCTCTCCATCGCCCGTTATCTCTCCCTCGCTGTCGCAGCCACACATCCAGCAGCACGATCAGCCCATCTCCTCTTTCGGTCCAGCAATCGTGATCATCAGCAGCTCCTCTCAGCCACGCGTCTTCAACGCCATAGCAGCAACGTCCAAAGCTGCCATCCCAGTCAACACGGCAATTTCTCTGCTGGTCTGTAGACCACCGATTCCCCTTTTTCGTGGCTGCACAACCGAAGCAGCTCTTGCGCCATCTTTAGTCCACGTCTCCAGCGAAACCATCTCTGCCAAGGCAAGTTTCGAAGCCCATCTTCAATCAGCAGCCCACAGTTTGGCCAGAAGCCCAGCCCGTGAGCAAGAAGCCCATGCAGTAGTCCAGCAAAATCAGCCCATCGTGAGCCCATCCTCACCGAGTCCAGCTCAGCCCACAAACTAATGGATTTCAGCCCGCGAGCTCAGTCCATTTCAGCCCATAAGAAGTCAGCCCAATTCAGCAGCTCTATTCAAGCCCACGAGCCCAAATGAATTCAGTCCATCAAAAGCCCAGCAAATTTTTGAGGCCCAAGCCCAGTGTCTGTAGCAAGCCCAGCCCGACTCATTAACAAATCTCGATTTGGGCTGAGATTTGTTTGGCCCATTTTAGGCCCGGCCCAAGTCCATCAACGTTGCCGAAAATTCATATTTCGGCAGCCGTCGCGCCGTCGTCACGGTGAACTGGTTTCCGCAATTAACCGATGAGTTTATACTCTAAACTCTGCTTAGTAGGCTAATGACGTTTAAGGGGTGTTTAGATTTATTTATTAGGAATTATGTGGTTAGTTAGATTAAATTAGAAATGTAATTATTTAATTGAGCATGTTAGGTGGTTAACATGGTTTAGCTAAGGCCTAAATTAATTGTATTGTTTATTTAGAAGGGTTCAGGAATTTTCCGGGTCCGTATTGGTAATTAATTTAATAACTTTGGCCTAATTTAGTATTTTTAGAAATTGAATTGATTTATTTTATTAATTTTCGAAATTAATTATTTAATAATTATTTTTCCGAAAATTAGGCCGGGATAACCGGTGACCAGAATTTCGTGCTGATTGCAATGGTTTGGTTAAATTCTGCAATTGAGTGTTAAATTATGCACATTGAGTGCTTATTGGATTTTTGGTATTTAATTCCAAAAGTTGTGAATTTTCAATATTTATTCAGAAAATCCCGGGTGTCGGGTTTTGACAACGAAAATAGTTTTTAAACTATATGAAATAGTGGGATTTCAAAAAAATAAGAATATCAATTTTTTTGAGTCAAGTTGACCGTGTACCCACACACGGGTAATTTCATGTGAATTTCTAATACAAAGAAAAAAGGCTAGGCTCACCATTTTAATTGAAGTATTTGAGAGCAATGCACAGTGCCCTGAGCCATATTTGAGTGATCGTGTGATGGTTAAGAGGAATCGTCTCGGGCTATTAAGCTGGATGTTATCCCTATTTAGGATACCCCCTGGACAACGGGAAGCTGATCGCAGTAGATTCTGGACCCTATACTCCCTCGGGAAAGCCGTCTAAAAGAGACGTGCCGTGCTCAATGGGGTGAGACGAAACCTGGCAATGCTAGAAGACCACCGAACAGAGAGTAGGTCGTGCTATATGCCGAGATCAAAATTAGGAACGCGTGTTTAATTGAGTTGAATGTACCGGATTATGGGACAAAATTGTGTGTCACGGTATGGGACGTGTCATAACGATTTGGCCTTATAATCAGGACTCCTGCGCTTATTGAGAATTTTGATATGGCGTTCCAGTTGATTGAGCTTAGTTGTTCCCCATGCTTTCATGCTGTTTGAGTTATAAACTGTACTGACCTGTAAGGTGGATCTGAGGCCAAGGTAAGGCTCTGTGATTGTATGATTGCATGATTAGGACACTTCTGGGCGTATTTCCCTTCTAATTGGGGTTTAGAGCTTAGACTCGCTGAGATGATATTTCACCCCGTTGTGGGACAACATTTTCAGGGTCATCGAGTGGAGGATCGAGAGCTGACAGGAGGATGTGAAGTGTAGGTCAGCTAAAACCGTCTCTTTTTTGGAAGTTGGTTTTTGGGGCCTTTTGGTCATAGACCTTATACTTGATATTATGTGAATATAAAAGCATGTTTGTTCTGTAAATTCGTATCCTGCTTTTCTATCCCGAGATGATTACTGTCAGGGGATTTCTTTTCGCTTCCGCATGTGCAATAAAATGGAAAGGGTCAGCGACTCATCCTAGAAGTCGCAAATTATTATCGACCAAGCAAGAATGGGCACGCGCTCAGTGTTCGGGGTGTGACATCGAGTATCAAAGAGTGTCGGGAAAGTTGTCGAAAAATAATAAATTATCATTTTTATGATTATTTCAATCAAATTAGTTTGAATTAAACTCATAAATAATTAATTAAAAAAACGTAGAATGAATATACACTAAAAACATTAATCTATTATTTATTAATATAATTAATTATTTCAATTTGACAAATTCAACTCTATTTCAATAATTCATAAAACTTGGAGAAAAAACAAGGGATTTATATTATGGATTCGCATGTTAGATATGTTGGAAGAGGAGAAAAAAAAAAACTTAAGGAATGAATTGTGTATCATGAAAAGTGGGAGTTAGAAGAGAAAAGAATATTAAGTTTTTATTCTTTCTCCATTTATTATTTTTATTATTGTGTTTTATTTTTTCACGTATATATTTTAAGACCTCTCATTCATTGAATTTTTAAAATTGACCTCAATATCATAATCACATGTCGGAAACTCGTGTATCAAAATTCCGACTCGAGTATCGAAGAGTGTCGGAAAAGTTGACCAGGTGTCGGATTTTCCAACATGTGTTGACCAAGTGTCAAAGAGTATCGGAGAGTATTGGAAAGTGTCGGACACATGTCGAAGTGTTCGACACGACACGAAAGCTCTTTGAGAGTGTTGATGCTTCATAGGTCATATTGAATGGGAAACATGATTGTTTGATGCATTAAAGTATACATTTTATCTAAAATTTGATATTATCTTGAAAATTATCTAAAAAGTTTTAAAAGCATTACACTATTGTCAATTTAATCATAAATATCTTGATTTTATATATTGAATCTTAAACGTTTTAACATTTTATCAATTGAATCCATCTGGCTAATTTGGCTAGAAATCACTGATGTGAACGCCGGCTGTCCAACATGACAGGCCAACCTTGACATAAACAATTTTTAGTAAAATTTTAATATTTTTTTCCGAAATATTTATCTATTTATTCTTTTTCTTTTTCTTTTTCTTTTCTTTTATTGTGGCCGACAAGAGTCATTGAGCCTTAGGCCACAGGTGAGGGTTGCGACACCCTCGCTAGTCACACTCAAGGGCGACCCTGACCATGCACAGATCTGGTCTTCTCTCATACGAATAAAGGAATTTGCAATCTCTCTCTGTCGCACACTCGTCGATGACTTCGACAAGAACTACGCCCTCATCCCCTCCCTCAAAACTTGTACCCTCCTCCTCAACATCCTTTTCTCAGATCCCTGCTTCAAGTCTTCTGAGTTGGCCCACAAGTCGCTTGTGTTCGTTGGCAATCCTCTAACTTGCCAAGCCCAAGTGTGTCCCCGTCACCTTCACCCTCACCCACGATCATGATGGCCTCATCCAAATCTAGGCAAGAGCACTAGAGGCCAACGAGGGCTTGGCGACCTCACCGGCCACAGTAAAAGAAAAAATTAAGAAGAAGATTAGAAAAAAAGGAAAAAAGGAAATTGGAAAAGAAAAATAATAAAACTAAAAAATTCGGAAAAAAAAAACATATTAAATATCGGCACTATCTATGTCATGTAATATGGTTGGCGTCCATGTCAGTGATTTCCAATCAAAGTTGATCGGATAGACTCAAATTACAAAATGTGAAAAGGTTGAGAATTCAATTAACAAAACAAAATATTTACAACTAAGTAAAAGTGTAATAAGTTGATGACCTTTTGAATAATATTCTCCAATATAATCAAACGTGGCATCACCAAATAATCCCAGCTATCCTTCTTCGCATGTACCATTTTAGGGCCCACATGACAAAATTTATATTTCCCTATTTCTTTGTTTTTCTATTTCACAAAATAGATTTGAAACAGAAATCCATTTGATAATGTAATTTCATTATTCTATTTTTGGAACAGATTTCTATTTCAGAAATAGATTTGGAGCAGAAATTAGAAACTAAAATTGTTAGCTTTTTTATTTCTGGATGAGAAATGGAAACTGTTCTCATCATTCACTCTCATCGCCGCTCGCCGCCCACCCGCCGCCTGTGGGATGTCGGATGCTGCCCACCACCGAACGCTTGCCGCCACCCACCCTAGAAATAAAAATTTTATTTTGTTATCAAACGAAATTTTATTCTATAAATAAAAATTTGGAAGCGTTTCTTTTCTCAGAAACTCGTTCAGGGAATAGAAATTCAGAAATAAACTTCTACTCCTTGAACGAGTTTCTTTGCTTGGCAAATCTTTAATCTTCTCAATCTTGTATTTTACTCCATGATTGAGTATATGAAAAGCAGGCCTCTTGATGTACATGTTGATTTCAGCTGGTGCTTTTGGCCTCGACAAGAAGTCAGCAAGCACATTCTTCTTTCCAGGAATATGTTTGGTTTCAAAAAAATATTTTGAAAACCATTCAGCCCATCGAAGCAATTGAGAATTTGGAATCTGCTTCTATTTAAATTTGGTCATCTGAGAGAAAGATGCCATGTCTAATTCTACCAGGAAGTGATGGCCGGTGAGATGGAATTCAAACTTTTTATTCCATTTTTTATCGCCAATATTTTTTTTTAAAGTTGAATGGTAATGCATTTCAGCTTGAGAAAGCTTTCCACTTTTATAGGCATAGAGGTGTCTCTTATCATCAATTTCTTCAAGCATGATGGCTGCCAAGTATTTATCACTGGCGTCAGTTTGAAGAATTCTTTTTCCTATTGATAGTATTTGCAATGGTGAGAGATTCTGCATAATCTTCTTAAGCTCAGCTATTGCTTTAGTCTGAGATTTTTCCCAAGGTGGGGGATTCTTCTTCAGCATAGATTGCAAAGGAATCAGGAGTTTTGCAATGTTTAGGACAAAGTCCCTGAGATAATTGATTATCCCAAGAAATTGCTGAACTTGTTTTGTGGTGAAGTTATCTTCAGGAAACTTCAATAATTCTTGAGCAATATGTGGCCCTGGATAGTATGTACCTTTGTTGAGGTGCATACCAAAAAATTCAATTCTGTCTGAGCAATATTTATCTTTTTTTGAGAAAGCATGATGCCATGCTTCTTCACGATTTTTGTGAATTGTTCAAGAAGTTGGCAATGCAACTGCTCATCAAGGCTGTAGAGTAGGATATCGTCAATGTATACGACTGCACTTGACAAGATTAGTTGGAAAATTCGACACATGGCCTTTTGAAAAAGGGACGGTGTCACTTTTAGGCCAAAATGAAGAACTTTCCATTGGAAATGCTGGTTTGGAATACAAAACCCTATTTTGGTATCTTCAGGATGAATACCCAATTGCTAAAATCCGGCTTTGAGGTTGATTTTGGAGTAGATGTGGGCTTTGGATGGTCCAGTGAAAAGGGAATTTCTGGATGGTAAAGAGAATTTATCATTTTGAAGAAAAAGGTTAAGGGGTTGGTAATTGATTACCAGTCTCATTTTCCCTCTGTTCTGCTCAGTATGCTTATTGACATAGGAGGCTTCACAAGCCCATTGAGAATTGGAGATTTCAATAAGGCCTTGTTGCAATAGTTCTAAGCATTCCCTTTGAGCTAAAGCCAAATGTTCTGACTTCATTCCCATATGGCTCGCCTTTGTAGGATTGATGTCTTCATTCTTTTTTAATAGAAGGCGGACAAAGAATTCTAGATTTTCCCATAAAGGATGAGAACACTTTTGGGCAAATTCAGAATAGGATTCTGAGCAAGATTCCAATAATTTCTACATGATCGGATCTAACAGACTTATTTGAATGGAAAAGGGTCTATGAATATTGACAAATTCAGAAAATTGGTCTTTATACTTGAGATCTTTTTCTAGGAATGATGCGAAGTTGTGAAATCTGAATCATAATGTCCCAACCAATGATTAGATCTTTGTTGGGAAGACTGGATTCAAAGATTTTTGTGGTTAAGGAACACTAGAGGAAGAACTGAACAGTTACGGGAGTGGTCCTGACATTTGTAGAGAAAGTATCTCCTGAGACAGAGTTGAAATATTGGACATAAAGAGTCCAATATTCTTCAGGGAGAACTTTAGTATCCAAAATTGAACAACTTGCTCCAGTATCAATTAGACCAATAACAGTGATAGGTTTTGTGAACTTTGAGGTGAAGATTTTTACAGGAAAATAGGGACAATGAGTTTGACTTGAGAATATGTTAGGGCTTGGTTCAGAAGATGTAGGTATGTGAAAAATATCTTCAGACTCTGAATCTGATTCAGTTTCGCTGGAAGTTTGGTAACAATGGATGACACAAAAGGTTTCTTCAGTTGATTCTTCATTAGCAGAGAATAGGAATTCGATATCATCATTTTCAAGAGAAATACCAGTCTCATTCTCAATATAATAGATTAGATGATTCTGACATTTTCTTGCTTGGGGACAGTTTTTGGCAAAATGTCCTTTCTGGTTGCAGATGAAGCATCGATTTGATTTTTTGTGGCCCGTGCGATCTTTCCTTTTGCGTAAGTATCGCCATTTCTTCTTTCTTCGGAAGTTCTTGAGGCCATGTTTGGATTTCTTTATCCAGAACTTCTTGAAGTGCTTTTTTTTTTTTTTTCAAGAAGCTCTTCCACAAGTACCATCACAGTCTCGTTTGGAGCATTTGATCTTTAGCTTCTTGCAAGAACAAGTTGTCTAAAGTTCTCTATCATCTGTGATGTAAGTCCGGACCATTTGGCGCTTTAGACATAATTCTTCAAGGCACAAATGAATTTCTTGTTGGATTTCTCCCAATGGAACATCCTGTATTCTTCTTTGCCTATAAAGAAAGGCTCTCTCAACCATTTAAGATAATTCCTTAGGGATGGAAGTCAAGAAGACATGCTTCAAGTTTGAATCAGCTCCAATATTATAAAAGAGCTTAAGCATTTCTCGATAATACTTATTAAGATATTTTTTTTCTGGAGAGAGTAGCACTTTCTTTCGTCCAACAAAAAGGTGGTACAGAAGGGTGATGGCATGACTAAAATCAAGTGAACACAAGAAATGAATTTGGTCCTGTTCTGATACGAATTTCCACCAAAGTTTGAGGCTACCTGTAAATCTTGTGACGAAGTTGAAGAGGACATCATTCATATCATGGTTGGTAATACCCTAAATGTTCAACCAAATATGAAATTCTTCAAGTCTTTCTGGCCATTTGTGATAAGGAATATCATTAAGGGTGAAAAACTATTTTGATGCTGTGGACACATTCTGTCCAGAATTACTTATTTGAACAAGTTCTGGTTCAGAAGGTTTGATTCCATATCTTGATCTGGCAGATCAGCCATAAATATTGATGATGTTACTGGAGCAATAGGAGGGGAATCAATGATAGGGTTGGAGAAGGATGAAGAGGATGAAATGGATAACGAATCTGATTCAGTATTAGAAATTTTAGGAAGAGTTTGTTCTGTAGGGAATAAAATCTGATCATTTGAGATGGCAGAATCAGGTTGTTGTTCTTGGTTGCCCAAATCCTTTAGAAAATATTCTAATGTATTGGATAGCATCATCTATTCCGGTTTTTCCCTTATAACAATTGAAGGTGAAGGAATGTCTTCCTTTTTCTTTACCTCTTTCCTTTCATACTTGGTTTATTTCTTTGAGACGGTTTCACATTTCTGCTACGCTTGTTTCCTTCTGTCTGAAGGGGTCTTTTGAAATGGCAACAAAAATTGACGTCTGAGGTGGTGAAGGTAGATGCCCTGTTCTTACAGGGGTTGAAAATGGATTGAACGGATCAAATCTTCCTTTTTCAAGGAGTTGGATCTGTCTTTTGAGCTCTTCTATCTTCAGCTTTGGGCTCTCAAGATAATGGTACCCGAGATGTTGTCCTGATTCCAAGGCGTAAAGCCTCTTTTGGAATTCAAAAAACATCTTTTTGGTGGTTTCATCATACGTTTGAAGATCTTGTTGCACACTTCCAATCTTGGAATCAATTGTTTTAAACACATTATTTTATGCTAAAAGAGTCTCCGATTGCCAATTCATAACAACTTCAGCAACATGAGTTCTTCTCTGTCTCCCATGTTCATCCATATCAATGGGGGTAGGTATCTTAGGAACATGACGGTATCTGCTTTGTGGATCTATGAATTCTTTTGTAGCAGGAAACACAAGTTTAGAACTTTCTCTGACAAGAGGGGGAAAGTTGGTTTCATAGAACATGGCAATGGAAGAAATGGGTGGTGTTTTTGCTGAGTCTCGAGTGGGTAAGAGTGCTTATTGGTCCACTTTAAGATTGGCTTATAGAACGGGGAGAGAGCTTGTTTTTTTCTGAGGAGGAAGATGGTGGGAGTGATTTTGGTGGATCTGGTGAAAATTGGGGTGTAATACTGAATTTTGGTGGTGGAGGTGGTGCATAAGAAACCATAAACTGGTATTTATCACATTCACCAAGAGCATCAACGGAAGGGTCTCCGTTTAAGTACCTTTGGTACACCTTATCCTTTGACCTTTTCCGCTGAGGTGGAGGTTTGGCAAAAGGATCTACCTTGTTAGGGGAATTTGTACAATAGGAACATTGGTATAAGGGATCCCAAAAACAGTGACCATACTAGTCCTTGTAGTAATAAACAGGATGTTCATCACTATTAAAATGTCAAACAAGCTTTTTTGGATCTAGCTCGGAAATTGATTCAAGAACACATGGTTCAATCATAAATAGGGTCTGGAAGATAGAATGACTTTCTTTCTTTTCCTTGTCAAATTTGATGGAAACAGTTCCATCTTTCTTTCGAACGAACTCAAAGTCCGTAGACTGGAAAGGCTTATTATGCTGGTGTAGCTTTTCGTAATTGGTGATTCAAGTCTTTAGAAGGAGTTTGGCCAACGTGTCCTTCGAGATCTGTATAAGAACATGATGCATGATGCCTGGTCATTCTGCATGGAGATAAACAAAGTATCTTCATTACCATTGTTAAAGTTTAGATTAAGAGCATGGTTCTGCACTCGATAAACCATCTGGTAATGTAGTGCTACAGCTACAAACTCAGCAATTTGAGAGGCTACAATGAGCTAGACTTGGACTTTAAAAAAAAAAAAAAGTAGCTGGGGTCTGAAAGAGCGATGTTGAAGTTTGGATACAGAGTCACAAAGACTGTTCCTGCATTCAGAGTAGTTTGAACAGTACCGATGCAAGCATGCTGGTATTGTAAAAACCTGGTATCCAACAACACAATTCTTGCGACAATAGGCAAACCTTTACGGCCATGGAAGGTGAGAGCAAGACGAACAATGCTATAATAAACATGAGTATATCCCTGTTGAGCCCATTGTCTGGGAAACTCTGGAAGGATCTGAAGAGTAACAAAGTACTCCTTTTCAGTAGCAGAAATGGAGTGCTGGTCGAATTTGGAGAACTGGACGTACTCCTTTACTTGCCTTGGGGTTTGGTGAATAAGTTGGCGAATGGAGCAGATAGGTGAGAATGATGAGTTGGGTTTGGCAAAAGCGGAGTAAGGGTTCATGAGAGGAAGTTGGGTTTCATAAATCTTGGTTTCATCACTAAGAGAGACTTCATAGAGATAATCTATCTTAGAAGCATTGGAAACACAAAAATCTGAAAGGGTTGAGGATAATGGAGATGCAGCAAGAGAAATCAGTGCTTCGAGAATTTCTGGTTTTGTAGACATGATGTGTGAAGATCTTCTCAACACTAAATTCACCTACCAAGTGCATGGAACAGATAAAATTACAAATGAAACCATGGCTCTGATACCATGAATGGACCTAGACATAGAACCAGGGAAGATTGAGTCAATTTCCTACAGGTATGCCCTCCCACAATGGGCAAACAACTCCCGTTCAAGCCCTTCAGGGATACCCTTTTAGTAGAAAACCACTCAGCCCTTTCGTTCAGAGCCTAGAGACACTCAGAGATGCCAAGATAATAATGCTCATCAAATTGTAAAATTATCGTCGATTGGCACTAGACCGATTTTTTTGTCGTTTTGGTACCCTATATCCGCGTTTGAAATCTTGAGATTTTCACAACAACTAAGGGTCGCCAATGTGTTGAAGATGTACAGTGTGACTCGAAATAGATCGATCACTGATCAATTGCACCAAAAAATTTCTAAAAGCTACCCGATAAGTTAGATAACACTAAAATGGCGCCAGATTGAAATTAACCGCGAATTTGAATCCGATTTCAGAAATTGAAAGTTATGTCATGTCACGAGTCTTTTTAGGAACGTCGACTCATCTTCTGAAGATTTTTATGCAAATCAAGACTTTAGGCGAAAAGTCAAAATAGGGCCATTTTCGTCTGCAAAATTTAGGGGACCGTTTTTTATCATGTTTTCGGAATGCAAGTTGGTTCTATGAGAGAGGAAAAATGTTAATTCAATCGAGGACACCTTGGTAGATTTTATAAGACCAAATTTGGCTTCAATTGATTAAGATTTGGTTCAATTTAAGGGGGAAATGTTTCAAATTCGTAGCCCCCCTTGGTCCTCAAGCTTTGGACCCTTAAAAAGCTTGCCAAGAAAGCCTTGACAGTTGCAATTGGCTAAGGAAGCCAGCTGGCCATGGTGGGGCCTTGGTCAAGAGGACAAAGGAATAGAAGTGTGACTTGAGGGACCCTCCAAGCTTGGCTGTCCCATTTCTTCTTCCTCTGCTCTTGCTTTCTCCATTCTAGTCACTTTTAGAGCTCAAGAAGTGCTGAGAAACCGGCCAAAACCCCTTGCCATCACAATTGCCCGTCGAGCCCCTAGCCGCCGCCATTGGCCATAGCGCCCCCATCCTGCCCCCACAAGCCCCGCCTGCTCGTCCCGCGATTTTGCGCTCTTGTCATGCTCGAACCGTCGCCCCCTACCATCCCGAGCTCACCAGCCCACCACACGTCGACATCATGGTCGCCGAAACCACCGTCGAACGTCACCATTGCCCGTTATAGCCATCCGCTAGCCACCCTAGCCGTTTCCAACCCAACTAGCCTTCAAAGTAGCCCCTTCGGCCCAAGGTCAGTGGCTGAACCCAGCAACCCACCATCGGCTTTGAGGCCCACTTTGGACCACTTCCAGACCTCACTTGGTGCCCCCGCTTTGGAATTTGTTGCCCGCCTTCGTGTCCCCATCGTTGTGAACTCACCGGCTCGCAGTTTACTCACTAATCTCCACTTAGGGAGGTAATGATGCTTAAGGGTCGATTAGTTTAGGTTAATTAGAGATTATGTGCTTAATTAGAATGTATTAGCAATTTAATTATTTGTTTACGCATGTTAGATGGTTAGAGTAGCATAATTAGAGACTAGATAAGCTGTAGTATTTATCTAGATAGGTTCGAAAATTTTTCGAGCCCGTTTTGGTATTTAATTAGGTTTTCTGGCCTAAGTTTCTATTTATGGCATTTATTGGTATTTATTTAATTAATTTTGGTAATTATTTAATTAATTATTATCTTTCGGAAATTAGACCAGGATAACCAGTGACCGAAATTTTGTACTAATTGCAATGGTATGATGGATTTATTTAATTGAATGCTAGTTTGTGCAATTTGGTTGATGATTGTAATTTTGGGTATTTATCCCAAAATTTAGTAATTTTGGCATTGGTTTACAATGCCAAAAATGTATTTTTCGACTATATAATTAGTGGGATTTTATAAAATAAAGATATTATATTTTTGGCTGAGACCTACCGTGTACCCACACACGAATATTTTACTGGGTAATATGAGAACAGTGAAATGGTTAGTTGATGAGTGTAATATCTTTATATCAGCTCCGGTTACCTATATATATATATATATATATATATATATATATATATATCTGCTTCGATGAATTATACTATCTATCTATATCAGCTTAGGCGAGCATTTATCAATATCAGCTTAGGTGAGCAGTGATCATTTCAACGAAACAACTTGATAGATAGTGTTATGTGATAGATAGTAGTGATTTGGGTTGAATGATTTGATTTGAGTTGAAATGATTGGTTGAGTGGTTGAATCGTACTAACTTGCAGGAAGTAACTGAGACAAAAGTAAGTCATCTATCTTGTACGTGACTAGATAGCATTTGGGCGTATTTCCTTCCTAGTCGGGACTTAAGGGGTGAACTTGCTAAAATGTTGTCTCACCCCGTTGTAGGTTAACATTTACAGGTCCTTAGATGGCTGTATCTCCCAAGCGTTTTGGCTAGTCAAAGAAGGTCACCGAATAGCACTCTCAAATTTCTCTCCCTGGGAGCTAAGGAGCCTGGGTAATCGACTGTCTGGGTTGATACGGGTCTACCCCATAAAGTACCCCATCAATTCAAATCGTGGTATCGTTACAGGCGAAACGGACCTAGAAAAGGCTCCCTTCTAGAGTATGAGATTCCTAGGTCGGTGTTAGAGATAGCTTTTGGTGAGGGTACGGTTGACCCTCCAGGTGGTTCAATGGTAGACCCGAGTCTTTCGAATCCAAGGTCCCCGAAGTATTCAATTGAAGACTCGAATGCTTAGAGGATTTATAGCTCTCTACCCCGCCTCCTTTTTGTAGACCTTGTATATATTGGCTAATATTGTATATGACTTAATTTGATGTGTATATAAGGGTGTTATGGTTTGAAAATTTTGTGGCCCAGCTTTTTTATCCTATCTTTCCGTTGTCTGGAGATTATTATTCGCTTCTGCATGCGCATTAAAATGAATGGGTCAGCGACGTGTCCTAAGACGTTGCTATTTAATCGACCATTGAGGGATGGGCACGCGCTCGGAGAATCGAGGCATGACACCCAGCTCTTGCCCAACTTCTCCTAGGTCTGCCGGTGAGGCGACTTCGCCCGGATCTGGGCGAGGCCAGCCTTGCCCTGGTCGAGGGCCGCTAAGCCCTCGCCAGCCACCAACGAGGGTCCTAGGGTCGCAAGCGAGGAG
Source organism: Eucalyptus camaldulensis (assembly GCA_019915185.1). Lineage (NCBI taxonomy): Eukaryota > Viridiplantae > Streptophyta > Magnoliopsida > Myrtales > Myrtaceae > Eucalyptus > Eucalyptus camaldulensis. Next base: position 32,314,418 of record JAHSVA010000010.1, read on the forward strand.
ACTTAGCCTAGATCTGGCCTCGCCTGCGACCGGCGAGGCCAATGCGACCCTCGCTAGTTCTTGCCGCAGGCAAGGCTGGCCTCGCCCAGATCTACGCTAAGCCACCTCGCCCGTGGCCATAGGTGAGGCCGAGTGAGGGCCGCGACCCTCATTTGCAGCTGGCGAGGGCTTAGCAGCCCTCGCCTTCGCCCTGGCAATGGCCACCATGGCCTTGCTAGCCACAAGCGAGGCCGCCTTCGCCCACGATAAGGCCAAGGCGAGGCTGGCCTCTCCCAAATCCGGGTGAAGCTGCCTCACTGGTGGCCTTGGGAGAGGCCGGGCGACGGCCGCGACCCTCACCGACAACAGGCAAAGGCTTCGCAACCCTCACCCAGTGGTCGGCGAGCCTCTGGTGAGGCTGGCCGACCACCGCCGGAACAACCCAAGGATGAAGAAGGGAAAAAAAAAAGGAAAAAGAAAAGAAAAAAGTAATAATAAAATAATAATAAATTTGAAAAAATAATAAAAATCATAAAAATTGTCACATTAGCGTCCAACCATCGGTCGACGTCCACGTCAGCACCGACCAGCCAAAATTGGCCGAATGGACTGAATTAATATCAATATTAAAAGATTTAGGACTGAATCAGTCCAATTAAAAAATTTATGACTGAATTGGTACCAATGCAATGGGTTTAACACTTTTTTAGTATTTTTCCTGTTAACTAACACACGTTCAATACCTAAACTTAATTGTCTATCCACAAAGTGACACATGCGGATAAGAATGGTGGAGTTCTCGGGCACCAGATTTTATTTTTTTTATTTTTTGTACGTTTATTATGAATCTAAAACGTAATCTAACTATTCAACTAAAATAATCAAAGTACAACACAAAAGCAGTGGAAAGACATAACCAACACATCTAATACAGTAATAAAAGAGTACGCAAAAGGTAAAGTACGATAAAATAATCCAATACGAGTCGGATAAAGAATATTATATGAACCGATTATTGAGTCTTAGGACAGCAACCCGTGTGAGCTAAATCGAATCAAATCCATCTTTTAAAAAAAGACTAATCTACCTTGGACTTAAACTAACCTAGGCTAAAAAGTTACTAAAGGAAAGAGTTAGAATGAATTTAAAAGGTAATCCTAATCTAGAATGCGCTACATGGATATAACGGAAACTTAGAGAAATTAGAATTTGTAAATATTTATTATAGAGGAAAGGGCCAAATTCCAAGGCCCGATCCGAATATGAGTTAAACTTGGACCTCACGGATCGAGCTCGCGGACACAACTGGCTTAATATATCAAGCGCAATCGACTATTATCAAATTAGGCCCCTATTACTATTCCTTTTCTCTTCTTTTTTTTTTCTGCTCCCTCTTTATTTGTCATTTTTATTTCTGTGATCCCTTTGCAGAACTTGAAAAACGCTTCTAAAATACATTAAGCTTCTTTAATCAACGGAAACTTTTTTCCTTTAACTAACAGAATGGACATACGTATTCTTCCCATGAACAACTTCGCCGGAGAATCATTCATACCACCGGCATCTCCATTCCCCAGCCTCCCAAAAATCAGGCCATAATATTGCAGGACATGCGCAAAATGCGAAGAGCTGACAAGACAAATCACGGGTCTAATTTGACAAGTTTGAAATGCGAAAAGCTACTTTTGGGTCCGGGGGTCAATTCAGATTTGTCTAATCATAATCTTTCCAGCGCAAAAAATGCCGCTGGTCTAGTTTCTTGAGCCGGGCTCATTGACAACAAGGTTTCTACTACTCCTATTGAGACCAATCCAAAATTTGGTAGCCAAAGATAAGACTCTCTTTCTAATCCTACACTTCATTGATGATTGTTTAGCAATCTTATACGCCTCACTTTACTCGACTCGACACCGCCTACGTTGTTCACGTTATTAGGCAATACATGACTGCATCCCATACAACTGATTTTGTTGCAGTCCTTTGAATTATTTGCTACGTCATGAGTACATTATTTCTTGGTCTCGTGGACAGTTTATTCTTATGCCAAGTAAGCTAGTGACCCTCAAAATCATAGTTCCACTACAGGTTATTGTTTCTTTTTTAGCAATTCACTTATCTCATGGGGTTGTAAGAAATAGACTATTGTTGCTCACTCTAGTATAGTAGAATATCGAATTTTTGCTAATATGTCATCGAAGTTATTATGGTCACGATGGCTTCTAGAAAAAATGGGACAGCGTCATCATAATAAAATATTTGTTCATTGTGACAATCAAAGTACCAATCAAATTGTGCATAATAATGTTTACCATGAACATACCAAAGACATTGAAATAGACGGTCCTTTCATCTAATATCACGTCTTGCGGTACTCTTCAACTTGTCCCCATTTCATCCACTAAATAGATTTTTAACGTCTTCACCAACACACATCTACCCGAGCGTTTTCTAGATTTTCTCACCAAATTCAAGTTGACTTCGTTCAACTCACCTTAAGTTTGTAAGGTGATGTGTTATATATATTGGATTACTATGTAGGATTACTATTTTTAAAATTAAGTTAATTATAGTTTTCAATAATTGTGATTAAGTCTAATTGTCTTCTTATCCTATGCATATGGGGCTTATACTCTTCATTCGGTAACGTACAAAATACTACATTTCTCTCTTTCATCACAAATCTCAGCTATATTTCTGGAAAATATGTAAAGACGACCTTTTGGAAAATAAAATTGGGGATGTCGACACTTGTTGGACTAATGGAAAATGCGCTCATCGAACCCGATCGACACGTGAATTACACTTTGTTAGGCCTGGACAATTAGTCTAGCCATGTTGCCACCTATCAATGTGCGACCAATCGTGAGGTGGGTAAAAGACATATTGCGAGAGTAAGGTGTTGAGTTGAAGGAAGAAAACATGCGTCTTTGGACCCCTCAGCTTGGGTGCTTGGGCTGGCTAAGCTTTACTAAAAGTGGTTCCGATCTCTGCAAGCTGTTCTCAATCCGCTCTCTAGGCTTGTCTTCGCCATCCGCATTGTCTGAATCTGTCGATGTTGAAAGCTTTGTATTTGGTGCATCGTACCGCCAGCTATGCAGATTTTGTTCTATTCACCGATCTGGAACCTTCTGCACTTGCCTAGGTTGCTATTCCTTTCCATTCAGGCTTTTCTACATGTGATGCGATGGCTTTCTTTCGACTAAATGGCTTGTCCCGTTTTTCGATTGAGTTGCGGACCTTTTTCCGATATGACCACCGCTCGCCCGTCTAGTGTTTTCACGATCACATAAACAAAATCTTGCCCGTTCCAATTTATTCATTAAATATCTGAAGGATTGAAGAACATTTTGTTGAATGAAGAGCTAAGGTTTGAGGATATGAATGTATCCATAACCAAATGAGTAACAGTCCAATTGTCATAATTGTCACTGTAAATAGAAATTTTCAAGCCTGATTCGCGTTATCACCATCAACCAAATCTGTTAGATTGTTGACTTTTTTTTCCCCTTTCGTTCATTCTATCCAATAGGGAACTCAAAAACCCGAGACTAAAGTGACCTGATTAAGCCTATTTGGTGGGTAAACTATCCAATCAATCCCAAACTTATTGTTCTAATGTCAATTTGATCCAAAACTTTTCAATTTTAGTAATTTTGTCATAAACTTTTGCGCGAAATTCCAATATGATCTTTTCAATCCCTTTTTAGTGGAAATCGCTAATATGACAATGTGCCGTATAGGATGACTGGCATGAGGAGAAGGGTCAGCATTGATGTTGGTCTGTGGTGCTGGACTATAATTTCACAAGCATGAGGTCAAGTGTCCAGGGGATGATAGGCGTGCTCCTCAACAGTGATGGCGTGGGAGGGAGACCCACAAGTAAGCCCAAGAGGCAGACAGGATGTTGAAAAAACTGGGCTGTCGTGACTGAGTTATTTGTTTAAAGCCCAATCCAGGTTAACCCAATTCCCTCGTTCCCAAGCCTTAACATGTGCCCGCAGCTCACGAAAGGGATGAGAACAACCTATTCACAGAAGGCCGTGGAGAGGAAAAGGACGTTTGCGTGGGGGAAAAGAATGTCATGAGTTTCATGACTTTCATAAGAAACTCATTTTGGTGCCGGGGATGGACATTTCTGTAAAAGTTGTGATATTCAAGCAATCGATTAAAAGTTGTGGCGGTCAAGTAATCATTTGAAAAGTTATGGTACTAAAGTGAGCGTTGTAGAAAAGTCATAATACTTATAATGTCTCATTCCAACTTGAGAGATTTAAATTGGTATCTTTCCTTAAAAATTGCTTTAAACCAATCAACAAAAAGAGCTTTCCTATGGACTACAAAAGTTGAAGAAAGTTAGGCAATTTTATAAATATTATTCTCGTACGGAGCAAATTGATATAATAGAAAAAGAACTTGAAGGACAAAACTAAAAGTTTTATCCCAAGGTTACCGGCTTAGGTGTTTTCAAGGCACGTTTAAGAACTTAGGCTAGATTTGTCTAAGTGTTCACAGTATAGGACCCTTAGGAGATATGCCTAAAAATAAACTAGATACACAATCAAAGATTAGCAATTGGCTAACTTTTTCTATTCAAATAGCTAAATTCCATTTTGGCTCTAATTTGCCCAAGGAGAAAGCGAAAGCTCAACATTTCTAATTTTCTTTTTCACCGTATAGAGGCACTCGCACATTGTCACGGTGAAACTAAACTTTTGCGCTATTGCCTCATCTAAAATTTCAATATATAGACAAAGATGAATTTCGTCTTTATTTACCAAATAATGTATGTAATTAAATTTGAATTTTTCTAATCCATGATTAAGGTAATTGAATAGACTATATACTATATAACATAAGTTAATGCCATAATCTATAAACCGTTTTGAAAGAAATAGAAAATGTTACAAACAATTATATACATAGACATTTTATCAATTGGATATAAGTTACACTATCTAAAAAGAAGTGCTATATTGTTTTTAAGTATATCGCGCTGCTAGGAATAAACCTATGTGCTTTGACTTTTATTTTTAACTTGTGACTTTTTATAAATTTTGCAACGCATATATTTTAACTTTTATTTAACATAAAAATTTAATGCCATATTTTGATTTGTAGAGCCATATACATGTGTGTGTGTGTGTGTGTGTGTGTGTGTGTGTACATTTATTTCACGTGAGTTTTTCAAAATTTAAATGATTTATTATTCATTTTCACAATTGAGCTGAGTGGCAACCCCATTTTAATGTTGTATAGATTATCTTGTACCGTTTTTAGACATTTTCCTCTAAAAGTACTAAATTAGTGTGAGCCCAAGCTAGGATTTAATCAAAGCAGACCAAATTTCAATACTCAAATGAAAATATTTATTTGGCAATGATACCACCTAACAGTCATAGCAAGGTGTTATGGATTGGTCATCATCAACCACATGTTGTATCCTACTTAATGCCATATATGTTATATATCTCATTGTTTGCATAATGCATTACCATCACCCGATGTAATTGTTTGTAAAATACCTCCTCTTGCTTGCATACCTATGAAACATCAAATTATATTTCAAGCGATATTTATTTTTTTCACTTTGAACATTTTTCCTTTACAACAGCATACCCCATTTGACCTTTCTATAATGTAAACACTAGAAATCTTTACAAATGATCTCACATGGAGATGTAGATTTGCACATTTTTTTCTTATAAATCTTTTACATTGAGATTATATTTATTATTTTAATGGGAAATTAAAAAAAATACTTTTTGACTTTCTAGAAGCCCAAAAAATAGACCCTAAATTGTATAACACCATCAGGCCAAGTTAATTGGCTGCCACTAATACGCACAACTAATGTTTCCAGATCGAGAGTAAAATCTTACCAGGCAAGTAAACTAATGTGAGCAATTTTTGGTATTCCGCCGACAGCAGCTTCTTTTTTTTTATCCAGAGAAGAAAAGCAGCAGGCTTAAACTGCGGAAACGTCAAAACATAACTATGTCAGAAAATTAAGATTAAACTCTGACAAAACCCCATTTAAAAAATGACCAATCATCAGAAATTAAAAAACTTGGGAGGTTCGCTACCCCTAATCATTCACCTCTGCGGTATAAATGATTAACTTCGAATTATTTTGGGGAACGCTTTTTTTTTAATTTTTTTAATTTGACGTTTTGTGCAGAACCTAATTCAAAAAAGGACGAGCAGAAAACTCTGAAAATAAACCATGAAAAGAAGAGCAGCCGTGGTGTCAGGTGCGATGTTTTTCAAAAGCGAGAGAAAATAAACCAGAAAAAAGAGGTTTCTACGTAGGGTTTCGGCCCCCTCCGGGCCAATGGCGACCAGAAACGTGTCCTCGGAAGAATAGAGTTTTATGGTCAAAGGCGAGAAGGTCGCATGTGGATGTGTGCGTGTCAATGATTGATGGTCAGGTGAGATGAAGACGAAGAAGGCTTGTTGCACAGACATGTAATTATTTAGATTTTTCCTTTTTTTTTCCCCAAAAATGAGAAAAATTATGTTGTTTGATAAACTATTTTCTCGGCCGACACCTGACAGGAATCTTTCGCAATTTCAACTTGAGATTAATAATTCAAGGGAAAGATTTAACAATTTTGGCCGGACAGAGTCGAAAAACTATGGTCTATCAGGACCTCAGGGGAAGAGTTGTTAAGGTTTTCGAGAGCTTACGAATTCGTGAATGCGACATTCATGGCTATGATCTTGATTTTCGAATCTTGAACCTAATTACTTAATTGGAGAAATATTCACTCCCCTAAAGTGTTAAAAACAAGGAGGGAATCACATCGATTGCTCTCTCTCTCTCTAGTTTGAGAGGATTTCGTTTTTGTTCTTTATATTTTGTTCAATTACAATCTCTATTCTAGTATCATGCTCAGATGACAATTTAACCATTTTGTCAGAATTTCCAATCAACATTCAGTCGAGATTTGTTAAGCCACTAAGCAAATTATTTTAGGTAGTTTTGTGGAAGTTTGTGCGAAAAAATCTCGACCCTTCAATATAGCTTTAAAAATAAGTTTGTTCAATTATCACAAATAAATCATTGTACCAATTATAAATACTTGTACATATACAGATCAAGTATTACATTATATAGCTGGTGTCATTTGAATAGTAAATAGAAAAAAAATCGTATTTAAAATCTCATTGTATCAATGATACGAGGACTAACACGGTCGCAAAAACAGAGTACAATGACTAAATGGACTGACAACAACCATGAGGGGATGAATTGTTGTTATAGGAATTCTGAAATAATTTCGCGATTAAGTGCAAAAAACAATGTGTAGAGAATAAAAAAATGAATGTAGACAAAGTAAGCAATATAAAGCAAATGTCATCTATCAACAGAAATATAGTAAATGCCAGAAGAGATTGCAAAGCAAAATCACAAGGATTCGGTGTCGATTCGCTCCACTCTCCTAGCCCTAAGAGCCCAAAATCAAAGCTGGAGTCAGTTAGTGCAACAATTATTGAAACCTTCAACAGCATCTTACAGATGAGATTGCCACTCCACAAGGGACTGCAGCTTGCTCTACAAGTACACACACTTCACTCTATCCTCAAAGCACGCTGTTACAATTATTAAACCACTCTCCCAGAGAATTACAATTAGATTTCACAAGATTTTTTTTTGAAAGAATAAGTGAAAGAAGAAAGAACAAACAAGAGAGTGCTTCAATCAACTCAGCCAATCTTGAACAACCACTTTGATGCATATATATAGAGTCCTCCAAACTTGATTTGCATGTTGGAGTCTGCAAAATCATCAAAGTAGCTGTTGCAAGGGTTGTGATTAGTTCAGAACGTTCGCTTTGAACTAATTAATGAACTATAGACTAAGTTCCCTCTGCAAATTATCTGACACGTATTCTGTTTAATCAAAAATGATGATCCCCCATTAAGCTTCTCCAGAACCTTTCTCCATGGATTCCAAAGTCTAAAATTGGCTACTAAACTACAATCTGAATGTGGACATAATTCACAAAGAACTGGACTTTGGCTTCCAGATTCATGTAGTATTATCCACTTTGTCTATAGCGCGAACTTTCTCTATAGAATGTCCCTTCAAGATTTGACGAACCGCATCCCCCACTTGTTCACCAAAATCAAAAAGGGTTTCCAACTCTACTTTCCACTTAGCATCTTTGTCCATTTGCAGATAAATGAAGCATTCCACTAGCACAAACATCCTAAAATGATGTTAACATCATATGCATAGGAACAATTTTGTCTGTCCTGTCAAATACACATATTATATCTCACAAATTTTATTTTATTTTTTCATCTTCAAAATACATAGGTAGCTCTCCCAACATAAATGAGACCTTAGACTCTTTAGATATGACGTTTTAAAAATACTTTGTTGGTCTTCGGTGTGAAACAAAGTTCGTACTCAGTTGTTAAAAAGCAAAAAGTGGACGCGAGTAAATTCCAGTGCATAATCCAAGAAATTGTGGCCGCCGGATTGTTCTAATCTATTGGCCTTAATATTAAAAAGAGAAATTATGCAAAACGGCCCTAGATCGACGCGCTAAATGTATTATCCCATGACCAAGCACAAGTAATTTTGACTACATACGCAGCCTTATGTTACAATTGTTGGTAGCAAAATTTTTTAATTGAAAATGCTATAATATTTAATTCATGAGAAACTAGGGCTACTATAGAAATAAGATATCTGAATTTTAGCTCAACTTGTAATGTGGTCTTTTTGAACTTTAATCTAATGTGTAATATCATCCCCAAACTTTTGATATATTCAATGTAATCCTAAACTTGTGGTGCATATTCAATTTAGTCCCTAAACAATATAAAAATGTTCAATATTATCCCTAAACTTGAATGAATGAAAGGAGAATATCAAACATTTTCATATAGGTTATTTACCAAAAATTCATGAACTGTATTAAATAAATTAAAAGTTTACAAACTGCCTTGTGCATTGGATTAAACTTAAGAGACCACATTAAGCAAACTAAAAAGTTCAAAAATCACATTGCATATTGAGATAAAATTCAGAAGTTATTTGTGTAATTATCCTTCGAAATAATAAGATAGTTATAATTAAAAAAAAAAAAAAAGCAGAGTTGCTCCAAAAATTTCCAAGGAAGCATCCTGTGGCATCAATGTCCATCTTCCACGAAATTGTTTAAGGTTATTTTCTGCCACAAGGAGAGAGAGAGAGAGAGAGAAAGAGAGAGATCTGAACTGGCCGTCTGAAACTGTAGTTGGTGGATCTTGTCGCTTCTCGTTTATTAGAAAAACATTCGTTTAATCTCCTTAACTGCTCCATTCGAAGAAACAGTAGAAATCAACGACAAAATAAACTAAGTGCGAAGCAATGTATGCAATCAAAGGTCAAGACAAGACCCAAGAGGTAACGAAGCATCTCATCCTACTCATCATTCACGGAAGGGACACAAAGATCGATCTGCTTTGCGTTCGTGAATCGGATTTGGTAGTATTTGTTCTGTGCACTGTCTGCATTGCCATCGCCAAAACCATTTTGACTTTGATGGGCAAATGATTCAGATTTGTCTCGAGCCCGATGGGTTAGGCCAGTGTGTTCAGATATTTTTATGAGCAAAAAAGAAAGTATACGGAACTTGGAAAGCAAAAAATCGTAGCGTTAATTCTATCTTTGCGATTTATTTTCAGTTCTTTTGAAATTGGTTGCAAAGAGATATGTTTGATTATGACTGCTACAAATGACCATGAATTAACTGCCAATTTTAATCTCAATCTTTGTCATTGTCTGTGAAAATTGGTTTCACTAAATGGAATAGAAATCCACACTAAAAGTCTTTTTCTTGCATAAGGTACAGTTGTAGTCCAATTTAATCAATTGTTTACCTTTCCCCCCTAACTGGTCTCCCTTATTTTACCCACTTTTTTTTTTTTAATTAAAAACATGTTTTTCAATGCGATGGTGTGAATCGGATTGCAAGTTTGTCAATGAGAAAAGCAATTAATGCAAGTTTGATATCTATAAATTCTCATTTGACCACAGCCCTGATAACAAGGCCAGCTATCCCTGCCACAGTATCATAATTTAGGGTTGATAGTCTAAATAATCTAAACATTTTCTTGGCCAAAGACTATAGTTTAAAGTCAAGCTACAAATCACTGGAAAAAATCACGGTCGCGTGGGCAAGAGTTTCAAGAAATCTAACTACAAAAAAATGCCTCAAAAGTCCATGAGGTGATCCGATAATATCTGCCCCACAACTTGTGAGTTACACGGATGAGTTATGTACCCCATTTGTTTCCTTTATTTCCTTTATTTCTGAAACGAACATGATCACATGCTGTTCCCAATAATTACACATAACTATTTTCAAAATGAACATGATCACGTCGGTTGAATCAACACTAAAAATCGGCAAAGAAAAAACAAACACACCCACAATTTCACGGACTATTGCCTGGAAAATTTACCCATTTATAGAACAGACAAAATCGACATGTTCCGGTTATTCTCCGTTAGTTGGAGATTCCTCTTTTACTTGCAAGTCACATTATTTACTTAATATTAGATAGAGTGCTGCATCTGTTGGAGTGTTGGATCAGTCGTCGTTTAACTTGTGAAGGCAAAAAATAAGCTTTTGATAGACGGCAAGTCATCCTTTGGAGCACTCTGCACCACTTCTGATTCCCTATCAAGAAAAAGTCAAACAAAACTGTTGCGGAAAAAAAAAATACTAATTTGAAAGCATTTTAAAACAGGGTGCATCAAGCCTTACCAAGGATCAGCAGCAATCCATCTGCTAAGCGGTTTCGCGTCACGACTTCATTTGAAGATCTGGATTTTAATCATTCCCTCGCTCGCTCGCTCGCTCTTTTAGGATTGTCTCGGAAGCATATATATTCGAGAGCCTTCGATAATTATCCGGTATGTAATTTAAATAGGAGAACTTTCATTTAATAAAAATTAACTGAGTGTTCGAAAAGTCTTGAATGATGATATTTACGAACACAAGGAAACGAAAAGATGCTGAGCGAGGAGAGTTTCTAATCTAGGCTCTATTCTTTGCATGTGCTCATCCATCGACAACAAGTACGAACGTGCATTTTATATAATCTAACCGACCAATATAAAAGCTGACGACACAAGCCACTGTTTAACATAGCTTCATCAGGGGACAACGACTTGAAATGTCAAGTTTCCCCTTTCTTTCTTAATACGGAAGCAAATTTATCCATGCCTATCGTTTAAACTATTAAACCCTTTTTCATATAAAAAAATAATTTATTCTATACAAGTAAAATTTGAATCGGGAGAATATTCGTGTATGTGCTTATCATGTGGCGCTTAATTTTACCTGATTACCATGTGGCAAGTCATGTAGCCATTATGCAATTCAGACGTAATTGTCTATCCTCAAACTTCTATTATTCGATAAACTTCGGTTTAAAAGTAAAGGAAAAGTGTCTTCTAATATATTTTTAAAGGTATCCAACCCATAAAATAGATAAAGATATGAAGATGAAATATCCGGAAAATTCTGTTACTTTTCCGAAATCTTTACTGCTTTTGACTCATCTCGGTGATTTTAAATTCTGAAAAACAACGAATAAAGATAAAGCATCTTATAAAGATAATTTTTTTCCATTTAAATTGAAATTAAGTCACAAAAGGAAACATATTTTATTACATTAATAATACTCATACTTTGAAGGATGGCTTATTTTATTGCTCGGATAGATTCCACTTGACATTCACTAGATTAAAAATTACAATAAAAGCATGAAAATTACATTTTATTTGGAAAGTAAATTTCATTTATTTTTGTTTCCTTCTTTTAAAGTCCACTTACTTTAAACTATTTTTATATTGATATATCTTTTGAAGCAATTTTTTTAAGGAAAAGATGAAAGTGAAAATAGTTTTGAACAAAATCCACTTAATTTGAAATTGGAGATATATTTGGATAAAGAAAAGTTGAAATCTAGTAACAAAATTGAAGGATCAAAACATAAGTTTTCAAAAATGAGAATGCGAATTGATGTGTGTATAGATGACATTTGAAGTTTTCCAAGTTTGTATCTCCTCTCTCGTTAGAATGACATCCTCGTTTGCACCGCCAATGCGTTTACATTCTCTCACTCTCATTTTCCACCCCTTTATCTTCCAAACAAATTAAATTTGTATCTCTAATGCTTATCATTCTTCATGTCGACTTTCATTTCCCATGCATGATAAAAAAATAATTATACTTGGTACGTCGCATTGTATGTCTCAGTGTGGGCATACTATCATGTACTCCTTTTCTTGCATACCAACGTTTAAAACACTATACATGGTCCTTCCGACTTACCTGCTTAGGGTGTCTTTTTTTTATTACTTAGGAGTATATGCACAGAGGCTCTACTATTTGGAGACCCCTGAAACAAGTTGCAAGTCTTGTGAATTGGTTAAGTTCAGGTCTTTGGGGGAAATTGATGTCCTTAATATAGGGCCGTTTGCATGCAATTTGTGGAATTTAAACATGAGACCTTCAATTCTCGAGCTGGAAATTCCTTGAATCTCAACCAATTGTGTCAACCCTAGGGAGTATAAGGTTCCTTTTTAAAAATAGTATGTTGACTAAAAATAAAAATGAACGTGAAATAAGGCCAAATGGATTTGTGTGACCATTTGCGAGACTGGAATTACAAGTGTCGATACTTCTTCAGATAATCCTACAAGGTTAGGAAGACAATAATCAAGTACATCAATGCTGCTCGTCGATAGGTATATCTATTGAAACTTTTAGATGAGATGAAAATCTCAAAGTTTCGTTAGCATTTCAGTAGGAACTACCCAATTGAAAATACCATTTAGTTTTAATTTTCACATTAAATGACACACAAATTTTTTAAAAACGTTTAAATATTGATATATTGATTCGTGCATAATTCGTCATTATTTTGTAGAGTTTAACTGATTTTTTTAGAAGTTCATATGGAAGTCATCAAGCAACATTTCTTTTACTTGAAATGAACTAAAACAAATGCACTATGGCGACCTCGATAATCGAAAGTATTATCGAATAACGAGTAGAGTGATCCAGAAGTAGCAGCCACATATTTTATCTAAAAAGGTTGGAGAAAGTGTGGATGAGAAGTTTGGAGAAAGAGTATGAAACATGCATTTTGAATTTCCTCCTATTATTATAAATCGGGTTTATTGCCTATGAAGTTTCTATTGTGAGACATGCCAAATTGTTTTATTACCACGAACTTCTTTAGAAATTATTCCAAATTCATATGCACCATCGGATGCTATGTAAAAACTCATTTGATTTAGCCTGCTTCATGCAAATAGAAAAAGACCCAAACGGAATTATATTCAGTTCGATCCCAGCCGGTTTGGACGAAAGCTTGAGTTGATTCTATTTTCGAAAGTTCAGAAAACATATTCATTATTAAATTTCTAAGGTACAACTATCAAATAACGATGATAAAATGTGTAAAATTGGTAAAAGAAACCAAAGTCTTATGTTTGAACTTCGACAGAGCATACCCGTTGTTCAGGTGGAATAAAGAGACCTCTAAGTTTATCCGGATAGCTCATTTCGAGTCTTGTTTCCGTGGGGCTGAAGGCCGGAGGTGTTTGTATGACACCCACGGATGATCCCTCTACTGTTCGCTTTGATTAATTTTATACCAGGTCTCATGATTTTATCTTTTGACTCATAGTTCCAATGTTAAACGATGTCACTATGTTGAAAAATTCTTTTTTTATGAGTTAATTTCAATTTCACATAAATAATTTAGGAACATTTTTCTCTTATTTAATGTGTTTGAATTCATTCTTGCCTCCTATACTAACCGCAAAGCCTACCAGGAGTCGTGCCTTGTTCAAGCCCTTTTGTCCCTGTAATTACTCTGCACCTTCATATGACCGGATCATCACTCGCCCACTAGAGTTTTGTGTGCTTCGTCGTCAAATCACACACCAATTAGAGGAGCTCTCACTCTTATACTATATTATAACATCCTTGAATTAACTTATTTAAGGTATTGTTCAGTTTTTTTGACATATTTTGGGCCATTTCTCCATATTTGTCCCCCAGCACCACTATTATTGCCCATTCAATGTTTAATCATTTATTTTTTTCCCCCATATCACTATTTCCTAATTCATAATCAATGAAGGAGTTCAACTGAAGAATTGCATGTTGTTTCTACTTTGCAATTAAATACAGCAAATAATTTTCATATACATTACTTTACAAATATTAATAATCCGTTAAAATTAAATATCTGGGGCCGTGCTAGGCCTTTTTGGGGCTTCATTTGGCCCCCAAAACAGAAAAATAAAACATGCCCGAAGATTGAACTAGTCATTTGGGGCCTAGAAATTTCGGTACGATTGGATTTTTAGGCTTTGGGTTTTTTTTATTCGAACCCCACAACACATTAAATTTGAAAGCGACACCAATTAACACGATCTTAATACAAGTTTTTGAAATGGCATCAATTTTTGCCTGTCACAATCCCTCTCTATTATTTCAACAAGGAACACAAGAATTTGCCTACCCACTAAAATTGCAATATCTGAACTCTTCTTTTTGTTTTTTTCTTCTTCTTTTTTTCTTTGGAGGTCTAAGCAATGTCTCAACTCTACTAGGTGAAATGAATCAAACTTTCACTCCCCTTGGGTATAAACAACATTCCCTCGTTCTTCCTCATTTTTCTAAGAGGAAAAGTCAAACAAACACTGGCTTTCTTTTATCGTCCTCCCTTGACCACCACTTCCCCCACCTCTCTCTCTCTCTCTCTCTCTCTCTCTCTGGTTTCTTCTCTTTTTTTTTTTTAATCTTTTCCCGCACACCCATCTCTCTTTCTCTCTCCTCCAATTCTCAGTTCTCACCCCCAATTGAGTGACACACAAGAACTCTAGCGCTATCATTGCTTGTCTTTGTCACCCTTATATTTTCATTGCTTTTCCCCAATCTGTCCCAGCACAACACAAATACTCAACCCCCATTCTCAATGGTCTCCTCCTCCTCCTCCTCCTTCCTCTGCAATCCTCTCCTTTAATTGATACCATTCTTATTTCCACCCAAAAGAAGCAGCCTTTGCTCCTTTCTCCAGGCTCAATAGCAAACCCCCAAGACGAAAATGGAAGGAAGCTCCACTCCATTGACTCAGAATTCATCCACCTTTGGCATTGGCATTCACCCCAACGACCAGCTCCCCAACTGCTTCCTCGTCACCGGCTGGGAGGACTCCCTGGATCAGGGCGATCCCTTTGAGTCCGCCCTGAGCTCCATTGTGTCGTCCCCGGTCGCGCCCCACGCTGGCGAGGGCGAGGCGGGCATGATCCGGGAGCTAATCGGGAGGCTCGGCAGCATCTGCGATTCCGGCCAGGCCTCCCCGGGGTCCTACAACCACAGCACCACCAACACTCCCTGTTACAACACCCCTCTGAATTCGCCGCCCAAGCTCAGCCTCTCGATGGCAGATCAGCTCGCCCACGGGGGCTTCCCACCCCCCGGCAGCCATTTTCCGGGCCACCCGAGTTTCGTGCCGGTCATGGCGGATCCCGGGTTCGCCGAGAGGGCGGCGAGGTTCTCTTGCTTCGGCCCTAGGAATGTGAATGCTGCCAATCTAAACGGTGGCCTCGGGTTGAATGCATCGGAATTCCTGGGGAAACAGGCGAATAAGCTCGATTCGGGGAGATTTTGCAGGGTTCCAAGCAGTCAGTCACTGAGGGCTAATGTCGGATCTCAAATCTGTGCACAAGGGAATGAGAGAAGCTTCCTCCAGCCAGGGGTCTCTACTTCGACCCCTGAAAATGGAGAAATGGGGGAATCCCGCGAGGGGTCTTCGATCTCCGAGCAGGTCACGCATGGGGAGATGCGTGCCAATGGACAAATCGACGTGAATTCAAGAAAGAGGAAACCGATCCTGAAAGCAAAAGCGCGAAACTTGGCTGTTTCTCCACAATCTGCTAAAGATTCTGAGGTAATATGATCCCTGTTCCTTGAAGCTGTGCCCTCTTGGAGATACTCTCTCTTCCACATGATCTTGTGATGGAAAACTAAAGAGAGATTTCATTTTGCAGGTTCCCATGGAGAATGAAGAACCGATAATCAAGAAAATCAAACCCGCCGAGACTGACGGCAATGAGAAAGATGCAGCAAAGGGGGACCAGAAACAGAGCAAGGAGAATTCGAAGCCGGAGCCGCAGAAGGACTATATCCATGTGAGAGCAAGAAGGGGTCAAGCCACTGACAGCCATAGCCTTGCTGAAAGAGTACTTGCTCCATCTCTTCAGCTAGTTTCCCCTTTGCTAGTCCCATCTGGATTTCGACCAATGATTGTTGATTCTATTTTCTCCCTCCTTTTCATTTTTCGATAGGTCAGGAGAGAGAAGATAAGTCTGAGGATGAAGGCTCTCCAGGATCTCGTGCCTAACTGCAACAAGGTGTGCATTGCTTTTATCCTGCTTAATATATCTTTCCTAGGAATGCGAAAAGGGAGAATGTAATGGAAAAGCTTCCGACTTTACAAATTTCAGGTCACTGGGAAAGCTATGATGCTCGATGAGATCATTAACTACGTGCAGTCCTTGCAACGTCAGGTTGAGGTACGTACAAAACCCGACTCGGGCTTGACTCATCCAGATTTGTATTGAAATATTCCGAAAGTCGGGTGTTGATTCAGCTTGCTTCTCGCAGCTTCTCTCCATGAAGCTGTCGACTCTGAACCCCACAGTGGATTTCAATCTGGAAGCTTTCCTGTCAAAAGATGTAAGCTAAACGGGGCGGTCTCACTACTACTGGTCTAATTGAAATTCGAACAAATCGACTCACGCTCGATGCTTTGAACTTGCAGATCTTGCGCCCTCAAGGACCCTTACCAAATTCTCTCTATCCAGTTGATTCGTCGGGGTCCATGTTGTATAGTTATCAGCCCCCGCAAGGACTAATGCCGATGCCAAGCGTCATTTCCAGCAATATGGATGCCCAATTTCCAGTGAACTTTTTGAATTCCGGAATTCACAGAGATGCCAGCTTGAACTTGCCTCTTTGTGTGGACAATTATGGCGAAGCTTCTGCTCCGGTAATTGAAATGCAACATAAACATTGATTTTATGGATTAAATTTTGTAGGATCTGAAAATTGAAAGTGTTCCATACGTCTGCAGGCCCCAGCTCTCTGGGAGGATGACCTCCAAAGTGTAGTCCAAATGGGTCTCGGCCAGAATGAGCCCCCGAGGGTAGAACAAGGTACACGGATCTGAGAATTCGATGCAAATAGAGCTTTCGTATATCAAAAATGAAATCCATCTTTTGTATTGACAATTGCTGCAAAATTTCAGGCTCCTTGGCCACTTCTCAGATGAAAGTTGAGTTGTAGTTCCCGCGCTAACGAACAATACGAGTCCAACAATTTACAAGGGACCCTCGCAGACAAACACAGAGAGACAGAGAGAGGCCTATGTATATACAGACCCGATTCTTGATCTCAGTAATTGCTTAGTCATTCTTTGAAGCATTCTTTCCGAGATTGTCGACAGTAGAACTAATTGGGGATCTTGTATCTGATATATAAGCATTTTGTTTCGGCCTCTGGTGTCACCTTGCCATTTCTTAAATGCCGCAATTTCTTTATTCAGAGACTTAACCGGTAATTCTGTTGTCAGGCTTTCGCCTGCTCAAATGCATTACCAGCTTCAGCAAATCTCG
The DNA here is from genome assembly GCA_019915185.1 of Eucalyptus camaldulensis. Classification (NCBI taxonomy): domain Eukaryota; kingdom Viridiplantae; phylum Streptophyta; class Magnoliopsida; order Myrtales; family Myrtaceae; genus Eucalyptus; species Eucalyptus camaldulensis. Next base: position 32,332,101 of record JAHSVA010000010.1, read on the forward strand.
CTGTGTTTGTAACCCTGAACAACGGTAATATTAAACAGATGCTGAACTTGACAATGATGACACATCCTGCGTTTTGTGCTGTCTGAATCAAAGCTTTCGCTCAAGTGTCCCACAAATTAAGGTCATGAACATCGTGGCAATGCATGATGCATCTTCCAACTCAAGGAAGAAAGGTAGCGTTGCCTTGTAATAATTTCTCCTAAGGACCACAGAGAGCACGCATGAACGGGTCAAAGTCCGAATGACAATTTAGGTAGAATTTTTCTATGCATTCTCATCAAACCGATCAACCCTCCCGGATGCACGACCGATGAATCTTTCACATGGCCGGCGTTCCTTGTCTCGTCTATCATTTGAAAGGCTCCTGCCTGACTCTCTACTCGACTCGACCCCACTCGATCTTGATCACAGGAAAGGCGGGAAAGGCGGAGCAATTGAAGGTAGCGATCTAGCAAATCGGACTTTTCTTTTCTCCTCCACCGCCACCATCATAATCATCATCATCGTCATCGTAAAAAGATCTCGATAGACTTCCAAATTCCACCATCATTCTCGCCTACCTTCTCAGCAACCAAACAAGAACAGTTCCGGTGAGGACGACGTCGCTTCTGTTCCCATCTATTTCCTGGAAAGAAGATGGAGAAATCCAGCAGGGGTGGGGACCCACGATCCGGATGACATAATAACATGGAGAAACGAGATATCCCGTAACTTATGGGAGAGATTAGATTCGTTTGGCCTGGGAACCAGCTGGGTTAGTAGGGACAAAATGGCGTCTTAAGTCCAGTCCCAATCCTGAGAATGACCGGTTTCTCTCTCTCTCTCTCTCTCTCTCTCTCTCTCTCTCTCTACACTCTTTGTATTAGCTGGAATCCAAAGTGAGCTTTGGAGGGAACCTTTCTGCAGTCTTGCTCTCTACCGCGTACCTAATGACAGCGAAGGCGGTGTGTTCTTTATTCTTCCTCCTTTAAAGCAGGACTTTCTTGATCCTTTTAGTCTGCTATACAAAAGATAGGTATATGTCATTTCACTAGTATTTTCGACCAAAAAAAGAAAATTTTAAAAAGGGTCTTTTTCTTTTCATTTTTGTAATCGTGGGTTTTTTTCATTGATGCAAATACGCCCTGAGCCTTGACTACAAAGTGTCATCAAGTCCTCATCCGTTGATGCGATTGTAGGTTGATCGGCTAGGGCGAGATTTTGAGTGCCATTGAAGCAATTTGGCATATCATTTAGGTAAAAGTTTATCGCACCGATTGAAATGTTCGGAGCATCACTGCATTCTTTATTATGTCTGGTTTACAATTTCCAGCACACTTTTCTGTTTTCATTTTAGTAATTACCTTTATCAAATTCCCAGATATATAAACTTACTCTTAATCAAGATACAAGGGCGCTCCACACTAAAAAACTAACAGGAAATTACATGTTTTGTTCTTATAATTTTGGGGGTTTTGTGATAATATAAGTCATTCCGTTAAAATTTTCGATCGAAATTTGTCGAAAATTGCCGAGTATTGACACGGAGCGCTTACACGTGCAAACTCCTAAAAGATATTATACCCTTGCCCCTCGTATTTTTAATAAAGATCAATCTTGGTCCATGTGTGCCCAGTTACTTTCATCATATTTCATCAACAAGCATACAAAAATGTGAAATCAAGACCAACTATTAATCAATAGTTTCTAAGCTTATTGTTGCTTGATCAGCAGTTTCACCAAATTTAACTCCATTGTATTCAACAATGACATCCTTATTTCATTGATCTTTGATTCAAATAGACGTATCTAGAATCGCTTTTAGAAGTAAACTTTAAATAGTAGAGGGAATATTTCAGACACATATGGGAGTTCTTTTGATTCAATCTCAACCTTTGAATATTAAATGGCTCTAGAAAAAATTTCATCAATTATTACTAATCAAACCATAAGTGTTAACAATAGCGACTTATACATATACATATTGTTGAGAATATGTCTCAAGTTTAAGGTAAAAAAAAATGAAACTTTGTTAATTTGGTTTCCTAGTTATAGTTGGTTTCCTATTAAGTTGATTTCCTATTTAAGTGGTTACCTAGTTTGAATAGATTTTTTTTTGTTTTGGATCCAACTCTTTTCCATTTATAAGTGTCTCCGTTGTGAAGAGCATCCAAAAGGCGACTCCTATGAATTACACCCTAAAGTAATCTGAGAGTGTAAAAACCAATAAATCTTATGGTAAGATTTGTGATTTTTTTTTTGTAAGATTGAGAAATTAATTCACAATAAATTATAAGGCTAAGTATTGTGTGAGTTCTCGAATATAATTACGGACTGGCAAAGATTGAGAGTGATTAAGTGACTCATGTTTGGTTGTAATTTCTATTATATTGTTTGGTCTATAATGTAATTTTTATTGTTCTCCCTATAGACGTAGACCACATAGACCAAACCACGCAAATCTGATATCTAATTTACTTTTTTGTTTTGTCTATTATAGTGTTCCATCGATTGTTTTTGCAACAGTTGATACCCATATTAGGCTTCCCTGACTTAAAGCGAATCAAAGGCGATAGAAGAAGGAAAATAGAAAATCTACAAATTTGATGGGAATGATTTTGGTTTTTAGAAGATGTAGATTGAGAATTACATGAACTAGAAGAATCTGCACTTACCCTTGTCATAGAAGAAGCCGGAGTTGATGAAGCAAGTTGTTAGGAATTGCTGGATAGATAGGTGGTGGGTGTAATTCAGCTAACATTGGCTCTGTTGCGTTTAATATAGTGAAAGAGAAAACCACCATGGGTTTGTCGAAGGCCTTGTTAGACATGTATGAGAAACCCTTTGCAATCAATGAAGTCTATTTGATGCGATGTCTATTTAACTCAAAAGTGGGCGGATATGTGTTGGTTGATGATCACACTAATGAATTCAATATGATTGTTAGTCAATTGAATTCAATTAAGATTGACTTTATGATAAGTTATGTGATTTGATTTTATTATCCTCATTGCCTAATAGTTGGAATACTATTGCTATTGATGTTGGTAATCCCTCTGAGTCAACAAACTTGATGTTTGATGGGGTTTGTATTTGATTGTGAGTGAGAACATCTGTATGAGAAAATTTGAGAACTTGTGTATACTACTTTAATAGGTGAAAGCAAATAAAGAAATAGTACTTGTGTTAGTAGAAATAGAATAAACTCAAATAGGTGTAGTCAATTTAAGACTAGGGATGCCATTTGTTGGAGTTGTGGCAAGGGATAATACCTTAAAAAGGATTGTCTTAAGCTGAAGAACAAGAACATTAAAGGAATTTGAGTTGAGTTTACTGATGATGTTGCACCTGTAGCTATTTATCACTAAGTCATCATTTGACAAAAGGATAATGGATTTAGATTATTCATTTCATGGTATTCCAAACAATAGTAGGTTTATCACTTATCAATACAAGGGTAGTAATGAATTGATGCTAATAATACAACATCCAAGGGGGGTTTGAATAGGTTGAGTGATGATATAGAAAACTTTTACGGAATATTAAAAAATCAGCACTCATAAAAGTATTTCAAACAAAATAGCTTGTGTGGTGATGTAATCAAATCAGAGTGAATCATAACAATAACACAACAGTTTATTTTTTTTTTGGCTTTATATCCAAGCCCACCTCTACTCTTAGACTAATAACCTTTATAGTGGCTGGATTATACTAAAATCAGCAAAGCAAGTTACAACTGGCTAATGTTGTTCCTTTCAATTAATAGATCACACTATTAGAATACACAAATTGCTCTTATACTTGTACACTCGACTATTAGTTGTTCTAGTGCTAAACCAATACATAGAGCAATACAAAGTAAGATCAAATACAGTTTTTGTTTGTGATAATGATCTCAATATTCAATTTGACTCTCTTCTCAACATCACTACTCCTTATATACTGGAATTCTCAAAGTATCCATTGGAGATCAGCTAGCCATTGAGAGTCGCTAGAGAAGACTTAGGACAGGATTGGATTGCTCTTACAATCGTTTATTTTGCTTGTCTTAGGCTTTAAAAGTAGGCATGTTGTAACTATTAAAATAGCAAACTATCGGCTGCCTTTTCTGATTACTTTCCTGGTTTTTTTACTATGGAGTCCAATCTTGTAACAACTACATTATGAATCATCGATGATCATATTTCTAGTGTGTATCTTACTATCATCAAATCTAACGCATCACCATCACTATTATATGCACACTATCACCGATGCTAATTGTGAGTGGCGTAGCTTACTATCTTAAATGACAATACCAATTGAATGACACAAAATGCTAAGATCAATGATTCTCCAATTGTTATCAATACCAAAGAATTCCAAACGCACTATCATGACCGATCCTTAAACTCAGAATAACAAGGATTATTTCTCATCTTTGCTAATAAGCAAGATCATTGATGATGTACAACCAATTTCACTACATGCATCTGTCATAATAAAAATTAGAATTGAGATGGTCTAATAATCATAAAATATCATAGGGATGTTTTCCAACAAAATGCAGTTGGTGAACAATGCTAAATGCAATGTTGTAGGTGTTACTGATGTTATAATCAGAATACATTATGGTATCATAAGGGCATTGATTGGATTGAGGTACATTCCAAATTTGAAGAAGAAACCTTTTTTTAGTGCTTAAATTTAAATGGACGTTGATATACTTTAGAAAGTAGAGCTCTAAAAGTTGTTCGAGGTGCCCTAATTATAGTGAGAGGTATCAAGCACGGAGGCATGTATGAGTTTTAAGGTGAGATAGTAATGTATTTCGCTATGGACACATCACATGCATCTGTTTGAGAGTCTGAATTGTAGTATGTGCATTTGGAACACATTGGTGATAGAAGATTGAGAGTTCTTACTGAAATGAACATGATGTATGGTCATGTTGTTGATAAGCTGAATGTATGTAGGTGTGACGACTAGATCAATGATAGAAAATGCAATTTAGTTTGACTATTGGAGAAGCTATAGAGATTGCATAGTTGATTCACTTGGATGTTTGTACACTATTGTGATTTCCTTTTGACAAAGAGTGCCAAATTTATGCTAAATGTTATTAATGACTAATCGAGGAAGACCTTGGTATTTGTTCTAAGATTTGAGTTTGATGATGTTATCAGAATAAATTGAGAACTTTAATTGAAAATGAGACAAGAAAGACAATCAAGCATGTGCACACAGATAATCGTATACTATTCTACTCAAAATTGTTAAACGAATTATGCATGAGGAAAGGCATAGTAAAACACTATACTAGTACTAATAAACCACAACAAGTTGTAAAGTTGATTAGTAGATCATTACTAAAAATGACCTATAAAATGCTCGATAGTGATAGTATGCCTTGGAGATTCTTGGCGGATACGCTTAGTACGACAAGTTACCTAATGAATAGATCTCTATAGACTATGATTAGATGTCAAATTCTTGAAGAAGTGTGCCAAGTAACATTGTTGATTATCTTATTAATGAAACATTTAATTGCCTATTTTATTTTCAACTATTGTTGTAACTATTAAACTTAACAAGGTGCGTATTCGATATTTTGACATATATGTGAATGCAACAATGATTTTGCTTTATTTGTGGTTGAGAATGTTGCATTGAAAAATCTTTATAGAGTAATTAAAGGTGCAACTAGAGTTGGTATTATAATGAGGTCCATGATTTTGGCAAAGTTCAAGTGAGGCTTGGACTTAGAAAATGTTTGTGGCGATTGAGCCTCAATGGGCTATAGGAGAGAGCAAGGATCAAGTTCCAATGAAGTAATTATGACTTGACTTAAACATCAAGCCAATGTGGAGATTGTTGAAAATATATCTCAAGTTTATGCTCTAAAAAACGAAGCTTTCGTAATTTGAATGTGTTTCGTAGTTGGAGTTGGTTTCTTATTTAAGTGGTTACCTAGTTTGAGTAGGTTTCCTACTTTGGATGCTACTCTTATTTGTATATGAGAAGTGTCTTCACGATGAAAAGCATTCAAGAATCTACTTCTTGTAATTACACCATGAAGCAATCCAAGAGTATTGACATCAATAAATCTTGTGGTAAGATTTGTAAATTCCTTTATGAAATTGAGAGATTATTCCATAAAGAATTGTAAAGCTAAACATTATGTGAGTTATTGAGTATAATTGAGACATAAAAAACACTACGAGTGTTTGAGTGACTCAAGTGTAATTGTAATTTCAATTATATCGCTTGATTTATAGTTGAATTATTCCTACTCTATCCATTGACTTAAGTAAGACTGATGGAATCATGTAAATTCGATGTCCAATCTATTTTCTTTTTCTATCTATTATAGAGTTTGGTTGCTTGTCATGTGTCAAATAATAGTCAATGACATTCAAGTCTTATTCAAAATAGGCATATGAAAAATTCTACTCACAATCTGATTGATCAATGGAATGAGGAGCAGTGTTATTGCAAAACCAATGTACATGTACTCTATTTGAACATGTCAATAGTACAAGGACCACGTGTTAGTTGCCAAGGTTGACTCAGCAATTTCCAGCATCTTCTGAATGGACATTTGACTGAAGTTTTCTTAAATTATTATTGGAGAATAGCAAGAGGACAAAAACTATAACCGAACATAGTGTAAGGACCGAAAGAAAAATCATTGAAAATGACAAGGATCAATAATGTAATTTCCTCTTTTTACCAAAAAAAAAATGTAATTTCCTCTTTACCAAAAAAAAAAGTAATTTCCTCTAAAAATTTATTATTACCAATAAGGTGTTGGCTTAAATGCCAAGAGAGGTTGCTTCTCTCCTTATAATCTTGGGTTGAAGTCTTATTTAGAGACACTCTACATATTAAATTTTGGAATGCACTAGATCAATCTATGGAAGTACACCCTTAAATTGCCTAGTTTTTACTAGTTAAGGTGCGTAAAAACTTGTCCAAACAACCCCTAACCATTTATTTTCTTGATTCAAAGTCTAAATTATCAAGGAAGAAGTACATCACAAGTGTCAAAACTTGATACGAGTGGACATATAACTGCCAAAATTTTGAAAATGTATACTTAAGTGCCATTTTTTTTTAATTGGATATTTGCTTGTCAACTCCAATGAGACTTATCAGAAATCCAATGTAATATTATTTTATTAATGAAACCGTATATGTGGCTTGTCAAAATGTCCACCAGCAATCATTATCTCAAAACGACATCGTTTTGCCCTCAAAATTGATTTTTAATATAAATTTATAATTATATCAAATTAAAACAACTAATTTAAATATTTTTTTTTTTAAAAAAAAGGCCCTCACCCAAATATGGCCAAGGGCCATGACCCCTCTCCTTATATCTGGACGAGGGCATGGAGGCCCTTGCCTACAGTCAGCAACTTGCCCACCGCTAGTTGAGGGCTCCACGACACACTGGCTAAGGGCTTAGCGACCCCAATCGACTATCGCCCCATCGTTGCTAACCCCTTCCAAAAATGGGGGGCAGCAGTAGTGAGGGCCATGAAAGCCCTCGCTAATTTCCTTTCTTTTAATTTATTTTTTATTTTAATTTAATGATTATTTATATTAAAGTCAAATTTTGAACAAAACGACATCGTTTTGAGTTTATCTAACCAAATGAATAATTATTTTTCTAAAGAAATACCACATCATTAAATTTCTCGTCGGAAAATATCACTTCTCACTATTGACACTTAAATTTTCATTTTTTCTCCAATTTCGACACTTATGTATCCACATATCCTATGTTTTGGCACTTGGGGTATGTGCACCTCAAATTCCCAAAGTACTAGTAACAAATGCATATTATCCATCAAATAAGCGTCCTCTTTTTAGGAGATTCAGGTGAATTTGTATTGTTTATAGTTGGAATCCCTAACGTAATCATCATAATAACAAGAGAGGTACTCCCTGGTTTGTCCATTAGAGGTGTGGTTTCGTTTTGTATAAATAAAATAATCGTTCCCCTAACGCATCCAGCATATATCTCCTCATTCACTTTGGCAACTCATCACTTCATATTTAAGCCCTACTCTCTCAGGGAAAAATAAAAATAAAAATTGGTGTGCGTTTTGTAGAACCTCGCCTTTCCGCTTTCCTCGTCGCGCCGCGGTATAACATTTTCGCAGGTTTTCCGAAGGGAGGAAAGTTTTGCTTTCAAAATTATTAAAAAAAAATAAGTCGAAAGTGAAAAGATGTCACAAATTCGAAAATCCTGTCTCTTGGTCTATGCCTAGAGCCTTTCCTATCCTAGGTTGGATGTGTTACGGCCATTCAAATCTCGCGTCATTCAAGAGTCACCAACACAATCATTCCCATGTTGATTGGAAACCTAAAACCCTAGGTACTAGGGGCAAGTCAACTAATTACCTACTCAGACCAAAAAAACAACTAATTACCTACGGTTTAACTAACCGGTGAAAAGTAAATATCTAAGTCCCGGTGTTCTGTTACACGTGATCGGAGGATTTCCTAATTTACATGTAGTGTCATAGGCTTTTTACATAAAGGTTCTTCTTTAACATAAAGGTTCAATCCGAACGTTTGTACCACATTTCCCGGTTAAATTCAATCATGTGATATCGCATCATTCCCTAATTTACATAGTCATAGAACTTTCTTATATGATCTTGAAAACATGATTATTTTTCCGTATGCCCTAACGTGAAATCACCACGTCATGATGCAGTGACAACTCCATCATGCCATGCGTGATTAATATCATTTCAAACAATATAGAGTGCATTCAAAGTAAGTCTAATGGTTGAATCCAATTAATATGGATTAGACATTTAAATCACATCTAAACAAAAAATGACAAATCCACTCCAAACAATATGCACGACCAATACAACTTGTGTAGATTCGAAATTATAAATTGGGACAGTGGAGATAAATCTAGTCCAACGTGCGAATAGACGATTCTAAATCAAACAGAGGTTTGCATCTAGTCCAACATGTAAACAGAAAATACACCTCAAATAGCATATAATCAGATGCACCAGGACGAATCCAATCCCATTAAACAACATATAATCAAATGGACATGGATCAACTGCCAAATCTATACACCACGCACACTAATAACTTATAGGGGTGAAATCCTAACATTCAATTTCAAAATCAGTGTGCATTTCATAACAACATGATCCATGGCAACGGGCAACTTTATCACACCAACATGCATACTCATAATCATGAACTAGGCTGGTCTGGTTTACAGGTAAGTATATGGAACTAATGGGTGGTTCTCAGCTTCAATTTTTGAAAATCGATTTTTAAAACTAATCACCCTTACTTGCATGCTGTATACAGTATGCCCTGTTTGCAAACCTAAGTTGCCAACGCCTTAGGTTTCAAAAACATTTTCTATTTAGATTTGAGTAATTTATTGAAAGCGGATCAAATGCTTTAAGAATCTAGACTACATTCCACACTTTATACTTTGAGGGTAATTAAATTTTTTGTTCATGAAGTTTTAAGGGATTCACTTTCGATCATTATACTTTATTTGCTTAAAATCTAGAGGGATCACTCTAACCCTGGGAGCCATCGTTCAATATTTACTAGAAATTATGAATTGTTTTACAAGGCCAATTTGAAAATGACTAATGATGGGTTATCGTAAGTGCTAACAGTCGCGTGGATAATAAAAGTTATTTTATTTATAGGAAATATATTGTCTATCGATTCAATGCTAATGAAAAACGTGTCATCAGGTTTCGCGCTTATATCCTTGCTTGCAATGGAGGCATTACTATTTATTGGTAGCTGCATACATACATGGATTGGACATGGAAAAAGGCTTTGTAAGATAAGCTTAAGATTGGGAAAATTGTCCAATTAATTTTAAACATATTGTACAAATACCAATTCGATCTTAAACTTTTCAATTTTGTCAACAGAGGATGGCTAATTAAGATATAACAAAAGAGATGGAAATATTGACATACCCTTCAAAGAGAAGAGTTTAACACCATAACACATTATTCATACCGTATGCTATTTCCACCAAAGGGCTAATGCGAGCGAAGACATGTACAATTAAAAAAATAATCCCTTTGCCTACTATGGAGACTCTCCAAATGCATATATTTTACATCTCCATTGTCGTCTTCTCCGAGCACAATTCACCTCAACCAAAAGTGGAAACAAAAGAATGGAGGAGGACCAAGTGGCATATTTGACGGTACAAATTTGGATGCTTTCCAATCACGTGAACGCATTCCGCAAGTCAAGACACCAGCGTAGGTCGAACAATCTCCAGTTTCGTGAATTCACAATGAAAGTCGAATTCGGCGACCTCGGAGAAATCGATGTGGCAACGATCTTTGCTTCCTTTTCATCTAAACAACATTTGTCGGATTCCCTTTTGGAAGAATGGCGCAAAACCAAGCAAGTGGACAAGTCATTCAATCGCAGTTCTCCTTCCATTGGTTGGCATTCGGCAACACTCTCTGAGGACAATCCTGACTTCTTGCTTATACATCTCCCCTACAGGCAGCAGACGGGATGCTCCGTGTTTATGCATTTGTCACTTTCGAACCCCATACCGCCACATTAAATTGCCCTTGGCCTCGCTTTGGAGGGTACACAACAAACATCACATTCATCATTTAATGCCATCCCCTCTGAATTCACACTGATGATGACAGAATGAGTGGCTAGGGTTTCTGGTGTACCGCCTTTCCTTCTTCCTTCCACCCCAAGCCTGAACAGAAACAGCATGAGTGAGTGAGAGAGAGAGAGAGAGAGAGGGTTAGCGTTGGCCCACAAAAAGCTTAGGGCAAAGATTTCATGTCGCAGAGGAAGACAAACCGAGCAGCTTTTGGTTCCACGGTCGCCATAGCTTGACGGATTGCCAAGAAACAAACGCTTGTGGAGCTGTCTGCTTCGGGCACCCAAGACGAGCACCCCAGTAGGGCCATGGACATCCGTTCCGCCCGACCCCGCCTTGAGAGTTGCTTCTCATCCACTCGACATCTCCGAGGCCAGAGAAATTAATGATCTCTAACTCCCTCGAAAATCAACATGATTGTCATCTACTGCCGGTGCCCGCAGATGGGCCCTCCATATCCAGTTAAAAGATCTTCTCAAATTGCTTAGTTGGGGATCCGTGTCTTGTCCATTGCATTTTGCCTCAACAGTGCTCGACGCTGGAATCCTATCCAACCCGAGGATGATACGAAGACAAAGAAAATAAACCACAAAAAAAAAAAAAAAAAAGCTGAATACCCTCAAAACTTTACGTTTAATATTCTAAACTGGGAAAATGACATAAATGGTCCATGAATTTTGGCCTAATGCATAATATAATCTCTGAACTTTGAATTTGTTTAATATAATATCTGAACTCTCTAAACTTTTAATTTATTCAATACGATCTTAGGACTCTTTGGACTGTATGAAAATGTTCAATATTGTTTTTCCACTAATTCAAATTCAGGAATAACATTGAACATTTCCATACAAACTATGGACTAAATTGATTAAACAAACAATATTGCATATTAGGTTAATGTTCAGGAATCGCATTGTACATTGAACCAAAGTTCGGGGGCCATTTATATCATTAACCCCCCTAGAATTCACAATTTTTCACCTAAGTCTTGGTATGTGATTTCAAATTGTATTAGTCATCATTTAATATAAGAAAAGTATTTAGTAAAACGTCTCTTTTCTTCTGAAACTACACTACTATCACTTCTCTTTCTACATTTTGGGAAGGCTGGTAGAGTAATAAATCAATGATCTTTTCGGCTTTCTAGTCTTGCCCGCGGTAACTATCATAGTTCCAATGTTTACCCTCATGATAATCTAACTGCCCGTGGAGCACTCAGCTCAGCAGCGTACCTGAGCTTTGCCGACGCCACATCCGCCGCATTATCTATGGACGATGAACACCGCCGTTGCTATTGATCACTTGCGGATTTGTGTGGTGTGGGTGAGAGAGAGATAGATAATTATTGATCGGAAGAGATAAGTAATGGTGGTCGCAATCACTACCTTCGGAGGAAATTTCGCTTGGGGTTGCGCGGCCCCAAACCATTGCTAGAATCCAGCTTGAGGTTGGGTATTGCCATTGAGATCTACCCTAAAGCGGCACGACCTCCACCAAATCAGGCTTGAGATCGCAAGAATGCGACCAAATCTAGCTGAGAACCATCTAGCCCGACAGCAGATAGCAACTCGCTTGAGAGCTGCTCAAGGACAACACCTCGCTCGGGGTCTTGCGACCTCAAAAAGGCACAGCTCGGCACGGCGCTTGCCAACTTTCATGGCAGGCCTCGACGAGCATGAGGCGCACTAGAGTCACAAGCTTAAGAAGCTTATATTTCTTAACTTCATTGACCATAGTTTGAATTTTCTTGAAAAATTCCCGAGTAGTATCCAAATTTGTAACATAACTAGTTGAAGTTACTTTCACAGGATTTTTTTCACTAAAGTCACGTAATAAAATCAGGGTTTCCTGTATCAATGCAAAGTCTGGTAGCCAAAGCATCTCAAACCCAGCCTCCCTTGTGTGTGCGTATCACAAATATAACTTAGGGACCATGGTCTAAGACCCTTATCAGATAGTACTAAAGGCTCAAGCCTTAATGCCTACTTGGCAGCTAGCCTAACTAACAGTCATTGCCTCAACTTTGCCATAATTTCAAAAAACGGACTTTTTCTCAAGATGACCGAGCTTGGCCCAGTCTAAGCGAGCCTAATGGGCCATCGGACTCGTGATTTGGCCTACTAGTACAACTTCCCTGAAAAATATCCTTTTTGGAATGTAACTAGCATTCAAAAACGGTCGCGGGAGGACTCGAACGTTGTCCTCTTCTGTGCTTGGAACTTAGTAGGCTGTCTTTCTAAAGACATGATCTTAATGGCAGGGTCGTGAGAAATGAATTTTCCCTTATCTACGCATTCCTCTCCCCTTTCCAGACACATTCAATTGTTCCATTGGAGTGATTCCAAAATTTGTTGGCCCCAGTTCTTGGCAAGCATATCCCTATATCGAAATTATATGTAAACCAATAAATCTTTCACAAACTTAGGAACACCATCAATTAGATAGAAAGAAGAAAATCCGCTCACGATTTACTGTCGCAGTATTTTGAATGAACTCTTCTCCACCAGTAGCGTATAGATTTCAGAAATGTTCAGGCAAGCTGATGCATTGTCCAGGAGGTTCTCGTATATTAACCAGTATTTCTACAGTGGAGGTTCAAGTTCCTGTCACGTAATGCCTTCGAATAGAGAGGCACGTTCCACATTAAACCAGTGATCCATAAGTCGACCGTACAATTTTTTCCTGATATGTACAACGTCCGTTATGGCAGTAACTACACGGCGGCGGAGATTGTCATTTTTGACAACACGTTATCAAAGTTGGAAACATAATACAGATTAACCGATGCAAAGAGAGCTTCAAGTCGATGGTCATGCTAAGTGTAATTTCAGAAGTACACAGCTAGCTGACATGGGTACACCTTATCAAAACGTTTTTGAACATACAACACCATAAGCTATTCACAGCACGGAGTTTTGGTATTATATTTAAAAAAAACGTAATGATGGTTTATTCCAAAATACACGCCAAGACAGTCTCAAGTCGATAGACGAGTTTTTAGCGTCTGTTAAGGAATACATGGACAGTTGATGTGGGTACACATTACTCAAGCGGACTCCAAACATACATCACCATTAGCTATTCAGGGGTACAATCTACGCTTTGCTATCTATCGTCATAGGTGCTGCCTCGTGCTTTGCCCCCATGCCCTGCATCAGACCAAGAACCAGCAACACTAGCACCGGGAGAAGCAACAGAACCCGTCCAATTGCTGAATTCATAAGTGACAGAGGACGTACCGCTGTTCTAGAATGCTCCAGTTTGTTCATCTTGGCAAACATATTCCCATAGAACTGGGCATCTCTCTTGTTATATTCCCTCACTTTTTCCTTCAGTATCTTGTACTCGAGTTTCACATCCCTAGCCACAGTTAAGCACATGTTTATTCACCATTACCACAAAATCTCCAATTAACAAAAAAAATGTAACATCATTCATCCAGCAGAATTGGTACGATTAAACTATGCTAGTGTTTTTTCATCTCCAATTTCATCATGCTATTTTATTGGAGCAAACTGTTGTTGTCCAAGTGAGGCGAGTGCTCTGCAATGCAAGGTATATAGCTCATGTTCCAATATTACGTTGTGTTTTCCATGTGACATTAGGTGCATACTTGATCCTAGAACTGATGATATGACAAAAATTCCGTGCCATCAACAGCTGGTATTAAATAGAGAAGAGAAACACCTGTTGTTAGGGTCAATCTCTAATGCCTTTTTGATGTCCTGTTCTGCAAGATCCAAATCAACAAGTTGTATGTAAGCTTGAGCCCTCCGGTAGAGTGCCTTCACATTTTTACCATCACCTTCCAACACCTGTCAACATAAAGAGGCCATACCCAAGATTTGTGAAGCAATTGACTAACAGCTCACTGGAGTACCAGAGAGCGAAGTTCAATATAAAACCAAATGCCGCACCTTGGTGCACAGTTTCTCTGCCTCCTTGAAGTCTTTGAGTTTCAATTTGCAAGCTGCATCGTTAAGGTTGCAGGTGTTTTTTAGGGTCTTTGCCTGCTGCTTCTCCTCATCACTAAATGATGAATCATATTCGATAAACCTCACTGCCTGTTAAAGAAAATCATTAAATCCACTTGAACTCATCAGAAATTTCTTACACTTTCTCAGACACTAAAAGTTTAATTCCCATCCATACCTTCTCATATCTCTTCGAAGCCCTTACATATTTTCCAGCTTTAAATGCAGCATTCCCCTCTTCCTTCTTCCTTGCTGCAGATTCAATTTTCTCCTGATTGTTCATCTCCCATGATTCTTTCTCCTGCAGAGAGAATCATCAATGTAATTAGTGGTTTTCCTTCCTCAACAAGAAGCAATCATATTATCATGTCATCAGTAGAGCTTCAAACTAACCTTAACGAATGATAACAGCTCGACCTCATAATACACAGTGGAGTTGGCAGGAACAACAGCCAAATCTTGTTGAGATTCGGTCGGGCCAAAGGCATACTCCGGCTGGATTGTCACCAATGCCACTTCCCCTTTCTTCATGTTTTTGACAGCTCTGTCAAGTCCATCGATCACTTGTTCTGAATCAAGACACAACATCAGTTATATGGAGAAGAGAGACAAGGATGAGAAGACCATAAAATAAGGTTACAGAGCAGAGGAGAAAAGGTTTCATAATCTAGAATGGCAACACTATACCCTCGTCTATTTTGAACTCGAAAGGCTCCTCATCACCCTTCTTCACGAAGACCGTTCCATCTTGGAGTTTACCGCAGAGTCTCACTGGCAAGCATATTGGTAAATTTAGAATTCTTGTCCAATAAATCCAGAAGCCATAAAGCTTCATAAAATGACTGGTCTCATGAATATTACCTTGAACAGCTGCCCCATCATTCGGACGCTCATACCCCTCTCCTTCCTTCAAAGTTTTCTTCAAGACCTTCTTGTCTTTGGTTACATCAGAAACGGTCTTCCAAGAGACTAGCTCGAGCATAATTTGGAGGCTAGTGTTAGGGGGAACGGCAGCCTCATCCCCAGAAGCCGGTCTGCCAGTCTCCCCAAATGCATCTGTATAAGTTGCATAGTCAACATCGTCCCCATATCCAAAAAGAGCATAAAAGCGGAAAAAGTAAAGGCTTCGAACTTACATTGTGGCATCACTGTCAGCAAAACCTTCTCTCCTTTCTTCATTGTCTTTACAGCCTTGGCCAACGCAGGGCAGAAATATCCTACAAAACGCCCGAAGTCAACATAAAAATTATAACTCAAGATATCTTGGAAAGAAAATTTTGTGCAGAAAAAAAGCATACCATCTCCCACAGTGAACTCCACCCCATCTGATTTCGAAATGAGCGTCCCATCTTCGAGGCTTGCTTCATATTTAACTGATACAAATAGAACAAAAAATCAATACAGGCTATGTCATAAAAACACATCTGCAATGGGGAAATTATGAGCTGACAAGGGGACATACCAAAAACCTCATCTAGGTCCTTGGGATTCTCCCACTTCTCTCCTTCCACAAGAACTTTCTTGAGGATCCCTCCATCCTTGCATATATCTTTCACACTACTCCATGAGAGCAACTCCACATCAAATTGAAGAGTGGCATTAGGAGGAATGGTGGGAGGGGATCCCGATTCACCATAGGCAAGTTCCGGAGGTATGGTGAATATGGCATTCTCACCCTTCTTCATAGTCTTGATCCCTTCATCCCATCCCTTGATCACTTGACCTGCTCAAGCACAGCAAAATTCAGGTGTGTTAAAAATTCATTTTAGACTATTATAACATGTTCTTCCTGCAACATTATATATATATATATATATATATATATATGTCAGAGATCAGCATTAAGTCCAGTGAAGGTTTAAAAGTCGTTTTCACTTTGAGTAAACAACTGTAGAAGTCGATTGAAGTTAATTGAGCTGCAAACTGCAAAAAGGTACAAAATGGCCACAAGCCCAATCAATGAATAACTCCATCGCGATGATATCTCCATTACCTTCAAAACTGTAAATGGACGTTGACTCGATAATCATACAACCAACCAGAATCATGACAATACAAACAGCTTTTACAACAAAAAGAGCACCTTGCCTGCTTGTTTGTGTAGGAATAGTTATAGCTCAAATGGGAAGCCACTGCCTTACAAAAGATTGAACGCATCGCAGTTTAGATAGAACCAATTGTCCTTACAGTGTATTTGAACACATTATGACATTAACATTCATGCCGATCACCACTAAGTGAACAAGGAAAAATCGAATTTTGTACTAAGAAACACCAAAATTCCATCACAGACCAATGAATAGAGAGGCCGGCATCATCAGCCTTTTCTTTACACATTTTATTCGCTGTTGCTAGTCCTCTAATACCGTAGAAAAGAAAGGATCACATATTTCCAAACCACAATTTGCCTTACATCAAAATAATCGGAGCTATCACCTCATCAATCGTAACCCAGGTTTTCTGTCATTGGGATAGGTGAATTCTTAAGGATCCATCCTAAGAAAAGAAAAGGAATTTGTCCATTTTTCGGGGTCTCTTGGCATTTCGTATTTTTCTTTCTGATTCTTTACGGGACATAATTGCCTCATCCTCATAAATTCTGTAGGTCATACAATTCGTAATATTCCAAACACATAGTACTCTACCTGAGTTTAAAGTAAACTTATTTTCCTAGTAGTAGTGAACTATCTAATGAATAGTAGCTTCCCTTTAGCGTGCATGACAGTTATTTATTAGCAAAATATCCTTTCACATCTTTCTTTCTGTTGTAAGTTCTTCAAATCCTATAATTTTTAATATTCCACCAAAACAGTAATCAACCCAAAATGATATTAACTTTCCTGTTTTACTGTCAGTAAGATATTTCATTGATTATAACTTTCTTTTACGCCCAATAAGGTTTTGCAACCTATGTATCAATAATTTTCTTCTTCCTTCGAATCTAATGATTCGTGTTGAATTGGTGACCGGTCCGGTCTGGACATCAGAAATTCATGTAGGCATACATCACTACGCACTGAACAGATTGCAGGTTTACAAAGGTGCGATACTACTTTCTATCTTATCCCATCAGTCTAAATTGAAATCAAAATTTTCTCGTCCAGCAAGAATTCAAAATTGTTTTCTTGCGAGAACCCACATGTGACGTATGTAAAAAGGAAAGGGATAGGTTCATATTTAGTCCTCCAGCTCGTGCAATTTCTGCAATTAAATACTCAAAATGGTCCTGAGAAAGCGCACGCTACCATAACGTTACCAATTCCAGCCCCACGACACGGCTCGCGTACATTCATCTATCTCGATGGAAATGATGAGAAGAGGGTACCTCGACCGAGCTTGAACTTGAACGGCGTCCCACGATCGCGGCTCGAGTCGAACTTGGTCCCGTCGAGCAGAGTCCCCGTGTAATGCACTGCACAGAGAAGGCGCGACTCAGTCACCATCATCGTCAACGACCGGAAAACGACAAAGAACAAGCCAAAACCCGTTGACCGGCCGGTCAACCGGGGAGCGGAGGCGCACCTTCGACCTCGTCGCCGGAGCTCGGGGTCTCCCACCCTTCGCCTTCCTTGACGAGCTTCTTCTTGAGCCCGGCCTTCCCGATCTCCCTCTCCTCGCCCACCTTGAGGACGGCGGGGCTCGCCACCGGGTCTTCCTCCTCGGGGACGTCCCCGCCCATGTCGTCCATGTCCATGTCGTCGTCGTCGTTCTCGACGTTGCTCGAGGCCGGGAACTCGAAGTCGTCGTCCATGGCGAGCGGTGTCTTCTGGTCGGATCACCTCAGGGAACAGATGAACGATCGAAAGGGAAGCGAACGCAGGAGGCTCTCGGAATGCAGGCACTTCTTCTTCTTCTTCTTCTTCTTCTTCTTCTTGATGATCGGCCATGGGAGACGGGGAGGAGGGGGATTTATGGAGAGAGTTGCAGGCGGGCGAGAGAAGAGAATCTAGAGAGTTCCTAACGACTGAATTCGCGGGATGCTTCCAGAAGGATCCGAGTGGTGCGCGACTCAGTGAGTCGGACCGTCCCGTGCCTTTCGGCTCGAGTTTTCCGAGCGAGTCTCCTCCCCGTGGAAAGAGCCAGAAATGCATCTTTCCCCGTTTCGACGAAAAGGATACTAATAATAGTAAGCATTCTTTAAAGTAAGGATCCGAGAAGTAAGGGGAAAATTCTATTATATTCTCTCTCTTTTTTGGTATTAATTATTTGAGAAAAAAACCATAATAAACTTCAAAGCATGTTCGCTGTGGCATAGTCATCCTAAATTGTTTTATATCCAAACTTTTAAAATATATATATATAATGCATTCAATTTATATCTAAATTTCATCGGTGGGCACTGTCGAAAATCTACTCACATGAATAACAGAAGACGACCAATAATAACATAGCGCCCACATGACTTAAGCAAAGATAAAAACAATTTCGTTTTGTCCCTGACATTGACTTCCGTCTGTCTTGCCGTTAATTTTAGATCTTCATTAATTAAGTGAATCAAATATGATTAATTTTATAAATAAATGTATTAAAAGTTTTAAAATTTATCATAAAAAATACAACTGGATTTTAAAACTTTTGAAATGTGCAATCAAATATCAAAATTTGTTATAAAAGTGTAATTGAATTCTGAAACTTTTAAAAAGTGTAATCAACTCCTAAATTTCCTCAAATTTGTTTAATTAAATCATAAAACTTGTTAGTGTTTTCCGATTGTCAAATTGGATGGAGGTTCTCAACCCAAAAAAAAAAAAAAAATGAGTTGAGTTAATGGAAGAATTTGATCGTATCAATTTAATAAGTTTAAAAATTTGATTGCATTTTTTGAGAGTTTTTAGACTTAATTATATTTTTGTAATAAATTTTAGAATTTTAAATGTATTTATCTCTTACTTTTATCTACCATATATCGCGTGGCATGGTTAATTTCTTTCAATATGAATTTCTGTTTAGGTAAATGGGTAAGAAATTGATTGTGGAAAATAAATATTGTCTGCTCCGATCATTTTTGCCCTTTCTTTTTTCTTGCTCACGCCAGAACTTTTTCTGCCTGCCCCACCAGCGATTTCCAGACTTTTCTTCTCTATCCTGCCTACCTTTACCGTCTAAAAGAACATAAAAATCTTCCCCAGTTCCGATTAGCTAAATTTAATAATTAAATCAACATTCACATATGTAAAACTCTTATGTGAAATTCCTAATCTTTTCTTATCAAGGAAAGTACGATTATTGAATATAATATGTAAATTACACGAGCCATCTCATAAATCGCAAACATATTGTCCTCTGATGCATAATTTTATCTAAGTCATCCTTTACAAAATGGTCCTACTCAAAGTGGATTCGTGCACCCTAAAGGAATGATGTTGTATTGATCTTTTTTCTCTTGAGAATCCTTCTATACTTAACTTGAAGATGGAAAAAAGATCCGAGAGAAAAGTTAAAGGGCGGAATAATGGTAGACCTTAATGGCATAACGAGCTTTTACTGTATATTTTCAGTTCATGATTAATATTTTTAGAATTATACCATATTGGCCGATTCAAACAGATACAACTCAACCCTTCACCCTCTGCCGCTTTTAGTCAAGATCGATCCTATTGGTCAAAGTCAAACATATTGTTCGTGCTGATGCCTGAAGAAATCGAAAAATAAATTAATTGAGATAAAAATTGAAATTCTTTTTTTTTTTTGGTCAAAATCAAAGTTCAAATTGGCCCAATCAGTCAATGACCAAACGTGGCAAGGGGACCCACCGTGGAATAAGGATTAGATGAAACTGTTGATGTTAAACACTTATTCTCAATTTTATGGTTTATTTCATGTAGACATTTGGAATTTCATTAGGAACTCGGAAGTTGGAAAAATCTATTTTTATTTTATTTTATTTCAGGTGGTTTTCCCATTAGGATTGCTAATCTTCAGTTCGATACATTTTATAATTCTCGAAATCTTGTGGATATTTACTGTGATTTTCTTCATCTTTTCCCCTTATTTTTTAGCATTTTCTCTACATGTCTAATGTAAAATCAATAATTACATGAACATAATTTATCCACAACAGCGTGACGACTAAACAAGATACAGCCCACTTATTACAACAGCCCCCACTTATAATCAGGGAGGTGAGGACACCTGGAGTGCCATAACTTGGCACGCCGGGACACTTAAGTGCCATAACTTTAAAATGGTACACTTAAGTGCCATCATCGGAGTAAAATGGGACACTTAAGTGCCACTCCGGCGAAAATCCGGCCAAATGGCTAACGTGGCAATTTTCCGGCGAGTTTAGTCCAAAACGGCGTCGTTTTGCACGCTGACGTGGCAGAGAAAACGCAAAAACGACGCCGTTTTGTGCCTACGTGTAAATAATAATATAAAAATTAATTAAATTATAAAGTATTCAAAAAATTTAAAAAATTAAGAAAAATTTAAAAATTTTAAAAAATTAAGAAAATGAAAAATTAAAAAAAAAAAAAAGGGTGGGGGAGGTCGAACGGGCGGCTGAGGGCTGAGCCCTCGCTGCCGCCGCCTCCCCGCCGTCGCCGCCTCCCCGCCGTCGCCGGGAAGGGCTGGCGACAGAGGGGGGAGGGTCGGCCGGGGTCGCCGGTCCCCGGCTGACCGACGGCGAGGGCTGCGAGCCCTCGCCGAAGCGCGGCGAGGGCCGTGACCCTTGCCCTAGATCTGGGCGAGGGCTCGCGGGCCCTCGCTGACCCTCCCCACTCCGTCGCCGGCCCTTCCCGGCGGCGGCGGGGAGGTGGCGAGGGCCCGCGAGCCCTCGCCGGATCTGGGCGAGGGCCGTGACCCTCGCCCTAGATCTGGGCGCGGGCCGCGACCCTTGCCCAGATCCGGCGAGGGGTCGCGGGCCCTCGCCGCCTCCCCGCCGCCGCCGGGAAGGGCCGGCGACGGAGGGGGGAGGGTCGGCCGGGGTCGCTGGGCCCTGGCCAGGGGCCGGCCGACCGGCGGCGAGGGCCCGCGAGCCCTCGCCCAGATCTGGGGTGAGGGTCGCGGCCCTCGCCGCGATTTGGCGAGGGCTCGCAGCCCTCGCCGTCGGTCGGCCGGGGGCCGGCGACCTCGACCGACCCTCCCCCCTCCGTCGCCGGCCCTTCCCGGCGACGGCGGGGAGGCGGCGACGGCGAGGAGGCGGCGGCGGCGAGGGCTCAGCCCTCAGCCGCCCGTTCGACCTCCCCCCACTTTTTTTTTTTTTTTAAATTCTTAAATTTTAAATTTTTTAAAATTTTCTTATTATTTTTTTAAATTTTTAAATTTTTTTAAAATTAAAATTTTTAAAATTTTCTTTTTTTAAAAATTTTTTTGTTAATTTTTATGCTGATTTGGAGCTCCGGCGAGCCACGTAGGCAAAAAATAATAATAAAATATTGCCACGTAGGATTTCCGGCAAGGGTCGCCGGAGGTGGCACTTAAGTGTCCCACTCGAAAAAAAAAGTGGCACTTAAGTGTACCGTTTGGAAGTTATGGCACTTAAGTGTCCCGGCGTGCCAAGTTATAGCACTTGTGCTGTTCTTCTGCCTATAATCAGGTATTACTAGCGCATCTCTCAATAATTTTTTCTTATAAAATCAGTAATTTTGATCATTCTTTTTTTTTTTTTTTGGTAAGGAAGATTATTCTTATTAATTGCTACTCAAATCAATATTCAAATAAAAATTGAGAAAGAGAAGAAGAAGCAATAAATAAATAAATAAACATATTTTTTTCAGAAAATAAATGAAAAAAATCTGCTCCCTGGGGAAAAACTATATAACCTGCATCCTCGCGCCTAAATTCAAATCCTCTCTCTCTCTCTCTCTCTCTCAACGACGATGTACTTCAACGATTCGCAAGAACCAGATTCCGAGCTCGCCGACGAGGTTGAATCCAACGAAGAAGGAGGAGAAGTTGCAGAGGATTCGCCGCCGCCGCCGCGCTCCTGCTCGCGCGGCCACCGGCCGTCCCTCAACCTCCGGACGCGGCAGGGCGGCGGCATCTGCCTCCTCTGCCTCTCCAACCTCCTCGCCGCCGCCCCTCCGGCGCCCTCCGTCCACGTCTCCTACGCCCTCTCCCAGCTCTCCCGCGCCCTCTCGGACCCTCCCTTCCTCCGGTCCCTCCTCGCCTTCCACGCCCGCCTCCTCGTCTCCCCTCTCGTCCGCGCGCTCTCGGCCTTCGACGACGAGCCGATCGCCCGCCAGATCATCGACCTGGTCGTCCTCCTGTCCGGCTCCGGCGCGGAATGGGGGCTGGCCGGGGAGTTCGCGGCTAGGGTTTCGGAGCTGCTCCGCTCCCGCGCGCTGGGGTGGAGCCGGCGCCAGGTTTACGTGGTGAGCAAGGCTTCGCGGCTTCGATGTCGTGGCTGTTCGGTTCTTTTGGCGTGTGATGAGAAAATCGATGGAAAGGAAGGCCGATTGTCCGATTCAGCTCTCATTCGCGAAATTTCGGTTCCTTCTGTTCTCGTGAAACCGTTCTTTTGTTTGCCCGTTCGCATCTCTCTCCTCTCCGTTTCCTCTGTGCAGTGTTTGTGAAATTTTGATTCCTTTTGATTCCTTTTGATTCCTTCTGTCCATGATGAACTCATTTTGCTCCTTTTCCGAAGGATAAGGTCGTTTCAATATAAGAATTTCACGTATCTTAAAGTCGTCGTGTCCCTTGATTGCAGCTCCACTGCTTTGGAATCCTTCTAAGCCACGGGACAACTGATATTTATGCCTCGATCAAAGATCAACATGCCCTTGTTGTTCATCTTATGGATGGTCTTCAATTGCCGAGGTAACAAGCAATGTATGACAAGAGATCGGGAATTTATACGTACGCTTGCACCTATGGTGTTCAGTCATCTCGATTGTTGTGCTTATTTTGTCCATCCATGCAGCGATGATATCCAGGGGGAGATATTATTTGTGCTGTACAGGTTGTCGGTCCTCCAGCAGGAATGCGGGGATGGCGAAAAAATTGATCCTTTTGCTACCTGTACCCCCAAGCTCATACGTTTATCGTTGGATGTCCTCTTGAAGACCCAAAGTGATGATGTTCGCCTGAACTGTGTAGGTTTGTCAACTTCTGTATTTGTCAACTTCTGTATTACTTGGAAGTGTGTTAAGATCACTGAGTTTCAGTTTGTGCCTATATGTGAGGTTTTGGCAACCGGCAGCAATGCTGATCTATCATTAGATTGACAGTTTATAATTTAATTGATTGCCATCAAATGAATTTAGTTATATCCATTCGAGACAATTCATTTGCATTGTCATTTATTATAGCAGAATCCCAATACATATGAACATTAATCACCTGCCACTAATTTCATTTTTCTTGGTCAGCACTTTTGTCGATGCTGGTTCAGAGAGGGTTTCTCATAGATCCATATGATGATTATATGAGCAACTCGAGTTCTGTTGAAGCTGATAGTCTCGTACAAGTCACAGATGATTTATCAGATATCTCTTCCCTCTGCATCTTATTTTCAGAGGCCGTCAAAGGTCCATTGCTTTCATCAGATGGCCAAGTCCAAATGAGCACATTAGAGTTAATTACCTACTATTTACATGAACTAAATTCAGTCAAGCAGTTTCAACTTTTGGTGGAAGCAAATATTGCAGATTACGTATTTGAAATTCTCAGGCTATCAGGCAAGTAATCTTTTACTCGATGATTGCTGTGTCATTTGTCATACACGAGAAATGTCATTAGCAATTAGATCATGCATTTGATGCCAATGGCCTTCTCTCAAGTTTATGTGGGTGAAAGTAGCCATTTGTTCATTTCTTCTATTTTATAAGTGCTTCTGAACGATATATTGGGAGACCCTCCAGAAACCCAAGTAGATTGCTTGTTTGTTTCTTCATGAGAAAATGGCACACATGGTCTCTGGCATTTCCAGGTTCAAGAAAAGAAATATTTCAGAGTCTAGGGATTTTTTAGTGTCTTGTACCTTCTTTTATAAATTAACTAAAACTATATTTCACTAAATTCCTTAATCCTTTATGATTGGAAATTCTCATTCTCGTGACAAAGGATTGATGCTGTTCATTGATGAATAGAATGCAAGGATCCTGTGGTCAGCTCTTGCCTTGGAGTTCTTGATCTCCTGTCAAATGCTGGACAAGCTTTTACACAGAGACTTGCAGTCGGCTTTGCTTCTCTAATTCCTGTCTTTGCTTATGTTGCTGAAGTGCCTTTTCATCCCTGTCAGCTTCAGCTATTGAAGCTCATCTTTAGTTGCATTTCTAACTGCCCTGGTGTGGCATCAACTTCACAAAGTGAACAATTGGCTGTTATTTTGGCAAGGATGCTTAGAAGATATAATGATGGTGAAGCAGGCATGCTTTCAGAATCATTCATGCTGGTATGCTCTATCTTGATGAGTATGATGAGTTCGCCAACTTCCCATGATGTCTCGAATCTAACAACATACATTCAAGAGTCAACAAAAGATGCCATTTTAGCTTGTCTAAGTGCCACCGGAGAGCACACAGACCTGCTCCCGCACGCCTTGCTTCTACTGAAAGAGGCCTATGCTTATGGTTATGAAGGTTACCCTGTCAACAACTCCAACAAGAATGGATTGCGACATTGGGTCATTGACATATGTAGAAGATGGCTACTGCCTTGGGTATGGACATCCATCAAAGGGGAAGAGGAAGAGGAGGAGGAGACTGTTCTGTGCGTTCTTGATATTTTTCATGCAATACTTGTTCACAGCTATGATGACCAAACCAGTGAATTCGCAGAGAACCTGATCTGTAGTTCTTGGTTCACCTTCTCATTTAGCTGTTTGGCTTTATATCCCACAGAGAGGGTGAAACACCGAATTTATTTGATGATGAGTTCACTAATTGAAGTTCTACTTGGAAATGATTGTGGGCAGCACATTAGGGATGCTGTGTCTTACCTTCCCTCTGATCCAAATGATTTGCTGTTTCTGCTAGGGCAACAGAGCTCCCATGATCTGCAATTATCCTTCTGTCAATCTGCGGCCCTACAAATTTTGTATTGCAGTTCTTTGTTTGATGAAAGGTATTTAGCCTGCCTATCCTGAATTCATGTATCTAGGCATATGATGTGTGTTTTCAATATGTCCAATTATTATTCTAGTGTGGTCCATAAATTCTTATATCATACTTAACATAAGCATCTTTGGCAGGCTTGCAGCTGATAAAAAAGTTTTAGCTTCCATCGAACAATTTATCCTTGTAAATGGGTGTGATCTGACAGGCACAGCTATGAGTTCATCGACTGTCATTCAACTAGTTGCTCTGTATAGTCTGTATAGGGGTCTTGCCAAGATGAGCTACCAAATGTCATATAGTCCAGAAGCTGAGAGGCTCTTCATACAACTAGTCACCAAAAGAGAATGGGATCTGCTGTCTACTAGAATTCACCCTATGTCGCTTAAATGGTTGTTTCAACAAGAGAGACTCTGTGAATCACTGTCTTGTCAGATCTTGAATTTCTGCAGAATTAGTCCCACATCTGACTACGCATTAATTGTCCATGGGAAAAAGGGTCGTGGTCTGGATGTGCAGTTGATTGCAGAATTGGTGGCAGCAGAAGACAATTATGCCGCAAGACTTTTTGTATACATATTTGAAGAGGTTGTTAAGGAAAATAATCAAGAGAATGACTTGACTTCTGTGTTGAGGCTTATGGAAGATGTTATACGTATCTTTCCCAAGGCTTCTAACAAATTTTGCTTGAATGGAATAGCAAAGGCAATTCACATCTTCTATAATGATTCAAGCCCTTCCTCACAGGTGTACACAGCCGTAGCAATTTTCATTTTCAACATATTGAGTTCGGTTGACTCAGATGCTCTTGCTGATGATGAAGCTTGGGCTGCAGTTGCCATGAAGGTGACTGTCTAGATAACTTCACCTAGTATAAGTTCTGCCCTAGATTTCACTATTTACACAGGGTAGCTGACTCCACTTTATTTTTTCTGTTATTTATATATAGCTGATGGAACACTTGATTTACTCGGGTGACATAGGAAAGTCCTCTACTTGTTGCTTGATTCTTGGCATTTTGTGCTTGGTTTTACGCCACTCAACAAATGGAGCACTAGTGGAGGCTTCAAAAACTGTTCTTCTCAACACTTCTTTGGCATCAACCTTGTCCAGTGCTATTCATGTGGTCTCTCCAGATGGACCAGCAATGTATAACATTGATGAGGGAACAGAGGCCGGAAAAACTTTAATACATGTGCTATTATTGCACTATTTTGCTTTTAAAAGGTTAGCTATCTCAACTTTTCAGTTTATCAAAGAAAAAGGTTAGCTATTTGATAGGATGTCCCAAATTGGAACTCCTTAAGAAAAGTACTAACACATGCCTTTCTTAGCATGCATGCTGTGTTACCGAGTGCAGGGGACTGGGATAATCTGATTGGGCAATCAACATGCATTGAGTCACCTCCTTTCTTAAGCATCAAGTGCCATGACTTGTGCAGGCTGATGCATTTCGGACCTCCTCTTGTCAAGCTCATCGCTTCATATTGTCTATTGGAATTGTTTATTAGGTTATCCAAACAGAAAGAGAGTGAGCATGAGGACCGAAAATGCACGAATAAATACTGGATGTCACTGATGGCTCTATTGGAAGGCTTACTTTTGTACAATGATACCAGAGTGGCAATAAACAGTAGCCTTTGCCTCACAATGATCTTGAAGTGGGAAATGCAGGAAGTAGCAGAAATATTCAACAGGAGAAGTATGTGGTGCAGATTGATTTTGGAAGAGTTGGTGATATCTCTGGCAGCTCCGTCTTTATCCTCTAAATCTTCCACTAATCATCACAAGGCTGCTGTCATTGTAGCTGTAGCACTGCTGAAGCTACCTAAAGTTCCAGAATGGATGCGGTCTGTGTTTAGTGATACCTTCTTGACTGGTATGCTGGGAAACCTCACAGGCAGTAATTTGAGTGCAGAGATTTTCCTCCTATTGCGTGAGCTGTTGAACTCTCAGCTCCTGGGTGCTGATCATGTGGCTAACCTAAACAGGCTGCTTCAGGTACTTTTTTTCCCTTTCATCTTGCTCTGCTACTAGTGTTACTTTCCCCTTGGCATGTTTCCCATGAGCTTGGTACTCACCTGCGTTTGAGTAGCTTCCTTATGTCCAGTCTAAGCATTTTTCATCCTCTCCTCTGGATGGCTAGATATACACAACTTGTGTGGACAGTAAAAGTTGATTTCAACTACTGTTTGAAGAATGCGATGACAGGTAATGCAGTACCAATAACTTGATAAATCTTTAATTATACAGGAATCCAGGACTCACGCGTATCGTGAAAATATGAATGATGAAAGCAAAGAGAAATGTCCGAAGAAGGTTATCGCTGTTGACGATGACATGGGAACGACTATCGATCTTCTCATTGATCTGATTACATCTGATTCGCAACGAGCAGAGGTTTATGGAGGACTTCAAATGGGCAACAAGAGATTGCTGGACGAGATAGAAATGTTTTTCAGGTCAACGGCAGCAGATGATGTTACGAGAAACTCATAGAGATCCGATAATACTGTGGTATCATATTTTCGATCTACAAAGATACTACACTGGAAGTTTCAAATGAAATCACACCAACATATAAAGTCATTACACATCTAAACTACAAAAACTCCTTTGAAATAAAACCTTAGGAGATACATAAACATCCAGCGACCGGAGGATGAGTATCAATATTCTCAATGAAGGGACAACTATCTTGTTCAGCCAAACCATCGTCAAAGAACATACCATACAATTCTGGATATACGTGAATGTTTTTTTTACCATTTATTTTTGGTCCCTCACCTTTTTTTTTTTTTTTTTTTGCCTTTTATTTATCACTTTTCTGATAGTGATAACTGATTGTTCAAACCAAAGCCTTCTAATTCCTTCAAAACTGAGTCCTGATACCCTCTTTAGGATTTGGACGTTGTGGTTATATTCGAAATCACGATAATCATAATCATATTATGGGCGCACAATATACTTTGCCATGTGAATTAAGCTCGATTAGAAGTCGTCTAAACTCCCTCAATAGATGATACTATAAGAATTCCCAGATTCGAGTTTCTCACTTCCATCTTCTGTAGATCACGTAAGAGTACAAAAAGCGTCAGCATTACATCCATACAGGGGATAAACAATTCCCACAAAGTATTGTTCGATCTCGTTTATCTCGTAACTTCCTCCACAGTTGCTGGTGTAGACATGAATTGTAATCCATTTTTAGGACACGTTGGATATGGATCTCGACGGTCCAAAACTTTGGCTGTCTCTGGCGGAAGCATAGATGATTCCGCATCAGGAATTGGCAGGTGGTAATTTTATTAGAAACATGTCAAATTCTGAACGGGATACATTGGCATAGTCTGTTTTGTTAGATGGACGATTCGTAACAGAAAGCCCAAGAAAACCCCCCTCAAATTCCTCGAAAAGTTTTTCCTTGACCCTAGGGAGGCAGCCACAAAACTACACTACTGTTCCTTATCCAACTGAGCCTTACCATGACAGGAGATTGTACTGATGCAGTTGTGATTCCCATTCTTCCATCCTCGTCCTGAAGTTTTCTGCTTCTCCTACAGAAGCACATGTATGTCTTCTTCCGTGGTGGCGCGGTCTCAGCTTGACTGCGCCCCCCTCTCTTCTCTTTATTTTCAACTGCAAACTCGCGGCTCCACCGACCATTTCTCGTCCGGCGCCTGCTTTCTGCTTCCTCATGTGCAAATTCAACGCCTTCCAAATCACGCCTCCAATCTTCTCTCTCCAACCGGGCTTCCTTGATTTGACTCTGGCGCCATCGCCCGAAAAGAATGCTTTGGCTTGGGATTCACACGCTACTCTGGACTTGTCCATGTTTCCTTGTTCTGATTCTGGGTTGGAATGACCTATCTCTGCTTGTGGAATTACACGAGTGTGAGGACTATGAAAATAAAACAACTGGAGAGATTTGGATGAGAAAGGATCGACTTTGTCCACAGTAATTACCAAAGTAATCCAAGAACTAAGATACAATCAACTTAGGCCTTGGATCCCCTAAAGACTGTGGTTAGTGCCATTTCTTACTAATAAATCCGATGGTTTAATCATGATTTCGAGTCTGATTTCATGTGCAAATCAAGCTTTCATGACTATCGTGACTGCCAAGCAAAGCTCGCTCCCGATCTTAGACCGTCGCCTACTGATTTAGTCAGGTTTGAACAATTCGACCACGCGAACATTCCTCTATAAATCATTATTATCTTGCGTCTAATAATCAGAGCACTCTTTTAGACATGTCCTTCAACTTATGAAGCACAAACCAACTTTATCTAATTCGCTTATCTGCATCACCGTTGCTCCTAAGCCTCCCATTCATTCTGCATTTCGAGTTGCATAAGGCGAATCACACGAACCAGACATATAGCAAGTTCGACTTTCGTCTATCCCTGGCCTAATTCTACGCTCAAATTATACGAAATCCGAAAAAATAAGAATAATTAGTTAAATATAAATTGTTGTCGATCGTAAATATGAATGGTTATTTTTCGAAAAATAGTTTCTAAATTTTGAATTTTTTGTGAAATGAACACACCGTTAGTGACATTCGACACCATGGACATGCAAAAGAAAGAACTACGTAAATAAGATAAAAACAAATTCGATGTTTTTGCTTACCGCGGTGTGTACACCTCTCCTCAGTGAACCTCAGGAACTGCTGCAGTGGCCATCCGCCGATTCAAATTGTCTCGTCAACCTCAGTTGGAAAGTGAACAGTGGGTGACAGGGTGTGTCGTTTCTAGGAAATTTAAAAGCAAGAAGAGATCCTTCCAGGTTGGAGGAAAGAAACAAAGAAGATTTTCTTTCCTATTTTTGAGAGAGTTCCCCACGATCATATTTTTCCTTTCCCTGGGGAAAATCAACCTGGAGGAGGATTTTTGGGTTTTATTTTTGGAAATTAATGTTGTTCTTTATCCGGTAATTTCCTACGAAAATTTTAGAAATTCAAATGGCGGATTTGCTGCAGATCCCCCATCCAAAGCCACGATGACTATATGGTTCACATGGTATTGGACCAAAAAAGGGAAATTTACCAGTCAGTTTAAACTTATTATACAGTAATTCAGTCCTCAGCTTTGTAATATTACCGATTTAGTCTTGAACTTTTAGTCATTTCAATCAATTTTCACTGAATATTACTAATATGGTGATGTACCGCGTAATACAACTAGTAATGACTAGAATGTCACGTGAAAAAATTTGGATGAAAATTAACCGAAAAGACTATTGAAATTTCGTGCAAAAATTTAGGACTAAATTAGCATTTGTATAATAAAAATTTAGAATTAATTGGGTAATTTTCCATTAAAAAAACAAAGAATCCACCGACCCAGGATGCTTGTAAAGCCAATTCACATGATTTGATAATTTCATGCGTTTGGATGGCGACATGTTCATGCAATAACAAAACATCTCCAATCGTTGACCGGAAAGAGGAAACTAAAAAAAACAAAAACAAAAAACATCAGCGGCTAGCTATACGACTAATCACTGAACACGATATTGCATCGAATTACAATAAGAAAGACCGTTTTCGTGCCTGCAGACTACGATCACTGATACGACACCCGTTGCCAAACGTGGGGTCCTGCGACGGTGACGGTCGTGTCTCCATAGATTCCAGCACGAGAGATATGATTATCTCTCGTGCATTCGCGGTCGTGAGAGTAGTTGCCTGAGAACAAGGCCACCTCGATCGTCGCCTTGATCATCGCCGGTCGCCATCTTTATTTTGATCTCATTTTCTTAATTTTCTATCCTACGTCTCGTCCGATCAGGGTAAGCCTATTTATCACAGTTTCTAGACGGGGATGATCCGATCTAGTTTAAATCTGGATTTTTACTTAGTCCCATCCTATGGGATTAGAGGTGTGCAAAAGAGCAGCCTAACCAAACTAGCCTAGAATTGATATTTCCGGTTCTAATTTGTTTGAACTGGTGAGTACCGATTCGACTCCCGGTTCTAAGTATAGAATTGCTTTTGATTTTAATGTTTCAATTTTTCATATCAATATCCCAATTTCCTCTTCATCTCTGTCCATCTCTCGCCTCACTCGTCTAGCGGTCTTGCCTCCCTCTCTCACTCTCGCTCTCGGTGGCCTCTGGCCTCATCGATCCCTCTCACTTTCGCTCTAAATCGCCTCCGGCCTCATTGCTCCCCCCTATAACTCTTGCTCTCAGTTGCCTCCAGCCTCTAACCTCATCGCTCGCTCTCAAGTCTCACACCTCTTCCAAAATGGGGACATTTCCACCGATTCCATGGACCCGCACAGGAACCAGATCTAATTCCCAAGTAGGTCCATGAAATCAATGGGTGATTCCCGATCCAATTTTTCAAAACCGATCCTTAGTGGGACCGATCACCCCTACATGGGACTACCATTCCTACCCGAGCGCAGCCATAGGGTAAAACATGACTCATGATCTTCGAGTGAACTTCGTACTTTCCAGCCAAAACAGAATCTAACTTCAGAAACTGACAGAGATCTCAATCTCATGGGAGAATAAAACAGAAGAATTTCACCTTTAAATTGATGAACAAAGAGACATGAAAAATGCAAACGCCAACCCAGAAAAGAAAATCAAAATGGGGAGTTCGAGTACCTAGAGCTTTCGCACAATCAAGATCAAGCATCTATAATCATCTATCATACTATGCAATGAAAAGAGACTTACACAAACTCAAACTTTAAATGCACAAGCGCAAGAGGAAGAGCATATCGCCACTGCACATTAAGCACCGTCGAGCTATCATGCTCCTCTAGTTCTCAGTCACCATACACACTAACTTGTGACATGTCTGTCTATCCATCGACATCAGCTACTAAGAGAACATATTTATCGATCAAGATTGACCGGAATGCAATATACAGTGACCCAGAAACAAGCTAAATTCAACACTAGCGTGCAAATCCAAATGAGCTGACCTGTCGAGACGTCTAATTCACGGAAGAGCAGCACATGAACTGTGCCCAGTATGGCCTTCCCTTGACCTTCCTCTTTTCCCTCTTGATGTCAGTCGGATATCTCGCGGGAGAGTTCCATTCTTGGTCCATTTCTTTCATGGCAGCCCCCAAATCAGCAGCTTCAGAAGAACCTAAAATCGAGCTCACTGTCGTCGCCGACGCAATATTCTTATCACTATCTTTCACTGCGTCATCATCTTTCGCAACTATGGGAGCTGGACTTTCTTTCGGGCTCGCTGACTTCAGCTTGCTCTCACGGTTAGCTTCCACCAAGAGGCTCTTCAGAGGGGAATGTTGTTTCCCGGTGCTCCAGTTGGTGACTTTGGCGATGATCTCTTCGTTCTTCTTCCTTCCTTGAGAATCATTTGCTGCATGTGGGAGGGACGGGAACCAACCAGCTTGCTCAGAGGTAGATTTTGATTGGTTGTCGTTTTGCACAGCAATTGCAGGATTCTGATTATTGGTGGCTTCGACCAGTGTCATGAAAGATGGTGGATCGAAGACATCCGTTTTCTCTGAATTTTTTCCACCTGATTCAATATTTTCCAGCTTCAAGTTTGATTTTGCAGCATCTGTCATTGATTGGGGCTCTTTTGGTGGAAATACCTCAGGCTCCACAGCAACTGGTGCATCTGACTGAGTGGAAAGCACTGATCCATAATTCAAATAAAAGAATATCAATTAGGCAGGAACCAACTCACAAAAGAAAAGATGTACTCTTCAGAAAAAATTAAGCAGGGTGCATGACAAAGCTGACCAAGAACGAAAGCCTCAGAATATACTTTCTTTTGTTTTTTCAAAATTCGAAAAGCAAGAATAACTTGGAAATATGCCAAACATGAGCAAATTAAATAGAACTATACAAATTTGCATTACGATGTTGAATCAATTGCCTAAGAGATGTGCAGACCTGTTCCGGCGAGATTGCCAGATCTGAAGCGAATGCACATGCTTCCTGCTAGCATCTTTGCCAGAATTTCATTTATCAAGATAGCATTTGTTGCTAAAATGCCAATCAAAATATGGATATATGACCAGATATTGAGGAGGTTCGGTGTGCTGCCTCTAAAGATCACGAGAAACTAATCGCTAATTAACAAATAGGATAACTTGTTTTACTTGTTTACTGCCAAAACACAAGTACAAAATTTGCCCAATGTAGATCTCTAATTTGTACTGAAGCATATCCAGTGTCAAATACTTCCTAGGCTAAAGAGGTTAAACACCGTACACAACCAAAGCATCAGAGGAAAGCTTTTAAAAGGCTTGCTCATCGCATTTTGAAGATGTAGTAAGTACCTGAAATAGATCCCCAGTTGCCTTCTAAGCTATCAGCTCGACTACTTGAATCTACTGACGCGTCGTGTACAGATCCAGCAAGCTGCTGTTCAACAAATTTCTTATTGCTTTCATCTTGCAAAGGAGAACTAAGTTCAGGAACACTGATATCACTGGTGACTGTATTTGCTATGGCAGTAGAAAGCAGATTCTCTTTCTTATGATGCTCTTCAGATGTCGGTTCCTTGATTCTGGAATCCCCCTCATGAGATAATTCATGCACTGATGTGCGGACTTCAGTATCACATGCTCCTTGTATTTCAACCTTGCCACTTTTTTCACCTTCCTTTGCCCCTTCTTGGGTATTCAATGCTCCGTACACGATTTCTGACTTAGTTTCCAGGCGATGAATGATATTCTCTGCTGTATCCTCACATCCCTGAAGGCTACCTGTGGAAGTGGATTCAGCTGCATTTTCTTTCTTTATGTTATTTCCCAGAACATGTCCATCCGCAACATCCGTCCCAGCAACATCAAGGTCCTTCAAATGGTTCCCCTGATCACGACAAACATCACCTTCACTGTTAATCATGTCGTCTTGGACAATACTCTGCATCCCAGTTGATTCAGGAATTATTTGGCTCTCTACAGAGCTCTCGTCCATATTTTGTTTTTTCTCAGCATCTCCAACAATATGTGGTGTCTCGATTACAGAGCTGACATTGTTAGTACTGTCAATTTCACCTGTTATGCCACTTGTTTCATGACCTTCAGTATCCACCAGAGCAACCACCGTATTCAGGTCGGTTGATGATTTCATATCATCTACAGGAACCTCAATTTGCGATGAACTATTAACTACGTCCTTTGGTTCCATGTTCTCGGCTTTCACAGGCACATTGCTTTCCTCCACTGCAGTTGTTAATGCTTCTTTGGCAGTCTCTACTTCGTTGAGTCCTTGACTTTCATGAGTGTTGATGCTAG
This sequence comes from Eucalyptus camaldulensis, assembly GCA_019915185.1. Lineage (NCBI taxonomy): Eukaryota > Viridiplantae > Streptophyta > Magnoliopsida > Myrtales > Myrtaceae > Eucalyptus > Eucalyptus camaldulensis. Next base: position 32,366,938 of record JAHSVA010000010.1, read on the forward strand.
CTTGAGATAAAATCACATCGCTCTGAAGAGGCGCATCTTCATCCACAGGCTTAAGAATCTCAAGTTCCTGTCCTAGATTGGTCCCTGAAATATATACATTTGAAGAAACCTCTGCAACTTCCTCCTGTCCTTTTAAGTTTGGACTGGAAAAATCCTCAGAAACAGGAACTGAGTCATCTTCCTTCTGACCAACTGTTGGAACAGAACCCAAGTCATCAGTTTGCAGAACTTTGACTCCTTTATGATCCTTAAAGTCTTCAATGAACTTTTCGGCATCTTCTATCATAGGTATATCCCTAGGTACGGTCAGCACATGGAAGTTTCCAGTCTCTCCCAAAGTTTTAGCATGGCTATCGACAGGATCTACAGGAATACTTAACTCTAATTCTTGTGCTTTGTCCACTGTATCCTGAGGTATATCAGCAGAAACATCCAGTTGCTCAGAAGACAAGTCCGGGGCAAGACCACTTGGAGATACCTCAGAGAACAAAATGTCACCAGACTTCCCCAGTTGAAGGCCTCCATCACTTGGCATTACACCAGATATTTCTTCGTCATCTTTACATGGTACTTGAGAGCCTGTTATTCCCTTATCTAACTTAACATCAGTCTCCTGTGAAGTATTGTCTTCACAAAATGCTTTTACCGTCTCCCCATCAGTCATTGTTTTAACTTCAGCCGATGACTCCACAGGATCTTCAGGTTGTAGAAGTGAGGAACCAGGTACAGATTCATTTCGTTTATCATTCAGCATATCAGAGAATTTCTCAGCAGATTGCTCCTGCTCAGATATGAAGGGACCAGTAAACGGACCTTGAATGTTATTTTCACTGCTTAGCTTGTCATTCGTAACCCCAGAAGCTGCAACTTTGTCCTCGATGCCACTGCCCACCAAATGGGGATCTCTTAGAATAACTTCTGTCCATTGAAAATAACAAATGAGATTATGAACAGAATTCCTTTAATATTAGAGAAACAAAGCAGAAAAGTAAAGCATGGTCAGGAGGATCCATTTGTATAACAGTTGAACCATCATAAAAAACTCCTAAAGGAACAAAAGAAAATTCAAAATGCTCCAGAAAAACACAGAGAAATAAGTACTAAAAACAAGGACTCTCGGCAAACTATACATATGCATAGTGCATACAAAGATAGCCCCAGTTTTGACCATATGCTGTTTGGCATCAACACGATACTAATAGACAAGAATCTGTCGCAAGAGCAGAAGTTCAGGAACCATAATAAATTTAATAAGGAAGATAACCATCTAAAAAAATCCTTCCTCCAACTAAATTCATCTACTCCAAGCTCTTCATTTATCAGCAGTGACGGAGCCTTGGAGGCAGAAACAGCAAGTCTACATTTCTTTAATCTTCAAGAAGACAAAACAACCTAAATATGAAAAGAGTATAATAAGAGGAAGGCAGGAGTATTATACTTCCTACAGAGATCCCTCTGACCCATTAATGTTTGCAAAACCCATAGGCTCCAAAATAAAGTCTCTGATTTCAATCTAAAATCCCCTAAAGCATGACTACCAAGGAATCAAAAAGCAGAAATTCCTGATTTAAAAAATATCAACAAATCACCTCATATCAATTGCAATTCCTCCACACCTAACACCCACCTGTAGTTGCACTTTCACCAGAAACTTCCACAGTAGGATTATTGTCAGATATCTTTCTGGAAATGCAATCTGACTCATCATCATGCAAAAGACCTTCACTCTGTGTATTCAATCCACCATCCGGAAAGTTTGTAGCTGCATCCGAAAACACATCCTCCTCCATGGAAATCATTCTTTTAGGAGCTGCATTTTTACCCAGTTCAACTTCACTTCCCCCTTCAACTTTCGGGCCTGGAGGAAAAATTCATGTTCAAACGTTGGTGCATTTACTAAGGAAGGGTGTTTAAAAATTAGATTCTGCCCAGCACATTAATTCCTTTTAAATTCCAAAACAGTTTTTTCTTCTCACCAGTGACCATGTAGTGGCAAAAGAACACTTCTAATTAGCTATAACAAAGCAACACTTCCAAACAAAAACTTGGCATCTGAAGAGACTAATTCTACTCCAAACTTTAGTGTTCTTGTTTCCTGGACTGAGCACTCTGGCTTCACGATGTTGTACTCGTTTCGTCTAGTCACATATTTTCCGACCAAACACACACAGCCTTAGATCCCACAAAAAGGGAAGGTAAAAAAAAAAACACAGAAAACCACACCCGACCTCAATTAAGTCACGTCAACGAAGTCCAAAAGACAAGGCAAAACAGAATAAAGAGGCTCACCTGGGGTTTTGTGCTCGTCATCAGAACGCTCGTCGTCCGAAACATTCAAATGGGGGTTCTCATCAGAACCGGCCAGCTTATACCCTTCAACCTTTCCACACACCTTCTTGTGCGCGCGCCTGTGCCGGGCGCTCGGGTGAGGGTTTGGGAACGGCCATCCGCATTTGTGGCACAAATACACGCCATGGCCCTCGTGTCCTGCACCCAAAAACAGGAAACGAGAACAACAAAAAACCCCTCAACAGTCAAGAACCCATAAAACAAGACAAAAAAAAAAAAAAAAAACCGTTCCAAGGTCGCAGCCTCATCTGGAGAAAAAAAGGAAAAATGGGTACAAAACATGGTGCCTAAAGATCGAAACTTGCTGCGTTGGACAAGGGAGAGAGGAGCAAATTATAAGTGGGGGAGGGAGGGAAGGAGGGAGGGCACGAGGCACGGACAGACCTGAGGAAGAGTGATCCTTTCCATGATCTTGACCCTCCATCCCTGGCGTCGCAATGAAGATGCAGAGAGAGCGCTGAAGAGAGAGAGAGAGAGAGGAAGTTGGACTTAGCGAGAGGGGGTGGGGGAGAGAGAGAGTGATGCAAGGGAGACTTAGCGGAAAAGACAAAGCAAAGTCCTTCGCTTCGTTCTGGTTGCTGGTTGGTGCCGGCGAAAAGTGGGCGAGAGTGTGTGCGAAGAACGGTCCGACACATCGTTTTGGTTTTGGTAGGGTGGGCAGAATAAAATAAAGAGAGAGAGAAAGACAGGGACTGTAACGGAATTTCATCACGAGTTTCCGCAGCCAGCCCCTCGCGGCGCTTTGAGATACATACATACGTGCATATATAATGATTGTATTTATGCGTAGACCAAGACCAAACCGATTTGTGGCCCTTGAGACGCTCTTATTTTTTTAGGTCGGGAAGAAGTACCGTTTCATTCACGTTGAAAAAACTGACGAGTACACAAACTAAGAACAACCCAATCCATAATTTTATTTTGGGTCCATGCACAGTGGATCAACGGGAGGCCATTTACTTTCACAAGCGAGCGTTTGCAATCTTCGATAAGTGAGTGAACTTCTCGAGGATATTTGATCTACACCTTGAAACATTCTGGCTAAATATAAATTGTTTTGACTCGAACCCAACTCTTTCAACCTTTCATAAATTATTCTATCTCAACGCTTCACATAGAGTTAAGGTTTCGACATGGAGGGTAGATTTGATTTTCACTGTGCTCATGAATCTATCTATAAGGGCGCGTCTAATAACAATTCTGTTTCCGGGAACAGATCCTGATAAGAAATTATTCTTTTTTATTTTGTTCTGTGGAACAATTTCTAAGCATTTTAACCCGTTTGGTAACTGTCTGAAATTTCTGATTCTTGAATAGAATTGTGTTTAGTATCATGCCTATTGATTCTGTTCCAAATCAATTTCTTTTAATTTTTAAATAACTTTTTTTCTTTTCTTTTTTCCTTTCTCTCTTGTGTTCTTCTTCTTCTGGTGGTCGGCAACCTCACCGGAGCGTCGCCGGGGCTAGGTGAGACTCGCCTGGCCACTGGCAGGGCTGGGCAAGCCTCACCAAAGCTGGACGAGGCTCGCTTAGCCACTAGCGAGGCTGAGCAAGCCTCCAACAAGCTTGTCAGACCTTGCCCTAGCCTGGCAAGCCTCCGGCGAGCTCACCAGATTGGTTGCCGACGATCAATGGCAACCGGCAGCGGACGGCAGACGGCAACCGCGAGATGGCGGTAGATGAAGAAGAAAAAAAGAAAATGGTAGAAGAAGAGAAATATGATTTGATTCTTAGATTTGTTCCCGAAACAAAAATCAACTTTTTTTTATATTCTTGATTCTGTTCCAAATCTAATTCTGAAAACAAAAAAATAGAAATTTGTTCTCATAAACAAAACTTTTACCAAACGTAATTTTGTTTCCAAATTGTTCTCAAGAAAAAAAAAATTAGAATTAGGCACTGTGAATGATTACCAAACAACTTTACCAAAAAAAATGGTTACCAAACAGTGTCTAAGCTTCCTAGAGAAGTATCTACACACCCAGGAGATGGCACCAGCAACTTCTTTGTGGGTTACAAGTTGTCGACATTAATTTTAAGAGCACCCAATCGCGGAGGAGTCCAAGATCCCGGTGAGTTCTCCTTCCCGCTCCCTTTTCCGATGGGTTCCGAGCTCCAACGTGTAATATTGCTATTCGCAGCACATGCCATAGAAGCATCGTGATGAACTCTAGGTCCGGCACCTCTCTTTAGCATTTTTTTATTTCAATAGCTAGGATTCCACTCTTTAGTCCATGGACAGATCAGGAACAGGTGCGCCTTTGAGCCCTTCCAAACCGTTGCATTTTGACGTTGCGGTTTGCCTTTTGACTCATCACTTGAACCCAAAGTTTTGGTCCCATTTTAAAATAGTTAACGGTCCAAAACATCCCACGACAAGACACTTAACTCATACGGCACATCAAGAAAACGGTTGACACGGTTGTTGAACATCTCAATTATAATAATACTCTTGATCCGCAAGACACATCAATAAAATGTCTAATAAAACTCGTCAATCGCGGATTGTCTCAACGGGCGGGATTCAAGTGAAGTGCGTGATATGTCGCGACAATTGACGAAGCATGTATAAAAGTTAAAGATTGAGTCAAGGAGGATCCATCAACCACGAAATAAACATCACCAATTTTAACTTACGAGACTTTAAGGGATATTGGAACCCATTTATTTGTTTAATTCGAAATCGAATTTAACAATTTAATTTGCTATTGATCATCTTCCATTGGATTTTAATTACCAATTGGAATCATTGAATTTTGGATAACCACAATCTCATAAAAATTAATATAAAATAGGGGTCTGCACTGATATTGTGAAACTTGTCATGTTATATCTTTCCCTCATGCAATTCTTTTGCCTTGCTTGACCAACATCCCTTTCCTATAGCGGGGGTTCTATCTCGAAAAAGTAAATGTTGCACTACATTTTGACCAATGAGAAAGATGGAGACTAGGATTAGTCCGGGACCCTTCTATGGTACCTTGAGAAATAGATTCTCCTTCTCTCACATCGTAATCAAAGCCATAATTCTTAAAAAAAATGTACCATACCATGACATACGAACGCTCGGTATGGACATTACCACAAAACTTCAACCTAGATAAATCTAGATTGGCCTTTGTAGTGAGAGTTGGTCAGTAACTTTCTCCCGCCCAAGGGACTGCCAACTAGCTTTTTAGGCAATCTTGCCTCTGTACTATAAAGATTCCCAACATATCATGGAGTTCCATAACCCCTACTTTCGCAGGGGGGACCATGTCGGGAGCCCCCAGCGGCTTGATTTTTCAAGACAAGACATCAAGCGCCGTAGCCCACGCCATGTGAATTGCATCCCAAGGATCTCGGATAAAAGTTTTAGGTACGAACGAGATTCGCAAGAATTTAGTTGATCACATGTTGGGCTGTGCAATATAGCCCGGTCGACCAGAGAAATCGGGACCGGGGCCACCATGCTCCTAAAATGAATTTTTGGCCTGGGCCAACCTAGTCTTTCGTGGTTTAGGTATTTGAAAGTCGATTGGTGAGAACCCGACATTAAAAAAAAAAAAAAAAAATGAATAGCTTGACCTTCTACTTTTGTCGCTCTCCCTCGTGGCCTGCCTTCTCTACTCTTACCTTGCTTGTAGATATCTCGACCACCACCAAGCCACCGCCGTGCTACATCAAGGCCCCATGGTGCGTGGAGCACCACCACAAGGTTCCCACCCTCAAGTTTGCCTAGGTTGGCCCTTTGATTGAATGGACGTAAAGATTGTATATGGGCGGTGGTCAAACCCATCTAGAAATAAGTGACATTAAATTAATTTTTAGCTATTACATAATAATAATAATAATAATAATAATAATAATATGGTATTTAGGTGACTATCTACGATTGTTGCATATGCCGACTCTTTTACCTATACTGAAATTAACTTCTGTAGAGTGTTTGATTCATTAAATATTTTCCTAAAAATAATCGTTTGTATCTCTTGAAATGATTAGTCAATAATTTTTTTTTGTTATTGACAATAATTTATATCTAAGCATTTTCATGGACGATTAATATTCTTTTTTATATATTTTTGTAGGCTTTGTTTGTTTTGCCAAATGAATAATTTGAAATTTTTTTTCCGGAAAATGACTGCTTGTATTACTTGAAATAATTAACCAATCAAAAATATTTTCATGATTGATATTTATGTTTCTTGTTCAATCATTTTTGCAAGTGTTATAATCGAGTATTTTTGGAAAAATAGTTTCCCAATTATTTATTTTTCATGAAACAAATGGAACCTTTAGGAGTCTTTGTTTTTTTTTTTTTTTGGTAAGTAATAGTCTTTTCTTCCCTCTTCCTAATCTTATTTGAATATTATTGGAAGAAAAAAGTCCTCAAAATTAGAAATACCATCCTCGACTTCCCCCTCCATCTCGATTATTCGCATCGCATTTCAAAACTTACAATTGCCATCCATCTTCTCCTTTTGTATTGGATTTCAAGTTGCATCTCCTGCCCACAAATAATTTACCTAGTCCTCGATTTCTTCCCCGAACTATCCAATCCTCAAAATTGGATTTCATTTTTCTAGTGTAGATTTCTAGAATGGATAAGGGCAAATAGGTTTTTGTTTTTTAAATTGGGGACGTGGGAAATCTAGATTTTGAAATGTGAGCCGGGTATTTGACATGGGAGCGGATGGTTCAAATCCAAAATCGAAAGTAAACTATAAGGACTATTTGGGCCGTAAAATGCAAGGCCCATTGTGGAACTGAGGAGAGAGCATCCTTCCTGAGGTAGAACATGAAATCCAAGTAGTTCGAACCCTAGCCCCTACCGCTTCTTCTTTCTAAACTCCCAGGTCGGCATATTTAGTCGGGCCATTCACGGAATTTTAGTTCAAGAATTATGTCTAATCTTTCGAATCTCACAAACTGCATGCAAACTAATTTTGAGTCAAGGCAACTTGCATAAGTTATGGGTCTAGATTCAATTGATTTATTTGGCTTGCAAGATACTTCATGGGCCTCTAGATAGTCGGAGGAATAGATTAACTGTGAATAGATAAAGTCTATGAAAACTCTTCGAATAGATTCAGCGATGAATCAACATATTCTCTCACAATTCAGTATTTGATTTGTTGCCCGTGTGGGTACACAATTATTTATTAGGATTTGACTGAAATTTTGATGGAAAATGAATGGCAATAAAATTACAATAAATAAAAAAAGAAGAAGGTATGATTAGGTTTTGCTTTGCAAGAGCTTTCTGGAGACACCTAATCTATCCAAGTTGGATGGTAAGATGGCAAGATATCATGACTTTCAATCATAGTCATCCAATCTTGATGGTGTCAGTAAAATTGCATGCTTTCCAAATTAAGTGATTGGTATCATGTAAATCTATTCGCAAGCTTTTGAATTCCCTAAAAAGAGTGACTGAGATTGAAGTTTTTATCAAGTGAGATATCGTGGCTTTTCACCACGGTTATCCATTTGGCGTGATTCGTGGAATCTCGATCTCGACTTGCTTTTGGAAATCACTCCACATTTCTGGAAAGTTCGGGCCACCACCATTCCATGGACGGGTAGATCGGGTGAATTAGTCGTCGGATAAAGAGAATGAGCGGTCAAAGTTCTATAAAAACTGCTTGAACTATTTTAATAAAAGTCCAGGCAGCGCCAATGCCATCCCAGCATTGGCCCGCGTGCCCTCAGCCCAATGCAGGGGCCAGTTGGGCCGGCACAACGCCTATTTTAAGCAAGCCCATGGCCCAGGCGCAATGAACAATGCCCAAGGGGGCCTATCGGTCCGAGGTTCACCCTAGACCGACCCAACCCGCCTAGTCGTCATTCAGTTCCCAAGGGGACTATGTTGGTTGCTGGTCTTGAGTGCCCAACACCTCATCTATTTTTCATCGTATTTATAACTCGGTAACTTTGGGCGTGTGTAAATGTATATAATAATAATAATAATAATAATAATAATAATAATAATAATAATAATAATAATAATAATAATAATAATAATAATAATAATTGGTTTATATTATATATTTTGAACATTTTATTTCACATATTTGTCTTTGATTTGTTACTTTTAGCAAGTGGATATTTTTGTTGTTACCTTAACTTAAATTTTTATTTGATTTGTATCGGGATTCATAATTTGGTTACTCGATATCGCATTGTCAATTAATATATAATTATAAAGAATATGTTTGTCCTTTCAAGAAATATAAAAAATGAAACAAAAGAGAAGAAGAATTAATTAGTCCCTTATTAGCTTTGGAACTGGACCGGACCTATGGGGTTAGCTTCTTAGTCGCAAAAATTAGGGATCAATATTGTGCAGATTGGTCATTGGATTAGATGCTGGATCAGGCCAAATCAAATTATGTTGACCCATTTTTTCCAACCATTTTTGGCCCATCTTGATGAGGGAGTGAGCCCATCGCATGTTTCAGATGTGCTCTCTTTCTCTCGATGGGACAAATCTTGAAATTGGGTCATTCATAGCTGCGAACGAATTCTCTCTCTCTCTCTCTCTCTCTCTCTCTAATGACTTGTTTGTGATGTGAGTCCAAAGTATGGAAATGGAATGGAAAGGTAGAGAGAGAGAGAGGTTTATAAGGAAAAGCCGTCGCTCATTATTTTTTTCGATGCCTCATTTTCTTGGCAGTTAAAGGTCGTTATTTTAATTGTTCTTTCAATAAACGAAACTAAATTTGGAAAAAGTACCAAAATAGTCTTAAACTTTTTGTATCGGTACCAATTCAGTCATAAACTTTTTAATTGGACCAATTTAATCATAAACATTTTCATATTAATATCAATTCAGTCCATTCGGCTAATTTAAGCTGGAAATTGCTGACGTGGCCGCCAGTGATCTTACGTGGTGCCACATGGATAAATTTTATATTTTTTTATATTTTTTCGGATTTTTTAAATTATTTTTTTTCCTTTTTCTCTTTTCTTTTTTCCTTACCCTTGGCCGGTGAGGTCATTGGTCGGCCAACCATCGCCGGCCACAAGCTGGTCGAGGTAGGGGGGCCCCGCACCCTCGCCGGCCATTGGTGAGAGCCGTCGCGCCCTCACCGACCACAAGCGAGGGCAATGGCCCCAACCCAGATCCAGGAGAGGGCCAAAACCCTCGCCCGTTGGCTGGCGAGGGCATGGCAACCCTTGCTCATGGCGGGCGAGGGTGCGACGGCCCTCGCCCAGATCCAGGCGAGGCCCATGGCGGCCTCGCCTGCCCAGGCGAGGCTCGCGACTCTATCGCCCCGCTTAATCCGATGCGAGATCTCGAACTTCCCCACACCGTTATCCCTCTAGAAGCTACTCGAGCTCGGGACGCTAACCACCTCCTTCAACCTCCGGGGGCCGCGAAGGCTCGGGTGACCATGTCGCTATCGGAGGCGACGAAGCTTCAGATGGGGTAGACGCAACTTGCATGGATCTGGGTGAGGGCCACCGCACCCTCGCCTGCCACGAGCGAGGGTTGCCGCGCCCTCAACAGTGGCCGACGAGGGCGCAGAGGCCCTCGTCAGCCAACGGGCGAGGGTTTCAGCCCTCGCTTGGATCTGGGTGGGGGTTGTTGCCCTCGCTTGTGGCCGACGAGGGCACAGCGGCCCTCGCCAGTGGCCGGCGAGGGCGCGGGGCCCCTCGCCCCGACCAGCTTGTGGCCGGTGATGGTCGGCCGGCGACCTCGTCGGCCAAGGGTAAGGAAAAAAGAAAAAAGAAAAGAAAAGAGAACAAAAGGAAAAAAAATAAATAATAATTTAAAAAATCTGAAAAAAATATAAAAAATTATAAAATTTGTCCACATGACGCCACGTAAGACCACCGATGCCTACATCAGCAATTTCCAGCTTAAATTAGCCGAATGGACTGAATTGGTACCAATGTAAAAATATTTAGGACTAAATTGGTCTAATTAAAAAATTTAGGACTGAATTGGTACTGATACAAAAGGTTTAGGACTATTTTGGTACTTTTCCTAACTAAATTTCAAGCACCGACTACGCCGGTGCATGGTCGTTTTCATAATATTTTTACTTTATAAACATTGTAAAAGTAAATCTTGATTTATGAGTTCTCTTTTTGAGCCATAAGATAATGGATAGTTGTCTTTTCCAGTGCAAGAAGTAGGTAATTTAAGTTGGGCGACCTACTTCTATCCTCAAATAGCCTTAATTCGCACATTTCTTATTGAATCGACAAAAGCGAAGCCCTTTCTTCAAAACTGTAGTTTTATTTTTTTAATTTTTGTCGAGAGCAAACCCAAACACATTCTCATCGTTCCCTTTAGTGAAGGAGATCTAGTTTGTTCTGAAGCTCAATTAAGAAAGAAAAATTGAAACTACCAAAAACTTTATGGTGACAAATTCTAAAACCGACTAAAAGTCCCTTTTTTCAACTGGGTATGTTGAGGAAAAAGAGACTTAAATAAAAGAGAAATGGAGCACACAATATTCTAATATATCAAACTATCATGAAAGAATTGTATGGTTTATAGATACCTAAAGTGCAACTCCCGCACTTTATTGTAAAGATAAGTTTAATCTTTTTCTAATAATTTATTTCTTGATAATTAGAATGACATTTGATGCGCACCAGTGATGAATCTTGTATTGAAGATGATGAACTGGAGTCGTCGACCGATGATGACATCAAACGTACTTAAAAGAAGGTTTTCAACTGGATGCAGCAGTTCCACTCTAGAAATGAACAAATTGCCAGGGCATTAACTCAACTTCTAACCATTGCTTGAACTATATAGCCGAAAAAAAATATAATGTAAAAGCCCGTAAAGTAAAATTTCCCTTCTTGAAAGAAAAAATACTGTTAAAAGAGGGGAAATAGATGTCGACAGGGCATGGGAGATCTTTCTCAACCTTCAACATGACAGTAGAACCGTATGTAGCATTATCGCCAGAAAGTGATCTCGTCATACAAGGGATGGTGCATAGGTTCTTGATAATTCTGTATGATGTGCATTCCACGTAACTCCGATATCATTTGGAGTGACTTGCATCCAGAAATATCCACTTGCCAGAGTGAGTTTGGCAGGTCTCCAAGCCCAATTAGTTTCTCGCAGTCTCTCACGACCAAACATTTCAAATCCTTGCACAATGACAAATCTGGTAGATACTCGATGGACTTGCATCTGGACACATCTATAAATTCTAAACATCTCATTTCTTTGAGCTCTGGAATCTCCAGAAGTGCGTGACAATCTTTCACGACCAACTCTACCAAACCTTCAAATTTCGAAAGGTTTGGCAGTTTCACTATGGACTTGCATCCATCAATGTATAGCCATCGGCAGGATAGGAATTTCTCCAGGGTCTGAATATCACGTAGTTTCTCGCAGTGGTTGATATTCAGTGATAATAGGGTCTTGAAGCATGAAAGGTCAGGTAACATTTCAATGGATGTGCACCCAGAGATGTCCAACCCTTCCAAGTACTCCAAGAAATCAAGGCCTTGGACTTCAGATAAATTCTTGCATTTGGAAATGCATAAATATCGCAGATACTTCAATTTTGCAAGATCCAGTCCTTTAATGGACGTGCACTCATAGATATCCAACCTTTCCAAGTATTCCAAGTTTTCAAGGCCACTAATTTTGACTAGATTCTTGCATTTTCTGACATTTGCTTTCCTTAAAAGCTTCAAAGTTGAAAGGTTCAGTCTTTCCATAGACATGCAATCAGTGAGATCCAAAACTTCCAAGAACATGAAGCTATTAAGAACTTGAATTTCAAATGGATTCTCGCAACTTGGAAGCACATTTAAATTACTCTGTTCTGAACAATCCATCAACCTCTCTAATGCTTCTGACGGACCTATTCTCAAGTACCTCAGAGAAACCAAACATTCGGCCTTATCAAGCCTAGGTAATTTTGGGCACACCTGTACATCCAACGTTGTTAGTGATACTAATCCTTCCAGACCTTTAACTTCTCTCAATTCAGAGCAAGTCACTAGCATCAATTTTGATAGATGCTTCAAGTTTGACAAATCTGGCAACTTTCTCAACATTTGGCATCGTGTAATGGAAAGCTTCAAAATTTCAGAGGGAAGCTGTGGGAGGCACTCAAGTGTTCTGCATTCTGAAATGGAAAGCATCAACAGTTCAGAGGGAAGCTCTGGGAGGCACTCAAGTGCACTGCATCCCGTGACACTGAGTTCCTTTAGGTTTATTAGGTTGGAAAGGATTGGCAATGTAGGACTCTGAAAAGTGAGATCTAGAGTTCTCAAGCCAGAGGGAAGGTTTGGCAGCAATTGAAGCTGGTCACACCCCAGTAAATCAAGGACTTGGAGACAAGAAAGCTCACCAATGCTTTCTGGCAAGCCATAAATACCAGTCACTGACAATTGGAGGGCCTTCAATGAGGACAATTCCCCAATATCGCTACAAACTTCTTTCAGGAATTTGCAACCTGTGGCAACTAATCTGGTGAGTTTCCCCAACATCCCAATAGCCCCAGGTAACCTTGTTACAGCTGACCTTGCCATTAGCAGAACTTCTAAATTATGCATGTCTCCAATGGAGTCAGGTAACTCTTTAAAACTGGTGTCTGATATATCCAGCTCAGTTAACAATTCCAACTTGCCAATTGAGTCGGGGACCCCTCTCAATGAGTGACACTGACTTAATGATAAGCGCCGCAGTTTCTGGATGTACCTTATGGAGTCTGGAAGTTCAGCAAGCTTTACACATTGAGAAAAATCAAGGGTGGACAGAGATGCTAGATGGCCTAATGAGCTGGGTATTCGAACCAATGATTTACAATCAGTGGCACTAAGAGTCCTGAGCTTCTTCATTGAACCCTTAGATATGGGAATTTCTTCCATCCGAGTTCCATTTATAAAAAGCTCCTCCAATTCTTGTAGCTGATTCACTTCTATTGGTAGTTTTTCGAGTCTCCAACAGTTTCTCACATCCAAGGATATTATCATATTAGGGTGTGGATGTTTCCGATAGAAGGGTGCACTTCTGTCAGATTTTCACAACTTCGAAGAATTAAAATCTCTAGATGCCGAAAAGCTGTTAGATCAGGAGATGTTTTCAAGCCCCGGCAATTAGAAGTGTTGAGAACTTTCAGATTGCTTGCCGCCTGTAACAAAGAAAATAGGGAGACATGAGGCCACTGAGAGTACGTAATCAAAATAAGTAACAAAGAACGAACTTCTTCATCTTACACTGATTTGATTCCATCCTCCCCAATGCTCTGTGACTTTGCTCCTTGATAAGTCAAGTATGACTAATTTCTCCGCATGAAAATTGGTTGCCATAAAATTCGATGGCGAATTTTTCCAAAAAAGCCATCGTAATTCAGAAAGAAGACACTTGAAATCTCCAGAGAGGATGAAATTATTCATCTCAAGGAACCTTAAATTTGGTAGCTTTTCAAATGGTTCCTTGCTGCACACCCTACCTAAGCCACTTTCGTTAAGACGGAGGGCTTTTATATTTTCAGTTCCCTGAAAGTAAGAATGCCAGGGATAAGAAACATAGCATCATGACAACTAAACTAAGGATAAGTGGTTTCGATTTAATTCCTACTCTGTTGCTTTGAACTAAAAACGTTTAAAACATGGTTGCTGCTACTACTACAATTAAGTTCATTATTCCTTATCTTGCTGCCTTTTCAATTTTTTAGGAATTGAACCCCATAAGTTAGCTGAGAACCTCTAATTATCAAAAGAAGAGCACCCTCTGGGGATACTGCTAGGAATTCCCCACTTAAAGTAGGCTTTTTTTCCAACTAGGGCCGGACTAATCTAATGCACTAACTCCTTTTTCCTCATTTTGATAAATAAGGAAACATCAACCATGAGCACAAGAGAAAATCAATGAAAACCCTCACCTTATTCTTCTCCAGGACATGTAAGGATTCCTTGTGAATCCATAATCTACTGCATTTCCAGGGCTCCTCATAGCCTTCCTGCCGAACAATTTCCCTACCAAGATCTCTCAATTGGTCATGCATTAACAACCTATGGTCATTTCCCACTTTTATCAAGGACATCGAACGCAATTCGTCAATTCCCACCCGTGGGTAATATTCACAGTCATCCCACATATAGGATGCAATTCTTTCATCAGTTCCTACAAAAAAACAGGCAATATCCAAAAATATTTGCTTGTGCTTGTAATCTAGTGCATCATAACTTATTTTTAACTTCGCTTGCACTTCCTCCTTTGGTGTTTTTCTTAATATCTTCAATGTTTCTTCCCATACTGCCATCCTTTTTCTGCACAGGAATGAACCTATAACTTCGAGTGCTAAAGGTAGCCCTCCTGTAGTAGAAACGATATTACATGAGAGATCCACAAATCCAGGCAAAGGGAAGTCCCTTCTGAATGCATTCCTGCTAAAAAGAAGCAACGAGTTGTTAGCATCCAATCCATTGAGTTCATATGAGTTGTCCACCCGAGCCTCATCAAGAACAGTCACTTTTCTTGTCGTTATAATGATCTTACTTCCTAAACCAAACCACTCACGATTTCCAGCCAAGCAGTTCAACTGAGAAACATCGTCCACATCGTCAAGAAGAATGAGAACTTTCACATGCCTAAATCTCTTTCTAATGATTCTAAGTCCTTCATCAACATTGAAGACATCCTCGTGTTTTTGTTTTAGAAAGTTGGAGATTAGCTGGTTCTGCAAATGGTGGGCACCCCACTTTTCTGATGTTTCTCGCACATCTGCCAAGAAGATACAATGATCGAACTGATGGCAGAGTTTATTGAAGATGGCCTTGGCTAGAGTTGTCTTTCCAACACCACCCATTCCATGGATACCGACAAATCGAGTTTCACTGTCATTATTACTTAACATTCTCATAATCTCCTCTACATGATCACTAATCCCGACCAAGTTCTCTGTGATGTCCAACTGTAAAGCTTCCTTTAACTCGGCCAAAACCTTCCTGACAATTATCTTAACCAACTCACCTTCATGTCTGAAATTACAGCAAAGTTCAATACGAGAAAAGAATCGTCAATATCTCCGCTGAAGCACATCCACAAATAAACAGGAAGCGAAAATCAACCCAATTGATGAAAAAGCCATCATTTTTTCTGCCGTAAAAACGAACATGACATAAAAATCTCAAATTTTGATCTAGCTAAGCAAGATCACGAGTGAAAAAGAAGTACCCGTTAGCAATTTTCTCTGATTCCCATCCCTTTAAGCTTCCTACTTCTTTGAGTGCTCGCACCCATTGTCGGACCTCCTCTGCCTCATAGTGCTTCTTCATTGAATGGAAGGCATCCCCGAATCTCCCCGTCTGGCGTCGCACGTCCCCGGGCTCAACTTTGTAGAAGATGGGCAAGACCATGTGCCCTTCATTTCTCTTGCACTCGATCATTTGGGCGAGCTCACGAAGACACCATTTGCTAGAAGCATAATCTGGAGAGAGGATCGAGATCTAGATATTACTGTTCCCAATGGCTCGGAGAAGATCCGGACCGATCTTCTCGCCAATGCGGAGCTTGTCGTCGTCCCTGAACACGGAGATCCCAGCATCAACGAGGCTGGTGTAGAGGTAGTCGGTGAAGCTGGTGCGAGTGTCCCTGCCCCTGAAGCTCAAGAACACTTCATATTCGTTCTCAAAGGTCGATGAAGCAGATTCCTCGATGCTCGCATTTGCTATCTTCCTCTCCTTCTTCTTCAGGAAACGTGATGCAAGCACAGAGAGAAGAATTACTGCGATAGCGACCGCCAAAGGAATGCACAAGGCCTTATTAATTTCCATTCTGGCTGGGGTTCCTTCGGCTCTAGGTTCTCCAAAGCAATTGATGAGAGTCGGCTGGACAGTTTATACCTTTCGTGGGCGCCAATTCCTCCGTTCTTTTGTACTTTTGTGCCCCAGAAAAAAAAAAAAATATATATATATATATATGTTTAATAATGTAAATTAATTATTCTATTTCTTATAATAGAAAAATAATTGAATAATAAGAGTGCGTTTGGTAATATTTCTGTTCAAAAATTGTTCCAGTAAATGAAAATATAAAAAATTATTTCTGTTCTGACAAACAATTTTTTAACAGAAGAATGTGTTTGATAAACTTGTATAATTTTTTAATTTTTTAATATTTTTCTTTTTTCTTTTTTCTTCCTTTTAGCAGGCAGCCTCGCCTAGTCACGCCAAGGCTCACGAGCCCCCAGCGAGGCCAAGTCGCCGTAGCTGGTGAGGCTTGGCCTTGCCTCACTAGCTAACGTGAGGTCAGCCGAGCTCACCTAGCCCTCGCCTTGCTGGGCCGCCACCAGGTCAGCGTCGCCTGGCAGTGGCTCGGTGAGGCTAACCTTGCGTTGGCTTGGCCTCGCCGGATTTGGCCACGCTCTGGCGAGGTCGACGGTCGGTCGTTGGCCATGGCCAAGGCTAGTGACTAGCCAAAGAAAAAAGAAGAAGAAGGAAAAAATAGGAGAGAGAAAATTTGTTTCTCGGAAGTGTTTTGGGAACAAGAAACAAGTTTTTTTTTTTTTTATTTCTTATTTCTGTTCCAAATTTGTTTCCTGAAACAGAAACAAGTCCCCGAAACAAAAACGTAAACAAACGCGTTTTTCTTCTTTTTTTGTTTCCCGGAACAAAGAAACAAAAATTGTGTTCATGACAAGAAAAAAAGAGTACAAACAAACACACCCTAAATTTGAAAGAGACAAAAAGTAAAAAAAGTAACTTTTTCTTCTCATGAACAATTTTTATAAATAAATCATTTCTTTCATTTCTTTTTTTCTTTTCTCCTTCTTCCTCGCCACTTCGTGTCGTTTGTTGTACTGGTCGCTGATGGCCAATCGTTGCCGTCGCCACCGCCACTAGCTAGAGGAGGAGCAAGAAGAAAAAGAGAAGGAAAAAAAAACTTTAAAAAAATTAAAAATTAAAAGAAATCATATATTATAAAAAAATTTGTAATTGTACCAGATGCATTCTTGTTCTTTTTCTATTTCAAGAATATAAATTTTGTATATTTACTAAATACGTTCTTTTACTTAGAATTTATTTTAGAGAATAGAAATAGAAAAAAGTTATTTTTGAAAAAAAAAATATTTTCTAGAATAAAAATGTTATCAAACATATCCTTATTTACTTATTTGGACCTTCCAACTTTGATCATTGGTGCTGGCCCAAACTGATGGATCATCCTTTTCTATGTTGGAATCTCGTGGAAAGTGATTGGCATTTGGTAACGTTTGTTAAAAAATTGTTCCAGAGAATAAAAAAAATATTTATGTTTCGAAGAATAATTTTTGAACAGAAGAACGCGTTTGGTAAACTTGTATAATTTATATTCCTGGAATAGAAAAATAACAGAAACACGTTTGGTAAATTTGTATAATTTTTTTGTTTCTTTTAATTTTTAAATATTTTTATTTTATTTTTCCTTTTTTCGTTTTTCGTTTTTCTTTTTTTTTTTCTTTTTTTGAGCTCACCAGCTACGGCGAGGCTTGACCTTGCTGGGGACCAGTTTCCCTCGATGGCCGGTCGCTGGCCATGGTCGAGGCCGGGGTCCAGCCAAAGAAAAAAGAAGAATAAAAGAAAGAGAAAGAAAAAATAAGAGAGAGAAAAATTATTTCTCAGGAGTGTTCCCAAGAACAAGAAACACATTTTTTTCGGTTCTTATTTCTGTTTCAAATCTATCTCGGGAACAAAAAAAAATAGATTTTTTGTTTTTGAGAACAAAAGTATAAATAAAAGCGTTTATGTTCTTTCTTTGTTCTCCTAAACCAAAAAAGAACACAAACAAACAAGCCCTTGGGTTTTTCACCGGTTCGTATTAGTTGAGGGACCTCTGTCAAGAAACCCCTAGGCGGCATGAAAAGGATTTCTCCCCGTGTTAATGATATTTTTGTGCAGTATATGCATTTATCGACTCTCTGGGACATACCGACATTCAATGCGAGCATCAACTGTCATGAATCAAGATCAAATGAACCCAAATCGGGATTTGATGAAGGCAAAACGAAGAACCCGAGCAAGACAGTCTGACAGGTGGTGAGGTCAGACATGCATGAAGCAGCAACAATAGTCTTTGCCTCGATTGCGAATCATCGTGTTTTTGTTACCTTTACTCGATTTCCATGTTTGGTTTGGTCAGGGTATTGTTTCGAGATCCCGAAGCCATTCATCTGATTTGTCATGATCGATGGATGAAGGCTTTCATGAGCGCGTATCTGGAAAAGGTTTGACCCCATTGAAAATCTGGGTGCATCATAGGAGCATAACAGAAGTTGAAACACATTGCTCCCTTCTAAACTTTGCCCCAACCTCATTTCTGGTTTAGGCTTTGCAGAGTGTAATTGCTTCTACGGATGCCCCGATCCGAAGGCTGGATCTGCTCACGGAATTCGAAACCCGAAAGAGGAAACGATCAAAGCCGGGAGTCGAGATGCTCCTTATTCGGTGTGGAGGTGAAACTCTTCGTTATTGGGTGACTTTTGCAGATCCTGCAAGGAGAGAAAATAGCTCTCTCCTTGTCCTCCCTCCGTTGTTTTCATTCCTCAACTCAAATTTTTCCGTCACAAAACACTCTTTTTCGCGTGGTCCTTTTTCTTGTGCGTGTACAAAGGGCCAACCGCATGAGTCAAATCCCGAAATTCTGCCTATTTAATTTGAAATAGAAAAGCATGCTTAGGAATGTAGTGCGTTAGTCGAAAACATGCCATAACAAGACACTTGTCCCACAAGGCCCATTGACGGAATGTCAAACAAGTTTAGTGAACATTTAGGGTATACTAATACTTTTTGATGGACAAGGCACATTAATAAAATGTCGAATAAAACTCATCGATCGTGAATTTCCAATGGGCAGGATTCAAGTGAAGCATATGAAATGTGCATGATGATTGACGAAGCATGTATAAAAATTGAAGACTGGGTCAAGGATGATCCATTAACTATGAGATAACCATCGCCGAGTTCAACTCAAGAGACTTCAAGGGATACTAGAATCCATTTACTTTAATTCGAAATCAGATTGAACAATTTAAATTTGCTACTGATAATCTCCTATTGGACTTTAATTAATAATCAAAATCATTGAGTTTGGATGACCACAATCTTATAAAAATTAACGTATCATAGGGCTACACTAATATTGCAAAACTTGTCATATCTTTTCCACATGCAATTCTTTTGCCTTGCTTGGCCAACATTACTTTCCTATATTGGGGTTCGTACGAGAGGTGCATTTGATTCTATCTCGAAAAATAAATTTGGTACGGCATTTTGACTAACAAGAAAGATAGCGATTAGAATTAGCCCGGACCTTTCTTGGCACCTTAAGAAATCAACCCTCATCATCCTACGTCATAATCAAAGCCGTAATTCTTCAAGAAGATACTATACTATACTATATTCTACTCTACTCTACTCTATGAGCGCTTCATATAGAAATTACAACAAAAATTAACTTAGAGTCCGTTTATTTCTTGAAAAAAAAATTCTCATTTTTTAGTGTTTGGTTTGCTTAGGAAAATGAGTCAACAAAAATGTTTTTCTACTAAAGCTTAAATTTAGGAAAACGATTTCCCCTTTAAAAGAATTGAAAATTTGTTTTCTAAAATGTTCTCCTTGTCTTGAGATCCTTGAATAATAAAATGTTTATTCTATAAAAATATTTTTTTTCTCTTTTCTTTATTTCTTTCTCCATCTTCCTTTGTTGGTTGTATACCTCCATGACGGTTGGCAACCGACCTTGGCCATGACACAAGTTGATGAGCTTGAGGCTCAGCTGATCTAGACAAGCCTAAACTGGTCGAGGCTGTTGAGCTCGAGGCTCGCCAGATCTAGGTGAGCTTTCATTTCGACTAATCTCAGCAAGCTCGAGGCTCGTTAAATCCTGGTAAGTTCGAGCTCTCATATAGTCGTTGCCGGCTGGTTACAAGGAAGTAAGGGGGAATTTATTAATTTAGGAATTTATGTTAAAATCTTACTAAGTGCTTGCAAACTGCTCTAGGTCAAGGGTCTGGACTAATGAGGTACTTCATGGGCCTCCAAGTAGCTCAATTTCCATGCCCGTGCCCTTATATTACAAAAAGTTAAGTGAAACATGAAATCATAGTTGTCAATTTGGAATTCAAATCATGAATAAAACCTCATAGATTCATAAACTGTGAATTAGAATCCAATCCAATCCAATTGTTACTTATGGTAAAACAACTTACATTCGCTTTTTTTTTCTTGAGCAAGTAGATAATTCAAAATAACAAGTTTTGAGTTACATACCCAAACTTGTGATAACTTAATTTCAAGCACATATTAAGCATATCATAAGTTATTGTAGAATACTATTTGAAACTTAATAGAAAGTGTATGTGTCATATCTTTAATCGACTGTTTACAGTTTGCTTAGTTTTTAATAACGTTACGTGGGAACAAAAATAAATATCGTATAGCCCATGAAATTGGATAAAAGCTACATTTGTTAGGTAAAAACAATAAACTATGAATAGATAAAATCTATGAAACCATTGAATAAATTCGGCGATGAATCAATATACTCACTTGCTCAGGCTAGGTGTGACAAGGGTCAACCTCACCAAATTTGGCAAGGTCCTCTCCTTGATGGCCGGTGTTCGCCCTCGTCCAGGCATAGCCCATCAACCTTCATCGCTACCCCACTAGTGACGGGGTGGTGGCCATAGGCGCTCCCTCCCGCCTGTGTTTTTTTTTTTTTTAATATTTTTTAAATGGAAAAATGGAAAAAAATTAAAATTTACAAAGATGAAATTGCCCTTAATATTTAGTGAATTCTAGCTCTTCTTTGAGACTGATATATGCATTTTAGACATTTTTTCGAAATAATATTCATTTTAGATCACCATTTGATAAAATAAGGGCATTTCGGGGCTTTATTTAAAATAATGTCTACTTTATATTTTTATTTGAAAAGATGAGGGCATTTTAGATTCTTATTTTGAATTTTCTTGTGAGATTATCATCACAAAAAAAAAAAAAAAAACATAAATAACTACCGTATGCTTTAGGTTTTGGTCTTGCTTTCTTGCATCGGATGAAAAAGAAGCAGAATTGTTGGTGTGCCGAGTACCGAATGTTCACGATGGCCTCAAAATCCACACCCAAGTTCCACATTTTCCCTCTCTCGAGTCCGCCCGATCAAGCAATTGACGAAATAGTTTTCACGATTGAAATGGAAGCACCCGAGTTTTTTTTTTCTTTAATTAATATCATGCCCGTTTTTTCCTTCGGTATCGAAATTTATAATATTCCTCAAATTTTTAAAAAAAAAAATCCTATGAAAAGAATCGTAAGTGAATATATATGCACACGCATTTCGACTTAAAAAGAATTCTGATCATACAAATTCGCAAAATTCAGAAAAAGCAAAGAGGGGAGAAAAAAGAAAAGAAAAACAAAAAAAGAAAAGCCCAATAAGAAAAAAGAAGAAGAAGAAGAAGGAGAAAATGTCACAAATGATTCTAACTTTCATCCAATATTCAATTTCATCTATGAGCTTTTGATTTGCTCAATTTAGTCCATGAACTACCACTTAATGTGTAATCCCATCCCTAAAATTTTAATTTATTCAATTTGGTTTATGAATTATCGATAAATGTCAAATCTAGTCCATAACTATTTGAAAATTGATCAATTTCGTTATTCTGTTACTTAAAATTAACGAAATTAGCTTCCATGGCTTTTAGTCTCTTAAATATAAAATACAAAAAGACATGTGGAATGTCCACATGGAAATTATCTTTAAGACGGGTCAAATTGTGACTATCGTCCAAAAAAAATACAGAACCACTTATTATCTCTATTTTTGTAATCAATGCTCTCATCTTTAGTAGACCCCTAATTATATATTGATTCATAATTTTAATAATCCAACTTAGTTCTACGTCATCAATTAATGTTTCACGTCATCACTTAACGGTTTGAACAATTGGAAAGATTAGGGAACATTTGTTAATAGTTTAGGGACTAAATTGAGTAAATCGAAAGTTCAGAGACAAAATTATTAGTTAGGGACTACATCGGATATTTATCGATAATTTAGAGATCAAATTGAACAAATTAAAAGTCTAAGATTGGAGTGCACTTTAAGTGAAAGTTTGGGGATTGTTTGTAACATTTTTCCAAGAAAAATAAGAGCAATCAGCGAAATTACGAGAACCTTCCACCAAACTCAAAATAAAATAAAAAATAAAAATTACGAGAACCGAGAAGCAACCGCCTCAATTCGAAATTCAAACTCTCTCTCCCTCTCTCTCAAACCACCATTTCTTTCTTCACTCCCCGCCCCATTCCATCGCCGCTCCCACCATGGCGCAGACGCTCCCCCTCCAGACCAGCAACATCGCCAACACCGCCGCCGCCGCTCCGGCGGCGGCGGCGCCCCGCAAGGGCAAGACCGTGGAGGAGACCTACCAGAAGAAGTCCCAGCTGGAGCACATCCTCCTCCGCCCCGACACCTACATCGGCTCCGTCGAGAAGCACACCCAGTCGCTCTGGGTCTACGAGGGCGACGGCGAGATGGTCCACCGCCCCGTCACCTACGTCCCGGGCCTCTACAAGATCTTCGACGAGATCCTCGTCAACGCCGCCGACAACAAGCAGCGCGACCCCAGGATGGACTCCCTGAAGGTCACCATCGACGCCGACCGGAACCTCATCAGCGTCTGCAACAACGGGGACGGCGTCCCCGTGGAGATGCACCGGGAGGAGAATGTCTACGTGCCGGAGCTCATCTTCGGCCACCTCCTCACCAGCAGCAACTACAACGACAACGAGAAGAAGACGACGGGAGGGAGAAACGGGTACGGCGCTAAGCTCACGAACATATTCTCCACCGAGTTTGTCATCGAGACGGCTGATGGCAAGAACGGCCTCAAGTACAAGCAGGTATAGACGGCTGATGTCTTCGATGCGCCTGTGGTAGCATCTTTCTCTGGGTTTCATGATTTGGGATTTCTTCAAGTTTGTTTCTTGATGTTTGTCTTGTACATTGCTCTGGTGGGAAGGTTACTGTCTCTGTTTTAAGCTGGCTTTTCTGCATCGGATTTCAGATGTTAGACTGGTTAGGCTTCTGTTTATTTATGTCTTGGATGCGCTTACGTTACCATTTCCTCTAGATTTCATGATTTGGAATTCCTTCAGATTTATTTCTTGATGTTAGTTATGTACATTGCTCATGTAGTAGTTTCTGCTCAAGGTTGTTGCTACTTTTTTAGGGATAGTAAACACACTCGTTTTGTTCTTCAGTGGAATGTTCTCGCCGTTTTCATTGGGTTAGTGGAATCAATTTGGTCGAACTGCTATAATGATCTGTTCCAATGATTTGCAGGTTTTCTCAAAGAACATGGGAGTGAAAGGCGCACCTGAAATCAAGGCCTGCAAGGCCGGCGAAAACTGGACCAAGGTCTCATTCAAACCAGACTTGGCAAAGTTTAACATGACCCACCTTGAAGATGATGTGATTGCTTTGATGAAAAAGCGCGTCATTGACATGGCTGGGTGTCTTGGAAAGACAGTGAAGGTCGAGCTGAACGGCAAAAGGGTTCCTGTCAAAACATTTGCTGAATATGTCGGCCTCTACTTAAAATCCGCCTCTAAAAATAGACCAGAAGCCTCCCTCCCAAGGTCCTCTCCTCTCCTTTTCTTTTTGTTTGATTATAATCTTTTTGTAGTTTGGGATGGTATCTGAAAGCCAAATTTACTTGATTGGGTCAGGATTGAGGAGACTGTGAATGAGAGGTGGGAAGTCTGTGTAAGCCTAAGTGAAGGACAGTTTCAACAGGTACTTTAAATACATTTTTTTTCCAGTAACAGGCAAATATAGAGCTAGTACTACTGCACGAATTTAACGTGGTGAATTCTGCAACAGGTCAGCTTTGTGAACGGGATAGCTACTATTAAGGGAGGGACACATGTTGATTATGTGACCAATCAGATTGCCAACCATGTTATGAGTGTTGTGAACAAGAAGAATAAGAATGCCAACCTCAAAGCCCATCACGTGAAGAGTCATTTATGGGTTTTTGTCAATGCCCTCATTGACAATCCTGCTTTTGACTCTCAGACTAAGGAAACTTTGACACTTCGTCAGAGCAGCTTCGGATCCAAGTGTGAACTATCAGACAAGTTCCTACAAAAAGGTTGGGCACTCTTTAGTGAATGTAATGAAATTGATCGATTGACTTTTAGATGACTTTTGCTTATGCTTGCTATAATGCAGTGGCAAAGTCTGGAATTGTTGAGTCTCTACTCTCATGGGCAAATTTCAAGCAGAGCAAAGACCTAAAGAAAACTGATGGGTCAAAGAGAGAGAACCTCCGTGGGATTCCCAAGCTTGAGGATGCTAATGACGCTGGAGGTAGAAACTCTGATAAGTGCACCCTGATTTTGACAGAAGGAGATTCCGCAAAGGCCCTTGCAGTAAGTGCTGGTACCTTTTGGATGCATGAGATGGAAAACTTCTTAATTTTGTGGCTGAACATTCTCAAAGAGTTGGCTAACCAAACTGAGGGTTGATGCAGATGGCCGGGCTTTCTGTTGTCGGTCGAGATCGTTATGGCGTGTTTCCCTTGAGAGGCAAACTACTCAACGTGAGGGAAGCCAGCCATAGTCAAATAATGGAAAACAAAGAGATACAATACATAAAGCAGATTCTTGGGTTGCAGCAAAATAAGGATTATGACAGTGTCAAATCTTTAAGATATGGTCATTTGATGATAATGACAGACCAGGTTCGACTCTTCTATAGATTTTGTTTTGTATGATATTTTCATCAAGCATGTGCCACTATTGTCAATGCTTCTCATAGTATAGTCTCTGAATATACATTGCTTGCTGGATGTGCATTTGCAGGATCATGATGGCTCCCACATTAAAGGCCTTCTAATTAACTTCATTCATTCATTCTGGCCATCCTTGCTCAAAGTTCCATCTTTCCTAGTCGAATTCATCACTCCAATTGTCAAGGTAGGGATGAATAAACTAACTCGATCATCTGAACATTTTTTGGTAGATGGACAAAAAAGCTTTAAGCCTTCTCTAATTGTGATTGCAGGCGACCCATAAAAATGGAAGAGAATTAAGTTTTTATACAATGCCAGAGTACGAGTCCTGGAAGGAAAGTTTGGGGGGCAATGCAAGTGGGTGGTCAATCAAGTACTATAAGGTTTGTCTACATTGTTGAAGAATAACTCAGTTACTGTCTGTAATGGGTAACATAGTTGAATGATCCTTGCAGGGGTTGGGAACAAGCACCTCGAAAGAAGGGAAGCAATATTTCCAGAATCTTCAATTGCACAAGAAGGATTTTGTATGGGTTAATGACCAGGACGGAGATGCAATTGAGTTGGCTTTTAGCAAGAAGAAGATTGAAGCAAGGAAGACTTGGCTTCGTCAGTACGAGGTTGGAAGTTCTGTCTGAATTATAAAAACACGAAGTACTTGTTGCAATTTTAGATGTGACTTAATGGAATTACGAATTTGTTTCCTGCAGCCTGGTACTTATCTTGATCAGAAGGAGAAGCTCATCAAGTACAGTGACTTTGTTAATAAGGAGCTGATATTGTTTTCTATGGCTGATCTTCAAAGATCAATTCCTTCCATGGTCGATGGCCTCAAGCCAGGTCAAAGGAAAATTCTTTTCTGCTCATTCAAAAGGAATTTCATCAAAGAAGCAAAGGTTGCCCAGTTTTCTGGTTATGTATCTGAGCATTCAGCATACCATCATGGTGAGCAAAGTCTTGCTAGTACCATAATCGGAATGGCACAGGATTTTGTAGGCAGCAACAATATTAACCTTCTCATGCCGAATGGCCAATTTGGGACCCGCAACTTGGTGAGAGTATTTCACAGAAGATAACCGGTTTGTTTACAATTTTTTTTTCACTTACATGGAACATGTCACTTTGGCAGGGAGGAAAAGATCACGCTAGCTCTCGGTACATTTACACGAAGCTTTCGCCGATTACACGGTTCCTCTTCCCAAAGGATGATGACAACCTCCTGAACTACTTAAATGAAGATGGTCAATCTATTGAACCAACTTGGTAATTACTCATTATAGGACCCTTATTATTCATTTTACCCAATATGAAATTGTTAACTAATACTGGTCATGTAATGCAGGTACATGCCTATCTTACCTACGGTTCTTGTCAATGGTAGCGAAGGAATTGGAACTGGTTGGAGTTCTTACATCCCCAACTACAATCCTAGAGATATTATTGCCAACTTGAGACATTTGTTGAATGGTGAAATGATGGAGCCCATGGATCCTTGGTATCGTGGATTTAGAGGGACCATCGAGAAAACAGCCACTAAGGAAGCTGGCGTCAGCTACACAGTTTGCGGGATAGTCGAGGAAGTTGATGATACCACACTGAGGATCACAGAGCTTCCAATTCGTCGATGGACACAGGATTACAGGGAGTTTTTGGAATCATTATCAACCGGAGAGAGAGATAAAACAAAGGATCCTTTTGTTAAGGTACCGAGCTTTAAAACCTTGTGCATCACAGCTTGTCTTTGAAGATTGTCGCTAAAATAAAATTGCCAATTGCAGGAATTTAGGCAGTACAGTGATGATGTAACTGTACATTTTGAAGTTATGTTGACAGAGGAGAACATGATGATAGCAAAGCAAGAGGGTTTACTGAAGAAATTTAAGCTGACCTCAACAATCAGCACGAGTAACATGCACCTGTTTGACTCAAACGGAGTGATCAAGAAATATGACAGCCCTGAACAAAGTATGCTAATTTTGCTGCTTACCTCAGGATGAGCCATATTTTAGTAGCATTATAACTTATATATGGTATTCTAATCCATGTCTCATTTTAAATTTTATCATCTTTCTTTCTACAGTTCTAGAGGAGTTTTTCCACCTAAGGCTTGAGTGTTATGAGAAAAGAAAGGTAACCTAAGTGAAAGCGAGGAAATGGTTTCAGTTATTCACTTATGCTCCGAGGCTTTTCATATGTGACTTGGTTGCAAATAGCATATTATGAGTACTTTTCTATTTCTCGCTTGCAGAAAATTTTGCTGGAAAATTTGGAGTTAAAGTTAGCGATGTTGGACAATAAGGTTAGGTTTATTCTCGGTGTTGTCCATGGAGAGATCATCGTGAGCAATAGAAAGAGAGC
Organism: Eucalyptus camaldulensis; assembly: GCA_019915185.1. Classification (NCBI taxonomy): domain Eukaryota; kingdom Viridiplantae; phylum Streptophyta; class Magnoliopsida; order Myrtales; family Myrtaceae; genus Eucalyptus; species Eucalyptus camaldulensis. The sequence goes on from JAHSVA010000010.1 coordinate 32,394,402, forward strand.
AGATCTGTTCCAAGAGCTGCAAGCAAAAGGCTTTGCTCCCTTTAGGAAGGAGACTAAAACAATTGAAACAGGAGTAGCTGGGTCAACAGATGATTCAGAAGAAATAGAAGAGAACTTGGGGGCCACCAAAGGAGTGAGAGCCAGTGATTATGAGTATCTGCTCTCCATGGCAATTGGCACACTGACCCTCGAGAAAGTTCAGGAATTATGTGCTGATAAGGATAAGCTTGTTAATGAGGTTGATGACTTGAGAAAAGCGACTCCAGAGAATTTGTGGTTAAAAGATCTTGCTGCTCTAGAGGAAAAACTCGATGTATGATTTTCAATGCCCTCTTCATCTTGACATTACTCCATTAACTTCTGTTTTGATTAATGCTTTCTGCTGTGTTATTCAGGAGCAAGAAAAAATTGATGCCCAAGCAGAGGAAACGAGAAAGGCAAGAAGCAAAACAAATGGAGTTGGCACAAAAGTCTCTAGACAAGCACCGAAAAAGCCTCGCCAGAATAACAGTAAAGCTAAGAATTCAGAAGCTCAAGCAGAAGTCACTCGAGGATCAACCATTGCATTGGAAGCAGGTTAGTGTGGAAATTGTGCTGTAACTTAACTGCTTGTACTATTATTATTTATGGGGAGTCACTGACAGTAGATGTGTTTCTCTTTCAGAAAATGTTGCTGATGTTGCGAAACCAAAACGGGGTGCTGGTGCTAAGAAAGCTCCAGTTCCAAAGGTGTGTTTGGTTTCTTCCTTCTAATTAAAAACAAGGCAACTGTCTTTGACAAAAATCAAATTTCTATTTTCATTTATACAGCCTAGAAAGAGTGCCTCAGTTTCAGATGATGACGAGGACTTCGAGTTGCTCAACTTAAGAGAACGACTTGCTGCATATAACCTCGAATCTTCACCGGATAATTCATCAGGTGAGAGCTTTTGCCAGAGTAACTTAGATTTGTTTGACTTAAAAATCAATTCCATCTGTAAAGACATCATGGCTACACGAGATAGCAAATAAGGAACACCTGATGTGTTGAGGAAGAGGTGCCACATTTGCCCAAAGTTTACTTGAGACATGTATTATTTGTTCTGTAGCCCGTAGTCACTTGGTGATAATGATTCTAGCATAATACATTTTTCCATGCAACGCAGCTCTAGAGGATAAAGTGCCTGAAATACCAGTCAAGGCGAAAGAACCTAGCAAAAGGGCTGCCTCGAAGAAGAAGGCCTCGGTCATTCTCTCAGACACTTCAGAGGAAGAAAATAGCAACGACAGTGGAGACGACGACGACGAGATAGTGGACTCTGAAGCAGAGGTGGCAAAGAAGAAAGGTGGCAGAAAACCAGCTGCTGCTGCAAAGATATCAAAACCACCTGCAGCAGCAAAGAAAGGTCAAGCCAACAAGCAGCAGGCTCAGGGAACGACCCAACGCAAGGCAGATAGTTCCACCAGTGATGATACTGAAGAGGTGGTTGAAGTGGCTCCTCCGAAAGGAAGGCCTCAGAGGGCGAAACGCCAACAGACAAGATACGTGGTGAGCGATTCCGAGAGCGAGAAGCCGACTGATGATTCTGACTTTGATGAAGATGACGTTTAGTCGATGGAAATGTCGTTTTTCCAACGATGAAGGACGCTGTATTATTTTGAAACTCGGAACATTGGATGCAAAGTCATTCATTAGTTTCCAGTAGTTTATGTTTCGTCTCTCTTTCTCAGAGGAGATGTTCCATTTAGACCCGTAGGTTCGTGTCAAAATCAACAAATTTTAGTTTGTTGGTTTCACAGCTCGCGTGGTTACTTTGCTCTCAACAAAATCCTTCTAAGGAATCATTTCGTTGTCCTATTTTTTTCGGCCAATTATTTCGCTTCGTTGGCCAGCTCATCATTTCGTTGTCTATACACGGATTAGGCTCCCCAATTCAACTAGCTTTAGGCTTTGTGACGAAAAATACTATACATATAAATAGGCTTCCATCGTCACCCTTAATCATTAACAACAAATTAAACTTATATACAATAACACCAAGGGAATCTTTCGATATTTTAACTTAAACCTAAGAAGTTGCTTTTTTCTTTTTTAGTACCGAGTTTCTGTTTATAGAAATTTGGAATGAAATCATAAAACCCATCTATTCTTAGAGTTGGGGATTGAACCCATCATCTTTCCACTCCAAAAAAGAATGGTGGCCACTAAGGCATCACCTTAAGTAATCATGGTCGAGATTATAGATGATCATCGACATTTTTTCTTGTTAAAAAGGATTTTTCTACCTCTAATTTATTCTATACGCATGCCAACAATGTTTGCACAACATTCGTCTCGGTGGAGACAAGAGGTGATTGTATAGATGTAATTATAAGCATTGGTGATAGGGATGCGTCTCTCCTGTACGTTTCCCCTATTTTTAGTTAAAGTGACGAAGGACACGAAATTGCCCAAGAGGAATATATTCTCTCTACCTTTAAAGACTACACATCAATACATAACTCAGGAGATATTATTCTTTGAACTGCAATTATAGAATCGGTGGAGCCCATGAAGGGGATCCTTTCACCAGCCCTCCCGGATTCATCATCACGGGGGGCATTTGAATTGACCCCTAAGAACTGCCATGCATTCAAGGAATTTGAATCAATCATGGCTTTTTGGCAGGGCCATGCACTATACCTTTCTGCTCATTAAACCACGAGTAGACAAGCATATACGATTACTTTATTTCAATTGAAGATATATTGTACGGTCGAATGAGACCTCGAGTCAATTTTCGTAAACATGACAAAACTCCTCTATCCAATTTAATCGAAGATAGACTGTCCTTGTCCGGATAATTCACTATTTTATGGCTTGGCCTCAAGATGTTGTGTTTAGTAAAATTTAAAGTTGTTACAAGTTAAGTTTTGTACTGGCCTTTAGTTAGATGCATCAAATGGGTGAGTTGAGTCAAATTCGAGTCAGATCTGGATTAAAAAGAGAGTGAAGGTAAGTGAGATTAAAAAGAGAGTGATATAAATGGGTTGGGGTCTAAGTAAGTTTTAAACCCAATTATAATCCATTTAACACTCATGTTATGTTTAAATTGATTTATAACCAATTTACTCAGTACAACTAACCAATTCTGACTTATTTAATACCTATATAGATTAAGAAATTGATTTATAACCTATTTTGATGGGTTTACTTTTAGTATGTGAATGGGTTGGTGAAGGTGGGTCTACTTGAGACACGTAGCACTTCTACAGATAATAAGCCCCTCGTGAAGTCCATTAATTGAGCCCCTGTATCGTTCTACATATAAAGTTAGGAGTCATAGTTGAGTATATTCGATGCACCCTAGTGCAAAATCTCTGATTAGGTTTTTCGCCACGAGCAATGGCTAATTCTAGGTATTGGATGTATTGGAGTCTTAGGCAAAAGCTTCAGGGACTTTTTGTTCCTCCGTGATGTGCAGAATACCGCTCGTGAGCCCTAGGCAGGCGAAATCTGTGTGTTGCCAAAACCGAAAACCTCTCATTTCTTGGTGCACATTGTACTAATGAATCAACCCATAGAAAACAAAAATTCATGCCCCAAGTGGAAGAATTCCAAGCCATGGACAATGAACGGCTTTCGTTCTTTGTCTTCATCCGCCTTTGCCGGAAGCTTACAAATGAAGAAGCTGGGTCGTTTCAAAAGCATGTGTTCCTTGCTTCTCTACCCTACATTGCTCGAAAGGTTTCCTTTTACTTTCCCTATTAATGGATTCACCTTTCTCCGAGCACATCGGCTAAGGCCCTACTCATAACCTAGACCTAGAATGTTACTTTAAAGCGGGGGAGATAGGGATTCCAAATCTGTCGCATCCGAGTTGAACTCGCAGTCACTCTGTGAAGCCTTCACGAGCTTAAAGAAATGACTCATTTCAAAGCCCCTACGTGTGTTCCCACTCGGTTCGTGGATTTGGCGAGCCACGGGGCTTGAAGACCAGTTAGGGAGGACTTGTACAGGGGCGTTTAGTTACAAAGCCCGCGCTACCCGACCCGAAGAAATACTAATTATATATTATTCATCAATGGGAGATAGAGCAAATAACATTAGTAGCCCTACCCAATGATCACCGCTCAGCCCCACCGTATTGCCAAATACCCGCAACCCTGTTGGGAAGAAGTTTCAAATCATTGGCTGTATCTGTTGTGATTATTCCAATTGGAAAATGGAGTCCTCTCCCATCAATCCAAAACACAAACAATTCAGGTGGGCTCACTCAAGAGTACGGCAGTCTTCCTTATCATTGCATGCATAAGTCATCTATGCGCTCGAAATGTGAACTCATTTCATCTCAAATATAAAATAATATGAATCCCGTGTAAAATCTAGATGATTTGATAAATAAAATTGAGCGGGCTATGTTGCAACCGGTGTGTGTTTAGGGTTTCTCCGGCCGCACACCGCCAATCATTGTTCGGCCGATGGATCTGGATGGTGGTGATCTTGATCTCTTTCCGTGTTCACAATGCCATCCACTCACTCCCACTGGCCCATCCCTCCCACCGCAAGAGAACCTTTGCATCGCACGCCGGCTTTTAGGCAGCAGCTACGAAGGATTTGTTATAGCTTTACACAACCCCCTTTGATCGACTTTTCTATATAAGCCCAGGAATATATTCCCATTAAAGAAGCTACTTTAATTTGTTTAGAGATCACAAGATTATCTTATACACAAAATGAACGATTAAAGAATTTATAGGCATTGATGCTCGAATTCATATGATTAATTATCACACGGAGAGAAGGCGTTAGGTATGATTACAGCGAGGTTGAGAGAGAGGCCTCAAGCTGGCTACATCCTTGCTTCACCAATCTCAATTGCTGTGCTAAATGAGTGTGTGGTATGCTTAAAAAAGTAGTTTAGGACACTTACTAAAATCTAATTTTTATAATCTTAAAATGATAAATATCACGTATTTAGTATGCTTAACAAGCGTATTGAAATCCTTAACATTTCTTTATCAACCATGCCACTTTCCCATCTTAAAAGTGCAGTTGTTGGCGCCGAGTCCTTCAAGCCCTTTATATTTCTACCATTGATTTTAGAAATTGGTCTGTCGTTGTGTGGATGGGGTTGGTGCCGGTCTTGAGCATCAGTTTTGCATCCGACTGTAGCCCACCTAAACAATAAAAAAAGAAAAAGAAAACAGGGCCAACAACAGAACTCTCTTTTATGCTCATAAAAGATATCCAAACCTTTGTCTTTTTACTTTTTTTTTCCTTGATGATGGGAAAGACTATCTTAGATATATTAAATTAAAATATGATAATGTAGCTCGTTAATTTCTTAAACTTTGTTGAAATATTTTTTCATATTGCTTGATAATTAATATATATCCTCTTCATTTAATGTAATTTTCTTTCACTTATCGATTTAAATTTTTGAATTGAATATTCTAATATGGTATTGCAGTCTCATACGTGCATCCATCTCGATTTGCATCTGAGAGAGGTGTAAAATAATAGGTTTTGCATCTTCTATAACTTAGTTTTTTTCGTTTGACTTTCTGATAAAAATCATAAAATAACATCCATTATCTCGACCATCTTTAAGTTAACTGTAGTTCCTGTCCAAGTCATCTCAGTGGATAACAGTGGTGGAGGGTCGGTGTAAAGTTTCGATCACTAAATTCGATGGTCGGAATTCTCACTTAAATAAAAAGAACTTTTTTTTTTTTTTTTATGGGGGATGGCATAATACCGCAGAGAGAGAGAGAGAGAGAGAGAGAGAGACTGATGGTGATAATCGAGAAAATGGCTCATTTCTCGAGTGCGTCACGGGTTTCTTCTGTTCCTTCTGTTGTCGCGTAGCTTTGATTATGATCTGCTTTGGCCTTTGACGTGCATATATTTCAACACGAAATTGGTCAAGGACGCCACTGCTCTTGAACACGAAATCGCGTAGCATGTTTGATCGAGATTATTTAGTTGTGGTTATACCTGATACGAAGAAAACATTGTGGGTTAAACTACAGCGATCAAGCGGTATTTTCAGTCAATATATTCCGAGTGAGATTTGAAGGTATTGCTTTCATGTTTATAGTTACTTCCCATCCATTTTATTTGTGTTTTTATATGCTCCTTTTGTTTCATAAAAACAAATACTTTAAAAAATATATTCCTAAAATTGTCTCATCTATCACTTAAAATAACTAGTTAATAGAAAGTGCTTTTGTTATTGATAACAAATTTTATGTAAATATTATCATGGATGATGAAAATATATTTCATTTATTCATTTACATATGTAATATAAATTATTATTTTTAAGAATATATTTTTTAAATTATTTATTTATCATGAAATAAACGTAGTTTTAACTGAAAAATGACAAATTTCTTTCGTTAATTTTTAATTTTTTTAATGTCATTACAATCTAAGTGAGGGTTATCACGATAGTTAGATATTCTCTTCATTGGCCCCCATTTTCCTGTACTCTCTCTCAACCACCCTTTTGTCCATCTCTCTCTCTCTCTCTACCCTGATTCTTTTCTTTTCAAACAGTCACTTGTCTCATACTGATTTTTGTTTAGAGGATGAAGGCAAAAGCGACTCTTTACTTATTTGAAACCAATTTTTTTTCCAACTACATATTGTTTCAAAAGAATATATGATATGCTCAATCCATTTCGTCACACCAAATATATTTTATTAGCATGCCGAGATAGTGGACAATAGGATGTTGTTGGGATGAACGTGTGAATTCTATTACAGAAGTCTCATATCGAAAATTTGTTATGATGTGGAATAATTAGTACATCATAGTTTACTCATAAATCATTTGACTTTAATTTTTAATTAGAGATGAGAGTCCGATTAAACATATAAATGGGCACGAAACCTAAGCTTTCTCGTGGCAATTTTCCTATTGAATTTTTGGTGCATTTCCCAAATTACCAAAATGTCTCGATCATTTTTAGATTTCATGCTTGTTTTTTGAAATGTAGAGAGCAAAGATGCAAACCCTGTCACAATCCAAAGGCAAATAATATAGCAAGGGGACAAAACACACGAGATCCAGGCTACAGTAGAGTTCATTGACATTTCGATGGAGAGCAGCAGCAATTACTTTTAATTGAGGCCATCCTCCAGACAAGACGTCGCGTCTGTTGCGATAAGTTTCTCAATGCAACCAAGGGCTAAAGGAAGTGGATAGGAAGGGGGCAATCCCCGTCTGCTCAACGACAAAAGGCATCATCATGGAGTCTTCGGGCCTCTCTCTCGTGACTCCTGTTAATGGGGGCACCCTGTTTGGCATCTCTCTAATTCTCCTCCAATTGCTCACAAGCATTGTGTGAAATCTCTGTTGAGTGAGGCAATCATCTTGCTTCCATGTTGAGCCGACTAGGTTATTGTCTTCTCTCTTTTACGGGGTGGAAAACTCAACGCGCATCTGTGTGGGTGGTATCCAGTGAAATCACAAGAAAGAGGCGTGACGACCGGTGGTCTAAGGTTCCCTTGATTATCACTTCTGCAACCTCGGAAAGCCCTAACGTAATATTCACACGGCATTAGTGATTTTCGAAGAAGAAACACAGCCTGAAATTTTGATGTTAGGGTTTCAAGCCGTGTCCATGCAGGTGAGCCTAGGCAGTCCTTTCTTGGAGAGTGACTTGGATATTATCACCGCCGTGTGGCGTGCCTTGATTGGCCAAGACCACATATGATTGGTGGTCCAATGCAACATGAGAAATTGGAACTTTCTGTACATATGTTTCATCCATACCTTACCCGGTTGTCATCCACCTCTTATTTTTTGAATCAGGGAAAGGGGGGCCCTTCATTGGAACAAAATCATGGGACAACAGGTTTCTATTTAAACCCAGGAATAGAACCCACCAAAACCAAAGGTTCCATCAAATAATGCACCCTCCATAGATCATCTCAAAAGACTATACTCAATTATTTGCAGCAATGATTACTCCAAATTAAGTTAAAATCCACTGGAATAATGTGAATTGCCTCTGACCTTTACTAATGTGGGATCCTATTAGGAGAGGGATTTTTCTGATAGTTGATATAATATGATCTCAAAGCGATAAAGAGGAACAAATGGTAAGAGAATAACCAAATCGAATATTTTATTGAAATCCGCGACTCTTTCTTGAGGTTGGTCATTCAAGTCTTTTAGTGCATTGGCAACTTGTATCGTGTCGTATTCCATCCCGTTATCACATTCTTGTTGATTAGGCGAATGATGCGTTATTACACGAAAAATATTTGTTAATTCTTATCACTTTCAAGTTAGCATATGTTCAACCCAAAAAAAAAAAAGTTAAAAAAAATATTGAGTTCCTCTCGATAAACCTGCGTCGTGCTCAAAATCATGTTTACATATCACACAACGTCTATTATTAGACCTATATTTTATCGAATGCAACTGATTTCTCAAGCCACGAGAGTGCTCTCCCTTTGCGTCGCTCAAAAGAGCAAACTTGCTTTCATCGGGATTCGAATCTATGCCCTGCGTTTCTTGAGGCGCAATTTAACGTTGATGCTTAACCAACTAGGTTTCCCTTTTCACGTTCGATTTTACCACATGCACAGCTTGTGAGCATTCAAATGAACAGCTTGTGTCTTCCCTTTTGCTTTTCCTAGGAATCAAGAGCCAGGACGGGGAAATCATGAGGAAGGAAAGACCATCCAAAACCCAACGCCACCCCAAAACAAAAGTTTCCAGCTTTGATGGTATTGGCTCAGCAGCAGCTGGCACCAGCCTATTGTTTTTCAAATTTGGCTCTCCAACTTAATGCCTCACGCGTCTCTTTTGATCTCTCTCTCTCTCTCTCTCTCTCTCTCTCTCTCTCTCTCTCTCACTCTCAAGCATCATTCCCATTCCTTTCCTTTTGCTTTATTATATTTCACATCACCCCTCCCCCCCCCCCCCCCCTCTCATTCCTTGCATTTATATACCCCCATAAACCCTACGAAAGACCTCACAACATCACCCATCTCTCTCTCTCTCTCTCTCTCTCCCCCTCTCTCTCAAGCCAAAATATAAGCCAAAGTATAGAGCAATCATGGCCCATGAAGGTGGAGGTCCTAGTGCTTCCTCCATGGTGGTGCTCGTAAGCTTGCTGCTGATGGCTGCCGCTTCGCCCGCAGCTGGGAACTTCTACCAGGACTTCGACCTGACGTGGGGTGGCAGCGACCGCGCCAAGATCTTCAGCGGGGGTCAGCTCCTGTCGCTGTCCCTCGACAGAGTGTCGGGGTCGGGCTTCCGGTCCAAGAAGGAGTACCTGTTCGGCCGGATCGACATGCAGCTCAAGCTCGTCGCCGGGAACTCCGCCGGCACCGTGACCGCTTACTACGTACGTACCTCTATCGTATTGCATCGTATCATGCAAACTTTATGCAGGGAACGAAGTCCATGTACGTACGAGCCCGTTTTGGCTGAAAAAACGATAAGTTCTTTTCTTGCGATTTCGGTTTGCGATTGTTTTAGATTACCTTGTTCTAGACTGCTCCTCTCAAACCAGCGTATGATGATCACCCCCGACTTCTTTTTCTCCTTTGCGTATCTTTATGAGTGGACGAAACAGTTTTTTGGACTCTGTGTTATTGGCGTTTTGACATCATTAAGGTTGGCTCACATGAGAAGTCTTTAGAAGGCAAAAAGCAGCTGGTGATAGAGAAAGCTTGGGGAACATCATCGAGTAGAATTACCACTCGCATTAGAAAGTGGAACCAATTTGAAACGTACAGCTCTCGCGTTTTGGTGATGAAAATTTTATCAGATGAAATACATCGGACCATGTCTATCAAATGAATACCGTGTCTCCATTTATTACAGTGAAAAAAACAAAGGAAAATCTCTTAAACATTCCTAAACAATTCCTTTTTTCGGTCCATGCAATTCAATTCAATGAGGAGGTGAAATATATTTTAAAGCGAATCATCTCTTACGGCGACTTGTCGATAGCTTCCGGCTCTTCTTGCTCTCCGATCATGGTGTGCGAATTGACACGGGCTAACTCCGATCGCCGTGACTTTTGCAGTTGTCTTCGCAAGGGCCAACTCACGACGAGATCGACTTCGAGTTCCTCGGGAACCTGAGCGGCGACCCTTACATCCTCCACACCAACGTCTTCACTCAAGGGAAGGGCAACAGGGAGCAGCAGTTCTACCTGTGGTTTGACCCCACCAGAAATTTCCACACATACTCCGTCATCTGGAAGCCCCAGCACATCATGTGAGTGCCGAGAAAGCGAACATCGATTGGTGTCTCGATACGAGTTTAAAAGCATTGTTGGATCATTAGGCCAAATTCATCCGATCGCTATCAATATTGTGACAAACTCAATGTTTTTGACATGCCCTTTTTTCTGGTTTTCAGCTTCTTGGTAGACAACATTCCTATCAGAGTTTTCAAGAATGCAGAGTCAATTGGCGTGCCCTTCCCCAAGAGCCAGCCCATGAAGATATACTCGAGCCTCTGGAATGCCGATGATTGGGCCACGAGAGGCGGACTGATCAAGACGGACTGGTCGAAAGCGCCCTTCACGGCATACTACAGGAAGTTCCAGGCCACTGCCTGCACCTGGTCCACGGGCTCGTCGTCCTGTGAGATCGGACGGCCCGCTTCCTACTCTGGATCCACATGGAAAGTCAATGAGCTCGATGCCGATGGCCGGAGGCGGCTCAGGTGGGTCCAGAAGTACTTCATGATCTACGACTACTGCGCGGACGGCAAGAGGTTCCCTCAAGGCATCCCAGCCGAATGCAAGCGCTCGCGATTCTAGAGAAGAAAAAGAGGGAAACCAACGTGTTCGAACGGAAGGTCGCTCGGCAGTATATAGTTAATGCATTCTTTCGTTTCGTTTCGCATGTTCAAGTCATGAATTGCTCGTGATGTCTTGATTCCAGGGGGAAAATAAAAAAAACAATGGCCTTTGTACAATGTTTCTTGTTGAAAGTTGTTGGGGTGGGGCGCTGAATATTGCTCTGTAAAGCCACGGTTGTGACATAAAGATATGTTTGTAGCAGTTTGTTCTACCTTGTGTAATAAAACTTTGCATTCTCTTTCCTTGTTCAGCGTTTCATATAATGCATGACACAGAGATCAAGAAGTTAGCAAAATCATTGGTCTCCAAAACATTTTTATGCTTTTCATGGCAGCATTGAGATGAATCAAATAGGCATCCATTGTGAACATGCATTCCTCAAAATCAATTAGCTCTCGGCTCTGGCAAATAATCCATGTGAACGCGATATTCCGAGCAAATATCGGAAGACAGACAGACAATCCCCGATGCAAAGCAGCTCCGGGCGCAATCCGACACTTGATGCATGAAAAGACTAGGAACCAGAATATCATTTCTGTTTCCCTTTTCATTTAAAGCCGTTTGGTGGGCAAGAAAGATTGTCGAGAACAGTTCGTGACATCTCTTATAAAGATGCTTTCTATTGAGTGTTCGCATTATAAAATTCAGATTAAAGTAGACAGGATTCAACACGGCAGGCTAAAAAGTTCTGCCCTTGTTCGAGCATCGCTTCTTATTTAGCAGAGTAGAAAAAGAACTCGATATAAAGAGGTCCCCAGAAAAGATGGATGAAGGTAATTGATTCTTTTGAACTTGTAGTCGGATGAAGCTTGAGCAGCAAGGATGACAGTAATTCTGGCAGTAGCAGAAAATTTGGGAAATATTGTGACGCAAGTGGATGTAAATGGGATCCATGATTTGAATTAAAAACAGAGAACATCAAGTTAAATATAAGATACAGCTAGACAAAAATTTGAATGAGAGAAAGATCTGAACTCCATACGATCCTAGCCAATGGGCTTATAAATAGGAGGTCCTAGAACAACACCTCTTCCAAGTTGATTGCAGCTGTGCCTCGCTCATGAAAACTAATGGTACTTTTCTTTTTGTCCATCCTATTTTAACTCTCAAGTCACTCTCATGCTTTTGTCTTATCTCTTTACAGAGTATGAAAGACAAACCTCACATCTGAAATTACCTTATTTTAAGGTGGGAAATCGAACTCCCCACCTTCCCCTTTCTGTGGGAAGGATGGCCCTTTCTATGTGGGAAGGAAGGCCCATGGGACAACCCTTAATGGTTAAAAAAAATTTGATGCTACTTGAATTGGTTAAAGAATCGTGTAAATTGGTACCCTGGGAAGAAGTGTACAGTGTTACTAGGTAAAGAGGGAACAGAGCAGAAAAACAAGAATGGCAATCTGTGAACTCAAAGGCAACAATCTTACAATTATATTTTATAAGTTAAATTCGTGAAGGCATGGCGACAAAATATACACGGAAGTGGACATCTCTCTCTACCTACAGGATACTCATCATTTTGGAAATTCTGCTTAATAGCAGAATCCCAGTAAGTTCCTGACTTTATAATCTAAGACTCATTCACCTGAACCGTGTATCGTGCTTTGGCCAAAATAAGACTGCATAATGTGCACCTCAATGCTCCAGCCATATTCTATGGGACAAATTTTCATCCGACCACGTCAAAGACAGTATCATCCCTCGCCTCCAGGTTCCATAAAGTGTGCCCAACTCATGTTGATTAAATCAAATCTGACCATGCTACTTGAAATAATTCCTAACATCTTCAAACGATACTAGTGTTGCACACATAGAACAGAATCAACAAGGACATTACTCAAGACTCTTTGCTTTGCAGTTCTTCATGTATAGTGCCATTTTCTGTGCGGTCATTGAACGTTACCCTTGGGCGATGCAAGCACTGTCACCATTGAGATCAACAATACTTGGTCAGTTTCATAGATAGTCAGAACTAGGCAGTTCGAAGAATCATGCAACAACAAGAGTATGGTTTAGCCTACTTACAACAACTCTACAGTGGATATTGAGTTCATCATTCATTTGAGAAAGGCGGCATTTTGCTAGTTCTTCAGCTTCTGATGCTCTTCTGCAAGCTTCTCTTACCTGAGACTCCTAGAATGATCTTAATACATTAGAGGGAAATTCAACTTAGAAACCAGAAGCTTCCTGTCATAATGATGCCTCTCCCATCTTAAAAACAAGCAGAAAATACTCTGGCATTGTCAATGTGCATTTCAGATGCAACTGGTGTCACCAGAATCCTCTGTATCAATACTTCTAAAATGTTAAAAGGCTTCCTAAACAACTCATTCAGCAAAATATACTATAGGGATCACTTTAATGAGGTCCCATATACAAAAAACCATAAATACTCATATTGCATTCAAGGATCTACACAGAAACAAGCAATACAACCAACTTCAGACTTTCTGTTCAAGCCAACCACCTGAGATGACTGAGAAGGGATCTTCATTCACATGATTCAAGACATCCCGATGCTTGTGAGATACTAATGATCATATCTTGTTTAATGATTGTTCTTCCGACAAGCACTTTAGCCAAAGAAAAAAGATGTAATGAAAGAACTAAATTGATTGCGCCCACAACAGAATTATATAAAAAACTGGACAAAACTACTCCACAAACGTTTTGCCATGAAACCATGCATAGTTACATGGTTGGAGGGAACACACGCATGAGGGTGCGCATGCAGGAATCGTGGAGTGGATCATAAGAACATTCTATATGATGATATAGCCCATGAAAAATCAAACTTCAAGCAACACCAGATAATCCATCTTAAATGTGGCTTCAAGATATAATAGAATGAAAATAGACTTGGCATATGAGTTAGGTGATATACCTGCGGCACAGCAAGATTGCTAACACCACAGTTGAATTTTTCCACTATGCTTCTTAGTTGAGATAGTTGATTTATCAAATTAAAGGTCATTTCTTCTGCATCCTTCATCTGGTTCCTCGAGAACTCAAATGCCCTTTCTGCATTGAGACGGAAGGAAGCACAGGTCAAACAACTACACAGCCCACGGCATCCTCGCGGATTTCTTTTCAAAATTCCCCTTCTTGGAGCTTCATCAGGAAACCCAAACAGATCTGAAGCCCCAATTTGAGAAAGATTTTGCATTGGTCCCTCTGCTCCCATTTCTTTTGCATCAGAAGAAAGTTCTGGTGTTGAATTTGCAAGTAATTCCCCACCATGTTCTGGTGATTGACATAACATGGTGTGGGAATCCTCTTTTGATTGATGAACAGCAATAGAAAATGATGATGCCGCCTGCAGATGTCCTTCATCTCTCGCATTCACAATACCATAAGAAGATTCGTGTGTGCTATCTGTACTTTGTGTGATGTTTTTGGCGAGAATATCTTCATCCTTTTGCAAACAAGTACCATGGGCCACCGATTCTGGAGAGCTTATGTTAAGATCTGCTGAACCCTGATCACCATTGCACTTATCAGTTGGAAAGTTTTGGAAGTCAGAGAGCACGGGTGGTGAAGAAGACTCCTCTTTAGACCTAGTCAGAAGTTTCAAGCATTGACCATTTCCTGGGGTACCTACAGAACATTTAAAGGAAATTATATTTAATTGTAAATGAAGTAATACAGAAGAAAAACACTAGCAGGGTCGTGTAATTACAAGAGTCATCTTTTGCAATTTCCATTAGATAGGGCAGCATCCTCTTGTAACTTAATGAATTTGGGTTTTTGAATACCTTCAGTCTCGAGCATGGATTTAGCACCTGTCCCAACATCACAATAACCAATATTAGCCTGGAAGCAAGAGATAAAATAAAATTTGCAAAGACTATCATGTCTCCTTTCAACTTTTAGTTTAATGCCCATTTTCTTCTCCCGTGAAGTAAGAAAAAGATGGTCCCTCACCATTTTGTTCTTTGTAGAATTTCCACTATTTTTGTCAGGAATGGAGTAGCCCGCCTTGCTGATCTTGCTAGGAGAATTCTGCGGCATCTCATTTGCACTAGACGTAACAAATTTAATCTTGTTACCTTCAATTTCATTTACCCCTGATTCTCCAAAAATCCCTGAATCTGATGAAGGGATTAATGATCTTGCTTCGTTTGTATCAATCATCTGATTTGAAATCTCACCACGATCACTACCTCTGGTTTCAGTGAACAATGAATAGCCATTTTCTCCGCTGCTGGAATTGTGCGGAGCAATTGGCTGAAATCTTGTCATTCCTCCATCCATCGGATGCTTTTGTTCATGGAAGCAGTGATCAACTACATTCTCCTCCTTAGACAAAGATGAGACTGATTTTTCACTGTCCAAATCATCAGCCATGCCAGAAGGTCTACCATCAACTACCTCAGCCTCTCCTTTTTCTATTGTCTTTACATCATCAGTATGAGTTCTGACTGTACTATCGCCACAGAGAGTAGAGCCTTGCACGATCGATTCAGGCCTTCCACTATCTATCTGGCCATCAATATCTCGATGACCCAAGTCTTTGTTCACCATAGCAGGAGTGTCAGGACAGTTTCTATCCTTATCAACAGTCGTAATAACCAGGGGAACGGCAGTGGTTGCAGTTACATCAGATCCATACTCACTAGATTCATCCATGGGAATATCTTTATAGCTAGAGCTGATAGAGGAGAGTGGTGGCTTTTCTTCCATAACCTTTTCATGCTTTTGACTTCCAGAAACTCTAGCAGTGCCTATCCATTCAAATACAATGTAGAGACTTAGAGTCGCTGCCTGGAGAAATTAAATGAAAGAGCAAATCAGAGGAGAGGTGAGAGAGATTACCGGAATCTTCCATTGCCATGTCTGTCAAGTAAGGAAGCAGTCGCCGGTAGCTGATCGAGCCAGGCCTCTGGTATATTCTTCTTCTTAATTTCAAACGCGGATTAAGACCCTGCGAAAGACAGCCATTCACTTAAATCTCCATAATCAATGAGATGCAAGAAGAATCAACTAAAATCTCAGGTTCTCTGCATGGTCAACATCGTCGCGCCGGCTGATTAAGCTTTGGAATGAACAGAGCAAACCCAGTGGACGACCTAAACTGATCGATTAAAAAGGAGTTGGAAAATGTTAGAACCTCACCGGTTCGACCTTCGAAGCGGGGTCGTCTCTTTTCCTAATTTCAGCTCCAGAACCTTCATCCTGGGAGGACCCCTGCAGCGGCTCAACCAAAAGCCGGTCCGCCCTCCGGAGATCGCAAGTGCCTCCATTTTCTCCTGCATCGGGGCTCAGAATTACATCCGTTGCTTCGGGTGGAGTGGTCCGAACGCAATCGTCGCCGGAATCGTCCGATCCCTTCACCGTCTCAGTCGCAGCGACATCCTCCTCGGGCGAATCAGGAGGCATCCGACTGCTTTCCTCGTCGTTCCCTGCGTCGCGCTCGGCCTGAAGATCCGCCTTCTCGAGCCCTTCGTCCTCCTCCTCCGACGTCTCGTCGTCGTCGTCATCCTTGTACAAGTCCCTCCCGCCGTCCTCCTCGGAGCAGTACTCCCTAGCGATCGAAGACAGAGTAGCGCTGACGTCATCCTCACCGGCCCCGCCTTCTTCTCCGCACGGCGAATCGAGCTCCTCGAGCTTTCCCTCCCCGCGATCCGGACCGAACCCGGTGGACCTCGGCTTCGGGCCGAGCGAGAAGACGCGCCGGCTGCGGAGATCCTTGGTGGAGACGCGAGCCGAGCCGGAGCAGCCGCCGCCGTCGGCGTCGGGGAGGAGGCTCCGCCTGGGGAGCTTCCGGCGGGGACCGGCGGGGGCTTCGGAGCGGGTGAAGAGGCTGAAGAGGGGGGCGAACAGCGACGAGGACGGTCGCTTCCGCTTCGGCGAGACGCGAGGCGTCTCCATGTCTGCAGGTAGAGAGAGAAAGAGAGAGAGAGAGGGGGGGGGGGAGGGAATGGAGGAGAGGATAGAGAGAGAAAGAGAGATGGAGGAGGGGAGATTTGGCGGCAAAAAGGGAGGGGGATTTGGCGGGAACCGGTGGGGCCCGCCGGGGCATTTTTCGTTTTTGGCGGGGGGACGAGGCCCTGGATTTCTTTATTGCGTTGGCAGTTTCGTAATTCGATCGAAGGTCAGTGGCAATTAGTTTGTTCTTCGAACGCCCCGTTTTCTCCGTAGATTTCCATTGACCGAATGGTGTTTTGTATTGATTGATCGATTGATCTCGCTAGTTTAAGTATTTACCGAAGATATTCGCGCGATATTTGGTGAAAAAAATAATTAATTTCCCCGATCATTATAAATAATTAAAATTTAAACTTCTTGAAAATGACTCGAGAAACCTCTCATGAAATTGGGAGAATTTTTTCAATTAACTACATCAACGACTTCTATTATGTCCTACTAATGTTATCACGTATTTTGATATGATGTGCATGAAATTTTCTTTTGTGAATCGTTTATAACAAATGCTCGTCTTGTGTTGCCCTAGGCAAGTTGAGATCCGGTTTGGTGTTTTGAATGGTTCCATTATAAATCACGCAACATGTAAAATTGCGAAAATGAAGAGAGAAATTATTGATTGTAACATTAAGTAAAATGGGGTAGAAAAGTGATGAACGAAATTCTTAATCAAGTTTTCCAAGAGGTACGTATTTATCCTCTTGAATGCACTATGTCCGACTAGCACATGCACGCAAGAATCTCGTGAAAATTGAACGACGACATTTGAATTTTTATGTCTAGAAGAGGATTGAGTGAAATGAGAACATACCAAAATTACTGTACTTTTCCTTTGTCGAAATTTAAACTTATTCATACAACGCCTTTAATTCATAAAAACAAGGAAAGTTAGATTCGAAACACAACAAATCTTGTTGGGGACTTAGATAGCCAACTAGGAGGCAAATTTCTTCTACGATAGGTTTTTGTGACCCAATTTATCATTTGATTAGTGTCACGTGGACAACAAACTACTGAGACTCATTTCGTTTGGACCATTAAACTATTGCATTAGGGGTGTGCAAAGGTATCAGGAACCGCCTGAAGCACCTGGAACTGGACCAGACTAGTCTGGAGCTGGCGATTCTCATAGGGATGCGGTTCCCAATTCCAATTTGTTATAGTTTGTGAGTATTAATCTGATTTTCAGTTTCGGACATAGAACTGCCCACTTGGATTGGTATATGTCAATATATATAAATTTCAACTCAATTACTCGATTATTTTGTAATTTTTCAACTAATATACATGTACACATATATTTGTAGCATTGGATATTATTGACTCATTTTATCTCGCACATGTGTAATAGGATTAGTCCCTACTTTCTATTCCTTCTAGTAATTTATTTACTTTTTTTCTTAGTAAAAAAAGAAAAAAATAAAGAAATGAAAAGGATGGAGGAGATTGCTTGGAGATGTTCAACCCAAATTTAAGACTGAACAAACTTTAATGTTTTACGTAGAAATTGTATTCATTTTGATATTAATTGATGGATGAAATTTTGAAGGGATTAGAGACTGGTTCCATGGACCCACCCGGGAACCAGACCGGACTAGCGGTCTAGTATAGCAGTTCTCAATTCTAAGGTGATTCTAAGATGAGAATCGTCCAGACCATGCTTACCTTATATTGCCCTCTTTAAATGGGCATTTGAGGGCCCATGGGCTTGAGACGAGTCTGCCAAGCACTGAATAACCGATAAGTCATCGGTTGATATCCGCATCTGCAGATCATTTACAGCCTTCAACAGATCACTCGAAGACTTTCATGTCTGCTTCTGTTCCTTCTCCATGATCAAGTACAGCAAGGCTTCTCTTATGGCAAGAATTTCTGATTGCAATGGGGAGGAAGCTGCAACTGACTTCGTGAACCCAACAATCAATATTCCTCGGTCGTCTCGAACAACTCTGGCAATCGACCGCTCCGACGAACCGGCAAGCCGGGTCAACTCACTCTCAAGCAGGCCTTGCCGGTCGACAAATAAGGTAAGGCTCCATCTCCTTCATTCTGTAGCTTCTCTTTGCTGATATGGTTGCTCAAAATTACAGCATTCTCCACGATCGAAGTCGGATTTGGTCTACGATTTTGAAATACCCACTTGTTGCGTTCCTTCCAAATCAGCCTCAAGACACCCACAATTTGCTCACTTGGTGCTGAGGTATGACCTGCTCCCACTAGTTCATGAGACGATTTATCTATCCTGGTTAGAGTCGTTGGGGATACTGTGATGTTAATTCTCGGACTTAACCATATAACTTTGGTCCGGTTGCACAGAAGGAAGAGATGTTCCAACGTCTCTTGTGCGTGTCGGCACATTGGGCATAACAGGTTAGGTAATAATCTCCTCCTGTTCAAATTTTCCTTTGTGGGTAGCGTATTTTACGGTCTTGTACTTGAAATTTTAAAATAGTGAATAAATGTTTTGCTATTATCGAAAATATATGGAACCATCCAAGCACAAGCACCTATAGCGAGCAATTACGAAAGATAATGGGGGAATAGAACCGGCCAATAACTTTCTACGGTCCTGAATTTTACAACAATAAATAAGCCATATGTGAATTAATAAATGTGAAAATCTCAAATAAGGACCCAAAGTGAGTTTATTTTCTCAAATAAGGACCTAAAGTAGTCGTTGTCCCAAATAATGATCTGAAGTGGCTAATAAGTCTCAAATAAGGACCTGAACCCCACCGGCCGACGAGCGTGTAATATTTCTGGTGGCCGGAGTATGGGCAATTTTGTCCATAAAAAATATTGATAGAATTTGACAAACCCTAAAAACAAACCCCTCCGTACTCTTCTCACTCCTCCCTTCTCACTCTCAACCCCCCACCCCTCCTTCATGGCGTCACCGTCTTCGCGCCGGCTCCTGCCGGCCCTCCTCCGCTCCGCTGCCCTCCACCGATCGCCGTCGCGGCCCACCTCCTCCTCCAACCCCAAATCTGCCCCCTTCTTCACCCCCTCCTCCGCCCCCCGCCACCACCACTACCACCACCGCCCCTCCCCCCCACGACTACCTCCTCACCCGCGCTGCCCACTACTCCACCTCCGCCGCCACCGCATCACCCCCTCCTCCCCTCGTTGCCGCGGCCAAGGGCGCCGGGAAGGGTAGGATCACCGATGAGTTCACCGGTGCCGGCGCGATCGAGCAGGTGTGCCAGGTGATCAGCGCCGTGGTTGACGTGCGGTTTGATGAGGGCTTGCCCCCGATCTTGATGGCCCTGGAGGTGCTCGACAACTCGATCAGGCTCGTGCTGGAGGTGGCCCAGCACCTGGGCGAGAACATGGTCAGGACCATCGCCATGGATGGGACCGAAGGGTTGGTGTGCGGTCAGCGCGTGCTCAGCACTGGCTCCCTGAGTTCCAAAGGTACATGCCCTCCTTTTCTCTCTATCTCTCTCTCTCTCTCTCAGTTGGGTCCGTGAAAGTGGATTTAAATTGTGCCCGAAATGTGGGTACTCGAGATGGAGATGTTCTTTGTCTCATGGTTGGGTCCGTGGAAGTGGATTCGAATTGCGCTCGAGATGTGGATACTCGAGATGGAGATGTTCTTTCTCT
Organism: Eucalyptus camaldulensis; assembly: GCA_019915185.1. Classification (NCBI taxonomy): domain Eukaryota; kingdom Viridiplantae; phylum Streptophyta; class Magnoliopsida; order Myrtales; family Myrtaceae; genus Eucalyptus; species Eucalyptus camaldulensis. The sequence continues at coordinate 32,414,732 of JAHSVA010000010.1, forward strand.
CATGGTTGGGTCCGCGAAAGTGGAGTCGAATTATGCTCGAGATGTGGGTACTCGAGATGGAGATGTCCTCTGTCTCTTGGTTGGGTGGATTCGAATTGTGCTCGAGATTGAGATGTTTGTGAAATACTCTGTATTACTTTCTTACATTTGTTTCCTTTTTTATTGAACTTGTTTCTGGGGGACTGAAAGTCATTTGGTTCTAGTGAACTTGAAGAAAAAGGTAATGCAAAAACTTCACATTCTCTTCTTTCTACGAGTCTGCTAGATATACCTTGAAGAACTTACGCAAATCTTATAGTTCATCTACCCTTTACTTGTAGGCAATGTAGGCACTTTAATTGTACTACTGTTAACCCATCAAAAATAGGAATCAATTTATCCCTTTTTTTTGCTTTCAAATCTCTGCAAGGAATTGATGGTTCCAGAGTTGAAAATGTGACGAAATCTGTTCATATTGCTATGTTGCAGGAGATGTATCTGCCATGGCTCCTGATGGTAGAGGCTTTTTGTGGACTAGATTGTGCTTTCAGATTCAGGGTTTTTATGTTGGTTACTTATAAATATGTCCATCTTGTTGCTTTCTTGTCGAAGAGGACTTTGTGGAAGTAGTTGAGTTCTTTGATGCTGTCATCAGTTGGGTAGTGAAAATCAAGGTCATAACCAAAGGTGAATGATTCTACCAAATTCATTTTTTTGTTTGCCAATTATAGATGGTTCAAATCACCTCTTGCATTCAAGCATGCTTAATGCTTTTTCTCTATAGCTTCCTTTTTTTGTTCACGCTTTCTTTATTCAATGTTAAAAAAATTTGTCTAGCAGGAGAAAAGTTGAAGGACTTCTTGGCCACAATGCAGTCTTCCCCTCACTTTCAATTAAAGATTGCTACAATCGGGTCCTAAACTTTGCCATGATGTTGAGGAGTATGCAAAGCAATTTCCTACAATCGAGTTCGAGAAAATGGCAATGAAGTACAAGAACAGAGGGACAAATCATGGATTAGTGTGGTACAAAATCAATTATGATGTAGAAGTGCTGCTGGAGATACAAATTTCAATGTCAAGAAAGTCTGTATCGTGATCTCCCTATCTGAAACTAAAAAGAATACTGTAAAGATGGAAATTTGAAATTCTCTCTTTCCTTATTGCACCATGAGAACATGTAAACTGAGAAACTCAAGTTGTACACCTGCATTTCCTTGGGCTTCAATGGACAGAGAAGTTTATTTCTGCTACGGTGATGAGTCTTATATAATAAGTTGATGAAGCATTAATATCAAAAGATTCCCTGAAACAGCCCATTCTAGTGACATAGTCTATATTCTACAATTAAATGATTATCATGCAAGGCTTTGATTTCATACATGATGCAAGGGATGTGCGAAAAAATGAAAAAGGTGCAAAATTATGTTGTCTAAAGCTTGGACGTGATGTCTAAATGGCCATTGACAGATCAAGTTCAGTGGGCAGAGAAACTGACGTCCATGGACTAATGAGCTTCGACTTATTCTCTAAGAACATAATGATATTTCTAACTTGGAAAAACACAGCCAGGCGTATTACTTCAATTTGAGTTTGGGAACCCAGTTTAGCCAAAGTTCAAGCAATAAGGAAGTCGTGTTTCCAGCGCGCTAGCTCCCTAATAGACCAAAATAGACCCATCCACATCAACTAACAAGAAGAGAAATTGTGTTGTTGGTCCTACGTTTCTCCAAAAAAAAAATTGCTCGTCTTCCACTGCTTTCAAGTTGAGATCCTTACATCCTCCTCTTTACCTACGATTGAATCAAAAAATAAATTAATTAGTCAAAAGAAGTAAGGTGCAAATAAGAACACTTCTAGGACAAAGTCAAGGGTAGATGAATACTTGCATCTTTGTCCTTCCTATAGATGTTGACGAGCTTGAGATGTTACCAAAAGTTGAAGCAAGAAATTCAACTATCTCAGGTTGTGATTCTAATGGGGCTAAAGGGGCTGAAGATACTACAAGGGTTGAAGATGCTGATGCTACCGTTGTCGTTGCCGCTGCCATCGATACTATTGATGGATTATTGCAATGATACCTGTTATGGCCTATGCTGCCACATTTCCCACAAGTGATTGTAGTATTTTGTCTCTTCAACTTTGTTCCCTCGGGCTCTTGCACAACTTTCTTCTTTCTTGTCTTCAAATTTTTATTAGTTGTTTCATTCATTGATTTTGTTCTTTGTTTCTTCTTTCTGCCAACTTGCTTGGGCACATCTGGTGGGAGTAATGGTTCTCTAGCAGGCCATGTGTCCATAGAATCTACAACATGCACAACATGGCTATAAGTTTGCATGAACGTTTCCTTACTAAAACTTGTGTGAACCCATTTTTCAGGATCTTCTCTCATGTATATAAGAGCTGCCACAGCATGACAGCAAGGGATTCCACTGATGTCCCATCTTCTACAACTACAAGATCTATATCTAATATTAACAACTCTCTTGTCACCATATGGGCCACTTAATTCAAATTCATCCTCCCCATTCCAGCTAGGAATCCATGATGCTGAAAATTGTTTTTGAAGATCTAATATCTTTTGGATATTAGGACATATCACACCAGTGTACTTAGCCATCCCATCTCTTTGCTTATGAATTCTTTCCATGAGCTGCACTCTTATAGCTTCAAGCATTGTGATGATAGGTTTGTCCCTTGCGTCAATGATGCTTTTGTTGAAACTTTCACACCAATTATTCAATGAAATATCACATTTTGAGCTTGTCCTGAAGTAGGACTTGCTCCATTGCACCGGAGGCCTTTGAGACAAACATTCATAAGCTTTCTTATTAATTGCCTTCAGCTCTTCCATTGCCAAGTCAAAATCACATACTCTAGTCGCCATGGCAGCCTTCCAAAGGAGCTTTTTAAGTTCTACCCCTCTGTGATGTAGCTTGAAGTTTTCATAAAGATGCCTTAAGCAAAATCTATGTTCCGCTTCAGGCATTAGATTTGCTAGTGCTTGCACCAATCCCTTCTGTTTGTCACATAAGAAAGTCCAGTACTTTGAATTTTCAGGGTCGGTAATCCCCAAGTCTTCTGCAATCAAACTAATAAACCAATGCCATGTCTTATATGTTTCTTGTCCGACAACTGCCCATGCAAAGGGATACATTTGATTGTTGCCATCTATGCCCACCGCTGCTAGAAGTATACCCTTGTAGCCTGATGACAAATGGCAACCATCAAAACCCACAAAGCGCCTACATCCTTCTACAAAGCCCCTCCTTAATGCATCTAGACAAATATAGACTGCCTTAAACTTGTATTGGTCTTGATATTGCTCGGTTTTGATTATACACATGGATCCTGGGTTGGCATCAAGAAGTGCTTGACAATAGCTCCCAAGTATCCGAAATTGCTCTTCCTCATTCCCAGTAATCATACTTATTGCCGTTGCCCTAGCTCTATAAACCATTGTCCTCGACAACTTTAAAACATTCTCAGACTCCATTGTTTTTTTCATTGAAGCACCTGGCCATGTAAGATTGTTTCTCAACCTATCACAGTACTTGTTTGCTAACCATTTAGTGCTTATTTGAGGAACATGTAGAGCTCTATTACATGTATGTATGGAGTTAAAGGTTTTGACTTGTAAAGTATGCTCCCTTTGCACTTTGGAAGCATATATAAGCCAATCACAACCATCAGAACACACTGCCCTCAATTTATTAGGTGTATTCTTAACAAACCTCACCTTTCTCCCATTTTTTATGGCATGGTTCCTAACGGCCTTTCTAAACTCCTCAGCATTGCTAAAGCACATTCCTAACTTGAAGACATGATTTTCCATATCAACCTCAGCATTAAACTCGGGATGTGTATACTCATTTTCGCCATTCATATTCAAGAAATCTACATTGTCAACTAACACATCTACATACTGACTGATGTCTCCAACCTCCATATCCCTCTCCACTGAACCATCACTGTTAGCACAACTTACATTTCTCATGTATAACTCATCAAGATCAACAAAGGCGAACCCATCTTCTCTAGCAACGCCATCATACCCACCATCATATATTGAATAGTTTAGTTCTTCACATCCCTCAACTGGTGCAAAATGAAGCAAAAATAAAGTCAATATATTTCCATGCAAAACGTACACCAGGAAAAAACAAAACAAAAATAGTAAACAATTGCAATAAAATTGTACCATGCTTTGATTAACGAAAGAAAACTAGGCACGCTAGTGACTATATACCACTCTTTTATTGGATACCGTTTGTCAAAATATTGTGCATTATGGAGTTAAAATGTTTTCGATGTTGCCATAAATTTCTCCTTAGGCGAGCCAACCATGGTGGCCCGAGAACCAAACTTAGAGATATAAACCATAAGGAAAAGAAAACTGATCCCATTCAAAGCATTTCTTAGGCTCATATGTTATCGGCTTGAAAATTATGGAAACGACTACTAAGTTTGGTCAACTCAACTTTTGTCTGGATTCTCTCTTTCTCGTTCAACAAACAAGGCTGAAAACACAATCCTATCAAGAAGACTTAATTGCAAATTTACTAAGTAATTGTGGAATGATAACTAGCAGGATCTACAATGCATCTTGACACAAAGATTAAATAGTCTTCATATTAATAACTTGAGAAGAAGAACTTCTAACAAGTAATCTAACAGATTGCTGCTTTAGAAGTTATGTCCAGTGCACAAAAAATGCAGAAAACAAGACACCTCCAGTTCCTAATAAGTAGTGCGCACAAAAATTATTGGAAACAAGATGCCCTCATGCTTTGACTATAAACTCATGTGCACGTAGACTCAAATTGATTTTGTCTCAACGTGTTTCCACCAAATTTCATCCTCTAAATACTTTCTATTAGAGTACCCATATCAGAGTAATTATAGCTTTTTTTTTTTAAATGTCTATCTACTTTCCTTATGAGAATCTATGTGGGCTTTTAAATTCCATGACAGGCCATGAGTTCCAACCATCAACGACAAAATATAAACCAGAAAAAACCAAAAAGAGAGTATAAAAAAATCGCAAAACTGGGACCACCATCGCAACATGTAGGACCCCAACAGCAGTAATATCTAATTAGAAATCCATCGTGGACACAAGTCATATGCATTTTGTCGGACAAAAGAGACATTAACTCAGAAATCCAACAAAACAAGCAAAAAGAGCACCATAACACAAAAGAATTCGTCCTACCATCACCATCCTCGCTGCCATCTGTGTGATATTCCACCACATGCCCGCGCCTTGTCGACATGTTGCTTCGACAAGTTACAACCACTTTGAACGAACGAAGGATCGATTGCACCAATTTGAACAAAACTGACCTCGGGAGTGTGAATCAAAGTATATGGCAAACCTAGAAAAGGATAATGAAGAATCGAGACCCTTGTGTTACACACGAGTGTCTCAAAATGTGAACACTTCTTCAAAAATTTATATGGACCCAAATCCTGTGAACTACCTCCATCTCCACCATCGAGTACCGTGGCCACCATATAGCCCACGTGGATAATTGATATTAAGGTGCATATGGTAATTATTCCAATCTCCTAAAAAGAAACTCCAGGGTTTCTTTATGATTCAATGAGCTAGATTGCTTGCTACTTTCATCTAAAGGTCATGATTGTTTTATGATATAATTATGTTAAATTTCACTATGGCTATATATATGTTTAATCTTTGTATTAATTTAGTGATGCAGATTTCTCAAATTATAAAACCTACTGGCAATCTTTTAATGCCATAACATTTAGGCCCAAAAGTCGTGGGCTCAACAAAGGTCTCCCCAGCTTCTAAATTTTCTCAACATTAATCAGCCCAATCGTGGTTTTCATTTGTCTGTTCATCCTTCAAGATCGGTTTGCTGAGGAGAATATTTTTAGTTGCTTGGTCTTCTCGTCATCACTTTCCATTTCTATTTTTCCATGTACTGTTGGGAATGTAAAAAAGTTAATTTATGCAATCAAATCTCGAAGTTATTGCAAATAATATAAGATACTTACATGAATAGTTTGTACTCAAATACGTTATAATAGTGTCTCATATCTCTCTCTCTCTATATTAAAATTTATGAATTGATTTATGTTCCAAAATCTATCTTGAGATAGAGATCAATATATCCAACACGGTGACTCCTCATGATCAAAAAATCAATGTTGAGAGTTATGATATCTTGTGATCTACCTTTTTGATTTGGGTGTAATGAGTATCATTGAAAATCTCATAATGAGTATAACCTAGATTCACGTCCAACTTTGGTCAAACTTTGGATCGAAAAATTAGATGCCTACGCTCTTCTTTATCGTTCTTGGAAAAATTTCCATTTGCTCCTCTACATTGGTGGCAATCATAGCTAAGTTTCACAAGTCAAGAAATGTTTTAAAACTAAATCAATGAAAATTTGCTCATTGCTTCGAACTGGGCCCTATGTCCATTTCTTTCTGTAGGGCCACGAGCTTTGACCTTTCGCATGGAAAAATTGTCTAATCAATTTATGAGCCTGTCAAACGTCTGATTGGGGCTGACAACTTTGGGCGCGTTTGGTAACGATTCTGACCAGAAATGATTATTTCTGATTCTGTTCCCGGGAACTGATTCTGAGTAAAAAAACGCGTTTGGTAACAAATAAAATTTTTGATTCTGGAATAGAAAAAGAATAGAAACGCGTTTGGTAACTATATAAAATTTCTATTCCAATTCTTTTTTAATTACCTTTTTAGATTAAAATAAATTTGATATTGAATTTTCATAAACCATTCACTGATTAATTATATTTTTATACTAAGTAATAAAAATATTAACTAATCAATTTTTATTATATAGTAAATAATAAACCATAGTATAAACTATACTAATATCCCTACAATATGTAATAAATAAAAATACTAAATTATAACATAAAATTAAATATGTATTCTATATACAACAAATATATATATATATATATATATTTCATACTAGGAAGAAATAAAAATAAAATATAGAAATAATTTTTTTTTGATTCGGCACTTTTGATTCTCTTTTTTGATTCTCGGACGGAGAATCATATTTTTTCTGATTCTGAATTCTTGTCCAAAACTGATTCTGGGAGTAAATTTGTTCCCATAATCAGTTTTGGACAAAAAATTTACCAAACACGATTCGGTTCCCAAACTGATTCTGGGAACAAAAAATCAAAATCAAGCACTGTTTGGATGGTTGCCAAACAGGGCCTTTGTCACCGGTTAGCCCATGGCGGGGTATGGTGATGCTGATCTTCTTGTTTCCGTGAGAAAAGGATAACGGGTCAAACACTGCATATAAAAGATTCCAACTAAGGTATACAAAGTCCAAGAGTCCAACGTATTGAATTCACATTTTTCTTTGGGGGGGGTCATGTGTTATAAAATTCAATGGCGTTCTTTCCTACTGTAATTTAGGATAATAAGATTCAACTTAGGCTTCAAATGATTTGGAATTTTTTTTTGCTAAAAATAATTATCTGTATCGTTTACAAAAATGAATAAATGAAAAATATTTTTATTGTTCATGAAAATATGTAGGTGTAAATTGTTCTTGATAATGATTTTTTTTCATTGATTAATTATTTCAAGCAATATAAACGAACCATTTAATGGCGCGTTTAGTTTAGCTAGTCTCTACTAGTATTTGACTTTTAACATTTAGAAACTAGTTTTATTCTTCTAGAACTACCCTCACCAATCCTTTTGTTTTCTGGTTTTGTCCTTCATTATTGCTCATCTTTTTTTAGCAAGGGCAGCTGGTGAGGGTGGCCAGTAAGGCTAGATCAAGCCAGCGAAGGGCCGATGAGGGGTCGGTGAAGTCATGTGATGGCTGCTTGGGCGAGCGACCTTAGGTGTCACAACCTAGGCGGCCATTGCTGGGGTCGCGCCACGTCGGGCCTCGTTGCTTGGGGTTAAGTGACCCTCGCTGAGGGTCACCCAACCTTAGGTGACAGCCCTCGGTGCTAGATTTGACTCGTTGGTGGCTTTAGCCATTTGCTGGAGGGTTTGATTTTTTTAATTAAAAATGAAAATTAGATCCAAAATCCCTTTGCAAAAAATATTTGCCAAACACTATTCAGGACAAAGTAGCTTTACAAAGGATTTTTCGCCAAACGTAATTTGCATTTTCCCAATAGGTTTTAGGTCAAAGGCATTTGCATTTTTCCAAGGCTCATTTGAAGCAATGCTTCGTTTAACCTTAAAGAAAGATAAATAGGAATTAAAACACCAAACAGAAATTGTATAATTACCAAATATAAAGAGTTACAAAATCCTGGGAATTCTTGAAAATTAACAAGGAAATCTGACGATAAAAAAAAAACTGAACGAGCTAAAATGAACGCAGAAAATAGGCCCAAAAATATAAAATTTGATTGAAATTACGAAGACGAAGGATTTTGGGACCGTAAAAATGGCAAAATAAAAATAAAAATGAATAACAACCTTGCACTCTGAGATAGTTCTTCAAATTGGTATTATGGATTCTCTAACTCCTCTCAGATCAAAATTTACAGTATTTGATCAAATATTGTGCAAACTCTTGTTCCGATTTCGCCTTGCAATTCTTCACTAATCTGGATGTTCTAGAAAATCTTTAGAAATAGTGTATGCATCAAATTGGACTTTGGTTGTCACGAATATTATTGTACAAAGTAAAACTTATTTTTATTCATGGGTCTTGAACAACAGTCCAGCCTTTTGGTGTACTAAATTGTGGTCTTTTAGATGCAACATATTTAAACGGTGAATCTAATGTTTGGTTGGAACTTAAGAAGACCATCATCTGGTCTTTCTGCTCTCTCTATCTTAATAGATCAAGTATGGAAGTAACCCTACCAAACTTGAGAATGAATTCAATCTTAGCTTTTGTCAGCCTCATTTTCTTCATTTATCAAACTCACTCCAACACTTCTATTGCCTATGCTTCCTATCCTGGAAATGAAATTGACAGGGCGGCATTGCTTGCCTTTAAAGACAAGATGATTGAAGATCCTTTAGGGATCATGAGTTCTTGGAAGGAGTCCGTTGGTCGTTGCAACTGGCCTGACTGAGCTTGGAAGCATCTTGAAAATAAAAATCCTTAACATTACAACAATCTAAAATTACGCATCCCCTCTTTTGCATACAACCTTACATCACTTGTATCCTTGACGCAGGGGGTAATAGCCTACATCTTCCACATCTCTAGGGGCTTTGCCTTCAAGAAAATCAATTTTCAGTGCAAGCACCGCATTCATTGCCTAACGCTACTGGACTTGAAAGAGCTTATTCTCACTTTTAATAGCTTCGCGGGGTACGTTCCTACCAATCTTGGAAACTTGAGGGATCTTACCACGATTAGTTTAAGCAATAACAGGTTACAAATAGGGTCTGACGGCTTAGGTTTTCTCACTGATTTTACGAACTTCACAAAATTGAAAAAGTTAGATTTCAGCAACAACAAATTAAGAGGATAAATACCTACTTCCTTGCCAATTTGACGATACGCTTCAGGTCTTAATCCTAGGGTCAAACCAGATCATAGGTAGTATCCCTCAAGAAAATGAGAAGTTGAATGGCCTACAGATCTTGGCGTTATACGACAATAGTATCAACGGTGAGATTCCCCATGGCATTAGTAAGGCCTAACATTTGACCTATCTTTCGCTATGGGGTAATAGGATTTCAGGGACAATTTTATTCTCTCTTGGGTACATCACTCAATTGCTTCGCTTGGAGATTATGAAAAACCAATAAGAAGGTGATATTCCTCCGAGCCTTGGATGGTGTCGACAATTGCAAAGACTAACACTATCAGATAATGGCACAATACCTAAAGAGGTCATCAGCCTTTCTTCTTTGGCCCTCAATTTCATTTGTTGCTCGAAATTTCTTAGTAGGGCCATTACCCCTTGAAGTGGGTAACATGAGTGAAATTTTAGATGTCGGCCTCTCTGACAACAAGTTGATTGGAGAAATACCAAGCACTTTGTCCTAGTGTCTGATGCCGCTAAGCTTGAATATGGTAGGCAATTATCATCTATATCGTTCTTTGGTTTTTGCTGAGCTAAAAAACAACGAGTGAGAAGGAGGGGGAGGGGTCGACGGATGAGGAGGAAGGAGAAGGGGGACAAGAACCCACTTGGAGGGGCCACTTGGTCTTCTTCTCTATCCCTTGGTTCCCTTGAAATGGTCCCACCAATTGGCTGTCATCCTCAGCCAATTTTGCACACATTAAATCCCCTAGAACAAGTCCCAAATGGTCCATAATGTTGGGGGACATGGGGGCTACGAATTTTGGTGTGATTTCCCTCAATTTGGATTCAATTCCTTCTTGAATCGGTGCAATTCGGCCTCTATAAATTCCACAATCACATCCTCGATCAAATTGATATTTTTCCTCGCCAATAGAATTCACTTGCATCCTAATTTCACGATAAAAAACGGTCCTCTGAACTTTCCAGTCGAAAATGACCCTATGTCGACTTTTCGCCAAAAATCTCGGTTTGCAGAAAAATCTTTGGAGGATGAGTCAACGTTCCTAAAATGAATTGTGACATGACAGAACTTTCAATTTCTGAAATTGGATTCAAATTCGCGGTTAATTTCGATCTGACTCGGTTTTAGCGAAACTTAGGTTACCAGGTAGCTTTTAGAAATTTTTAGTGCAAATGACCCGTTGTCGATTTTCTTCAAGTCACAATGAACCTCTTTGACACATTGGCGACTCTCGATGATTGTGAAAATCTTGAGGTTTCAATTATGGACACAGGGTACCAATACAACAGAAAAATCAGTTTAGTGCCAATCGACGGGATTTTTTCAATTTGGTGAAGTCACTCACGTTTAACCACACATCTTAGTCGAACTGAACTATCTCTAATCTCTAATCAACTTTTAACTATGCCGTAATGATATTTACATATGAGCACGGTCGAATAGTCGATTCATGGTTGAATTCTCAAGTCTATTGCATTAAAGTCCTTTAATGACTTCCTTAGATAGTCTAGTTATCTCAAGAGTGATCAGCTCTGAAAATAGCACTATAAACGCATTGATGAAAGGCCCAATTTATCTAATTGAAAAACAGAATTGAAATTCTAGGATGTTACTATTCTTCCCCTTTTATAAAAATTTTGTCCTTGAAATTTAAACTATTACAATATTTTAAACAAAAAGGTAGGGGTACAATCGTCTCATCTACTCTTTGCTCTCCTAGGTTGCTCCTTTAATGCCGTGGTGTTGCTAGACTACTTTGACCAACGGGATGGTCTTGGTAGGTAGAATTTGTTCTTTCCGATCCACAATCTGAACCGGGTTTTCCACATAGCACACTTTGTCGTCCACGTCCAATTCCTCAAAATTAAGCTTGTGGGTCGGGTCAGACTCATACTTCCTCAACATCGTCATGTGAAAGACATCATGTACTTACGCCAGCCTCGGTGGCAATGCAAAATGATACGTTAGGATCTCGATTCTCTCTAGAATCTCAAAGGGACTTCCGTACGTCGAACTTAGCTTTCCCTTCTTGATCAGATTGCAGTTATACGTGGCAGCATTGTAGATGTTCGCTCCAAGTTCCTCAATGTCGCCAGAGTTTGGCCATCCGGTCTCGGCAATTAGAAGTGGGATGTTCGAGTAGCCGAGCCTTTCCATTGCGAATATTAAAGAGTTGAGCATCTGGTCCAGGAGATTAGTATATGTCAACCCAGTTGTAGGATCGGTGTAGTTGAAATTTCCGCGGAACAGCGCAAAGTCCAGAGAGATGTCGCCCGGGTTCTGCGACCATGGGAAGTAAGGATATACGTCCAGGAAGAAGTGAGACCTCGTGCTGTTCAAGAAGCGGACCAGTGGCATGATCACGGATTCAGCTACGTCCGAGCGGAACCTCCCGCTCAGGGAGGGAATGTGGATTCGACCACGTATTGCCAGCGGGGTCCCCCCTTTGATGTTATGGATGCCGTTCGACCGAAGTGAGCTCTTGATCCTGCACATCGCAGGGACAAGGTCACTCCACAATTGGTCGTCTCGATCAGTGCTGTTGTAGTTCGAGAACTCGTTCCCAACGAGGACGAACCGGATCATCGTCCCGTGATAATACCAAAGGACATTGTTCCTCACCCATTTGTCGGTAGGGCCTGGCTCGATGCAACGCCTGGGATCTCATGGTTCTGGACCATGATGGAGACTTGGACCTTGGTTCCGGATAACAGCTTCAGGATCTCCGGGTCGGCGTTGTGCTGCTTCACACGCCTGGCTCTCATCGACTAGATGCGCTCGATGCATCAACACGGAGACGGCAAATTGTTCCCTACCCGCCCATAGTTGATGCCCATCCTGTTTAAAATTTCACCCTCTGTCAACTAAAGCAATTAGTGTGTTCTACGTTCAGAATCAGCAGTAAAGACATACATAGCGGGAAAGTGGTACTTACTGGTGAGAGCACAGAAAGAGGCGAGCAAGAGAGCAACCAAAGGCATTTTGGGAGAACAATTTCAAAATGGAAGAGCGGACGATGCATGAGAGTGCCTAGTTTTTCTCTTGAATCCCCTACTTATAGGGAGACTTTATTGGCATGATGATTTTCTTGGTGATTTTTCTGGAAAGGTTTTTCTTGTTCATGGCGAATTAGAGGGGCTAAGGATAGAGCTGATTTAATCATAGTAAATACGTTCATGTCTTCCAAATTGGGAAGAAAGAGAGGTAGCTAAGAAGGAAAGTGAAAAAGAAAAAAAGAGACGTTGGGACATGTCCAAGAATGTGAACTGTAGAAACAGTGAAGTTGGGGGCTCCTAACATTGCTTTTATGTAAACTAAGGGTTGATTTGTTTCATGAAAAACATTTGTCGGGAGAACATTTTTTAGCATATGATTTGCTTAAAGAAAATGAGTCAATGGAAATTTTTTTTTCTATTCAAGAAATTGATTTATTATTCGAAAGAACTGGAAAACGTTTTTCAAAATATGACTAGGTGTGGAGATTGAATTCAAAACTCTACGCTTGGGCATGAGAACCCTAATGTTGGTTCACAGGCCGTCATGCTCAAGACCAGGTCTTTGGAGGCTAGGCCAAGGTCTATCATGGCCAGCTGGGACTCCAATGCTTGCGCCTAGGCTCCTGGCACCCATGCACAAGTAAATCGGGGCCAGGCTCAAACCATTGGTGCTCGTATCTGATGCTCTAGCACCCAAGCTTGGGTTCATAAAGGCCGTGCTTAAGTCCCCAACACTTGAGCTTTGACCTTGACCATTAGGCTTGGGTCCATAAAGCTTGTGTGCGGATTGTCAATGCTTAAGCTCAGGTCTTGGTTAGAAAAATGTTTTTTCTTATAAAAATAATTTTAAAAAATTCAAAAATTCAAATTTTCTTTTAATTTTATTACAAAATCTGAATTTTTAATTATTTTTTTATTTTTATATATTATTTTCTTTTTTTTTTATTTTTATCTTTTTCTATTTGTTCTTCCTTGGCCAATTGTTGGCAAGCTCCAACCTCACCTCAAGTCATCGAGGTTCAAAGCCTCGCTAGATCGGTGAGCTTTGAGCTCATCACAAGCCAATGAGATTCAACGCCAATCCTAGTGAGCTCGAGCTCATCGGCCGTTGCTATGGTCTAGGTTGCATGGACACTCTCCGGGACCCTTTGTGTCATGTCCAACACTCCGACACGCTTCGACACGCTCCGACACATTGTCAATGCATGTCGGAAAATCCGACACGTGGTCAATTGCCTTTGACACGCTTCGACATGCGAGTCGGAAATTCTGACACGTGATTTCGACACGCACGGGGTTATTTTAATAAATTTTCAAAACTTTTGGGGTTTAAATATAAATATATAAAAAATAATAAATAATAATAAAAGCTAAAACAAATTTCTAATACTCATTTGAAGATGTTGGGTGCTTGAAATTGCAAATTTTTCACTTGATGAGCCGGAGAGTTTTTTTTTTCAAAAGAAGTAGATAATGTGGATAAATGACTTTTTGTTATATTTGATGATGGAATGTTGATATTTTTTTCTTATTATTAAATTTTAAATTTAATAATGAAACATGGATTACTTGTTTTTTCCTCCAAGTTTTATGGATTATTACAATGAAATGTAATTGAATTCGTCAAATTAAAACAATGAATGATATTAACAAATGTATGATTAATGTTTTTAGTATAGATTAATTTTAGGCTCTTTTATTATTATTATTATTTAGTTATTTATGCATTTATATATTAAAATATTATTTAATATATAACGTGTCAGAACGTGTCAAAATTTTCTACTTTTGAGAAATAACATGTCGACGTGTCGTGTCGCGTGTCGCGTGTCCGTGTCGGTGCAATCTAGGCTATGGTTGCTATGGCTGATGACCGGCTAATGAAGAAGCAACAAGAATAAAAAAAAAGGGAGAAGAAAAAAGAAAATAAAAGAATATATAAAAATAAAAATAAAATAATTTAAAACAATTTTTTTAAAAAAATTATTTTTTTTTGTAATTTTCTTCATCAGATTTTTCTTATCAAATGATGGAAAAGACTTATGATGAAAAATACTTTCCAAGTCTTTTCCAAGTTTCAGCGAAATACCGAAAAGTAAAATAATTTTCCTTGAAAAATATAGAAATGGAACATTTTCCGCAAAACAAAAAAACCATAAGAATCGATCACTCATGGTTGACCTATTTTTCGAGATACTTGATGATAGGACTAAAGCATATTTTTTTTAATGAGAAATGGATATTTATATTATTCTAGATGTGGTGGCAAAAAATACAGTGATTGACCTATTGTTGTTAATCAAACTAATTTTCCTTTTACTTCGGTTTGATAAAATAACTAATTTAATAAGAAAAAATCAACTCTACAACAATACAACTTATTTCTACAAAAGTATGAGTTTGTACTTAGAAGCAAAAACAAAAAAAGAATATATGTGACTAGGTTATTGTTACCTATGCTAAGACAAATAAAAAAGTTGTAGATGGCTCAATAGTGGTGGCCCCTTGTAAACACACCCGGTAACGAGTACTCATTAATTAGGATACAGATTATTGTTATTGATTAGTTAATAGAGTTAATGCTACAAAAAACTCTAAATTGGTGCATATATGATAAATTTACTTTAAATTAATTTTTGACAAAAAAAATCTTGAATTGGTATACTTATGATAAATTTACTCAAAACTTTTTTGACTACTAAAAATCTTAAATTGATACACTTGTGATAGTTTTAACATCCGTAAGTTTCTGTTATATTATATTAGTATCATAAAAAATCATAAATTAATACCTCTGTGACAAAAGAAGGATAAAACTTCAGACTAATACACTAGTTAGCTGGTACGTGTAATTTAACTTAGAAATCTAACGGTAAAATTTAACATAAATTAACAGAAGGCAAAATTTGTCAGAGTATGATTTTTCATGCTATTAGACCTTGAAAATTGGTAATTTTTTTTTTCATTTTTCTTATTTTCACATTGGAACGTCACACAATAGATCCAAGAAAAGTAAAATAAACTTTCATATTTGAATTTTCTTGCAATAAATTTTTAAAGATCTTTTAACAAAGTAAAATTATAGTAAGAAAGAATATATGTCTATGAGAACAAAAGTGTATTCTTATGCTCAGAAGATGCGTTTTGGAAAACGATAAACAAAAATATGACTTTGTATTTGATTAAATTGGGAAAGAAAAGGAAATAATACAATAAAGAGCAAAACGAAAATAAGGGAAGTAAAATTGTGGAAAAATTTTGCAAAATGAAAGGGAGAAAAACGGAAAAAAGAAACAAAATATTTATTAAAAAGGAGAGGAGGTTCCCGTTTCGAATCATGCTGGCCTCCAGTTGATGAAAGAAGTCCAACTCCAGTTGGGCCAACTCCCACGTTGCTCCCTTGTTACGCAAACTTAAGCTTTATTTATTTCGTGAAAAATGAACAATATCAAAAACATTTTTCTAAAAATAATGACTTATATCATTTATAAATATAAATTAATTAAAAAAATTCGTTCACAAAAATGTTTAGACATAAATTGTTATCGATTACGAAAACATTTTTCTATTGCCTAATTATTTTAAGCAGTACAAGCCATCATTTTTTGAAAAATATTATCTTAATTATTTCTTTTCGTTAAACAAACGGAGCCCCTAGTATATATAATACTTAATAATGATTGATCTACCACAAGTTGATATGTGGTGAATCGTGGTGGGTGCTCAGGCTTCTTTCTCTTCGCATGCTACATTGACGATTTCAAAGGATTATGCTCCTTATTTTGATTATTTATGTGCGTTATAATATTATAGTCAAATTCGCTTCTTCTATTATTTTCGATCGGCTTGCTCAAGGATAATTTATTATTATATAAAATATTCAGCTTAGGTACAATCAGTCCTAGAATGAATAGTCAACCTCTCGGGGGCAACTTTTGGCTCCAAATTATCCCCTAATTTTAGAGGATCGCAATCCATCGTCGTAGACTTCAGCTGGCTTAGTTAGGTCACCTAAAACGACAACTTTGGTGGTGACAATAGCCTGATCGCGATTGTTTGGGCCCTTTACATGCTAGGCTTTTCCTCACATATTGACGAGTTTTACTTGTGAACTTAAATTAAACCATGCTTCATGTCCCGGTTTATTATATTTGCCCCTTGCATGAAACGAATCTATGATTATTATTTTTTCAACTAATCATGAAGTATATTGTTTTCAATATAAGTTCTTTATTCAATTTTTTTTCCCGATCTATTTATATCACATACTATGTCTCCGTAATAAGCAGTTAAGCACGAGTAATTTATCTACTTCATTGACTTGTACAAATTAGTAATTGATTCGTGTACTGTACAGGTAAGCTTAAGAGACCTTCATCATGCATGACAATAGATTTATCGTGTTTTCTCCATTTCAACTTATTGCCAATAATAATAATAATAATAATAATAATAATAATAATAATCATAATAATAATAATAACTATTTTTGATGTAATTGTGCTTTATATTGTCTTTAATATATATTTTTTTTCAATTTTTTGGGTCACTTATGTCTTACTAGTTTTTCGTTATAGACACATATAAGATATTTGTGGGAGAAACGTAGATAACGTACATATTACAAGAATGCAATACACACAAAAATATATATCTACATCAGTTCTTGTGATAAAAATGGAGGTTGAAACATGTCGAAAGGGTGAACGAAGATCAAGGGCATTTGGCGTGCAACAAAATTGCCATGTGTTTACCATGTATGCGTGCACTTATCACAAAATGCGATATGCATAAAAAAAAAAAGAAAATACATACATGCATTGTTCCATACGATGAAATTGAATGTTCAAACATGTAGAAAGGGTGGATGAAGAGTGGATGTGAGAGTGAATTATTCATGATAAAAGCAAAAGTGAGGATGAGGGGATCAGTAGAGCTAAAATGGGCTTCTTGTGTTTTATATAGTGTTATTTTCCTATGGCTCGCACATCATTTTTCAATAAAGGCCCACTTTTAATGCACGCTAAACACATAAACTCCCTATGCAAGCTCTTTCCAGCTATCATGTGTCGAGATGACTCGTACCCTTAACCCCACCAAATCCCAATTTAAAAACCATGTTAGGAAAGATAATTTTCTCTCTCTCTCTCTTCCTTTCTTCTCCTCAATCTCCATAAGTAACCCTTCATCTCAGGATTCTGAAAGTCCAAAACAGCCATCTGGCCAGAAAAAGACACAAACGTCCAAAACAGCTAACACATCTTCCTTGCAAGTTGCAGAATTCAATGAACAGCACGCTCTATGACAGACCCTACGGAATGATACCCACACTACATGACACACCGAGGGAAGAACTGGTGCAGCAATTATTCATGATTCGCGACAAGAGCAAGAAATATTGAGTGCAGGAACACACTTTCAGGCAAATTTAATATTGCTTTCTCTGATAAGAATCCACAAGTCAAATCTTTTCCCTAGAGAATCCAAGAGCGAAAAAACAACAAAAGATCATATACAAAAAGGGGGGAAAAGGAAATGGTGAACTCGTACCGACTTAGGGTTGGAAGGAAAAAATACACTTATCGAAGCTAAATCGCCTGGTGCCAATCGTGACCACTAGCTCATACAGCCAGCTGCATTGTCTATTTTCGACAGCCTTGAAGCAACTTTTTATGAGAGCATCTTAATCTCTCTTTCTGCTGGCAACCCGCTTCATCAAATACTTTACATGGCCAGCCCGACCACATTTTTTCCCATTACTTTCCTCACTGGCAATGAGTTGAACTGAATGAGTCTGGAAACGTCAAAGGTTATGGTGGAATGCTAGACTGCGTATCGGAGGACAGTGTGGAACTGGAGGAAGTGCCTAAGGCTTGAGGAAGGCTCATGTGTAGGTTAATACCAGAGCTTTCTTCTTCTTGATGGCTAGTTGGTTCCCATTGCTCCACGAGGGGATGCAAAATATTGACATTGTGGCCCATGTCAGGTCTCTGGAACGGTTTTTCAGCAGTGCAATGACCAGCCAGCTCAGCAACTTTGATTATACTCTCTAAGGTTTCTTCATCGGGGTCAAGAGTGTGGTCGATAGCTTTCAGGATGTTTTCCTTGTCAATCAGAACTCTATGGAACCAAGTGACCAAGTGCGCCCTCTCATCTGGCATGGTGTTGTCTAATGCTTTTCTACCAGTAATGATCTCCATCAAGACAGCACCAAATGCGTAAACGTCGACCTTTGTAGTTACCCTTCCAGTGGCTGTACGGACAGAAAAAGACCCATACAAAGTTCAATGCAATTTCATCGATAGGGAAAAGAAAAGCCTCTGCTCAGATTTCATGTTAAGAGAAGATAAAAGCGCCCCAAGAATGGGTAATATAAAGAAGTCACCCTTGGTTTCTAATCAACAATTTGTAGTCATGTGATTTAACTATCCCCCCTAAAGTGGATCAGAGCAATTGAATTGACTTAGATATTTTAACAGCAATCATGCACATTTGAGTTAATTAATGCATGCTGATCAATCTTACCATTATAAGGCTCAATTTGAACAAAACATCCAGCTACAATGAGGTGAAAACATAGATATAAAGTCCACTAGTTCGTCTGCAGGACTCCTATCCATTATTACTAGTGAAAGATATCACACTTATGTAATCTCAATGAAAGAAACAATAGAGATCAATTTACCTAATGCATATTCCGGAGCTAAATACCCAAAAGTTCCAGCCAACTGTGTCTCCATGGAATACTTCCCATCAGGAACATTTTTAACCAAACCAAAGTCAGCAACTTTGGCTCTCATGTCATCTCCCAGCAGTATGTTTACTGGCTTCAAATCCCTATGGATAAATTTTTGTTGGGCTAAACTGTGCAGGTATTCCACTCCTCTAGCAACATCCAAAGCAATGGTCACCCTTTGCTTCCAAGTCAGAGGTGCATACCCCTTCTCTTGCCACTCGAACAAATGTTGTGCGAGAGTCCCTTGTGGCATATATTCATACACTAAAAGCCTCTCATCACCTTTGATACAATACCCTAACAGCATGACTAAATGCCTATGCCTCACTTTGTTAAGTACTGCAATCTCAGCTTGGAATCCCTTCATTCTCTTGGTGCCCACTGCCTCAGAATTCATTCTTTTAGCAGCAATTTTGGTGCCATCGTGCAGCTCCCCTTTGTAAACAATACCAAAACCACCTCCTCCTAAAATGTTCTCTTCACTAAAATTACAAGTCGCTTGTCTAAGGACTTCAATTGAAATTTTAACATTTCCTCCTTTAAAAACAGGAAAATCACTATGGTCCCCACTGCTTTGGCTATGCAATTCACTTGGAAGCCCACCATGACCATTTACACCATTCCCGGCCCCGTTCTTAGCTACTTCCATCCCGATTTCTGGATTGTCTACCCTATTAAATTTCGTGTGTCGTCGGTTGATGTAACAGAATTTGTACAAGACAAATAACACTACCCCGATGAAAATAAGGACGCCTATGACAACAGCAGCAATTACACCACCTGAAAGTGAAGAGCCATTTGACGATCCAGGTGAATCAGTCGAATTCGTCCCTGAACCACCACTGCCTGAACCACCAGTGTCCGTTTTACCAATTAACGGATTACCAGTAGTAGTCAACTTCACTGAGGCTGGGAAAACCGGTATCGACCCATTGAGATTATTGTTCGACACATCAAGAACCTGAAGCTGAGTCAGCGTAGTCAAGCTTTCCGGAATAGATCCAGTAAGATTATTATCGTTCAACAGCAACGTGCGGAGGGAGGTGAGATTCGCAAATGCAGGGGAGATGGTCCCACTAAACCCCCGCTTCGAGAAAGAAACAGAGGTCACATTCTTCTCCTGGCAAGAAATGGCACTCCAGCCGCCCTGGCAAGCATCATTCCCAGTCCAAGAATCCGCCAGAGTGATCGGATACCCCAACCCACCGGCCACCTCAAGCAACGTAGTAACCTGTGGGTCGCAAGGGCCCGGCGCACTGTTGCAAAAGCTATTACCCTCATAGGTAACGCGAATTCCACTGCTATTACCAGGGACGGGACCCTGCAACTTATTGTTATCCAAGGAAACATTCTTCAAGCCGGGGAGTGCCCACAGCGAGGCGGGCACAACCCCAGTGAACTGGTTTTCCCTAAGCTGGAGATCGAACAAATTAGTGCATTGCGAGAGATCGGGGATCGGACCTGTGAACTGGTTGTTCTGGAGCCAGACCTGGCTCAGCTGGGTCATCCCGGCCAACACGCTGATGCCGCCGGAAAGCCCCACCGCCTGGTTGTTGATCCAGAGGTTCTGGATCGATGAACTGCCGAAGGTAGGAGACCCTCAGACTCGTCAGGTTAGGGAGGGTTCCGAGGAAGTCCGGGATCGTGCCGGTGATGTTGGTGTTGTCGGCGTAGAGGGTAGTCAGGGACGTCGAGGCGTTGAGCTCCGCCGGGATCTGCCAGGAGGGGAGGTCGAGGTTGTCGCTGAGGCTGAGGGTCTGGAGGCTGGTGAGGCCCTGGAAGGCGCCGGAGGTGATGGAGGTGAAGTTGTTGCCGTCGAGGTAGATGGACTGGACGGAGGCGAGGCCGGCGAAGGAAGGGACGGCGCCGGAGAGGGAGTTACTCTGGAGGGAGAGGGATTGGAGCTGGGAGAGGGAGGAAAGATCCGAGGGGAGGACGCCGGAGAGGGAGGCGGAAGAGAGGTTTATGACGGTGACCCGGGAGTAGGAGTCGCAGCTGACGCCTGTCCACTTGCAGTAGGTCTGGCTCGAGGACCAGCCCGACGGCTTGAGGGCGGCGAGGATCTCGGCCATGACGGCGGAGTCGTCGGCGGAGGTGGCGGAGGCGGTGAGGAAGAGGAGGAGGTGGAGGAGGAGGAAGGGGGCCGGAGAGCGGAGGCTCCCGGCGGCCATTGTCGACGGCGTTGCTGTGGGTCTAGAGAGAGAGAAAGGCGTAAGCAGAGGGGGTGGGATGCGCGGAGAAGAAAACAGAGGAGGTCGTAGTCGTTCTCTGTTTGTTCTCCCACGAGAGAGAAAAAACGCAGCAAATTCAAGTGAGGAGATTGATTTTTTGAGCGGGGGTGTTACGCGTATATTGACCCAATGACTTTACGCGTATATTGACCCAATGACTTATCTTCCTTTCTTCTGCCAACTGGCCGAGCCGAGCCAGTCGAGAGAGCCAGCCTCTTTATTTTTCAGCGGATCCCTCAGAAGATGCGTGTCCATATCTGAGTGGTAAATGCGCACCACATCAATAGGTGAACGGGGATCTATCCGAATTGCTCGAAATTGGATTGGAACTGCCCGGAACCGGTGGTTCTTGAGGGAATCGGTCCGGTTCCCGGTTCCAATTTATGGGAACTCGTTCTCGGTTCCATGGGCGGATCATTTACCTGCTCACCTAGATTGGACTGATTAATTTTTAATATTAAAAAGAATTCAAAATTATTAATTAACAAACCAAGCACAGAAGGCAAGTAGTGCACGAACCCCCTCGGTGGTTCTCCTTCTTCTTCACCTCCATCATCATCTTCTACGCCAAATACTCCGAGGTCCTCCTTTTTCCACCCCCAAATATCTCGCGCGAAACCCTAGCTCCATCGCCATGGCCTGAAGAAGAGCGCGCGAGCTCCGTTCTCGGTTGAGTCGAACATATGAAAGTGAGTCGAATTGTCCCAGGGATTGATTGAGCTCGAAGCGCCTCTCTTTTTTCATCTTCTTAATTGAAGAGCTCTGCTGAAATGAGCCTTCTGATGTCCGAATTTCCTTTTCGGGAGCGGCCGTTCTCCTGATTTTCGTCGGTGGAACAATAGGAAGCTAGGTGGGGGAATGAATTTGGTTTCGCGTGCGTGATAATTTTTCCGGTTTTGCCGTCCGAGAGTTTTCGCTCCTCTAATCCGTTTCTTCGCCAGGAGAATGGTGTTGAGGAAAAGATATCATTTTAGTTTGTAGATCTAAAGTTCTCTTCGCTTCTTTCTATTTTCGGCAGGATATTTTGTAGTTATATGGCTACATATAGCTGGCGTATGACTTATGAGGCTAATTATTATTGTGAGACCAGTTCCATGGATCCACTCGGGAACTGGACCACACCGGTGGTCCGGTTCTCGGGTGGATCCATGCAACAAATAAGTGGATCCCGGTTTTGACCCGCTCACCCGGATCATGCACACTCTTAGTAGCTACATTGGTGTAGCTTTGTATGGGCTCCATCAGCACGTTGTCTTGCTCATCCCTACTGTAGTCCCACCTCCTATGGTCAGTCTTTGATCAACAACCGCATTAATGCTTTACTTGAATTGCACTGTCCCAGTGTTCTGTTTCATCAAAGCGAATCCCACCGAAGGAACTTGATCCATTTATATGCCAAGCTGCAAACGATCCAAACGTGTGCAAAGAGTTTACCACGTCTTACATCTACTCATCTTTGCATAAGCACTTCATTAAAACATTGACACATAGTAAATATATGTTGCATACTCTTTTCCATATTAGAAAATATATGCCACTCCATCTCTCTCTCTCCCTAGTGGTTGCGAGTCTAGTTTGTGCCTAAGATTTGATCAACACATAATAAATGTATGCTGCATACTCTTTTCCATATTGGAAAATATATGCCCACTAAAACCCCCTCTCTCTCCTTGGTGGTTGCTAAATTTGGCCTATGCCTTAGATTTGAGCATGTCTATATCTACTCATCTTTGCATAAACAATCCGTTAAAATATTGACACGAAATAAATGTATATTAAGCTTTTCCATATAAGAAAATATGCCCACTGAAACCCCATCTCTCTCTCTCTTTCGATTGTCGAGTCTGGAAACCTTAGATTTTTTTTTTTGGATCAGTCCTACTCTACACTCACTCTTAGACTTTTGTTTTGCCTCTTGTAGGGCGTGAGAGTTAAAACCCACTCCTGAAATTTACGCATCTCCACCCCATCATTCCTTGAGAAGGTGGGGATTTGAACCCCTTACCTCTTCCTTTCATGTTGGAAACCTTAGATTTGAGCAGGTCTAAATCTACTCATCTTTGCATAAGCACTCCATTAAATCATTGACACGTAATAAATGTATAGTGCGTACTTTTTTCCATATCAGAAAATATGCCTACTAAAACCTCATCTCTCTCCCTAGTGGTCACCGAGTCTAGCTTGTGCCTAAGATTAGGTAGTAGGGGGATCTCATCATATCCATGATGGAAGAAGTAAGATCCATGCTGGAAAAGGAGAAAACTTTTGGTCGTCTCCTTTGTCGAGGGAACAAACGGTCGTGAAGGAGACCACATCTCCGAATCAACAATTCATCTAAAGGTTGTGACTATTTTAGGATATAATTGTCTTAAATTTCGCCGTGGCTATATTTTTCCTCTATGTATTAATTCAGTCATGCAGACTTCTCCAATTACAAAAGCTTCTTACAATCTAGGTAGCACTGACACTCGACACGGACATGTGACATGACACGACACGACACGTCGACACGCTATTTCTAAAAAATAGAGAATTCCGACACGTTGCGATACGTTATATATTAAATGAATATTTTTATTTTTAATTAATTTGATTCAAATTCATAAATAAATAAGTAATTAAAAAAATCCTATAATAAATTTACACTAATAATATTAATAAATCAATTCATTAGAAATTTAAAAGATATATTCATAATTAATGCGAAACATGTTTTTAACTTTAACAAAAGTTAATGATGAAATTAATGGCTAATAAGAAATTATAATCAATTTATTTAAATAAATCCATAATTTTCTATAATGATCAAAATTTATCATTATAAATTCAAAATTTTTATTTTTCGAAATTATTTTTTTAATTTTATTTATTTAATTTTTCAATTAAAAAAAATCCCCAAAGGTCCACCCTTCTTTCCGTCGTCCTTTCCCTCCTTGTCGCATGACCACCTTCCTCCTCGTTCCTGATCCATCGCAACAGTGGCAGCCCTCGCCGTCGCGGTCGTTGCGATGGTCCGTTGCGTGGCTTTCTCTCTCTTCTTTCTCTCTGTTTGGCTCTTTCTTTGATCGTCTCTCGCCATCGCTTGTGGCCTGTCTCTGCTCCCTCGGCCTCCCTCGCCTGAGTCGCCTCCACCCTCCATCGTCTCCGGACACGCGTGTCGAGAAACGTTGACCGCGTGTCGAAAAATCGGACATGCGTTGACCGCGTGTCCGAGCGTGTCGACGTGTCCATGCTTCCTAGCTTACAATCTTTCAATGCCATAACTTTGTTTCACTTGGGCCCCTCCAAGTTTTAAATTTAGGCCCAAAAGACACTGGGCTCAAAAAGGTCTCCCAGCTTCTAAATTTTCCCAACATTAATTGGCCCAATCGTGGTTCTTTTTTTTTTTTTTTTCGTTCAGTTCCGTTCAGCCATCAGGATCGGCTTGCCGAGGAGAATGTTTTTGGTTGCTCGGTCTTCTCAAAATCCCTTTCCCGATTCTGTTTTTCCAGGTAATGTTGGGAATTTTTTTTTAAAAACTAATTTATGCAATCAAATCTCAAAGTTATTGCAAATAATTATAAGATAGCTACATGACTAGTTCACACTTGAATATATTATAATAGTGTCTTGTATCACTCTATAAATCAAATTTTTGGATTGATTTTTGCATCCCAAATCTATCCTAAGATAGGGATCAATATCTTCAACACGATGACTCCCCACAATCAGACCATTATCGTTGAGAGTTAAAATATCTTGAGATTCGCCATTTTGACTTGGACGAATTCGGTATCATTAAAAATCTCACGACGAATACAATCAAAATTCACGTTCAACTTTGATCAAACTTTAGATAGGAAAATCAGATGTCCATGCTCCTCTTCTTTATCATTCTTGGAAAAATTTCCATTCCCTCCTCTCTGTTAGGCGCAATCATAGCTAAGTTTCAAAAGACAAGGGACGTTTCAAAACTAAATAATTGAAAATTTGCTCACTACCTTGACCTTGGGCCCATTGTCCATTTCTTTCCACGGCACCTTGAGCTTTAGCCATTCAGATGGAAAAATTGTCTAATCAATTTGTGAGCCTATCGATTGACAATCATCATCAACCATTGGTGGATAATAATCGTGGTCTGTTAGATTGTCTAAATTGATGTCATATGTTTGATTCGGCTTGACAACTTCGTCCCATTTAGTCCATGGCTGGGTATGCTGACATTGTCTTATGAAGATTAGGTTTTTCATTGCCGTGAGAAAAGGATAGAGCTCAAACACTGCATAAAAGATTCCAACTAAGCGTACAAAGTCTAAGATTCCAATAGATTGAATTTACATATTTCTTGGGGGGGTCAAATGTGATCAAATTCAATGGTGTTCTTTCCTAGTATTGTTTAGGTAAATAGTTCCATTTGTTTTGTAAAAAATAAATAATTTTAAAAAATATTTTTCTAAATTGATCATTTGTATTGCTTACAAAGGATAAATGAAAGCCACAAAAAGAAAAGGAGTTACTGTTCATCGGATGCTCTCAACTCGGATTCCCGAGTCACTGTTCATCCGTCTGGTGTGTTGCTGATTCCCGTGGCTATGGGTGTCGGAATGCGCTGATTTTCGGAGGGAAGCTTCAGCTCAGTCCCCTCTACGTTTCCACCAAACGGTTTCGCGAAAGATGGCCTAGATGCAGAGAAATCGTCTGCCCCAGGTTACGAATTTCTGCCCAGTTTTCTCCTCTGGTTTCTCGGCTGTTTTTGTGTTTGTTGAAGGAGCTACGATGGGTGTCTTCGGCTGATTTTCGGAAGGAAGCTTCAGCTCAGGCCCCTCTACATTCCCACCGAACAGTTTCGCATAAGATGGCCTGTGTGCAAAGAAATCGTCTGGCATAGGTTACGAATTACTACCCAATTTTTCTCTCTGGTTTCTGGCTGATCTGTTGTTCGTTTGAGGAGTTACGATGGGTGGTTTCGGCTGATTTTCGGAAGGAAGATTCAGCTTAGTCCACTCTACGTTTCCACCGAACGGTTTCGCAATAGAAGGCCTGCATGCAGAGAAATCGTCTGGCCTAGGAGAGTCTAGCCAGACTTAGCCCTTCGCACCCTCCGAATGTCCCTGGTTGGGTTGAGCTGGTTGAGGAATTCCATCCGGATAAGTTGCTGCGCGTGACTGTACGTGGGAGCTGCTGTTCGCTCCTCATCTGCGGGTTGAAGGGAAATGGCTAGGGATTCGGTTCTGCCGGGGGATTCTCCTACAGCTTCCTAGCTTGGCTTCTCCTGCTGTTGTCTCCCAGCAAGCTGCAGATTCGAGCTGCTCTGGTTTTCTAGTGCTTCTGCCGTGCGAGCTTGGTCTCTTTTGGACCCAGGGGTGTTGCTGACTTCAGTCCGGGTAAGCCTTCTCTGTTCAATGGTGATTTCGCTTGCTGCAATTGGGATATAGATAAGGTGTTTGTGAGAATGTCTTTGTCTGCTGCTGGGGATGGAATCAATTCTGGAGATGCCCGACCTTTGGCTGCTGCCTCGGAAGGGCTTCCACTCCCTACTTCTAATAGACCTAGTAAGGCATCGGCTTCTTCATCCGGACACACAGAAATGAAGAATAGGCAGCAAGCTTCGAAGGAGTCTGACCTTCGTGCTCGTCGGTCGAGAGGACGAAGCCGATTTCGCTCAACTTCCAAGCACCCAGGGAAAGCACCTGCTGGTCACCATGAAGCCCCGGCACGTTCTTGGGCAAATGTGGCTAGATTGGCTGTGAAAGGTTTCGAATTGTCTTATGTTCCACCCACCTTTGTGGAGGGAGAGGCTGTTGTGAATCTCCCGGATGAAGCACTTGATGCTATGGACCCGAAATGGCATGACTGCTTGGTTGGCCAATTGGTTGCGAAAAGGAGGCTACCATTCGGATTGGTGGAGCAAGTGCTAAGGAAAACATGGGGCTCCAAGATTGGTGAAATCTTTGCCGACGATCAAGGATTCCTCTTTCTCCAAATCCCGGACCCCGGATTTAGAAGAAAGATCCTTGAAGATGGGCCGATCACGATTGCAAGGGTGCCGTTAATACTTCGGCAGTGGAAGCCTCTCATGGATTTGAAGAGAGAAGAGCATTCCACCATACCCGTTTGGATTCGCCTACGGAATTTGCCGTTTGACATTTGGACAGTGCCAGCCATGAGTGCCATAGCTAGTGTGGCGGGGAAGCCGTTGTATGTGGATCAACGGACCGACGAAATGAAGATGGTCTCCTTCGCAAGAGTTTGTGTCGAGGTCACGGCCAATCAGCCAAGAGTTGAGAAGGCCAAAGTCACCTTGAAGGGTGTCTCTCGGGTCATTAATATTGAATATGAATGGCTCCCGATTGCGTGTCCGGATTGCAACGCCTTCGGCCACAACTGCCGTGCTCCCCCCCCGAAAAATCCCACGAGGCGCACACAGAATGCAGGACAGGCTGTCCGTCATCCAGCTAGGCAGAATGCGGTTGCTCCTGCTCAGCCAGTCGTCCATGCTCCAGATCCGCGATCGGCCACTCCTCCTTCGCCTGTTGTCTTGGAACAGGATGTGCAGAGGCCAGAAGTTGATCCGAGTCCGCCTCGGGCGGTGGATGCCCCCATCCCACCTCAGTCTGATATAGATCCGGTTCGGTTGCAACCTTCCACGGTCTCTGTGCAGGCGTCCCCCACATATGTTAGCGACTCCCCTCAACCGACTCCAACTTTGCCCGACCAGGATCAACCTTGGAGAAGGGTGAAGAACAGGAGGAAGAGGAATAAGGACCTCAAGATAGGTGAATCCCCTCTCCCTTCGGCTGCTGACCAGCCTTCTGGGGACAGACCGCTGGTAGCAGCTCCCCCTCCTTCTGCCTCTACTCGCAAGGGGGCTAGGGGCGCCAGTGCTCCCCCTAAAGTCGTCTCCTCTCTCACGGCTGGGTCCCGACCTACCCGTGCCCCATCCTTGAAGGACTCTGGAAAGCGTTTGGAAGAGGTTGCCTCTTCCTCAGAGGATGATGATATCTCCTCCCTAGAAGCGCCGTGTCAGCCTCCTCGCTTGATAGATACATCAGTCGAAACAATCCAACACAGGTTGCTGTCCTTAGCCCCTGTCCCGGAGTCGGTGGAGACTGTTGAGCCGTCCGGAGCTTCGCGCCGCAGGCCTCAGAAATTGAGGTAGGCCTTGCTGCCCTTTGCTCTTCGTTGTTTAGAGTAGTTTGTACATAGTTTAGATGTATTTCGGTTATTGGAATATTAGAGGTCTCATGAATCCTTTGAGGAGAGCCGAGGTCCGTAAGTGGGCTCTCTCTAGTGGCCTTTGTTTGGTTGGGTTATTGGAAACTAAAGTCCCGGAACATCTTTTTGGCTCTCTGTCGTCGAGTCTATTATCGGGGTGGACGTGGATTGCCAACTATGATTCTTCTCCGGGGGGCAGGGTGTGGATCGGCTGGGACCCTTCGCTGGTCTGTTTTGAGGAGATATCCTCCAATGATCAGGTTATTCATGGAAGAGTTAGACTGATCTCGACAGGTTCTTGTTGTTGTATCTCGGTAGTCTATGCTCAGAATTCTTATGTTCGTAGGAGACCTCTATGGGTGGACTTGATCAGGATGAGTTCTTGTATTTTCGACTTACCGTGGATGGTGGCGGGTGACTTCAATGCCCTAAGAGACCCGTCTGATAGGCTAGGGGGTACTAATGCCTGGCTGCCCTGCTTTGATGAGTTTAATCAGTGTCTGCATCAGGCAGAGCTTGAGGATTTGAGATATGTTGGACTTAGGTTTACTTGGTCGACGTCTTCGGGGGCTAATCGGAAAGCGAGGAAGATTGATCGGGTTCTAGTTAACGCTCTCTGGAGCTTGTATTTCTCTTACTCAGAAGCTTCCTTTTTACCTTCTGGTATTTCAGACCACTCTCCTATGGTGGTCAAGGTGATCCAGCCAGTTTTTCGAAGAAAGCCCTTCAAATTCTTTGATTTCTGGATGGAGCACCCATCTTTTCAGGATATTCTTACCCAGGTGTGGCAGACCCCGAGTGATGGAGTACCCATCTTCAGGTTGGTTACCAAATTGAAAGCGCTCAAGGGGCGTCTTAAGCAGTTGAATAGAGACTCTTTCTCTAACCTGTCCGAGAGGGTTGCTCAATCCAGAAATGCTCTTACACTAGCTCAAGTGGCCCTTCAGCACGACCAGACCAATGTCCTCTTGGCAGAGCTAGAAAAAAGTCATCGGAGGATGTTCGTTGAGTTGAGGAGTCAGGAGGAGGCTTTCTTCAGACAGAAATCCAGAATCCGTTGGCTTGAGAGGGGTGATAAAAACACTAAATACTTTCATCACTCTGTGACTACGAGGCAACTAAGGAATAGGGTTATATCGGTTCTTGATAGGAATGGCAACCTTGTCTCCGAGCCGAGCCTTATTCAGGATACATTTGTCGCTCATTTTAAGGAGTTGTTTGCATCACGCTCTCCTCCTATTGGACCGGCCTTCGAAGACCTTCAGCAAGCCATCCGTCGTCCGCTCTCAGAGGATCAAATCGCTTCTCTTGGTCGTCCCTTTTCGGAGACGGAAATTAAGGACACTATCTTTTCTCTAGCACGTGGGAAGGCACCGGGTCCAGATGGGTTTGGTGTCGAATTCTTCAAGAGTAATTGGGATATTGTTGGACCGTTGACGGTTGAAGCTGTAAAAGATTTCTTTGTTACGGGGAGACTATTAAGGGAAATTAATTCCACCATCCTGGTGTTGATCCCTAAGATTCCTAATGCTACCTCGGTTAATGATTATAGGCCCATCGCTTGCTGCAATACGATCTACAAATGCATTACCAAGGTATTGGCTAACCGCATCGCCTCAGTACTCCAGGATGCCATAAGCCCTTCTCAGAATGCGTTCGTGAAGGGTCGACGGATTAGTGATAATATCCTCCTAGCCCAGGAGTTATTTGCCGGCTTTCACCTGCAGCCATATCTCCCCAAATGTGCGGTAAAGGTAGACTTTCAGAAAGCTTACGATACAGTGGATTGGGATTTCCTCGAATCAGTTCTTCGTGCCTTTCGGTTCCCGGACCACTTCATTCGCCTTATCATGATATGTGTTTACCCCGATGTTTTCTATCTCCTTGAATGGGGATTTCCATGGATTCTTCCCTAGTAGCCGCGGCCTTCGACAGGGTGACCCAATGTCTCCTTATCTTTTCACCTTGGTTATGGAAGTCTTCTCCGGGATCCTTACTTCTAGTGCGGAGCAGCCGGGTTTCAAGTTCTCTTGGAGGTGCAAGGCCACTAGGTTATCTCATCTTTTCTTTGCGGATGATGTCTTCCTCTTTTGCCGTGCGGATATGGTCTCCATCCGGCTGCTAAAGGATGGGCTGGATACCTTCTCGAAGTGGAGTGGACTCAAGCCGAACAATAGCAAAAGTGAGGTATTTCTTGCAGGGGGATCGAATGAATTGAGAGGCCATATAAAGGATACATTCGGTTTTGTGGAAGGAAAATTGCCGGTACGTTATCTAGGAACACCGATTATTTCCTCGAGGCTCGGGAAGGCGGATTGTGTAGGTCTAGTCGATCGCATAATGGCTAGGGTGCAATCTTGGACCCATCGATTTCTCTCATTTGCAGGGAGAGTTCAGCTCATAAGGTCAGTGCTCCATGCAATTCAAGCCTATTGGGCTAGTGTGTTCATTATTCCTGTAGGAGTCCTGGACCGTATCGAGCAGATTCTTAGACAATTCTTATGGAAGGGACCCAGCCTTGGCAGGGGAGGAGCTAAGGTTTCCTGGGAGGATGTCTGTCTCCCAAGGGAAGAAGGGGGCCTTGGGATTCGATGTTTGCGAGAGTACAATAAGGCGGCAATGCTCAAGCACATCTGGATCCTATTCACGGACAAGGAGTCTCTTTGGTGCAAATGGATTCACTCTACTTTTCTTCGTAAGGCGAACTTCTGGGTGGCTAAGACGCCGGGCAGCTGCTCATGGGCTTGGAAGAGGATCCTCCACCTTAGATCCGAATTCCGCCTCAACTTCCACTGGAAGATTGGAGATGGCCATGGGACATCCCTTTGGTTTGACCATTGGCATCAGAGAGGTCCGCTGGATCTTATATGTTCTGAGCAGACTATCTCTGATTCGGGACTACCGTGGTATGCAGTTGTCGCAGACCTTTTTTCTTCGGCGGGTCGGGAATTCAGGCTAGTGATGGATTCTTGGAACCATCCCCTTCCTCTTCTCACTAGGGTTCCGGATAGATTTGTATAGAGAGATGATCCTTCCGGGGTCTTCTCGATTGCCTCAGCTTGGCATTTACTCAGAAAAAGGAAAGATAAGGTGGTATGGTCATCCTTTATTTGGAACAAGGCCATCACTCCGAGATACCAATTCAACCTCTGGCTGATCACTAAGAACCGACTTCCTACCCAAGCTTTTCTTATGTCTTATGGGAGAATTGGGAATGAAGTATGTGCATTTTGCAAGCTCACGCCGGATTCTATTGACCACCTCTTCTTTAGTTGCTGCATCACGGCTAGTATGGCCTACTTTTGGGCGGCGAGGTGCAATCTCCCATGGAGAAATGGGACTTGGACAGAAAATCTTCAGTGGGCAATGAGATTCCTTACAGGTAAGGATTTCTATCACGCCATTGGTCGCTTCTCTTTTGGAGCTTTGTGCCATCTCATTTGGAGGTATAGAAACGACATCCTCTTTAGAGATCATCCGGTTGTGGTTGCGGCTATCAAGAAGCATCTCATTAAAGTTGTGAAGGATAAAGCCTTAACGTTCAAAAGCGTGAAAGATTGCCCAAGGAATAGGAGGTTACAAAGAAACTGGGGCCTTGACCCATCTATCTTCAACTCTCCTATGCCGATCGTCGAGGTTGCCTTAGTCTAGTTTTGCGAGTTGTTTCTCCTTGGCCCTTCGTGGCCTTTTGTTTAGTCTGTCTGTTTTTAGTTGTTGCTTCGACCCTGCGTCGCTGTTTTGGGCTTCCTGTTTCGGCCCTTGCTTGAGTTGACCGCTTTGCGGTGTTTTGTGTCTGGCGCCCTTTCACTCGATTAGAGGCTTCTGTCTTGTTGAGTGCAAGTTTTATGGTGCCGGATCCTGTATATTTGCTGATTATAGCTCAATATATCATTACCCTTTACCAAAAAAAAAAAAAGGATAAATGAATGATTTATTTATTTTTTCCAGAAATTACCTATGCATCAAATTGGATTTTGGTTGTCACGAGTAGTAATGTACAAAGTTAAGCTAATTTGAATTTATGGCTCTAGAACAAAAGTCCATTTTTTAAAATTTTTTTATGGACTAAACTATGGTCTTTGGATGAGGGATTCAAACGATCAATCTAATGCTTTTGGTTGGAACATAAGAAGACCATCATCTGGTCCTTCTGTTGTCTCTACTTAACAGATCAAGTTTGGAAGTAACCATGCCAAACTTGAGAATAAATTCAATATCAACTTTTGTCAACCTCAGTCTCTTCATGCATCAAACTCACTCCAACACTTGTATTACCTATGCTTCCTATCCTAGAAATGGAATGAACAAGGCTGCATTGCTCGCCTTCAAGGACAAGATGATTGAATATCCTCTAGGGATCATGAGTTTCTAGAAGGAGTCCGTTAGTCATTCCAACTAGTCAGGAGTTTCTTGCTAGTGGCCGCCATGCAGGAAGAGTCGCCACCCTCAACTTGATGAATCAAAAGCTTGTTGGCACAATTCCTCCTTACATAGGAAATCTCACCTTCTTGAGATGAATTGGTGGACAGGTGAGTTGACTTTGAGGCAACAAACTAGAAGAGTTCGGAAGGTTGTTTAGATTGAAGACTCTCATCCTCAGCAACAATGAACTTGAAGGGGACATAGTATAGAATTTGTCATCTGGCATAAGTATGTAGTACCTCTATTTGCATTCAAATTGGCTTAGCGGGAGGATACTTGACAAGCTTCGGTATTTGGTTGAGAGAGATCTCATTGCTTTTGTGGTCACAATGAACAATCTTACTGGAGGAATCCTAAGTTGGTTGGAGAATGGATCTTCACTTGTACAGTTAGAGTTGATAGAAAATGACGTAAGAGGTTGAATACTGGTCAAGCTAGGAAGCATCTCAAGATTAGAACTTTTACATTTAGGCTTTAATAATTTAATAGGACACATCACTTCTTCTATATACAACCTTACATCACTTGTCTCCCTTGATGTAAATGGTAACAACCTATATGGTGAAATCCCACCAAAAATTGGCAATTATTTTCCACATCTCTAGTTTCTTTACCTTGTGGAAAATCGATTTTTTGGGCAAGTGCCGCCCTTGCTATCTATCGCTATTGGACTTGAAGAGCTGTATTTCGATTCTAATTGTCATGACCCTAGCTCCATCTCTAGGGTCTTGAGAGGTAAAGGTTATTTTCGTGACATCCCAAACTCATTGTCGTCTCAATTCTTTTTATCTTGTTATCATGCACATGTGGAAACGTGAATAAACAATTCCCCAGACAAACAACAGTTAGAAGATTGGGACATACATCACATAGAACACGTTATTTTATATCACAATAGTACTTTTACAAGCCCTTTTTCTACTGGTCCTCTTTTTTTTTTTTTTTTTTTTTTTTTTTTTTTTTTTTTTGCATCACACTACAAGTTTCCACATAGACTAGGGAAATTCCTATCTCCTCTAGCGTGACTTTAGCTCTCAAAAATTGTCGTGAGACTTCCATGCCCACAAGACTGAAAGATAAGGGAGTGAGTTGTGGGGGAAAACTCAGTAAATAAAATTCATAATTCTTTGCTTGGAAATAATCTCATCATTAAAGCCTAGTAAGTACAACACTCGCAAATAGTGTTGATGACAGATCAATAGCAAATTACTTGCCATACCTTGACCCGATACATAATGTCGATTAACATACCTTTGACTTATCAATGAACACCTCAACACATCATACTTATGCATAAGTGGCACCCATATAAATTCATTTAGCTTTCTCCTGGCTTGACCAGGCCCTCCTTACTTGATTGGGGCTTTTGGTTTCTTGGTGGGTTTGTGGCTTGATTAGGACATTTCGCCTCGACCGAGGCTTCTCGGGGTTAGCATCCTGAGGCTTCCAAGTTCAAAACTCAGGCATCCTATCTCAATCAGGGCATCCCCGCTCAACTGAGACATCCTATTTAATGAACGAGGCATTGCTACCAATGTTGTGTGGCGACGGATGCTTTTTCCTCTTGAAGTGCATGCATAAATGCATCATACAAGTCGGTTCTTATATTTTCTCTTAGGTGACACATGCATGGCCCAAAGGCATGCTTATTCATTCGCGTGTGTCATGAATTCTTATTCTTCACTAATAAATATGCCGAGAACGATATTTGATCCGTAACTTGAATCAATCACTTAACGCCGATCCCTACATGGACAATGCTCATAACGGCACACCTTAATGTCGAACCAAGACCTTAAGGCTTGGGTAAACCTCGCTTTAGTAACAATCCCAGGCTTGACAGACTTCGGCTCTAACTCGATGTGAATACACATATATCGAGAATGACCCTTATCTCACGGTTTCAATCAATGCTAAGCACAAAGTCCCTACGTCCATTTGGACTATGGAAACCGGCATGCTTGGTGCCTTATCAAGACCTTGTGGTTTTGGGCTGTCCCCATACCAATCAAGGCATAAGATCAACATGCCTCAATATCGATTTAGGACCTTGTGGTCTTAGGTGATTCTTGTACCAAGTGAGACTCGGACCCAGCATCCTACTTATGCTGAAACTAAGGCTTTATGGCTTGGATGACTTTGTCTTGTGAAGAATTCAATCTGAATGAGCCTCGTTTCCATTATGAACATATACGACTCAAGCACATGACCATGTCTTATAACAAATAAGATCAAACAAAAGACATTGCAAACTACCCCCCGGCTTGACAGGTGAGTAGCTACTAGCCTTAATGATGGGATCTACTTTCTTAGAAGAAATGGAGGAATCTTACTTACCTTGGTTGAACCTTGAAGACCAACTTGGATTAGCTTAAGGGATTGAGGATGCAAGGTTGAGAGAAAGGAAATGGAGGAGGAAAGTGGGTGTTTAAGAGGAGGAAGGAGGAGAAAGTGAATGGTAATAGTGGAAATGAGGAAGGATCCTCCTATTTATACTATTTGGCGCCATCATTACCAAGCCAAATGGGCCACTCTAATTTTTCTAAGTGTCTTGCCTAAGATCCTTAGTTGACAAGCCTACTTGTCCAGTAATTGCACCTAAAAGAATGAGGTGGCATGGCTAAAAGATCATCATGGCTAAAAGGCCTTGGTTGGCATTCTAGCTTATAGGCGTTATCGATGATGGCACGCTTTTTGCCCTTTCATAAGACCACTTGTACCCCGCATTTAATGAGCATTTAATGAAATTTGGATAAGATGCCATCAAAGTTTCCAACTTGGCATCTAGATTCTTTGGTCATTAATGAGGGGCTTGGGTTTTGCTCTCTGATTGGGCCACATGTGCACCGTCTTTTTCTTGCCCATCAATGATATTTTCAATCTCATCATTACTTTTGAATAGTCAAAAGACACATCACCCCCTTCATTAATGAGTGTGTTCTAGAGTTTTCTTCTATGTTGTCATTCTCTTCATCAAGAAGGTGGTCTCGAGAATTCCGTCATTTAAGTTAGTTCGGGGCCCGGAGAAAGGATCATTAGGTACACCTCGAAAAATGGAATCACGTATACCCAAGGTTTGGCCATCACACCCCATGCTCGCTCGAACCATTCCTTTGGACAGTCGGTCGACCAAAAGGGTTGATTGTTCTTCGTTAGTTCAAGGCCAATCCTAAGACTACCCATTGCCTAAGACTAAGCTAAGGTACTCATAGATATTAGAATTAGTGACGAGATAGCCAGGTCTATCCCTGAGCTCATTCCGATCGGCACTTGATCCATCTATATGGTTCATGGTCAGTGCATTACCGATCCACGATTGGACATCACCAATTTAAGATTTATTTCCGATCATTAAGAATTAAATAGAGAATGATGCATTTTTGGTTGGAAGGTGATCACATTTGATTAAGTTGGATCGTCCGTGTATCGATGCATAGTCAGGCGGAATCATTTGTGGTTGGGCATTACGATCGGTCAGATCAACCTAAGACCATCCGCTCATCCAAAATTATCCCATGACCAATCCTCGTATCAAATATGAGTTGGCGATTCTATCTCATTGATATGGTCAGTAGATAATTCATAGCTGACACCTCGACCAATTCGTCGCTGGTCGGTTGGTCGGTCAGAGCATGATTGATCCTTTATTCCTTATCAATAAAACCAATTGATCCTATGGCCAATGGCCCATGGTTGATCCATTCAGGACCTTATGGCCAATCCTTCTGAGGTCGGAATCAAGGATATTACACTAATAGCTTTACGGAGAATGTGCTTGCCAATCTTGGAAACTTGAGGAATCTTACAAGGATTGGTTTTAGACATAACTAGTTACAAACAACACCTGATGGCTTAAGTTTCCTCACTTATTTTACCAACTGTGCTAAATTGAGATGGTTAGATTTTGCCACAATAAATTTATAGGAGAAATACTTGAATATGATACCAATTTGACGAAGACTGTCACGCCTCGACTCGCTTTGAGCGTGTGGCACCCTTCACTTACCAACTTTGGCCATTCAATTGCGACTTCCTAGGAGGCGTTGCCCACCCATTAGTATTATCGTTTATATACACAAGCGGAAGCAAAAACAAATCTGCCAACCATTCACAACAAAATAGGGATAGTTTCAATATTTACATATATGCATCCATAGCGTCATTACAACATACCGGCTATAAATATCCAAATTTCAACGTCACTCATTACGCCATTTCATGTTCAATCAAAATGCGTGGTCATCAATA
The DNA here is from genome assembly GCA_019915185.1 of Eucalyptus camaldulensis. Taxonomy (NCBI): domain Eukaryota; kingdom Viridiplantae; phylum Streptophyta; class Magnoliopsida; order Myrtales; family Myrtaceae; genus Eucalyptus; species Eucalyptus camaldulensis. The sequence goes on from JAHSVA010000010.1 coordinate 32,452,041, forward strand.
TGAGCATATAAACAATTCTTGAAACACCTCTTACACTCAGGAGCCAAACATAAAGACATGCAATATAACATAGTCATGTGCCCATGCCATATAATAATCCAGACTTGTTCATATATTAATATCATGTCACGCGTGTGCAGACTATAGCATCATTTATTGCTTCTCAAAATATGCATTCATGCACTCATGCCATGCAATAATCCAGAACTGCTCATATATCAATCTCAGATCACATGTGTGCCTTCTATAGCATCACTTCCCAAAATTTATGTTCATGCATTCATGCACTTTTCACACAACCATATCCAGATTATTACGGCCACTTAGGAACCAAGGTCAACTTGAAGGTTCGCAATCATCCGGAGTAATCGAGCATCGTCTCGCCCCATCGGGCATGGCATCATCCCGGGTATGCATACGCCTTAGGACAACATTCCAATAAGGAGCTTTGTTTCAAAATCCATCCACGAACAGCATCCCATTGACTTGGGGGCATCTGAACTTAATCAAGCATCGGCCCGCATAATCATATGCATTAGAATGGAACCGTTATCCCATATAATAATACGAATTAAGTTATTTAAGTGATCACACGAGCATATATCACTCAAGCTCATTTCATATCTTTCTCATTAATCAATGGAGGAGTGTGTAATGCTCATACAATATGCGATAGCACTAATTATATACAACCATATCATGTTGTCATGCCATGTGATCACATCCTAATCATACATTTATCAAATTAATCATACTTCTATCTCATGATATATTATCTCATAACAACGCTTTAAATACTTCTTCATACTATATTTTCACATATTCATACGTATGCACTAATTAGTCACCCGCCATCATGTCATACTTGTATCTCATATCATATCACCCAAATACATCACTTGAACACTTCAATATGCTATCTTTCCACATACCTCACATGCTTGTTAATTGGCTAGAATAAACAAATACCATAACCTTTATTATTTGTTAGAACATAAGCATTCACTATATTCAACTTTAGTAACCAACAATACATCAATCAAATTAGGACTCATGGCATATATAACTCTCATCAAGGTAAGATAAATCATTATAATCGTGTATAAGTTATTAGAATAATTTATCATATGCCACCATAACCTATACAATGACTTATTTCACATTATTATAACATGTCATAATAACTTAACACTTATCACATATCACAACATAATAACTTATCGCATCTCCATTTATTACATTTCAATAGCTTATCGGATATTAGAAAGGCTATTATGATAACCTATCGCAGCCTACAATATCCTATCACGATAACTTATCGGAAACACATGATAACCTATCGCAACAACCTATTGGCAAATTATAATAACCTATCTTGATAACCTAATGATAAAGCATGATAACCTATCCCGATAACCTATCGACAAAGCATGATATCCTATATGAACCCTATGATCATTTATCATGCAAAACCCACTTATCACATCAACAAAACATCATTTAACCTTAATCTAGCCCTAAACTAATTCCAAAATGCAATAACAGCCTTATTCAAGGGCTAGAAAACCACTTACTCCCGATTCCAAGCTCGGCAAGTGTCACGCCTCGATCTTCCGAGCGTGTGCCCATCCCTCGGTGGTCGATTAAATAGTGTCGTCCCAGGACACGTCGCCGACCCATTCGTTTTAATGCACATGCGGAAGCGAATAAATAAATTCCTAGACAACACCAAAATGGGATAGAAAAGTAGGGCCACAATTTCACAACTACAACACACCTTTATACACCATAGACTAGGTCATTTACAAGCTAGTCCTTATTCACAAAAATCTACAACGAGTCAATCCTCAAAACGAGTTGTCTTGTGATCAGCTAGCCAAACTCGGTCGTCGATTCTTCAGTCTCCACAGGAGTCGGGCGAGACATCAGTTTCTCCACCACGCCATCAGGAGGGTCAGTTGGATCCTTGTCCAGAGCAGCATCAATTACCACAGCGGGGATATCAAAATTCCTTAGGGGACCTAGCTTGATGCCATTAGGTGCGTAACGAAACCACGCTCTAAATTGATGAGGTATCTCCTAATGTGGAATCTTTTCGATCCAGACAGTGGTTACAATAAGCTCATAAACCCAAAAACTTCTGAGGTTAAGGTAACTAGAAACTCGCTCGGTAACCCTCATAGGACGACCATGAAATTTTGGAGGATTCTCCATCAAGAACCTAAAAATATTGAGCCCATGACTAGGTGAGACAATGTCTCAGCAAGTCCACTCCTTAAACTCCGACTAGGAAGGAAATATGCCCTAAGGGCTGTCTAAGCACAAGCACAAATCAGATGACTTACCTTTGTCTCAGTTCCTTCTTGTAAGTTAGTATAATTTATAAAATCATCAAATCATTTCAATTCAGATCAAACCTTGATCAGTTGACTCATTCGACTGTATACTATCGATACCATCCACACAATTTGATCAAATCGAACCTTGCTCACCTTAAGTTAACAACAGATGGTATAGCTCACCGAAGTTGATAATAGATATATAATAATGCTGACCGGAGCTACTATATATCTATAATGCTCGCCAAAGCTATGCGATACTTAGGGTATACTGCTCACTCTAAGCTAATATATCAAAGCCTTCAGGTTGATATAGTATACTGCTAATACTCACTAAAGCTGTGCGATACTTAATGCTCACCAATGCTGTGCGATACATATGATATATTGCTTACTTTAAGCTAATATATCAAAGCCCTTAGGCTGATATAGTATATTATTCTAATTAACCAACAATTTCATCACTTTTATCATACATGATAAAAATAATCGTGTGTGGGTATACAGTAGGCCTGAGCCTAAAATACAATATATTTATATTATAAAATCCCACTAATTATGTAGTCTATAAAAACATTTCTGGCGTTGTAAACCGACGTTTGGTAATTTTCTAATCAATTACTGAAAATATTAAATTTTGGGATAAATACCCAAAATTCCCATCAACACACAATTTACACAAACCAAAGCTCAATTAAATAAACCAATCACACCATTGGAATCAGCATGAAATTCCAGTCACTGACTATCCCAGTCTAATTTCCAGAAAATAATAACTAAATAAATAAATACTAAAATTAATTAAATAAATACCAATAAATGCCATAATTGCAAACTTAGGTTGGAAAAGCCTAATTAAATACATCCCTGAAAAAATTCCAAACCTTTCTAGATAAATACTACCATCTATCTAGTCGCTAATTAAACCGGTCTAACCACCTAAAATGTATAAACAAGTCACTAAATCACTAATTCATTCTAACTAACTACATAATCCCTAATTAACTTAAACTAATAAACTCTTAAGCATAATTAGCTCTCTAAGCAGAGTTTAGTGAGTAAACTCACTGGTTTAACGATTCGGTGAGTCCACGGCGATGGTGGCGCGACGACGGGTGACAAACTCCAAAGTGGTGACACCAACGGAAGCCTGGATCAGGCCAAAAGCGGCCTCAAAGCCTACGGTTGGGCTACCGGTCTTGGTTATGAACTTGGGCTGGTCACGCAGCTAAACGGCCGGGCTAGTTTTGGTGGAGCGGGATGTTGGAACGGAGCTGTGGCGTGGGCTTTGAATGGGCTGGCTGTGAGTGACTTTGGTGGGGTGGCTGCATGTGAAGATGGGCTGGAGTAGGTGGATGGTGGAGCAGTTTCGTGCGGTGGAGATGGGCCACAATGGAGGGTCAACTTTGAGAGGTTTGCTTGGGAGGATTGACTTGGTGGGGATATGTGGACGTGTTGCTAGAGGGGACGGCGTGAGTGGGAGGATAATCGGTGTTGGTCGGGTAGAAGAACATGCAATGAAAAATGAAAATGAAAGAGAAGTAGAAGCGGCCAGGGGGGATCAACGCAACTGGCGTGTACAAAAGAGAGAGAGAGAGAGAGAGAGAGAGAGAGAGAGACCGAAGGAGAGAGAAGAGATAAGGAAGAAGAGGATGTCGGCTGGTGGGGGGAAAAAGAAAGAATGTGTGGAAATAAGGAAAAAAAAAAGAGAGAGAGACGTGTGAGAGAGGGAATTCGGCTAGGGGGGGAGAAAAAGATAGTCAAACACAAGTATTTTTGACCACTTGAGTGATTATTCAATCTTATCTTTTACTAATAAAATCAATTAGTCACCCAAGGCCAACTTCAATACCAAATTGCCCTAATTGAAGACTAAATGAAGACCAAAATATGACAACTCCTCCAGCCTACGAATTTCACTCAATTAGACTTCAATTTCTTCAATTTGATGTCCAAATTTGCTGCGGAGGAAGCCTACACCCTTTTCCACACTTGGCCTCACTAACTAATCTCTTTTGAAGGCCAAAAAATCCGCTTACTTTGGCCCCTCAGAATTTCTGTTCTTTTCTGAATTGTGCGTATCAATTTTCCATAAAAATCCTGAACTCGCCAAAAATTCTTCGAAGGATGAGTTGACGTTTCTAAAATAAATTGTGATATGATAGAACTTTCAATTTATGAAATCGGATTCAAATTCGCGATTAATTTCAATTTGACGCTAGCGTGATCTAACTTACCAGGTAGCTTTTACGAATTTTTAGTACAATTGACTCGTGGTCGATTATTTTCGAGCCATATTGTATATCTTCGACACATTGGCAACTCTTGGTTGTCGTGAAAATCTCAAGGTTTCAAATATGGGCATGGGGTACCAAAACGATAGAAAGATCAATCTAGTGCCGATTGACGAGAATTTTACAATATGGTGGAATCACCCACACTATGATAACCTATTTCAGTCGAATTGACTTATTTTCAGTCTCTAATAGATTTTCGATTGTATCGTAATAATCTCGGCAGATGAGCACGGTCGAGTAGTCGATTCCTAGTCGAATTTTCAAGTCTATTATGTTAAAATCCCTTAACGGCTTCACTTGATAGGTTAGTTATCTCGTGAGAGGCCAAGAGAAAAGAACTATAGTTGCGTTGATGAAAAGCCCAACTTATCCAATCGAAATTAGAACCTAAAAATCAGGATGTCACAACTCTTCTCATCTTATAAAAATTTCGTCATTGAAATTTACGAAATTTAAACCTTTACCAATCCTTAAACAAAAGGTGGGGGTACAGTCGTCTCATCGAGTCTTCACTTTTCCAGGTTGCTCCTTTAGTCCCGTGGTGTTGTTAGACCACTTTGACTAACAGATTCATCTTGGTACGCAGAATCTGTTCTTTCCGATTCATAATCTGAACTGGACTTTCCACATATGACACTTTATCATCCATGTCTAACTCTTTAAGATTTAGCACGTGGGTTGGGTTAGGCTCATACGTTCTCAATATCGACACATGAAAGACATCAAGCATTTGCGCCAGCCGGTAATGCAAGACGATACACTAGGATCTCGATTTCTTCCAGAATCTCAAAGGGATTTACGTACCTTAGACTCAACTTTCCCTTCACGCCAAAGCACGAAGTACCCCTCATTGGTGACACCTCCAGAAAAACATGATCACCAACTTGGAATTCCAAAGGCCTTCGACGCCTATCGCGTAACTTTTCTGGTAGCTCTGAGTGGTCTTTAATTTGTCTTTGATTACGGCAACCGCAATCACTGACTACTAAACTAACTCGGTCCGATATCGTCACTAGCACTCCAAGCAGTCGAACAATCTGATGCACATACAACTCTGCATGCCTCTCTGACTCCTTGGTGAGTCCATCACAAAGTCCATCGTGATGTGCTCCCATTTCTACTATGGGACCTTGAGAGGTTGCAAAAGTCCTCCTGGTTTATAATGTTGTGCCTTTATTTGCTGACACGTCAGATACTCGGCGACAAGCTTGGGAATGTTCACCTTCATACTGAACCATCGGTAGTGTTGACACAGATTCTGATACATTTTTGTACTGACAGGATGAATGTTGCAACTGCTACGATGAGCTTTTGATAAGATCTCCTCTTTAAGCTTTGCATTGTCAGGTACACACGATTGTCCTCGAAACCTTAGTGTCTCGTCATAAAAAATCTGAAAGTCAGCATTTCTCTTATTGGTATCCTTTTGCAGAATTTTCTAAATGTCTGGATCTGTTAATTGAAGCGTCTCGTTTCTGACCTGAACATCCGGTTCAATTCTAAGAGTGGTCATAAGATTTGAAAGGTGGCCCATCTCGAATTTGAAAACTAAATCTCGAGCTTTCTCTAGTAAAGTCCATTCCTTGAGCAACATCTGCGCAATTGAAGACTCTTGGCTCAGTGCATTTGCGACTTTATTCGCCTTTCCAAGGTGATACCAAATATCACAATCATAGTCCTTTAAGATTTTTCTCCGCACAAATAATGTCTTCAAATCTTTAGAGCGAAAATGATTGATGTAAGTTCCAAATCACGCATTGGATAATTCAGCTCATGAGGTCTCAACTGACAGGACGCATATACAACAATCCTACCATGTTGCATTAGCACGCAACCCAGTCCTCTAAACGACACATCACCATAGATCCCGTACCCTCCAGGACCAGATGGAATGGTCAGCATAGGTGCGGTAGTTAGCTTCTGCTTAAGTTCTTGGAAACTACGCTCACACTTGTCTGTTCATACAAACTTTTATTCCTTTTTTCAAGAGTCGAGTCAACGGTGACACTAATGCTAAAGATCCTTCCACGAACCTTTTGTAGTAACCTGCCAAACCTAGAAAACTTTTGATCTCTGACACTATCGTCGGTCTTGGCTAATTGATCACTGCTTCAATCTTGGACAAGCCCACGGAGATTCCTTCACCTAAAATCATATGGCCTAGGAATGCAACACGAGTCAGCCAAAACTCGCATTTGCTAAATTTAGCGTATAATCCATGAATCCTCATGGTTTGGAGTACCATTCTTAGATGACTCTCGTGCTCCTCAAAACTTCTCGAATATACTAGAATATCATCACTGGACACCATTACGAACTGATCTAGGTATTCCTTAAACACTCGGTATATCAAATCCATAAGAGTAGCTAAGGCGTTCGTTAGATCGAATGGCGTTACAATAAACTCATAGTGGCCGTATCGAGTTCGAAATGCTGACTTCAGTTTGTCCTCCTTCTTGATCCTTAGCTGGTGATATCATGTCCTCAAGTCGATCTTTGAAAATATTGACGCTCCTTGCAATTGATCAAACAAGTCGTCGATCCTTGGGAGTGAATATTTGTTCTTGATCGTCACCTGATCGAGTTAATGATAGTTGACGTAACGAACCATCTCCCTTTGTCACGAATGGAACTGGTGCTCTCAAAGGTGATGTACTGGGATGTATGAATCCCTTAGCCAACACTTCTTGCATCTGCACCTTTAGTTCTTTCAACTCAAATAATGACATCCGGTAAAGAGCCTTAGAGATTGGCTCTATCTCGGGTGCTAACTTAATCATAAATTCTATTTCTCTCTCTGGCGGTAAGTTTGGCAATTCTTTCGAAAACACCTCTGGAAATTCTCAGAATACTGAGATATCTTCATCCTTTAGCTTCTCAACTATCTATCCACGACAGTTGCCAGGTAACTTTGACAACCCCCGTTCAACAAACGGGTTGCCTCAAGCGACGAATTAAGGAAATCAAGGGTCCTCCTTGACTCCCAATAAAATCGAAACTTTCACCCTCTAATGGTTTAAACTGGAATACTTCACGACAACAATTCATTACCCCAAAATGCTCATTGAGCCAACTCTTTACATATATGACGTTAAAGTTATACATAAGCAAACTAATCAAGTACAACTCTAGCCAGTGATTCATCTTTCTATAGTTTTATACAACAAACTGGAATTCTACAACTTAACCCCAAAACTCTGCTACGCTACTTTGATACAATCACCTAAAAACATTCTTCCTCTGATTGGTGCATGGCTTGGTTCAATCCTGATGCACTAATGTGCAGGGATGTGCTGAGGCGAGATAAGTTCTGAGTGGTGCATGTTTAGGACGTCTCTAAGTGAATTCTTGTCTTAGTCGGGGTTTAGGCTATTGACTCGCTAAGATTTATTTTCACCCCGTCGTGGTTTACAATTTTTCAGGTCCGTAGTGTGGAGAACCCGGAGCCCGAGGTTGAAGGGTCCGGGGCATAGGTGGCTTAGTAGTTTCTTTCTAGAGATAAACTAGTGTGTATAAACCTGAGATGTTTTTAAAACGTGATTAATGAATTTGGTCGTCTTGCTTTTTTATCCCATGTTTGTTGTTGTTTGAGTATATGGTTATAAGTTCGCTTCTGCATGTGCAATAAAATGTTTGAGTCAGCGATGCATCTTAGGAATGTCGCAAATTTTAGTCGACTGCCGAGGGATGTGCGCACGCTTGAAGTTTGGGGTGTGACAGCCGAGGCCAGCGAACGGCCAAAAGGAAGAAGGAAGGAAGAAGAATGAAAGAAAAAAGAAGAAGAAAAAGGAGAAGAAAAAAGACGTGTTTCTCGGAATTAAACAAGTTTTTTTTACTTTTTGTTTCTATTCCAAATCTGTTCCTGGGAATAAAAGTATAAACAACCCACCTCGTGGTGGACGAGATGGTTCACGCCTCACCTCTCAACCGACAGGGAAGGGGTTCGAAACTTCTCGCCCCCATTACACGACTTACCTACGGCCCGTGGGAGGTGGGTCCTTGTGGGTCGCCCCCAATTTACGCCGCCGGTGTCGGCTGTACGGCGGTTCCCGGGTCACAAAAAAAAAAAAAACCAAAAATGTTAACAAACGTGTTTCTATTTTTTTTTTTCGTTCCATGGAACAAAAGAACATAAATTTGTGTTAGGGGAACAGAAACAGAAATAAACAAACAGGCTCTAAGTTACCTGTTTAGAAAACCTACATTTCTTATTAATATGCTATGTTGCTTTTGAAAAGGTTCTCAAGCAAGTTGATTTGGAAATAATTTCTGATACTTTATATTGAAGCTTTCTTTGTCAATATAATGATTGGTTTATGTAGCATAGATAGTTGGACTTTTTGCTTGCTGGGTTTAGGCTGTTGTTGACTTTGGCTTTGGGTTGAGTGAGAAGACGTGTCGGCTGTGGAGATCTTTAATGGAGATGTGAGACAGGCCATTGCTGGTGGTAGCGGCTAGGGAGGAGGCTCCCCTTAGGGAGCTTCCAACGGGGATCAATGGGAGCTTCAGAGTGGATGAAGAGGGGAGTGAGCAGTGACAAGGACAAATGCTGCTGCATCAGTAAGTTGTGGGGCGTCTCCATTTTTGCAGCTAGAGAGAGAGAGAGAGAGAGAGAGAGAGAGAGAGAGAGAGAGAGAGAGAGAGAGAGAGAGAGAGAGAGAGAGAGGAGGGGAGATTTGGTGGGAACCAGTGGGGCCCCAGCCTTTTTTTCGTTTTTGGTTGGGGCTGGGGGTAGGCCCGGATTTCTTTATTGCATTGACAATTTCGTAATTTGACTTGAAGTTAGTGGCAACTAGGTTTTTTTTTTTTTTTTTTGTAGGTATTACTCTATTCTTACTCTAACTTTCACTTTTAGACTTCTGTCATGCCTCTTTGCAGGGTGTTGGAGTTGAAACTCATATTTGAAACTAAATCGTCTCCACCCTAACCCCTTAAAAAGGTGGGAATTCAAACCCTGATATCTCCCTTTCATGTTGGAAGGATGGCCACGAGGGCAAACCCTAGTGGTTGCAACTAGTTTTTTCTTCGAATGCCCTGTTTTCTCTAGCTTTCTATAAACCAAATTATGCTTTTTTTGATTGATTGATCTCGCCGATTATAAGTATTTACTAAAAATATTCTTGCGATATCTAGTAAAAAAATTATAATATGAAGATTTAAAATTTAAACTTCTTGAAAAAAGATCTTTGAGAAACCTCAAGATGAAAATGGAAGAATTTCTTCAATTAACTGTATCGACGGTTTCTATTTCGTCCCATTAATTTTGTGGAGTATTTTGATATATTGTGCATTCAATTTGTTTTACCAATTGTTCATAACAAATACTCGTCTTGCATTAGGCAAAATAATATCTAGTTTTAGTGTTTAGAATGGCTTTAATTAGAAATCATGCATGTGATTAGCATGTAAAAATTGCAAAAATGAAGAAAGATATTGTCTTATAATATCAAAGTAATTGAGACAAAAACGGGTAGAATAGTGATGATAAAAATGCGACATCCTAGAATTTCAGTCCCGTTTTCAATCGAATAAATCGGGCCTTTCATTAACGCGCCTATAGTGCTATTCTCAGAGCTAATCACTCATGAGATAACTAGACTATCTGGGGAAGTCAATAAGGGATTTTAATGCAATAGATTTGGGAATTCAACTAAGAATCGACTACTTGACCGTGCTAATCTGCAGAAATCATTATGGCATAGTTAAAAATCGATTAGAGATAAGAGAAAGGTTGGTTTGGCTGAGATGTGTGACTAAACGTGGGTGATTCCACTAAATTGCAAAATTCTTGTCAATCGGTACTAGACTGATTTTTCTGTCATTTTGGTACCCTGTGTCCGTATTTGAAATCTCGAGATTTTCATGACCATTGAGAGTCGTCAATGTATTGAAGAGGTTCATTGTGGCTTGAAGAAATTTGACCATGGGTCATTTACACTAAAAATTTATGAAAACTGCCCGGTAGTCTAGGTCACGCTAAAATTGCGCCAAGTTAAAATTAATCGCGAATGTGAATCCGATTTTAGAAATTAAAAATTTTGTCATGTCATATATCATTTTAAGAACGTCAACTCACCCTCAGAAGATTTTTCTGTAAACTAAGATTTTTGGCGAAAAATCGACATAGGGTTGTTTTCGACCGGGAAATTTAGAAGACCGTTTCTGATTGTGAAATTGGGATGCAAGTAGGTTTTATTGGTGAGGAAAAAATGCCAATTTGATCAGGGATATGATGGTTGAATTTTTTAGGGCCAAATTGAATTGATTCAAGTAGGATTTTGGTTCAATTTGGGGAAAATCAAATCAAAATTCGTAGCCCTCCTTGGACACCACTTTTGGACCACTTCCAAGGCTTCTAGAAGAAGCTTTGAGGCTGAATTTTGGCTGAGGAAACTAGCTAGGCTTGGTGGGACTAAGTCAATGAGACAAAGAGATAGAAGAAGACCAAGTGGCCCCCCCTCCAAGTTGTTGTCCCCCCTTCCTCTCTCCTCCTCATCGTCGACCCCCCTCTTCTCCATTTCCAGCAGCTTGAACTCCAAAAAGAACTAGAGAACCGACGAAACCAGCTTCCTCTTTGGTCACACGCCCGCCGAAGCTCGAGCGCCGCTCGTTCACCCATTGCAAGTCGCACTGTCGTTGCTCGTGTCTACTGCTTGCCATGCGTCCCCGGCTGCCATCTTGCCTAGCTCGCGCATCCAGTAGGTCGCCGAGCTGCTGTCCGTCACTGCCATGGTCGCCGAAAGCCTTGCCGTGGCCCCTTCCCACCCATTTGAGCCGCCGATCCTCCTCCTTGGTCGTTTCAGCCACAACTGGCCATTGGTTCCGACTGCTCGGTCCAAGAACAGAAGTTGAAGATAGCAAGGGTGTTGTGCTTTGAGGCTCGTTTCCGAGCCCTTCCCGACCCCACTTGGTGTCCCCGCTTTGGAGATTATCGATCATCTCTGCTTCCCCATCAAAGTGAACCGTTGGATCGCTAATCAAGTGAGTTTATCTCGCTAATCATTGTTTATGAAGTTAATTATGCTTAAGGGTTGATTAGTTTAAGTTAAGCTTGTATTAGGTGGTTAGTTAGAGTGGATTGGTGATTTAATCGTTCGATATTGCATGTTAGATGGTTAGAGTAGTGCAATTAGCAAGTAGATTAGCTCAAGTATTTATGTAGATAGGTTTAGAATTTTTCCGAACTCATATCGATATTTAATTAGGTTTTTCCGGCCTAAGTTGCGTTTATTGGTATTTATTAATTAATTTCCGTAATTGTTTAATTAATTATTACTTTTCAAAAATTAGACTAGGATAACTGGTGACCGGAATTTTATGCTGATCTCAATGGTGTGATTTGTTTAATTAAATGAGTGCTATTTTGTGCAATTTGAGTGCGATTTATAATTGTGAGAATTTATCCCAAAATTTATTATTTTCAGTAGTTAATTAGAAAATACCGGGCATCGGTTTACAACGCCAAAAATGTGTTTATGGACTATAGAAATTAGTGAGATTTTCAAAAGAGAAAATATTGTATTTTAGCTGAGGCCAATCGTGTACCCACACACAATTATTTATATCAAGAATGATAAAAATGGTGGCATTCTCAGATAGTGAGAACAATATACTATATCAGCCTACGGGCTTTGATATGTCATTTTAGTGCGAGCAATATACTTTATCAGCTTAGAGTGAGCATCGTGTGTATACTATATCAGCTTGATGGCTTGATATGTTAGCTTAGCGAGAGCGGTAAATCTTAGCAGCTTTTGGTGAATATTATTAGTATACTATATTAGCCTGATGGTATGATGTGTTAGCTTGACGAGAGCAGTATACTATATATTAGCATAGTGCAAGCTATATTATCTATTTTCAGCTTAGAGTGAACAGTCTTTGATATGATTGGACTCTATAGATAGTATTGACTGGATTGACCAAGTGATGGTCTTGATGATATGGAATCGACTGAGTCGATTGATCGATAGCTCAATTGTTGCGATGAATTGGGTTAATGATGTGATTCGGTGATTTTGTGAATTGTATTAACTTGCAGGAAGGAACTGAGGCGAAGGTAAGTCCTCTGACTTGTGCTTGGGCTAGGCAGCCATTGTGGTGCATTTTCTTTCTAGTCAGGTCTTAAGGGGTGAACTTGCTAAGATATCGTCTCACTCCGTTGTGAGATAACATTTTCAGGTCCTTAGATGGCCGCTTCTTCCGAGCATTTTGGACAACCGAAGAAGGTCACATAGTAGAGGTGTTATATTCCGCTTCATGGGAATCCTAGGGGATGAGGATATGAACTTGTGAGGTCCGTGGTCTGGGTTGATGCGGGTCTCTCTCATAAGGTACCCTATCGATACAGATCATGGTACAGTCAGGATCTGAAGGTCAGAGAAAGGGCCCTATACCGGAATCTGAGATACCTCTGTATGTGCTGGAGGTTGCTTCTGGGAAAGGCACTGCTGATCCTCCTAGTGGTTCAGTGGTAGACCCGGATCTTTCAGATCTGGGAATTCCGGTGTACTTAGCTAAAGGCTTCAATGAGGATGAGGAAGAAGATTTGTAGTTCTATGAACTCCCCTTGTTTTACAGACCTTGTGTTTATAGACTAGTATTGTACATCGCATGGCTTGATATATGTATATATAAGCGTGTTGTGGTTTGAAAAATTTATGGACTTGCTTTCCTATCCCATCTTGTTGTTTTCTGGGGATTTATTATTCACTTCCGCATGTGTATTAAAATAAATAGGTCAGTAACGTGTCCTGGGATGTCGCTATTTAATCGACCACTGAGGGATGGGTACCCACTCGGAGGATCAGGGCGTGACAAAAAATCCTAATCAAGTTTTCTAGATAGTACTCATTCATCCTTTTTTTTTTTTTTTTTGGGTTTTTGGATCAGAAGTTATTCATCCTCCTGAATGCACTACTTCCAATAAGAACATACATGCATGGATGATTCTTGTAAAATTTAGGGATAAGTGTATTAGAAGTTTTAAAACTTATCATGAAAATGCAATTGAGTTCTAAAACTTTCAAAAAGTGCAATTAAGTTCTAAAATTTATCACGAAAGTTCAATCAATTCCTAAAACTTTCAAAAGGTTTAATAAAGTCCTAAAACTTGTATCGAAAGTGCAGTCGAGTATTAAAACTTTTAAAAAATACAATTGATGGAAGGACTTAGATTGAACAATTTTGACAAATTTTAGGACTTAATTGTACTTTTTAAAAGTTCTAGGACTTAATTGCAATTTGTGACAAGTTTTAGGACTTAATTGTACTTTTTGAAAGTTTTAGTATTTAATTGCATTTTTATGATAAATTTTAGGACTTCCAGTACACTTATCCCTAAAATTTATTAAATCGGTCCAATTAAATTCTTCATTTGATTATACTTTTTAAAAGTTTTAGGATTTCGGAACAAGTTTTAAGATTTGATAGCATTTTTGAAGGTTTTATGACTTTTTTGAATTTTCGTAACAAATTATAAAACTCGATTGCATTTTTTTGAAAGTTTTAGTACTCGATTGCATTTTTGTGATAAGTTTATGAACTTTCATTGAACTTATCCCAAGCATATATAACAAGTGATTACGAAAAATAACAGAGGAATAGAACCAGCCAAGACCTTTGCTACAGTCTTGAATTTTACGACAATGAATAAGCAATATGTGAATCAATAAATTGATGGTAATCGATCGTAGTTTTGGGCATAAAAGGATTCAACGGCACTAGTAAAATAGTTGGTCTGCTTCTACCGCAGTCTGTCATAATCCACTGCCCACTCAATTATGATAAAAGCATTATTATCTTTTCTAGTTGGCTATTTATGTATGCCAACACTCGAAATCAACTTTAGTTTGAAATTTTATAAGATCACTATAAATTATTTTAAGAATTTAAGTTGTTAGATAAATGTATAATTTAATATTTAAATACCATTTTGAATTAAAATAAAATTCACATAGAGATTGGGTCTTCCTTCTAAGATGTAGATGCTCGTAGTAGAACCGCCATTTCATTCGTAGACAGTAGTAAGAACAAATTATGTTGCACAGTGCCCCTTGACCTTCAAATATAACACGTTCTTCGGTTGGTCCACCTTTCACTACTTGATACCTCCAAGCCTATTGATATCCTGAAGCTCTCTTGACTGTATACCTTCTATAGGTTCATCATAACTTCTGCAAAACCAAGCTTGTTTTCCTTCTACGAGGTTTTTATAATTCTTAGACACACTTCTCATCTGATAACATATCGTCCGTTCATCTTGTCGGCCTATCCTCCCTTCACCTCATTGTCCGTGCTAGTTGGAAAAGAAATTATTCAAAGGAGTCAAGTACATGAACTAAATTTAATTTAAATTGTGGAATTTGATGTGACTCGCGTGTGAACTTGCTGCATTGAATCCTTCATTTTCGAAAGTTGAGGTTTTATTTAGCACATACGCTAAACTCATTTAATAACTTTCTAGGATGAAACATTTCATGGATGGAAAATGATACTAGTGGTTCTTGACCTTTGGCCTAATGTGTAACGTAGTTATCAAACTTTAACCTAATGTGTAATGTATATGACTTTTAATTTGTCAAATGTGATCCCTGAACTTTTATTACATATTCAATTTAATTAAAAAATTACATGAAAATGTTTAAGTTGATCCTGATCCTGAAGTAAACGAAGGAATAGTTCAAGGATTACATTGAACGTATGATAAAAGTTCAAACCACGTTAAATAGATTAAAATTTTAGAGAACACATTACATATTTGATAAAAGTTCGGGGATCATATTGAATAGATTAGAAGTTTATGGATTATATTGTACATTGAGCCACATTGGGCCAAAGGTCATGAACAATTGTGTCATTATCCATTTTGTGAAAAGCCCTTGATCCACATGCCTGAAGCCCTGGACTGGCTGTGATGCAGCTTGGTACGACAAAACTCAAGTTAAACGGAGAGCCACTCGATTATGGAGATCTATCCAAATATATTTTCAAAGAAGACGACAGCATAGACCACTAGTAAAGGGCGAAAGCGATGGTGGGAGAAGATAAATCCATAAAACGCATAGGTTCCAAGGTGGTCCTCGCTCGAAAAGCCGAGGATTTTCCTGTCACCGCGACCACTACAAAGTATACTTCCAACCACATGTATAAATGAGGCTCGAGTTTTTTCCACCGCAATCATTTTATGTAAATAGATAGACCTCACGACCATGACATGTTTGGTTGTAATAATAGTATGAGACGGTAACAATAATTTTTTTTTTATGATATTACGGGTGATTGTAAATACTGATAAACTAACTTGTATAGAAATGTAGTAAATTATACAAAAACATAGGATAAGAGCACAAATGAAATTTGTGAGGCATGGGGGCTGTAATTGTTGCGGACTAGGCCTCGATTGTTGGGAAAATTTGATCTCTGGTGAAGATATGAACATTAGTTTATAATTCTTTGATATTTTAATGCACGATGACGATTGTTCTCTTTAAAGTATTATTTTACCCCAATTATATTGCTGCTGGGTTCAATTCCTTCAAGATATATACCAAAGTCAGAGAGACGAGTTCAACAATTATGCAATCTACCTATTGAAATTTCATCTTAAGAGTTACGAAGAACAGGAAGTTGTTATGAACAAGGTGTGATTTAGTCTTATTCATAGAAAATCAAACAACATATCTCTTAGAAATAGGCATCTTACAGGATCCATCACCACGTTTCATGATCAATCATCACTTCTTTTTATGTCAAATATTACTTTTTTTTTTTTTTGGTATCTAACAATAACTTTTTTCATGATAACAAACTATTTTGACAAACCCCACTCAGTTTGTATTCTATACTAATTTACATAAATTCATACATACATGGGCTAGAGGTGATCAACGGATAGACGAGCGGCTCATTTGGAGGCTCGAGAAGTACATGGATTGACTTGAGCAATGCTCTTACATGACCCCACATTTTTGGCTTGTGTTTGCCGGAAAATTACTATATAAACTAGGAATATTTCTGTACATTGCATGGGTTTAAGACTATATTTGTTAGATTACTCTAAATGCTGGTGTAGACATGAATATTGGCAAAAGAAACGTAATAATACGCATAAAAATACAAGACAATCAATGTTGCACCCTTGACAATTCTTTGACTTGCGTATAAGCTCGAAATTTATACCTTTCATGTATTAAGTATTAAAAATGCTTAACTTAGAAGATAATTTATGATTTCAAATCCCACACCAAGATTTTTAACAATTTGATAATTTTAACAGTGTAAATCTCAATAGAAATGCGAACACTTCTTCAATATAATCCCTAATGGACTTACAAACTGGGCAATGTTTTCCTCCATTCTTGATTAAATCAAACATACAAACCGGGCGATGTTTTCCACCGTTCTTGATTAAATAAAACTTCCTCTATATATACTTGACCGAAAGGGGTTAAAAACATAAACATCACTCGCATTTATTTTATGATGCTTGTGTTTGTGTGCCACGCCCATAACCTTTAATTAGATGCAGCAAATTATGTCACGGATCCATTTTAACTCATATGAAATGGGTTGGGTAGTATACGGATTGCCTAATATTTAAGACATAGGTTGGAATTGGTCAATAGGGAAAAACCCAATTGGTGATGGATGGTTCTAGCGGGTCTCGAAAAAATCCGCTTTAATCCCCGAAATATAATCGCATTCCGCTTTCATCCCAATTGGTGAGGAATGCAATTATATTTCGGGGCGAATCCTTAGTGGTCTCGGCTCTAAAAAATCACCTTATTAAGGTTGTGAGGGATAAAGCTATAACATTCAAAGATGTTCCTCCTACCCCGAGGAATTAGAGGCTTCAGCGTGGTTGGGGGTTCGACCTTGCGGTGTTCTCTCGTCTGACTAGTGCTTCTTAGTTGCTGCTTTGCACGAGTTGCTCCTATCTTTCTTGGCTCGCCGTTCTTAGCCGCTTCCTTGGGGGGTTGAGGGTTGGTCAGCCTTGTTGTTTCTCTTTCCCGCTTGTTTGTTTTGTTGCTGTGCCCTTGTGGCTTTCTTGTTTGCCTATGTGGCCTCTTACATTGGCTCCCCCACACTGTCTCCTTCTGAGGAATGAGTGTAGGTTTTTGGTGCCAATCTTTTGTATATTGCCTTAGCTTTATTTATATATTTATTACCTTAGCTTTATTTATATATTTATTACCTTTACCAAAAAAAAAAAAAAAACCCTTGCCTCGCTCGATTAGCAGAGTCTTCGGAGGTTGGGACACCTGGAGTGCCATAACTTGGCACGGAGGGACACTTAAGTGCCATAACTTTAAAATGGTACACTTGAGTGCCAATATCGGAGTAAAATGGGACACTTAAGTGCCACTCCGACGAAAATCCGGCCAAATGGCTGACGTGGCCATTTTTCGGCGAGTTTGGTTCAAAACGGCGTCGTTTTGCACGCTGACGTGGCGGAGAAAATACAAAAACGACGCCGTTTCGTGTCTACATGTAAATAATAATATAAAAATTAATTAAATTAGATTTAAAATTAATTTTATTTAAAATATTCAAAAAATTAAGAAAAATTAAGAAAATTTTAAAAAATTAAGAAAATTTTAAAAATTAAAAAAAAGGGGAGGGGGAGGTCGAAGGGGCGGCTGAGGGCTTAGCCCTCAGCCGCCCCTTCGGCCTCCCCCCCTTCTTTTTTTTTTTTTAAATTTTTTCTTAATTTTTTAAATTTTCTTAAATTTTCTTAATTTTTTAAAATTTTTTTAATTTTTTAAAACTTTCTTAATTTTTAAAAATTTTCTTAATTTTTTAAAATTTTAAAATTTTGAATATTTTAAATAAAATTAATTTTAAATCTAATTTAATTAACTTTTATATTATTATTTACACGTAGACATGAAACGGTGTTGTTTTTGCATTTTCTCCGCCACATCAGCGTGCAAAACGACACCGTTTTGGACCAAACTCGCTGAAAAGTCATCACATCAGCCGTTTGGCCGGATTTTCGCCGGAGTGACACTTAAGTGTCCCATTTAACTTTAAAACTGACATTTAAGTGTACCATTTTAAAGTTATGGCACTTAAGTGTCCATCCGTGCCAAGTTATGGCACTTGTATTGTACTTCTACCGAGTCTTTCGGAAGAGTAAGTTGTGTGCGGGCTCGGGACCGCCCGGATGGAAGATGACCCTGCCCCGTGTGGGAGTCAATAGACACCGGAACAATCATAGGTTTCGATCCCATTCTAGTCTACAAACTTTTGGTTTTAGGTCTTTGTAAATTCCAACAAGAAAAGTTCTGGCTCTAGGCAATCAATTCTTGCTTCTAAGTTTAGACGACCATGCTTGCATTGACTTTAATTGAGATTCGATTTGGCGAGTTGGGGAGTACGGTATTGACTATAGATTTACGTTGACTTGGAATTTGAGGGGATGATTAGGCCGTGGACCTTGAAACGAGTGATTAAAAAAGGGATGAAACGTACTTGGATCAATAAAGCATGCATTTAGAATATATGTCTTCGCATAAATATGCATACTTTTCTACTTCCTTGTAAGTATTTGAACATTTAGGTTCTTTCATGCTATATATTTTATTTACTAACAGTTACTTTTATATTTTGTCAATTAACTTTTGTAATTTGATATAAGATTTTATTCAAGCAACATTTTCATGTGAAGAACTTCAAGTGGGTTGAATAGGTGGATTTGAATTTTGATAGATTGAGTTGATTACGGAGATGCTCAGTAGCACGGGTCTAGTTAGATCAGGTCACGTTGACGTGAGTCATTAAAATTGTTACACAAAAAACGTGATAGCACAAATTAAATGAGTTAATTCGAGTTGGACTCATTTTCGATCCATACAAAACTCAACCCGACTCATCCGTTAGACAGATCTACTATTAATTATCCAATAAGAAATGATTGAGTGACGATTTTTAATCTATTGTGAGAGGGGGTTTTGCTAGTATAATAATTTTTGGGCTATACAAATTTTTGAGGTAGTGATTTATTATTTGATTTTTTGTGGTCTATCATAGATTGTTATTTTTATAATAGATTAAAGACTGTTACTTAGTCATTTTTCCATCATCATTCGAAGTTATGGTGAAAACATTTCTAGTTTCTTTTGCCAAAAACTTTCACCCCAGCATCATCGAATCCAAAGGGTTTGCTCGATCTATCAGATCGTTCACACATCTCCATGTCTCTCCCTCTTTTTCTTCGTATTCTTTTGCCCGGTGCGTTTACCGTTTCATGATAGAGATGAAGGTCGATGATCAGCTTTTCGGCCCCTGCACAGAACTGAGCGCAGCATGCATGCGGTGAAGCATCCCCCCCGGTCGGTACAATCACATGAGGGCACGTTCGTCTCTTTCGGTCTCTTCGATCCATGGAGAAGCAAGAACAGACCTTGCTTCTTGTCTTGTCCACGAATTCAGTGCCGCAGCGACAAGATCTCGCCACCCAACTCACGATCATCTGTCCGTCTCTGATCAGCAAAAGAAGGCAGGAATAAAGAATAAAACAAGAATTGCAAAGAAGGTCACGGCTCTTTCCGATTCGTCACCACAAACGTCACTCCATCCCCGCCTCATCCGTCTATTTATATGAATATTAGCCACCAAGCAAGGCATAAGCTCCCACAACTTCACTGACATCCGTCCCCAATCCCAAAAAAGGAAAAAAGATTCCAAAAACCACCCGCTCACACGCGCCGCCGCCCACTGCTGCCGACCATGGCTCCACCCCACTTCCTCCTCGTCACATTCCCGGCGCAGGGCCACATCAACCCGGCCCTCCAGTTCTCCAAGCGCCTCCTCCGCAGCGGCGCTGAGGTGACTTTCGCCACCAGCGTCTCCGCCCGCCACCGCATGTCCAAGGGCAGGGCCTCCCCGGAGGGCCTCCACTTCGCCCCCTTCTCTGACGGCTACGACGACGGGTTCAAGATGGGGGACAATGTGTCACAATTCATGTCCGAGCTCAGGCACCGCGGCTCTGAGAAGCTCAAGGACCTCATGGCGTCGAGCGCGGGCGAGGGCCGCCCCTACACCTGCTTGGTGTACAGCTTGCTTCTCCCGTGGGCCGCCGAGGTGGCACGCGAGTTCCATGTGCCCTCGGCCCTCCTGTGGATTCAGCCCGCCACGGTCTTGGACATGTACTATTATTACTTCAACGGCTATGGCGAATTCATAGAAAATAACTGCATCGACCCTTCATGTTCGTTCGAGTTGCCGGGCCTCCCCTACAAGTTCACTAGCCGCGACTTGCCTTCATTTTTTGTGCCGAGCCGCTCGGATGCATACGCTTTTGCGTTGCCGACTTTCAAAGACCAGCTCGACACGCTCAACCAAGAAAACAATGCAAGGATACTGGTGAATACCTTCGATTCGCTAGAGCCGGAGGCCTTGAGAGCGATCGACAGGTACAACTTGGTGGGGATAGGGCCGTTGATACCCTCGGCTTTCCTCGATGGGAAAGACCCGTCGGACACGTCCTTTGGGGGCGACCTCTTCCACAAGTCCAAGGAGTACACTGATTGGCTGGACTCCAAGGCCCCGGCGTCGGTCGTCTATGTGTCGTTTGGGAGCATCGCAGAGATATCGAAGAGGCAGGCAGAGGAGCTCGCCTGCGCGTTGCTCGACTGCGGGCGACCGTTCTTGTGGGTCATAAGAGCAAAACAAAACGGAGAGGAAGAGAAGGACGAGGATAGATTGAGCCGCATGCAGGAATTGGAAGAGAAAGGAATGATAGTGCCGTGGTGTTCGCAGCTCGAGGTGTTGTCGCACCCCTCCCTCGGGTGCTTTCTGTCGCACTGCGGGTGGAACTCGACCCTCGAGAGCCTCGCGCTCGGCATCCCCGTGGTGGCGTTCCCGCAGTGGACGGACCAGGGGACGAACGCGAAGCTCATCGAGGATGTGTGGCGGACTGGGATCCGTGTGAGGCCAAACGGGGAAAGGTTGGTGGAGGCGGGGGAGATAAGGAGGTGCTTGGAGACGGTGATGGCCGATGGGGAGATGAGGGAGGAGGTGAGGAGGAATGCGGCCAAGTGGAAGGAGTCGGCGAGGGAGGCGGCGAGAGAAGGCGGGTCGTCAGACCGGAACTTGAAGGCTTTCATCGAAGAGGTCGGTCGAGGTTGTCGTTGATGCTGAGATTGTGGAAGTAGCTTGCTGCAGCTAGTTTGGTATTTTGAGTACTTAAGTTTTGTGTAGGTGTTCTCTTATTTCTTCTTTTGTTATGAGTACTTCTTCCCAGTATTTTCTAAGGAGGTTTTGCTGACGTTGATGGTAGGTTGCTGCATGAATGTACCATGGAATAAGTGAAGCCATATCACAGATTTACTCCGATACTCAAGTGCATTATTTCTCTTACCCTGTCGTATTATTCTTGGTCACGGCCATCAAGCATCGTAGAGGTCTTCCAATCACAGAGAAATATAATTTTTCCTTTCTAGACTAATGTTGCGTTGGCGAAAGAAATCATTAAATGGTCATTGTATATATTAAGTACTGTTTAATATTAAATCATCATACATAATATATATAATGCATGATAATGTGCAATCTCCTTAGTGCGCATCCACATTTAGTTGTCCTCATTTGAGCGGTTCGAAAATCCTAGCGGCCAGATCTCTGATGATGAATGATCGAGAGGACGAGATGTTAGGTTGAAAAGGACACGTTTGAACTATGGACGGGACTAGAGTCGTGTGGTAGGACTAGTTCTATTTGAGAATCAAGTATCGGTTTGGTTTTAGAATTCAATTGAAATTAATGGGAACTGACCGGTTAAGAAGTTATCAATAGTTCCTAGAGAAGGTTGACATACAATCGTGGTGCATATTGGTATATTCGTCGAATTGCCCCATCATAGATGTTATCTTGTCATTCATATTGCTATGTGTTGTCATATTATAAATTGTCACATTACACATGCTGCCATGTCTTTAGGATCGGTTGCATTCCTAATTTGGTTGGGCCAGAGTCGATCTTGTATTGGGTCGGATTAACTGCTCGAGCTGAGATAATCTCGTAAGCCCAACTTACCCGGTCTTCAACACTTCTACTACCAGTGATTCCTACTTCGTAGACCATTGCCAATCGATCTTGACAGTCCCCGGTGGTCGACCTCAACAATTATTGATCGGACCGAGCGTCCATTGGTCTAAATGATGGGGCTATTACATATACTTTTCACAGATACTTGGTGCATATATGTTCAATGGATTCCTACACGTTCATTCGGTTGCAATTGCTTATTGCTGTGACAGTGATTTCACCACAACTATAAAAGCAAAACAATCTCGCTTCACTTTTGCCATGAAAAACCTAAGATTGCTGTCCGAAGATCCGCCTTCCTTGACGGCTCGCCAGCCTCGCCTCGCCAAAGCTTTCCATATCAAGGCACTCTCAACGCATGCCTCCTTCGTTTGTCGCCCCTCTACTAATGGGCCCAGCCCAACCCATTTCTTTGAAAAGCCCATGCTCAACCAATTGGCATCGGCCCATTAAATCACTTTTCAATTTTCTTCAACAGCTTCGTTGAAGAAGCAAGACCAATGGCAGACTTAACAAGAAGAAAGAGGAGCTATGTGAAATTTTCGGACACCTTGACAAGCCGAATCAACTTTAAATTGTAACGCTGGGTAAGTATTCAAATTCTATTTTTCATCTAATGGAAATATTTTTTGAAGTTAGGTCTTAAATTTGGAGTTAAGTGAAATTCAAATTGCGAGGTTCGATTGAAGAATTATTGAGTTTTGGATTTATATAGAAATGGTAGATAAGGGGGAGGGGGGTTGTGGAGCTGTGAAGTTTGATGAGATTCGATTTCAAAGACAATTTAATTGGAATGAATTTTTTGAAGATTTACGTTTGGGTTACCCGTAGCGGACAATATACGTAACGGAGAAAGATGAATATTTACTATAAACGAGTTTCTTTGTTAGAGTTAAGAGTTGATTGGTTAGTTAGTCGATTTGTTCATTAGAATGATATGTTATTCAGATTTTGATATCTTTTTCTAATTAATTGATAGGAATACGAGTGCGTTAGCTTGAGTAACCATCGTGGATTAGTTTTCGGTTTTTCCAAGTAAATAATACTATCTCTTTTTTGATTTTGTAAACTCATATTTTTAAAGTAATATGGATTAGTTATATAATGAATTAAGAAATGGCAATTTTGGTTGCATAGAATTAGATCGAGTATTTACTACCATATTGTCTATTTGAAATAGAAATATAAAATTTGATTAAAGTTTGAGTTGATTGCTTGTAAATGGTTTGTGAAACCTCTCATGAAATAATTATGGAAAAATTCCATGATTTATGAATGTGGTTTTTGAAAAGTACTTTGGTATATTTTGAATTGTGAGAAGTTATATGATTTGGTTAGTAAACCTGTCGATTGTGGGTTATTGGAGAAAGATACTGATTGTTTATGCTCATATCACTATGATTAGGACCCCTTGAGAGGTGTAAATATACATACTGTTTTAGGGCGTCCTTTGGGTCAAACCGATTTCTCTAATATAAGCAATATATCTAGCCAAGGGGTAAACTTAATGGTCCTTAAGTTTCGGCCATCAACCGCGGTGGCATAGGTGACACGTGCACCAGCCAGGCTCGCCCATACTAGGCGCTTGGCAAGTTGTTTGGTAGGATTAGGATGACCCAGACCACGAGAGGAGATGATGAGGAAGAGGTAATTCATCTCTCTCTCTCTCTCTGGTGTGATAGATGTTGATTAATGGGAATGGAAGGTTTTTCTTTTTATATTTTTCGAAACATGGGCATAATGTCAAACGGATATATTCATTTCGACGATTTTAGTGTAGGCATTATCAAATCCAAAAGGTTTGCTCCATTCATGAGATCGTTTATACATCTCCATGTCTCTCCTTTTATTCTTTGGGTTAATACTCTAAAAAACCTCAAACTGGTACACTCGTGACAAATTTACCCCAAACTATTTTTTTGACCACCAAAAACCCAAAACTAGTATACCTTTGACAAATTTACCCTAAACTGGTACACTTGTGACAAATTTACTTTATATTAGTTTTCGTTAAATTTTATTATCAAATTATTAAGTTAAATTACACGTGTCAGTTGACTAGTATAGCAATTTAAGATTTTACGCATCAATTTTCACAGTTTACAATTTTTTTTTGATTTTTTTGTGGTATTAATCTAATTTAACGGAGGGTATATTTGTTACAAATTTATTAGTTTGAGATTTTTTGCGGTCGAATAAATTAGTTTATGATAAACTTGTCATAAATGTACAAATTTATGATTTTTTATGGTTAGTTGGGGTAAATTTGTCACAAGCGTATCAGTTTGGAGTTTTTCATGGTCAAAAAAATAATTTGGATAAATTTATCATAGATATATCAGTTTGGGATTTTTTAGGGTATTAACCCTTATTTTTTTACTCGCTGACTGATGAAAGGGCACTAAATTAATCTTCATCTTTCCTTTGCTAAAAAAAAAAAAAAAATCTTCATCTTTCCTCATTTTAGACATTTTTCCGTTTTCTTCACTGTTTCACGATAAAGGTGAACGTCGATTGTCAGCTTTTCGGCCCATGCGCAGACGAGAGTACACAGCGTGCATGCATACAGCTAAGTGTCCCCCGATCGGTCCAATCACATGAGCACACGTTCATCTCTTTCAGTCTCTTCGATCCATGGAGAAGCAAGAACGAGTCTTTGCTTTTTGCCTTGTCCACGATTCAATCACGCAGAGAAAAAAAAGATCTCGCGACCCAAATCACGATCCTCTGTCCCTCTGTAAAGAGCAAAAGAACAAACGGACAATAGACAAATCAAAGACTGGAAAATAAGATCACGACTCTCCAATTCGTCACTACAAACGTCACTCCATCCCAACTTCATCCTTCTATTTATACGCATGTTGTGAGATTTAGTAAAGCTTAAATTATTAGATGAATACGTGATTTTGATATTTAATTACTCAAATACTTTCTCTTACGCTTAAATCTTGTCTTTTGCTTAAGTGTGGAAATTTAATTAGGGAGACAAATGGAGTCTAGTACAATTTGAACTCAAGATCTCTAACTCTAATATTATGTGAAATTTTGATAGGACCACTTCCAATATTTCTAAAAGCGTAAATTATTAGATGAAGATATAATTTAATATTTAATTACTTTAACACATATCACCCACCAAAACATGTCAGATATAAACTCCCATAGCCTCATTGACATTTGCGCCCAACAACAACCATATAGGCATCCACTAAATTGAAATTTGAAAACCACGAGCTCGCAAGCGCCATTGCCCACTGCTGCCGCCATGGTGCTACCCCACTTCCTTCTCATCACGCTCCAAATGCATGGCCGCATCAACTCGGCCCTCCAGTTCACCAAGCGCCTCCTCCATGTTGGTGCCTGAAAGGGCTAGTAACAACATCTAGAGGGGGGTGAATAGGTGTGAAGAACAATTTTCGCAAAGAATAGTATAAATATTTTACTTTTGAAACTGAGTCTGAAGAATAACAGATTTTGAGCGAGTTTAGATTTTAGCAGTTAAATAGAACTATGAACAAATAAAGGAATTCAGGGAAGAGAATAAGAACATATAATTTATAGTGGTTCGGCTTAAATCAAGTCTACGTCCACTCTCTCACATCGATAGCCTTCTGGCTGGATTCCATTATGAAACAAAAGAGATTTTATAGCCCTGCGATCTCAATTTCATAGCGAAGAGTCTCTACTACTTTCTCACGAAGTTGCACTATAAGTCTATCTTTTTTGAGTACAAATTTGAGCTCAATGAATGCAATAGCAAGAGAATATGAAGTTTCAAACTTTGGAATTTTTCTTTCACGCACACTACGAATGACTAAAGATATTTCATTTAAATACTCCTTCATGCCTTCTCGACTGTTGGCACTTTTCAAAGGAATTCTTTCAATCAACCCGTTAAACATAATCAATTGAGAAGATCTCGAGCCGTTTGAAGATTGTGATGAAAGCCTGTCAATCATGTTCGCCCATACAATCAGGATCTTGGTTTTTATAAGTAGATACTTTTCAAGTTTACTTGTCTTCCAAAAGATTGGATGAATCGAAATTGATTCCAATAAGGATAGCCAATCTTGTAGGTGATATTTCCAACTAGAAAACCATCTAGAATCCATATGAACCGAACCTCTAGAAGACATAAAGATAATCTCGCATTTGGATAAGTCTTCATACTTCACTTGTGTTCAGTTTAGAATTCATCAAAGTGGGCAGACTTTTGATGTAGAGCAAACTTTGACACTAAAGTCTAGCAGTTTTCAAACTTTGATACAAAAATTTGGCAGTCTTCAAACTTTGACACAGAAGTCTGGCAATCTTCAGACTTTGACATAGGAGTCTTGAAATCTTCATAATAGACTTTGGCTAAGTTTTGTCATTTTCAAAACATCAAAGGAGTTTTCTCCAACAATCTCTTCCTTTTTGTTGGTGACAAAACTTCCCTGCAGATTTAAGGACTTATGACTCGCAAAACAACACTTGAGCAGTACATGATATCTCATAAAAAAAATTGTTTAAAGATCTGGATAGCATCGATTCTGCAATCACAAAAACATGTTAGTCTTAAAAAATTTAGACAAATATCAAGAGTTAAACATCCATCCATCCAAAATCATCACCATCACAAGAGTTGTTGCAAGTGTTAAATAGTCAAACAAAATCTGCAACAGTTAAATAAAAGTTGAAAGTTGACCTTAACAAAAGTTAAGTCAAAGTCAAAGTCAAATCTACATGTTCTCCCCCCTTTTGTCATAAGCAAAAAGTGGAGAAAGTCAAAAATAGAGAGAGATAAATGAAATCAAGTTTGTCTTATAATTTGAATGAGTTGGAAATCCCCCATTGACTGAACTGTCTCCCCCAGCTTTTGCACTGTCTCCCTTAGCTTCTCAACATCTTCGATCTTGGCAATCTCTTTAACTTGTTGTTGTAAATCTTTAACTTGAAGGTTGATAGACTGTACCTTCTCATGAAGAGAATTTGAAGTAGATTGCAAAGCAGAGTGAAGCTTCTAGATCTCAAACTCCATACTGTATTACTATGCTTTTATCTCGCAGTCTTTGAAAGTCTGCGTTTGTTTTAGTTTGCACACCAGCCTTAGCGAAGTGAAAATGTGGAGTATTGAGAGTTGAGGGAATATTAACTTGTTGAACACCATAACTTGAAGTGGATTCTTCAATGTTAGCTTTAGGAAAATGAGAAGCATAAACATCTTTTGGGTTGGCAGGAGATCTACTAACATCATCACTTGCAAAATGATGAGAAGAAGTACTTGTTTTCTCACGAACTCCCCTTGCCTCTGTGATTACAGGTGAAGAAAGAAATTCTTCTTCTTGTTCTATCTCATTTTCAGTGCAAAAGTGATGTTCTTTTTCCGATCGAGCTCCCACTGGTCCACTCCTTATATTTTCTGAATCCTCGGACAAAGATATCACAATGGTAACTTCATAAGAGTCATCTTGACCTTCTTCTTCTCCAGCTTCTCTTCTTGCTTCTTCTTCTCTTCTTCCTTCTTCTCTTTCCTCTGTTCCTCTTCTATCTTCTCTTTCTTCTTCTTTTTCCTCTATTTCTCTTCCTTCTTCCCTTTGCTCTGTTTCTCCCCTCTCTCCTTCTTCCTTCTCATTTTCTTGCTCAAAACCAACAAACCTTTGAAGATTCTTCAAGGAAAAGGCAGAGATGGTAAGATCATCTTCATCCTTTTCGTCTTGTAGGATGAGAGATCTTCTCTTCTTGGCGGGTTCACGCACAACTTCCTTCCTTTTTCTTCTTCTTCCAATAGACCTTCCTTGGTTTTGATCGGGGACTCCTTCTTCAAGCGCTCTATGGCCTTGCTCAGATCTTTCAGCCTCATCTTCGATACCACTGTTTAGTCCTATAACCATAGGAGCAACAATTTGAGAACAAAGAGAGGCGGGAAACTAGATCTGAAAGTGTCTGAACAATTGAGTGACCAGCGTAGAGTATGGCAGCTGTCCCTTATCCTTTGTAACTGTCCTGTACATATGCATCATGATAGTATAAGGGAGAGAGAATTTCATTCCATTGCTGATAGCAAACATCAGTCTTGCTTCAAATATGGAGACATCTGTTTTTGAAGTAGCCTTTGGTCTGATGCAGTTAATGACAATTTTGTGTAGCAAGACATTTGAGGCTGACAATCTGGAATAAGTGATGCCTCCTTTAGGAAGTTTGTCCTTGACAAGGAATCTTGTCGCTTGACCAATCGAAACACTAATTGGTTGGAAGCCACTCCTTTCCACACTAATGATGTCAGCTAAGTGTCAACATCCACCATATAGCTTTTGTCACTCACAGTGAACTGGAATCTATTCGAGTCAAGAAAAGATAGCTTCGAATAGAAAGAGGCAGTCAACTCCGGATAAGCAATAGTTGTCTCAGAAAAGAATTTCTCAAGTTGAAGGAAAGCCAGTTTTTCCCTCAAATTCACCTGGATCGAGTCTAGAAAGTCAAAATCGACCGATCAAGGGTTCATCACCCCTCTTTTCAGCATGAAAAAGACTTGTTCCATCACCAGGCATTTCAGCCGCAATGCCCATTCTTGGCTGGAAGTTCGAAAACATTCTGTCGTCATCGTCTTTGCTTTCAGGCTTATTGAAAGAACTAAATCTAGGATCAACGAGAAAGTTAAGGAAAGCCTCATCTGCTGCTCCTTCTTTAGCTATACCTAAACGTTCCATTGTCCTTAGAAAAGTTGTTTCGTTATGATGCCCATGCCCTCGAAGAAAATCAGTAATGAACTTCATTGGAGTACCACCCATTTTAAGATAACCATAGTATTTGTACAGAACTTGGGTGAAAGGGCTAGTAACAACACCTAAAGGGGGGGTGAATAAGTGTGAAGAAAATTTTTCGGAAAGAACAATAGAAATAATTTAGTTTTGAAATTGAGTGTGAAGAAAATTTTTCGGAAAGAACAATAGAAATAATTTAGTTTTGAAACTGAATTTGAAGAATAATAGACTTTGTGCGAGTTTAGACTTTAGCAGTTAAATAAAGCTACGAACAAATAAAAGAGTTTAGAGAAGAGAATAAGAACATAGAATTTATAGTGGTTTAGCTTAGATCAAGTCTACGTTCATTCTCTCACGCTGATAGCCTACTGGTTGGATTCTACTAAGAATCAAAAGAGCTTTTACAGCCTTGTGTCTCAACTTCAGGATGAAGAGTCTCTACTACTCTCTCACGAAGTCTCACAAAAATTTGCTCTCTCTTTTGAGTACAATTATGAGCTTAGTGAATAAAATAGTAAGGAGCTAGGAAGTTTCAAACTTTGAAATTTTTCTTTCATGCACTTCTTGAATGACTAGAGATGTCTCCTTTAAATACTCATTCATGCCTTCTTGACCATGAGTACTTTCCAAAGGAATTCTTCAAATCAAGCCCGTCAATTCTGTTCGCCCATATAATCAAGCTATTGGTTTCCATAAGTAGATACTTTCCAAGTTTACTTGCCTTATAAAAGATTGGAGTATCGAAATTGATTTCAATAAACATAGCCAATCATGTCAATGTTATATCCAACCAGAAAGTCATCCATAAGCCATATGAACTGAATCCTTGAAGAAATAAAGATAATTTCGTGTTTGGATAAGTCTTCATTTTTCAGCAGCATTCAGTCTGGAATTTGTCAGTGTGGGCAGACTTTGACACTAAAGTTTAGTACTCTTTAGACTTTGACACTAAAGTTTGGAAATCTTCAAAATAGACTTTGGATAAGTTTTGTCAACTTCAAAACATCAAAGGAGTTTTCTCCAACGATTTCCCCCTTTTTGATGGTTACAAAACTTCCATGCAGATTTAAGAACTTTTGACTTGCAAAACAATTCTTAACCAACATGATATCTTATAAAAATAAATTGATTAGGATCTGGATAACATCGATTTTGCAACCACATAAAATATGTTAATCTTGAAAAGATAAGACAAATATCAAGACTTAAACATCCATCCATCGATAATCATTACCACAAAAGTAAGTTCCTGCAAAGGACAAACGGAATAACAGAATAACTGAACAAAAGTTCAAGTCAAAAGTTAAAGTCAAATCTACACGTTCTCCCCCTTTTTGTCATTAGCAAAAAGTGGAGAAAGTCAAAAATAGAGAAAATGAAATGAAATCAGGTTTGTCTTAGGATTCAGACGAGTTGGAAATCCCCCATTGACTAAATTGTCTCCCCCAGCTTTCACACAGTCTCCTTTAGCTTCTTAACATCTTTGATCTTGGTAATTTCTTTAACTTGCTATTGTAAGGCTTGGACTTGAAGGTTTAGAAATTGTACTTTCTCATGGAGAGAATCTGAAATAGATTGCAAAGCTGAGTGAAGCTTCTGAATCTCAAACTCCATACCGTATTGTTGTGCTTTTAACTCCAGAAGGAGCTCTAGCAACCTTTGAAAGTCTGCGTTTGTTTCATTTTGAGCACCAACCTGAGCGAATTGATCTTGTGGAATGGTGAGAGTTGAGGGAACATTAGTTTGTCGAACACCATGACTTGGAGAGGATTCCTCAGGTTCAGGAAAATGAGGGGCATAGATATCCTTTGGATCGATAGGAGATCTACTAACATCATCACTTGCAAAAAGATGAGAAGAAGTACCAGTTTTTTCACCAACTACCCCTGTCTCTGTGACTACAGGTGGAGAAAGAAATTCTTCTTCTTGTTCTGTCTCGTTTTCAGCCCGAAAGTGATGTTCTTTGTCGGTTCGAGCTCCTATTGGTCCAGTCCTTATCTTCTCTGAGTCCTCAGACAAGGATATTGCAATGGTAGCTTCGTAAGAGTCATTTTGACCTTCTTCTTCTCCAGCTTTTGTTCCTGCTTCTTATTCTCTTCTTTCTTCTTCTCTTTCCTTTGTTTCTCTTCCTTCTTCTCTTTGCTCTGCTTCTCCTCGCTCTGTTTGTCCTTTCTCTCCTTCTCCTTTGTCTTGTTGCTACTTAAAACTAACCAAACTCTGAAGATTCTTTCAGGCAAAGGCAGAGACAATGAGATCATCCTCATCCTCTTCGTCTTGTAGGATAAGAAATCTTATTTTCTTGGCAGGCTCATGCATGATTTCCTTGCCTTTCCTTCTTTTTGCAGCATAGTCTTGCTTGGTTTTGCCGGTGGACTTTTCCTTCAAGCGCTCTATGGCCTTGTTAAGTTCTTTCAACCTCATAGTGGACACCATTTTCAATCCTATAACCAAAGGAGCAATAATTCTAGCACAAAGGGAGGTTGGAAACTGAATCTGAAAATGTCTGAACAGTTGAGTGACCACCGCTGAGTAAGGGAGCTGTCCCTTATCCTTCACAACATTCCTGTACATATGCATTAGGATTGTATGAGGGATAGAGAACTTCATTCCATTGCTGATAGGAAACAACAATTTTGCTTCAGATTGGGAGACATTTGTTTTTTAAGTTGTCTTTGGTTTAATGCAGTTGATCATGACTTTATGCAGCAAAATGTTTGAGGCTAATAGTTTGGAATAAGTGATACCTCATTCAGGAAGTTTGTCCCTAACAAGAAATCTTGTCGCTTGTCCAACAAAGACATTTATTGGTTGGAACCCACTCATTTCCACACCAATAATGTCAGCCATAGTGTCAACATCCACCACATTGTCTTTGTCACTCACAATGAATTTGAAATGATTTTGGTCAAGGAAGGACGAGTTCGAGTAGAAAAAGGTAGTCAACTCCTAATAAGCAACAATAGTCTCAAAGAAAAATTTCTTAAGTTGAAGGAGAGCCAGTTTTTCCCTCAAGTTCACCTTTATCGAATCCAAAAAGTCAAAGTTGACAGATCAAGGGTTCATCACCTCTTTTTTCAGCATCTGGTTGAAGACTCTTTTGTGATCTTTAGAACGAAAGGGACTCGTTCCATCATTAGGCACTTCAGCAGCAATTCCCATTCTTGGTTGGAAATTCAAAAACATCCTCTCATCATTGTCTTTACTTTCAGGCATATTGAAAGCACTAAATCTAGGATCAACAGGAAAGTTAAGGAAAGCCTCATCAGCAGCTCTTTTCTTGGCTATTCCTAAACGTTCCATTGTTCTCAAAAAAGTTGTTTCGTTGTGATGCCCATGTTCTCTTAGAAAATTAGTAACAATGGACATTGGTAAACCACCCTTTTTCAAATGACCATAAAGGTTAAAAAGAACCTGGGGGGTTAACGTTATGAGAGAAACAACATCTACTTCAACTTTCTCTTCTAATGGATCATGAGGAGGATTTTCCGAGGTGTCCTTCGGATTGTGCTGTGGAGAAGAATGTGGAGTCTTCTTCGGTTTAGATCGAAGTGAGTCGGCCCTTCTGGCATGCTCCGAGGTCCTTTGCTTGCGATCCAGGATGATTTCCTTTGGTAAGACATTTTGCAGTCTTGGAGGATTTCTCAGACAAGTTTGAATAAAGAAAGACGAAAACTTGTGAAGAAATCTTGAGAGAAAAAGTCTAGACGAGAGTCTGGTTCTAGGGTTCTGAAGTGATGTGCTCAAAAAGAAAAACTCGACGGTTTTTAAGAGGAGTTAAACGGGGTATACGAAATGTCAGAAATATATCTTTTTAGAACAATTTCGAAAAAGAAAAAAATGATTCCAAAAATTATCACAAAATAATAATTTCTAAAAATAAATTAGGCAAGCGGCGATCTCAATAATTATACCTTTTCATTCCAAAAACAATTAAAAATACCTGGATTCGTGATATTCACATATTGAGGTAGAGTCTGGAAATTCTGAGTCTAGCCAACTCCAGACTTTAATAAATTGGAGAACTAATATTTAGCTTACTGTGAATAGATTCAAATAGGCTTTTCTCCAGAGGCTTTGTGAAGATGTCTGCCAGTTGATTCTTCGAATCAATGAACCGAATCTTAATCTCCCCATTTTGGACATGATCTCTTATAAAATGGTGTCGAATTTCAATATGCTTCGCCCTTGAATGAAGAATAGGGTTCTTGGTGAGGTTAATAATGTTGGTGCTGTCACATTTGATCTCGGTGCACGATTCTTCTATTCTAAAATCTCTTAACTGTTGTTTTATCCACAAAATTCAAGAACAAGAGCTCCCAAGAGCCACATACTCTGCTTTTGTTGTTGATAGACTACAGTACTTTGTTTCCTCGAGAACCAAGATACTAGCATATTTCCTGGTAGTTGATAGGTGCTAGAAGTGTTCTTTCTATCGACTCTACAACCTGCTAAATCTGCGTCTGAATATCTAAGAAGAGTAAAGTCTCATTCTTTTGGATACCATAGACCCAGTTTTGTAGAGGTTGCAATATACTTGATGATGCGTTTTGCGGCACTTAAATGAGATTCTTTGAGATCAGATTGGAATCTAGCACAGAGACAAACACTAAACAAAATGTCAGGTCTAGATGCGGTAAGATAAAGAAGTGAACTAATCATGCTTTTATAAAGCTTATGATTTACTTTCTTCCCTCCTTCATCTTTGTCCAACTTTGAAGAATTTGACATCGGAGTCTCTATTTTATTGCAGTTTTGCAGCACTTAAATGAGATTATTTGAGATCAGATCTTTTGCATACTTCTCTTGGTGAATGAAAATGCTTTTCTTCGAGTGTTTGACTTGCAATCCTAGAAGAAGGTTAATTCACCCATCATGGTCATATCGAATTCATCCTGTATAGATCTAGAAAACTTCTTACATAGATTTTCATTAGGCAAACCAAATATAATATCATTGACATAAATTTGTATTAATAAAAAGTCTTTTCCTTTTTTCTTTATGAACAAAGTAGTATATACCTTTCCATTTTCAAAACCATTTTGGGTTAGAAATTTACTTAACCTTTCATACCAAGCTCGATGTGCTTACTTTGGGCCATACAAGGCCTTTTTTAATTTGTAGACTGAGTCTGGCTTTCTTGGATCTTCAAATCTTGGTGATTGTTCCACATAGATTTCTTCTTGAATGAATTCAGTGAGGAATGTACTTTTGATGTCCATCTGAAAAAACCTGAAATTTTTATAGCAAGCAAAAGCAAGTAATAATATAATTGCTTCTAACCTCACTAATGGTGCATAGGTCTCGTCATAGTCTATTCATTCTTCTTGTATATATTCTTTGGCCACAAGCCTTGCTTTGTTCCTGATGACTTTTCTTTTCTCGTTCATCTTGTTCTTGAAGACCTATTTTGTCCCCATTATAGATTTACCTTTAGGTTTAGGAATCAGTTCCCAAACATCATTGATGCTGAACTGTCTGAGCTCTTCTTGTATAGCTTCAATTTAGCTTTCATCGAACAATGCTTCATCTACACTTTTTGGTTCAATTTCGGAAACAAGTGCTAGAGCATTGGACTCTTCTTGCATTTTGGATCTGGTACAAACTCATTCGTCAATGTTGCCAATGATGAGTTCTTTAGGATGACTTGACTTGTGCCTCCAATTGTTGGTTGGTCTGGAAGTCTGTTGATCCTCTGTTTCAATAGAATCTTCTCATTCTCCTTGTTGCTGTTCTTCTGAAGTTTGAACCTCTTCAAGAGAAGTAGATTTTGTTAAGTCTAGAACAGGTTCAGACTCTTCAAGTTGAGCTTGATCTTCTTGATTCTGTACACAATCTTGAAACTTGACGTTCATTGACTCTTCTACAGATTGAGTCTTCTTGTTAAAGACTCTGTATGCTTTGCTTGATGTTGAGTAGCCAAGAAAAATTCCTTCATCTGATTTTTCTTCGAACTTCTCGGTTCGATGATTTGCATTTTTCAAAACAAAACATTTATAGCCAAACATATGGAAGTAAGAGACAATTGGCTTCTTTCCTTTATACACTTCATAAGGAGTTTTCTCTAGAATAGATCTCAAGAACACTCTGTTCATGATATAGCAAGCTATGAAAACTGCCTCAGCCTAAAATCGAGCGGAAATTTTACTCTTAATTAAGAGGGCTTTGACCATCTCCTGTAAGGATCTATTCTTCCTTTCCACTACTCAATTTTTGTTCTAGAGTGTATGGAGAAGTGAAAACATGCTAGAAACCAGATTCATCACAGAACTTCACAAAGTCTTGATTCTCAAACTCACCTCCATGATCAGTTCGTATGCTCGAAATAACATATCATTTTTCATTCTGAACCTTCTTGGCAAACTTTGAGAAGTGAGAGAAGGTTTCAGACTTATTTATTATAAAGTAAACCCAGTAAAGCGAGAGTAATCATCCACGACTACTAGGCAATATCTTTTTCTACCAAAACTTTGAGTTCTGGTTCGGGTCCATATACAGAAGTTGCAAAACTCGATTGGTAGAAACTTAATTTACGGGTTTAAAAGAACTTCTAACATGTTTTCCCAAAATACATGGAGTGCATAATTCAGAGTTTTGATAAGTCAGGTTGGGAAGACCACGAACAAGCTTCTTGGAAGAAATCTTGGCAATCTGCTTCATGTTGACATGACCAAGCTTTCTATGCTAAAGATTTGCTTCATCTTGAATAGATATAAGGCACTGAGAACTTTCTGGGTTTACATCCAAAAGGTAAATATTCTCATGCCTTCGCCCAATGAAAGATTGAGAGAAGTCTTTACTTGTTCCAGAGCAGATGCCTTCTTAGAAGTTTATTTTGAATCCAGTATTGCAAAGCTGACTTATGCTGAGTAGATTGTAATTCAGACCTTCCACCAATGAGATATTGTTGATAGTTAGGCTTCCAATCTTCACGGTTCCACATCCAACGATTCTTCCTTTACTGTTTTCATCAAAAGAAACTTTTCCACCATTCATTTGAACAAACTTTATAAAGCAACTCGAGTCTCCTGTCATGTGTCTTGAGCAGCCACTATCCAAGCACCATTTGATTTTTCTCTTGATAGTGACCTACGATCAAAAGAAGAACTCAAGCTTTCTTTGGGACCCACATTTTCTTGGGTCTAATGGAGTTAGTATTAAAAATAGTCTTTGCCCAGTCCCTCTTAACATGTCTCCAAATCTTAGGACATTCCTTCTCGAAATGTTCTGCTGTTACATTTTGAACATTTGAGAGCACTTCGGTCAACGGGTTTTACAAAAACCTTTTGAAAGTGATATTTGTAAAATTCCCTTGTAGGTCTTTATTTGATTCTTTCTTTAACTTTGGGAAAATAAATTAAAAGAACAGTTTCCAAAGTCATACCCAAACCAGACTTGTTAAAATAAAGTCTTTATATTGAAAGAATTTTCTCTAATTTTTCGGATCCTTTTGAAAATCTTTTTGTGATATTTGAAATGTCTTCTTTCGAAAAGGCATTCTCCTTTGAAAAAGAATTAGAATTTACTTTTAAATCATTTTTTTTTATCTAGACTTTCAGACTTTTCTTTCGAATAAGTTTCTTGTTGCTTGAGTTTAGAATTCTCCTATTTTAGTTCATAAATCATTTAAGAGAGGTTTTGAGAATAAGACAAAGTTCTTCTATGTACTTCGAGACTTTAATAAGAATTTTTAAATTGCTAACCTCAACTTCTTTGTTTGAGTTTGAATCAGAATCTATTTCAGAATCTGAGTCTGATTTTGAAATGGCCATTAGACATATGTTGGCATATTCTTTATCACTTTCCTTGCACTCGGTATCGCTCCAAATTTTTGCTTTGAGAGCCTTTTTGTATTTCTTAGTTCTTCCTTTATTTTTCTTCAACAAAGGACAGTTAGGTCTGATATGCCCATTCTTCGCTCCAAATCTTTGCTAGTTTCATTGTCCTCAATTGGTCTTTTTTGGAAATTTTGTGTGCTCTGCTTCTTCTAGTTGAGTCTTCTTCCATTTCTATTCAACTTTCTGAACTTCTTAATCATTAGCGCTAACTCATCGTCCATGTCATCTTTAGAATTGGTATCAACAGAATCATCATTTGATTTTAAAGTGGTTGACTTCTTACCTCTTGGATCTTCTTCCTTATTGATCTGCTTCACTTCATATGATTGATGTGTGCCTATTAGTTTGTATACTAAAAGAGGCATGATCTTTTGAGTTTCTCTAATTGACGTCTTCACATGATTCCAGTTTTTAAAGAGTCCACGCATGTGGCATCCCAAAAATTCAAGACAAGCTCTAAGGTGTATTAAAGTTCATAATTAGGTAATGAAATTACCTATGGTTTATGCTTTAGCCATTAGTTTTCTCTTAAGGCTACGTGATATATGCTTGTGTTCATGAATTTTTGAAATTAGGACTATAGGATAAATTAATGAGAATAATCTATGCTTGGCTATGCACCTCATAGATTAAATTCCTATGAATAAAATGTTACAAGACTTTGGCCATGTGGAATTTAAAATTTAAAATTTATAGAAGAAAGAATACAAGGGAAAAAATTGATTTTTATTTAGGTTTGGGCCTTAGGCCCAAGGGGGGATTTTTGGTAGGCTGAATGGCCGGCCCAATAGAAGCCCACGGAGGGGCTGTCGCCGGCCCAAGTGAGGCCCAAAAGGGAGTGGCCGGCCCATTGCATGGGCCTTGCCAAGTGGCAAAGAGGTCTTCATGCATTGGCCATCAAGGGAGGCATGTGATGATTGCTAATGATGGAGAATTGGGGGAATAAAAGGGAAGGAGAGAGACAGAGTGGCCGGTTGGTTTCCGTCCAAGAGAGAGAGAGAGAGAGAGAGAGAGAGAGAGAGAGAGAGAGAGAGAGAGAGAGAGGCACCGAAAGGAGAGGAACCGAGGAGGAGGAGTCACCTGTCGCCGCCCATTTGCCGCCCGTTTGCCGCCGTGTGCTCGTTGCTAGCTCGGTTTAAAGGCAAGTTAGGATCCTCTTCCTACTCTTGCATGTGTGTCTTGCATGTATGTTTGGAGTGGTGTCGAATTTTGGGTGGTTAGGAGGGAGAAACCGGAGCTAGTATGTTTTGTTGTTGATGTATGCTTGCTGTTTTCGTATGAACCACCTGAGCCAGAATCTTGTGAGAGCTTTCATGCATGTTTCGAGTTCGATTTTGACTATGATTACTTCATGAAAGTTGTATCCAACATCTTAAACTATAACATACTAAAATTTGGTACAAAATAGTGGAGATTTAAGGGGTCAAACCCTCATCCTACGGAGACACTAGATCTGGAACTGTCTGTTTTGCTGACCTTTTGGTAGATTTGTGGTTGCATGTTGATTTTTATCAAGAATCTCTCTTAGAATTCTTCATAAAACTTGTAGAGAACATCTTAAGGACTAACATACTCAAATTTGGAGTAAAATGAACAATTGTAGCCTAGTGAATCGACTTACTCTTGAAGACGGTAAATCTGGAGACGTGGTACTGGACACCCGAGACTTCATGGACTTATATGGTGACTGTTATTTAAAAAATTGACTTAGATCCCTTGATGAAAGTTGTAGGGGACCTCTTGAAGTAAAAAATATCCGAATTTCAGAGGAAAAAAAAGAAGAATAAGTGGGTAAAAACTCGGTATTTCGGAGATGACTACACTGGACGTTTCGGTGCGAGAACCAGAAGCTTCGGATGACTATAGGAAATTATATAAAACGAATCTGGCCTAGAAGTCTTCATTAAAAGTATATTTTAGTGTCTTATCTATAATCTGGTAAAATTTAATAATTTTTGGAGGTCGTTCGACTATTTTAATCGAATTATTTCAAAAACTGCACATTCTGTTTTTATCCGAAATTGTATGCTGTAGTTGTGTGAATTATATCTTTTGTGTGGAACTCTATTGGCCATGTGTTTTTCATGAAATAATTATCTTATTTTCTTGTCTATCACATGCCTTAATTTCATGATTTTTGAGAATCATATGGATATTTAATTTAAATATTTTCAAAATGGTACAAGCTGGAATTTAAATAAATTTCAAAAAGGCATGATAAATGGACTATTCTAAATCGTACGAATTCCATTAATTTTATTGTTACGAATGACTGTGTCTTGCTGCATGTATGATGATGATTGATGATGCATGTATAAATCAAAGGATGAAAGTGATTTTGTTTTCCATTACATCATGTGCCATGCTGAGTTGAGACCTAAATTGGTAAACATGAACAATGATAAATGAGGAAACTGTTTGTGGCGGATGATAATGCCCTGGGAGTATCAGGATGCCCGGGATGGGGGGTGCCGGATGCCCGGAATGTATAGAGATACATGGCTGGATGGCCTCGGGAGTTTTGAGATGCCCGGAATGGTTGGGTGCTGGAAGCCTCAGAGGTCTTTGCTCGAGGGGATGCCTCGTGATGCCAGTTAGGATGCGAGATGCCCGGAATGTGGGGGTGCCGGATGCCCGGTGGCCTTAAATGGCTGAATGCCGGAGGTTTTTCTCGTGATGCCAGGATGGGGTGCGAGTGTAAAGTATGGGATAAAATTGATGATCCCGAGAAAGAGTGATGTGGTGATCGAATTGAAAGTTAAAAGTGGGAATTGAATCATGCATATATGATATGATATGATGATGATCACCTATGGCATGATGACTTACATATATGATATGATGATAATGATCACCTATGGCATGATGACTTGCATATATGATATGATATGATGATGATCACCTATGGCATGATGATATGCATATATGATATGATGATAATGATCACCTATGGCATGATGACATGTATGTGATATGATTGTGATGAAGATGTATGATGGTATATGCATGGCTTCAAGGTAAGTATGCTTGGATGCATGAATGACATGTATTATGTTGCAATTGTATTGTATGATGCATTGAGTGGTTATTGGATCCTTTACCTGCTGAGTGGTTGTATTCACCCCTTCGGGGACCAACATTTCAGATTAGAAAGATGCCGTTTCCTACCGTCACTCGAGGTACCTTCTATGGCCTCCCCTTGGATGTAGAAGTAGAATGTACGGAGATCGACTGCGTCACCGTCCCTGGATTGACTTTTGTGCGAGTGCAAGTGCTGGTTATGTACGATGTGGGCCTGGCTGGGGGCCCAATCATCCAAGAGTTCCTATCAGTTCATGTTCGCCGAGACTGAGTGTTTAGGGGGATGTTGCTGCCACCACCACCCGATGCGCTAGGATGGGTGTGATGGTTGTGTGAGAGGTAGAGAGCTGGAGTTTCTTTTTTGGAGTAGCCGCCGCTGTTAGATGGAGGACGTCATGTGATTACTTTAGGGGTCATAGTATCTTTTTGGGAAGTAGCCAAGTGTAGCTGAAAATCTTGGCTTTCTTTTGTTGTATCAACCCGCGAAAAATCCATCAAGAAAATATGTAAATAAAAGTGGCATGGCTTTATCTTTTCCTATGGTATTTAGTGGTGTACAATTGTATCATGGTTGTTAGGAGGGAGAGATGGCGATATTATATTTTGATTCCGCTAATGAGTCGGGCTGGGACCGTTTTAAAAAAAAAAAAAACATGTGTGTCTATGATTTACGACGCTTCTTCTAAGAGATGTAGCTAGTGTTCCATTAGGTGTAACGTTAGGTGCCTGTGGCGACCCTAGGTGGTTCGGGGTGTCACAACGCAGCAATCTATTGACCTTTATTGGTCCTGAGATTGGCTGTCCTTGATATGCCAATCCATTCACGATTTCAGTGAAACAATTGGACATATTAATGATGGATTCTCCAGGCTTTATTATGAAGGCTTCATACTGTCCGAGTAGAATATTGATTTTTGTTTTCCTTACTTGATTAGTCCCTTCATAGGTAACATGCAACATGTCCCAAACTTTTTTTACTATTTCATAAGAAGAAATTCGGTTATATTCAGTGGAAGATAAGGCATAGTATAAAGAGTAGATAAATTTAGCATCAAGAGCTTGTCTCTTGGTTATTTCTGCTTGTGTTATTTCGCTATCATCTATAACTTCTTTTCCTCTTTTTGAAGTTGATGTAGCTTTGAGATTGATCCATTTTTCTACCACATCCCATTTTAGGGGATCTCTCGATCTAAGAAATGCATTCATCTTGTTTTTCCACATATTGTACTCCTTGTCATCAAAGTAAGGAGGTCTGGTGTTGCTTTAGCCTTCAACCAAACTTGGAACCCGAATACTAGCCATAGATCTTTAGCTTTAGAAGTAAAAACACTTCAATAAAAAAAGCACACAGGCTCTGATACCAATTGAAAGGGCTAGTAACAACACCTAGAGGGGGTGAATAGGTGTGAAGAAATTTTTTCGCAAAGAACAATAGAAATAATTTAGTTTTGAAACTGAGTTTGAAGAATAACAGACTTTGTGCAAGTTTAGACTTTAGCAATTAAATAAAGCTATGAACAAATAAAGGAGTTCAGAGAAGAGAATAAGAACACATAATTTATAGTAGTTCAGCTTAGATCAAGCCTATGTCCACTCCACGCTAACACCTACTGTTTGGATTCCGCTAAGAATTAAAAGAGATTTTACAACCTTGTGTCTCAACTTCAAGATGAAGAGTCTATTACTCTCTCATGAAGTCTCACAAAAATTCGCTCTCTCATTTTCACAGGTGATACCTTCCCACAAGTAGCAATCCAAGCTATTCTTCCATGTAGTCATCTTTGAATCACATTGCGGATACATATTAGTTTTTTTTTTTTGTGAGAAAATTATTGAATTGAAGTAAGGCATTGCTTGGGACAGGATGACATAATTATGCAATTAAGAATAATGATGCAAAAAGAGAGAAATGTGGAATTTGTATATATTTTGATGTATATAATGAAGAATATTAGCATATTTATAAGCTTTATGAGATAACTATTGAATGTAAAATGTATTAATCAAGATATGCACAGTGAAAGGGCTATTTATGCACAATGTTCGAAGATACATAGAATCAAAAGAATTATTAAATGAAATCCTTAGTTACCTCTAACATCTCGCCTTAAACTCAAGTTGACTAGTTACCTTGAGTTTGAAATCAAGTCAAACAATGTCGAGTAGTTAAGACTTGACGGATGAGGCAAGTCTAGTAGCTATTTATAGCCAAACTTCCAAATATAGCTGCTTTGAGGGTGACAAGTCTGATAGTGGTATTGGCTTCTTGATACAATGTGTAAAATGTCAAGAATTGAAGGGGAAATAGAAAGTGGATGATAAAGCTAGCTTATGAAACAATAACTGAGTGATTGTCCCGTGTGACTAGCATTGAAAGAAAGCGACCTCCATGAGAAAGGTTCAATTGGGTGATGCAGCCGGTGTTGTTGACGTCAAAATCCAACCATCATAGAATGGACTCAACTAAGTACTTGTTCATATGAAAACATTACTTGGGCACACATACTACGAGTGAATAGAGATTCTAATGGAACATTCATTGACAACTCATGTGTTATAGAACCCTCGAGGGTAGACCCTAGAGACTTGGCTTTTTACCGCATTGACAAAGGGACTATCAATTGGATCCTTAAGGATAAGCTGGCAAGGCAACTAGACAAAGTTATCTATGGAGAACCATACCTCATTGGAAGATCTCAATGAGAGGCATGCAGCCTACTCAACTGAGTAATTGAGTATTCTAATGACATTGCCAAATGTGCAGCACATTTTAAGGAATCACCACTAAGAGAAGATGACAAAGTGTTAAAGGCTCAAGAACCATTCCCAGAGGTTAATATCGGTGAAGAACGATATCATCGATCAATTTATGTTAGTGTGCTCTTGGATGATGACTTCAAGAGACAGTTGAATTGCTGAGGAAGTACAAAAATTGCTTTGTCTGGAATTATCATGAGATGCTAGGGTTAGAGAGAGATGTAGTAAAACAAAGGTTGCCAATCAAAAGGGGATTTCGACGACATAAAAGAACTCCTTGGAAGTTTGCTCTTGAAGTCATCATCAAGGCCAAAGAAAAAATGAAGTGGACATGAATGGCAAGATTCATCAAGATTGTATGATATATTGAATGGCTTTCCAATATAGTAGCCATGCAAAAGAAAAAAACGGAAAGTTGAGAGTATACATTGACTTTAAAAACCTAAATATCAAATGTCGATGGTTGACATGTTAATCAATTCGACATCGGGTAACAAGATTATATCTCTAATGGATGGCCATTAGGGGTACAATCAGATATTCATAGCAAAAGAGCATGTGCACAATAATGCATTTAGATGTCCTCGAGCCATCAATGTGTTTGAATGGTTGATGATGTTGTTGGGTTTGAAGAATGTTGGTGCAACATACAAGAGGACAATGAATTTCATCTTCCATGACATGGTTGGGTAGTTCATGGAAGTCTATATTGACGATGTCATTGTAAAATCAAATCAGGCAAGTCATTTGAACTATCTCGCATATGAAAGGGCTTGTAACAACACCTAGAGGGGGTGAATAGGTGTGAAGAATTTTTTTTGCAAAGTTTAGTAGAAGTATTATGCTTTTGAGGATGACAGACTTGAGTGAGTTTAGACTTTGGTGGTTAAATAAAATTATGAATAAATAAAGGAGTTTAGGGAAGAGAATAAGAACACAGAAATTATAGTGGTTCGGCTTAAATCAAGCCTACGTCCACTCTCCCACGCTGACAGCCTATTGGCTAGATTCCACTAAGAATAAAAAGAGATTTTATAGTCTTGTGATCTCAACTTCAAGGTGAAGAGTCTCTACTACTCTCTCACGAAGTCTTACAAAAATTCGCTCTCTTTTGAGTACAATTATGAGCTCGGTGAATGAAATAGCAAGGAACTAGGAAGCTTCAGACTTTGAAATTTTTCTTTCACACACTTTTCAAATGACTTGAGATGTCTCTTTTAAATACTCCTTCATGCCTTTTCGACCGTTGGCACTTACCAAATGAACTCTTCAATCAACTCGTTGGACAGAATCAATCAAGGAATCTCGAGCCATTTGAAAATCGTGATGAAAGCTCGTCAATCCTGTTCGCCTATACAATTAGGATATTGGTTTCCATAAGTAGATACTTTCCAAGTTTACTTGCATTCCA
Source organism: Eucalyptus camaldulensis (assembly GCA_019915185.1). Classification (NCBI taxonomy): domain Eukaryota; kingdom Viridiplantae; phylum Streptophyta; class Magnoliopsida; order Myrtales; family Myrtaceae; genus Eucalyptus; species Eucalyptus camaldulensis. Next base: position 32,496,555 of record JAHSVA010000010.1, read on the forward strand.
AAAGATTGGAGTACTGAAATTGATTCCCATAAAGATAGCCAATCACGTAGGTGTTATATCCAACCAGAAACCCATCCATAAGCCATACGAACCGAACCCCTGAAGAAATAAAGATAATCTCGCGTCTAGATAAGTCTTCATTTTTTAGTAGTGTTCAGTCTGGAATTTGTTAGTGTGGGCAGACTTTGACACTAAAGTCTAGCAGTCTTCAGACTTTGACACTAAAGTTTGGAAATCTTCAGAAAAGACTTTGGATAAGTTTTGTCAACTTCAAAACATTAAAGAAGTTTTCTCCAACAATCTCCCCCTTTTGATGGTGACAAAACTTCCCCGCAAATTTAAGAACTTTTGACTTGCAAAGCAACTCTTAAGCAGTACATGATATCTTATAAAAATAAGTTAATTAGGATCTGGATAACATCGATTCTGCAACCATAGAAACAAGTTAATCTTGAAAAGATAAGACAAATATCAAGACTTAGAGCATCCATCCATCCATGATCATTACCACAAACCACAAAAGTAAGTTCCTACAAAAGTCAAATAGAACAAAAGTTCAAGTTGAAAGTTAAAGTCAAAAAGTCAGTTCAAGTCGAAAGTTAAAGTCAAAAAGTCAAATATGCATGCGTTCTCCCCCCTTTTGTCATCAGCAAAAAGTGGAGAAGGTCAAAAATAAAAAGATAGATGAAATTAGGTCTGTTTGGAAATTCAAACGAGCTGGAAATTCCCCATTGACTGAACTGTTTCCTTCAACTTTCGCACTGTCTCCTTTAGCATCTCAACATCTTCAACCTTGGCAGTCTCTTTAACTTGCTATTGTAAAGCTTGAACTTGAAGGTTAAGAGTTTGTACCTTCTCATGGAGAGAATTTGAAGTAGATTGAAAGCTGAGTGAAGCTTCTAGATCTCAAATTCCATACCGTATTGATGTGCTTTTAACTCTAGAAGGAGCTCTAGTAGCCTTTGAAAGTCTACTATAGTCTCTGTTTATGCACCAGCTTGAGCGAATTGAGCTTGTGGAGTGTTGAGAAATGAGGGAACATCAGCTTGTCGAACATTGTGACTTGGAGAGGATTCCTCAGGTTCAGGAAAATGAGAGGCATAGACAACCTCTGGATCGGCAGGAGATCTACTAACATCATCTATTACAAAAAGATGAGAAGAAGTACTTGTTTTCTCACCAACTACCCCTGTCTCTGTGATTACGAGTGGTGAAAGAAATTCTTCTTCTTATTCTTTCTTAATTTTAGCGCAAGAGTGATGTTCTTTGTTGGTTTGAGCTCCTACTAGTCCACTTCTTGTCTTCTCTGAATCCTCGAACAAGGATATTGCAATTGTTAGTTCAAAGGAGTCATCCTGACCCTCTTCTTCTCCAGCTTTTGTTCCTCCTTCTTTGGCTTCTCTTCCTGCTTCCTCTCTTTCCTCTACTCCATCTCGCTCTTCTCTTTCGACTTCTTCTTGCTCTATTTGTCCTTTCTCTCCTTTTCCTTTGTCCTGTTGTTGCTCAAAACCAACAAAACTCTGAAGATTCTTCAAGGCAAAGGCACAGATAGTGAGATCATCCTCATCCTCTTTGTCCTACAGGATAAGAGATCTTCTTTTCTTGGTTGGTTCACACGTGGTTTCCTTGCCTTTCATTCTTTTTGCAACAGAGTCTTGCCTAGTTTTGCCGGGGGACTTTTCCTTCAAGCGCTCTATGGCCTTGTTAAGTTCTTTCAACCTCATCTTGGACACCATCTTCAATTCTATAACCATAGGAGCAACTATTCTAGAACAAAGAGAGGTGAGAAACTCAATTTGAAAGAGTCTGAACAGTTTTATGACCAACGCAGAGTATGGCAGCTGTCCATTATCCTTTGCAATTGTTCTGTACATATGCATAAGGATGGTGTGAGGGAGAGAGAATTTCATTCCGTTGCTGGTAACAAACATCAGTCTTGCTTCAAATCTTGAGACATCCATTTTTGAAGCAGCTTTTGGTTTGATGCAGTTAATGATAATTTTGTGCAGCAAGACATTTGAGGCTGACAATTTGGAATAAGTGATGCCCCCTTCAGGAAGTCTGTCATTGACAAGAAATCTTGTCGCTTGACCAATCGAAACACTTATTGGTTGGAATCCACTCCTTTCCACACCAATGATATCAGCCAATGTGTCTACATCCACCATGTAGTCTTTGTCACTCATAGTGAATTTGAAATAATTTTGGTCAAGGAAGGACAGGTTCGAGTAGTAAAAGGCAGTCAACTCAGGGTAAGCAATTGTAGTCTCAGAGCAAAATCTTTCAAGTTGAAGGAGAGCCAATTTCTCCCTCAAGTTCACCTTTATGTAATCCAAAAAGTCAAAGTCGACGGATCGAGGGTTCATCACCCCTCTTTTTAACATCTGGTTGAAAACTCTTTTGTGATCTTTAAAACGAAAGAGACTCGTTCCATCACCAGGCACTTCAGCAGTAATGCCCATTCTCGGCTGAAAATTCAAGAACATTCTCTCATCATCATCTTTGTTTTCAAGTTGATCGAAAGCACTGAATTTAGGACTGACAGGAAAATTAAGGAATGCCTTATCATCATCTCCTTTCTTGGTTATTCCTAACTTTTCCATCACTCGCAAGAACATAGTCTCATTTTTATACCCTCTTTCTTTTAGAAAGTCATCAATAAATTCATAAGAGTGCCACCCTGCTTCAAATGAGTGTAAAGCTTATAAAAAACCTAGGGTCTCAAGGTTCTGAGAGGTTCTGCATTTTTCTCGACTTCCTTTTCCAATGAATCATGAGGAGGATCCTTCGAAGTGTCCTTCGGGCTGTGTGGTGGAGACGATTGTGGAGAGTCTTCTTTGGTCAGATCGAAGTGAGTCGACCCTTTTGGCATGCTCCGAGGTCTTTTGCTTGCGATCCGGGATGATTTTCTTTGATGAGACATTTTTGCAATCTTGGAAGATTTCTCAAACGGGTTTGAGAGAAGAAAAATGAAAACTTGTGGAGAAATTAAGAAAAAAAAAGTCTAGATGAGAGTCTGTTTCTAGGGTTTAGAAGCAATGTGCTCAAAAAGAAAAACTCAACAGTTTTTTAAAAGGAGTTAAACGGGGTATACGAAATGTTAAAGAGGTGTCTTTTTAGATCATTTTTCGAAAAGGAAAAAATAATTTCGTAAATTATCACAAAATAATAATTTCTAAAAATAAATTAGGCAAGCAACGATTTCGATAGTCATACATTTTCATTCCAAAATAATTAAAAATACCTGGATTCGAGATATTCACATATTGAGGTAGGTCTGGAAATTCTGAGTCTGGCCAACTCTAGATTTTAATATATTGGAGAAATAATATTTAGCTTGCTGCAAATAGATCAAATAGGCTTTTCTCCAAAGGCTTTGTGAAGATGTCTGCAAATTGATTCTTCAAATCAATGAACTGAATCTTAATCTCCCCATTTTGGACATGATCTTTTATAAAGTGGTGTTGAATCTTGATATGTTTCATCCTTAAATGAAGAATTGGATTTTTGGTGAGGTTAATAGCGCTGGTGTTGTTGCATTTGATCTCAGTGCATGATTCTTTTATTCCAAAATCTCTTAGCTGTTGTCTTATCCACAAAATTTGAGAACAACAACTCTCAAGAGCCACATACTCTACTTCTGTTGTTGATAGAGCTACAATACTCTGTTTCCTCGAGAACCAAGACACTAGCATATTTCCCAGCAGTTGATAGGTGCCAAAAGTACTCTTTGTATCGATTCTACAATCTGCTAAATTTACGTCTGAATATCCAAGAAGAGTAAAGTCTCATTCTTTTGGATACCACAGACCCAGCTTTGGAAAAGTCATGATATACTTGATGATGCGTTTTGTAGCACTTAAATGAGATTATTTGGGATCGGATTGGAATCTAGCACAAATGCAAACACTAAACAAAATTTCAGGTCTAGATGTGGTAAGATAAATGAGAGAATCGATCATGCTTTTGTAAAGCTTTTGGTCTACTTTCTTCCCTTCTTCATCTTTGTCCAGTTTCGAAGAACTGGACATTGGAGTCTCTGTTTTTTTGCAATTTTCCAATCCAAACATTTTGACGAGATCCTTTGCATACTTCTCTTGGTGAACGAAAATGCCTTTCTTCAATTGTTTGGCTTGCAAACCAAGGAAGAAGTTTAATTCACCCATCATGCTCATCTTGAATTCATCCTGCATAGATCTAGAAAACTTCTTGCAGAGATTTTCATTAGGCAAACCAAATATAATATCATTGACATAAATTTGTATTAATAAAAAGTTTTTTCCTTCTTTCTTTATGAACAAAGAAGTATCTACATTTCCCTTTTCAAAACCAATTTGGGTTAAAATTTACTTAACCTTTCATACCAGGCTCGATGTGCTTACTTTGGGCCATACAAGGCCTTTTTAAATCTATAGACTGAGTTTGGCTTTCTTGGATCTTCAAATCTTGGTGATTGTTCTACATAGACTTCTTCTTGAATGAATTCATTGAGGAATGTACTTTTGACGTCCCTCTGAAATAACCGGAAATTTTTATAGCAAGCAAAAGTAAGTAATAATATAATTGCTTCTAACCTCACTACTAGTGCATAGGTCTCGTCATAGTCTATTCATTTTTCTTGTATATATCCTTTGGCCACAAGTCTTACTTTGTTCCTGACGACTTTTTTTTCTCGTTCATCTTGTTCTTGAAAACCCATTTTGTCCCGATAGATTTACCTTTAGGTTTAGGAATCAGTTCCCAAACATCATTGATGCTGAACTGTCTGAGCTCGTTTTGCATAGCTTCAATCCAGCTTTCATCGGACAAGGCTTCATCTACACTTTTTGGTTCAATTTCGGAAACAAGTGCTAGAGCATTGGACTATTCTCGCTTTTTGGATATGGTACAAACTGCTTTGTCAATGTTGCCAATGATGAGTTCTTTAGGATAACTTGACTTGTGTTTCCAATTGTTGGTTGGTCTGGAAGTCTGTTGATCCTCTGTTTCGATAGAATCTTCTCATTCTCCTTGTTGTTGTTCTTTTGAAGTTTGAACCTCTTCAGGAGAAGTAGACTTTGTTATGTCTGGAATGAGTTTAGACTCTTCAAGTTGAGCTTGATGTTCTTGATTCTGCACAAAATCTTGAAACTTGACGTTTATTGACTCTTCTACAGATTGAGTCTTCTTATTAAAGACTATGTATGCTTTGGTTGAGGTTGAGTAGCTAAGGAAAATTCATTCATTTGATTTTTCTTCAAACTTCCTAGTTTGATCATTTGGATTTTTCAAAACAAAACATTTACATCCAAAGTTATGAAAGTAAGAGACAATTGGCTTCTTTCCTTTAAACACTTCATAATGAGTTTTCTCTAAGATAGGCCTCGAGAACACTTTGTTGATGATGTAGCAAGCTGTGGAAACTACTTCAGCCCAAAATCGAGAGGAAATTTTGCTCTCAATTAAGAGGGTTTTGGCCATCTCCTGTAAGGATCTTTTCTTCCTTTCCACTACTCCATTTTGTTCTGGAGAAGAGAAAACATGCTGTAAATTAGATTCATCACAGAACTTCGCAAAGTCTTGATTCTCAAACTCACCTCCATTGTCAGCTCGTATGCTCAAAATAGCATATCATTTTTCATTCTGAACCTTCTTGGCAAACTGTTTTTCTAAAACACATGGAGTGCATATTTCAGACTTTTGATAAGTCAGGTTGGGAAGACCACGAACAAGTTTCTTGGAAGAAATCTTGGCAATCTACTTCACGTTGACATGGCCAAGCTTTCTATGCCAAAAATTTGCTTCGTCTTGACTAAGTATAAGGCATCGAGAACTTTATAGGTTTACATCCAGAAGGTAAATATTTTCATGCCTCCACCCAGTGAAAGATTGAGAGAATTCTTTACTTGTTCTAGAGCAAATGCCTTCTTGGAAGTTTATTTTGAATCCAGTATCGCAAAGCTAACTTATGCTGAGTAGATTGTAATTTAGACCTTCCACTAAGGAGACATTGTTGATGGTCAGGCTTCCAATCTTCACGGTTCCACATTCAACAATTCTTCCTTTGTTGTTTCCACCAAAGAAAACTTTTCCACCATTCATTTGAACAAGTTTTATAAAGCAACTCGAGTTTCCTGTCATGTGCATCGAACAGCCACTATCTAAATACCATTCGATCTTTCTCTTGATAGTAACCTTAACTTCTTTGTCTAAGTTTGAATCAGAATCTGTTTCAAAATCTGAGTTTAATTCTGAATTGGCCAATAGACATATGTTGGCATATTCTTCATCACTTTCCTTGTACTCGGTATCGCTCCAAGTTCTGATTTGAGAGCCCTTTCATATTTCTCAGTTCTTCCTTTCTTTTTCTTCAACAGAGAACAGTTAGGTCTGATATGCCAATTTTTCTTGCATTTGAAGCATATCACATCCTTACTGGTTTCATTTGCTTATGTTGTTCTCTTATGAAGATTTTGCATGCTCTGCTTTTTCCAATGGAATCTTCTTCCCTTCCTATTCAACTTTTTGAACTTCTTAATTATAAGCGCTACCTCCTCATCGTCCATGTCATCTACAGAATTTGTATCATCAGAATCATCGTTAGATTTTAAAGCGATTGACTTCTTACCTCTTGGATCTTCTTCCTCATTGATCTGCTCAATTTCATATGACTGAAGTGTGCCCATTATTTCGTCTACTGAAAGAGGCATGATCCTCTGGGTTTCTTCAATTGTCATCTTCACGTGATTCTAGTCTTTGGAGAGTCCACGCAGCAATTTATTGACCTTCATTGGTCCTGAGATTGGTTGTCCTTGATATGCCAGTCCATTCACGATTTTAGTGAAACAATTGAACATGTTAGTGATGGATTCTCCAAGCTTCATTCTGAAGGCTTTATATTGTTCAAGTAGAATATTGATCTTTGTTTCCTTTACTCAATCAGTCCCTTCGTAGGTAACATGCAACCTGTCCCAAACTTCTTTCGCTGTTTCACAAGAAGAAATTCGGTTATACTTAGTGGGAGATAAGGCATAGTATAAAGAGTAGATAGCTTTAGAATCAAGAGCTTGTCTCTTGGTTATTTCTGCTTGTGTTGTTTCACCAGCATCTACAACTTCTTTTCCCCTTTCTGAGTTGATGTAGCTTTGGGATTGATCCCTTTTTATACCACATCCCACTCCGGGGATCTCTCGATCTCAGAAATGCCTTCATCTTGTTTTTCCACAGATTATATTCCTTCCCATCAAAGTAAGCATATCTGGTGTTGCTTTGGCCTTCAACCAAACCTGGAGCCAAAATACTAGCCATAGATCTTTAGCTTTAGAAGTAAAAACACTTCAATAAAATAAGCACATAGGCTTTGATACCAATTGAAAGGGCTAGTAACAACACCTAGAAGGGCTTGAATATGTGTGAAGAAAATTTTTCGCAAAGTTCAGTAGAAGTATTATGCTTTTAAGGATGATAGACTTGAGCGAGTTCAGACTTTGACAGTTAAATAAAATTACGAAAAAATAAAGGAGTTTAGGGAAAAGAATAAGAACATGGAAATTATAGTGGTTCGGTTTAGATCAAGCCTACGTCTACTCTCCCATGTTGACAACCTATTGGTTGGATTCCACTAAGAATCAGAAGAGATTTTACAACCTTGTAATTTGAATTTTAAGGTGAAGAGTCTCTACTACTCTTTTATGAAGTCTCACAAAAATTCACTCTCTTTTAAGTACAATTATGAGCTCAGTGAATGAAATAACAAGAAACTAGGAAGCTTCAGACTTTGAAATTTTTCTTTCACGCACTTTTGAAATGACTAGAGATGTCTCATTAAAATACTCCTTCATGCCTTCTCAGCCGTTGGCACTTACCAAATGAATTCTTCCTATCAACTCGTTAAACATAATCAACTAAGGAAATCTCGAGCAATTTGAAAATTGTGATGAAAGCCTGTCAATCATGTTCGCTTATACAATCAGGATATTGGTTTCCATAAGTAGATACTTGCATTCCAAAAGATTGGAGTATCAAAATTGTTTCCAATAAAGATAGCCAATCACGTAGATGTTATATCCAACTAGAAACCCATCCATAAGCCATATGAACTGAACCCTTGAAGAAATAAAGATAATCTCGCGTTTGGATAAGTCTTCATTCTTCAATAGCGTTCAGTCTGGAATTTGTCAATGTGGGCAGACTTTGACACTAAAGTCTAGCAGTCTTCAGACTTTGACACTAAGGTCTGAAAATCTTCAGAATAGACTTTGGATAAGTTTTGTCAACTTCAAAACATTAAAGAAGTTTTCTCCAACAGCACAAGCTTTTATTAGGATCTCAAAAAATCTTAATTGTAAATTAGCCCATTAAAATGCACTATTGGAGTTAGGGCTAGTAATTTTCTAGGATTCATACTTAATTAAAGATGAATAAAAATAGATAAAAATGGCTTACTGTGATTCTGCTTGACTAGAGAAACCCTTTTGGTTTCCAAGATTAGCATCTTCTCGATGTGTGAATTTGTGGCTTTCTATTTGGGAGGAGGACTGTACACTTTTACTCGGTTAAGGGCAAATCCAACAATTTCTTCAAGACGGTTGAAGAAATAAAACTGCCGCTGGCTGGTCCATTAAGGGATTGAGGAAGGTTTAGGTCTAAAATCGTCAACAAAATGTTGAGCATAAATCAGTTTGGTGATCCTGAAACAGCAATCGAAGGGCCCACTCTCCAACAACTTGTGCTTATCTATGAACTGGAATTTGAAAGAGTATGGGATCAGCATAGGTACAACCTGCATCAGTCCAAATTGCCTGACACATTATTATGGAAAGTTGATTGGGGTGAGAATGTTAACCTATAATTTGGAAGATTTTTTTTCCTTTTATAAGAAATGAAGGTATACAGACGAGTATAGGCACAAGAAGTATAAGGACAAAAATCAAATTTGTCCTTATCAACTTCTAAGAACCAACAAAGGAAATGCCTAGGAAAAGGAAAATCTTTTGGAATAGGCAAAGGGAATGGCTCAGTAATCAACAAATAACAAAATCAAGAAAATGAGGTTGGGATTTAGTTGGTTATTGTAGGAAGAAAGTCGGCAGAATAAATGACTAACCTCTTTGATGCACAATAAATGAATTACCAAGGAACGTATGTTAAATCAAGAGCGAATAACGAACGATACGATTTTGTGATGGTTTGAATATAATCACGAGTAAAATATTCACATTGCACAGCATTAATGTTGGTCGTCTTCTCAAAACAGTAATGGAATGCCTTTTGTTCTTTGATGGAGAGAGGAAAGCGAATAGTTTCTTCATAACGTTCTTTCTACCAATCATTGTAACGGTTATCTCCAGAACTTACTTATGTAACTTTGTTCACACCCTTTCAAAAGGTGTCTCTCCGTTATGACACATCGAGATGAACTAGTGCCTTAATTGTACCCTATCATAAACGTACCTACAAATTATAAAATCTCCCATTTGGACATGATGGACTTTATATTACTCTATCAAGAATATAAGGCATTCAACATTCTTCTACTTTATAAATAATTCATATAGGCAAGAAAGCCATGTGGCCAATGAGTATACTTACACTTGAGAGCTCAAATTATGCATATGTTAGGGATGACATAATTGTAACATAATGGATTTTGACCTTTCTTTTGGTCCCAATTAGAAGGCTGAGCTAGATAGGCCTTGGACTAGTCAAACTTTCTTAGAAAAACAAGTATGAACAAGTGTGAATTAATGTGAACACATTCAATAATGTGTGAAAAAGGGTGTCCTCATAGCCTAGGCCTAATCATATCCTAAATACCTAAGTGTGAAATGTGGACTTTGGAGGCCACAAGGAGAGGGTCGCACACCCAAGAGGAAAAGAGATAGAAGCCAAGTCAAGTTCAAACTTTGAACTCAAGAAAAGTTCACATAAATATCTTTTGGAATTTAGCCATTTAATGAGCAAGATGAAGTGTCCAAGCTAACCTAGGACCTAGTTGAAAACTTAAAGGATAAGGATGCCGAACAATTAATGCTTCTTGGCCAAGTAGGGTGCCACCTCTCTCCAATTAAATATGCTACGTTTGATTTTTGAAACTTCTAGACTTTTTCCACTTTCCAATTTTATAGATCTCTTCATGCTTTGAATTTAGAGAAACTTCATTCATGAAATTTATTCAAATCATCTTATTTTATAACATACTTAAATTCCAAATTTTTCTGAGGTGAAAAGGTTGGGATGAAGGCCTAATCAATTATCGTACAGAACTTGCTAGTATAGTGATAATGGTAACCAAGTTGCTTTCTTGAATTCTTATAAAATCTTTCCTTCAGATTTGGACATACTTCTTTCACAAAATTTTTAAATGACATCCATATCTACAACACATTAAATTTTAAAAAAAATTTGTGAAGATTTTGATTTCCAAATGAGTCTATCTCTCCGACTGTTGAATCTGCTCGACGGATGAATATTTGGGTTGTGTTCAATGATTTTCTACTCTTTCCACAACACAAATTGACTTAACTTCCTTCATGAAAAATGTCGTTTAAGGTCTTCTTTAAAACATATTAAAATTTCATAAGTTTTTGATTCCGTTTGATAAGGTAAAGACATTGATTTCAGAAATTATTCAAAATTGTTTTTCTCACCCAAGAGGTATGAGTCACGCCCAAGCTTGGACTCAAGTCCTTAAATGCCATGTTGATGTGTACCTAATGATCTCTTCCCCGGCCCTGGAATCCACTTGGATGATAGACCTTTCTAGATTGCCTTCTTGAGGAAGGAAAATTTTCCTTCTTAAAGAAAGAAAGGAAAGTAGAAAGAAAACTCTAGAATTCCTTCATGAAGAAGGTGAGGTGTCCATTGACTTTTCAAAGGTCATGATTATGGCCCAAAAGATCTTGGATATTTTAGAAAAGTGGCATACACATGGACCAATTAGAAAGCAATTCACAAGCCCTCATTAATGACCGAAGATTCTGGAATTTGACAAGTTGCTAACTTTTGGCATTATTATTGTCAAACTTCATTAAATGTTCATTTAATGCAGGGTATAGGCGGACCAATAGAAAAGTGAAAAGCGAGCCATCAACAATGATGCCTATGAGCTTAGGTTGCCAAGTAAGACTTTTTAGCTTTCCAACTCATCATTTAGGCTTCAATTATTGGACCCATAGCCTTGCCACCCAAGGAATTTAGGCGGGACACTTGGAAACATTGGAATGGACCGCTTGGCATGATAATAATGGCTCCAAAGGCTAAAAATATGAGGAGCTCTCTTCATTTTCCTCACTTTGCTCCCATTTTCTCCACCCTCCATCTCCTTGAACGCCATCACCTCACGTCTCTCTCTCAGCCTTCAAAGTAAGTTGTCCTTCCTTTGTAGTTCGTGTCTTAGCTCGAGGTTTGTCAAAGGTAAGTAAAATCTCTAACTCTTGGCTAAGGTGATAGCCTTCATCGTCAAGTTTAGTGGTGTGCTCATTCATGTAAGCTGTGTGTATGTTGTAATGTTCCTTTGCGTGTTTGCTCATGTTTGTATGTTTAAGTGTGTTCACGCCTCGGGACAAGATCAAGGTTCACTCAACTTGGAATTGATGTCAAGTCGCGATAGCCTAAGCATGCGACCTAAGTCACAAACCAAGAATTGTTCTCGGTATATTTTATAATATGTTGAGGATCATAGCACACCCACTTGAATGAGCATGACCTTGGGCCTTGCATACGTTGGTTAAGATAAAAGATGAAAAACCAACTTGTGTGATGCACTTGTGTGTGCACTTAAAGAGGAAAAAGCGCTCGTCGCCACATAGCATTGGCGGCGATGCCTCGTTCATTGAACGACATACCTTGGTTGAGTCAGGATGCCTGGGTTTGAGCCCACATGCCTCGGGTAAGCTAGCCCCGGGATGCCCTAATTGAGTCAGGATGCCTAGATTGAGCCCAGATGCTATGGTGAGCTAGCGCTAGGATGCCTTAGTTGAGCCGGGATGCCCTAGTTAGGCTAGGATGCCCTAGTTAAGCTAGGATGCCTAGCTTGAAGCTGGATGCCTCGGTTGAGCTAGGAGGGCCTAGTTGAGCCATGATGATGATAAATGAATTTACATAAGTGTCGATATATACATAAGTATGATATGTTAATATGTTCATTGACAAGCTGAAGGTAAGCATGGATTGAAGTATGTTGCAATAGGCATCTGCATGTAGTTGAGGTGATCTGCCATTAATATTGCATTGCGAATGTTGTACCTACTAGATTTTGATGATGAGATGTTTTCCTAGTAGAAAATTAGGGGTTTTAATTTATGAGTTTTCCCAAAACTCACCCCTCATCCTTTCAGTCTTATAGGCATGGAAGTCTCATGTCAATTTTGGGAGTTGCAATCTCGCTCGAAGAGTTAAGGTTTACCCCGAACTTTTGAAGATGCGGTAGTTATAAATATAACGACCTGTGATAGAAGGGCTTGTAAACATAGCGGATGTAATTGTGTGTTTGTAAATGGTTGTTTTCTTCACTACTTGTTGTTGTTAAGGTGTTATATATACGCTTTTGCATGTGCTTAATGAAAATATAAAAAGAAATGGGATGGCGACGCGCCTAAGATATCGTGAAAAATAACCCTTGCTGCTCGTGACCCTAGGGATGGAGTTAGGGTCGTGATAATAATGGTTACAACCTAAAAAGAAATAAACAATTAATGTTTCACACAAACATATTTTGCTATATCAATCTAAGTATACCTATCACTTAAAGGCTATACTTGACTATTTTCATAACATCATATATTTACAATTATATCCAAAACCACGAAAGGTGATATAATTGATCGACTAGTAAATATATATGATAGATGTAACACAACAATAGTCTTCCTTCACCCTCATGTCTCTCTCCATTTCAGAATAACTACTTTACTAGACACGTTCATAAAGCCATATCTATTTATGATCACCGGTAACATATTAAAGTAGCGATATTAATTTTTCACTTTGAGAACATTGTTAGAAATAACATATTGCACAAAATGAGGTAAATTATAAATTACTTCAAGAGTTCGCACAATGAGTAAATAGGAATAATTTCACTCACCTTCCCTTATCGGTCGTGCAATACACACGTAGTATGAATTACATGCTATAGTGGATTTCTCTTTCTAAAAAAGTGTATATTATTTATTGTCATGCCCCGAACCTCAAGCATGCGCACATCCCTCGATGGTCAATGAAATTACGACGTCCCAGAACGTGTCGCCAACCCATTCAGTTTATTGCACATGTAGAAGCAAAACAAAAACCCCTGACAGAAAACAATATGGGATAGAAAAGTAGGACAATAATTTTCACCAATAAACACGCTTTCATAAACACACTAAGTTTATATACAATACTAGTCTGTCTATAAAAGATCGGCTCTAAAAAAGAACCTGTCCTAAGACCAACTAGTCGGACACATTCGCCCATCTTTCACACTCCACCTCTACAGGCTTCGGAGGCTTCGGGTCATCCACAACCCTATTGGGAAGGTCAGCCACACCCTCGCCCAGAGCGGTGTTGACTGCAATGGTGGGGACATCAAAATCTTGAAGGGGACCTTCCAGTAACCCATTAATCCCATGGCGAAACCACGCCCTGAATTGATGAGGTACCCTCTAAGGTAGGCCCTCATCGACCTAGACAGTGGTCACAACCAGCTCATGGAGCTAGGGACTCCCGGGGACTAGAACGTCAATACTCCACTCTGTAACTCCCTGAGGCCGACCAAAACGTACCCGAGGGGCCGCCATCTAAGGACTTGAAAAGATTGAGCCCACAACGGGGTGTGACTATGTCTCAGCAAGTTCATCCCCTAAATCCCGACTAGGAAAGAAATACGCTTAGAGGCGGTCTAACCACACAATACAGAGGACTTACCTTACCTCAGTTCCCTCCTACATGTCAGTTCAATTCATATACTCAACCATAAGCAGTAATAAAGCTTAATCAATTGGAACACCACATCTCAAATCCAATCAATCACAGGGGTTTCCATTATAAGGCAAAATCGTTATGATACGTCACATACCGTGCCACATGATTTTGTCTCATAATTAGGTGCGTCTAACTCAATCAATCATGTGTTCTAATTATATTACGGCCCAATGGGCATGGCCTACTCGACGTTCGGTGGTCTTCTGACGTAACCAGGCATCGTTTCATTCCATCGAGCATGGCTTCGTCACTCTATCGACGGCATTCTTGATGGAGCATTAGTCCAAAAACTACTGCAACCGACATCCGTTGACTTGGGGCATCCCATATAGGGGCAATGTTCACCCGACTCATATTGGAGACGTGTTCTCATAACCATTCATACACCCATCCAATCTCGGCCAAGACATCGTGTTTTGCACTCAAATGTCCAAATTAAAATAATGTACTTGGCACATTTTCTTCGTATTAAAAACATCCGATAAAATAATCGTGTGTGGGTGCATGGTTAATTTGAACCAGAAGAATTGATATCCTCTCTTTTAAAATCCCTTTATTTGATGTAGTATTTAAAACCATTTTTGGTGTTAAAAACCAACACTTGGTAATTTCTAATTAATTACCAAAATTTCATAATTTTGAAATAAATACTCAAAATCACAATCACTACTCAATTTGCACAATTTAACACTCAATTGCATAAATTAAGCACACCATTGCAATCAACACAAAATTCCAATCATCGGTTATTCCGGTATAATTTTCAGAAAATAATAAATAATTAAAAATTACAAAAATAATTAAATAATACAAGTTAAATCCAATAAATGCTAACTTAGGCCAGAAATGCTAATCTAATCACCTAAACGGGCCTAGAAAATTTATGCACCTATTTAGATAAAAAGTACAATCTAATTAGCCCTTAATCGATCTATTCTAACCACTAAGCATCCATATTTAGGCAATTAAATCACTAATCTAAACTAACTAATCATCTAATCCTTAATTAGCCCAAATTAATTACCTACTAAACGTCATTAACTCAATAAGCAGAGTTTAGCAAGTAAACTCACCGGTTTTGCAATCCGATGAGTTCACAACGACGGTGACGTGGATGTGAGCGACAACCAAGCTTGCTGTGACACCAACGGAGGATCCGACGGGTCTTAAAACGAGACTTAAGCCTTAGTGAAGGGCTGAGCTTTGGCCTCTGCTCTTGGGTTGCTGGACTGGACCGAGCGGCTGAAATGGCATGGGAAGGGTGGTAGTAGCTGCAACGACTTTAGGTGGGCTTGATGGTGGCAGACAGTGGCTGGACGGCGACCAGGGCGAGCTTGGGATGGTGGCTAGGTTTGCGGGGACACACGAATGAGCGGAACGTGAGCAAGGGCAGGTGGACGATGCACGGGGGACAGTGTGACTTGTGGGCGACATGCGGGTGTGCGACGGGTCCAGCGGCTTAGGGCGGGCAGTCGACGGCAATGAGTTGGCTGGCTGATCTCTCTTTGGTTTCTTGAGCTCTCTAACACCTCAAAAATGGAGAAAGCAAGCTAAGGGAAGAAGAAAGAGTGAGTTGCTGAAGGGGGGGGGGCACCAATTCCACAAAGTCAAGCTAAATATCCCATTTCACTCAAGTTTCATGCCCCACCATCTATGGTTGTCATCCTCAGCCAATTTCCACCCCTAAGCTTCCCCAACAAGCTTCCTAAATGGTCCAAAAGGTTGTAGCACCCCCTTCTACGAATTTTGGACCTTTGGCCTCTAATTTCATTTAATTCCTCACCAAAATTTCTCCAATCAAGCTCAAATTGGCCCCCACAAAATCAAGCAAGGCGCCCTCGTCCGTCTCATGATTTTTCCTCATCAATTGAATCAACTTGAACCCAAAAAATCCGCCTAAAAACGGTCCCCTGAATTTCTGGTCCAAAATAGCCTTACTTTGATTTTTTGCCGAAATCTCGGCTTTGCTAAAAAAAATTTCAGAGGATGAGTCGTCGTTTCTAAAATGATCCACGACATGACAGAACTTTCAATTTTTGAAATCGGGTTCAAACTCGAGGTTAATTTCAACCGGACGCGATTTTAGCGTGACCTAACCTACTGGGTAACCTTTATGAATTTTTAGTGCATTTGACCCGTGGTCGATTATTTTCGAGCCACGTTGTACATTTTCGACATATTAGCGATTCTCAATTGTCGTCAAAATCTCGAGGTTTCAAATATGGGCACAGGGTACAGAAATGATAAAAAAAAATTGGTCTAGTTCGACAGAAATTTTGCAATCAGGTAGAATTACCCACACACCAATCACATACCTCTATCAAATTGACCTATCTCCAGTCTCTGATCGATTTTGATGGTGCCATACTAACCCTTGCAGATTAGCACGGTCGAATAGTCAATTTTTGGTCGAATTATCAAGTTTATTGCATTTAGATTCCTTAATGGCTTCACTTGATAAACTAGTTATCTCGTGAGTGATTAGCTTAGGAAAAATAACTATAGGCGCGTTGATGAAAAGCTCAACTTATTCAATCGAAAAAAGAACCTGAAAATCAGGATGTCGCAACTCTTCTCCTCTTATAAAAATTTCGTCCTTGAAATTTAAACCATTACACATCTTTAAACAAAGGTAGGGGTATTGTCGTTTCATCGAATCTTCACTTTTCTAAGTTGTTCTTTCAGTGCCGTGGTGTTGACAGACCACTTTAACTAATTGGATCGTCTTGGTGCACAAAATATGTTCCTTACTGTCCACAATCTGAATTGGTCTCTCCACGTACGACACTCTGTCATTCACGTCTAATTCTTCAAAATTCAGCACATGAGTCGAGTCAGGCTCATATTTTTTCAACATCGACATGTGAAAGATGTCAAGCACTTGCACCAACCTCGGCGTCAATGCAAGACGATATGCTAAGATCCCTATTCTTTCCAAAATCTCAAAGGGACTTATGTATCTCGGACTTAGCTTTTCCTTCTTGCCGAAGTGCGAAGTACCCTTCATCGGTGACACCTTAAAAAAGACGTGCTCATCAACTTGGAATTTCAAGTTTCTTCGACGCTTATTAGCATAGGTTTTCTAATGGCTCTGAGCGGTGTTTAATTTGTCCCTGATAACGACAACTGCATCCACTGATTGCTGAACCAACTCTAGGCCTATGATATTTCATTCTCCAACCTTATCCCAACACATCGGCGTTCTACATACTTTACCATACAACACTTCAAAAGGAGCCATCTGAATACTCTGCTGGTAACTGTTGTTGTACGCAAATTTGACAACATGAAGCTATTCCTCCCAACTTCCCTTGAAATCTAACATGCAAGCTCGCAACATGTCTTCGAGGGTTTGAATCGTCCTCTCAGACTAGCCATTCGTTTGAGGATGATAGGCCGTATTATACTACACCTTCGTTCCTAAGGTAGTTTACAAACTTTTCTAGAAGGCAGTTGTGAACCTCGAGTCTCGGTTTGATGTAATCATCACCGGCATTCCATGCAAACAGAAAATCTAACGCACGTACAACTTAGCATACCTATCCAAGGCTAAGTCCTTTCGTACGGCGATAAAGTGAGCCGATTTCGTCAATCTATCAACCACTACCCAAATGGAATCATTACCCCTCTGACTCCTTGATAAGCTCGTCACAAAGTTCATTGTGATGTGTTCCCATTTCCACTCGAGAATCTCGAGAGGTTGCAGAAGTTCTCCCGGCTTACAATGATGTGCCTTCACTTGCTGACACGTCAGACACTTGGCGACATGCTTGATGATATCCGCCTTTATACTGAACCACCAATAGTGTTGACGCAGATTTTGATACATCTTCGTACTGCCTAGATAAATGCTGTAATTGCTACGATGAGCTTCTGATAAGATCTTCTTCTTAAGCTATACATCATCAGGTACACATAATCGTCCATGAAACCTTAATGTTTCGTCATCAGAAATTTGAAAGTCGGCCTTTCTCTTTTCGGTATCCTCTTGTACAATCTTTTGAATCTCTGGATCTATCAACTGAAGCATCTTGATTCTGATATGCACTTCCAACTTAATTCCGAGGGTGGCCATTAGATTTGAAAGGTGACCTACCTCAAATTTGAAAATTGAATCTCGAGCTCTCTTAAGTAAAATCCACTCCTTAACCATCATTTGTGCAACTGAAGATTTCCAACTCAGTGCATTTGTGACCTTGTTAGCCTTTCCAAGGTGATACAAAATATCATAATCATAGTCCTTCAGAAGTTCCATCCAGCGACGCTGTCTCATATTCAACTCCTTCTGAGAGAATATGTACTTGAGATTTTGATGGTCAGTGAAGATCTGGAATCTTTCTCCTCACAAATAATGTCTCCAAATCTTCAGAGCAAAGATAATTGCTACGAGTTCTAAGTCATGCGTTGGGTAGTTCAATTCATGAAGCCTCAATTGACAGGACGCGTATGCAATGACTCTGCCATGTTGCATCAACAAGCAACCCAGTCCTCTGAACGATGCTTCATTGTAGATCTCGTATCCTCCAAGACCAAATGGAATGGTTAGTATGG
This sequence comes from Eucalyptus camaldulensis, assembly GCA_019915185.1. NCBI lineage: Eukaryota > Viridiplantae > Streptophyta > Magnoliopsida > Myrtales > Myrtaceae > Eucalyptus > Eucalyptus camaldulensis. The sequence goes on from JAHSVA010000010.1 coordinate 32,515,050, forward strand.
GTGCGGTTTTGCTTAAGCTCTTAGAAACTATGCTCGCACTTCTTTGTCCACATAAATTTCTCTTCCTTCTTTAGTAGTCGAGTCAACAACGAGGTTAACGCTGAAAATCCTTCAACGAACCTTCTGTAGTAACCTGCCAATCCCAAAAAGCTTTTGATCTCTGTCACTGTCGTTGGTCTTGGCCAATTAATAATTGCTTCAATCTTGGTCGGATCCATGGAGATTCCTTCGCCTGAAATCACGTGACCCAGTAACGCCACACGAGTCAACCAAAACTCGCACTTACTGAACTAGGCGTATAGTTCATGATTGCTCAGTGTTTGAAGTACCATCCTTAAATGCCTTTCGTGTTCCTTTGGACTTCTCGAATACACCAAGATATCGTTGATGAACACGATTACAAACTGATCCAGATACTCTTTGAAAACTTGGTTCATCATATCCATGAAAATAGCTGGGGTGTTCATCAAACCAAATGGCATTACTGTGAACTCATAATAGCTGTATCGCGTATGAAACACTGACTTCGGTATGTCCTTCTTTCTGATCCTCAGCTGATGATATCCCGTCCTTAGGTCGATCTTAGAAAATATTGATGCTCCTTGCAACTGGTTGAACAAGTCATCGATCCTCGGTAGAAGGTACTTGTTCTTGATTGTCACTTGATTGAGTTGACGATAGTCGATGCACAGGCGCAACAGACCATCTTTCTTTTTCACGAACAGTACTGACGCACTGGGGCATATAAATCCCTTGTCCAACAACTCCTGCATTTGCACCTTTAGTTCTTTCAACTCTGACAATGCCATCTGGTAATGAGCCTTAGAAATTGGATCTGTCTTCGGGGCTAACTCAATCACGAACTCTATCTCTCTTCTCGACGGCAGACTTGGCAATTCCTTTGGGAACACATTTGAAAACTCCTGAACCATTGCACTATCTTCAATCTTCAGCTCCGTAACTGTCGTATCCACGACAGTTACCAGGTAACCTTGACAACCCTCGTCTAACAAACGGATTGCCTCAAGTGACGAGATCAAGGAAATCGAGGGTCCTCCTCGACTCCCAATGAACTCGAAACTTTCACCCACTAACGGGTTAAACTGAATCGCTTTACGATAGCAATCCATCTTAACTCGTTGTTTGATGAGCTAGTCCATGCGAATTATTACATTGAAATCATACATGGCTAGGATTATCAAATCTATCCTCCCCTCTCGCTTACTAATCACTAACTTGCAACCAGGATAGCCCATCGTAGATAACACATTATCCTTTAACAGCGTAGATATGCTAACCACTGATTCCAATAACTCAGGACTCAATCCTACTAGCTTAATAAATTACTCAGCTATAAACGAATGAGTTGCACAAGGGTCAAATAAAGCATAAGCAACATGGTCGTTCAATGAGACCGTACCTGTGATCACATCAGACGAGTCCTCTGCCTATCCTCTGGTGATGGCGTACACTCTCCCTTACACTAGAGGTTTGTTCTGTCCACCCTGTTGTGCAATTTGTGGCGCAAACCCTCTATTCTGTCCCATCGGCGGTGGTGGCGGCAACTGTTGTAGTTTCATCTGTCTTCTGGGACATTTCTGGCCTAGTGACCTTGTTGGCCACACTCATAACAAGCACCCGGCCTAGAATGGCACGGGGCTGATCCACGTCACCTTCCGTAGAAGCGACACACGCCTATCTAGCTTGGCGTAAACTTGCCTACTCCACCCTTCTTATTGGGTGGAACAGGGTATCTTCCTCCTATCATAGGTTTCTTCCCAAACCTATTTCCATCCTTATTCGAACCAAACCGCGACCTAGATGCAATGTCTTGTTTGGTCAAGTTCCTCTCTATTAACTGGGCCTGACCATATAGCTCGCCATAATCCTTCAGATCGAATGGCACCAGCGTATTCTTCAGCTTTGGTTAGAGGCCATTCCTGAACCTTCTAGCTCTATCCTCTAGGTCTTCCACCAGCTTTGTGGCATACTGCGACAACTCAGCAAATTTAGCTTCATACTGGTCCATGGTCATCATCCCTTGACGGAGACACTAGAATTCCTCCATCTTCTGCTCTCGGGCGCTGCCAGAAAAGTATTTGCCATTAAAGGCTCTGAGGAAGGCGTTCCAAACTAGAATCACGCCTTCTGGGAACACTACTCCTCTAGTGGCCCTCTACCAAGTACTTGCGTTATCCTGCAACTAGTAGACTGCAAGGACAACCTTCTTCTCCTCAGTGCACATCAGCAGTGCAAAGGCTTTCTCTAGGTCTTGGATCTATAGCGTTGCAGCTTTGAGATGTCCTGCATCGATGAACCTCGGTGGGTTCAGCTTTAGACACCGTTCCACCAACTTGTGCATGGGTTTCTTGGCAACCACGTTCCCAGGTGAAATTTCGACAGGTGTGGCTGCGGCAGCAATGGTAGCATTAGCGGAGATAGTAGCGGCGACAGTGGCTTGAATCTGAGCTTACTGCCCCAATAGATTTCCAAGCGTCTCTAGTGCTTGCATGATCCCATCAATCCTTGGATCACCAAAGGCTGTTTCACTTGCACCGACCCGAGGCGGTGCTACTCCATTTGCGCTGGCTTGAGCCTGCGCTCTATCACGACCACCTCGGATACTAACCCTTGTCGGTGTCCTACCCCAAGTCATTGGTCCAATGGTCCTCCTCACACGTCAGTATAGTTCATATACTCAATGCATATAATAAATGCACACATCAATTGGAATGTCTCAATCATATATCAATCAATCACGTGTCTAGTGCATTTATCTCAATCAATCATGCGTTCCAATTGATTATTGCCCGCACAAGCACAATTTACCAATGCACATTGGTCTTTTGGTGTAGCCAGGCTTCGTCTCATTCCTTGAGCACGACAACATCCACCGACGCACATCAGGGACGGCATTCCTGAAGGAGCATCGGTCCAAAATCTACTACAACCAGCATCCGTTGTCTAAGGGCATCCCATATAGGGGCAACGTCCATCCCACGCACAACCGAGACGAGTTTCCATAATCATCACACGATCGATTAATCCCGGCCAAGGACATTGTGTTTTACACTCACAGGCCTCAATTAAGATAATATGCTTGACTTATTTTCTTCTTATTAAAAATACTAGATAAAAATAATCGTGTGTGGGTACACGGTCAGATCGAACCTTAAAAATTGATATCATTCCTTTTAAAATCCCACTATTTGATATAATATTTAAAAGCATTTTTGGTGTCAAAACCTGACACCCAGTATTTTCTAATTAAATAACAAAATTTCAAAATTTTGAAATAAATACTCAAAATTCAAAATTATCACTTAATTGCACAATTTAACATTCAATTGCATAATTTGATCAGACCGCGACAATCAGCACGAAATTCTGGTCACGTGTTATCCAGGTATAATTTTCGAAAAATAGTAAATAATTAAATAAATAGCAAAATTAATTAAATAAATGCACATTAATTCAATAAATAGACACTTAAGCCTAAAACACTAATTTAACCACCTAAACTGGCTTAGAAAAATAATGTACTTATCCACATAAATAATATAATCTATATAGCCCTTAACTAATCTAATCTAATCACCTAATAATCCTAATTCACCAACTAAATCACTAACTACGTCTAACTAACCACATAAGTCATACTTAGCATAATCTAATCAACCCTAAAGCATAATTAACCTCCTAAACAAGGTTTAGTGAGTCAACTCATAGGTTTTGCGGGCCGATGAGTTCATGGTGATGGCGACGCCAAGGCGGGCGAGACCCAAGCCTGAAGCGACACCAACGGAAGTCCAAACGGTCCCGTAAAAGGCTCACAAAGTTCACAGCTAGGTTGTGAGGTTTGGTTTTGAGCTAGGCCGAATAGGGCTGAACGGAAGGGAACTGAGGCTGGAATGGCGAGGAGACGGGTGGCGGATGGCAGTAGCGGACCAAGCGGAGGGCGATGGCGGGTTCAGGTGGCTTGAAGGTGGCAAATGGTGGCTGGCACGGCTTCGACGGACGATGGCGCATGGGACGCGCGGACAAGCGAGACGCGAGCAAGGGCAGGCGAATGGTGCTTGCGAGCTCGAGCAACAGTGACGGTGCTCGAACGGCTTCGAGTGACAGTCGACGGTGGCTACTAGCTCTTGGCTGGCTTCCTCTGATTTTCTTGAGCTCAAATAACATCAATAATGGGGAAACTAAGGCAAGGAAGAAGAAGAAGAAGATAGCTCAGCTAGTGGGGGGACCCAAATGGCCTCAAAGTCTCCTAAAATATCACAAACCATCATTGGCTTGGCCTCTAAAGTCCATGGCTGATCCTTAGCCATTTTGCACCCCATAGCTTCCTCAAGAAGCCTCCCCAGGTGCTGAAATGTTGCACACCCTCTTGGCCTACGAATTTGTGACATTTCCCCTCCAGTTTCAATCCAATTTCTCTGCAATTGGACTTAATTCAAAGGCCAAAATGTCACGGAGGATACCCACAAAAAATTCCACATTTTCCCCTTGCCAATTGAACCAACTTGAATGCCAAAAGTGCAACAAAAAACGGCCCTCTAACTTTCCCGATCCAAAATAGCCCAACTTTGAATTTTCGCCAAAAATCATGATTTGCCAAAAAATCTTCAAAGGATGAGTCGACGTTTCTAAAATAAATCGTGACATGCCATAACTTTCAATTTATGAAATTAGGTTCAATTTTGCAATTAATTTCAACCGGACGCGATTTTACCGTGACCTAACCTACTGAATATCTTGTAGGAATTTTTAACGCACTTGACCTATGGTTGATTATTTTTGAGCCACATTGTAGATCTTCGACACATTAGCATTTCAAATACAGGCACACGGCACAGAAATGACAGAAAAATCGGTTTAGTGCCGTTCAGTAGAAATGTTGCAACAAGGTGAAATCACCCACACTTTAATCACATACCTCTATCAAACCGACCTATCTTCGGTCTCTGATCGATTTTGAACGTGCCATATTGACCCTTGCAGATTAGCACGGTTGAACAATCGATTCTTGGTCGAATTCTCAAGTCTATTGCGTTTAAATTTCTTAACGGCTTTACCTGATAAACTAATTATCCCATTAGTGATCAGCTCAAGGAAAAAAATTATAGACACGTCGATGAAAAGCCCAACTCATATCATCGAAAACAAACTCGAAAATCAGGCTGTCACATCTACAACCTTATGCGAAATGGTAGTTTAGAACAGTGGTTGCACCCTAGTGAAAATCAGTTTGATGTGTTAAAGCTTAGTTTCAAACAAAGGTTAGACATTGCCATTGATGTGGCTTTTGCAATTGACTATCTTCACCATCATTGCCAGACGAGCATTGTACATGGTGATCTAAAGCCAAGCAATGTTCTTCTTGATCATGACATGGTAGCTTGAGTGTGTGATTTCAGGCTAGCGTGATTTCTTTGCAGAAGCACGAACCAAGCCCTAGTGGGTTAGAAGGAATGATTGGCTATGTAGCTTCAGGTATGTTAATCCTTTTGCTTTCTAATCATATGGGTCCAAGTTAATAGCTTATTGAAATGTTGAATTATAGTGAAGAAAATGGTTTTTTAAAAAAAAAATAAAAATTAAGCACCCATCTAACATGACAAAGCCGATGTTGCTTTCTAGAATATGGCCTTGGTGGTACTTCATCATTGTAGGGAGATGTGTACAGCTTCAGGATACTGTTGCTTGAGATATTCACCGGAATAAGACCTACTGATGTTATGTTCAAGGACGGATGGACCCTCCAAGAATTGGTCAAGATTTCTCAACATGAAAGCCTAATGAAGATCCTTGACCCTTCACTGCTATCTATGGAGCATCCTGCAGGGATTGGCTATGGCCAACTTAGTGATGGTAACATAGTAAGATTTGAGAAAAACATTGCTGACATTATGAGAATTGGAGTCCACTGTTTGGCAAAACTTTCAATTGAGCACATGGAGATGACGAATGCATTGTCAAAGTTAGGTGCTGATAGAGAGAAGCTTTTCAAGCTTGGCATCTAAGATTAGCAAAAGGATTTAACTTCTTCTGTTGCAATTTTAATTCCTTTTCAGTTTATTCCAGTGTGAATGTAAATGCAAAATGCAAGTCTACTGCTTCATGTTTGTGTGACAGGCAAATAATTTGTTATCTCTATATCGTTAAGCCAAATAAATGCATTTCTATTCAACTACACTCATCATAGTAAATTGTTAGTAACTTACAGCTTCGTCATCATGGTAATTGAGCAAAACAAATATGATGACTTGCTAAACATTAACTATGCAAGATTAAAAACAAGCCCAACGCCCACCGCCCGTCAACTCAAATGTAATTATATAAACTTCAAACAAATTTGTAAGCATGTTCGTTGAACAAAGGAGCAGGACACATTGCTGGCAATAAATAAAGGATAGAGTAAGATCAAAGTGACATATACATGATGGTTACAATTGAGCTTTTCATTCAATGCTCTTGATGAAGTCTTGGATCAACCTTCCGTTAGAATCATACGAAGATCCACCTTCCTTAATGGCGCTCATGGCGTTCCTTGCCACCTCCCTTATTTGCTTCACCTTTTTCCTCATCCCTGCGATGCCACTGCCCATCAAGCATTTGACGGCCCTCTCTATCTACTTCGTTGGCACCAGATGCCACCAACACCATGCCCCTTGTAGTCTAGCCTCAGCTCCTCCACTCAGCCTAGTTCCGTCAACATTGTGAATGCGCTCAATTGCTGCTCTGTGTATATGGGCCACGTCATAATTAGCACTCCGTGCCACAAGCTCTCTAAAATGGAGTTCCAATTGCACTGAGATACGAACCCACCAATGGCCATGTGTCCTAACACCTCCATCTGTGCCGGCGATAGTATTTATGCATTATCATAGACACTTGCACATTCAGTTGTGAGCTAAAAAATTCTAAGAAAATTGTCCTAATCAATATCTAACTACTAAATTGCTTTTACTTCTTGTGGTATCTAATGAAAAATTAAGAGCATTTGAAAAATATCACGTTTCATACGTTAACATAAAATAATATCAATGTTATTGCAATTTTATTTTTTAGATGATTATTAGTAGACTTATCAAGGGGCGGGCAACCCGCACATTATTTTTCAATCCAGCAAAAACTTTAGGTCTGGTTAGTGAGCAAGCTACGCCTGGATAAGGGCCTTAAGGCTTGGCGCATCTATATATTGATTAAATAATTGATAAATTAACAATAAGTATTTCTTGGACATTTAAAATTTATAAAACTCTAAAAAGATAAGGATAGAAAAATAGTATAAAACCGTAGATAAAGTAGTAAAATAAAATAATACAAGATCCTAAAATTATTTATTATCTATTTTTCATACTTCTTTAAAATTTTTAGCTGAAATTTTTAAAAATAAAAAGGTGACCCGATGGGTGCGCCCAGACCTCCAATGTTATTCCCTTGAGTAGGCTCGAGCCTGCAAGTCCAATCCTTGGCGGGATTTCTAAAAGTTCGAGCCCGAGCAGAACCGGTTCAATCCGGCGTAGGCCTGCCCAATGACCAAACCTAAATGTCGGACGATCAAGCCAAGTGCTTGGACTAAATCTTGCTCAGGTCCTCTTGTGTTTGAAAAAAATTTCAAGTATCTGATACGAATTGATCGGGTTTTAACCGGCCAATTGAGCAGCCAACTGTGTAACAATCGAAAGAAAAATTATTTACTAGGCCCAGTCATTTTTCATTTCGGGCCGACTATGCTTGGGTGGACCCAATGAGTTGTTTAGGCATATGATCACATCAAGGATTGCCTCACTTGATGTGCCTAACCGAATGTATATTAAAATTTAAGTACCTTAAGTTGATCACACTTTTATACATATTTTAATGCATGCTAATTATTTTACTGTCGAACATGTGTCCTCTTTATAAACTGAGATATCGTGTGGGAGGTGGACGTTCATCATGTAGAACATCATAAAAGAGTAAAAGCAAGTAGCTAATTTAGACTATAAAGCTTAAACAGAATCTCGTTGTTGAAAAGTCAGGATTGGCTCACCATGTTAAATCATCGATATAGATATCATATAAAGCTCACAAATCACAAGATTAATTTAGCAGTTGAAACAAATGGGTACCATAGATAGACTAGGTATGCAACGCCATTGATGTAAATTATTTCATATTTGTGTCATTTATTCGAGTTTTAACTTACTTTTTTATCTACTTCGTAAACTTGATCAGTAAGTATTTATACGGATTAAATATTGTACAAGATTTAAGAAGTTCTCACCTTGAAAGGCACACAATTGATAAAATTTTAACTTTTTATCCTCCAAATGATTGGGCCCTAACGAGTGGGTTCAAAGGAAGAGGATTTATTCCATTGGTGCCCAATTATGTTTCAGCCCCATGGACACCCATTTGTGGATTTACTCATATTTAACAGAAAACTAGAAAATTCCAATGATGTAATGGACGAAATCAATCAAAGTATGGAACAATTGCTGTGTAGATTATGGAACCTTGTTTTTTAGTTGAACTCACACATTTTCACAATGTGATCAACTCATACGACATTTGTTCCTTTCTCACCTTACTTACTTAGTAGCCAATCTACTTAAACTATCTTTCCATAAGCGACAAAAGTATACTGCGAATTATTTTCCATATTAGAAAATATGTCCACTAGAACCCCATGTCTCCGTCTTTGTCATTGCTTGTGCCATGTCGGAAAAGGAGAAAATTATTGCTCCTCTTTTATGTCGAGGGAAGAAACGGCTGGCAAAGGAGACCAATCTCCAAATCGTCCTCCTCTGTCTCGCAAACGAGACCAAAATCTCCAAGGCCTCCTCCATCGGCGAAGGACACATAGCATGACGGTGATTGGGCCGCGACCGGTGGTGGGGGCAAACGTACGGATATTGATTTGGATAAGAACATGAGAGGCAGTGGACGGGTGAATTTTGTCTGTGGATAATAAATTTCGATGGTATTTGCAATTAGGTTACCAAGCTTTGGTACTTTCCCTCAATTCATTGGAATTTCAACTTTTTTGGCAATCCATGTATTTTGACCGAAATACATCCACTTTTCACACGGAAGTTGATATGATGCCACCGTGTTGATGACATGCCATCTGTCCATATGTCCATCCATCAACAATTTGTCAAAAAAATTAGTTGGATCCTAGTCACGTGCACCAACTGCGGAAATCAAAAGTTCAATGCATTTTTTGGGGAAGAAATCAAACTTTAGTGGCTAACTGTAAAGATCATTGACAGTTTGCTTTCAATTTTTTTGACCAATTACAATGGTAATTTGCTACTTTAGATTTGTAACTTTTAGCTTTTTAAAAATTTCATATGTATCGTTTGCTAATTTTTATGCCTACATCAAGGTGGATTCAATAGGTACAAAAGCCACATGGCGGTGGTGGCCAAGTGACTTAAACAATGTACTCTCAAAATGTAGTCTGGCTAGATTCGGGTTGAGCCTGAATTGGGATTGTCATTACATCGTATTGCATGAACTAGACATGTTGATATGAGTTAATTAAGTTGATCTAATCCAAATTCAAAGGTGACCCAATCAAAATTTGACCTGGTCCTTCCGTGTGCCATCTTTGAGCCAAGATGAACTTATCATCTTATGATCAATTGTGCCGAGAAAACAATAAATAGGATAGAATTCCATATAACCGAAATGCGGAGTGGTTCGTATGATGCATCCATCTCCTAAAAAATATTTATATGGACTCAATAATGTGAATTAACTCCATCTCAACCATTGACTAGTGTGTTGGACCAATGTGTTCTAATGATTGAGATTAAGGTGCATACAATAATTATTTCGATCCCTTGAAAAGAATCTTCAGTTCTCATCCTCTAATATTTCTCTCTAATCCTACAAGTTAGATTGCTTTCTACTTTTGCATCTAAAGGTTTCATTTACGATATAATTGTTTTAAATTTCGTCGTGTTTATATATATATTTTTATATATGTATTAATTTAGTCATGCGCATATCTCATATAATAAAACCATGCGTAAGTAAAGGAGAAAAGCCCTGACAATCTTTCAATGCCATAACTTTTAGGGAAGTTTTCACTTGGGCCACTCCAATTTTGAATTTTGGCCCAAATGGATGTGGGCTCAATAAAAGGTCTCCCGACTTCTAAATTCTCGCAACATTAATCGGCCCAATGGGGCTTTTCATTTGTCCCTTCCATCAAGGTCAGCTTGCCGAGGAGAATATTTTCAGTTGCTTGGTCTTCCCATCATTACCCATTTCTGTGTTTCCAAGTAATGTTGGGAATGTGAAAATTAATTAACGTAATCAATTCTCAAAGTTATTTTAAATAATTATAAGATAGTTACATAAATAGTTCTCGCTCAAATACGTTACAAAAGTGTCTTGTATCACTCTATAAATAAATTTTCTAAATTAATCTTTGCATCTCAAATACTATCTTGAGATAGGGCAAAGTATCAAATAAATGATTAGACCATCGTTGTTGAAAGTTACAATATAATTCGGTTTTTTGATCTGGGCAAATTAGGTTTCATTGGAAATCTCTTGACGAGTACAATCTAATTTGCATTCAACTTTTGATCAAACTTTAGATGGAAATATTAGTTGGCTATGCTCCTCTTCTTTATCGTTCTTGGAAAAAGTCCCATTCGCTCCTCTATTTTAGGCGTAATCATGATTTCAATAGTCATGCATCGTTCAGAAACTAAATCATTGAAGATTTTCACATTCCTTTGAACTTGGCCCAATGTCCAGTTTTTTCCGCTGAGCCACGAGCTTAGTCTTTCACATGGAAAAATTATCTAATCAATTTATGAGCTTGTCCCAGACTAAAAATAAAATAAAATTTATGAGCCTGTCAATTAACTGGCAATTTCCACCAAAAAAAAGAAAAAAAATACTGAACAATCATTATCAACAATTGATGGACAACGATCGCCGTCCATTGGATCGTCTGAGTTGATGTCCAACCTATTGAGTGCACACAACTTTTCCCCCCGTCTAGCCCACGACAGGGCACGCTACTGCTGTCATAGATTAGGTTTTCTCATTGCCGTGAGAAAAGGATAGAGGGTTAAACACCACATAAAGGATTCCAACTAAGACGTACAAAGTCTAAGATTGCAACATATTGATTCATATGACATGGGTCCAGTTAGGTTGGGTTGCGTCGGACGTGAGTCGTTAAAATTATTACAATAATAAATGATACTATGGATTAAATGAGTCAATTCGAGTCAAATTCATTTTCGATTCACAAAAAACCTGATTGAACTTACATGTTAGATTGGTCTACTGTTAATTATCAATTTTTTTTTTTTTACAGTAAATTAATGATTGTCACTCAATCATTTCTCCATCTCTAACCAAAGTCATGGAGGAAAACATTTTTAGTTTCTTTCGCCGAAAACTTCCACTCCCAGCATCGAATCCAAAAGGTTTGCTCGGTTCATCAGATCGTTCACACATCTCCATGTCTCTCCTATTTCTTCCCATTCCTTGGCACGGTGTCTTTGCCGTTTCATGATAAAGATGAAGGTCGACGATCAGCTTTGCGGCCCGTGCGCAGTAGTGAGTACACAGCACGCATGCATGGACGCACGAAGCGTCCCCCCGATCGGTTCAATCACATGTGCGCACGTTCGTCTCTACTCTCTTCCTATCTCTTCGATCCACGGAGAGGCAAGAACGAGACCCCCGCTTCGTCTCGCCTTATCCACTAAATAATTAGCGCTGCGACAAGTCACGATCATTTCTCCGTTTCTGGTCAGCAAAAGAACAAACGCAGCAGGAACAACGAATAAAATAAGATAATTTTCTTAAAAATCGATCTTGCCCAAAAATAAAATAAAATAAACTTTATATGCATGATCTATCTTGGGAAAAATATTGTCATCCGTGGTTTTTGATCCTGGTCAGGTGAAATCTCTCCTTTTCTTCTTTAGCCTCACCTTTGGGAAAAAAGAGAGAAAAATATCCCTTTTGTTGGCTAAATGTGGAGCACGATAACACAGTAATAAAAGGATCACATCTTATTTCATAAGTCACAAATTCGAGTCATGTTGTAAATCTCTATTCAGATTATATGGTGGACACTTGCAACATCATGTGAGGCAATTTAGTGAGGATTCAATAACGGGTTCATGTCCCTACTGACGAATGGATATGTGTAATTTATATCGACAATGCCATTATATGAGTGAGTCCCTTATTATAATATTTATAAAAATAATTACGTCAATGGTTTGTCCCCATCCATTCACCAGTTCAACACGACAAAAAGTTGAGCTTTTTGTATTTGGAATTAATTTCTTAGCAAGCTTGTACTTGTGCCTCTTTCATTGTGAGTCAAATCAATAGGTCCGGGTAACCATTCAAATCATGCGGAGAGGATTTGCTAGGTTGTAATGGCAAAGTTGGAGTGGAAAAATTGACTACTTAGACTTGCAAATATTTATATGAATATCAGCCACCAAAACATGCAAGGCTCAAACTCCCACAACTTCACTGACATCTGTCCCCAATCCCAAAAGAGGAAAAAGATTCCAAAACCACCCGCTCACCCGCGCCGCCGCCCACTTCTGCTGCCATGGCGCCGCCCCACTTCCTCGTCGTCACGTTCCCGAGGCAGGGCCACATCAACCTGGCCCTCCAGTTAACCAAGCACCTCCTCCGCAGTGGCGCTGAGGTGACCTTCGCCACCAGCGTCTCCACCTGCCGCCGCATGTCCAAGGGCCGAGCCTCCCCGGAGGGCCTCCACTTCGCCGCCTTCCCCAACGAGTAGAGGTGTTAAATGGATGAGTTGGGTTTGGGTCGGGTCATTAATGGTTCGACCTAAATTGACCCATTAAACCATTTATGACTCATTTATACCTAATGTCAATTTCTGAACCATACCCAACCCGACCTATTTAACTAAACTTAAAAAAGCTTATTTCTTATATATATGTTTAAAAAAATGGTATTGCTAAAATAACTTTATACAACACAAATTTAATAGACAATTTTTATAATTTTTAAAATAATTATTTTAAAAAATAAAATTTTGATTTTTAATTTTTAATTTTCTTTTTTGTTCTTCTTCTTCTTTGGCTGGTCGTCAGCTACAATGACGGTCGGCGGCCGGCCACAGGCGAGTCTCGAGCTCCCAAGATCCGGCTAGCTCGAGTCTCGCCAGATCGGTGAGGCTCGAGCCTTTTCGGCCGTTGGTGAAGCCTCCGCCTTGCCAGATTCGGCGAGCTTGAGGCTCGCTAGATCATCGGATCGGGCGAGCTCGAGCTTTGCCCAATGTTGGTGAGGCTCAAGCCTCGCTTGATGTTGGCGAGCTCGAGGCTCGCCTGGCCAGTCGTTGGCCATCGCCGTGCCGACAACCGGAGGAAGAAGGGGAAAAAAAAAAGAAAAAAGAAAAAAAAAGGAAATAAAATTAAATAAAAAATAATTATAATTTCGGTTGCAAATTTGGAATAAGTGAAAGCCATATCATGGATTTACTCCAATACTCACGTGGACCATTTTTCTTACCCTGTCGGATTACATACTAATTCTTGGTTACGACGATCAAGCACCATAAAGATTGTCGAATCACAAAAAAAATTGATCTTCCTTTCAAGACTAATTTTGCATTGGCAAAAGAAATCATCAAATGGTCATTACATGTATTAAATACAACTTAATATTAAATCGTCATACATAATATACATAATGAACGATAACATGCAATCTCCTTAGTGCACATCCACATGTAGTTGCTGTCCTCATTTGAGCAGTTTGAAAATCTTAGCGGGCAGATCTCCAACAATAAATGATCGAGAGGACGAGATGTTGCTTGAAAAAGACACGTTTGACTTATGGAAGGGCCTAGGGCCATGCAACACGATCAGCTCTACTTGGGAACCAGATATCAGTCCGATTTTAGATTTCCATTTGGAACTGATGGGAACAAACCAGTGAAGAAGTTATCAACACCTCGTAGATAAGGTTGATGTACAATTGTGGTGCATATAGTTATATCCCTGGAATTGCCCCCTCAATGTTATCTTGTCATTCATATTACTATGTGCTGTCGTATCATAAATTGTCACATTACACACGTTACCACGTCTTTAGGATCGGTTGTATTTCTAATTTGGTTGGGCCAGAGTTGATCTTGAATTGGGTCGGACTAACTGCTCGAGCTTGGAGACTTGGTGCTAATATGTTCAATTAATCCTACAAGTCCTTTCTTTCTGTTGCAATTGCTCATTGCTGTGACTGTGATTTCACCACAACAACCATCAAAGCAAAACATACTCACTTCAGTCCTGCCATTGATAGCCTAAGATTTTTGTCCGAAGATCCGCCTTCGCGGCCGCCAAAGCTTTCCAACTCGAAGCTTTCCTCACGCATGCCTCCCTCGTGTGTCGCCAAATTGGCCTCAGCCCATTAAACTGCTTTTCAATTTTCTTAAACAACTTCATTGAAGAAGCAAGACCAGCGGTGGACTTAACAAGCCGAGTCAACTCCGAATTGCAATGCCGGGTAAGGATTCAAGCCTATTATTCGTCTAATCGAAGTAATTTTTGAAGTAAGGTCTTAAATTTGGAGTTATGTGAAATTTGAACTGCGAGGTTTAATTGAGGAGTTATTGAGTTTTAGATTTATGTGGAAATAGTAGATAAAGGCGTTGTGGAGCTGTGGAATTTGACGAAATTCGATTATAATGTACCGTTTAATTTGAATGAATTTTTTATTCTCATTCAAGTTATGCATAGTGGACAATATGTGTAATAGAGAAAGATAAATATTTGCTATACATTAGTTTCTTCATTAGTATTAGGAGTCAATCCGTTAGCGAATAAGTGTAGTTAGTCAATTTGTTACTTACAATAGTGTGCTACTCGGATTTTGATATTATTTTTCAACTAATTGATAGGAATGGGAGTATATCAACTTAAGTAACCATTGTGAGTTGATTTTTGGCTTTCCAAAGTAAGTGATACTATCTCTTCTTTGAGTTTATAAACTTATATTTTGAAAGTAACGTGGATTACTTATTTTATGAGTTAAGAAATTACATTTTTGGCTGTATAAAATTAGATCAAGCATTTACTGCCGTATTGTATATTTTAAATGGAAAGATAATTTTGGATTACAATTTGAGTTGATTGCTTGTAAATGATTTGTGAAACCACTTATGAAATAATTACAAAAAGTCCATGATTTATGAATGTGATTTATGAAAAGTACTTTGATATTTGTTAAATAATGAAAAGTTTCATGATTTGGTTCGTAAATTTGAGTTTTTAAATGGTTTCTAGGGTTGATTGTAGGTTATTGGAGAAAGATATTAGTTGATTATGTTCATATTGTTATGATTAGAACCTGTTGAGGGGTGTAAGTATGCATAGTATTTCAAGACGTCCTTTTGGGCAAAACTACTAGCTGATATAAGTAGTTGACCTAGCCAAGTGGGGGGTAAACTTGGTTGCCTTTGTCATAGGTTTTCAGCATGGTTATAGTTAAATGTTGAGTATTGAATTAGTTGATAAAATGGCCCTTCGATGTATGATTTAATTGAAATTGATAAATGAAATTGATCATTGCTATTTTTTGATTGAAGGAATGTTTTTGATATGTGTATGATTAGTTTAAAGTGATATAACTCGTTTGGTCTTGTTTGTTTATTACACACTAGATTGAGATAAGTGAGTTTTGATATCGTTTTATAAAGATGCATAGTAAATGTTTGATTTGCTTAAAAGAGATGTATTACTTAGTGGACTATCATTACTCATTTGATTCATCTTACTTGGTTTTAAGTTCTTCAACAAGTAGGATGTGAGCATTATCTTCATCAAGAGGGTGTTTTGATAGTAAAGATTTTGGATATGAGTTGAATATGGACATGATGAGCTTTTGAGTTAGTTGTTTGTTAGATATGTGTATATATTTTTTTGATGGATTATAAAAAATACAATTGTAACTAGATGATATGTATATATATATATATATATAGATATATATATATATATATATATATATCAAATATATAGAGATGTATATATTTTGATATCCCCTTGAGTTGTGGTTGAGTTTGAGGCTGTGTCCCTTGGGAAATGATGGTCATGTAATTACCCTTGTCCCTGTAGAGTCGGGGTGTGACAACCCCATAATCAAGTCCAAGCACCTCTTCATCTCCTCTCCCTACGATGCCTTCTTTGTCCACCGCCGCCTTCACACCTAATTTTGTCGAGTATTTTGATACAGTTTGCATGATTTTTTTTTCTTTTTTAAACAAATCGTTTATAAGAAAAGCTCGTCTTGTGTTACTCTAGCCAAGGTGAGATCCACTTTAGTGTTTTGAATGGCTCCATTAGAAATCATGGATGATGTAAAAATTGCGGAAATGGAGAGAAATTATCTCTTACAACATTTTGTAATTAAACATAAAAAGGGTGAAAAAGTGATGATTAAAATTCCTAATTAAGTTTTCTAAATAGGACTTATTCATCCTCTCGAATGCACTATGTCCGACAAGAACATATATGCTCGCATGATTCGTGTGAAAACTAAACGATAACGTTCGAAGTTTTATCTCTAGAAGAATATTGGGAGTAATGAGAATATACCTAAATTACTGTACTTGAAATTTTAAAAGAGTAAATGAATGTTTTGCTATTATTGAAAAAGATGTACCATCTATGTACAAGCACATGTAGCAAGTGATTACGAAAAATAATGGGGGAATAGAACTAGCCAAGACGGTCTTGAATTTTGCAACAGTGAATAAGCAATATGTGAATTGATAAATTGATGGTAATCAATGCAGGCATGAATGGATTCCATGGCACCAAAGAAAGTTTGCCAAAAATAATTGATCTGCTTCTATAGTAGTCTCTTATTGTCCATCACCCACTCAATTACGGTAAAAGTGTTTTGATCTTTTCTAGTCTGCTTTTTAGTATTCCAATACTCAAAACCAATAAGGTGGAATTTTGTAGAATCACTGTCAATCACTTTAAAAGTTTAAGCTATTAAATAAATGTAAAATTTAATATCTAAATATTTTAACATTTAAAATACTGATTTGAATTAAAATCAAATTGACAAAGAGACCGGGTCTTCCCTCGAAGGCATAGATGCTCGTAGTAGAACCTCTACTTGATTTGAATTAAAATCACCCGGTACCCCTCGACCTTCAGTAACACGTTCTTCGATATGTTCACCTTATGCTACTCGATAACTCCAAGCCAATTGATATCCTTAAGCTCGCTCTCCCGACTGTTCACCTTTAGGTTCATCATAACTTCTACAACATCGAGCTTGTGAGTGCCGAATACTTCAAATGTCAAAACTTGACATGGGTGGACACTTAAATGCCAAAATTTCTAAAAGGTACACTTAATTGCTAAAATTGGAGAAGAAATGAACACTTAAGTACCACTTATGAGAATTTTCTACCAAATTACTGATGTGGCATCTTCTAGAGACATTTTTTTTACAGACCTAGCAATTATTTTAAAAAAATTATCTACGTGGATAGGACAAACGTTAAGGGACATCGTTTTGGTGTGGTTGATAGGCGACGTTGTTTAACGTATTGAATCAAGCACCGTCTCATGCTCGATTCTTCATGCTTGGTCGCCGTTCTCATTGAGGCTCCATTGCTGCTTGTCGTTCACTAATAGTCACTCGTTGGTTGCCATTGTTGCTCACCATCGTCACTAAGGTCTAGGTGTTGGTGCTTGCACCAGTACCTTGCAGCAGCACACAACCACCACAAAGGTGGTTGGTGGTGGTGGTGGATAGTGGTGGGAGTGAAAATGATTTGGTTTTTTTGGAAAACCGAATCGATAAGAAAATTTTTTGAACCAAATTGAAATCCAATTCAAAACGAAATCAAAGCAAACCAAAATCCCAATTCGGTTTGGTTTTTCAGTTTTTACTTTCGTGTTTGTTTTTTTCCCTACATACACCCCTTTCCATAATTTAAAAAAAAAATCGATTTTTTTAATTATTTTTTATTCTTTTTCTTCTTCTTCTTCTTCTTCAATGGCTGGTCGTTGGCCATGGTGGTGGTTGGCGACCAGCTAGAGGCGAGTTTGAGCCCGACCAGATTCGGTGAGCTAGGCAAGGCTCAAGCCTCACTAGAGGTCACTAGAAGGTTTCGGCGACCTTCGATGAGGCTCGAGCCTCGCTTAGATAGCTAGATCTAGCGAGGCTCAAGCTCGCCGACATCAGGGGAGCTTGGCCTTGCCGGCCTGTGGGGAGGTTAGAGCTCACCTCTGGCTAGTCACTGATCGCCACTATGGTTGGCGACCGATCAATGAAGAAGAAGAAGAAGAAGAAGAAGAAGAAGAAGAAGAAGAAGAAGAAGAAGAAGAAGAAGAAGAAGAAGAAAAAGAAAAGAAAAAAGAAAAAATGATTTTAAAAAATAAAGGGTTAATATCCTGAAAAACCCCAAACTGGTACACATGTGACAAATTATCCCAAACTATTTTTTTAACCATAAAAAACTCCAAACCGGTACATCTGTGACAAATTTACCCCAACTAACCATAAAAAAACCATAAACTGGTACATTTTTGTCATCCTCAAATCATCACATTTTTTTTTTCTTTTCTTAACATCAACTGGTTCCCAATACCTCATTAGCCCAGCTTCATTGCCATGTTGACCTATCATCCATTTGTCTTGTCGGCCTATCCTCGATTGACCTCATTCATTATCCATGCTACTCGAATAGGAAATTATTCAACGAATTGAGTACATGTACTAAAGCTCCGTTTGTTTAGTGGAAAATGTGGTGTTTGTAGAAATTATTTTCCATAAAAAATAATCATATTTTTAGATATTTGATTAAAATTAAAAAATGAATTAGAAAATATTTTCCTTTATTCAATAAGAAAAATATTTGTTGCATGCACTCATTTTCAATATTTTTTATTATTTTATTTTTAAAAATTCTTTTCCTTTCCTTTCCTTTTTCTTTTTTTCTTTTATTTTCTTTCTTTACTTCTCTTCTTCTTTAACCTTGATCGGCGGCTGGCCATTGGTGAGCTTTGGCCTCACCTTAGGCTGATGAGGCTTTGCCTCATTTGTGGCGAAGCCAAGCTCACTCGAGGTTGATGAGCTCAGGCTTCGCCAGATTTGTTGAGTTGGGTGGGACTTGAGCCTCACCCTAGGTCACCGGAGGCCGAAATTTGGCGAGCTCAAGCCTTGGTGGCTTGTGGTGAGGCTTGAGGTGGACTGTGGTTGGTTGCCGGTGCTGTCGACTAGCGAAGGCCAAAGAAGATGAAGAGTTTGAATGAAAGAAAAGCAAAAAAAAAAAAAAAAAAATTAATTTTTCAGAAAAGAAAAAAAGAAAAAAAGAAAAAAAATGAAATGAAAATGTGTTTGGTGAAAGAAAGTGAGGTGGAAGGAGTTATGGAAAATATTTTCCACTTTTCAAAAGTGGAAAATATTTTTAAAGTGGAAATATTTTTCTCACTTTTGAAGGTGTTTTTTTTTTCCAATAGAGGAAAACATTTTCCTTGATTAGTTCTTTATGTGAATTGAATATTGGAAAATCTGGAAAACATTTTCCTAGAAGTCATTTTTCGTGAAACGAATGGAGTTTAAAATTAATTTAAATGATCCAATTTGATGTGACTTGGATGGAAACTTGCTACAATGGACCACCATTTTCAATAGTCTAGATTTTATTTAGTACATATACTAAACTCATCTAATAATTTCTAGGATGAAACATTTTGTAAATGGAAAATGACACTAGTGGTCCTTGAATTTTAACTTAATGTGCGATGTAGTCATTGAATTTTAGCTTAATGTACAATGTTGTCAATGAATTTTTAATTTTTCCAATACAATTTATGAAGTTTTAGCACATAATTAATTCAATCCTTAGGCTATATGAAAATGTTCAATATTAATCATAATATTGAATTAATGGAAGGATAATATTGAATATTTTCACATAGTTTATGGATTACACTGAACATATAATAAAAGTACATGGACTGCATTGAACATATTAAAAGTCCAAGGATTACATTGCATATTAGGCAAAAGTTCAGGGATCATATCAAATAAATTAATTTTTTTTTAAATCATATTATACGTTGGGTCAAAGTTCATTCACCCATTGTGTCATTTTCCCTCTCGTGAAAGCCCAACCTGAAGCCTTGGAGTGGCTGCAAGGCAACTTGCTCCGACAAAACTCAATTTGAACGGAGAGCCACCTGATTACGGAGATCGATCCAAACATACTTTTGAAGAAGGCGACGACACAGACAACTAGTAAAGGGCGAAAGCGATAGTGGGAGAAGATGTATCCTTAAAATGCAAAAGTTCCAAAGTGGTCCTCGCTGGAAAAGCGAGGGATTTTCCTCTCACCCGGTCACTACAAAAAGCATACTTCCCACCACATATACAAATGAGGCTCGAGTTTTTTCCACCACAATCATATGTAAATAAATAGACCTTACGACCATGACATGTTTGGTTGTAATAATAGTATGAGACGGTAACAATAATTTTTTATTTTATTTTATCATATTACGGGTGATTGCGGAAAATTGATAAGCTGACTAGTATAGAATTAAATAGTAAATTATACGAAAACCATAGGATAAAAGCACAGTTGAAATTTGTGAGGCATGGAGGTGCCGTAATTGTTGTAGACTAGGCCTCGCTTGTTTGGAAAATTTGATCGTTCACGAAGATACGGGCAGTAGTTTATAATTCTTTCATATTTTGATAGGCGATGATGATTTTTGTGTTTAAGCTGTTATTTTGCCCCAACTATTATTGCTGCTGAATTCAATACCTTTAGGATGTACACCAAAGTTACAGAGAAATGAGTTTATCAATTATTTAATTTTTCTCTTGGAATTTCACCTCAAGAGTTACGAAGAAGAGAAAGCTGTTGTTATGAATAATGTATGATTTAGTCTTATTTAAAAACAACCAAATAACATATCTCTTGGAAATATTCACCTTTCAAGAATCATAATCACCTTTTATGATTAACCGTCACTTTTTTTATGTCAACAATCACTTATTTTCATATACAACAATTGCTTTTATTTATTATTATAACAAACTATTTCAACAATTCCCACTCAGTTTGCATTCTATACTGATTTACATTAGTTCATACGTATAAGAAGGTATCTATTATGATTTTGAATCTTCAATTAGTGTAAACAATTCCATTAGCGAAATTAGTGATAGATAAAACTTTTTGAACCATGATTTCATGAGCTAGAGGTGATCAACGGACAGGCTGGCGGCCCATCTGGCTCATCCAAGCCCCCTAGGCTCGAGAAGTAAATGGACTGACTTGAGCAATGCTCTCGCATGATCCAAGTCCCATTGGCCGGAAAATTACTATATAAACTAGGAAAATGTTTGTGCATTGCACGGGTTTACAACTATATTTGTTAGATTATTCTAAATGCTGGTGTAGACGTGAATATTGGCAAAACAAATATAATAATATGCATAAAATTACAAGACAATCAATGTGGCGCCCCTGATAGTTCTTTGATTCGCGTATAAGCTCAAACTTTATACCTTTCATGTATTTAAGTATTAAAAATGCTTAACTTGGAAGATAATTTATGATTTCAAATTCCACACCAGGATTTCTAACTTTTCGATAATTTTAACACTACCAATCCCAATAGAAATGCAAACACTTAATCCATAATAGACATACAAACCGGGCAATGTTTTCAACCATTCTTGATTAAATAAAACTTCTTCTATATATACTTGACCGAAATGGGTTGCAAGCATAATGTTATATTTTGTCGGTCTGTCCATGATGGGGTGTATTTAAGAGGCATCGATTCGTCTTGATGTAATGTGATTGAGAAGTACCCTTTGGATATGAATAATTATCTTCCTAGGAAGTATAAAAAAGATTATTTCGAAGATAACTAACTAATGGACAAAAAGAGAGAACGTTTCAGAAAGAGAACGGTTCCTTCTTCACCTCTCTCTCTCACTCCATCAAAGAACGACGCAAGAAAGCTTCCGTTTATATTTTGAGAAGACAATCGATATTAACATTGTGAAATGAGAATTCTTTCCTTATGATTATATTTGGACCATCGTGAAGTTGTATTATTCATCGTTTGTTTGTGATTCAATGTATATTCATAGGTAATTTGCGTGTTATGTATCATAGAGGTTAGTTGGTTTCTTTCCACGGACCTTTTTCCTACACATACACATCACTCCCATTTTTTATTTTTTTTAATGAAGCTTGCGTGTGTGCGCCATGCCCATAACCTTTAACAAGATGCAGCAAATTACGTCACAGATCCATATTTTAACTCATTTTAAATGGGTTGGGTAGTATACGGATTGCCTAAGATTTAAGACATGGGTGGGAATTGGTCAATGGAGCAAAACCCAATTGGTGATGGTTCTAGCGGGTCTCGAAAAAATCCACTTTCAACCCGTATAATAACCCTTGCCTACGGCGATGAGCCAGAGTCTACAGAAGAGTAAGTTGGGCGCGGGCTCGGGGCCGCCCGGATGGAAGATGATCCTGCCCTGGGCGGTAGTCAATAGACACCGGACCAATCGTAGGTTATTCGATCCCACTCTAGTCTACAAACTTTTGGTTTTAGGTCTTTGTAAATTCCAACAAGAAAAGTTTTGGCTCTAGGCAATCGATTCTTGCTTCTAAGTTTAGACGACTATGCTTGCATTGTCTTTAATTGAGATTCGATTTGGCGAGTTGGGGAGTATGGTATTGACTATAGATCTACGATGACTTGGAATTTGAGGGGATGATTAGGCCGTGAACCTTGAAGCGAGCGATTGAAAAAGGGATGAAACGTACTTGGATCAATAAAGCATGCATTTAGGTTCTTGAAGAACTTTTCTACTTCTTTGTAAGTTTTTGAACATTTAGGTTCTTCCATGTTGTATATTTTATTTACTAACATCTTTTATATATATAGTCAATTCACTTATGTAATTTTATATAAAAATTTATTTAAGCAACATTATCACATGAGGAACTTCAAGTGGGTTAAATTGGTGGGTTTGAGTTTTGATAGATTGAGTTGATTATGGACGTGCTCAGTAACAAGGGTCCGGTTAGATCATGTCGCATTGAACGTGAGTTGCTAAAATTGGTACATAAAAAATGTGATAGCATGGATTAAATGAGTTAATTTGAGTCGGATTCATTTTTGATCCACACAAAACCCAACCCAACTCATCACTTGTCTGCTATTAATTATCCAATAAGAAATAATTGGGTGATAATTTTTAATCTACCGTGAAAAGGGTTTTACTAGCATAATAGTTTTTGGATTATACAAATTCTTGAAGGAGTGACAATTTATAATGATTTTTTATTTAATTTTTACGGTTCATAATATATTGTTATTCTCATAACAAATAAAGAATGCCATTTAATCATTTCTCCATCATCAATCAAAGTTACGGGGGAAAACATTTCTAGTTTGTTTTGCCAAAAACTTTCACCCCAGCATCATTGAATCCAAAGGGTTTGCTCGATCTATCAGATCATTCACACATCTCCATGTCTCTCCCTCTTTTCCTTCATATTTTTTTTTGCACGGTGTCTTTACCGTTTCATGATAGAGATGAAGGTCAATGATAAACTTTTCGGCCTCTACATAAAACTGAGCATAGCATGCACGCAGCGAAGCGTGTTGGGGTTTTACAGAACATGTATAGGCTAAAGAAACATAAATGCAGCGGAAGCAAAGATAAAATTCTATATAAATGTATCCCCAAAGGCGTTACTCATGCGTTTTAATAAAAAATCAGAATATCAAAGGGGGTTATACGGATTACCTCTTGAAGCGCGCTTTAAACAATTTGATTCAAATGTTCTTCAGTTCGAGTCTCACAAACATCGTACCTCTAGTTCATACACACTACCAATGCACCTCAAACAAAAAAGAGATTGCAGGTAATTGCCACAATAATTGTGCTAGCAATCTTGTGGAGACAAATCCTCTCCACGTGGTTAGCAACCGTTGCTAACCATGTAGTTCTCTCTCTTTCTCTCTTTTATTTTCTTAACCCACTCACTCTCTCTTTGCTCTATATATATATAATGTCCTGGTGAGTCACCATTTAACTTCTTATAGAAGCTGGTTTTTAACCTCTTAAAGAAGCTATTGACTACTTTTTCCAGAAACTAGTCTTTAACTTCTCAAATAAGTTATTGATTACTTCCTCCAAAAACTAGGTGAGCAAGAGAACAGCTCTTGTGAGTGGGCTGTGTTCATATGAGTGAATTGGTTATGGTGTGTAACATCCCTAAGTTCATCACTAAGGTGGCAATAAGATTTGTACTAATACATTAGTACTCCCAAGAGAATTGATTGTCCTGATCAATCTCTAGGTCCTACAAGCCATGATTGACATCTTGCAATATGTTATGGCTACCTAGACAGTGTAAATGCTTTAAGAACATAATGAACCTGTCAACTCTTGTTATAGTGTAATTCAGTCCCTTTGTCTTACTATGTTTTGATTGAACAAAAACCGTGGAATATTTGTCGAGTCACCAATTCGATCATATGCATAAACCTAATTGACCTGCATTTTATACGAAATGTAAACAATTCATTCTCGGTCACAACTCCAGTCGAGGATTTTAATGCAATGTCACAATTAGATTACATAGATCATCATTACTATACCTTGTATATAACAAGGAGATAGATTCCATGTTGTGCACATGTGTAACTTCGTAAGTGAACGAGTTATGACCATTAGGTATAGAGACGGATCAATGAGCCGCCAATATGCATACTCGTGAACCATAGCCGTCCAACACACAAGTTAACATCGTGCCTCAAGTTTAAGAATTATTTACACAAGACCAAAGCATGAACGATTAGTCATTGACTGCATTAAAAGCTTCCATGTTGGCAATCGTTCTATGTATGTCACGTTCAGTGAACTTGTCTGCTATAAGTACATGTGTCTAACTCGGACATCATAACACCCAATGACTCATGACTCATCATTCCCCTAAGCATCTAATAGTTAATGGTGAAGCTAAGAACACACCAATCTCAATAAGATTATTAATATTCACTCAATGATCCATTGATTGGAAACAATTTAAAGATTTAGTCTAACTATGAACCCGCCATGTATATTCTTAACGTCTCAAGAATAAGTTTAGTCACAACTAATTTTATGGAATTATTCATACATATAATTGGATGAATGAATGAATATATTTTTGCCATTAATTTGACAACACAACTGAAATTCCTAACATATAATTATTCCATGATTGCTTTAGGGCGTATAACTAACAAAGCATCCCCGGTCGGTTCAAACACAAGGGGCCACGTTCGTCTCCATGGATCGAAGAACAGACCCTGCTTCTTGCCTTGTCCACGAATTCATTGCCGCAGCGAGGAGATCTCGCCACCCAAGTCACGATCATCTGTCCGTCTCTGACAGCAAAAGAACAAACGAAGCAGGAACAAAGAATGAGATAAGCATTGAAAAGAAGGTCACGGCTCTCTCCGATTCGTCACCACAAACGTCACTCCATCCCTGCCTCATCCGTCTATTTATATGAATATAAGCTCCCACAACTTCACTGACATCCGTCCTCAATCCCATAAAAGGAAAAAAGATTCCAAAAACCACCCGCTCAGACGGGCCGCCGCCCACTGCTGCCGACCATGCCGCCACCCCACTTCCTCCTCGTCACATTCCCGGCGCAGGGCCACATCAACCCGGTCCTCCAGTTCGCCAAGCGCCTCCTCGGCAGCGGCGCCGAGGTGACTTTCGCCACCAGCATCTCTGCCTGCCGCCACATGTCCAAGGGCAGGGCCTCCCCGGAGGGCCTCCACTTCGCCGCCTTCTCTGACGGCTACGATGACGGGCTCAAGACGGGGGACAACGTGTCACAATTCATGTCCGAGCTCAGGCACCGCGGCTCTGAGAAGCTCAAGGACCTCATCGCGT
This sequence comes from Eucalyptus camaldulensis, assembly GCA_019915185.1. Lineage (NCBI taxonomy): Eukaryota > Viridiplantae > Streptophyta > Magnoliopsida > Myrtales > Myrtaceae > Eucalyptus > Eucalyptus camaldulensis. Next base: position 32,541,036 of record JAHSVA010000010.1, read on the forward strand.
CGAAGGTGGGCGAGGGCCGCCCCTACACCTGCTTGGTGTACAGCTTGCTTCTCCCGTGGGCTGCCGAGGTGGCACGCGAGTTCCGCGTGCCCTCGGCCCTCCTGTGGATTCAGCCCGCCACGGTCTTGGACATGTACTATTATTACTTCAACGGCTATGGCGAATTCATAAAAAATAACTGCATCGACCCTTCATGTTCGTTCGAGTTGCCGAGTCTCCCCTACAAGTTCACTAGCCGCGACTTGCCTTCATTTTTTGTGCCGGGCCGCTCGGACGCATACGCTCATGCTATGCCGATTTTCAAAGACCAGCTCGACGTGCTCAACCAAGAAAACAATCCAAGGATACTGGTGAATACCTTCGACTCGCTAGAGCCGGAGGCCTTGAGAGCGATCGACAGGTACAACTTGGTGGGGATAGGGCCGTTGATACCCTCGGCTTTCCTCGATGGGAAAGACCCGTCGGACACGTCCTTTGGGGGCGACCTCTTCCACAAGTCCAAGGACTACACGGATTGGCTGGATTCCATGGCCCAGGCGTCGGTCGTCTATGTGTCGTTTGGGAGCATCGCAGTGATATCGAAGAGGCAGGCAGAGGAGCTCGCGTGCGCGTTGCTTGACTGCGGGCGACCGTTCATGTGGGTCATAAGAGCAAAACAGAACGGAGAGGAAGAGAAGGATGAGGATAGATTGAGCTGCATGCAGGAGTTGGAAGAGAAAGGAATGATAGTGCCGTGGTGTTCGCAGCTCGAGGTGTTGTCGCACCCATCGCTCGGGTGCTTTCTGTCGCACTGTGGGTGGAACTCAACCCTCGAGAGCCTCGCGCTGGGCGTCCCCATGGTGGCGTTCCCGCAGTGGACGGACCAGGGGACAAACGCGAAGCTCATCGAGGATGTGTGGCGGACTGGGGTCCGGGTGAGGCCGAACGGGGAAGGGTTGGTGGAGGCGGGGGAGATAAGGAGGTGCTTGGAGACGGTGATGGCTGATGGAGAGAGGAGGGAGGAGGTGAGGAGGAACGCGGCCAAGTGGAAGGAGTCGGCGAGGGAGGTGGTGAGAGAAGGAGGGTCGTCGGACCGGAACTTGAAGGCTTTCATCGAAGAGGTCGGTCGAGGTTGTAGTCAATGCTGAGATTGTGAAGAAGCTTGCTGCAGCTAGTGTGGTATTTTAAGTACTTAAAGTTGTGTGTTGGTGTCTTCTCTTATTTCTTCTTTTATTATGAGTACTTCTTCCCAGTATTTTCTACGGAGGTTTCGTTGATGTTGATGGTAGGTTGCTGCATGAATGTACTGTTAAGAAACAAAACCAGAACAGAGAAGCTGATAGAAGCAGAGGAGCTGAGCTGATAAAAGCAGAGCAAGCTCGGAGTAAGCTGAAAACTGAGCTGGCAATCCTCAATCCAAGCTGAGCTGGCAATCCTTGTGAAGGGTCTGGTTATACAACAGATTAAAACCAGGAACAGAAGCTGATCAAGCTACTGAAGAAGCTACACGTGTGGCTAGATTAATCATTCTGTTAATAAAAGTTGTTAAATCTGCTGTAAAGGAAGTTCGGGAAGTTAAAGCTTTAGTATAAAAAGGTTCCGAAGAAAACTGATGTAGTGTGGAGTTGATTTTTCTAATAGAACTTGAATCTCTTTGATCTCTGGCTTTCTCTCAGTCTTCGTCAGAGATCTTTCTCTCTGTTTCTTTGATCTTCTTCATATTTTAGAGATTTGTAAGATAGAACGAGAAGAAGAATGAACAGATGTTTGAATGAAGTTTGCAGTTGATTGATTCAACAATTACAGAGTACAAAATTCTCTCATATACAGGTTATCTTCTAGATTCTGCATCTTCGCATGGTATCAGAGCTACTTCCTGGAAGTTGTAGATCTAATGTCTGTATTACTGAAAGTCTGTACGAAGATTGCATGAGCAAGACGATACGAAGAACTTGTTGATTCTTGATAAGATCTTTGAAGTATTACTTGAGTGTTTCTTCGTATCTTCAAAGTTTTCTGAAGATATAATGGCAACCAGATTGCAGAAGTATCCTTTTCCTATTCATGTGAATATAGCCAACTTTGTTACAATCAAGTTGAATGAAGAAAATTTTCTATTATGGCAAGCACAATTTAGCAGGTTTCTGAAAAGTCAAGATCTAATTGGCTTCATTAATGGTGAAACATTACCACTTGCACAAATGATACAAACTGAGATTGGGGAAATGATGAATCCTGATCACTTGGATTGGATAAAAACGGATCAGTTAATCTCATCATGGATAAGTGGTGCAGTATCAGAGAATATCCTAAGTTTGATAATTGGGTTAGAAACTGCATTTGAGGTGTGGCAGGCTCTTATCAATCAGTTTACTCAGAAGTCTGTAGCAAAAGAATTTGAGTTAAGAGGGAAATTACAGGCTTGTAGAAAAAGAGATAAACCTTTGAGTGAATATCTTCGAGAATTTAAGACTATCTGTGATCAATTGAATGCTATTGGAAAGCCTGTTGATGATATAACCAGGATGTTCGGCATACTTGAAGGGTTAGGTCCTGAATATGAAACCTTTAGAACAACTATGTACTGCCTCAAACCCCAGCCAGAATATGACGAAGTTATCTCTCAGCTTGAGAGATTTGAAACCAGATTGCAAACATATCCAGTGAATCAATACAATACAAACCTAGCATATTATGAACAAAGAAAGACTGAAACAGGTCTGTAGAGGTTTAATTCCAGAAGCCAAGAAGAAAGCATTCAAGGAGGATACAACTCTAGCAGAGGACAGTTCATCAATAGAAGAGATCGTGGAAATAATTCCACTGGAATAGGAAGGAATCAACAGAGTAGAATGAATAATCTGAATCTAACAAAGCAAGACCAGATCAGTAAGAATAACTGGTCTAACTATGGACAGTGATTTAGACCATACACAAATTCTACTTAGAGATATCAAGGTGTTAGATCTTATCCACCACAAGGCTTAAATGGTGATAAGCGCATACAAGATACAAAGCTAATAAGTAATGGTCCTCTGGAATGTCAAATCTGTAAAAGACTAGGTCATACAGCTCTTAGATGTTGGTATCGCTTTGATAATTCATATCAAGTAGATGAAATACCAACTGCATTAGCAGCCATGCATATTCAAGAACCATGTGGTTCGGAATGGTATCCAGACACAGGGGCCACATCTCATATTACTGCAGATCCTGGTATGATTCGAAACTATGTTGCATATAGTGGTAATGATACAGTTATGATAGGAGATGGGTCCTGTTTATCAATCTCATGTATTGGTAATGGAACATTAAATACAACAACTAGCATATTACCACTAAAAGATGTTTTAATAGTTCCTGAAATCAAGAAGAATCTCCTTTCTGTATCAAAATTAACATATGACTATCCTTGTCCCTTTATATTTGACAAACATGGGGTGTATATGAAGGACAATTACAATCATACAACAGTGAAGCTAGGAAGGAAAATCAAGGGGCTGTATCGAGTGGAATCTAAAGCCACAGAAGCATACTTCACTCAGACTCAACATGAAGTAGGAGAAGATGTTTGGCATCAAAGGCTTGCTCATACTAGTTTAAAAACAGTGAAGATTCTGCAAACTCAACATCTAATACAATGTAATTCGAAAACTCAAAATATGTGTAGCAGCTATCAGATTGCTAAGAGTTCATCCCTGCCTTTTCCAATCTCAGACCATATCTCTAATGTTCCTCTAGAAAAGATACATTGTGATGTATGGGGACCATCACTAGTCCCATCAGTTCAAAAATTCCATTACTATGTCATCTTTGTTGATGATTTTTCTCGATTTAGTTGGATATATCCAATGAGAAAGAAGTCAGAAGTATATGATGTGTTTGTTATGTTTCAAAGACTAGTAGAGAATCAGCTTAATCACAAGATCAAAGTTTTTCAGAGTGATGGAGGAGGAGAATTCACTAGCATCGAATTTCAGAATCATCTGCAACAGTATGGCATTAAGCATAACATCTCTTGTCCTTATACACCAGAGCAAAATGGTATTTCAGAGAGAAAGCATCAACATGTAGTTGAATTGGCTTAGCAATGCTGTATCATGCAAAAGTACCATTAAAATACTGGGTAGATGCCTTCATGACAGCAATTTATATAATCAATTTGCTTCCCTCAACAAAACTACATATGAAATCACCTCATTGTAGGCTTTATAAACAGAAACCAAGTTATGCTCATCTACGAGTTTTTGGATCAGCTTGCTATCCATGTCTAAGACCTTATATGAAGCATAAATTTGACCCAAGATCTCTCACGTGTGTTTCTTGGATACAGTGAGAAACATAAAGGTTACAGATGTCTGTTGCCTACTAATGGACGTGTCTATATCAGTAGACATGTGGTGTTTGATGAAAAGGTATTTCCCTTTACTCGAAGAACTAATACAGAGTATCAGCAGGGATCAGATCTATATAAACAATGGATAAGAGGATTGGTATCTCTATGTCCAAAACTATAGAACAGATTCAGTCACAAGCTAATGAATCGATTGAATCTTTACCAAATACTAAATCAAGTCAAATTATGCCAGAAATAAAGGACAGTGGGATCAGCATAATCAATTCAACATATATACCACAAATGAACATAGTATCTGATGCTGAGCTACAAATCACTCCTGATAATGCAGTAAGTAATGTTGAAACAATTCAGATGTCTCCAAATGATGAAGAACAAGTGTCTATTAGTCAAGAATCTAACACGACATCACATATTAATACAGAACAAGGACAAATCAGTTCTGTATCAGGGAATACACAAGGTACATTGTCTACTCATCCTATGCAAACTAGATTAAAATCAAGGTTTGTTAAAGCAAATCCCAAATATGCATGTCTGGTTGAATATCAGGTTCCTGTTGAACCAAAGTCAGTAAAGTCTGCTTTAGCACACAGAGGATGGCATCAAGCAATGCAAGAAGAAATGGATGCTTTGTATGAAAACAACACTTGGGAGTTAGTTCCTAGAACTAATAAAATGAATGTAATTGGCTGCAAATGGGTGTTTAAAACAAAACTTGCACCTGATGGGAGTTTAGATAGACTGAAAGCTCGGCTTGTAGCCAAAGGTTTCCATCAAGAAGAAGGTCTTGATTTCACAGAAACCTTTAGCCCTGTCATGAAGCATGCTACAATTCGAATAATTCTCTCAGTACCAATGATGAAACAGTGGCCAATTCATCAGTTAGATGTTAAAAATGCCTTCTTACATGGCAATTTCAGTGAAACAGTTTATATGGAACAGCCACCAGGTTTTAAAGAATCACAGAGACCTCATCATGTTTGTCTCCTCAGAAAATCACTCTATGGACTTCGACAAGCTCCACGAGCATGGTTTGACAAGTTCAGTAGTTTCTTACTAGAATATGGATTCTTTTGTAGCTCAATCGATCCCTCATTATTCATCCTACACACTGGTACAGAACCAATCCTCTTACTACTGTATGTTGATGATATCATTTTAACTGGAAGCTCATCTCAAATACTCTCCAGTCTTATTACTGCTCTAAATCTTCAGTTTCATATGAAGGATCTTGGTTCACTCCACTATTTCCTTGGCATTGAAGTTCAGCGTACTCCAGCACATTTGTTTCTTTGTCAAGCCAAATATGCCATTGATCTTCTCACCCGAGCCCATATGCTCGAGTCTAAACCAATTTCCACTCCCCTCTCATTAAAACCAACTATTTTGATCAATGATTCTATAGCTGTATCCAATCCCACTGAGTATAGAAGCCTAGTTGGTGGTCTTCAATATCTCACATTAACTCGACCAGACATTGCCTATGCCACAAATCTACTCTGCCAGAAAATACAGAAACCTACTGTTGTAGATCTCCATAGATTAAAAAGGGTACTGAGATATGTTAAAGGAACAATCAGATTTGGCTTATTCATTCACTCACAAAGCACTATGCATCTCTATGGCTTCTCGGATGCTGACTGGGCTGGATGTGCTGAAACCAGACGATCAACAACTGGTTTTTGCACATATCTTGGTTCCAATCTTATCTCCTGGGCAGCAAAGAAACAACCTACTGTTAGTAGATCCTCTACAGAAGCTGAATACTGTGCTCTTGCATCAACCACTGCTGATCTCACATGGATAAGCTTTGTTTTACGAGATATAGGTTGCTCTCTTCCTTCTCCTATTACTCTATACTGTGATAATAAATCAGCTGTCTCACTCACTGCTAATCCTATCTTACATGCTCGAACAAAACATATTGAAGTAGACTTTCATTTGTTCGAGAAAAGGTATCTTCTGGGTCATTACATGTCAAATATGTTCCAAGTCATTGCCAACTTGCTGATATCTTTACAAAACCCCTGACACGAGTAACACATTCCCATCTACGAGTCAAATTGGGAATCTGTTCTCTTCCCATTCTTAATTTGAGGGGGGATGTTAAGAAACAAAACCAGAACAGAGAAGCTGATAGAAGCAGAGGAGCTGAGTTGATAAAAGCAGAGCAAGCTCGGAGTAAGCTGAAAACTGAGCTAGCAATCCTTGTGAAGGGTCTGGTTATACAACAGATTAAAACCAGGAACAAAAGCTGATCAAGCTATTGAAGAAGCTACACGTATGGCTAGATTAATCATTCTGTTAATAAAAGTTGTTAAATCTGTTGTAAAGGAAGTTCGGGAAGTTAAAGCTTTAGTATAAAAAGGTTCTAAAGAAAACTGATATAGTGTGGAGTTGATTTTTCTAATAGAACTTGAATCTCTTTGATCTCTGGCTTTCTCTCAGTCTTCGTCAGAGATCTTTCTCTCTGTTTCTTTGATCTTCTTCATATTTTGGAGATTTGTAAGATAGAACGAGAAGAAGAATGAACAGATGTTTGAATGAAGTTTGCAATTGATTGATTCAACAATTACAGAGTACAAAATTCTCTCATATACAGGTTATCTTCTAGATTCTGCATCTTCGCACATGGAATAAGTGAAGCCATATCACAGATTTATGTCGATACTCAAGTGCATTATTTTTCTTACCCTGTCGTATTATTCTTGATCACGGCCATCGAGCACCGCAAAGATCTTCCAATCACGAAGAAATATAATTTTTCCTTTTTAGACTAATGTTGCATTGGCGAAACAAATCATTACATGGTCATTGTATATATTAAGTACTGTTTAATATTAAATCATCATACATAATATACATAATGCATGATATGTGCAATCTCATTAGTGCGCATCCACATTTAGTTGTTGTCCTCATTTCAGTGGTTAGAAAATCCTAGCGGCCAAATCTCCAACAATGAATGATCAAGAGGACGAGATGTTAGGTTGAAAAAGACACGTTTGAACTGTGAATGGGACTAGGGTTGTGCAGCAAGACCAGTTCTATTTGAGAACCAAGTATCGGTTTGGTTTTAGAATTCAATAGGAATTGATGGGAACCGACCGGTCAAGAAGTTATCAACAGTTCCTAGAGAAGGTTGACGGTGCATATCGGTATATTCGTCGAATTGCCTTGTCATAGATGTTATCTTGTTGCTATGTGTTGTCATATCATAAATTGTCACATTACAGATGCTGCCACGTCTTTAGAATCAGTTGCACTCCTAATTTGGTTGGGCCAGAGTCAATCTTGTATTGGGTCGGATTAACTGCTCGAGCTTAGATAATCTCGTAAGCCCAACTTACCTGGTCTTCAACACTTCTGCTACCAATGATTCCTACTTCGTAGACCATTGCCAATCGATCCAGATAGTCCCCGGTGGTCGAGCTCAAGAGCTCAATAATTACTGATCGGACCGAGTGTCCATTGGTCTAAAGATGGGGCTAGTACATATACTTTTCACAGAGACTTGGTGCATATATGTTCAAAGGATTCCTACACGTTCTTTCTGTTGCAATTGCACATTGCTGTGACTGTGATTTCACCACAACTATAAAAGCAAAACAATCTCACTTCAATTTTGCCATGAAGAACCTAAGATTGCTGTCCGAAGATCCGCCTTCCTTGACGGCTCGCCTCGCCAAAGCTTTCCATGTCAAGGCACTCTCAACGCATGCCTCCTTCGTTTGTCGCCCCTCTAACAATGGGCCCAGCCCAACCCATTTCTCTGAAAAGCCCAAGCTCAACCAATTGGCATCGGCCCATCAAACCACTTTTTAATTTTCTTCAACAGCTTCGTTGAAGAAGCAAGACCAATGGCAGACTTAACAAGAAGAAAAAGGAGCTATGTGAAATTTTCGGACACCTTGACAAGCGGAATCAACTTCAAATTGTAACGCCGGGTAAGTATTCAAATTCTATTTTTCATCTAATGGAAATATTTTTCGAAGTTAAGGTCTTAAATTTGGAGTTATGTGAAATTCAAGTTGCAAGGTTCAATTGAAGAGTTATTTAGCTTTAGATTTATATGGAAATTGTAGATAAGGGGGGTGGGGGTGGGGGGTTGTGGAGCTATGAAGTTTGATGAGATTTGATTTCGAAGTACAGTTTGATTGGAATGAATTTTTGAAGTTTTACGTTTGAGTTACCTGTAGCGGACAATATGCGTAACGGAGAAAGATGAATATTTAATATAAATGAGTTTCTTCGTTAGAGTTAGGAGTTGATTGGTCGACGAATAAGCGTAGTTAGTCAATTTGTTCGTTAGAATAATATGTTACTCGGATTTTGATTTCGTTTTCGGATTAATTGATAGGAATACAAGTGCATTAGCTTGAGTAAGCATCATGAATTAGTTTTCGGTTTTTTTTTTAAGTAAATAATACTATCTCTTTTTTTAATTTTGTAAAGTCATATTTTTAAAGCGATATGGATTAGTAATATAATGAATTAAGAAATGGCAATTTTGGTTGCATAGAATTGGATACCATATTGTCTATTTGAAATGGAAAGATAAAATTTGATTACAGTTTGAGTTGATTGCTTGTCAATGGTTTGCGAAACCTCTTATGAAATAATTATGGAAAAAAGTCCATGATTTATGAGTGTGGATTATGAAAAGTACTTTGATATATTTTGAATCGTGAAAAGTTATATGATTTGGTTAGTAAATTTGAGTTTTAAAAATTGGTGTTGATTGTGGGTTATTGGAGAAAGATATTGGTTGATTATGCTCATATCACTATGATTAGGACCCATTTTGACTAGGACCCATTGAGAGGTGTAAGTATGCATACTATTTCAGAATGTCCTTTTGGGTCAAACCAATTTCTCTAATATAAGTAATATACCTAGCCACGGGGTAAACTTAGCGGTCCTTAAGTTTCGGCCATCAACCGCCGTGGCATAGGTGACGCGTGCACTAGGCGCGCTAGCCCGTACTAGGCGCTTGGCAAGTTGTATGGTAGGAATAAGATGACCCTGACCACGAAAGGAGATGATGAGGAAGAGGTGATTGTTCATCTCTGTCTCTCTGGTGTGATAGATGTTGATTAATGGGAATGGAAGGTTTTTTTTTTATTTATTTATTCGAAATATGGGCATAATGTCAAACGGATATATCCATTTCGACGATTTTAATGTAGGCATTATCTCTCCTTTTATTCTCTTACTCGCTGACTGATGAAAGGGCACCAAATTAATCTTCATCTTTCCTCATTTTAGACATTTTTTCCGTTGTCATCACCGTTTCACAATAAAGGTGAACGTCGATTATAAGCTTTTCGGCCCATGGACCGACGAGAGTACACAGCATGCATGCATGCAGCTAAGTGTCCCCCGATCGGTCCAATCGCATGAGCACACGTTCATCTCTTTCTGTCTCTTCGATCCATGGAGAAGCAAGAACAAGACTCTGCTTTTTGCCTTGTCCGCGATTCAATCACGCAGAGAAAAAAAAAAAAAAAGATCTCGCGACCCAAATCACGATTCTCTGTCCGTCTCTAAAGAGCAAAAAAACAAACGGACAACAGACAAATCAAAGGCTGGAAAATAAGATCACGACTTTCTCCTATTCGTCACTACGAACGTCACTCCATCCCAACTTCATCCTTCTATTTATGAGCATGTCGTGCGATCTCGTAAAACATAAGTTATTAGATGAAAGTGTGATTTTGATATTTAATTATACAAACATTGCTCCTCACGCTTACGTCTGGACAAACGTGAAAATTTAAATAGGAAAGCAAACGGAGCATGGTAAAATTTGAACTTAGAATCTCTAACTCTAATATTATGTAAGATTTTGATAGGATCACTTTCAACTGTTTTGAAAGCGTAAGTAATCAGATGAATGTATCGTTTAATATTTAATTACTTTAACACATGTCACCCACCAAAACATGCACGACATAAACTCCCACAGTTTCACTGATATTTGCGCCCAACACCAACCATATAGGCATCCACTAAAAGGAAATTCCAAAACCACACGCTCACACGCGCCACTGCCCACTGCCGCCGCCCCACTTCCTGATCGTCACGTTCCCAATGCAGGGCCCAATCAACCCGGGCCTCCAGTTCGCCAAGCGCCTCCTCCACGGTGGCGCCGAGGTGACCTTCGCCACTGGCGACTCTGCCTGCCGCCGCATATCCAAGGACCAGACCTACCCGGAGGGCCTCCACTTCGTCGCCATCTCCGATGGCTATGACAACGGGTTCAAGCTGGATGACAACATGGCGCACTCCATGTCCGACCTCAAGCATCGCGGCTCTAAGATGCTCAAGGACCTCATCATATCAATCGTGGGCGAGGGCCGACCCTACACCTGCTTGGTGTACAGCTTGCTCTTCCCATGGGCCACGGGGGTGGCACGTGAGTTTCACGTGCCCTCGGCCCTCCCGTGTATTCAGCCCGCCACGGTCTTGGACATGTACTAGTATTTCTTCTACGGCTATGGCGAGTTCATAAAAAATAACTGCATCGACTCTCCATGTTCGTTCGAGTTACCGGGTCTTCCCTACAAGTTCACTAGCCGCGACTTGCCTTCATTTTTTTGTGCCAAGCAGCTCGGGTGCATTGACTTTCGCATTGCCGACTTTCTAAGACCAGCTCGACTCGCTCAACCAAGAAAACAATCCAAGGATACTGGTGAATACCTTTGACTCCCTAGAGCCAGAGGCCTTGAGAGATATCGACAGTTACAACGTGGTAGGGATCGGGCCGGTGATACCCTTGGCTTTCCTCGATGGGATAGACCCGCTGAACACGTCCTTTGGGGGCGACCTCTTCCACAAGTCCAAGGAGTACATGGATTGGCCGGACTCCAAGGCCCTGGCGTCGGTCGTCTATGTGTCGTTCGGAAGCCTCGCGGAGATATCGAAGAGGCAGGCGGAGGAGTTGACCTGCGCATTGCTTGACTGCGGGCAACCGATCTTGTGGGTCATAAGAGCAAAACAAAACGGAGAGGAAGAGAAGGACGAGGATAGACTGAGCTGCATGCAGGAGTTGGAAGAGAAAGGAATGATAGTGCCATGGTGCTCGCAGCTCGAGGTGCTGTCGCACCCCTCGCTCGGGTGCTTCCTGACGCACTGTGGGTGGAATTCGACCCTTGAGAGCCTCGCGCCCGGCGTCCCCATGGTGGCGCTCCCGCAGGGGATCGACCTCATCGAGGACGTGTGGCGGACTGGGGTCCGCATGAGGCCGAACGAGGAAGGGTTGATGGAGGCGGGGGAGATAAGGAGGTGCTTGGAGACGGTGATGGCCGATGGGGAGAGGAGGGAGGAGGTGAGGAGGAACTTGGCCAAGTGGAAGAAGTTGGCAGTGTCGCCTGCAGCCTAGGGCGAGGCGGCTGTGGCCGGTGAGGGTTGCCGGTGACCATCGTTGGCCCTAAAAAAAAAAAAAAAAAGCCAAAATAAAGAAGGAAAATGCGAAAAATTAAAAATTCAAAAAAGTTTAAAAATTAAAAAAATTCCACGTAAGATTTTGAGTCAAAATTGACAATCAAGTGATAGATTTTTATCCTATGTGACAATTAAGTGAGTGAAAAAAGGTTTTGGTACTTAGGTGAATGCTGTACGAAAATTTTAGCACTCTTGCTGCTCTTATACCGTATATTTCTTTCCATTATTTTCTAAGGAGATTTGATGATGATGGTAGTGGGTTTGCTGCATGAATTTCCTACCGAATAAGTGAAATTTTGGTGAAAAGACAGCTATATCATTCTCCAACACTCAAGGGCACTGTAGTTTTCACCCTTGCGTATTTCATCCTAATTCTTGATCATGACTATCAAGGGCGATAAAGATTATCGAATCATAGTGAAAATAATTTCCCTTTCAAGACTGATATCGCATTGGCAAAAGGAAATCATCACATGGCCATCGCATATATTAAATACCATTTAAATTCAGATCGTCATATACATAATATACATAATGCGTGATTAAGGTGCAATCTCCTTCTTGCACATACCACATTTAGTGGCTACCCTCGCTTGATGGGTTTGAAGACCCTAGTGGCCTCCCTCCGACGAGATGTTGGCCGAAAATTTCACGTTTTGTCTGGTGGAAGGGACTGCATGTAAGTGAACTTGGGTCGGCCTGGTCGGTGGAACGTGCAAGGAAAAAGCCTCCTCACCTCACAGTTCATGGGAACTATGGCTCATGGACAGCTCATCGGTGGGTACTCCAGTTCGTGCCCTCGGACCACTTGTGCTGGCCATTAATGATTCTGAGCATGTATCAACGAAGGCAATTGATTTGATTGGATAATGAGAAGCGTACATAGAGCCCGAAAATATATTACATTTAGATTTTAAGTTAATATCACAAAAATTTCCTAATTAATATTTTTATGACTAATTTTTAAGTTATTAAAAACTTTAAACTAGTTCGTATGTGACAAAGTTCCCTCAAACTAATTTTTAGGTCATTAAAAAATTCAAGTGGACACACCTTTGATAAATTTACCTCAGACTGACATTGATTTTTGTGTAGACTTATCATGTCAATTGAATTATTGTCACGTATTATCTAGTTCAATAAATTTCACAATAAAATTTAATGAAAATTAATAGATGGTAAATATGCCATGAGTGTACCCGTTTGAAGTTTTTAATAACTCAAATGTACTAGTATGAAGTTTCTAATGAGACAAAAATTAGCTTGGGACAAATTTGTCACATGTATTCTACTTTGGAGTTTTGATGACCCTTAAATTAGTTTATGATAAATTTATCATAGATGTATTATTTTGAAATTTTCATGGTATTAACCGTGAAATTTTAAATTTTTTTAATTAATACAATCATATTTTAAAAATTATTAAATTGATACAATTGAGTTTCTTTGTCAAGTCAATTTAATTTGATTAATAAAAAATATCGACATGATTTTTTTATCACTTTCTTAAAACATGTAGTGTCAATGTGTCATCCACCAAGCTCCACATCAGAAAATAATTAAAATTTTAAAATTGATAAAGAAGAAGATAAAATGATACAAATATAAAAGTAAAAAGAGGATAAAGGAAAGCAAGATAGGAATTAAATAAATAAATAAATAAACAAATAAATAGTGCAAATTGAGCATCGGCCCGTTCGTGGTTGCTCTCAGTCTCAGCATGGCAGGGGAAGCGTCACAAAAGGAGATGAAGAAGAAGAAGGTCTTCTGGATTCGTGAGGAAAATAGAAGACGTAGAAGAAAAATTGTTTCTTCATTCTGTATTGTAATTTCTGTACAACATCCTATATTTAATTACAAAGAAAGAATTAATAAAAAGGAAATTAGATATTCTCCTATCTTTCTAATCCTAAAATAAACTTGATTCCCTATTGATACAAATCTATTAAATCATATCTTTCAACACTCCCCCTCAAGCTGGTGGCTTGTATATGTCCAAGACGCCTAGCTTGTTTAGAAGATATGTATGTTGTCTTTGACAAAGAGGTTTAGTGAATATATCCGCGGGTTGCTCCGAGGTTCTAATTCCTCTCGTCTCAACAATTCCTTCTTGAATCTTTTCTTGAGTAAAATGACAATCGACTTCTATATGCTTGGTCCTCTCATGTAGTATAGGATTTGCTGCAAGTTTGAGTGCTGAATCATTGTCACAAGAGAGTAAAGTCGATCCTTTAACTTGTGTCCCGAGATCTAGAAGCAGACCCCTTAACTAAACAATTTCACAAACAGTCTTGGCCATAGATCGGTATTCGGCTTTAGCTAAAGATAAGAACACAGTAGACTGCTTCTTTGTCTTCCATGAAAGTAACGATTCCCCGAATTTGATACAGAAACTAGTGATAGATCTCCTACTCATAGGACATGTAGGATAGTCTGCATCGCAATAGGCCATCATTTCCATTTTGCACTTTCGAGAAAGTAGTATTCCCAAGCCTGGACACGTCTTCAAGTATCTCACAATTTTCAAGGTTGCATTCATGTGAGATTGCTTCGAACTGTGCATAAATTGACTAAGAGTCTGCACTACATAGCAAATGTCTAGCCTACTCATGGTGAGATATATCAATTTCCTTACGAGTCTTTGATATCCTAAGGGATCATTTAACAATGGATCATCAGAAGGAGAAGATATGCCAGTATCATAAATGATGGAAGTCGGTTTGGCATTTTGCTCGATAGGAATAACCGATGGTCTACAACCTGAAAGTCCTGCTTTTGATATGATCTCCATTACAAATTTCCACTAGCTTAGTGAGATTCCCTTATCTGAACGAGCTATCTCAATCCCAAGAAAATACTTAGGTGGCCCTAAGTCTTTACTATGAAAAGTGGAATGCAGATACTCTTTGAGTTTCTTCATAGCAGAATCATCATTTCCCATGATAAGTATGTCATCAACATAGATCATCAAATAAATAGATGACATACTTTTCGTCCAGGTGAATAAGACATAGTCATATTTGAATTGTTTGAACCCAGCGGCAACAAGTGCATTGGTGAACTTGGCGTACCATTATCGAGAAGCCTGCTTTAATCCATAAAGAGATTTGCGAAGACGACATACCTTAGACTTCCCCTGTCTACGTAATCCTGGTGGAAGCTTCATGTATATTTCTTCGCCTAGATCACCATGCAAGAAGGCATTATGGACATCCATTTGATGTAGTGGCCAGTCACGAAACGCAGCAATAGATAAAAAAGTACGAACCGTGACATCCTTTGCTACGGGCGAAAATGTTTCATGGTAGTCGAAACCTTCTCACTGTGTAAAGCCTTTGGCCAACTACCAGGCTTTGTACCATTCTATAGAGCCATCTGCTCTGTATTTAATCTTATATACCCACTTACATCCAATTGGTTTGCGATGAGCAGGTAATGATACAACATCCCATGTACAATTCTCCATCAAGGCATGTAATTCAAACTCTATGGCCTTTTGCCAACGAGGATCACTTCTTGCCTCGTTATAACTAGAAGGTTCTTGTTCTTCAGAAATACGGCTTATACAACATAGATGTTCCAGCGATAATCTATCAAAGGAAATAAGACAAGATAGGGTAACGAGTACCTGATGATCTTGAAGAACTGCATACATAATCTTTCGTCCAAGTAGGTGGATGAGTAGCTCGACTAGAGCGCCGCTGTGGCTCATGTTGTGTCAAGGATGATTCTTCAGTAATTCTTGCTTCTGAAATATCCCTCAACTATGCTGGTACTTCTAGTGCTGGCTCTTCTACAGGAGGCTTCTCAATGGAATCTTTGATAGCACTCTCAATAGGCATTGGAGGAAATATATCAGTTGGTTTTGGAGGGGAAGTAACAATGAATGTTCCTCCAGAAGATAAATCCTCTTCCAATAAGAATTGCCTATTCGTTGTCTTCTCATCTTTAGATAAGGAAGTTAATTTCGAAAATTGAAAAACATCTTCATGAAAAGACAACATCCTTGCTTACGAAGAAATCTCCTGTAGATGGTGCATAAAGCCGATATCCCTTTTGCAAGGTTTGATAGCCCATGAATATGCATTGTCTTGCATGAGGTGCCATCTTATCTCTATGTCCTACTGTAGTCACATAACATAGACACCCAAAGACTCTGAGATGACTCAGATCCAGTTTCCTTCCATATAATAGCTCAAAAGGTGCCTTTCCTTTTAGAATGCGTGACGGCGTGCGATTGATCAGGTATGCTGCTGTGACCACACAATATCCTTAAATATTTTCAGGAATAGACGCTTGGAATTTAAGTGCATGTGCCACTTCTAAGAGATGACGATGCTTTCTCTCAACAACTCCATTTTGCTGTGGTGTATAGGTATAGGAACTCTCATGCATTTTCTTATATTGATGTTGAATGTGGTCGGGTCAGTCGAACGTTTCCTTGGCTGCCTCTAATTCATTCCACAGAGCTGAGAGCTTGTTGTATATTGTTGCGACGGTCATATTCCCTTGTTTCAAATCTGAGATCTGTTGTGTTGAGAGAAAAGATTTTAACTTGATCAAGTTTTCCATACATCTCTTTTATATTTTCCTACATTTTCTTCAAGTCCTCCGTTGAGGGAAATCCGGCCGCAACTTCAGGTGTGATGCAATTTCCAGTCCAGGTCCTGACTAATTGGTTGCATTTCCTCCAAAGCTGTGTCATTCGCTCGTCAGATGGAATCGGGAATGTTCTGTCTGTTGGAGAAAACTTCCTTGAGTGTTTTGAAGTTGACAAAACATTTTCATCAGTCTAGTTTGAAGACTTGCAGACTCTTTTATCAAAGTTTGAAGACTTTTAGACTGTTAGACTCAAGACCCAAAGTCTATCTTCATCGATAGTTTCTAGACCGTCGAAGAAGGCTTATCTAGAACTGAATGTTTCATTAAGGATTTGATTCTATCGACTGGAGAAAATCTCTTGGTTGGATACAGTATGTCGGAATCCATTATTCAAATTAAGATTGATTCAAGGATTTTGGATCCGTTGATTGGTGAAGTATACTTGGAAGGTTCTACTTATGGAAACTTAGATCCTGATTGTATGGGCAAGCAAGATTGGTGGGCTATCGTCATATTCCTTAAATAGCTCGAAATCTTCCTAATTGATTCTATCCAACGGGTAGATTGGAAGAATTCATTTGGTAAGTGCCAACGGGTGTTATGGCATGAAGGAGTATATAAAGAAGACGTTCCAGTTGTTCGAGTGTGTGCGCGATAGAAGAATTCCAAAGTCTGAAGCTCCTTGTTCTTAGTCAATTAAATTGTTGAGCGAAATCTTGTACTCAAAAGAGAGTCTATATCTTTGTGAGACCTTGAGGAAGTGTAGTAGAGTCTCTACACTGTGGAATCAAGGAAGAGCTTTACTGTAACAACTCTTTTAATTCATAGTGAAATTTAGCCAGTGGGCTGTCAGTGCAGAAGAGTGGACGTAGGCTTGGATTAAGCCGAACCACTATAAACTTTGTGTTCTTATTCTCTTCTCTACGCTCTTTTACTTTGATCGTAATTCATTTTGTCTGCAAGAGCCTAACTTCCTTTTCATCATTGTTGATTATTATTGCACACTTATCTCGGAAATTTGTTTTTACACCTATTCACCTCCCTTTAGGTGCTCGTACTAGCTTTCACAATTGGTATCAGAGCTTGTGTACTCACTTAAGTTGAAGTGTTTTACTTCAGAGTTAAAGATCCATGACTAGTGTGTTGGCTCCAAGACTGGTTGAAGGGCAAAGCAATACCAACCGCCTTATTTTGATGGAAAGGAATACAACATATGAAAAAACAAGATGAAGGCCTTCCTAAGATCAAAGGATCCTTTGGAATGAGATGTGGAATGAGATGTGGTAGACAAAGGAATCATTCCTAAAGCTGCACCAGTCTCAGAAAGAAGAAAAGAAGTCATTGAGTCTAGTGAAATGACTCAAGAAGAGATAACAAAGAGACAAGCTCTTAATGCAAAAGCAATTTATTCTTTATATTGTGCATTATCTCCTTCTGAATATAACAGAATATCTTCTTGTGTAACAGCTAAAAAAGTCCGGGATAGATTACACATCACCTATGAAGGAATTGATCGAGTGAAAGAAACCAGAATCAACATTATGCTCAATCAATACGAAGCATTCAAGATGAAATCAGGAGAATCTATCATTGACATGTTTAGTCGTTTTACAGAAATTGTGAATGGTTTTGAATATCAAGGTCAACCAATTTTTGGACCTATGAAGGTAAACAAACTACTACATGGATTGTCCAATGATTGGAATCACATAAAGACTTCAATAAGAGAGACACAAAGAATCATCTCACTCTCTGTTGACGAATTGGTTGGGACTCTCCAGTCTTATGAAGTGGAGCAAATCAATGAAGATGAAGATCCCAAAGGTAAGAAATCCATTGTATTAAAATCTAATGATGATTCTGATGTCACAAATTCTAAAGACGATATGGATGATGAAGAGCTTGCTCTCGTGATAAGAAGATTCAGAAAACTAAACAGAAAGGGGAGAAGATTCAATCCGAAGAAACAAAGTTTTCA
Organism: Eucalyptus camaldulensis; assembly: GCA_019915185.1. NCBI lineage: Eukaryota > Viridiplantae > Streptophyta > Magnoliopsida > Myrtales > Myrtaceae > Eucalyptus > Eucalyptus camaldulensis. The sequence goes on from JAHSVA010000010.1 coordinate 32,559,401, forward strand.
AAAGCAACAGACTAAGTCAGTTGAGGATGATGAATCTAATAAAGATATAGTCTGCTTTGAATGCAAGAAAAAGGGACACATCAGACCCAACTGTTTCCTTCTGAGGAAAAAGAAAGGAAAAGCTAAGAAATATTGAAAGTCACTTAAAGCAGAAACTTGGAGTGATACAGAATGTGAGGAAAGTAATGATGATTATGTCAATATTTGTCTCATTGCATAATCAGACTCTGATTTAGACTCCGAGACAGACTCAGATTCAGACAATGAAATCGAGGTAAGTAATTTGAAAATCTTTGCTAAAGTCTCTAGATACATTGATGAATTGTGTCTTAGTCTCAAAACTTATCTCAAAAGGATTTCCGAACTTAAAAGAGAAAATTCTGCACTGAAACAATAGGAAAATGTTTGGAAAGAAAATGTCAAAAGTTTAGACAAAAGTGTTATTACTTTGAAAGAAAATACATACAATCTTTCAAAAGAAAATGCATTCTTGAAAAATGATATCTCAAGTATTTCTAAAAGATTTTCTATAGGAACTGAGAAACTTGAAAGAATCCCTTCAGCACAAAGACCTTACTTCAACAAATCAGGTTTAGGAACGACTGCTGAAACCGTTCCTCTAATTGATTATCCTAAAGTGAAGGAAAGAATTAAGCAAAGACCTACAACAGATTCTTACAAAAATCATTTCCAAAAAGTTTTTGTAGAACCAATAGGTCGTAGTGCTTTTAAATGTTCTAAGTGCAATAGCTTAAATCATTTTGAAAAAGAATGTCCTATGGTTTGGAAACCTGTTAAGAAGGTATGGGCAAAGACCGTATATTACACTAACACCAATGGATCTAAGAAAATATGGGTACCAAAGAAAGCTCGAGTCTCTTTTCTAAATGCAGGTCACTATCAAGAAAAAGGTTAAATGGTACTTGGATAGTGGATGCTCAAGACATATGATAGGAGACTCAAATTGCTTCATAAAGCTTGTACAAGTTAATGGTGGAAAAGTTTCTTTTGGAGGAAATAGCAAAGGAAGAATTGTGGGATACGGAACTGTAAAGATTGAAAGCCTCACGATCAGTAATGTTACTTTAGTAGAAGGACTCAACTACAACTTACTGAGCATCAGTCAGCTGTGTGACATTGGTTTCAAAATCAACTTTCAAGAAGGAATATGTTCAAGAACCAGTAAAGATTCCTCTCAGTTTTTCAGGGGGCGAAGACATGGGAATATCTACCTTTTGGATATAAAACCAGATGAAACCTAATGTCTAATCTCAATTCAAGAGGAAGCAAACTTATGGCACATAAAACTTGGGCACATCAACATGAAGCAAATAACCAAAATCTCAGCAAAGAAGCTTGTTCGTGGACTACCCAAACTGACATATCAAAAGTCCGATCTATGCACACCATGTGTGTTGGGAAAACAGATAAGAAACTCATTCAAACCAATAAAACAAGTATCCACTAATCGTGTACTGCAGCTCCTGCACATGGATCCCTTTGGATCAATCATAACTCAGAGCATTGGAGGTAAGAAATACCACCTAGTAATTGTGGATGACTACTCACGATTCACTTTGGTATATTTCCCGGTAAGTAAGTCTGAAACATTTTCCTATTTTATAAAGTTTGCTAAAAAGGTCTAAAATGAGAAAGGATATGTTATTTCAAGTATACAGACAGATCATGGAGACAAGTTTGAAAATCAAGACTTTACAAAATTTTATGATGAATTTGGTTTTCAGCATGTGTTCTCTTCACCATATACTCTAGAGCAAAATGGAGTCGTGGAAAGAAAGAATAGGTCGCTTCAAGAAATGGCTAGAACTCTTTTAATTGAAAGTAACATCTCTTCTCGTTTTTTGGGCTGAAGTAGTTTCTACAGCGTGCTATATTATTAATAGAGTCTTTCTAAGGCCTATTCTAGAGAAAACTCCTTATGAGTTATTCAAAGGAAAAAAAAAAGCCAATTGTTTCATATTTTCATGTATTTGGATGTAAATGTTTTATCTTGAAAAATGCAAACTATACATCAAAAAGAGGGAAACTTACAAACTATACAATTAAAAGAGATTGTTACATTTGGATGTAAGTTTGAAGAAAAATCAGATGAAGGTATCTTCCTTGGATATTCTATTATAAGCAAAGCTTACAAACTATACATCAAAAAGACTCAATCTATGGAGGAATTGATGAATGTCAAATTTCAAGGCTTTATGCAAAATGAATCGATTCAGACTCAACTTGAAGAATCTGAACCTGGTCCAGACTCTACAAAGTCTAAATCTCCAGAAGCAGCTCAGACTTCAGAAGACCAGCAACAAATGATTATTGAAGATTCAAATGAGAAAAATGATCAACAATATGACAAATCAACCAGCAATTGGAAGCATAAGTCTAGTCATCCCAAAGATCTCATTATTGGTTATATAATGAAGGAATTCGCATAAGATCCAAAAAGACGTGAAGAGTCTAGTGCCGTGGCTCTTATTTCTGAAATAGAACCCAAAAGCATAGAAGAAGCTTTAATTGATGAAAGCTGGCTTGAAGCTATGCAAGAAGAACTTAGGCAATTCAGTATTAATGATGTTTGGGAATTGACTCCTAAACCAAAGGAAAAATCCATCATATGAGCTAAATAGTTTTTCAGGAACAAGATGAACGAGAAAGGAAAAATTGTAAGAAACAAAGCAAGACTCGTGGCCAAGGGATATACACAAGAAGAATGGATAGACTATGATGAGACTTACGCGCCAGTAGCAAGGTTAGAAGCAATTAGATTATTACTTGCTTTTGCTTGTCATAAGAATTTCAGGTTATTTCAAATGGACGTCAAAAGTGCTTTTCTAAATGGATTTATCCAAGAGGAAGTCTATGTGGAACAACCACCCAATTTTGAAGACCCAAGGAAACCAGACTCAGTATTCAGATTGAAAAAGGTTTTATATGGTTTAAAGCTAGCACCTCGAGCTTGGTACGACAGACTAAGTAAGTTTTTAATTCAAAATGGATTTTTCAAAGGTAAAGTAGATACTACATTGTTTATCAAAAGCGAAAGCAAAAGTTTTCTACTTGTACAAATTTATGTTGATAATATCATTTTTGGATCATCTAATGAAAATCTGTGCGAGAAATTTTTTAAGTCCATACAGGATGAATTTGAAATGAGCATGATGGGGAACTAACCTTATTTCTCGGGCTTCAAGTGAAACAACTGAAGGAGGGAAACTTTATTCATATATATATATGCTAAAGAACTTGTCAAAAAGTTTGGACTGGAGAATTGCAAAAAGACTTATATACCAATGTCAAGTTTTTTGAAGTTGGACAAAGATGAAGGAGGAAAAAAAGTTGACCAGAAGCTATAGAGGAGTATCATTGGTTCGCTTCTTTATTCTAACTGCTTCTAGACCTGACATTTTGTTTAGTGTTTGTATTTGTGCAAGATTTCAATCAAACCCTAAAGAATCTCATCTAAGTGCTGCAAAGCGTGTTATCAAATACATTGCCTCAACTTCAAATTTGGGTCTCTGGTATCATAAAGAAGGAGACTTCACTCTTCATGGATACTCAGACCCGGACTTAGCTGGATGCAGAGTTGATAGAAAGAGCACATCGGACACCTATCAACTACTTGGAAATAGGATAGTGTCTTGGTTTTCAAGGAATCAAACTACCGTAGCTCTTTCTACAGTAGAAGCAGAATATGTAGCTCTTGGAAGTTGTTCACAAATTTTGTGGATAAAACAACAGCTAAGAGACTTTAGAATTGGAGATTCATGCACTAAGATCAAATGTGACAACACTAGCGCAATCAATCTCACCAAGAATCCGATTCTTCACTCAAGAGCAAAACATATAGAGATTCGACATCATTTCATTAGAGATCATGTTCAAAATGGAGAAGTTTTGATTCAGTTTATTGATTCAAAGAACCAACTGGCGGATATATTTACAAAGCCTTTGGAGAAAAATCAATTTGAAGTTATTTGTTCTAGACTTAATATCTTAAAATCTGAGGAAGTTCAGACTCAGGATTGAAAGCCTAAAGACACTTAGACTTAGACGATCAAGATTTATGAATGTAAGTTACTTCTATCTGGAAACTTATCTCTCGAATCAAATCTTGAAAAGGTACGATCATCTATCTGTAATTGATTGATGTTATTTCCTCAATTTTCGTGATTATTACAATCCTTCCTTTTTGAAAAAGAAGTAATTTTTTAAATGACCGTTATCTAATTTTTGAAAAGGCAGTTATTTTTAAAAGGCATTTTTATATTTCCTTTTTACGACGTTCCGTATGCCTCGCTTTGACTGCCTTATATACTGTTGGTTCTTCTTTGTTTTACTCACAAAAACCCTAAGAGAGCATAGATCTTCCATTTATGTCTTCTTCTCTTGTTTAATCCTCGAAAAGTTTTCATCTTTCTTGGGAAACAAGCTTGGAATCTCTCAAAAACAGTGAAAGATGTCGTCTCAAAGAAAGTCTTCGAGGATCGCGAACAGGGGACCACAACAAATGCATGAGGGACCTACGCACTTTGATCTCACCGAGGAAAAAAAATCTCCTAGACAGTATCAAAGCCCACAACATTCTCAGCAGTGTCCATCTCCTCCATCTAGACCTCCGAATGTTGCACATCGAGAAGAGGAAGAAATCATCGAAGATGCAGAACCCGTAAGAACTCATAAGCCTGCTTTTACCTATAAGCTTTATCGTGCTTTGAAAAGGAGCGGTACTCCGTTGAACTATATTGATGAATTTTTGAAAGACAAAGGGTATAGAAATGAAGCCTTCTTTTTACGTACAATGGAACGATCGGGAATTGCCCCTGCGGGGTTAGCAGAAGAAGCATTGGCAAATATCCCAAGTGATCCACGTGTTGGAGGGCTGAGTCAACCTGATGGGAATGATGATGATAGGATGTACAGTTGGTTTAAACCTAGAATAGGTGTTGCGGCAAAAATCCATAGCAAAAGGACAGATTTGTTTCGCTCAGAGGAACACAAGCAATTGTACTCTAAGTTGCTAAAGCGTGGTGTGATTAACCCTAGAAGCATGGATTTTGATTTTCTTGATTCTCTAAATGTCAAGCTGAGAGAGAAATTCAATCTTCTTCAACTGGAACGGTTTTGTTCTAAATCGACAGAGGCTCATGCTGAACTCACTACTTACTTCTATTCGAATATAAGTTTCTTGGATGCAAATAGATTCTCTTTCAGTGTTCAAGATCAAAACTATGTGGTTGACATGAATACATTGGCTGATGTGATTGGGGTTGAAAGAGGGAGATGTCAACCAATCAGTGTGTCTATTAGTCGAGCAACGATAGAGCTTGTTCAAGATAGAACAACGGAAGGAAAGATTTCCTATTCAAGGATGAATGCATCCAACATATTGCTTCACAAGATAGTGATCAACTGCCTCAGACCAAAATCAACTTCAAAGACTAACGTTTCAAACTTGGAGGTAAAGCTGATGTATGCCATCAATGCTGGCAAAAAGTTCTCTCTTCCACACACTATTATGTTTCACATGTACAGAATGATGGTGAAGGACAAGGGTCAACTTTCTTACTCAGTACTTGTGACCAAGTTATTCAGACATTTGTACATTCAGCCTCCTCGGATTCTTTGTATTCGAACATGCGATCAAATGGTGGTGGGACTGAAAATGGTCTCTAAAATGCGTCTGAATGAACTTAACAAGGCTTTGGAGTAATTCAAGGTTAAAACCCCTATCAAGACTCACCCAGTCTCTTTGGCTACAAAGCAGAAAGGGAAGGAGCCCATGGTTGCTCCATCGAAGAAAATAAGAGCACTCATCTTGGAAGATGAAGAGGATGAGGATGATATCACCATTTCTGCACTTGCATTGAAGAACCTGAGTCGTTCTATTCCAGAGACAAAGGAGAGACAGGAACAAGACAAGGATGAGATAGAACAGAGGACTGGAGAGAGAGAAGAATTGGAGAAAGAAGCAGAGGAGGAAAGGATTGAGGAAGAAGAAGAAGAGGGCAGAGGAGAACAAGCAAAAGTAGAGCATGAGGAATATTTTTTTCCACCTAAAGGCATTGAAACAGGGGGAGATCCTGAGAAAAGAGGTATGTCCTCATTTGCTACCACCAGTGAAGGAGTAAGTCGTTCTCCAGCAGATCCAGAGGACATCTATGCCTCTCAATTTCCTGAGGAGGGACATGATGTTTCATCGCTCAATCTGCGTGATCATGCTGATTTGCCATCATTTGCCAATACACCATCTGATCGATCAGAAGCCAGTACTCAGACTAATAATTCAGCAAACTTTCGCAGAGTGCTTGATGTTCTCTTGGAGATGCGAGGCCAAATTTATGCTCTGGGATGCGAAGTATAGAACTTGCAAAATGCAGGTCAAACCTCTTTAGTTTCTTTTCATGATCAACTCCATGCCCTTGCTCTTCAAGTTCAAGCAAATGCTAAGGGTGAAGATGTGGCTCAACTGAAGGAGGATTTGAAAAAGCTGGAAGGGATTGTCCAGTCAATGGGAGATTTCCAGCTTGTTCGTGTTCCCAAGCAATCATAATTTCATTCTCTTTTCATCTCTACATTTTTAATGTTGACAAAAAAGGGGGAGAGATGTGTGCAGATTTGAGATTTAAACTCTTGAACTCTTGACTTTTACTTTTGTGACTTTTGTATTTGATTGACTTTACTTTTGTGTTTGGCTGTTTGGATTTGGACTAGATTTGGATTTAACTATTTAAACGTTTGTTTATCTTAAGCGTTACTGGAGTTTCATAGCAAAGATAGTTGCTCATTTACAAGACTAACCTACTTTCTGTGGATGTAGATTTTAATGTTATCTTCACTAAGCCAATTATCTTTAATGAGATATTCATGTTTGCTTAAGTATTGTTTTTGCAAGTCAAAGTTATCCAAATCTGTAGGAAAGTTTTGTCACCATCAAAAAGGGGGAGATTGTTGGAGAAAACTTCTTTGAGTGTTTTGAAGTTGACAGAAAGTTGCCATCAATCTAGTTTGAAGACTTACAGACTCTTTCATCAAAATCTAAAGACCTCCGGACTACCAGACTCAAGACCAAAAGTCTATCCTTATTGACAGTTTCTAGACCGTCGAAGAAGGCTTATCCAGAACTGAATGTTTCATTAATGATTTGATTCTATCGACTTGAGAAGATCTCTTGGCTGGATACAACATGTCGGAATCCATTATTCAAATTAAGATTGATTCAGGGATTTTGGATCTGTTGATTGTCGAAGTATACTTGAAAGGTTCTACTTATGAAAACCTAGATCCTGATTATATGGGCAAGCAGGATTGGTGGGCTATTGTCATATTCCTTAAATAGCTCGAAATCTTCTTAATTGATTCTGTCCAACGGGTAGATTGGAAGAATTCTTTTGGTAAGTGCCAACGGGTGTTATGGCATAAAGGAGTATATAAGGAAGACGTTCCAGTTGTTCGAGTATGTGCATGATAGAAGAATTCCAAAGTCTGAAGCTCCTTGTTCTTAGTCAATTAAATTGTTGAGCGAAATCTTGTACTTAAAAGAGAGTCTATATCTTTGTGAGACCTTGAGGAAGTGTAGTAGAGTCTCTACACTATGGAATCAAGGAAGAGCTTTATTGTAACAATCTCTTTTAATTCATAGTGAAATCCAGCCAGTGAATTGTCAGTGCGGAAGAGTGGACGTAGGCTTGGATTAAGCTGAACCACTATAAACTTTGTGTTCTTATTCTCTTCTCTACGCTCTTTTACTTTGATCCTAATTCATTTTGTCTGCAAGAGCCTAACTTCCTTTTCATCATCTATTGTTGATTACTGTTGCACACTTATCTCGGAAATTTGTTTTTACACCTATTCACCCCTCCTCTAGGTGCTTGTATTAGCTTTCACATTGTCGATGAAAACTTCTTTATCCTTCGTTACTAGTGCCTGCTGAAATTTGCACGACCAACTTGAATAATTGTCTGCACCTATTAGTTGCTGACTGATGATTTTTAGCTCTGGTCCGTCGTCATTTGTTATATAAAGGGGATCGTCGGATTCCGGCCGGCCACTAGTAGCGAGGATCTGATACGGAAAGAAACCTAGTGCAAGATTCGGGTAGAGATTTGTGCCCTAACCCAAACCGCTCAACCCAAATCCATGATCTGCATTGTGAAAACCCAGGTAGGGATTTGCTCCCATACCCAGTCCAGTCGATCTGCCCATCTAGTCCGGGCCGATGGTTGGATTTGCCCCATTGTTGGTTGGTAGACCTCTATTAGCTCTCGCGCTGCTTTGGTAGTCAGGCGATGATGCATTGGCGATCGGCCCATGGTACCATGGATACGGCATCTATTGGTAAGGGTAGCCCATGAAGGGTTGCCCCAGATTAGCCCGAGCCTACTACTACCATTGCACGTGTTGAGGTTAAGTCTAGATCTGGCTTTCCTGTTGTTCTGATGTAGGAATCACAACGAACGAATCTTTTTCTCCCAAGGTTTGCAATGATGCTTCTCCTGCAGATTGGTCGACTGGAGTTGAGGTAAGATCTTGCGGCTTTGCCATGGTTAATAGAAAATTGATTCCTCTGGCAACTCCTTCTGCAGATGAGGTTCCTCACTTAGGCAATCAAAGCTTTGATTTCTATGGCAACACTTCTCTGGAATTTGGAGTTCCTTATGAGGTAATTGGAGCGGAAGCAAAAAATTTAGTTCAAAACCACATATGGCTCCGATACCATGTCACAAAAGAAGATGAAGAAGAAGAAGGTCTTCTGGATTCATGAGGAAAATAGAAGACGTAGAAGAAAAATTGTTTCTTCATTCTATATTGTAATTTTTGTACATCCTGATTTAATTACAAAGAAAGAATTACTAAAAGGAAATTAGATATTCTCCTAACTTTCTAATCCTAAAATAAACTTGATTCCCTATTGAAACAAATCTACTAAATCATATCTTCCAACAGGAAGGAATCGTCGTTAGGATTGTAGAAAAGGGAGGAGTGGCTCCTGGGGGTGGTGCTGGTGCAGGACTTGCGGATGTTTAATGTATATGTGCTTACAAAGCGATGATGATTGAGTTTAAGGCAAAACCCCACGTAGTTTTAATGTGCCTCTTAAACTTAGTCTCTCACCAGAGATGTGACCTTTGTACAGAGTAGCAAGAACAAGCGGACCTAAACCAATCGATGTACCTTCGGCAAGACTAGAAGCAACAACGGGGAGGTCCTGAGATACTTGGAAAGCCGAATAAAAGATGTAATTGGAAAGCTAGAAGAGCGAAAAAAAACGGGACATCGTCATCGAGAGACTCGAGGAGTTCAGGAGGACCAACATCTCTGACAGGTGTACCAGAAGGAAGAAAACCAACTATAGCATAAGCATCCGGAAGAGTGATCGACACAGCACCCCACAGGAAAAGAAACAGTTGGTTGATGGAGACCAAAATTGATGGCGACACCCAAAAGACCTAGGTTTAAATCCCAGCTGAAACCGCTAAATTGGAGAGCAGTGTCGATGCTGGCCTTTTCCCAAATAGTATTCCAACACCGGACTTCATCCTCGAATACCATATGTAGAAATCAATTTCAAATGAAGGGAAACCCCTGAATCCTGAAGGCTTACTAATCCAAACATCTACTATAGAAGATCTCTGGATGGGAAACAATTCCCCGCTCCTTCGAGGAAAACAAGGTATAAGCGATGCAGGCATTTGAAAATGATTTTAAGACAAGGATCAAGGACGATTGCATCGGGATAATTAGCAATCACATTCAGAATATCAAGATAGCAATTTTTGTGATGCTCATCTTCTCGTAAACTGTCGAACTTAACGATATAGTCTGCGGGAGAATAACTGGGAGGATCAGGAGCCATAGAGAATAGTGAAGCTTAAGACGTTAACTCAAAAGGCCATGGACTTTTCGACCAGACAAAGGATCTAGGGCTCAAGGTTGAAGATCAATGGAGTATAAAAATCAAATCTTTTTATGAATATATACTTTCTCAGAATAGACGGCAATTCAAAGGACGGTGATTCAAAAAGATGCAATCCATAATGATGACGATCCGTGGGCCGAGTCAAACAAGACAAGTTAGGAAGCGTCAGAGGGACAATACGCATCCCGGCACTGGTCATAGAATAGACATGGATGCCTAAGGTATTTCTTTAAAAGAAATTAAAATTACCTCTTAAATCTTTTAAAATGGAGCATATATTTACTAAAAAATAGCCAAACTATCGATATGAGAAGACACATTATTAGAACATGAAAACCTAATGAGAAGGTGACCCATTGTTGACAACTAAAATTGGCATCAATGTTGGCACATATTGATTGCCACCAGCCGATTGACGACTGTTGACACCTAAATTTTGGCGACCCATTTAAACATTTAAAAAAATTAGGGGTTAATTTTATCCCTGAAAAAATAAAATCACATGGCATATAGTCTAGGAACATTTTTGTTTATTTTATTGGACCGACAGCGAGTGCAAAACTTTTCACATATTCCGTTCAGATTCTTCACACATTTAGACAATATACACTAAATGATGTATTTTGGAGCAAAAAGGAAAATTTTGGATAGAATATGTGAAAAATACAAAAGGAGAATATTGCACAAGGTGGATATGTCTCAACGATATATTTAGAGGTATCATGCGAGAATAAAAAGGAAAAAATATATACCGTAACTATACATTTTTTAGACCTATATAATACCTCGCATGCAATTTGTTTGGGGAGGCCACACATATCAATCCACACGGCCATACAAAGGGGAGCTTCTCTAGGGTTCGTCGAGAAAAGAAAAAAAAAGTCAGAGAAAAGGGAAAGGAGAGATTGGACGTGAGAACGGGGGGGGCACAAGAGAAAAAGTGCGCAGAGGAAAAGAGAGAAGGGACGTGCAGCAGAGGGGGAAAGAGAAAAAGAAAAAAGAAAAAGAAATAACTGAAAAGACTTCTACTGTTCATCTTCTCCGAGGGTTTTGCTGCACTGCCGGTCCCTGCATCGCTGGTCTTCGGTCTGCATCACCTCCGCTGCGTCTCCTGCCGGACCGAAACCTACCGGTCACCACCGCGCCTCCCGAGCTCCCCTGCTGAACCGCCTCCACGAGCAGCACCGCCGCTCCGCCCGAGCCCGAGACGACGCCGAGTTGCCCCTGCCGAGCCGTTCCATCCTCTGCTGTAGCGCCTCCGGCTCCCTCGCTGCGACCCAGCGCCGACGACCGCCGTGCACGACTTCCTCCCGCGACGCCAGCGACCCCCGAAACCTGCCGGCCACCACCGCGCCTCCACGAGTTCCCCGACGCCGCTCGGAGCCGAACCCTCTGCACAGCACTTGCTGTTCGCAATTGGCAGTGACCCGCGAGTCCCCCACGCCGGTCTCCGCCGTTCCTCTTGTTGCCGGAGCTCTTCCACCACCGGTTTGCCCTCGCCGGAACCCTAGCCAACGAGCTCTCCTCGCCGGAACCCTTCGCCGGAGTCCCAAACCGGTGGTCAAGATTTTCTTTTATTAAAAAAGGAAAAAAATCGAATTAGGTAGATTTGCTTTATTTTATTAGGCTGAATTATTTTATCTTATCTTATTTTATATCTTGGTTTCTTTGTTTGAAATATTTCTCTATGCATAATTGGAAATCTCAATATGTCACTTGATTCGCAACCACGCCGTGATTTTTTATTTCATCTATAAGGCTTTAGATGAAATAATTAATCAAGTAGGAGTAAAATTGATAATTTGATCTTTAAGGCTTAAGATCAATTTATCGATTTTATTAGCGAAATATTATCTCTTGATCCGAATGATGTGCGATTTTTGATGATTTTGAATGAATTGTCTCGTTTTAATTGCCTTGTTTATCTCGAGCTATATTTGAGTTAGAATATTGCATGTCTTAGGGTTTACATGTTTAGAATAGGAATTTTATTTCAAATTTGAGAAAAAATCAAAAAAATCCAAATTCAAATAAATCAATTTAGGTTGCTAGATTTTAATTGCATGCTTAATTACTTGGCAATTATTAATTTCGAAATTTAAAAAAGAAGAAAGAAAACAAAAACACAATAAAAAATAATCATACACTTGTCATGTAGAATTAGGGCATATTTTGCATGTCATTGCATAATAGGGTTAAATGGCACTTAGTTTAATTTAGATCATTTTTTTAGTTATTATAAGTTTAGGCATTTTTAGATATATTGCATTTTAGGATTATTTAGGTTAAGATCATATTTTAGTTTAAATTATGATATGGCTCAACCTAATTCCTAATATAAATTAAATAGGATCTTAATCTAATTAGGTAATTTTTACATTTCACCAAATTTCGAATTTCATGAAAAATACAAAAAAATGTCATAGGTTAAATTAGTTTTATTATTTATGATAAAATGCATTCTTTTAGGAAAAAGAAAAAATGTCATATGCACATCATTAGGGCTAGATTCATTGGGATGCATGTCATTTAGTATTTTTGCTAGGCCTATTTAATTAGAAATTGCATGTCATTAAAATTAGGTCATTTAGTTAATATTGCATTGCATATTGCATGATTTTCATTGAAAAAGTGAAAACAAATAAAAAAGGAAATTGCGTGTTAATTAGAAACCATATCTAGGGTTGTTGATGCGGTTTTTAACTTAACATTGCAGATGCTTTCGTTGCTTTGAGGTAAGTGTTTGCAATTTATTTATTATTTATCTTGGTGTTAAATTGGTGGTTTGTGCACGCGCATGGTAACCTCACATGTTAGGGAAATAGATTTAAAATAAACCCAAGCTGCTTGCAAAAAATATTTTTTCAAAATAAAAGAAATGGTACCGAAAGGGCGTTAGAGAAATTTAGCGTAATCAAGTCCCCATACCCAAATCTCTGGTCCGTAGGAATAAAGTAAATCTCCCGTTATTTTATTTGGGTTTCTAATCGACCCACCAAAAAAATAGATTAGCGGCGACTCCTGATTGAAAATCATTTGCATGTTAAGAACTTGAACCTAAGTCGCGAATTGGTATGGGCTTGGGAGAGCCCGAATTAAGTCTAAGCTTAACAATCCATTAGCCAAAACCCTAGGTGGTTCAAACCCCGAAAAAATAGGTCGCGACAACGACCTACAACAACGTTTGGTCGAAGACAATTGACATCAATAAGTGGCCAAAATGTCAGGGGAAAACGAATTCATAGGAAGCATCAAGATATGGTTAATGGATCAAAGTTATTGAGAAGTAAAGTAATCGAGATCACGGAGTAATTGGTATGCATCTATTTTAGGAATAACAACATAAAAAATGGATTATGGTATCATGAGAACATTGGCACAAGACTTTCCGAAGGAATTGCTCAAAAGCAATTACGACACAACCATTATAAATATCATTGACTAACGGAAAATTTCTTTGATAGTCCTCATCGAATACTAAATTTTTAATTTTTAGATTGATGTATGCGAACTCACATTAAGTATTTTTACTAATAAATAATTATGCAAATAATGGAAGCAGATGTGGGCTTGGCATAAACTGGTGGAGGTTCAAGACAAAACCGAAGTCTCCTCATCGATTATTTTTATTTTTATTTTTAATTTATTTTTTATAATTAAATGTGGCATGAGACAAGCATATGGTACATTCTCACCAAATGGTCTTCCTTTATTTAAGAAGACGACTAATATCTCTTGGTTTTGACCAAATGGCTCAATCCACAATCTGCCATTGCACGGTCGTGTGGTTTAAGAGAAACGAAGGTAGAGAAGCGTCAGATATGGCGGACTGGAATTGAGAAATGTTTTTCCCCATCAGTGGTAGTCCACCATCAAGATTCAAGACTCAGCAACAGAAGCGTCAGATATGGAGGGCTGGAATAGAAGGAACGTGGTGCGACACTTCTAACATGTTTAGATTCTTCAGCAATGACCCTTACATCACGCTCCTCCGTGAACTGCCACGCCCACTTTCGGTCCTCGACAGTCGGCCATATGTCTATACCGATGAACTCGTCGCCCTTGCCAGCGGTCGCCGTCATTTGACCCTCTTGGCGACCTCCTTGCAAGCGTGTGAGTGAGGCATGAGCACTTTAATATACACCATAACCCCTAGTCCTAGTCGATATCACGACCTCTAGTTCCTAATTGAAGAAATTTAAGATGGAAGAAAATATAACAATCAAGTATTTCATATTTTAGCATTACCAATATGGATTATTGATATGGATCAAGACATCGTAATTCTTCTGTCATTGAGAAATGTTTTTCCCATCAGTAGTAGGTCACCATCAAGATTCAAGACTCAGCAACAGAAGCGTCAGATATGGCGGGCTGGAATAGAAGGAACGTGGTGCGACACTTCTAACATGTTTATATTTCTCAAGAACTCTCCAGTCCACCCAGAATGGGACAAAAAACAGAAAAAAAATGACACCTAGATAGGGAAAATATTATTGTCCAAAACAACAAGCTACGACTCCATGCCCTAATGAAGGATATCTAAAAGCCATATGAAGTATGCATTCGGTAAAAGTCCATAAAGAAAACGACAAGAAAGCACTAGGTTTAGCTGCTGACGCCATAGATAATTCACTCAGACGCTTCTCTGACCTCGTCCACGAAGGCCCTAAGGTTCTTGTCGGAAGACCCACCTTCCTTCGCAGCCTCCCTCGCCAAATCCCTAAATTTCTGGGCATTCCTTCTCATCTCATCTCCCTCCTTTTCATCTCCCATCACCAGCTCCAAGCACCTCCTCATCTCGTCGCTCTCCACCAGGCCTTGCTCGTTGGGCGTCACCTTCACCCCGGTCCTCCACACGTCCGTGACGAGCTTCGCGTTCGTCTGCTGATCACCCCACTGCGGGAACGCCACCACGGGCACCCCGCAGACCAAGCTCTCTGATGTGGAGTTCCACCCGCAGTGTGTCACGAAGCACCCCACCGAATGGTTCGACAGGACCTCCACTTGCGAGCACCAGGGCACTATCATCCCTAGATTTTCCAGTTCTTCTTCGCAGCTCAATCTATCCTCGTCTCTCTCTTCTTTCCCGCTTGTCCGGATGACCCACAAGAATGGCCGACCAGCCTCTACAAGCGCTCGTGCCATTTCCTCCTTCTGTGGCTTCGATAGCACGGAGATGCTCCCAAACGACAGGTAGATCACTGACGCCTTTGGCTTCGTGTCCAGCCACTCGATGTAGCCGCTTGAGCTCTTGAAGAGGTCGCCCCCGAAAGAAGTGTCCGATGGATCTTGCCCGTCCAAAAATGCGGACGGGATCAGCGGCCCGATCCCAATCACCTTAAACTTATCGATAGCCCGTATGGCGTCTGGTTCCAGCGCATCGAAGGTGTTTGCCAGCACCCTTGGATTGGCCTCCTCGAGTAGTATCTCGAAATGACGCTGGAAAAGGGGGAGGGTGAAGTTGTACTCATCTTTAGAATTGCAAAATGAGGGTATGTCGCTGGCCATGAGAGGCGGCAACCCAGGCAATTGGATTGGCAGCGAAGGATTGTCGCCCGTGCTTCGAATAAGATCCCCGTAGCCAAGGAAGTAATAATAGTAGAAGTCCAAAACAGTGGCCGGTTGAATCCAAACAAGCGTCGAAGGAATACCATGAGAACGAGCGACATCAGCAACCCACGGAAGGACGGTGGTGTAGAATACACCCAATAATCGCAGACCGTTCTCAAGGTTCGAGGCGATGAGATCGCTTAAAGTCTCCGATCCTCGTCGCTTGAGGTCGTCCATGTATACCTCGATATCTTGCCCTTCTTTGACACCTTCGTCGTAGCCATCAGAGAAGCTGGCGAAGGATAGCCCCTCGGGAAGAGATTTCGACTCGGCCATGCGGAGGTGGGCACGAATGGCAGTGGCGAAGGTCACGTGAGCGCCAACACGCACCAGACGCTTGGCGAATTGGAGGGACGGGTTTATGTGGCCCTGGCCGGGGAAGGTCACGAGGAGGATGTGCGGAGGTGCCATGGACGAGGATCGAAGAAATTCTTTGGAAATAGTAAGGACGCCGAGGCAGCACTCGACAGGAGATATGCGGTATGTGGATGGGAGAGGATCAACGAGGAGATTAAGGTGGAGACTGTCCGTTATAAATAAGGACGTCTGTGAAACTATTACGTCTCGACAGGAGATACGCTGTATGTGGATGGGAAAGGATTAACGAGAAGATTAAGGGTGCGTTTGTTTATGTTTTTTTTTTCTTTTTTCTTGTCATGAACACAATTTCTATTTTTTTGTTCCGGGGAACAAAAAAAGAACAAAAATGTGTTTCTTTACGTTTTTGAACACGTTTTTGTTCCCGGGATTTGTTTCTGTACCAAAGAACAAATTTGGAATAGAAATAAGAAATAAGAAATAAGAAAAACTTATTTCTTCATTCCTGAAACACTTTTTGAAAAATCAAAAGAACAAAAACACAAAAAAAATGTCTTTACAAAAAAAAAAACACAAAAAAACTTGTTTCTTTTGTTTATTCTTGCTTTCGTGCCCTCTGTCATGAGAGTGCTAGTATGAACACCTAGAGAGGTGAATAGATGTTTAAAATAAATCTTAGCAAATAAATGCGGAATAAAATAAATTTCGAATAAAGTCTGAATAATAATTAGACTCTGAAACTGAGTCTAAAGAATAACAGATTTTGAGCGAATTCAGACTTTAACAGTTAAATAGAACTACGAATAAAATAAAGAAGTTCGGGGAAGAGAATAAGAATACATAATTTATAGTGGTTCATCTTAGATCAAGCTTACGTTTACTCTCCCACGCTAACAGCCTCCTGCCTGGATTCCGCTATGCAACCAATAAGAGATTACAACTTTGAGTGCAAACACTCAGTAGTAGATCACACTATTTCACTAAGTCACTCTTTTGGTATTTCTCTCACAATCACAAACGTTTAAGCTCACAAGAGATAAGTGTATGATCGAAGGTCGCTCAGATTTTGGAATTATAAATTTTACGCTCCGTCTCTTACTTGCTCTTCAATCCTTGGTTTTCTTAAATATTCCTCTACTTCCAAACTAGTTGTTGGACAGTATCTCGAGGATCGTCTTCCAATCTATCCATTGGACAGATCTGTATCTAGAAGATTTAATAGCCGTTGAGTGACAAAAGTAAAATCCCAAATTGATTCTGATTGCCCATACAAACAGAATTTCGGTTTCCATAAGTAAAGCTTTTTCATTTAGAAAGTTTTTGTTCTCAAGATCCAATTCTCAATCAATTAGATTGAGCCAATCAAATCTATTTTGATGTGAAATTTAAACCAGATCACTAGCCGTTATATGTTTGGAGCTTGTGTAACGTTCTATCAAGTTGTCTAGTTCTGAATCTGCTACGTTATGAACTTGTGTCTCGTTTTGGATGTAAAGTCTGAGGGTTTTCAGACTGAAGTAGAGTCTAAACATATTTTGCTTCTGAACATATTTAGCCTTAAGGTCTGGACACAATCTGAATAAGTTCAACTCCTTGTCTTTTGGTTCTTCCAAGTATAAACTTTGATAATATTTTTTACACGTTCTATCATCTGCGTAGTCTTCTCAACTATTAAACATGTTAGTAGTCTTTGATTTATTTTCAAAACATCATAAGGAATTTCCCTAATAATCTCTCCATTTTTTATGATGACAAAACAATCTCTGAATATGCAGATGTGTAAATATGCTTTTAATAGATTAGGGCAATCTTAAAGAATAATGTAATTCAATATAGCAAATAGATTGAGCATGTAATTATATATGTAAAGATAATCGCAGCTCAATAGAGAATATAAAATGATAATAAATATGTCTTGCACAATTTCCAAAAAAAAAAAAAAAGCTTTTACAAAGTAAGTCGAATATTAAAGATATGCAATATAGCTCACTTTGATAATAAATATCCAATAAAAATCACAGATGCATTATAAAATTCATTTACTCTTTTTGTCATAATAAAATGATAATATCAATTAGAGATTTGTTAATGACAAAATGTAATAAAAAGATGCACTTACCGGATTTTTTTTTTTCAATTCTAACAAATTCTGACACATTTACCTTTTCCTTCCTTGCACAATAATCAAGATCATGATCAATTCATAAAGATTTTTCCATAATTGATCAACGCTCCCCCTCAATTTGTTGCCTTTTTGAGATGATCACGATTCTTTCGTTTCTCTTGGATTCGCTTTCTCCCTTTCGTACGACACATAATGGATTTCCTCAATAATTTGCAAAAACTTTGCACAAGGAAGAGAATCTTTGAGCCTCCAAAAAATAGTATATAATCTCCACAATTTTCGGATCAAGTTTTCCAAAATCCATATGAAGGATTCTTTTTGCCACTTGCAAATTCTTGTATAAGAGATAACAATCTTTGTAAAAATATCACGTAATATCTTTCTTTGATTTGTGGATCAAACTTGCTAGATAAAACATATTTTCTAAGAATGTAGCAAGAGTATTCAAGAATATGAAATAACATATGATCAAAGGGATTTCCTTAAGCATAAATCTAAAAAAATATATAATTGATGCATTTTGCAAAAAGAAATTAGATATTTCTATCACGTGTCAAGTCAAGTAAAGAAAATTGCAATGTCTTATGTTTATGACAAGGGATATTTGCAATATAAATGATAAACAATCATTTAGAATCTTTATAAAATCGAGTAGAAATTTGCAAGGCGGGATGAATATATATATATATATATATATATATATATATATATTCTCTTACCCAGGGTATATGTTTGAAATATACCATTGATTAAAAATTATCATTACCAATCTTCGTAAGAGATACTTTTCTGATTGCACCAAAATTTGCGTAAATTCGCAATCATTCTTCTCTTGTGGAATTTCCTACAATGAACTCATTTCTTTTTTAATATCCATCAATTTGGATCCTTCCATTTTGTTAGAGCAAAATATAAAATCTCCAAGAATAATCAAATATTCTTTCTAAACTCATCATAACAAAGTATTTAAGGAAAGAATATTATGTAGAATAATATTTTGAAAAAGAAATTCTCACTTAGTCAAAGCACAATAAAATCAAAGAGAATAAAATCGTTGAATATTTAAGAAAGAATATTTTACATAATAAATTAATATCATGTAAAACAGATTTCTACTATGCAAAATATAATAAAATCTGAGAGCATAAAATCAAACCAAACAACTCAGTTGTCTCTAACCAAAATATAAAAAATAATCACACGTATTAAATCAAATCTCAACTCACTAATCACATAAACAAATCACATGATTCTTCCTCCAATAAAACAAAATATGATCATTATAAAATCTTAATCAACCAAGGATATATCGAATATCAAGCACAATGAGAATTATGTGCACAAAAAAAAAAAAATACATTCCTTACCAAATTCTCTTTCTTCTTTTCCTTTTATTTCCTACAGAAATAATTCATCTTTTCTTTGGTACCCATTTTGTCTTGGGTCCATAAGAGTTAGTAGAGTATATTGTTTTTATCCAATCTTTCTTAATAGGTCTTCAGACTTTAGGACATTTTTTTTCAATGTGTTCTGAATCTCCACAATTTGAACACTTGAGGGCATTTCGACCAACAAGTTTTGTAAAGAACCCAAGGCTATTCTGCCTTGTGTTGGATGAATTTCATGGTTGCATACTATATCTAGCATTACAATGCAATGCTTAGGCTGATCATTTGGATTTCATAGCTCAAAGACAGGTTGGAGAGACATGCCTTAATGAAGTTAGTTCAAGATCACATCAGATTCTCAAACTGGTAATGGTGAATTTTATCTGTTTTGTGGTCAATTTCTATTAAAATGTCAATTATTTTATGTTCATTGTTTCTGCTACCAGACATTTGAAAGTTCGGCTTATGAGTTCTTAGGGAACGACAATTCAAGCACTCTTTCTGATATTGTGGTATGGATATTCAGTACTTCAACCTATGTACAATTGCTAGGAGAATATAATAGTTTCTTTTGGCTGCAGAACTTCGTGGATCTGGCAGGAAGTGAGCATGCATCTCAGTCATTATCGGCTGCCACATAAATCACAGTTTGCTAACTTTGGGAACAGTTATCTGCAAGAATGATGGATTTCCTCAGTATCTCGAGCTATGTATTGTATTTGGTGGTACATATGTTATTGGGGATTATGCCATAAGAAATGCTCAAGATTTGACGTTGTTGGAGGAAGATGACAATGGTGATGGAAATGTAGGTGGTGACAACGGTGGTGGCAATGCAGATGGTGACAATGGTGGTGGCAATACAAATGACTTTAGTGAACACTACATTGATGAGAGAGTTTTTTACATCAGACAATGCTGCAACTTCAATTCATGGAAAGCATAAATTGGATAGGACTCCAAATACTAAGAGGAGAAGAAATAGTAAGCAAGCCGGTATTGCTAACACTTGCAAAGCCATACAAGATCTTTTAAAAGTTAGGTCAAGTCAATCTGGTAGTGGCTCTGCGACCTCAGGGATTACACCACCACCTGTAGACCCTTTCTCCGTATCTGCTATGATCGATATTCTAGTTAGTATGCTTGAGCTAGAGCAAGATATTTACAATAAAGCAATGGAACAAGCATGCGTTAGTGCCCCATAGAGGGAGGGTTTCATTAAATCCCCACCTGGAAGGAGAAATGGACTTCTTTATTATCTTTAGCAAATATTTGGAAATATATTGTGGATTGCATGGGGTTTCTTAGACTGTATAACTTATGTTATCTATTAATATTTAGTTTTTAAAGATAGTAGTGTTGAGACTCTTGTACTTATATGTAATGGCATCTTCTATTGAGACTCTATGACTTATGTTATTGATTGTTATTTGATATATTTTCAAAAACTATATTGATGTTTTTATATTTTTGTAATGGTATAGGTACTATGGAAGGAGGATCAAATAGTGAGTCTAATGAGCAGGTAGAACGAGTTGAACAATTCTTGGATGATGATGATCTTGACATATTGATAGCGTGGTTGTGCATGGTTGCAATGGACGTGTCTGTGCATACAAGAGAACCTATTAGGGACAGTAAATTATCAGGACTAGAATGGATAATGGAAATTGTTTATGGACATTCAAATAGGATATATGAAGCTTTTAGGGATAAGAACGCTTCAAGTGCCAAAAGTTGGCACAAAGGGACACTTAAGTGCCAAAAGTTACGAAAGGTACACTTAAGTGCCACATTCGAAAAAAAACGGATCACTTAAGTGCCACTCCGGCCAAAATCCGGCCAAAAGGCTGACGTGGCATTTTTCCAACGAATTTCCGGCGAAATGAACCCAAAACGACGCCGTTTTGCACGCTGACGTGGCAAATAATGCAAAAACGGCGTCGTTTTGGGCTGACGTGGTAAAAAAATAATAAAAAAATTAAATAAATTAAATTTAAAATTAGATTTAGTTAAAATATTAAAAAATAAAAATTTTAAAATTAGATTTAGTTAAAATATTTAAAAAATAATAAATTTAAAATTAAATTTAGTTAAAATATTAAAAAATAATAATTTTAAAATTTAAAAAATATAAAAATAATTCAAATAATAATTAATTTAAAATTACATTTAGTTAAAATATTGAAAAAATAATAATTTTAAAATTAAATTTAGTTAAATATTAAAAAATAATAATTTTAAAATTAAAAAATTTAAATAATTAAAAAAATAATTTTCGAATGAGATTTAGTTAAAAATTTAAAAAAAAATTAAAATTAAATTTAGATAAAATTTTTTAAAAATAAAATTTTAAAAAAATAAAATTTATAAAAATAAAAAAATTATTTTAAAATTATTTTTAGTTAAAATATTTTTAAAAAATTATTTTAAAATTAAATTTAGCTAAAATATTAAAAAATAATAATTTTAAAATTAAAAAAAATTAAAAAAGGGGGGGCGATGGCTAAGGCTCCCTCAACCACCGGCCCCCCTTTTTATTAATTTTATTAATTTTATTAATTTTTTTTAAATTTTTTAATTTTAAAATTATAATTTTTTAATATTTTGCTAAATTTAATTTAAAATTATTATTTTTTAATATTTTAACTAAATCTAATTTAAAATTATTATTTTTTATTTTTAAAAAAAATTATTTTAAAATTTTTAATTTTTAATATTTTAACTAAATTAAATTTTAAATTATTTTTTAAAATTTTTAACTAAATCTAATTTTAAATTTTTTAAATTTTTTAAATTTTTAATTTTAAAATTATTATTTTTTAATATTTTAACTAAATTTAATTTTAAAATTATTATTTTTTCAATATTTTAACTAAATATAATTTTAAATTAATTATTTTTGAATTATTTTTAAAATTTTTAATTTTAAAATTTTTAATTTTTAAGTATTTTAACTAAATTTAATTTTAAAATTATTATTTTATAAATATTTTGACTAAATCTAATTTTAAAATTATCATTTTTTAATATTTTAACTAAATCTAATTTTAAATTTAATTTATTTAATTTATTTATTATTTTTTTATCCCATGAGTCCAAAACGACGCCGTTTTTGCATTATTTGGCCAGGTCAGCATGCAAAACGGCGTCGTTTTTGGCTCGATTCGCCGGAAAAATGCCACGTCGGCATTTTGGTCGGATTTTGGCCGGATTGGCACTCAAGTGATCCATTTTGCTTCGATTTTGGCACTTAAGTGTACCTTTCGTAACTTTTGGCACTTAAGTGTCCCTTTGTGCCAACTTTTGGCACTCCAGGGGTCCTTGTCCCGAAGCTTTTAGGATGGAGAGACATGTTTTTCTGAATTTATATTATTTAATGAGGGTAAGAGGTTGGTTGAAAGATAGTTGATTTGTTCGAATAGATTAACAAGTTGGGATATTCTTATCTTTAGTTTGTCACAATAGCTTAAAAAGAGATTTATGTGAGATATTCCAATATTTGGGAGAAACGATCAGCAAGTATTTCAACATAGTGTTGAAAGCAATTATCAAACTTTCAAAAGAGATAATCAAACCACCGTCCTTTGATGTCATCTTACAAGAAATTCTTATAGATCCTTGTCATAAACGCTACTTTACGGTATGACTTTTATATCAATTTTATACCATCAAATACATGTAGTTGAAAATATTATATAATATTAGATTGGTTATAAAGACAATTTTATGATTATATTATGGTTGAATATCACAACAAATTTATATATATCATGTTATTGGGAAATACTGCGTGGTAGGTTCTGGTTATGCAACACTTTCGGGATTTTTAACTCCATTTAAAGGCGAACGATATCATCTTAACGATTATAGAGGGAATGGGAGATGGCCAAGAACGGCAAGAGAATTGTTCAACCATAAGCACTCTTCACTAAAAAATGTAATTGAGAAGTCATTTGGGGCATTAAAGAATCGCTTCACTAGTTTGAGACTTATGCCTCCATTTACAATTTGGAAGCAAGCACTTGTTGTAATTGCCTGTTGTACTCTCCATAATTACATTCGTGATCGAGATAGGATATATAGAAACCTTTCCCTATATGGAGATCCAGAGTATCCGTTCGGACCTAGAGAAGTGGAGGTTGCAGATGATACATCGCATGAGCAAGCACCTAGGATAAACATGCTTAGGATAAGTATTGCAAATAAAATGGCAAGGGATCACAATATGCTTGAGATTTCATGACTTTGTGTTTCTGACTTTTGTAATATTGTTTTTAAAGTATTCACTTATCAAAGTCAATGTGATGAAGTTGAACAATGAACTATATTACTTCTTTTATTGTGATGTCATGCATGAAAGGGTCAATGTAGAGATTTATAAGATACTATTCTTTTTGCTAGCTCTTATTGTACGAACTTTCCTTATAAAATTTTCTTCGAAGTATGCACATATGACCATGTTCAAAATATTTTTCTTCACTCACCATGAACAAAATTAAATTGGTGAGTATTTCATGAGAATGAGAATTCAATACCAAGTTTACACTTTATAAATAAATAAAAAAAGCACTTGAGAAAATTTGGAATAGAAATTTTGTACAGTTTACCAAATGTGTTTATGTTCTTTTTCTACTCTAGGAACATAAATTTTGTGCATTTATCAAACGTGTTTCTGTTATTTTTCTATTCCATAAATAAAAATTTTGTGCAGTTATCAAAAGCAATCTTTTGTTAAAAATTATTCTCCGGAACAGAAATAGTCGATACCAAACACACCCTAAGGTGGAGACTGTTTGTTATAAATAAGGATGTCTCTGAAATTATTACGTCTAGGCTGACGAATGAGGGAATTGCTTGACTTGTACAAAGCGGTAAAGTCTGGATTGTCTTGCTCTCTCTGGGGGAGGAAATATTGCCTGCGTATTTACTTATGTTATTGGGTAACGTGACGAGTTAAGAAGTCGGTTATTAGGGCAACACTTTTTTTGAACATGAACATGTTGAGGACCTTTAGATAATTTCTCTCGTCTCCACCGATTTCACCACATACGAGACATCTCTAATTTTTTATAAATAAGACAAGAAAAATAGCGAAATTCACGAAGTCAAAAATATCAGAACGATGAGTCTCTAGTACAAAATTTTAAAATACTTTGAATTTCACTCTAACTAAAAATCCTAAACCTTAATCTCTCTTCTATCTATATGTAGCTACTACGGCGAGATAGTAATTAGTAGTCCATAGTCAATGCCACAGCTAGGTGCGGAGACTCGCGGTTAACAGTGGGGGATGATGCTGCAACTTTGTTGTTGGATGGATCACGAACTAAAATACACCAAACTGGATGCTTCACTGCTAAGGGAACCAGTGTTAGGGAAATCCCTTATGATGTTTTAAAGATGACAAAATAAATCAAAGGCTACTAACATGTTTGATGGTTGAGTAATAGACCATGCATATGTTAGAACATGTAGAGGATATTATCAAAGTCAGAAGACGGCCAGAAGACTGAACATAACATATGTCCAGAGTATATTTTGAAGATTTCCAGACTTCTATGTCAAAGTCTGAAGACTGCTAAACTCAAGACTCAAAGTCTGAAGACTGCCGGACTTTAGTGTCAAAGTCTATTCTACATCAGAAGTCTGCTCATTCTGACAAATTCCAGACTGAACGTGAATGATGAACTAGAAGACAGACTCTATGCTGAAGCTGAACTAGGTACAGACCTTAAAGCTAAATCTGTTCAGAAGCAGATATGTTCAGACCCAGATTGTAAAGTCTACAGACTCAGATTGTAAAGTCTATGACTCTCAGACTTTACATCCAGATTCGATGAATCGTAACTCAAGCCCAATCATATAACGGCTAGTGATCTGGTTTGGATTCCACATCAAGATTGATTTGATTGATTCAATCTAATTGATTGACAATTGGATGTTGAAGACAAGATCTTTCTATACGAAGAAGCTTTACTTATGGAAACCAAGATTCCGTTTGTATGGGCGATTGGAATCAATTTGGGATTCTACCTTTGTCGCTCAACGGCTACCAAATCTTCTAGATACAGAGCTGTCCAATGAGTATATTGGAAGACGATTCTCCGGGATACTGTCCAACGGGTAGTTTGGAAGTGGAGGAGTATTTAAGGAGATGAAGGACCGATGAGCAAGTAAGAGACGGAGCGTAGAATTTATAATTCCAAAGTCTGAGCGACTTTCGATCATATACTTGTCTCTTGAGAGCTTAAACGTTTGTAATCATGAGAGAAATACCAAAAGAGTGACTTAGTGAGATAGTGTGATCTACTACTAAGTGTTTGCACTCGAAGTTGTAATCTCTTGTTGATTGCATAGTGGAATCCAGCCAAGAAGGCTGTTAGCGTGGGAGAGTGGACGTATGCTTGGATTAAGCCGAACCACTATAAATCTTGTGTTCTTATTCTCTTCCCTAACTCCTTTATTTTGTTCATACTAGCACTCTCAATTGGTATCAGAGCCAAGTGCTCGGTTTATAAAAGTGTTTTTACTTTTGAGCTAAAGATTCTTTATAGCTAGTATATTGGCACCACGTCTTATGGAAGGGCAAAGCAACACAAGGCCACCATATTTCGATGGAAGAAAATACAAGCAGAATGGCCAGAAAAGAACAAAAAAAGAAAAAGAAAATGATGAGCAAGAAAATTTATGCTTGATGGAACATTCAGAATCTGAGTCTGACTCAGACACAAACTCAGAATCAGAGTCTGACTCAGGCACAGACTTAGAATCCGATGAGGAAATCGAGGGGGAGAAAGCAAATCCAAAAGAAAAGAAAAAGAATCGTGATCGTCTCAAAAAGGCAACAAATTTAGGGGGAGCATTGATCAATTATGGAAAAAATCTTTTTGGATTGATTGTGATCTTGTTATGAAAAGAAGGAAGGTAAATGTGTCGGAATTGATTCTAAAAAATCCGATTAGTGCATCTTTTATTACATTTTTTCATTAACAAATCTCTTATTGATATTATCATTTTATTATGACAAAAATGGTACGTAAATTTTATGATGCACCCATGATTTTTATTGGATATTTGCTGATATAATCGAAGTGAGCTATATTGCATATCTTTAATATTTGATGAAAGCTGATTTTTGGAAATTGTGATTCATGCAAGATATTTGTTATCATTTTCTACGTGAATCCATTATTATCGCTTTTTGATTATGACAAAAAGGGGGAGAAGATATGAATATGCATATGTGCTGATTGGTTGATATTATTTATTGCATAATATTGAGCTGCGATTATTTTCTATATATTATTATGCTCAATCTATTTGTTATCTTCTGATATCATTTGATTTAAATTAATAAAAGCGTGTTTACAAATCTGCATATTCAGATATTCTTTTATCATCATCAAAAAGGGGGAGATTGTTAGGGAAATCCCTTATGATGTTTTGAAGATGTCAAAATAAATCAAAGGCTACTAACATGTTTAATGGTTGAGTAATAGACCATGCAGATGTTAGAACATGTAGAGGATATTATCAAAGTTAGAATACGGCCAGAAGACTGAACGTAACATATGTCCAGAGTATATTTTGAAGATTTCCAGACTTCTGTGTCAAAGTCTGAAGACTACCAGACTTTAGTGTCAAAGTCTGTTCTACATCAGAAGTCTGCTCATTCTGACAAATTCCAGACTGAACGTGAATGATGAATCATAAGACAGACTCTATGTTGAAGCTGAACTGGGTACAGACCTTAAAGCTAAATCTGTTCAGAAGCAGATATGTTCAGACCCAGATTGTAAAGTCTACAGACTCAGATTGTAAAGTCTATGGCTCTCAGACTTTACATCCAGATTCGATGAATCGTAACTCAAGCCCAATCATATAACGGCTAGTGATCTGGTTTGGATTCCACATCAAGATTGATTTGATTGATTCAATCTAATTGATTGACAATTGGATGTTGAAGACAAGATCTTTCTATACGAAGAAGCTTTACTTATGGAAACCAAGATTCCGTTTGTATAGGCGATCGGAATCAATTTGGGATTCTACCTTTGTCACTTAACGGCTACCAAATCTTCTAGATACAGAGCTGTCCAATGAGTATATTGGAAGACGATTCTCCGGGATATTGTCCAACGGGTAGTTTGGAAGTGGAGGAGTATTTAAGGAGATGAAGGACCGATGAGCAAGTAAGAGACGGAGCGTGGAATTTATAATTCCAAAGTCTGAGCGACTTTCGATCATATACTTGTCTCTTGAGAGCTTAAACGTTTGTAATCATGAGAGAAATACCAAAAGAGTGACTTAGTGAGATAGTGTGATCTACTACTAAGTGTTTGCACTCAAAGTTGTAACCTCTTGTTGATTGCATAGTGGAATCCAGTCAAGAAGGCTGTTAGCGTGGGAGAGTGGACGTAGGCTTGGATTAAGTTGAACCACTATAAATCTTGTGTTCTTATTCTCTTCCCTAACTCCTTTATTTTGTTCATACTAGCACTCTCAACCAGCAGCTCGACGGGGAGGTACAGCAGGTCACGAGGACGTTGTGGCACAGTGGGGCTGGTGCTTCGCGGGTAGACGAGGGAGGAGCATCAGAGACCGTTGCGGTCAAGGGAGCGGCGCTAGCGTCGGGGGGTCTCGGCCGTGAGGACTTGGCGGAAGACCTCTCTCTCTTCTTCTTTCCCCCTCTCGATTATCCCCCTCTCCATGCGTCAGAGAAAGACCCCCTTCAATATGCAAAGGAATGGAGCCACAAAGAAACAAAATTTCTTTCCTCTTTCCAATCATATATACTGCATGGCCGAGGCACAATCTCCCTTCTTTTATTTTATTTTCCTTCTATACGCCAATTCCATGCAAATATTTTATTTGATTGCGGGTGTTGATCTCTGTCTTTGCCCACTCCACTTTTATAAGCTAAAAAAGAATCTTTAAACGAAGAGAAGGGATGGACTTTCCCTTCGCGAATGCTCATGCATATTTTATTGATTATTCTTTCTTTTTTCTTCTTCTGGCCTTGCTTAGCCGAATATTGCCAATACCCACCAAAACTGATCTCGTCTTTTTTTTTTCTTAATATTTACTTCAATAATTATGCACGTACAAGCTCCTTAAAGATCATTGCCAATTTTCCAACTTGGTATACCTCATAAGTTCACTTTTGGCCATTTAAAGAACGGTAGGCTTAGCCAAATTCTCTCTCACCGAAGGTTTAGGCTGTGCATGACAACGCTTCTTGGTTGGGGAAAAGTTTTTTTTTTCAAAAATAGTTCTTTTTTATTTCTATTTCAAAGAACAATTTCTAAGTAAAAGAACCCGTTTGATAACTACACAAAATTTCTACTTTTGGAATAGAAAAAGAACAGAAATGTGTTTGGTAATGCAACAATTTCTTTTTTGTATTTATTCGTTTTTTATTCTTGCTCACGGATCGCCAACCACCAACCACCGGTCATGGCTGTTGACGGCTGCCTGCCGCTCGCCACCACTACATGACCATCGGCCGCTACCCGTCACAGCCGACTACCGCCCGTGACCATCGATCGCTACTGCACAGCCCATCAGCCACAGACGACCACCAGCTAGCAGCGGCCAGCGATCGGTGGTGGCTCTGGGCTGTTGGAGGTGGCTGCGACAAGAGAGAGTAATAAAAGAAAAATAAAAAAAGAAAATTGACTTATCTTTAAAAATTGTTCCTGAAAATAAGAAGTAACTTTTTTTTGCTTATCATTTTTGCTCCAAATCTATTTCCGGGTTAACTTTCTATTCCGGGGAATAAAAAACAACTTGGTGTTACCAAACGGATTTATATTCTTTTTTTGTTCCAGGAAATAAAAGAACAAAGTAGAAATGTTACCATGTGCTACCTTAGTCCAACTTGCTAAATTAAAACTCAAAACCTTAATTCAAACCCATTTTCGTCGGTCCAATGCAAATGCAATAATAAAAAAATATAAACTAAATAATAAATCCTTCTAAAACTATATGCAATGAAATGTAATTATAATATTCTTGTTTGGGAGTTAAAATTAATCCCTAATTTTTCAAATAAATGAATGATCATGTCGTTAAAATTTAGGTGCCAACAATTACAATAGGAGGATGGAAAATATAGAGTAGTCCAAGCTTGAAGAAGCCTAAACAGCCCGAAAAAAGTGCCTTTTCATTTGGACAGCATAGTTTCGACCAAAAAAAAAAAAAAATTGGACAGCATAGCCAAAGATGCACGAGTAAAACCTTTATACAGAGTAGCAAGAATAAGCGGACCTAAAGCAATCGATGTACCTTCGGCAAGACTAGAGGCAACAACGAAGAGGTCCTGAGATACTTGGAAAGCCGAATAAAAGATGTAATTGGAAAGGTAGAAGAGCAAAAAAAAAAAAAAGGGGACATTGTCATCGAGAGACTCGAGGAGTTCAGGAGGACCAACTTCTCTGACAGGCGTACTAGAAGGATGAAAACCAACTGAAGCATAATCATCCGGAAGAGCGATCGACACAGCACCCCACGGGAAAAGAAACAGTTGGTTGATGGAGACCAAAATTGATGGCGACACCCAAAAGACCTAGGTTTAAATCCCAGCTGAAACCGCTAAATTGGAGAGCAGTGTCGATGCTGGTCTTTTCCCAAATACGTTGTATTCGAACACCGGACTTCATCCTCGAATACCATATGTAGAAATCAATTTCAAATGAAGGGAAACCCCTGAATCCTGAAGGCTTACTAATCCAAACATCTACTATAGAAGATCACTGGATGGGAAACAATTCCCCGCTCCTTCGAGGAAAACAAGGTATAAGGGATGCAGACATTTGAAAATGACTTTAAGACAAGGATCAAGGACGATTGCATCGGGATAATTAGCAATCACATTTAGAATATCAAGATAGCAATTTTTGTGATGCTCATCTTCTCGTAAACTGTCGAATTTAACGATATAGTCTGCGGAAGAATAACTGGGGGGACCAGGAGCCATAGAGAATAGTGAAGCTTAAGACGTTAGCTCAAAAGGCCAGGAACTTTTAGACCAGACAAAGGATTTAGGGCTTAAGGTTGAAGATCAATGGAGTATAAAAATCAAATCTTTTTATGAATATATGCTTTCTCAGAATAGACGGCAATTCAAAGGACGGTGATTCAAAAAGATGCAATCCATAATGATGACGATCCGTAGTCCGAGTCAAACAAGACAAGTTACGAAGCGTCAGAGGGACAATACGCATCCTGGCACTGGTCATAGGATAGACATGGATGCCTAAGGTATTTCTTTAAAAGAAATTAAAATTACCTATTAAATCTTTTAAAATGGGGCATATATTTACTAAAAAATGACCAAACTATCGATATGAGAAGACACATTATTAGAACATGAAAAATTAATGAGAAGGTGACCCATTGTTGACAACTAAAATTGGCATCAATGTTGGCACACATTGATTGTCACCAGCCAATTACCGACCTACAACAAGGTTTGGTCGAAGACAATTGATATCAATAAGTGGCCAAAATGTTAGGAGAAAATGAATGCATAGGAAGCATCAAGATATGGTTAATGGATCAAAGTTATTGAGAAGTAAAGTAATCGAGATCATGGAGTAATTGGTATGCATCATTTTTAGGAATATCAACATAGAAACTGGATGGTATCATGAGAACATTGGCACAAGACTTTCGGAAGGAACTGTTCAAAAGCGATTATGACACAACCATTATAAATATCATTGACTGACGGAAATTTTGTTTGATAGTCCTCATCGAATACTAAATTTTTAATTTTTAGATTGATGTATGCGAACTCACATTAAGTATTTTACTAATAAATAATTATGCAGATAATGGAAGCAGATGTGGGCTTGGCGTAAATTGGTGGAGGTTCAAGACAAAACCGAAGTCTCTTCATCGATTTTTTTTTCTAATAATTAAATGTGGCATGAGACAAACATATCTTGCATTCTCACCAAATGGTCTTCCGTTATTTAAGAAGACGACTAATGTCTCTTGGTTTTGACCAAATGGCTCAATCCACCATCTGCTATTGCTCGGTCGTGTGGTTTAAGAGAAACGAAGGTAGAGAACTGGGGGAGTTTATTATTATTATTATTTTGTTGAAGAGAATTGGGGGAGTTTGAAAATAATATCATGAAAAATTCAAAATTGATATACCTGTCACAAATTTACCTTCAATTAATTTTTAGATTAGCAAAAACAACAAACTAGTATTATTGTGACAAATTTTCCCTAACTTGATATGGATTTCTATGTGAACTTGACATTACCATATGCCATCTAACTTAACAATTTCATGATAAAATTTGAATGAAGCTAACAGACGATATATATGTAATAGATGTAGCATTTTGGGATTTTTTGTGATCCAAAAATTAATTTAAATAAATTTATCACAAATATAATAATTTTGGGTAATTTTTTATAAGTGTATCAGTTTATGATTTTTCGTAAGTAGATCCTTAAAATATAATTAAAAATGTTACATGGGTCCCAATCATTCATCTTTTATCGCCTCCACAATTAGAACACTTCACTCATGGGGTCTATTTTCCGATCATTTGTCTTCAGCAATGACCCTCAAATCACGCTCCTCTGTGAACTGCCACACCTGCTTTCGGTCCTTGACAGTTAGCCATCTGTCTATACCGATGAACTCACCGCCCTTTGCCGGTGGTCGCCGTGATTCGACCCTCTTGGCAACCTCCTAGCAAGCGTGTGAGTGAGGCATGAACACTTTAACATACACCATAAATCCTAGTCCCAGTCGATATTACAACCTTTGGTTCCTAATTGAAGAAGTTTAAGATGGAAGAAAATATAACAATCAAGTATTTCATATTTTATTATTACTAATATGGATTAGTGATATGGATCAAGACATCGTAATTCTTCTGTCATTGAGCAATGTTTTTCCCATCGGTGGTAGGTAACCATCAAGATTCAAGACTCAGCAACAGAAGCGTCAGATATGGCGGGCTGGAATAGAAGGAACGTGGTGCGACACTTCTAACATGTTTAGATTTCTCAAGGACTCTCCAGTCCACCCAGAATGGGACAAAAAACAGGAAAAAATGACACCTAGATAGGGAAAATATTGTCCAAAACGACAAGCTACGACTCCATGCCCCAATGAAGGATACATAAAAGCCATATGAAGAATGCATTCGGTAAAACTCCATAAAGAAAACGACAAATCCTCTGTCTTAAGGGCAGAAAGATCAAAGAAAGCACTTGGTTTAGCTGCTGGATAATTCACTCAGACGCTTCTCTGACCTCGTCCACGAAGGCCCTAAGGTTCTTGTCGGAAGACCCACCTTCCTTCACAGCCTCCCTCGCCAAATCCCTAAATTTCTGGGCATTCCTTCTCATCTCATCTCCCTCCTTTTCATCTCCCATCACCAGCTCCAAGCACCTCCTCATCTCGCCGCTCTCCACCAGGCCTTGCTTGCTGGGCGTCACCTTCACCCCGGTCCTCCACACGTCCGTGACGAGCTTCGCGTTCGTCTGCTGATCACTCCACTGCGGGAACGCCACCACGGGCACCCCGCAGACCAAGCTCTCTGATGTGGAGTTCCACCCGCAGTGCGTCACGAAGCACCCCACTGAATGGTGCGACAGGACCTCCACTTGCGAGCACCACGGCACTATCATCCCTAGATTTTTCAGTTCTTCTTCGCAGCTCAATCTATCCTCGTCTCTCTCTTCTTTCCCGCTTGTCCGGATGACCCACAAGAATGGCCGACCAGCCTCTACAAGCGCTCGTGCCATTTCCTCCTTCTGCGGCTTCGATAGCACGGAGATGCTCCCAAACGACAGGTAGATCACTGACGCCTTTGGCTTCGTGTCCAGCCACTCGATGTAGCCGCTTGAGCTCTTGACGAGATCGCCTCCGAAAGAAGTGTCCGATGGATCTTGCCCGTCCAAAAATGCGGACGGGATCAGCGGCCCGATCCCAATCACCTTAAACTTATCGATAGCCCGTATGGCGTCTGGCTCCAGCGCATCGAAGGTGTTTGTCAGCACCCTTGGATTGGCCTCCTCGAGTAGTATCTCGAAATGACGCTGGAAAAGGGGGAGGCTGAAGTTGTACTCATTTTTAGAATTGCAAAATGAGGGTATGTCGCTGGCCATGAGAGGCGGCAACCCAGGCAATTGGATTGGCAGCGAAGGATTGTCGCCCGTGCTTCGAATAAGATCCCCGTAGCCATGGAAGTAATAATAGTAGAAGTCCAAAACAGTGGCCGGTTGAATCCAAACAAGCGTCGAAGGAATACCATGAGAACGAGCGACATCAGCAACCCACGGAAGGACGGTGGTGTAGAATACACCCAATAATCGCCGACCGTTCTCAAGGTTCGAGGCGATGAGATCGCTTAAAGTCTCCGATCCTCGTCGCTTGAGGTCGTCCATGTATACCTCGATATCTTGCCCTTCTTTGACACCTTCGTCGTAGCCATCAGAGAAGCTGGCGAAGGATAGCCCCTCGGGAGGAGATTTCGACTCGGCCGTGCGGAGGTGGGCGCGAATGGCAGTGGCGAAGGTCACGTGAGCGCCAACACGCACCAGACGCTTGGCGAATTGGAGGGACGGGTTTATGTGGCCCTGGCCGGGGAAGGTCACGAGGAGGAAGTGTGGAGGTGCCATGGACGAGGCTCGAAGAAATTCTTTGGAAATGGTAGGGACGCTGAGGCAGCACTCGACAGGAGATGCGCTGTATGTGGATGGGAGAGGATCAACGAGGAGATTAAGGTGGAGACTGTCCGTTATAAATAAGGACGTCTCTGAAATTATTTACGTCTAGGCTGACGAATGAGGGAATTGCTTGACCCGTACAAAGTGGTAAAGTCTGGATTGTCTTGCTCTCTCTCAGGGAGGAAATATTGCCTGCGTATTTCCTTATGTTATTGGGTAACGTGACGAGTGTTTTTTTTGGTCGGCACGTGACGAGTGTTTTTTTTGGTCGGCACGTGACGAGTTAAGAAGTCAATTATTACAGATGTATTTTTCAAAGATGAATTGCAACTCTTTTTTTTTTTTTTTAACATGAACATGTTGAGGACCTTTTGATAATTTCTCTCGTCTCCACCGACTTCGCCACATAAGAGACATCTCTAGTTTTTTTTATACATCAGACAATCAAAATAACGAAATTCACAAAGTGAAACATATCAAAACGATGAGTCTCCAGTACGGTTTTTGATTGCAATAGAGCCCGTTCCTCAACTAAAAAAGAGTCATTTAATACTTTTTTACATTAGCACTTCATTTCCCATTCATTTTCATTTTAATTTCATAAAATCAAATAGACAGCTTTTTTTTTTTTTTTTGGTTAAAGTATGAACGAAACGTCAACCCCAAGTTAAAATTTGATTTTTTGAATGAAAAACCACAAGATAATGTAAATTATACTTCCACAGTGTCAATTTTCCCAAAAAAAAATAAAAATTTAACTCCTTAATTGACATCTTAATGACAAATCACCAAAATGTTGACTTTTG
The DNA here is from genome assembly GCA_019915185.1 of Eucalyptus camaldulensis. Classification (NCBI taxonomy): domain Eukaryota; kingdom Viridiplantae; phylum Streptophyta; class Magnoliopsida; order Myrtales; family Myrtaceae; genus Eucalyptus; species Eucalyptus camaldulensis. The sequence continues at coordinate 32,594,288 of JAHSVA010000010.1, forward strand.
CCCAAAAATATTGAAAAGTTTTCAAATCTCTAATCTTCCTCATTTTACCTTAATTTGACATAGGCATTATCAATTTTACAATAATCGATCAAGAACCAACTTTTCCATAATTTGTGGATTTTGGTTTGAAATTGACCAAAAAACCAAATTAGTTCATTTCTAGTTTGTCACGCCCCGATCCTCGGACGCGCGCACATCCTTCTACTTGGTCGATCTTATAATGCGATATCCCAAGACTATGTATCGCCGACCCTTTCTTTTCATTAAGCACATGCGGAAGCAGTTATAAATCCCCAGACAATAAAACAATGGGATAGGAAAGCAGGCCATATTTTTCATATTGAAATTCACAACCACACTTTCATTAACAGCACAACTCATAGTATATTTACAATACTATTCACAACATACTCGTCTCACACCTATCTATACTAAGACAGGGTTTACAAAATGGATGGGATCTCAGTCCACATCCGGGTTATATTTAAGATCCCTCCCTGGATCATCTTCTTCTTCAAAAGTCTTTCTCCTCTTCAGGTTCCTCTTCCTTAGATTCTCCTCAGGGTCCTGAAATGGTTATTCAATAACCAAACACAACACGAGTCAGAGGACTTACCTTAGCCTCAGTTCCAACCTGCAATTCAAGGTTAAACGTAGATATTCAAACAATTCACGACATTCGATCAAGCACTGGTCAATCGACTAAGTCGATTACATGTTAGCCAGACCCTTTCTAGGTCATTCCCACTCATACCACGATTTCCCAGTGGTGTACTCATTCACCAAATCACATGTGTTTCTCGGGCGTCGTTTTCGCCAATGACATACCGATCACTGACACCGTGCGTTCTTTAAGGCGCCGTTTTCACCAGTGATAACCTCGATCACCGAACCACGTGTCCTTTCTAGGGCGCCGTTTTCGCCAAGGTGACATCGGCTATAGACAACATCGTGAGTTCTTTAAGGCGTCGTTTTCACCAGTGATATTCCCATAATCACCAAACCACGTTTGTCTATAAGTCATTTACGTGCGTTCTTTAAGGCGCCGTTTTCGCCAGTGATACTCCCAATCACCGAACCACGTATGTCCAATGATATCGTACCCGATTGGTCTCAACCAATAATGTTCTCAGTTAGCTCTCACCATTCTCCCTACTATATAGCCCATCAACGTACTGGCGCTATATATCCATACTCAGCCATCCATCAATCAAATATTCAATAACAAACAATTTAGGACAATTCCTAAAATTCCACAATAAATTCAATTTCACACAACGTAGAGCTCAAATAAATAAACGGACTGCACCACGACAATCGGCTCGAAATTCCGGTCACCGGCCATCCCGATTAAATTTCCGGAAAAATAATTAATTAAATAAATAAATTTCGAAAATAAATAAATAAACATTAAAATCCAATTTAGGCCCATATTGCCTTATTGGAGCTCGAAACGGGTCGGGAAAAATCCCGATATGCATTCAATAAATAACCAAACATTTCTACTTGTTAATAGCTAGGTCTAACCACCTAACATGCATTATTAAGTCACTAAATTAATTGTTCTAACATAATCTAACCACCTAAGTGCATGTAATTAAATCTAACCAACCCTAAGACATAATTAGCAAACTAATAAAGCATTAGTGAGTAAAACTCACTTGACAAAAGCAGGGACCGAATCACTGCGACGGCGACGCGACGGCGGCCGAAATCGGGCTTTCGACAACACCGGCGGACTTGGACCGAGCCTTGGACTTGGCCCAACAAATCTCAGCCCAACTGAGATTTGTTCTTGCACTGGAATGGGCTGGACCTGCTGAATTTCTGGACTGAACTAACTTGGTCTTCAAATTGGTGGGCTGGACTTCAATTGGTTGCTGGAAACTGGGCCTCAAAAGGCTGGGCTTCAATTCTAATTGATGATGGGCTGAGCTCACAAGGAAATTGCTGGACTTCAAGATGTCAAACTGCAGGCTGCTTGATGGACCAAAATGCTGATCATTTGGGCTGCGAAGTGGGCTGTTATTGGGCTACTCGCTTGAGAAGCACGAAGTTCTTGGGTCCATAGAATTTCCATGGAACCGTGGCATTGAAGCAGCGAGATGGAGTAGCTTCGTCTGGGCCGTGAGGAAGTCAACGAAGAGGAGAACTCCACCGTTCGTTGACGCAGGCGTGAGATGAAGACAAAGACGCGTGGAGACTTCCTCCTTCAGTGGTGTTGCTCGGTCAACAATTGCTTCGCTCGGTGGAGAAATTGACCGAGATGACGTGCGGACGGCAGAGGCGTGGGGACTTCGGTGGAGGCTTCGCTCGGTGGAGTTTCGGTCTTCAAGGCTTCGTGGGCTTCTTCAAGCTTGCTGTTGGCCAGACCGCTCAGTCAACAAGCGAGGCCATCGAGGGAAGCTTTGACCGAAGGGGACCAACGGTAGTGGAGGCTGGCGACGGATCTTCGTACGGATGTGGGGCTTTTGCGGTCAACCAAGCAGCTTCGGTTACTGCCGCTGTTGACCGAAAATGACGCCTGGATGCAGAAGTGATGAAGTCTTCTTTCGGTGCTGCACGCAGGAAGAGGAGACGCCTAGTAGCTTGTTCTTTGATGGGCTGTGGCGTGAGAAATGGAGAGAGTCCCGCATGAAGTGAGAGGGAGAGAGAGGAGAAGTAATCCACGGCAGCTTGGGGAAGAGGATGAGGGGTGAGGGTCCCTTAAGCTTGATATTTTACAAAATATCTCTCACAAACCATTATTAGCCATGTATAATTTACTTGGCTCACAATAGGCCTCCCATGCACTCTTCTAGAAGCCAAAATGGTCCATATGTTGTGGCTAGGTGGGGGTACACGAATTTGGGAGAGATGGTTTAAATTGCACAACCATTCTCTCTTGATTCATCTCAATTTGATTCTCACAAATTCAATTGATCATTCATTGATCGTCTCTGCGTTTTTCTTCATTTAAGAATCCACCAAAAATCCAAATTGATGCCAATGATGCACACCCCCATCTTAAGGTTCGATTTTAACTAAGTTCGAATTAAATTTCAACTCCAATCTCTCCAAATTGAGGTCCAATTTTGATGTAGAAAAATCCCAAGAAATTTTCTATAAATCTCCGACACACACGGGCTCAACCCGAAAGTCAAATTTCCCATTAATTTAGCCAATCTGAACTTCAGCCAAATTTCCGCGACGTCCGAACCCAATTTCCGTAAAATTTCCCGAATCTCCGAAAATCTTCTAAGACTGAGTCGATGCTCCAAAAATAGCTTGTGACATCACTGAACTTTCGATTTCTGAAATCTGACTCAAATCGACGGTTAATTTCACTCCGGCGTGCTTTTAGTGTGACCTAGACTACCGGGTAGTTTTCAGAACTTTTTAGGACAATTGACTCGTGGTCGATTTTCTTCGAGCCACAATGAACCCACTCGACACATTGGTGACTCTCAATTGTCGTGAAAATCTCGAGGGCTCGACTACCAACACAGGGTACCAAAACGACATAAAATCAAATTAGTGCCGGTCGACGAGAATTTTCCAATTTAGTGGAGTCACCCACGATCGGCCACACATCTCAGTCGAACCGACCTATCTCTGATCTCAATTCGATCTTTAACTGTGCAGTAATGACCTCTAAAGATGAACACGGTCGAGAAGCCGCTTCCTGGTCGAATTCTCAAGTCTATTGCCTTAATATTCTTTAATGGCATACTCAGCTAGTCTAGTTATCTCGAGAATGATCAGCTCTGAGAACAACCCTATAGACACGTCAATGAAATGCCCGATTAATTTAATAGAAAACAATACTGAAAATTTTGGATGTCACATAGTTATTTTTAGGAAAATTTTCTTCACAACATTTGATCATGAGGCCGTCTCACATCCAATTTTCAAGCTTATTTTGAAATTCCGAATCAAAGGTAAAAATCCCCAATTTTGGCTCTAATCCAGTTGGTAATTCATGAATTGCTTATTTAAATCATGAACAAGTCCATTTTCTTAGAGACTACTCAAATCCAATATCAATTTTGACAAATTCACACTAATTCAATTTGATTTGACCAATTTGGTTAATATGAAGTTTATAAAATCAAGCTAATTTGGTCTAATTGGTGCAATTCAACTTAACCCATTCTAAGGTATTGGTTACTTTGACCAAATGGGGTTCAATTTGACAATTAAACTTTAATTTCATTTTGGGGTTTAATTGTTGTCATCAAATAAGCACGTGTCTGAAATTATTACGTCTTGGCTGACGAATGAGGGAATTGCTTGACATGCACGAGTGGTATGGTCTTGATTGTCTTGCTCTCTCTAGAAGACATTTCAAACAATTAAAATATGCGTATTTACTTATGTCATCGGGTCACATGACTAATTAAGAAATCAATTATTAGGGCCAGATGTATTTTCAAACATGAATTGCAATTTTTTTCTTTTTTTCTTTTTTAAACATGAACATGTTGAGGACTTAGATAATTTATCTTTTGTCTCCACCCAATTTCGCCAAATACGAGACATCTCTAGTTTTTTATACGTTGGATAAGCAAAATAATGGAGTATACACATTCAAACAAACAAATCACAACGGCGCGTCTCCTGTACAAAATTTGAAAATACTTTGAATTTCACTCTAGCCGAAATCCTAAACCTTAATTTCTCTTCTATCTATATGGAGCTACTATGGTGTGACCTTAATCTCTCTTCTATTCATGACCTAGCTAGCTATATAACCCAATAGCATCATTGACTTCAATCGGCTTCTGGTCCCCACTCACTATGAGAACGTGTTGGACTATACTATTAGACAAAAAAAATATATTTTCATTTCAATACATGTCCCATATATATATATATATATATATATATATATATATTGATCTAATAAAATGAATTTGATTACAATATTTCATGAAGAAATACATTATCTACTTCACCATATAAAAAAAGGGAAAAATTGTGCAAAAACTTCAAACTTGTTGTACTTTTGTCAATTTAGTAATAAATATTTTAGTTTTGCCAGTTAAGTCATAAATTTTTTCACATTTTGTCATTTGAGTTCATATGATCAATTTTAATTGGAAATTGCATACATGAATATCGGTAGTGTAATGTAGGACACTCAGCACTAATGTGGACAATTCTTTTTAATTTTTTTTATCTTCTTTTTTATCTTTTTTTTTTTTTACCAAGTTTGATGAGGGCTAGCCGACCCTTACGAACCATAGGGGAGGACTGGTAGCCCCTGTCAACCCCTAGGCGAGGGCAATGAAGCCCTCAGTAGTTGTGGGCGAGGGACTTGGTCCTGCCCACAGCCATGGCTAGTGAAGACTTCACGACCCTCCCATAGTGGCTAGCAAGGTCCACCGGTCCTCAATTGCAATTGGCAAGGGTTGGTTAGCAACCCTCTTGCCAAGCTTGGGAAAAAAAAGGAAAAGAAAGAAAGAAAATAAATGAATAAATAAGTAAAAAAAATTAAATATTATTAAAAATTATTCATATCAATATCAGTCATGCTATGTAAGACAGATGGTATCCACAATGGTGATGCTAAATGGACTCAATTAATAGTACGTGATAAGGTTTATGACTCAATTGACAAATTAAAATTTTTAAAATTTAATGGTAAAAGTACAATAACCTTAGGACTATTTGGACATAATTGGCCGTACATGACAAGCCTAAGTCTATTATTAATCCTAATGAAAACTACATGAAAACCCCTTGGCATTTCCCAATCGGCTTGAGCGGGACTCCCACAACATCTTGTTGATGGGGAGTATGAACCACACTCTCAACAATTAGTACACACAATCGTGTCAGTACGTCACTACTTTGAACATGGACTAAATTTTGAAAAAAAAAAAATGGCCACGAGGTGAATTTTACGGATCTTTTCAGTGGGATGGAAATATCTTTAGTAAGAATACTTTTTGTAATTGGTTAAATTTTGATTACTTATTACTCAATCTCTTTCCGTTGTTATTTTGTGTTTTTCTATTATTTGGCCAACGATGTACTTTTCCTGCATTTAAACGCCCCTACTTTGCAAATCCCATCAAGCATACAAAGTGGCCCGTTTTCAGAAGAACAATGAATCTGGGACCGATGCGTCAAATTTTCTAGAGTGACAGATTCGTTATCTTCTCATTTTTCCTATATACATCGATATGCATATTCAAATCATTTCTCTTTCTTTCCTTATAGTGCAATCAGGGCCTTTCGTCGATTATGTTGATGTGGCATGCTGAATATTTGACATTACATCATATAAATACTTTTCGGTGTATGTGGCGCCAACGTGATGCCAGATATCTAACAATTTTACATGTGTTTATTCTATTTTTCTTTTATTTTCCACGAAACAAACATAGACATAGTGAAGATAACCTCAATTGAAATACATGCAAAAGATACTCATAGTAATGATAGAAAGAAGAGCAAACACACGTAAAATAATATCTATCAACATATGTGCACACGACACATGGGTCACATAATAGTTGTGTTAAAATTTCCATTGGATTTTGGATTTTAAACCCACTAATCTTATTGAACACATTAAGTTAAAAAGGATTGGGTAACTTCACTAACTTGAGACTGTCAACTCAATTTGTTATGTATGGTGATATACAGAATTTACATTTGTATAGGTGAAAAGTGGGAGGGAAATTTGCTTGCTGATGAAGATAGAGTAGTAGTTTATAGTTCTTTGATACTTTGATGCATGATAACTATCATACCCCTATTATTGTTGTTGCCGAGTTTATAACAAATATAGATGTACACCAAATTTATATAGGAAAGCGTTTAGCAATTACCCAATTTGTCTCTAAGAATTTCATCAAGAATGTGTTATCAAAGTTGTAAGTAAAAAGAGAAAAAGAGAGAATGTCGTGAAAAAGAGAGGATTGTTGTTGTTATAAATAATTGTGATGAACAATATATGATTTGGTCATACTTACAAACAACTAATTAACACATCTTCTGGGAATATATACCTTATCCCCTCATCACCACTTTTCATGTTAACGATCACTTCTTTTCATATCCAAGAGTCGCATTTTTTCATGATAATGAATCATTTCAATAAAAAGATTGAACACCACATCAATAAGTGGAAAGACAAAGAACCATTATTGTAAATGGTGCGCTCGCGGTGTGTTTGTTTCACGGAAAACATAACGTTTTTGGAAAATATTTTTCAGGAAACCATTTTCCAGGAAAACAGTTAGTTTTCCTTTGTTTGATGATACGTGACTGAAAGTATTTTCTGGTGTTTGGATCGCATTTAAAAAATGATCTAACAATTGACAATAGTGTGCCTCTTACTTCTAAATTAATTTGTTGAGTCCATGTTACTTTATAAACGAATTTTTTTTGATCAATTTAGTAAATTTAGAATTTGAACCTGCAAAATGAAAATGAAACTTGAATTTATACATGTTTTTTTTTTCCTGAAAATGAACATGATTTCTGGTTACAATAGCAAGTCAAAACAATCTCATTAATCACTTCAATACATTTGGCTCTCTTCATATGGATGTGCCTCTCGTGTGGCTCTTTGCAAGTTATCCTGAATTGCGCATGGACACCACGAAGGACCATACCCAGAATTTATGTCTTGTAGATAAGGAAATTGATCAATTCTCCATGGACAAACATAGCTATTGCACCGCAACATCCCCACGGAGGGTCCTCATGAGTTTTTCTATTCTCCCACAGGATACTTTGATATCAGAGCTTGAAGCAGAGAGTTCAATGACGAGCTTAAACTTATGGTAAGAGAAGCTCAGCTCTAAAGAGCTGAGAGTTGTGTAGCGCCAAGCCATAACTTGCAACAGCAGTAAGAAGCATTGATATTGTCAAACACGAAGTTCAAAATGCACTAGACGGTCTTTCTTGTGTCGCCCACAACTTGAAAGGACCTGGAACTTCAAATATTCCATACTCTTTGAAGACAACCTGTTTGAATGATAAAGATGTCCCATGCAGTACATGAGCTAAACATTTCATAGTTTAGTACTAATGTCTCTATCTTCCCATGACACATTAGGATAAATTGTGCCACAAAAAGCTACTTGGATAGCTACTACAACAAGTAATCAAATAACATTGTGCCACAAAAAGCGACTTGGATAGCTATTACAAGTTACCAAAGGTCCAATATTCAGACAATATCAAGAACAAACATTCAAAGTCTGATGTTTAGCTACTTGAATAGCTACTACAAGTAACCAAAGAACAAGTCTAATGTTCAGAAAGTATCAAGAACAAACATTCAAAGTTGGATGCTTGTCAATATCCACTTTCTCTTCTATTTAAGAAATCTTCGAGCCATAACTTCTTCAGCTTAACACTCTTGACAATGAATGCTTTTACATAAACCTATTAGTTTGTAGCTGATTGCTGAAACTATTTGATTGATGAGTGAGTATGTACGTGTAACCCTGTAGAGTTGGACAACTTTCTCAACCAAAATGCTTGAACTCATTTGGAAAACCAAACATTCTCTCGTTCTTGTACCTAATAGACTTGCTAAAAAAGAGACAAATGTTTCTAATAGTAGTTGACAACAAAGAAAATAAAACTCATGCTTTCGAGCACTCTTATTCCATGGAAGGTTACAATAGAACCAACAGATGTCTAACAGACTCCAGAATAGCTCAACTTCGATAGCTAACTTATTTATTGATTATACACTGCAAGTGTCAGCAGTCTCGTCTATGAATCCAACATAAGAACATGGAAGATAACCATCAATTGACGGGCAAATTATCATAAACTTGAGGGATGATCAGATCAGTCATTCTCAATCTTGAAACATTGATAGATACATTCAAGGAGAACAACAAGAGCAAGTATCGTCCAACACACAGGCCCATCCACTACAGATGCAGTATTCTCATGCTCATAGGAAGAAATGGCTTGCTCCTCCATTGAGGGTACAAATAACATAGCCGAACTAATATGCTTGGGCATTTCACCAAACACTTTACATGCATTCGATTAAACGGCACAAGGAAACAACAAGATAGTGAGAACCGCAGCCCAATCAATACGAGATCATCAAGACTAAATCGAAATCTACTAATATAATCTCGGGCGTGACCGATGTTCATGCTAACAACAACAAAGCTCTCGGTTTATCTTCCATATGCGTAATGGAAGAATGTACTGAACTTACGCGCTCAATGAAAACCGAAAGCTCCAAGGCTCCAAGTTGTCGAAGGTTTGATGGAGCACACGGATTCGAAGCTCAAGCGCGTGAGAACATTGTGATCCGAGGAGCACTGGATGTGGCAAGGTGAGCAGCGGATTCTGGCGCCAATCAGCGGGGCAGAAGCTTCTGGAATACACAGAGGATTGAGAGAGAGGCTTTGAGGGGCGTTTTACTTCAATTGCTTGAAGAAGATGAAAGGAAACGTGAATCAAACAACTGAAATGCAGAGAATCAACATCAACTCAACGATATAAAGCATCGATCAAAAAAATTATGAGATTATTCTCAAATCAGAGAGGAGAGAGAACCTAGAACCGTGTTGAGCGTCGTTAAAGAAGAGCCAGACCTTCAATGATGAAGAAGAAGATCTGGACCTTCAATGGCGAAGAAGACGCGCGTCGTTGAAGAAGAGCTGAAGAAGAAAGACGAGCGAAAGAAGCGAAGGGAGAGAGCGGCGTACAGAGAGGGAAAGTGAAAGGTCAAAAGGAAAAAATGAAAAGGGAAAGTGTTTTCACCTTTTGAGAGGGAGGAATTGATTTTCCTAAAATAAAATATAATATTTGTGTTGATCAGAAAGTGCTTTCTATTGACCAAATCTTTTTTAACGAACCAAACGGCTGAAAATCCGAAAAACACTTTCCAGTAAAATACTTTCAATGAAACAAACGGCATTAATATCAATTAGGTTTTTGTTTGATGGGTTACATGTCAGAAACAACACCCGAATCCACCTCCCTTTCATGCCCATGTCATCTGGGCTTTAGCGTCCGACCTTGCACCAAACCTAACGTTACCATATCATTAGGATCTATCGCACTAATTTGGTTGGGCCACAGTCAGTCTCATATTGGGTCGGACTAACTTTTCGTGCTCAGAGAATCCTGGCCAATAAAATCTGCGCCACACTTACATTTTCACCTAAGCCCAACCCACCGGGTCTGTTAATACCTTTACATCCACTAGTTCCTCGACCATTGCCAGTCGATCCTGATAGTCGCGATCAGTCCTCAATTATTGTCGATCGATCTCAATGATCATTGATCTAAATGATGAGGCTAGTACATACACTTTAACAGAGACTTGACACAAATATGTTCAGTGGATCCCTACACCTCCTTTTTAATGCAATTGCTCATTGCCGTAACCGGGAGTTACACCAATCCTGCCATGAAAAGCCTCAGATTGTCGTCTGAAGATCCGCTTTCCTTGACCGCTCGCCTCGCCAAAGCTTTCCATTTTGAGGCATTCTCACGCGTGCCTTCCTCGCGTGTCGGCCCCATGACCAAGTCCAAGCACCTCTTCATTTCTTCTCTTCCCACAACGCCTTCGCTGTCCGCCCTTGCCTTTACGCCTACCCCCCATACGTCCCGGATCAACTTGGCGTTCGTCAGCTGATCCGAAAATTGCGGACACGCAACCATCGGCACGCCTGCTGTCAAGCTCTCAAGGGTCGAGTTCCACCCACAGTGCGTCACATGGCATCCTATTGACTTATGGTTCAAGACCTCCACCTGCAGACACCACGGTACTATCAATCCGGAATCTCCATCGATTCTTCCCTTTATCATCGTGTCGATTTCTTCTTGTTCACTGGTATTGGAAGGCCGGATCACCCACAAGAATGGTTGGCCACTCTCGTGAAGTGCTTGGCATAGCTCCTCCATCTGATTTTTCTTCAACACGGCCAAGCTCCCGAACGATACGTAAATCACTGAAGATGCAGGCTTTGAGTCGAGCCACTGCAGATAATCTGTCGAGCAGTCGAAGAGGTCACAGCCGAAGGAACTGTCTAACGGACGATCTTTATCATCCAAATAAGCTAGCGGGATCAGAGGCCCAATCGCGAATAGCTTCATGTTCTCCATGCCTGCTTTGATCAGATCTTCTTCCAGCGCGTCGAAGGTGTTCAAGAGAACACATGGGTTGGTTTCTTTTTCGAGCGTTAGGATGTGTTCTTGAAAGGTTGGTACAATGGGGAAATTTGGATCGGTAGGTAAGAGAAATGAAGGCAAGTCCTCCGGTGTCAAAGGAGGCAAACCAGGCAATGAGATTGGAGTAGGAGGCTCATTTTTACTACTTTGATAGAAACCACTTCGACTGTTGAAGTAGTGGTGATATATAGCAAAGACGGCAGCCGATTGAATAGAAAGAAAAGCGGAAGGAACGCCGAGATCTCGAGCCACATCGGCCGCCCACGGGAGGAGGACGGTGTAGATCAAGAAAGTGACTGGTCGATCCTTCTCAGATAAGCTAACGATCAGTTCTCTTAAGTTTCGGGAACCTACCCGCTTTATTTCAGAAATCCTGTCTTCGTAGGAGGAGGGTTCGCCAGCATCGTCGTCGGTGACGGAGAAGGAGGTGTGCGATAAGCCTTCCATCGAAATAGGGGTCTTGATGGTCCTTAAGTTTCGGCCATCGACAGCGTTGGCGTAGGTGACCTGCGCGCCGGCCCATACCAGTCGCTTGGCGAGTTGTATGGTAGGATTAAGATGACCCTGACCACGGAAAGAGATGATGAGGAAGTGTTGGCGGTTCATCTCTCTCTCTCTCTCTCTCTCTCTGTGGTGAGATAGATGTTGCTTTATGGCAATGGAAGGTTTTTTTTATATATTTGAAACATGGGCATAATGTCAAACGAACATATCCATTTGGATGACTTTAGTGAAATCAGATCGAACCCGCTACTTTTTCTTTTTTTTAAAAATAAATCTACACGTGGCCCAACCAGTGATTTTCATGTGAAAGATTGGACTTCTGTCTCTCTTGTCATTGAGCAAAGGTGTTTAGAGTCAGAAGAGGTAGCTTATCCATGGCACATTGGCACCCGGGATGACCTAGCCCAAGCTAGGCCCGTGGCCCACCGTGATGATAGTCGAGTAGGTTCCGCCCAGTCCAATCCATGGCAGGCCGCCGGCGATGGACTCGTAACTCTATGTCTGGATGCTGGATGGAGAGTAAGGTGATGGATGAGTTTGGCTTTTTATAAGTTTAGCCGCAATGTCTATTATCGTCATGCAAGAAAGCGTTTGACGAAACCATCTCTCTAAACTTGATGTTTGTTCACCAGTGTCAACAATCAACACACTCATTACGAAGAGACTGCGTGATACGAAAAGAACAAAAGAGCACTAGACATATTGAACTTATATCGAGCTCTAATTTCCTCATTTCAAAGTCAACATCGGCAAAAGAAGAATTGTAATGATTGTCAGTATCAAGAGTGGGAGCTTGTGGAGCACGAATCCAACGGCACTTTGGGTGCTAAAGTCATTCTTAAGAATACGAGTCGCATTTTTATAATTTTATTCGTTGAAATCTACACATTGACAGCTAATTCATAATTTTAACCATTTAATTTTTAATCATAAAACAAACTCATTTTTGAAGTAATGAGTCTAACATTTGCAGTTGAATAAAATATTTAAATTTATTTATCTCAACAAGGATGACGGCATACACCTAATTCTTGACCAACGTTCGATTATTAAGTCAGACTCCTTAAAATTTTGACAGGCTTGCTCTGGAAGAGCTTTCCTACAACATCCAATATGGTGGGATTACTGAATATTGTGATTTTTAATCACGACTCTCTAATCTGGATGGGGTTGGAAATACATAATTTTTGCAAATTGCTTGATAAGATCATATAAATTTCACTGTGAGCTTTCTAACGTTTTGACAATCACTTCCATCAAAGTTTCTTTTCACAAAACTAACAAAGTAGTCAATTTATTTAGAAAATTATTCTTTATTACATGTGTTCGTGCTTTGAAGTAACAGAGATGCACATACAAACTGAGTGATCGATAAAAAATTATTGATAGTACATCACGCAGATATTAGTTACTGGATATCTCATTATTATTATTTTCATTTCCGAATCTTCAAGTGAATTTGTAACTTGTTAAGGATCCATAATTCTACATTACCAAGATAAGTGGGGACTTGTCCGCCACTGATGGTAAAATTATTATTAAAAAAATAAAAAAAAAGGTTGTCCGTATAACGTGTAAAAGTTGGTTGTCTCCATCAACCAGGGTAATAGGGTACAACCTTAGTGCACGCAACCAAGAAGAACACGGATGACGTGCCAATTTTTTTTATCATTTACTTAAGAAGAAGACAGTTCTCACTTGCCTACTGGTAAGGTTTCGAACGAGTGGCTCAGTCAACCATCTGCCATTGACTGGTGGATGAGCCCTTCGCGCGGTAATTTGGGATTGGTTAAATCACTTCAACAAGTTTTTGGAAGATTCTTTTGCATTAATGGAATCTACTAAATTAGCTGTGACTTTAGCACATGAAGTTGTTATAACACGGGGTGAATATGGGACACATTTGACAACGATTATATTCTCGGAAGTATATTTTGATCATAAATGATTATTTTTTATTCTGTTATCAAAAACAGATTCTAAGCATTTTAAGCCGTTTGATAACTGTTCAAAATTTCTAATTCTGAAATAGAATTGCGTTTGTTACCATACTCTTTAATTCTATTTCAACTAAATTTATTTTAATTTTTAAATAAAATTTTTACTTTTTTACTTTTCTTTTTCTTTTTCTCCTATTCTTCTTCTTCTTCTTCTTCTTCTTCTTCTTCTTCCAGCGACCTCACCGAAGCGTCGCCGGCCCTCGGCGAGGCCGACCCTTGTCGGTCGAGCCTTGCCGAAGACCTCACTGGAGCGTCGCCGGCCCTCGGCGAGGCCGACCCTTGTCGGTCGAGCCTTGTTGGCAGCTAGGCGAGGCTTGCCTAGCCCCGCCGAGCCTCGTCAATGGCCAAGCAGGCCTCGCGAAGCCCCGGCGAGGCCGGCCTGGCCACCGGTGGGCTTGGGCGAGCCTCGCTAGATCTAGGGAGGTCGAGCCTCGTCGATGGCTGGGCTTGCCTCCGGCGAGCTCGTCGAACCTCTCCCTGGCTTGGTGAGCCTTTGGTGAGCTTGCCGGACCGATGGACGGCGACTGGTGGCGACAGACGGTGGCGGGCGATGGTGGACAGCAATCGTGAGATAGCCAAAGGGAAGAAGAATAATTGTTGGTTTTTATTTTCAAATTTGTTCCCGGAACAATAATCAACTTTTTTTTTTTTTAATTCTTGATTCCACTCCAAATCTATTCCTAGGAACAAAAAATCAGAATTTGGCCATATTTGGATGGTTACCAATCAGGGCCTAGGTGAGCTGTAAGTGTGATTTACACGAGAAAAACTTGAATAGTGCAAGTGAAGTAAGGATGACTAAATTGTTAAATTGTCAAAAATATTTATGATTGAATCGACATCATTGAAAAAAATTATGTTTAAATTGATTAATCGTTAAAATGTTTATGATTAAATTTGCACAATTGAAATGTTTAAAATTGAATTGATTGCCCTACATTTAGTTTGAGACTTTTTGGATGATTTTTCCTTAATTTTTTGTTTGATGATTATTAGTGTTTTTTTTTTTTTTGATGACCCTGGAGCCCCAGTACAGCCGGCAGCCGACGAGGTAAACCAATGGTGACGCTAGCGGAGGACCCATCATTCCGACGTCACACTTAAGAACCCTAGTGACGCCATCGGGTTTCGAACTTGCCCTCTTCGTGAGGAGGACGAAGCCCGAAGCCAATGACGCCATTGTAGGAGGTGGTAGACTCCATTGTGGACAACTTCTTCAGAGTTTTTTCTTTACTGGTGAGAATTCTAGCATGACTAGCAACCTGTGAACCACAATCTTGGTGTCTAATTTGGGCATATCTTCATTTTGACCAGAAAAAGTTTGGTGAAGAGCTTCACCCTGCCCTTGTCACCCTTGATGGGTTGGCTCGGTTCCTATAGGTCTTAGTATGTTGAATGTTTGGTAAATATCTAGTTGGAACCTCTCGACTTCCTCAGGAATTTCAGCAGGTGGTCCATTAGCTCCTTTGTTCTCGTCAACCTCAACTCTCTTTGCATATTCATAGATAAAAAAGAAGAAGAAAAAGTAACTACATAAATTGTTAGGTTGGTCTCGATTATCATAAAGAATTATTCTAATTGTCTCTAATACTAGTCATACATCTTTTATGACCTCCGCAATTAGAATATTTCAACCCTCTCAATCATTTGGACCCAAAAAAAATAAAAAATAAAACTCCCAATTTTGAATCGTATGTACACAGAAGGGTATATTTCCGCGGCCCACACAACCTAATGCCAAGCTCTATGGACCACCATGCCCGCTTTTTTGTTCCTTGACGGTCGGCCTTTTGTTTACCCCGACGATCTCGTCACCCTCGCCGGCACCCCCTGTGATTTGACCTGCTTGTGACCTCCTGCCGAGCGCGCGAGTGAAGGCACGAGTGCTTTAACATACGCGGTAAACACCAGCCCCCATCGAAACCACCACCGCTTGTTTCCGGTCAAAGTTCGAGACGGAAGAAGATATGACCATTGAGTATTTCATATCTCATTACCAATGTGGACTATTGTAAAGATTCTAAGACATGTAGTTCTTCTGCCGCTGAGAAATGTTTTTACCATCAGCTGTAGGTCGAACCATCGAGATTCAAGACCAAGCAACAAGATTCAAGACCTAGCAACATAAGCGTCATATATGACGGGCTGAAATAGGAGGAATGGAAAATAAGAAAAGAAAAAATGTCGCCTAGAAAGGACAATAATTTGTCCTGAACAATAAGCGACGACTCCATGCCCACAGGAAGGATTACATAAAAGCCATATAAAATATGCATTCGCTAAAAGTCCCTAAAGATGAGGACAGGAAAGCACCACGTTAGCTGCTCACAGCGACACCATAGACGATTCATTCGAGCTCAGACGCTTCTCTAACCTCGTCCACGAAGGCCCTGAGGTTCTTGTCCGATGACCCGCCTTCCTTCACGGCCTCCCTCGCCAGATCCCTAAACTTCCGGGCATTCCTTCTCATCTCCTCCCCCTCCTTTCCAACTCCCATCACCAGCTCCAAGCACCTCCTCATCTCGCCGCTCTCCACCAGGCCTTGCTCGTTGGGCGTTATCCTCACCCCGGTCCTCCACACGTCCGCCACGAGCTTCGCGTTCGTTTGCTGATCGCTCCACTGCGGGAACGCCACCGTGGGTACCCCGCAGACCAAGCTCTCTGACGTGGAGTTCCACCCGCAGTGTGTCACGAAACACGCCACTGAAGGGTGCGAGAGAACCTCCACTTGCGAGCACCACGGCACTATCATCCCTATCTTATCTAGTTCTTCTTTGAAGCTCAATCTATCCTCGTCTCTCTCTTCTTTCCCGCTTTCCCGGATGACCCACAAGAACGGCCGGCCAGCCTCTACAAGCGCCCGTGCCATTTCCTCCTTCTGTGGCTTCGATAGCACGGAGATGCTCCCAAACGACACGTAGATCACCGACGCCTTTGGCTTCGTGTCCAGCCACTCCATGTAGCCGCTCGAGCTCTTGAAGAGATCGCCTCCGAAGGAAGTGTCTGATGGATCTTGGCCGTCCAAAAACGCGGACGGGATCAGCGGCCCGATCCCAATCACCTCGAACTCATTGATAGCCCGTATGGCATCCGGTTCCAGCGCATCAAAGGTGTTTGCCAGAATCCTTGGCTTGGCCTCCTCAAGTAGTATCTTGAAATGCCATTGGAAAAGCGGGAGGCTGAAGTTGTACTCATTTTTAGAATTAAAAAAGGAGGGTATGTCGCAGGCCATGAGAGGCGGCAACCCTGGCAATTGGATTGGCACCAAAGGATTGTCGCCCGTGCTTCGAATAAGATCCCCGTAGCCATGGAAGTAATAATAGTAGAAGTCCAAAACAGTGGCCGGTTGAATCCAAACGAATGTCGAAGGAATGCCATGAGAACGAGCGACCTCGGCAGCCCACGGAAGGAGGATAGTGTAGAGTACACCTGAGAATCGCCGACCGCTCTTAAGGTTCGAGGCGATGAGGTCACTTAAAGTCTCTGTTCCTCGTCGCTTGATCTTGTCCATGTATTCCTCCATTTCATCCCAATTGTCGAAACCGTCGTCGTAGCCATCGGAGAAGCTGGCGAAGGATAGCCCCTCGGGGATAGATTCCGACTCAGCCATGCGGGGACGGGCACGAATGGCAGTGGCGAAGGTCACGTGGGCGCCGACACGCACGAGACGCTTGGCGAATTGGAGGGAAGGGTTTATGTGGCCTTGGCCAGGGAAGGTCACGAGGAGGAAGTGTGGAGGTGCCATGGACGAGGCTTGAAGAAATTATTTCGAAATAGCGATGACGCTACGGCAACACTCGACAGGAGGTATGGGGTATATGGATGCGGGACATTTAGCGAGTAGATTGAGGTGGAGACTGTCCGTTATAAATAAGGATGTGTCTGAAATGATTACGTCTTGGCTGACGAACGACGAACACCCAGTGCCGCATGGGCCAATATTAAATTGTTTGAGAAAAGTTGGCGTTCTAGGGACTAGAAGTCCAAGACAGATGATCAACTTTCTCATAAGGTCAGGGCTACTAAAAAATTTTCTTCCACAACTATTCTTATTAACTTTTTATTTTCCCGATTTTGCCTTATCATTTGACTGTTCATCTTCTTTTCCATTGAGATTAGCTAGCGTGTTGCACAAGACTACAAGGGGCTGATGATGGGCTAGATAAAATAACAAATTACGAAGGCCAGCATGCATCCTTCCTTTCTCTAAGTGATATTTAAAACAATAAAAAGCTGTGTACTTACTACTTCATCGCATCGCATGATGAATTACGAAGTCAATCACGAGGGTTTAGATATATTCCAAAGATGAATGGCGATTTATTCAAACCTCAACATGGTGAAGGAAAAAGATAATTTATCTTTAGTCTCCACCTGATTATGCCACTTATGAGACATCTCCGCCAGGCAAAATAACGAAGCATACACATTCAAACACATCGCCAGATTGGGTAGGAAAAGAAAAAGGAAAAGAGAAAGAAAGAAAGAAATATATAAAAAAATGATTTTTCTTAAATTTTTAAAAATATTCATGTCAGCACTAGTCATCCAACATAGCACATTGGTATCTACGTTAGTGATTTTTTGCTCAAATTAGCTAGATGCAATCAAATAGCAAAACATAAAAAAGTTTAGGATTAAGTTAATACAAGTGTTGTGATATCCTAAATTTCAAGTTATGTTTTCAATTGAATAAGTTGGGCTTTTCATTAACGTACCTATAGTTTTATTCTCTAAGTTGACCACTCGCGAGATAACTAGCCTATCAAGTGAAGCCGTTAAGGAATCTAAATGCAATAGACTTGAGAACTCGACTAGAAATCGACTGCTTTATCGTGCTAATTTGCAAGGGTCATTACAGCACTGTCAAAATTGATCAGAGATCAGAGATAGGTTGATTCGATAGAAGTATGTGATTAGTCACCTAATTGCAAAATTTATGTTGAACGATACTAGACCGATTTTTCTATCATTTATGTATCCTATGTTTGTATTTGAAACCTCAAGATTTTTACAACAATCGAGAGTCACTAATGTGTCGAAGATATACACTGTGGCTAAAAAATAATCGACCATGGGTCAATTACACTAAAAATTTCTAAAAACTACCTGATAGGTTAGGTTATGCTAACATTGCGCCACATCGAAATTAACCGCGAATTTAAACCATATTTCAAGTTACGTCGTGTCAGGATTCATTTTAGGAGCTTCGACTCACCTTCCAAAGATTTTTCTGCAAACCAAGGTTTTTGGCGAAAATTCAAAGCAGGGCCGTTTTTGACCGGAAATTCTGATGATCGTTTTTTATCGCATTTTTGGGATTCAAGTTGGATAAATTGACAAGGAAAAATGTGAATTTAAGTGTGGGCATCTTGGTTGAATTTATAGGGACTGAATTGAACTCAATTGGAGGGGAATAGAAGGAGAATGGAACCAAATTAGATGGCCAATGTACAAAATTCATCAGGCCATGGGGGACTCAACATTTTTGACCACTTGGAGGCTCATTGAGGAAGCTTTGGCAGCTGCAAAATGGCTGAGGAAGACAGCCAAGTTGGTAGGGCCAAGCACTTGAGAGCTTAAGATATTTTGGTGGCCCCCTCCATCTTCAGCAGCCTTCTTCTTCTTCTTCCCTTAGTTGCTTTCTCCATTTGTGTACTGTTGAGAGCTTGAGGGAAACTAGAAAACCCAACCAACCAAGCCTCTAAGCCGTCCAAGCAAGTTGCGTGCTCGCATGCCAGCTGCAAGCCCAGCCATGTGTCCTTGCCGTCCTGCCTCCAGCTTGAGACCTGCTGCTGTCCCGAGCCATCCTAGCCGTTGTCAAAACCTCTCGTAGTTGTTTTAATCGCTGTTAGCCTTCGACGTTGCCCGCCTAAGCCGCTGCAGTCATCGCCGTCCATCTTGTGTTGTTTCAGCCCCTTCGACTGGTCCCTGCAGCCAAGAGCAGAAGCGGAAGTTCCAACAAGAGCTGAGACTTTTAGGCCCGTTTTAGGTCCCTTCTAGGCCTTCTTTGGTGTTGCCACTAGGAGGTTTGTTGCCCGTCTCTGCATCACCGTCGCCATGGACTCACTGGCTCACTAATCCGGTAAGTTTACTCGCTAAACTCTGCTGAAGGAGTTAATTATGCTTAAAGGGTGTTTAGTTTAATTTAATTAGGGTTAGATGGTTAGTTAGATTAGATTAGTGATTTAATTATTCAATTATGCATGTTGGGTGGTTAGATTAGATTAATTAGGGACTAGATAGGATGTACTATTTATCTAGATAGGTTCAGAAATTTTCTCGGCCCGTTTAGGTAGTTAATTAAGCATTTCCGGCCTAAGTTAGTGTTTTTGGTATTTAAATTGAATTATTTAATTAATTTTGGTAATTATTTAATTATTAAATATTTTTCGAAAACTATACCGAGATAGCCGATGATCAGAATTTCATACTGATTGCAATGGTATGCTTGGTTTATTTAATTGAGTGCTAAATTGTGCAAATTAAGTAGTGATTGAAATTTTGAGTATTTAATTCGAAATTTGGAAGTTTTGGTAATTATTTAGAAATTACTAAGCGTCGGATTTTGACATCGAAAATGGTTTTAAATACAATATCAAATAGTGGGATTTGAAAATGAAGGGTATCAGTTTTTCTGGTTTAAATTGACGGTGTACCCATACACGATTATTTTACCATGTATTTTTAATATGAAGAAAATATGCCGAGTTCACCAATTTAATTGAGGCATTTAAGTGAAATGCACGATATCTTGGGTTAAGCTTGAATGGTCTTGTGTTGGTTAAGAGCACCCGTCTCGAGCTGTTGAGCTAGACGTGCCCCTATATGGGATGCCCTACCAATGGATGCCGATCACAGTAGATTATGGACTGATACTTCTTTATGGAATGCTGTTGACGTAGTAACATTACCGTGCTCGATGGGGCGAGATGACGCTTGGCTATGCTAGAAGATTGCCGAACTTCGAGTAGGTTGTGCTCATGTGTGGCCGTGATTAACAATTGGAATGCATGTTGAGTGAAATTGACGCGTTGGATTATGGGACAAAATTGTGTGGCATAGAATGAGACATGTCATGATGATTTAGTCCTATAATCGGGAACCCTTGTGTTGTTGAGATGAAAGTGTTGGTGGTCCAATTGTTTAAGCATGAATACTATTTATGTTTGTAATATAAATTGTGCTGACATGTAGAAAGGATCTGAGACGAGGTAAGTCTTTGTGATTGTGTGGTTGTGTGGTTAGGACGCCTTTAGGTGTATTACCCTTCTAATCGGGATTTAGAGTGTGAATTCGTTGAAATTTATATCTCACCCTGTCATAAGCTCAATTCTTTTCAACATCGTAGAGTGGAGGACCCGGAGTCGAGGACTGGAGAGCTTGGAGTTTAAAGTCTTCGTAGTCCCTTTTTGTTTTAGACTTCTGGACATAGATCTTTTGTAGTATTTTGTATATGACTCAGTGTGTATATAAAAGTGTCACGCCCCGATCCTCTAAGCACGTGTAGTCGATTAAATAGCGACATCCCAAGATGCATCGCCGACCCATTCATTTTATATGCACACGTGGAAGCAAATAAATAATCCCCATACAATAACATAATGGGATAAGAAAGTAGAGCTATAATTTTGAAAACCAACATCACACTTATATATACACATTGGAGCCTCGTCCTCGTCTCCATCATCATCGACACTTTAACTGGAGCCTTCAGCAGAAAACACTAGACTTCCGGGATCTTTAAAATCCGAGTCTACTACGTCTACAACCAAGCCTTGAGGAGGATTTGCTGTGCGCTTTCCAAAAGCAAAATCCAGCACATACAGAGGTATCTCAAATTTTGGTATGGAACTCTCTCTTTGGCCATCCTGAGTCTGGTGATACCATGATCTGTATCGGTAGGGCACCTTGTGGGTGAGACCCGCATCGACCAAAACTATGGACCTTACCAACTCATAGGTCTAGCCCCTAGGGCTCTCATGCAACGGAATGTAAGATGTGTGACATCTTGAATTTCAAGTTCTGATTTCGATCGAAATAGTTGGGCATTTCATTAACGCATTTATAGTTCTTTTCCCTAAACTGATCACTTCATGAGATTACTAGTTTATCAGGTGAAGCCGTTAAGGGATTCTAATGCATTAGACTTGAGAATTCGACTAGGAAACGACTGCTCGATCGTGCAAATCTGTAAGAGATCATAATGACACAATAAGATTGATTAGAAATCGGAAATAGGTCGACTTGATAAAGGTATATGATTAAGTGTGGGTGATTTCACCTAATTGCACACTTTTTGTCGATTGGCATTAGACCGATTCTTCTGTCATTTTGGTACCCTGTGTCCGTATTTGAAACATTGAGATTTCTACGATAACCGAGAGTCGCCAATGTGTCAAAGATGTATTTTGTAGCTTGAAAATAATCAACCACAGGTCAAATATACTAAAATTCCTAAAAGCTATCCGATAGATTATGACCCGTTAAATTCGCGCCGAATTGAAATTTATTGTGAAATTGAAATCGAATTTAGAAATTGAAAGTCCTATTGTGTCACAAATCATTTTAGGAATGTGAATTCATCTTCAAAAGATTTTTCATGCAAAACGAGTTTTTTCGAAATATAATCAAAGTGTGATTAATTTGGTTTGGGAAAAATTAGTAAGCCCGCTTTTGGTCATACTTTTGGGCTTCAAGATGGTTCTCTGGTCAAGTAAAGATGTTGATTAAAGTGTGGTGACATTGGATTAATTTTATGGATTTCAATTTAACTCAATTTGAAGGAAATTAAAGTAATGTGATGTACAAGATTTGCAAGATTCGTATGCCACGGCGGAGGAAGAAATTTGACCCATTGAAGATAGTTATGGAGGATTTGAGTTAGTGGAAGATGACCTCATGTAATGTCATGGTGGTTGGGACCAAAGTGAAGAGGATTCTGACAAGTATAGGGTGTTGATTTGCTCTAAAAAAGGTGGGCTATCAACATCATCTTCCTCCTTGAATCAAGAGAGTCTTGGAACTTGGAAAGGAGGGAGGGGCATCATGCGAACTAGGGAGCTTCGGCTATGCCTTCGTCCGCCTGACTGACCGTTGCCAGCATCACTGGAGCTGTCGTCGTTGTCGTCGTTCGCACGCATCGCTCGCACGCTCACTTGCCGGCCAGCTCGCCACTCTGCTCCGCCTTCATCCGCGTGCCAACCAGCAGTCATCCAAGCCGTCCCAGTAGCTGCTCGCCATCACCAGAGTCTCCATCGCACCTGTACATCGCCGTCCAGCATTGCCCAAGCCACCATTGCCGGTTTTCGCCGGTCCCGCGCCCAACCGGTGACTAGAGCACCTCCGATTGAGCTTGGACAATAGCCAGAGTTCCAAGCTAGATCTGGATCTTGAAGGTCCGTTTTGGATGCCTTTCGATCTTCTTTTGGTGTCGCCTCGAGGAGGTTTTCTGACCGCCTCGTTGTTGTGTTCGCCAGGAACTCATCATAAAGCAATTTCGGTGAGTTTAACATCTTAAACCTTGATTAGAGGGTTAATGATGCTTTAGGGAGGTTTAGTTTAAGTTAATTGAGATTAGGTTATTAGTTTAGTTTGGTTAAGTGTGGATTAGATTAAGGGGTGATTAGTTTAGTGTATGTTTAATTAAGGCTAAATTGATGTTTATGTTAGTATAATGATGTTTTAGCTTTAATTGATTATTTTTGAATAAATAAATATTTCGAAATTATTTAATTATTTAATAATATGTTATATCATTTACAATTATTAAAACATTATTATTTAATTAATTTCGGAATAAATTTAATTATTTAATAAATCCGAAAATTATTTCAAGACCTTAATTGTCATAATTTCGTGCTGATTGCAGTGGTGCTTTCTGTTTATTTATTTGAGTGTCAGTTTATGAGAATTGAGTGAATTAGTGGTTATGAGAGAATTATCCCAAAATTTGAGAATGTCGGTATTTTATGGGAAAATGACCATGAAAGGTTGTGAGTGGACTTAGAAAACCACCGAAGTATGGTCATGCCAATAGGGCTGAGATTTACCATCGAATTTGGAATTGATTGTGCCCATCGGGCCGTGATCTACCACCTATTAAAGGTCGTGCCGAGTGGGGCCGTGATGTCACTAATTTTAAATTTGCCGAATGGGGCCGTGATTCCACTAACTCTAAGAATTGCCGAGTGGGGCCGTGATTATAACTAAATTTAGATTTGCCTGTAGGGCCGTGTTTGAGGGTCGAGAATGAAAAGTTAGAATGATTGTGTGACGACTTTGATGACATGTAATTGACTGAGTCGATTGATCGCTAAGTCGATTCGAGTAATTGAATTGTTTGAATTCTATTACTGTATATGCTTGAGTAATGCGAACTGTGCTAACTTGCAGGAAGGAACTGAGGCAAAGGTAAGTCTTATTGTTTGTGATGGTGTGGCTAGGCCATACTCGAGTGTATTTTCTTTCTAATAGGCGTTTTGGGGAGGGGGGGTGAACTTACTGAGACAATGTCTCACCTCGTCATGGGCTCAACATTTTTAGGTCCTTAGATGGCGGTCATGGAGGACTCGAAGCCATAGACATTTGTGGAGGTGGAGACCGAAGAATAGGCGAATGTGTTTGACTAGTTTGTAGGACAGTTCCTTTTTTGTTGAGCCGGTCTATTTTGTAGCCAACCCTGTGTTGTATATAAACATGTGTGTTTATAAGAAAACTCGTTTGGTTGCGATTGATTGCTTGCTTTTCTATCCCAAGTTAAATGTTGTCAGGGGATTTGTTTCACTTTCGCATGCGTAAAATAAATGAATGGGTTGGCGACGCGTCCTAAGAAGTCGCATTTTTTGTATCAACTTGAGTAGGATATTTGCATGCTCGAGGTTTGGGATATGACAAGATGTCTGTTCTATAACCTTCTTAGGCTGTCTAAAAAACTCAGGAGTTGCCATCTATAGACCTGAAAGGTTATCCCACAATGAGATGAGACGACGTCTCAACGAGTTCAACTTCCTAAGACTTGACTAGGAAGAAAATATGCCCTAAAGGCCGCCTAAGCATAAACATAGGTCGGAGAACTTACCATTGCCCCAGTTCCTTCCTACAAGTCAGTATATCTCATAGATACATGAATCACATCAACTAATCATACGAATTCATCAAATCAGATCGAAACATCGATCAATCGACTCAATCGATTACATGTCATCACAACATTCTCTCGGTCGGCCAAATCAATACTATCTATGAAGTCTGATCATAATTAGGATTGCTCTCTCTAAGCTGATAAATAGATAGTATAACTTGCGTTAAGCTGATAACTAATATACTGCTCTTTATCTAAGCTAACATATCAAGGCCCTCAGGCTGATATAATATACTAACGCTGTTCACTCTAAGCTGATAGATAACATTGCTCATTCTAAGTTGATAAGTAGCATTGCTCACTCTAAGTTGATAAATAACATTACTCACTCTAAGTTGATAAATAATATTGCTCACTCTAAGTTGATATGGTATACTACTCTCGATCTAAGCTGATATATCAGAGCCCGTGGGTTGAAATAGTATACCACCTTGACCATCTGTTCAATTTACCATTTTAATCATACCCGATAAAAATACTCGTGTGTGGGTACACGGTCGACTTTAACCAAAATACAATATTTTTACTTTTGAACATTCCGCCAATCGGCAGTCCCAAAATAGATTTTGGCATTATAGACTAACGTCTGGTAATTTTCCAATTAATTACCAAAATTATCAATTTTTAAGATAAATACCTGCAATCACCAATCACATTTAATTTACACAAAATAACAATTAATAAAATAAACAGATCACACCACTATAATTAGCACGAAATTTCGGTCACCGACTATCCTGGTCTAATTTCCAAAAAACAAATAATTAATTAAATAATTACGAAAAATGATTATTAAATGCCAAAAATAACAACTTAGGCCAGAAAAGCCGAGATGGGCTTCGAAAGTTTTCGAAACTGCTCTAGATAAATACTAGAGCTTGTCTAGGCTTTAATTACACTATTTTAACCACCTAAAATGCAATAACAATTCATTAAATTGCTAATCTAGTCTAATTATTCACCTAATCCATACTTAGTCTAAACTAATGAACCCTTAAACGTCATTAAATTACTAAGTAAGGATTAGTGAGTTAAACTCACTTGTTAAGCGATCTGCTCGGATCAAAACGATGGGGACACAACAAGGGGCGAGAAACACCAAAGTGGGACCATCTTTTGAGGTGCAGAAAGGCTTGAACTCAAGCCCGACAGCAACTTGGAGACCCACTGGACTCTGCTTCTATTCTTGCCCGAAGAGGGGCTGCTTCGGTGGTTAAACTGCGAAACAAGAGTGGCGGAGGTAGTAAGGGTGCTCGGTGGGGCTTCACAGTGGCAGGCAGGTGACCTAGTAGCTTCGGCAACAATGGAGCAAGTTTGAACAGCTCTAGAGGTGGCATGGGCTCACGACTAAGGTGGAATGATGGCATGGAATGGCAGAGATGCATGCGGGCAGGGCGAACGCGTGATGGCCAACGACGGCGACTTAGTGAGTTGACGGAGGATGGACAGGCGTGCAACAGCTTCGGTGGCTTGCTGGCTCTACTTTCTGGTTTCTGGGCTTCAAACAGCAACTGAGATGGAGTGCTCGATGGGTGAGAGGAGAGAGAGGAAGGAGGGAACCGGTTTTGGCATGGATGGGCCACCAATGACCTCATCTCATCTCTTTGTACCCCCTCCTTTGGTCCCCACCACCAGCTGGCCTCCACAGCTGTATTTCCAGACCAAAATGCCCACTTCTAGAAGCTTGAGTTGGTCCAAAGGTTGGGTCCATAGGGGCACACGTATTTCACATGATTTCTCTCCAATTGGACTTTAATTCCCTTTTGAATCAAATCAATTTGGCCTCTAAAAATTAAACCAACAAGCTCACGATCAAATTGGTATTTTTTCTCGCCAATTGATCCCACTTGCATTCCAATTTCACGATAAAAAACGGTCATCTACACTTTCTGATCGAAAATGGCCTTATGATGACTTTTTTCACCAAAATCTCGACTTACAGAAAAATCTTTAGAGACTAAGTCAACATTCCTAAAATGACTTGTTATATGACAAAACTTTCAATTTTTGAAATCGGATTTAAATTTATGGTTAATTTCAATCTGGCACGTTTTTAGCGTAACTTAGGCC
This sequence comes from Eucalyptus camaldulensis, assembly GCA_019915185.1. NCBI lineage: Eukaryota > Viridiplantae > Streptophyta > Magnoliopsida > Myrtales > Myrtaceae > Eucalyptus > Eucalyptus camaldulensis. Next base: position 32,621,159 of record JAHSVA010000010.1, read on the forward strand.
ACTGGGTAGCTTTTAGAAATTTTTTAGTGCAAATGACGCATGATCTATTTTTTTTTTTAACCACAATGAACCTATTTGACACATTAGCGACTCTCGGTTGTCGTAAAAATCTCGAGGTTTCAAATATGAACACATGTACCAAAGCAACAGAAAAATCAGTTTAGTGCCAATCGATGAGAATTTTGCAATTTAGTGGAATCACACACGTTTAACCACACATCTCAATCGAACCGACCTATCCTTGATCTCTAAGTGATTTTTAACTGTGCCGTAATGATCTGTGTAGATGAGCACGATCGAATAGTTGATTCTTGATCGAATCCTCAAGTCTATTTCATTAAAATCTCTTAATGACTTCCCCAGATTGTCCAGTTATCACAAAAGTGATCAGCTTTGAGAATAGCACTATAGGCGCGTCGATGAAAAGCCTAAATTGAAAACAAAGTGAAATTTCAGGATGTCACAAAAAGAGTGTTTGTTTGTGAATATGTTTTTCTTGCTTTTCTATCCCAAGCTGTTTACTGTTAGGGGATTTAATTATTCACTTCCACATGTGTATTAAAATGAAAATTCACTTCCACATGTGTATTAAAATGAATGAGTCAGCGACGCATCTTGGAAAGTTGCAAAATTTTATCGACCACTGAGGAATGGGCATGTGCTCGAGGTTCGGGGCATAACAAGTGTAATAGGTTTATAACTTTTTGGGTAATTTTCCACAACAATATATCTACTGTACAAACATTTGGTCGTTTGGTTTAGTTTTGGGGATAGTGTATGGGAAAATGTAAAGGTTTTTAGGCTAAAAGGGTTTTCCGAAATGCAAGTGATGCTTGGTAAAGTGTATTTTAAAAAATACATTGGAAAACAAATTTTGACGTAAGTGTCGTTTGGTAAAACTACACTTTGTAAAAGATTTTGGGCAATTTCTTTTTTTAAATAAAAAACTTCAAACTATTTGCTAGTAGAACTCAACTAACCTTGGTGAACTAAATTGGCCACTGGTCACTTGTCGGCCACAAACCGGCCACTCGCCAGTTGTTTATTGATGGCCGAGGCAATGTTAGGGACTTTGAGCACATTTCTAGAATTATGAAATCGAGTAAGGGCAAAGTTGGAAGAAAAAATACGTTTATATTCCAAAAATACAACATTTCAAATAATCTCTAAACCTGCCTATGCCTTTAGATAGCTTTGGAGATGCAATTGCATATCCCCAAAGCAGCCTAAATTGTTTTTTCCAAATGGCATTTACATTTGCCGAAGGGACTTTGGGGTGTCAAAGATTGAAAATTTTGAACCAAATGTACCCATTGAAATACTCTCAAATTCACTCTTCTCGAACTCCTAGTACTAATTTCTCTTCTATCTATTTGTAGCTACTATGGTGAGATAGTAATCTAGAAGTCCATAGACGATGTCCTCTTTCTCTCCGTGACCTACCTAGCTCATAACCCTAATAGGGTTATTGACTTCAAGCGGCTTCCACTTCCAACTCACTATGAGAACGTGGTAGACTATGGTTGCGCATGACAAAATTTCTGAAACATAAATTGATTTCTAGCCAGAAATTAATTTCTTAATTTCTATTCCCCGGACAAGTTTCTGAGCAAAGAAACTCGTTTGATAACGACTCAAAATTTCTATTTCTGAAACAAAAATCCGTTTGATAACAGAATAAAATTTCTATTTCTAGGAATAGAAATTAATTAGATAACAACATAGGAAATCCTCAAATACAAAATAATAGTCGAAATAATACTAAAACAACATAGGAAATCCTCAAATACAAAATAATAATCGAAATAATACTAATACATTACAAAAGTTGAAAATACAATTTCATGGAATTTCCAGCATATTATTATCCCTTGTCATTTTATTAGCAATTGTTTTCCTAAGCGTATTTATTTGGTTTCCCTCCTCGGTTAATGTATCGTTTGCAAGCTCATCCTACATAGGTTCAGATAAGTACTACGGAAGCATGAATATGAGTGCCATCAATGGCGCCTATACAGCTTTGTCATTTTATCAAAAACTAGTATTATATAATATTATCAACAAAATAAAATTAATGGTGTAAAGGAATATATGAGAATTCTACCTTAAAGTAACATTTATGATTATGAACCAATCGGGGGAAGGTTGGTTTATTTTGATTCTTGAATTGAATCAGTCTAGTTGCTCATCCCTAATTTCTTTATTGTTGCTCAATGAACCTTTAATGGCTCTTGCATAGAAAAGAGAGAGATTCTCTTGAATCTCTTGCCTTCGAATTAAAATTCAATATTGTCTAACAATCTAATTATTTTGATTTTGCAAGAATTTTGAATTCGTAAAAAAAAAAAATAAGGTTAAATTTATAGGCACGTTTTTTATTCATCTATTATGTAAAAACTTTTTCTTTAACTGGCCATGTGCGTGCTTTTTTTAGGAGGAAAGAGTCCCATTGTTTTTTCTTGTTTTTTTTTTTTTTTTTATAAAAGGAAAAGAGCCCCATTGTTTTTAAGTAAGCATTAAGAACTTTGGTCATTTTTTAAAATTGGGGACTCATTCAATTACCTTTCATCCTAAAAAGGAAGTTATAAAAAAAAATTGAAAAAAAAAAGAAAAAAAACAAGCAAAATAAGAAAAAGAAAATTAGCAATAATTTGTGTAGTTGTGGTTATGAGTGAATTAAGTTAGTAAGAAAGCACAAGGTTCTTTTATATAGTTTGATTTCAGTTTCTGATTTTTATTTCAGAAATTGAGAAGTTAAAAATTTCAGCTTCTGATTTATTCAATTTCTCTATTTCTGGAATAGAAATCTATTTCAGAAATAGAGAAATCAAATTGCGTTACCAAATGGATTTCTATTCCAAACCTGTTCCGGGGAACAAAGAAACAGAGAAATCGAGAAACATAAATTTTGTCATGCGCGCCCTATACTGTTGTATCAAAAAATATTTCCATGTCAGTGTATGTCTTATTATTATTATTATCATCATCATCATCATCATCATCATCATCATCATCATCATCATCATCATCATCATCATCATCATCATCATCATCATCATCATTATTTCAACACTCAAATTAGGAACGTGCTAGTACACAGAAATGAAAAATATAATCAACGTGCAGTATCTATTATATTCAAATATATAATATATAATTGCTTGATATTCCAAGTTCAATCAAAATTAATGATAATACGAATAGGTAGTGCTGCTAATTAATCCTTCAAATAACATCAGGTTCTACAAACCCACCAGAGTTAGCGTAATTGATTGTCGCATAAGGGCGATTTCCAGATCAGAAATTAGAAGTGATGTATTTAAATTACAATTACTGCGTGCAAATAGCTTTAGGTTGAGATCACCTCCACAGATCAAAGATTTGGACTTAATTGGGTTCATAGGCTTACAAGGTTTCCTCGAATCTCCAGGTTTTTGGCTCTCTTCATGATCCTGGATTATTAGAAAAATAATGGGCTACATCTATCTAAGTGAGGAAGACACATATAGCCTGGTAAGTATTGCATGTACCAATTGGTATATGATACATACAACTAGCGGATGGGAGAAATGATACATTTGTTATCATAATGTTATCTCCGTACTTTAAAATGTGGTTTGATATGGTCTATTCATTAGAATGATTAGGGAAATCTCCTGACATGGACGAAACATTCCATTCAGTTTACGATTTATCATAGTTTTTGTTCAATTTTGTTCCCATACTTTTTTTATTTGTTCAATTTAGTCCACAAGTTATTTTTTATTCTCTCTATATTGCAAAATGTCAAATTTAGATTTTACCCCAACACAAACAGTTTATTAATTACTTCAAATTTAAATATAATCCCAACACAAAAAAAATTATTAATTATGTCATGACACTAAATCCCAAATACAACACATAAATTTAATTGATTATCCAATTCAAAGCACTTAAAATATGATAGATAAAGATGCTTGTGTTTACAAGTTGTAAGTATATCTAAATGAGCCATGCTTTTTTCACTCCTTTGATTTAGACACTCCATTTTTTGTGTTTTGACCATATTTTCCCTTATGTGGTCCACTATTTTTGTCACAACTTTAAAAATATGATCCTTTTTTTTTTATCAACTTTTTATTTATTTATTTATTTTGTTTCTTCTTTTTTCCTTACAAGTCTCACTTTCCTCTTTCTTTCTTTCCATGCCTTCGATGATGTCTCAGTTCTCGGCTCTTGTCAATCATCTCTCTATTTTTTTTTTCTTGCAGGTCACTCTCTTCTTTCTACATTTTACTAATCCTCAAGTTGTAACACATTGAGAATGATGCCAATCCCGTTGTTCTCTACACTTTTGCTGGCACCGACATTGGGGCCACTGTTCACCTCCCCAGTGAGAATTTTCTCTAATGCTTCCATAAAATCATGTATGATATGATCATGAAGCAAAAAATATAGTTCGCTCTATAAACTTGAAGGGAGTTTTGTAGTTTGTTACCATTAAATATTTTTACAGTTGATTGCCTAGTTCATATTAGAATTGAAAATCATATGTCTATAGGGTTTTTGTTGTTTTCTCTACTGCTCCTTTTATAGCTATTAAGAGTCGAATTCGTGGTTGTTGGCAGTTTTATTTAATATCTATGGGAAGGCTCCAACGAACTGATTCAATTTGTCCTAATAGAGCATGTTCTCGATAGCTTTTGTCTCTCATATTCCTTGATTTTCCTGTGTCTCATTTGTCTAGATAGTAACCATGGTTTGGATCGCATTCCATCTTCAAAAATCTAAAGATGCTTGTAGCTAAAATCTGAAGACTGGTTTTTCTATTGGTCTTATTGTCATAGTTGACAACAAGATGTTACCATAATTGACCCAAATATGAAAACCAAAAGTCAGAACTTTGCTCGGAGTGAGATCCACTAGGATCCTCTGTTCTCATGATGAAAGAAGATAATGGCCTACTAGAGAGAAAATGGAGAGAGGATTTGCAAGAGTCGAGAACTGAGATGTTAAATGTGTGGAAAGAAAGAAGAAGAAGGAAAGTGGGCCCACAAGAAAAAAGAAGTAACGAAATAAAAAAAAGTTGATCAAACAAAAAAGGGACCACTTTTGTAGAGCTATAACAGAAGTGATAGGATATACAAGGATAATCCGATCAAAACACACAAAATAAGGGATTGTCTAACTTAAAGGAGGAGTGGCAAAAGCACCGCTCTTTATAAACGTATCTAAACGTGTCGTGTTACACACGAGGAACATTATTGAACAAGTCCTAATGTGTCATAAACGGTAAAAGGATCCATTTATAGTAAAAATATTTATTCTTCATCAGGATTAACCTTATGTGAACACATTAATGTGTGTCAAAAAGTTGTTTTCAAAATTACGATTCCTAAATAAGGGTCATTGAGGTTTTTTTTTTAAAGAATATTTGATGACCCTCACTATGTTCAAATTGAGGCTATTATTAAAGAGAACAACTAGTTTAAGGACGGAATTTAAAGGACATATGAAGTTAAAGGATAGAATTGTACAAAAAGTAGACAAGTTCATAGCTCTAATGACCATCTTAGCAAATTTCATTAAATCTTTAAGGAAAGGAGCACATTGAACAAAAATTGGAAAGTTCAGAAATAATATTGAATGAAAAAACTTCAGACATTGAATAATTTAGCAAACCTGAAGGACTAATGTTATCCTTAGTGGATTATAGATATGTTATGTCTTTCATATTGAAATTTTCGAATGATGTTATAGAGGCCAACCGCATCAAACTGACGATATACATGTTAAATGAAAGCTATTAGCAACTCATAGTTTTTATTTTTGTTTCATAATATTCACAAGGAAATTAGAGCTGCGCAATTGCCGAATGCCGAAATTTGAGTCATATTACAGCCCAGAGAATGGGACTCTAGTATAATTTGATGAGTTGTGCTTGCATAACGTTGCAAATTGAACCCTCTATTGCGTTCCATTCACAATGGGCAATCGAATCACTAAAAATTCATTGATTCAGCATGTGTATAATTTTTAAAGAAACAAATCCACTGACATTACTCGATAAAAATAAATCCATTAAGTAATCGACCATAGATTTTAGGGGTGGAACATTGACCAAAATTAAATAAATTATACTTACGAATTTATAAATAATGTAGATACACTGTTCAATTTTTTTTCAAAGATTTTTCACCGTACGGTCGGTTATGGACTTGAGTTTCCACGGCATCACTTTGTCACTTCGTTACGGTCGTCGCTCTAGACAGCAAGCCTTCAACCGCATAATTATTGCATCCAGCCGTCGTTTCGAACCCCATTAAAGAGATTGTCGCCAGAGAATCTCCACCTCTTTATTTTCGATGGTGAAATGATGCCCCCCGCGGCCGTTGTCACTACATACGTGCCACAATTTTCGGGCCTCGATGCCAACTAACGCATGGAAAAAATAAAGGCATGTGTGAACTCATAGACGAAACTCGCAAAACGTACATGCACCGGTAGATAAAGGGAGCTGTCAGGCTTTCGATAAATTCAATGATAATCTGAAAAAGATCACATCATGTAATAAAGATTCTGAAATTTCTCCAGTAATAGATGAAAAATAAATTGTGGTAGTCGCCGCTCCACATGTCCAATTTTGTTCATGAGTAATAGCAATTGGGCTCTTATGTTTTTGTATTGTGCATGAATTTGACATTTAGTTTATCATGAAATATTTGGATCAATAAATAATTCAAAGAAACTAGTGATAAGAATAGACTGCACTAATATGTGGAAAGGTAAAAACATTTTAAGATGTGAAATCTTTTAAGAAAAGTTATGCAAGATAGAATATATCCAAATTTTAACATTGAAATACATAGAAAAATAATAATATATACTTACGTATTTGTCCAGGTATAAAAATATTTGTAAACAAAATAATTAAGATATTTTGGAAAAGAGAAAAATGATTGAAATCTCTTAAAAAAGGAGATCCTCCTTACTTTATATAATAGTATAGATGGATATATTATTTTGAGTCTCATTGGCCTAAAAACAATATTATGCTGAGTTTATGACGAAGCTCTTGTGATCACAGATCTTACACTATGGTAGATGGACAAAATGGATTGTGAAAAGGTCGTGGGATGACGGGTGTATCTGATGTTAATCTGATTTTTATCATTTCCTTTTTTTTTTCTTTTTTCTATTTTATCAAAAAGAATAGTAGGGCTGGTATATCATTAACATCATGGCTAATTGGTGGAATCCCCTTCCGGTATTCAACCAAGAGGAGGATTGGTTTCAGTGGCTTCCACACCTATCCGGTCGCTTCTCCATTGCTTCTACCTGGGATTTGATCCGTCCGAAGCGTAATGTCATCTCGTGGGCCTCTTTTATTTGGAATACTGCCTTGCCTCCAAGATATCCAACGCATCTTTGGCTTATTTCGCACAATCGGTTGCCGACTCAGGTTTTGCTCATCTCTTATGGTAGGATCCCCCCTACAAATTGCCCCCTTTGTTTGTGTAGACCTGATTCTATAGATCATTTGATCTTTGTGTGCCGTGCTTCGGATAGTCTTATTTCATTTTGGGCGGCAAGATTCAATCTAGTGTGGCGAAACAAGTGTTGGGTGGATAATTTGGCCTGGGCTTCCAAGCGGTTTATGGGGAAGAGTTTTTATCAGATCCTAGCTCGGTTTAGTTTTGGTGCAATGTGTTATATCATTTGGAAAGAGCGGAACAATGTGCTTTTTCGGAATCAGACTCTCTATCTTCCAGCGATGAAAATGCATATTCAAAAGGCTATCAAAGATAAGGCTATGACCTTTAAGCATGTTCCTGATGTGCCCATGAATAGAAGACTTCAACGAAGCTGGAACATCCATCCTTATATTTTTGATTGATGGAGGTTTTCTAGTTTTTGTTGTCTTTCGTTTGCTTTTGTTGTTGCTCCTTTTTTCTGGGAACCATGGCACCCTTACACTCGTTCTAGACTTTTGTCTTCTTGAGTGTTTGTTTTTGTTGGTGCTAGGCCTCCCTCTTGTCTTCTTTCTTGCAAAATCAATATATTACTTACCTTTACCAAAAAAAAAAAAAAAGAATAGTAGGATTTGCTAGCTAACTCCATCCCACCCAAACGGGTTTTTAATACCACAAGCAGAAAACTAGACAAATTTACTATATGGCCTCAATCATAAATTGTATGGTGGAAAGAATAGTTCATACTGAATTTTTGTCGCAAGATTAATAAATCTGAGTTTGATTATAGCTTCGTTCTGGACTTGGTTTCAGTTTGGATTGTGTCAGAGTGGGCAAGACTTATAGAACAAATAGACTTTGACAAGAGTCTGTGATATGACTTCAGAAGTCTATTATTATTTAGAATAAGAACAAGAACAATAAAGTTTTGTCAACTTTAAAACCTGGTAGGAGTTTTATCAACAATCTCCATCTTTTTTATGATGACAAAGTTTTCATGTAGATTTAAGCATAATATAAAAGTTATCCTAAAAAGCAACACTTTAACAACACATGATAATTGATAAAGATAATAGATAGTAAGCACAATAAAGTCTGCATAAATTTGCACAAAATACACATAGTCTATACTCACAAGAAACACATCAACCAATAGTCTGCATAAAAGAAACATCAACCACACCAGCATAAAAAAAAAAAAAAACTCAATCATGCACTAGTCAAAGTTTCAAATCTACAAAACTCTTCCCCTTTTTGTCAATAACAAAAAAGAAAATCAAATAAGCACAAGGAAAATAAGAAAAAGAGTTTGTGTTGAAAATGATCAGGGTTGCCAAAGAATACAAACAGGTCAAAAATCCTGTAAAGTTTGCACAATCTCCTCAAGCTTAGTTAGGTACTAATGGAAGATAGTCTCAAGCTTCACTAAATTCTGAGATGCCTGCTAATTCATGTTATGAACCTTATCTTCAAGAGACTATACATTTCTAATGAGAGATTTTGAGGTAGTACTGAGAGCAGCATGTAATTTCTAGATTTCAACCTCCATCCCATATTGATGTGCCTTAATCTCCAAAAGAAGCTTAACTATCCGAGGATAGTTTGATTCTGGTTCAGTTTGGGCACTAGTTTCTGTCGGAGAAATCCTCTTGAAGTGTTTTGAAGTTGACAAAACGTTTCCATCAGTCTAGTCTGAAAGCTTGCAGACTTTGCTATTTAAAGTCTGAAGACCTCTGGACAACCAGACTCAAGACTCAAAGTCTATCCTCATTGACAGTTTCTAATATGTTGAAGAAAGGCTATCCAAAACTGGATATTTCATTAAGGATGTGGCCTTATCGACTGGAGAAGATTTCTTGGCTGGATATGACATAACAGAATTCTTTATTTGATCATAATTGATTCGAAGATTAAGGATCCGATGATTGGAAAAGTATACTTGGAAGGTTCTACTTATGGAAACCGAGATCCTGATTGTATGGGCGAACATGATTGATGGGTTATCGACATGTTCCTTTAATAACTCGAATGATTTTCCTAATTGATTCCGTCCAACGGGTAGATTGGAGGAATCCCTTTGATAAGTGCCAACGGATATAATGGCATGAAGGAGTATATATGGAAGATGTTCTAGCTGTTTGAGGGCGTGCACGATAGAGGAATTCCAAAGTCTGAAGCTCCTTGTTCTTAGTCAATTCATTTGTTGAGTAAAATCGTGTAAACAAAAGAGAGTCTATATTCGTGAGAAACCTTGAGGAAGTGTGATAGAACATCTACACTTTGGAATCAAGGAAAAACTGTGCTGTAACTTCTCTTTTGTTCATAGTGAAATCCAGCCGATGGGCCGTCAGTGCGAAAGAGTGGACGTAGGCTTGGAATAAGCCGAACCACTATAAATCTTGTGTTCATTTCTCTATTCCCTAACCTTTACTTCGCTTTGATCATATTTTCCTTTCTATCAATTGCCTAGAATCACTTCCGTATCTCGAGAATTTTTTTGCGCACCTATTCACCCCCTCTAGGTACTTATACTAGCTATCTCAATTGGTATCAGAGCCTGTGTACTTACTTTTGTTGAAGTGTTTTACTTCAGAGTTAAAGATCCATGGCTAGTATGTTGGCTCCAGGACTGGTAGAAGGGCAAAGCAATACCAGACCACCTTACTTTGATGGAAATGATTACAACATATGGAAAAACAAGATGAAAGCATTCCTAAGATCAAAAGATCCTATGGAATGGGACATTGTAGAAAAAGGAATCATTCCTAAAGCTGTATCTGTCTCAGAAATAGGAAAAGATGTTGTTGAGTCTAGCGAAATGACTCAGGAAGAAAAAATCAAGAGACAAACTCTTGATGCAAAAGCAATTTATTCTTTATATTGTGCTTTATCCCATACTGAATATAACAGAATATCTTCTTGTGTTACAGCTAAAGAAGTCTGGGTTAGATTACATATTACCTATGAAGGAACCGATCGAGTGAAAGAGACTAGAATCAACATTCTCCTCGGTCAATATGAAGCCTTCAAAATGAAACCAGGAAAATCTATAATGGATATGTTCAGTTGTTTTACAGAAATCGTGAATAGTCTTGAAAACCAAGGTCAACCAATTTCTGATCCCATGAAAGTAAACAAGCTACTGCGTGGACTCTCCAAAGATTGGAATCACATAAAGACCTCAATCAGAGAGACCCAAAGAATCATGTCACTATATGTTGATGAGTTGGTTGGGACTCTTCAGTCTTATGAAGTAGAGCGAATCAATGAAGACGAAGACTCTAAAGGCAAGAAATCCATTACATTAAAATCTAATGATGATTATGATGTTACAGATTCTGGAGACGATATGGATGATGAGGAACTTGCTCTCATGATAAGAAGATTCATAAAGCTGAACAGAAAAGGAAGAAGATTCAATCCAAAGAAATAAAGTTTTCAAAAGAAATAGACTAAGTTTGTTGAGGATGATGAATCAAATAAAGATGTAGTCTGCTTTGAATGCAAGAAAAATGGACACATTAGACCCAACTATGCTCTTCTGAGGAAGAAGAAAGGAAAAACTGAAAAGTATTGAAAAGCTCTTAAAGTTGAAACTTGGAGTGATACAGAGTGTGAAGAAAGTGATGATGAATATGCCAATATATGTCTGATGGCTCAATCGGATTCAGATTCAAATTCCGAGACAGATTCAGACTCAAAAAGCAAATTTGAGGTAAGTAACTTCAAAATCCTTATTAAGGTTTCAAAGTATATTGATGAATTGTGTTTTAGTCTTAAGACTTCTCTTAAAAGAATTTCCGAACTCAAGAAGAAAAATTCTGCTCTAAAACAACAGGAAAATATTTTGAAAGAAAAAGTGAAATGTTTAGACAAGAATGCTTCTTCTCTTAAAGAAAGTGAAGACAATCTTTTAAAAGAAAATGCATTCTTGAAAAGTGATATCTCAAATATTTCCAAAAGATTTTCCATAGGATCTGAGAAACTAGAAAAAATTCTCTCTGTTCAAAGACCTTATTTCAATAAATCTGGTTTGGGAATGATTGCTGAAACCATTCCTTTAATTGATTTTCCTAAAGTAAAGGAAAGAATCAAACAAAGACCCACAAGAGATGCTTACTAAAAGGATCTTTGTAAAACTAGTAGGTCACAATGCTCTCAAATGCTCAAAGTGCAATAGTACAAATCATTTTGAAAAAGAATGTCCCATGATTTGGAAACCTGTTAAAAAGGAATGGGCAAAAACTGTATATCAAACTAACACCAATGGACCCAAGAAAATATGGGTACCAAAGAAGGTTTGAGTTTCTTTTTTAAATGCAGGTCACTATCAAGAAAAGGTAAAATGGTATCTGGACAGTGGATGCTCAAGACACATGACATGAGACTCAAATTACTTCATAAAGCTTGTTCGAGTAAATGGTGGAAAAGTCTCTTTTGGAGGAAACAACAAAGGAAAAATTGTGGGATTTGGAACTATAAAGATTGGAAATCTCACAATCAGCAATGTTTCCTTAGTGGAAGGGCTCAATTACAATTTGCTCAGTATTAATCAGCTATGTGATATTGGTTTCAAAATCAACTTTCAAGAGGAAATATGTTCTGGAATTAGTAAAGATTCTACTCAATCATTCATGGGTCGAAGACATGGAAATATCTACCTCTTGGATGTGAAACCAAATGAATCACAATGTCTAATCTCAATCCAAGACGAAGCAAACTTATGGCACAAAAAGCTTAGGCACGTTAACATGAAGCAAATAGCCAAAATCTCACCAAAGAAGCTTGTTCGTGGTCTACCCAATTTATCATACCAAAAGTCTGATATATGTACACCATGTATATTGGGAAAACAGGTAAGAAATTTCTTTAAACCAATAAATCAAGTTTCCACTAACCGTGTACTGCAGCTTTTGCATATGGATCTTTTTGGACCAACTAGAACACAAAGCATTGGAGGTAAGAAATACTACCTAGTAATTGTGGATGATTACTCACGATTTACTTGGGTATATTTCTTGGTAAGTAAGTCTGAAACTTTCTCGTACTTTGAAAAGTTTGCTAAAAAGGGTTAAAATGAAAAAGGGTATGTTATCTCGAGTATAAGAACAGATCATAGAGGTGACTTTGAAAATCATGATTTTATAAAATTCTGTGATGAATATGGTTTTCAGCATGTATTCTCCTCTCCATATACTCCAGAGTAGAATTGAGTTGTGGAAAGAAATAATAGATCTCTTCAAGAAATGGCTAGAACTCTTTTAATTGAAAGTAACATCTCTTCACGTTTTTGGGCTGAAGCATTTTCTACAGCATGTTACATTATAAATAAAGTTTTTCTAAGGCCTATTCTGGAAAAAAAAACCTCCTATGAACTATTCAAAGAAAAGAAGCCTATTGTTTCATATTTTCATGTATTTGGATGCAAATGTTTTATACTAAAAAATGCAAATGATCGAGTTGGTAAGTTTGAAGAAAAGTCAGATGAAGGTATCTTCCTTGGATATTCAACCACAAGCAAAGCATACAGAGTCTACAACAAGAAGACTCAAACAGTGGAAGAATCAATTAATGTTAAATTCCAAGACTCTATGCAAAATGAATCCATTCAGACTCATCTTGAAGAATCTGAATCTGCTCCAGAATCTACAAAGTCTAAAACAGCTCAGACTTTGAAGGACCAGCAACGAGTGACTGTTGAAGATTCAAGTGAAGGAAGTGACCATCAATCTGACAAATTAACCAGCAACTGGAAACATAAGTCCAGTCATCCCAAAGATCTTATTATTAGCGACATCGATGAAGGAATTCGCACAAGATCCAAAAGGCGCGAAGAGTCTAGTGCCGTGACTCTTGTTTTTGAAATAGAACCCAAAAGCATAGAAGAAGCTTTATTTGATGAAAGCTGGATTGAAGCTATGCAAGAAGAGCTCAGGCAATTTAGTATTAATGATGTCTGGGAATTGACTCATAAACCAAAAGGTAAGTCTGTTATTGAAGCTAAATGGTTTTTGAGGAACAAGATGAACGAGATAGGAAAAGTCATAAGAAACAAGGCAAGACTCGTGGCCAAGGGATACACATAAGAAGAAGGGATAGACTATGACGAGACTTACGCACCAGTAGCAAGGTTAGAAGCAATTCGATTATTACTTGCTTTTGCTTGTTATAAGAACTTTTTGTTATTCCAAATGGATGTCAAAAGTGCCTTCCTAAATGGATTCATCCAAGAGGAAGTCTATGTGGAACAACCACCTGGGTTTGAAGACCTAAGGAAACCAGACTCAGTATTCAGACTCAAAAAGGCTTTATACGGCTTGAAACAATCTCCTCGAAGTTGGTACGACAAATGAGTAAGTTTTTAATTGAAAATGGATTTGTTAAAGGTAAAGTAGACACTACTCTTTTCATAAAAAGAGAAAGCAAGAGTTTTATACTTGTTCAAATATATGTCGATGATATTATTTTTGGATCCTCTAATGAAAGTCTATGCAAGAAATTCTCTAAGACCATGGAGGATGAATTTGAAATGAGCATGATGAGTGAGTTAACCTTCTTCCTTGGACTTCAAGTAAAACAACTGAAGAAATGAACTTTTATTCATCAAGAAAAATATGCTAATGATATTGTGAAGAAGTTTGGACTGGACAATTGCAAAAAGGCCGATATACCAATGTCAAGCTCCGTGAAGATAGATAAAGATGAAGGAGGAAAGAAAGTCGACCAAAAGTTATACAGGAGTATAATCGGTTCACTTCTTTATCTTACTGCTTCTAGACCTGACATTTTGTTTAATGTTTGCATTTGTGCCAAATTTCAAGTAGACCCTAAAGAATCGCATTTAAATGCTGCAAAGCGTATTATCAAATATATTGCATCAACTTCAAGCTTCGGTCTCTGGTATCCTAAAAGGGGAGACTTTACTCTTCTTGGGTACTCAGACGCAGACTTAGCCGGATGCAGAGTTGATAGAAAGAGCACCTCAAGTACCAATCAACTACTTGGAGGCAGGACAATGTCTTGATTTTCAAGAAAGCAAAGTACAGTAGCTCTCTCTACAGTAGAAGTAGAATATGTAGCTCTTGGAAGTTGCTGCTCCCAAATTCTGTGGATAAAACAACAGCTAAGAGACTTTGAAATTGAAGATTCATGCACGGAGATTAAATGTGACAACACCAGCGCTATCAATCTCACCAAAAATCTAATTCTTCACTCAAAAGCAAAGCATATAGAGATTCGACATCACTTTATTAGAGATCATGTTCAAAATGGAGAAATTGCGATTCAGTTTGTTGACTCAAAGAATCAACTGGCGGATATATTTACAAAGCCTTTAGAGAAAAATCAATTTGAAATTATCCGTTCCAGACTCAACATTTTGAAGTTCAAAGAAATTAAAGTCTAGAGACTTTCAGACTCAGACATATAAGACTTTGACTGCAAGACTTTGACTGTAAGTTATTCTCTCTCTAATCTCATCTTGAAAAGGTACGTTCATTAACAGTGTTGATTATTGTTATCTCAACCGCTATCTTTAATTGACGAGATTATTGCATCATTTCCTTTAGATAAAGAAGTTATTTTGAAATGACCATTTTTTGAAAAAGGCAGTTATTTTTTTAAAAAGGTATATTTTCACTTTCCATTACGATGATTGGTATCCCCTTCTTTCGACTGTCTTATATGCAGTCGGTTTCTCTTTGCTTAACTCCAAAACCCTAAAAAGCACCAATCTTCCATTCCTGTTTTCTTCTCTTGTTTAATCTTCGAAAAAGTTGTCATCTTTCTTGGAAAAGTCAAGCAAGGAATCTTTCAAAGACTAAAAAAGATGTCGTCTTCAAGAAAGTCATCGAGGATTGCAAGCAGGGGACCACGGCGGATGAGTGAGGGGCCTACGCACTTCGATCTCACTGAAGAAGAAGTGTCTCCAAATCAGCAGCAGAGCCCACAACATCCTCAGCAACGTCATTCTCCTCCATCTAGTCCTCAAGATGTTGATCATAATCAAAATGAAGAAATAATTGAAGATGCAGATCTTGTAAGAGTTCAAAGACACTCTTTTATTTATAAGCTATATCGTGCTTTAAAAGGGACTGGTACTCCATTAAACTATGTGGATAATTTTCTTAAGGACAAAGGATATGGAAATGAATATATCTTTTTGCGAAAAATGGAAAGTTTGGGAATTGCTCGTAAGGGGGTGGCAGAAGAATCCCTTGCGAATATCCCAAGTGACCCTCATGATTGGGGAGTTAATCCGGTGGATGGAAATGATGATGGCAAATTATACAGCGAATTTCAGCCAAGAATGGGAATTGCGGCGGAAAATCGAGGAAAAATGGGAGAGTTGTTTATATCGAAGGAACATAAGGATCTATACTCAAAATTGCTGAAGCGTGGGGTGATAAACCCTATGAGTGTGGATTTTGACTTTCTGGATGCTGTAAATGTGAACTTAAGGGAAAAGTTCGGTCATCTTCAACTTGAGAAGTTCTGCTCTGACACCACAAAGGCCTATCCTCAACTAACTGCATATTTCTATTCAAATCTTAGTTTCTTGGATGCGAATAGATTCTCCTTCAGTGTCAAAGATCAAGACTTTGTTGTGGATATGGATATGCTGGCAGATGTGTTAGGAGTTCAGAGAGGAAGATATCAACAGATCAAAGTTTCTATTGCTCGTACTACTCTGGAACTGGTTAAGGACAAGAGAAAAGAGGGAAAAATTTCCTATTCAAGGATGAGTGCATTTAACATCTTGCTGCACAAAATTGTAATCAATTGTCTTAGACCGAAATCAACTTCCAAGACTGATGTCTCAAGTTCAGAGGCAAAGCTAATGTATGCAATCATCACTGGGAAAAGGTTTTCTCTTCCTCACACTGTTATGTTCCACATGTATAGAGCTGTGATGAAGGACAGAGGACAACTTCCTTATTCAGGTCTTGTGACGAAGTTATTCAGACAAATGAAATTCAACCTCCGCAAATTCTTTGTGCTCGATCATGCAATCATATGGTGGTAGGACTGAAAATGGTGACCAAGACGCGTTTGAATGAACTAAGCAAGGCATTGGAGAAATTTAAGGAGAAGACTCCAGTCAAATCTCATCAATTCTCTTCTGCAGGAAAAAGAAAAGGGAAGGAGCCCATGGATGCTCCATCCAAGAGAAGAAGAGCTCTCCTCGTTGATGATGAAGATGATGAGGAAAACATCACTATTTTTGCTTTGAAGAATCTCAGTCGATCTGTTCCAAAGAAAGAGTCAGAACAATAGACAGAAGAAAGAGAAGAGAAAGAAGCAGAGGAAAAGAAACGGAGGATAGAGAAGAAGAAGAAGAAAGAAATGCTGAGCAAGAGAGAGTTGAAAAAGAATAAGAAGAGAAAAGAGATCAAGAAGAAGAAGAACATAAGGAGCACTCTCCACCTAAAGGCATGAACACAGGGGGAGACCAAGAGAAAAGAGGAATATCTTCAAATCCTGCAACCAATGAGGGAGTCGGTCGATCCCCAGCAGATCCAGAGGATATTTATGCCTCTCAGTTTCCTGAGGAAGGTCATGAGGTTTCTTCGCAAAATCTGCGTGATTAGTCTGATCTACCATCGTCTACATTTACTCCATCAGATCGTGCTAACGCCAGTACGCAGACCAACAATTTAGCAGACTTTCGCAGAGTGATGGATATTCTCTTGAAAATGCAAGGTTAGATATATGCATTGGGATGTGAAGTTCAGAACTTGCAGAATGTAGGACAAGTCTCTTCGGGTTCATTAAATGATCAAATCTAAGCCCTTTCTCTTCAGATTCAGGCTAATGCTAAGGGTGAGGATGTTGCTCAGCTGAAGGAAGACTTGAAAAGGCTGTAAGGCATCGTTCAGTCGACGGGAGATTTCCAGCTTGTTTGTGTTCCCAAGAATCCTTGACTTCATTTTCATCTCAATCTTTTTTTATGCTGACAAAAAGGGGGAGAGTTGTGAGACTTAAAAAACTTTGAACTTAAATTTGCTTGTTTGGTTTGTGGTTTGTTTTAACTTGACTTTTGAGTCATGCATGTCTGGATGTGGACTAAATTTGGATTTGACTGCTTATTATTAACTACTATCGATATCTTATGGATGGCTTTATTGCATACTGGGCTAACCTATTTTCTGTGGTTGGAGATTCTAGTGTTATTCATTTAGCCATTTATCTCTATAAGATATGCATATGTGTTTGAGAAATGTTTTGCAAGTCAAAGTTTTCCAAATTTGCAGGAAAGTTTTGTCACCATAAAAAAGGGGGAGATTGTTGGAGAAATTCTCTTTAAGTGTTTTGAAGTTGACAAAACGTTTCCATCAATCTAGTCTGAAGGCTTGCAGACTCTGCTATTTAAAGTCTGAAGACCTCCGGACAGCCAGACTCAAGACTCAAAGTCTATCCTCATTGATAGTTTCTAATCCGTTGAAGAAAGGCTATTCAGAACTGGATGTTTCATTAAGGATGTGGCCTTATCGACTAGAGAAGATCTCTTGACTGGATATGACATAACGGAATTCTTTATTTGATCATAATTGATTCGAAGATTAAGGATCCGATGATTGGCAAAGTATACTTGGAAGGTTTTACTTATGGAAACCGAGATCCTGATTGTATGGGCGAACATGGTTGATGGGCTATCGACATGTTCCTTTAATAGCTCGAATGATCTTCCTAATTGATTCCGTCCAATGGGTAGATTGGAGGAATTCCTTTGGTAAGTGCTAACGGGTATAATGGCATGAAGAAGTATATATAAACGTTCTAGTTGTTCGAGGGTTTGCACGATAGAGGAATTCCAAAGTCTGAAGCTCCTTGTTCTTAGTCAATTCATTTGTTGAGCAAAATCGTGTAAACAAAAGATAGTCTATATTTGTGAGAAACCTTGAGGAAGTGTGGTAGAACATCTACACTGTGGAATCAAGGAAAAGCTGTGCTGTAACTTCTCTTTTGTTCATAGTGAAATCCAGCCGGTGGGCTATCAGTGCGAAAGAGTGGACGTAGGCTTGGAATAAGCCGAACCACTATAAATCTTGTCTTCATTTCTCTCTTCCCTAACCTTTACTTCACTTTGATCGTATCTTCCTTTCTATCAATTGCCTAGAATCGCTTCTATATCTCGAGAATTTGTTTGTGCACCTATTCACCCCCCTCTAGGTGCTTATACTAGCTATCTCAGTTTCTGCAAACTGTACTAGTGGAGTATCCGAAGGTGAAGAAACATCGACTTGAATGTGTGAAATTTGTTACTCCCTTTGAACATTAGCTTCTTTGTCCTGACCCCCAGGAGAAGTTTGAAGGAAATGAGATGTATAAATATCTTCAGTATTTGGAAGAGATTAATGATGCCATCACTATTAGTTAGTTTGACAGTATGGTTATTAAGAGGAGTTTCTCACGTATTCCCCATGTCATAGTGCCTTCAGTTTAAGGAAGAACTCATTCTCCTTCCTTCACTCCTTCTCTTCCAGCACTAATTTATTGACTAGTTCCCTTCTCTCCAGTATCCCCTACACCAACTTTTATTGCATCTTCTCATTCCTTGTCAAAATGCTGCTATCCCTTGTTCAAATTAGCATCTCCTTCTTCATCATATGAGTCATCCTCCTCACTCTCTTTTACTCTAGTTTCTTCTCCTTCACTTTCTTTTTCTAGTTCTTTCTCCCTCCCATCCTCTTATTCTTCTTCAAAATCAACTATGTCACCAAGAGGATCACATATGGCAATATTTGTCACAATATCAGAGACGATCTCATCTTCATCATCTTCCTCTTCTTCATCTTGAAGAAGAAGAAGTTGTTTTCTTTTTGGAGTTCGCAAGACAATGCTCTTTCCTTTGCACTTCTTCTCAACTGCAGATCCCATTTTAGCTTTGCTAGCAAATTCCTTCTTCAAGAGTTTCAAGAATCCTAAGAGATCCTTTAATCTCGTTTTCAGATCATTTTGAGTTCAATTTGCATGGAGACAAGGGTTTTAGAGCAAAAATTGGATGATGGTTGAATCTAAAAGTCTTGGAAAAGTCTGATTACTAATGCTATATACGATAGTTGTCCCTTTCCCTTCATGCCAGTTCTATACATGTGCAGTAAGATTGTGTGAGGGAGTGAGAAAGCAACTCTATTGCAAATGGCCCATATCATTTTTGCCTTGAATTTAGAAACATCAGTTTTGGAAGCAGTTTTGGGTCTAAGGAAGTTGATGACAATCTTGTGGAGTAAAATATTAGAAACCAACATTCTAAAGTAAGTAATACTTCCTCTAGGAATCCAGTCCTTCGCCAAAAACTTGGTGACCTCTTCATTGGACACATTGATGGGCAAGAATCCACTCATTTACACTCCTAGAATATCAGCCAACTGTTGAGAAAACTCCTATTAGAATTTGAAGTTAACAAAACATTTCTATTACTATTCTTATTCTCATCCTAAGTAATACTAGACTTCTGTCGAATTCTATCAGAGCCTATCTTACATCAGAAGTCTGCCCCACTCTGACGAAGACTTAGACTAACTCAAGTGAAGAACGAAGAAATAATTAGACTCACGATTATTGTTCTTCCTTCAAGGATTTCGTACGAACAAGATATATCTGGCTTTTTGGTTGGAAATCTCACTTTCCTTTTTGGAATTTATTGATGAAAGTAATCAAGGAACGATAAAATCAATTTGGAAGACAAGTTTATTTGAAATGAATCTACTTATGGAAACCAAGATTCTGATTGTATGGGTGACCAGGATCATCGGACTTTCATCTCAATCTTCAAACGGCTCAAGATTTCTTTGATTGATTTTGTCCAACGAGTTGATTGGAGGAATTCCTCTAGATAGTGCCAACGATCATAAAGGCATGGAGGAGTATTTAAAGAGGTTTTTTTTCAAGTCATTCGATGGAGAATGTGAAAGCTATAATTCCGAAGTCTGAAGCTTCTCAAATCACTTGTTCTTCATCGAGAGTGCTCATATGTATATTCGAAAGAGATAAAAACATAAGAAGTGACTTAGTGAGAGGAAAAGAAAACTCTTTACTGAGTAGTCAATTTTTTACTACTGTAATTCTCTTTTGATTCATAGTGAAAACCAGCTGAAAGGCTGTCAGCATGAGAAAATGGATGTAGGCTTAATTTAAGCCAAACCACTATAAATCTTGTATTCATTTTCTCTTCCCTGAACTCCTTTTATTTATTTTTTGTATTATTTTTCTGAGTTTTGCTATATTTTAAAATATCTTATTTGAGTCTAAATCTTTATTAAAAGTCTATTGTTTAATAGACTTAGCTTAAAAGAAAATTATTTTTACTACATTTTTTGAAAAAACTTTTTTACACCTATTCACCCCCTCTAAGTGTTTATACTAGCTCTTTCACCAACAAATTAACATCAACATCAAACACTTTGTCACTCACAATAAATTGAACATAAGTGGGATCCATAATAGATAGGTTAGAATAGAAGTAAGTAGTCAATTTAGGATAAGTATTGAATAACTCCACACAGAACCTCTCCATCTAAAGCTTGGTAAATTTTTCTCGCAAATTTGCCTTAATGGTATCCAGGAAATCAAAATCTGCCATTTGAGAGTTGATGACCCCTCTGTTCAACATTTGTGCGTAGACTTTCTTATGGTCCTTTGACCGAAACTTCCCTTTTGTTCCAACGATTTTTGCAATAACACCCATTTTGGGTTAAATTTTTTTTTAACACCCTCTCATCATCTTCTCCCTTTTTACTCTCAGTTTGACCCTCGTACCAAAACGATGATCATTAGGAAAGTTTGAAAATTCCTTTTATGCTCTTCTAGCCTTTACCAACCCTAAGTTTGCCATGGCTCTCAAGAACAAGGTTTCGTTCTCATAGCCATTTTCTTTCAAGAATGAACTTATGAAATCCACGGGATTTCATCCATTTTCTAGAAACTCATAATGTTTGATAAGTACCTCGAGCTTTCTTACAGGAATAGGAGTCGCTTCCTGAATAACCTCTTCCTCCACCGATTATTGATTTGTGCTTCAAGGTGATTCATCCTCGGTGAGATCAAAATGCGTCGGACCTTCAAGGACAAACGGAGGCCCGCGATTAGCAATGCGAGAGGATTTCCTTTGATAAGATATCAAAACGGACTTGGAGGATTTCATGACATGTTTGAGAGTGATTGAGTGAGAAATTTTGTAAAGAATGTGAGAGTAGATCAAGAGAAGCAAGTTAAGAGAAAGATTAGGGTTTGTAATGAGTCTATAATTAGGGAAAAAAGGTCAAAGATTTTATTTAAAGAAAATGAACCAGGGCAACCGAATAGGCAAAAAAAAAAAAACGTAAGTTCTAAAAAAAATTAAAAAGTAAGCATCAATAATTTTTGAAATATTAATTCCAAAAAATCAACAGAGATATAACAATTTCCAAAAAAATAAAATACAAGTAATAATTCAAGAATAATCATATATGTTCAAGAAGGAAAGAAACTTACGCGCCAAAATTTGAAATATAACTACCTAAGTCTGGAAGGGCTTTCAAAAGGATGTTTCTACCAAAGGTTGAACTGATGAGTCTACTCGTCCATAAACTTTAACCAAATGCAAGAGTAATATTGAGTTTTTCACAAATGAACTCGAATAATCCTTTCTCCAACGACTTGGTGAAGATATTTGCCAATTGATTCTTCAATTCAATGAATTGAACATTGATTTCGCCATTTTGCATATGATCTCTTATGAAATGATGGAAAATTTCAATATGCTTTACTCTTGAATGAAGAATAGGATTTTTGGTGAGGTTGATCACACTTGTGTTGTCACACCTAATTTCAATGCAAGGTTCTTATATTCCAAAGTCCCTAAGTTATTGCCTGATCTAAAGAATTTGTGAATAGCAACTTCCAAAAATAACATATTCTACTTTTGTCGTTGAGAGTGCCACAGTGTTATGCTTCTTTGAGAACTAGGACACTAGCATTTGTCTCAAGAGTTGGCACGTTCCCAAAGTACTTTTCCTGTCAACTTTACAGCAAGCTAAATCAAAATCTGAGCATCCAAATAATGTATAGTCTCCTCATTTTAGATACCACAGACCTAACTTTGGATTAGTTACAATATTTGATAATACGTTTGAAAGCACTGAGATAAGATTCTTTAGGATTAGCTTGGAATCTAGCACACATACACACACTGAATAAAATATCATGTCCAAAAGCAATAAGGTAGAGAAGAGAACCAATTATACTTCTGTATGTCTTTTGGTCTACTTTCTTTTCATCTTCATCTTTGTCAAGTTTGGAAGAATTTGACATGAGAGTCTCAGTCTTCTTGTAGTTTGCTTATGACAACCTAATTTTTCACTTCTGTTTTCGACTAAATGAAATAGGCTTTCCATCAATGTGCCTATGGCATTTTTCTCTGAGTTGGCCACTCATGAGATAACTAATCTATCAGGTGAAGCCGTTAAGGAATCTAAACGCGACAGACTTGAGAATTCGATCAGAAATCGACTACTCGACCGTGCTAATTTACAAGGGTCAATACAGCACCATCTAAATCAAACGGTTCGATAGAGGCATGTGATTAAAGTGTGGGTGATTTTAGCTAGTTGTAAAATTCTCATCAAACGACACTAAATTGGTTTTTCTATCAATTTTGTACCATGTGCCTGTATTTGGAATCTCGAGATTTTCACAACAACCAAGAGTCGCTTATAAGTCGAAGATACACAATGTGGCTTGAAAATAATCGACCATGGGTCAAATGCGCTAAAAATTCCTAAAAGCTACATAGTAGGTTAGGTTATGCTAAAATCGCATCCCGTCGAAATTAACCATGAAATTGAACCCAAATTCAGACATTGAAAGTTCTATCATGTCACGATTTATTTTAGGAATGTCGACTCAACCTTTCAAATTTTTTTGGCAAACTCGAATTTTTGGCGAAAAATCAAGTTTGGGCGATTTTGGATCGGAAAACTCAGAGGGCCGTTTTTGGGTGTATTTTTGGTCTTCAAATTGGATTATTTGGCAAGGGAAATTTATATAATTGAAGTGGGCATCTACCTTGGCAAGTTGGCCATTTAATGGGATGAAATTGGAGTGAGATTGGATTTGAATTGAAGGGGAAATGCACAAAATTCGTATGCCATGAGGGCAGCAACATTTTGGACCACTTTGGTGGATTGTTGGGGAAGTCTTGGAGAGGATAAGGCAGCTGGTCTCAGCTGAGGACTTTGGGGGGCAAGTGATGAGTGTTCCACGCCTGCTTGCCGTTGACCAAGCCACCGTCGTCATCTTGAAGCCGCCAATTGCCTTCACCGGCCCAATACTTCACTCCAGCCCACCCCGCCGTCCATTTCAACCCTTGATCCTCATCAATCTGGCCCAAATCAGAATCGGCTCTCAGCTTTGGGCTAAGAGCTTTGTGGCCTATTTCCGGCCCTTTTCCGACCTCCTTTGGCATCGCTCCAGGCTTGAGTCTCACCTGCCTTCACGTTGCTGTCGCCGTGGACTCATTGGCCCATCAATCCGGTGAGTTTACTTGCTAAACCTTGCCTAGGAGGTTAATGATGCTTAATGGATAATTAGCTTAGCCTAAGATTAGATTAGGTGGTTAGTTGAGATTAATTAGTGGTTTAGTTGCTTAATTAGGCTTATTAGGTGGTTAGATTAGATTAGTTAAGGGTTAATTAGATTGTATTATTTAATTAGTATAATGCATTATTTTTCTAAATCCAATTTGTTGGTTAGATTAGCGGTTAAAGTTTAATTAGTGATTTGTTGAATTAATTTGCATTTATTTAATTAATTTTGCAATTTATTTAATTATTTAATATTTTCTAGAAATTATACTAGGATAACCGATTGTCAGAATTTCATGTTGATTGGCGTGGTGTAATCAGTTTATGCAATTGAGTGATGGTTATTAATTTTGAGTTATTATTTCAAAATTATTAAATTTGGTATTTAATTAGGAAAATACCGGGTGTCGGGTTTTAATACCAAAAATGTTTTTGAGTACTATATCAAATAGTGAGATTTTAAAAGGAGGGATATCAATTTTTAAGTTCCGATCTGACCGTGTACCCGCATATGATTATTTTACCAAGTGTTTTTAATACGAAGAAAATAGACCAAGCACATTATCTTAATGGAGGCATTTGAGTACAAAGCACAATGTCCTTGACCGGGATTGATTGATCATGTGATGGTTATGAGAACCCGTCCCCGATGTGCGTCGAGTGGACGATGCTCCTTTATGGAATGCCCCTAACAACGGATGTCGGATCGCAATAAAGCCCGGATCGAAGGTCCTTTGGGAATGCCGTCTAGAGGTAGATGTTGCCGTGCTCAAGAGATGAGGCGATGCCTAGTTACACCAAAAGACCGATGTGTGTTGGGTAGAACATGCCTATGTAGGCAATAATCAATTGGAACACGTGATTGATTGAGATAAACACGCCGGATTATAAGACGAAATTGTGTAGCATGGAATAGGATGTGTCATAACGATTTGGCCTTATAATTGGGATCCTTATGATTGATTGAGATATGAGTGAGAGACGTTCCAATTGATGTGTGCATTTATTATATGCATCTGTGATATGAATTGTACTTACATTCAGGAAGGAACTGAGACGAGGTAAATCTTCTATGGTATGTGGTTAAACCACCTCTATGCGTATTACCTTCCTAATCGGGGTTTAGGGCATGAACTCATTGAGACACTATCTCACCCCGTCGTGGTTTAATTCTTTTCAAGTCCTTAGATGGAGGCACGTCATGTGCACTATGGGGTTCTGAGGGAGGTAGATTTCCATTGCTCCTATTTTCCAATTTTCGGGATTAGCTTTACCCATGAGCTTGTGGAGTCCATTGTTTGGGTCAATGAGGGCCTACCTCACTTGGTACCTCATCGTTTCAAGTCGTGATACCTTCACAAGCTCAATGAGAGTCGGGAGGATCCTTTAGGCGGTTTTGACGGGCCTCCCATTGGGACCGAGGAGTGGGAGATAGGGCACCCTTTGGACATCGATACTTCGGATGGTGTCGTGGAAGACCCGAGGCCGGGGTCTAGAGAGCCCAGGGTTTAGGTGGCTTCGTAGCCCTTTTTGATCTAGACTCTTGTACATAAACCTTAGAGTTGGCCCTTGTGTATAAACTCGCTTGTTTATAAAAGTATGTTTTGAGTAATTTGACTATCCTTCTTTTCTATCCCATGTTTGTATTGTCTAGGGATTGTTTTATTTTGATTCCGCATGTGCATAATCAATTTGGGTCAGCGACGCGTCTTGAGACATCGTAATTTTATCGACCACCAAGGGATGTGCCCGTGCTCGAGGTTCGGGGCGTGACATTGCCATTCCAAACTTCCTGATAGCATCTCTAGCATATTTCTTTCGATAAATGAAAGTTCATTTCTTTGATTGTTTAACTTGTAGACCCAAAAAGAATGTTAACTCACTCATCATGCTCATTTCAAATTCTTCCTACATAAACTTTTAAAATTTCTGTCACGACCAATATTTTCGAGTGTACACTATCTAGGGTTTGGCTAATGGATTGTTAAACCTAAACTTAACTGGGGCTCTCCCAAGCCCATACCAATTCGCGACTTTCGGTTCAAGTTCTTAACATGCAATTTTTAATTAGAAGTCGCCACTAATCTATTTTGGTGGGTCGATTAGAAACCCAAGTAAAGTAATGGGAGATTTACTTTACTCCTACGAACCAGAGATTATGGGTACGGGAACTTGGTTACACTAGATTTCTCTAATACCCTTTCGGTACCATTCTTTTAATTTCAAAAATGTTTTTGCAAACAGTTTGAATTGATTTTGAATCTACTTCCCTAACATGTGATGCGATCATGTGGGTGCACAAACCACCAATTTAATACCCAAGTAAAGCAATAAATAAATTGCAGGACTTACCTCGTAGCAACGAAAGCATCTGCGTTGTTAGTTTAGAATTTCACATTAGCAGTCCTAAATATGATTTCTAATTAATACGCAATTTTTGTTTTGTTTTCACTTAATTAATGAAAATCATGCAATATGCAATGCATGCCACAATTTAACATGAAATGATATGACATGGCAACATGACTTAGCTATATGACCTAAGCAATATGACATAACTAAGCATGTAGTCTATCCTAAAGAAATGCAACACTTAAATATGCAATCTAAATTAATCTAATGACTGACAATTTCTAATTAAATGAACCTAACAAAAATCACTAAATGACGTACATTGTATGAACCTAATTCTATATGACATGCACATGATTTTTATTCTAAATAAGCATGTAATTTATTCTAATATGCAATGACGTGCAAAGAATGCCATAATTCTAATTTTTTTTCTTTTTTATTATGAAATTCGAAATTAAACTCCAAATAATTAAACATGCAACAGAAACCAACATCCTAAATGAATGCATTTTTTGGATTTTTTATTTAAGAAATTCGAAATAAATTTCCTATCCTAAACATGCAACATAACCTTAAAACCAGTAATATCCTAAAATGCATTTAACCTAACTCAAATATTTTTTGGGTTTTTCCTTTACGGGAGCAATCAAATAAAGGCATCGAGAATAGCACAGCAACAAATCAAGCAAGATATCATCCATGTTCGTTTAATTTGGAAATAAATTGACGAATCGTATCTTACGCATGAGATCGGATCGGTCAATTTTTAAATAAAATCACGAATCGTATCTCGAGCGTGAGATCGGATTGGTGATTTTTCTGTGCGATTGCGGGTCGTATTTCGAGCATGAAATCGGACCGTCAATCATATGCACGTTGCGAAATTAGGAAGATTTCCTAATTTGAAAGGCCACTCAAAATTATGGACATCATAGCGTATCGGGATTTCCATCACGTGCATCAACGGATATATCAAATGAGGAAACGAAATATTCGGAAATCAAATAAAACGAAATTTTTACCTAATCCAAATATTGATTTCCAATTTTAGACTTTGCGCAATCGGACCGGGATCACAATCGGCAGGCAACAGGGTGGTGGATGGCGACTAGCGGTGGATCGTGGTGGCGATCTGCTGCTCGGACAGTAGCCGAGATGGTGGACTCACGGTGATGGAGGGGCGAGGCTAGTAAACGGTGTAGGGACAGCAATGGTGATGATACCCGCGCTGGATGGCCAACGAAAATAGTATGGCTGTTTTTCTTCACTGAAATTTGCACATCACCACGCGCCCGAGCTGCTCATGCTCATCTGGCCAAGGAAGATTCTTTTGCATGATCACAAAGAACCACACGTGTTATTGTCCAATCTGGACAACATTCAAAAGAAGATAAATCCATCACTTGGAATTATTCAATCGAGATTCGAGAAATTCTTTTGACCGTGAACTTTAGGCTCACCAACGGTGATTGGTGGGATTCTTGGTGTGTGGACGATCACCGGAAAACCTACAAAAAGAAGAGCACAATGAACTCCATGAATTGAAGTGCGCCGAGAAACAAATAAGGAACAATTTGTTGGCTTTTGCTGAGGAGCTTGCAGGATTGCTCGCTGAATCTGCGGTGATTGGCGTCGAGGCTTCACAATATGCTTTTCTATTTTTTCTTCTTTTTGCTTGCATTAAGCGAGACCATAAAAATCACAACTTTTGCTGCCTTCTTCCATCGAAGTTTGGACAAAGACCAAAAGACAGCAACATGCATCGCCTTTTGCTTTCCTTTGCAAGTGCACGTGTGATGCGCCCACTATTCTTTTCACTCGCAGTCTGGTGTCTTCTTGCTTGGCCGAGTCTCAAGCTCCGTTCAATCCCTTGAAGACCTCGTCGTAGCCTCCCTTTGGCGTCCGAGCCGCCGTTACCAGTAATTTCTCAATTGCGGGCTTGTGGATATTGGTGAAACGTGTTAAGGTGCAGCAAGCTGCCGTCGCCAATTTCAAGCGAGTACTGGACACGGCGAGGTTGATGAACCGCAAGCGAGCCGTCGATTGCATTTAGGAAGGAGGCGCATCGACAGATGGGGACAAGCACCGAGATAATTTTTTCTCACTTTCACGTCCATCCCTAGGGTGAAGACTGGGGTCTTCTGCCAAGGAGGCGGAGGCGTGAATCACTCTCTCTCAATTGTGGCCGTATGTTCAATTGTGTGGCCTCCTCCTCAAACTCTACGCATTTAATCTATTTATAGGCCACGGTTAGGATTTTAATTTTTCCAAATTCGTATCCACAAAAATTCCTTTTTTCCAAATGCAATATTCGCTTTAGGATTGCAAGAGGATTCTTCTAAAATTTGAAATCTCGCACAAATCAATCCATAAAATCTTTCCGAGGATACGGACTTGGGCCGATTTACTCCCTTCGTGGGCTTAGTCCAATTCACCAAATTAATATTCTAAATCATCAATTTGAACCCATTTGTCACCGACTCAATGTAAATGCAAATTAAAATAAATGCACCTAAAACTATATGCTATGCAATTAATTAATTAACTAATATTTTATTAGGGGTTAAAATTAATCCGTAATTTTTTTAATGCGATAAATAATTAAATGGGTCGCTAAAATTTAGGTGTCAACAATTTCCTAAACATACTTTCATTAGAAGACCCAAAGATTATATCATCTACATATATTTGAACAAATATAAAGTTTTTTTCCTTCCCTTTTGATAAACAAGGTTGTGTCAACCATTCATTTCTTGAAACCATTGCTTAGCAGAAACTTACTTAGTCTCTCATACCAAGCACGAGGTGCCTATTTCAAACCGTATAAAGCCTTCTTTAGTCTGTAGACAAATTTTGATTTTCTAGGATCTTCGAATCCTTGTGGTTATTTCACATAGACTTCTTCTTGTATGAACCTATTTAAGAATGTACTCTTGACATTCATTTGGAATAACATGAAATTATAGAAACATACATATGCAAGTAATAATCTTATGGCTTTTGACTTGGCTACAGGTGCATATGTCTTATCATTGTCTATTATTTCCTCTTACGTATAACTTTTTGCAACAAGCCATGCTTTGTTCCTAGTTATTTTACCATTTTCTTTCCATCTTATTTCTGAACATCCACTTTAGTCTAACCACATATTTTCCTTTTGGTTTTGAAACTAACTACTAGACATCATTAATTCTGAATTGTCTAAGTTCTTCTTGCATTGCTTCCATCCAACTTTCATTAGATAAAGCTTCTTCCACTCCCTTTGGTTCTATTTCAGAAATAAGAGTTGGAGCACTTAAGTCTCCCTTTATTTTGGATCCGGTATGAATCCCTTATTCTATATTGTCAATAATGAGCTCTTTAGGATGACTTAATTTGTGCTTCCAATTACAAATGGATTTGTCACTTTCTGCAAGGGTTTGCTAAACATCTATTTTCTTTGATTCATTTGACTTTTCTTCTACTTGACTTTAATCACTAGAAAATTGAGGTTCCTTGGAGGAATCAGACTTCATTAAGTCTGAAACTAGTTCAAACTTTTCAAGTTGAGTTTGATCTTGTTAGTTTTGAGCACTTTCTTGAAATTTGACATTCATGGATTCTTTAACAGTTTGTGCACTCTTGTTGAAGACTCTATAAGCTTTGCTTGAAGTAGAATTGCCAAGAAATATTTTTTTATCCGATCTTTCTTCAAATTTACTAGGTCAATCATTTTCATTCTTCAAAATAAAACACTTGCAATCAAACATATGAAAATAAGATATATTTGGCTTTTTCCTTTGTAAACTTCATAGGGAGTTTTCTTTAGGATGGACCTTAAAAGTACTCTGTTAATTATATAACAGGAGTAGAAACTATTTTTGCTAAAAAACGAGAAGAGACTCTACTTTCTATTAGCAGAGTTCTAGCCATCTTCTGTAAAGACTTATTTTTCCTTTCTACAACTCCATTTTATTTTAGAGTGTATAAAGAGGAGAAAATATATGTTGTAGACTAATCTCATCACAAAAATTTGCAAAGTCTTAATTTTCAAATTCTCTCCCATGAATAGTCTTTATACTTGAAATGTCATAACCTTTCTCATTCTGAACATTCTTAGCAAATTTTAAAAAATATGAGAAGGTTTCTATTTTATTTGCCAAGAAGATAACTCACATGAATCTCGAATAATCATCCACAACTACCAAACAGTGTTCCTTATCACCGATGCTTTGTGTTTTAGATCCATGTGAAAAAGCTAGAGGATGCGGTTAGTGGAAACTTGATTTATAGTTTTAAATGAGCTTCTAACCTATTTTTCCAAGATACATGGAGTACACAACTCAAACTTCCGGTACATCATATTGGGAAGACCATGAACCAGCTTCTTAAATGATAGAGCAATCTGTTTCATACTCATATGTCCAAGCTTGCATTCCTAGAGATATGTTTCATCTTGAATTGAGATAAGACATTGAGAGCTTTCTAGACTTATGTCCAGAAGATAAATATTGAAATGTCTTCGCCCAGTGAAAGTTTAAGAGAAGTCTCGACTAACTCCAAAACAAACATCTTATTGGAAATTGATTTTGAATCCTATATCATATAGCTGGCTTATGCTCAAAAGATTGTAATTCAAACTTTTCATCAAGGAAACATTGTTGATGATCAAATTTCCAATCCTCATTGTTCTATGTCCAATCATTTTTCCTTTGTTGTTCCCACCAAATGAAACATTTACTCTTTTTTATTTTTTTAATGTTACAAAACTGCTTGAATTTCCAATCATATGTTTAGAACAATCACTGTCCAAGTACCATTTGTCTTTTCTTTTTTTTAACATTAACCTATATTCAAAAAGAAATCTCAAACTTCATTTGGTATCCAAATTTTCTTGGGTCTTGTTGAGATAGTTTTAAAAATAGCAATTGCCCAATCCTTCTTAATGAATCTCCAAATTTTAGGACATTCATTCTTAAAATGTTATGAGCTATTACATTTAGAACATTTAAGAGCATTGCAACCAACAAGTTTTACAAAAACTTTTTGAAAATGATTTTTGTAAGAAGATTTTGGAGGTCTTTGTCGAAGTCTCTCATTGACTTTAGGAAAATCGATCAAAATAGTACTTTCTTTACTCAGACCCAAACCTTATTTGTTATAATAGGGTATTTGAGTTGAAATGATTTTCTTTAAAGTTTTTTTATTCTTTGGAGAACTTTGTAGAAATATCTGGAATTTCATTTTTCAAACATTCATTTTCTTTTGAAAGAGAATTAAAATTTTCTTTCAAATCATCAAAATCATTTTTTAGATTCTAAAACTTTTCTTTTCGAGAATTATCCTATTGCTTGAATTCTGAATTTTCTTTATTTATTTTGGAGATCCTCTTAAGAGGAGATTTGATGTTTATGCAAAGTTCATCTATATACTTAGAAACTTTAATAAGAATTTCTGAATGACTTACCTCAATTTCCTTGTCAGATTTTGAGTCTATGCTAGAGTTTGACTCTAATTTTTACTTTGATTCTAAGTGAGTCATTAGATAGATATTTGCAAACTCCTATTCACTTTCCTCACATTTTGTGTAACTCCAGGTTTCTGTTTTTAGAGCTTTCTTGTATTTTTCATATTTTCCTTTCTTCTTTTTTAGCAAGGGATAGTTAGGCTTGATGTGTCCATTTTTCTTGCACTCAAAGCATATCACATCCTTGCTAGATTTAACATATTCCATTGTTCTTTTCTAAAAATTTTGCTTGCTTTGCTTTTTTCAATTCAATCTTCTTCCTTTCCTATTCAGTTCTTGAATTTCTTTATTATGAGAGCCAGCTCCTCCTCGTCCATATCATCGTCTATGTCTGTATCATCACAATTAACATTAGACTTGAGCACAATTGACTTCTTACCTTTTAGATCCTCCTTATCATTGATCTGTTCCACTTCATACGATTGAAGAGTGCTTATCAACTCGTCAATAGAAAGAGGCACGATTTTTTGTGTCTCGGATTGATGTTTTCACATGGTTCCAATCCTTTGAAAGTTCTCGTAGAAGTTTGATAACCTTCATTTGAGCAGAAATTGATTGACCTTGATATGTCGACCCATTTATAATTTCTATAAATCAACTAAATATATCTTCAATAGACTCTCCTGCCTTCATTATGAAGGATTCACATTGACCAAGTAAGATATTTATTTTTGTCTCTTTTACACGATTTGTTCATTCATAGGTGACATGAAGTTTATTCCAAACTTCTTTAGCTATTTCACATGAGGAAATTCTATTATATTACGTGGGAGACAATGCACAATATAAAGAATAGATCGCTTTTGCATCAAGAGCTTGTCTCTTGGTAGTTTCTGCTTGGTTGGATGTTGGATTCCTCAGCATCCTTATCTAAGACTTCTTTTCCCTTTTTAGATGTTGAAGCTGCCTTTGAGTTGATTCCTCTTTCTACAACATCTCATTCCATAAGATCTTTGTATCTCAGGAACGCTTTAATTTTACTCTTCCACACATTGTATTCTTTTCCATCAAAATAAGGTGTCTTGGTATTACTCCGCCCTTCCACGAGTCCGGGTGCTAAACAACTAGCCATAGAAGATCTTTAACTTAGAAGTATAAACACTTCAACAGAAGAGCACATAGCTCTGATACCAATTGAAAATGCTAGTACTAACACCTAGAGGGGGTGAATAGGTATTTAAAATAAACTTTGACAAATGAATATGAAATAAAATAAGTTGCAAGTAAAATATGAAAAAGGATCACAGTCTGATTAAACGAGCTACCAGAGTTCTGGTGAAAATTCAAAATTATATAATAGATGAAATAGATTTTCATGAAACTTTTTTTTTCCAAAAAAGAAAATTGCAATGGATAAAGTTGAAAAGAGTTAATGAAAGAGAAAATTGCAAATGAGATTTATAGTAGTTTGGCTTAAATCAAGCATATGTCCACTCTCTCACACCGGCAGCCTTTTGGATGAAATTCACTAAAGTATCAATAGAGAAGTACAATATTTCGAGTACAAACACTTATTGGAAGATTTCTTTCTCACTCACTAAGTCACTTTTCTTGTGATTTTCTCTCTTGAATGCAATTTGTAAGAGCTGTTGTTGAAGAACAAGTGGTTCAAAAGGTTTCAGGCTTTGGAATTTCAATTTTCATGCACAATCTCAATTAGACTGAATGACCTCCTTAAATACTCATCCACACCTTACTAGCCATTGGCATTCTCCAAAGCAATTTATTTCAATCAATTCATTGGACATAATCAATTAAGGAAATCTTATAGCCATTTGAAGATTGAGATAAAAATCCATTGATTTTGGTCGCTCATACAATTAGAATCTAAGTTTCCATACGTAGATGCTTCCCAAAAAAGGAACTTGTCTTTAACATTGATTTCATCAATTCGTGATTGATTCCATCAATGTATTTATAAAATGTAAGTGAGATTCTTTACCAGAAAGCCATATATTAAAGAATAAATCCTTATTGTGTTCATACTAAATCCTTGTCGCAAGACCAATAAATCTGAGTTTGATTATCTTTTCATTCAGAATTTGATTTCAATTTGGATTGCGTTAGAGTGAGAAAGGCTTCTGGAACTAATAGACTTTGACAAGAGTCTATGATATGACTTTAGAAGTTTACTATTCTTCATAATAAAAACAAGAACAAGAAAGTTTTGTCAATTTCAAAACTTAGTAGGAGTTTTATCAACAGGTTTAAGTAAAGTTCATCTATATATTTAGAAATTTTAATAAGAATTTCTGAATGACTTATCTCTATTTCCTTGTCAGACTCTGAATCTGAGTCTGAGTCTAAGTCTGAGTGAGTCATTAGACAGATATTCGCAAACTCCTCTTCACTTTCTTCACATTCTGTTTCACTCCAACTTTATGCTTTTAAAGCTTTTTTTGTATTTTTCATACTTACATTTTTTTTTCAGCTAGGGACAATTATGCTTAATGTGTCCCTTCTCCTTGCACTCAAAGCATGTCACATCATTACTAGATTCAACATCTTCCATTGATCTTTTCTGGAAATTTTGTTTGCTTTGCTTTTTCTAGTTCAATCTTTTTCCTTTCCTATTTAGTTTCCTGAATTTCTTTATCATGAGAGCTAGCTCCTCCTCGTCCATGTAATCGTTTGTGTCTGTGTCATCAGAATTAGCATTAGACTTAAGTGCAATTGACTTCTTACCTTTTGGATCCTCTTCGTCATTGATTTGTTCCACTTTGTGTGATTGTAGAGTGCATATTAGCTCATCAATAGAGAGAGTCATGATTAGAAATTTGTTGACCTTCATTGGAGTGGAAATTAGTTGACCTTAATATGCCAACCCATATACAATTTCTATAAATTGATTGAACATATCTCCAATAGACTCTATGCTTTATTTTGAAGAATTCATATTAACCAAGATATTTATTTTCATCTTCTTTACACAATTTGTTCCTTCATAGGTGACATGAAGTCTATCCCAGACTTCTTTAACCATTTTTCATGAAGAAATTATATTATATTCAATATGAGACAAAGCATAATATAAAGAATAGACGGCCTTTGCATCAAGAGCTAGTCTCTTGGTAATATCTACTTGGTTGGTTTCCTCAACATCCTTGTCTAAGACTTCTTTTCCCTTATCAGATGTTGGAGCCGCCTTTGGGTCAATTCCTCTTTGTACAACATCCCATTACAAAGGATCTATGGATCTAAGGAATCTCTTTATTTATGCTTCCACACACTTTATTCATTTCCAACCAAATAATGTGGTCTAGTATTGCTCTGCCCCTTCACGAGTCCTGGTGTTAAACAACTAGCCATAAACGATCTTTAGTTTAGAAGTATAAACACTTCAACAGATGAGCACAGGGCTCTGATACCAATTGATAAAACTAGTACGAATACCTAGAGGGGGTTGAATAGATGTTTAGAAATTTTTTTGAAAATTAAAATAAATTTTGAAAAAAGTCTGAGAATCAAACATAGTTTGATAAACAAGTCACCAGACTTCTAATGAAAATTTATAATCAGATAAGAGATGGAATAGATTAAGCATATGTCTACTCTCCCACGTCTACTCTACCACGTTGACAGGCTTCTGGTTGGAATTCACTATAGCATCACTAGAGAAGTGCAATATTTCGAGTGCAAACACTCAGTGGAAGATTAATTTTCTATCACTAAGTCACTCTTCTTGTGATTTTCCCTCTTGAATACAATTTGTAAGAATCATTGATAAAGAATAAGTGGTTGGAAATTTTTTCGACTTTGGAATTTCAATTTTCATACCATATATCAAGTATATTGAATGATCTTTTTAAATATTTCTCCACGCCTCACTAGCCGTTGGCATTTTCCAAAGGAATTTCTTTCAATCAATTTGTTGGATAGAAACGGTTAAAGAAATCTTATAGCCGTTTGAAGATTGAGATGAAAATCCATTAATTATGGTCGCTCATACAATCAGAATCTAGGTTTCCATAAGTAGATGCTTCCTAGAAAGGAACTTATCTTCAAGATTGATTTAATCAATTTTTGATTGATTCCATCAATGTATTTATAAAACGTAAGTTAGATTCTTCGTCAAAGAGCTAGATATTGAAGAATAAATTATTACTACATTCATTCTGAATCTTTGTCGCAAGATTAATAAGTCTGAGTCTGATTATATCTTCATTCTGGACTTGGTTTCAGTCTAGATTGCGTCAGAGTGGGAAAGACTTTTGGGATGAATAGACTTTGGCAAGAGTCTACGATATAACTTTAGAAGTATACTATTCTTCACAATAAGAATAATAACAAGAAAGTTTTGTCAACTTCAAAACTTGGCAGGAGTTTTCTCAACACGTTGGCCATCACGATGCCAACCACACCAACCGTATTTTTATCGGTTCTGTACACCAAATCCTTTAGCTACTGTTTTGCATACTTCCATTGCTCATTCCAAAACAATTGTACACCATCACATGTGCCACCATGCACCAACATGTCTTGGACCTGGGAAGCCTACTGCTATTCCATTGTGATTTAGACGCCTTCCATATCATATTTCAGGAAAAAAAAAAAAAACAACAACAACAACAACAACCCATGACTCTCTATCCTTTGACAAAGTAGCTCATGAAGTCTCACTGCCAACCTCTCCAAACACGCTGCCAAGTGCCCCTAGAAGACTCTACACATGATATCTACTTGCCTCCTAGTGACAAGTGCCTACATGCACCATTGGCCTCTACTCTGCTAATGTCATCCACCACATCATTGCCACATCACCTCTGCTTTGTTGACGTCATCTGACATGTCATTGCCACATCACCTCTTATTGTTGACTATTAAATGGATCAAATCGGACTAAACTGTTGACTTATCCAGATGGACTATATCATTTAACCAGTTTATACTGGACCGGTTGGATCAGTTTTGTCACTTTTTTTTTTTTTAATTAGCTTGCTTATTTTCTTATTGGTTTTTGGTGATTTGTGATTGGATCCTAAGGTCTTTCAGCGCACTAAGTTCATTTTGGCCTTATTTTTACCATACATGCTCTCCATGTACTGTTTTCCTCACATTTGTTGTCCAACCAACTATTTCTAACACAGTAAGTACATATAATGTATAAATTTTGTAAGCATTTTCATTAATGTGGTCATATGACATCCCATTTTTTTATTGATTATGATAGAAGCAACCTATTGGGCTAGGCAATCAAATTTGAAGCCAAGGTTCACATGTGCATCCATCTACTAATGCTATTACCAAAAAGACTTCTCCCAATGGATTGTCTATCACTTTCTCATTATAGGATTTTCGTTCCATTGATAATATGGTACTTTTAGCTCTATCTCTCCTGCTATGTCTATCGCTTTAGGTAATTTTGATTCATGGAATTTTAACTCCACTTGTTCAAATTTGTTCTGGTCAAAAAGCTTTCCTTTATATGCGCCAACTATTCACATAGCCGATAATTCCCTAATGCAAATCAGCCTACTTGACACATTTCCATATCCACCTTTTCATTACCTAACACTTTTATAGTTTTCAAACTCTCTTTAAATTCAATTTCAGTTGGACAATTATGTGAACTTGGCCTTGATGTTCACTTTTCTCATCATGGTTGTCATGTGCAGGATTTACAGACAAGATAGACCATTGGAATTGGCTATAAAGTAGGACACCTACTTGAGCTTGTTTCCTTAAATATTCTTAACTCTTGTGTTGGTTGTGTTGCCATAATGTCATATAAAGCTTGGCATTCTCAATTAGGTTTTCCTTCTTCTTCTAGTTAAAATCTTTGATATCAAGTGGTCATTTCAGCTTTATTTATGGCAAAACTTTAAATTGTTTGTCTGGCCAATTAGGAAAACATCATGCCTTCCCATTTGATTTTAGTGAATCTATCTCTGCTCCTCCCTTTGATCTAATCCACTATCAATTTGGGGACCTTTTCCAACACACTCCATGGGAGGCTCTTACTATTTTGTCTTTTTGTTTGATGATTACTCTCATTATAGTTGGCCTTTTCTTCTGAAAAAATTGACATGACCTTATTTGCATCGACCATGATTTTGTTGCCATAAAAACATAATTTTCTAGAGATATCAAGATTTGTTTGTATTGATATACCATGGAATATCAAGATGCTAAATTTCTTAGCCCAACACAGTATTATTATTCATCGTTCATGTCTAGGCACTTCCTAACAAAATGGCCCTGAAGAATGTAAGTATATGCATATCTTAGATGTTACAAGAACTCTTTTAATCTCTACCTCTTGTCTGGAATAGTTTTGGGGGGAAGCTTGTCTCACTATTGTTTAAACTATGTACCCCATCCCCCATCATAGATAACATTTCTTCTTTTGAGTGTTTCTATGGCAAGGTTCCTTATTATAGCCATCTTTGAGTCTTTGGTAGTGCTTGTTTTGTACACCTTCCACATGAATGCATGATTAGAACCTTGCACTCGTTTAAATTGCTTTCTTGGGTATGGCATTGAGTGCAAAGGATATAAATGTTGCGACTGTCTCTAACCATCTTCATGCATCTCATCATGTTTTATTTTGGGAACATAAGATGTCCTGCGTTCCTTCAAATCTTCTACTCATGTCCCTTTCTTTACCAAAACTTTCATGGATTTATCCTCAGAAGATCTTGTAGTACCATCCACTCTTGAATTTTCCTCTCCACAAATGTCTTCCTCTCATTTTGATAAATCAATCCCCAGCTCATCTTCGGCAACTTCTCACATGTCTACCATAACCGAGGATCATATGCCTTCAACCATTCTATCTACTTCTATTTGTTGTTCATAAATCAATCCCCATCTCATAATCCTGATTATCATTGTCACCCTGCCATTGCTTCTCTTCACAAACCTTGTATCTATAAGGAAGTTAGTAATGATCATCTTTGGTAGCAAGCTATGGTAGATGAGTTGTAGGTCTTGGAAAACTCTCACACATGAGATTTGGTTGATTTGCCTTCTACTAAGTTTGTTGTTAGTATTAAATGGGTATATAAGATTAAACCAAAGTAAATGGTACTGTGAATTACCATAAAGCTTGGCTAGTGGCGAAAAGTCTAACTTAGGATTAAGTTATTAATTGGGATGAGACCTTGGACCATGTTACTTGTCTTACTTCTATTCACAATCTTGTTATTGTTGATACTATTAAGCGTTGGCCACTATTTCAAATGAATGTTAAAAAATGCATTTCTTAATAGTGATCTCATTGAGGAAGTTTATATGGTTCCTCCTCCTGGATACACTGATTCATATGATAACGTGTCACGACCCCAACTCCATCTCCAGGGTCACAAGTTACAGAGGTTATTTTTGTGACGTCCCAAGCACATCGCCGTCCCATTCTTTTTATCTTTTCATTAAGCACATATAGAAGCATTACAAACAACACCCGAACAACAATAAGCAGTCAGGAAAACAACCATTTGAAAACATACAATTACATTAGTTACATTTACAGGCCCCTTTGTCATAGGCTGTTATATTTACAACCCCTACATTTTCTACGCTCCTAAGGTCGGGTAAACCTTAGCTCCTCTAGCAAGACTGCAACTCTCAAAATTGACGTGAGACTTCCATGCCTACAAGACTGAAATGATGAGAGGTGAGTTTTAGGGAAACTCAGTAAGTAAAACCCACTAATTTTTGGGCAGGAGGATGCCTCGCCCATCAACAAGCACATACTCATCTAAAACATTAGTCGATGACAGATCAATAGTAAAACAAAAACTTTGTCTTGGATGAAACATGAGGAATCCTCAATCAACACTACACAAGCATAAACCAATATTCACCCATAACATGAGGAACTCACGCCTCACTCATATGCAAGCATAATTGAAATCCATTTCATAATGCGAGGAAATCATGCACACGAGGTTCATTTATTAATAGTCGAAATCCATTGACTCTTCCAGAATCAACCGGGCATCCGAACTTAATCAGGTAACGTCCCCTAATGGAAGGGTGACGGCTAGAATTATCACAACATCTTGTCCTTTTGACGAGGCATCTTGTTGGCATGGGGGCATCTCGTTCTCGTTAACAAGGCATCCCGTTGGCATG
This sequence comes from Eucalyptus camaldulensis, assembly GCA_019915185.1. Classification (NCBI taxonomy): domain Eukaryota; kingdom Viridiplantae; phylum Streptophyta; class Magnoliopsida; order Myrtales; family Myrtaceae; genus Eucalyptus; species Eucalyptus camaldulensis. The sequence continues at coordinate 32,661,115 of JAHSVA010000010.1, forward strand.
GGGGCATCCCGTTGGTGAGGGGGCAACATTGCCGAATCCATTGGTCGATGGCTAGAAATTAGTCCATCATATGACCATGCATCAAGCATCACAATCTAGTTCTTATCTTCACTTTTAGTTCAAGGGTCTAAAGGCATACCATGCATATGTGTGTGAAATGACTTACCGAAATCGAGACGTTAAGCATGCCAAGCACAAATCAATGATCGCGACTTGATCCAACATGTTTGAGCACCAATCTAGTACCCAACTTGGCTTGGGAGCGATATACCTCGATATCACACCTAGACCGTGATAGTTTCGGCCCGTCGTGACATGTTCACCAACCTAGTACTAGACTTGGCTTGGGAACGATACGCCTTAATACCGCACCGATACCATGAAAGGACTGGCCCATCGTGACATGTTCATCGACCTAGTACCAAAGTTGGCTCAGAAACGATATGCCTCGATATCGCATCAAGACTAAGAAAAGACCAATCTTTCGTGATCCCACTAACGTCAAGGCCGACAAAGCCCTTTTTTTTGGAGCTCGGGGCGTGAACTAGAACATGCACTTGTGAAAGTGGTTTGAGGACGTAGCAAGTTTTCACAAAACACTTTTAAACTAGGTTTGTATCATAGCAAAACCAAAACTTATCAAATAAACACACAAACCAAGCTTCTTCCAAGCAACTCAAGTCAAAGCACGAGCCAAAGCTCATCAAACAAGGATTGAACTCAATCAAGGAACAAGGTCTAAACTAATCCAAGCAACCACAACCAAACCCCAAGCAAGAACATAGTCACAACATTTCAATCAAGGACTCACTACACGCTTGGATTAGCATAACACAACACCCTGACCAAATATTAGTAAGTTCTACTTACTTCACTTCAAGAGACAACCTAGGTGATCGAGCAATGTGCAACTGAACAAATGAGCAAGAGGGGCGTGGCCACAAGAAAGAGAGAGAAGGTGACAGTGAAGGTGAGGTTGAGAGAGTGAAGAAGGAAGAGAGGGTGGTGTGTTGTGGGAATGAGGGAGGAAATGCCTCTATTTATAGGCAAACCCCTCATGATAATCTATCCAAATGGACCAATCATCTTCATGTAGGTGGACAATCTAGGTTGAGGAGGTGGCAAGCTAAAGAAATGGGTGGCAAGTCTAGTTCCTAGGGGCAACACTTGCTCAACTTTCCATTAGTACACCTAAGGGGTTGAGTCACCATGGAATAATTACATGTAATTATTATGGGGACACCTAAGCCAATGAATAAGTCTCTCACATTTAATGTTTGGATCTTGAGTAATCATTAGGCTAGATATTTTCATATTACAAACTTGCTCTCCAAGTTTTTAGGTTAGGAGGCATTATGGCCTATTCCCTTGAGGCACACCTCAACTTGGCATTAAAGAACTAGAGTCCAAGATATTTCATACATCCTTATCCTAAATTAAGAAGACTCTAGATTAGCCTTACTCCTTAAGTTGGGCGTGCGACCCTTTCCCCTTCCAAGTTGGGCCTGTGGCCCTCTTATCCTGGGGTGAAAACAATTTCGAGCAATTTTCAAAATCAGAGTAAATACCTTATCAAATGGGCTCAAAAAATTATAAAATTTTAATGTATTATAGATAAGACCCTAAAATATTTTTTTTCATGAAGAAAGAAAAGTCCAAATCATGCTGTGGAAAGAGCAGTAATTCACTGAACACGGTCCAAAAATTCGTTCGTCAAACATATTCAACAATCAGAGAGAGAGACTCATTTCAAAATTTAAATATTCACAATTTTTTTTTAAAATTTCTATATGTTGTAGAAATAGATGTTATTTAAAAATTTTCTGAAGGAAGTATATTCAAATTCAAAATGAAAATTTTTATAAAAAAAATCGAGAAGGCAATCTAGTCGCTGTTTTTGCTACACTGGGCAATTTCTATACGGTAATTGATTGGGCCTTCATCCCAACCATTTCACCTCAAAAAAATCTAAAATTTAAGTATGTTATATATTAAGGTGTTTTGAACAACATTTATGAAGGAAGTTTCTCCAAATTCGGAGTACAAAAATCTCTGTATAATTGGAAAATGGAAAAGGTCTAGGAATTTCGTAAAACTGGAGAGTCAAAACCTATGAAACCTTAAGTGACAAGCCTAAGGAGAAGGGGCGGCGCTCTACTTGACCTTAAATATCCCTTATCATCATTCTTTTAGGCCATGAGTCACTCCCTACCATTAATGAACTTATGACTCACCCTCTCTTAATGTATAACCATCCAAAATTTCATGATTACATTTCAAGAGAGACTAATGAGGCCAAGTGTCTTACTTAGTCATCATGTATTAATAAGCTACCTTTCAAGAACATTAAATACACCATGGAAAATATCAAGTTAGAATGCCATCTTTTTGAGTGGGAGTCAATCGAGTCCAACCACGATCAATTACCTTATTTGGCATAAAATTTGTGTCTAAATCATGATCAGATAAAGCCAAATGCAATCGAGCTTAACTAGTGAAACCGAGTTTGGACTTCTCTCTATAAAGGGCTTGAAGTTGAGGGTGTTACATAACGTGTGCCGAGTATTGTATGGATTGAAACAAGCTCCCCGCGCACCTCCAAGTTTAGCTCAACCATAGAATCTATTGATTTTAAATCCAGTCCTTATAATCATACTCTCTTTGTTCAAGGCACACATCATGCATACATTATGCTGCTTTTATATATAAATGACATGGTTATCATTGGCAATAATTAGACTGGCATTGCCAAACTCCGTCAGTATCTTAGTAAACAGTTCGAAATAAAAGATCTTGGGCAACTCAACTATTTTCTAGGCTTGGAGGTTGCATCTAATACTTTTGGTTATTATCACTCTCAAACAAAATATACCTTTGATCTCATTTCTCTAGTTGGGCTCGTTGATAACAAGATTGCTTCAACTCCCATGGAGTAAAATGCAAAATTCAATGACAAGGATGGAACTCTTCTTTCAAATCATACACTTTATTGGTAGTTGGTTGGCAGTTTTATATATTTGACTATTACCCATCCCAATATCGCTTATGTTGTTCATATTATTAGTCAGTAAATGACCACGCCTCGTACGACTCATTTTGCTACAATTCTTTGAATTCTTCACTATGTCAAGGATACATTGTTTCATGGCCTTCACTTTTCTGTTCATTCTACCTTGGAGTTGACAACTTATTTTGATGCTGACTCCCTCCATTATGGCTAAGATTTCTTTTTGGGGCAACTAACTTATCTCATAGTGTAACAAGATACAGACCAATCTTGCTTGCTCTAGTATAGAAGTAGAATATTTTGCTCTTGCTGGTATGACATCAAAGTTATTATGGTTATGGTGGCTACTAGAAGACATAGGAATCTGTCATCATAGTGGAATAATCTTTCATTGTAAAAACAGAAGTGCTATCCAAATTGTATAGAGTGATATTTCCATAAATGCACTGGGCACATTGAAATATATTGTTGTTTCATTTATTATCACATTCTTCGTGGCGCCATTTGACTTATCTCTACTTCCATTGCTAAACAAACTAGTGATGTCTTCACCACAACATATCCACTTGGACATTTTCTAGATCTATTCTCTAAACTCAAGCTAACATCTTTCAAATTATCTTGAGTTTGAGGGAGAATGTTAGAGATATATTTTGGATATTTTGTATATTGTTATGTGATTCTACATATTTTCCTCTATTGATCCTAATTTGTTATTTTAGATAATCGTCATGTAAAGCCTATAAATAAGCTCGTGTATCATTCCCAAGTTAATGAACAAAATATTATTTTCTTTTCATCCACAAATCTCAACTATAGGTGACGGCAAGGCACCACAATGTTGGTACACAAGGAAGAACAGAGTAAGAGAGAGAACGAGAATAAGCTTGGTTTTTTGGGTAAAGTGATACAAGGGCTAAGGCAGGCGAATACGTGGTTAGGAAAATAGGCGCAGAAAGAAAATGGGCAGCAACGTATGAAATATATGAGTATGCGACAAGGAAAGTAAGGGTAACTAAGAAAAATAGAAGAGAGAGAAAAAATGGATAGTTCTTTATATGATGAAAGAGTACGAGAGAAAGAAAGAAATGGTTATTTAAAAACTCTAGAAAAGAGACGAAAGGGTGTTTTCGCTTGTATATATAGATGCGCATATATGACACGTATCTGGTAATTAATTTAGTAATCACGCGGATTATGTTCTCTGTAAAAGTATGTCCAAAAACGTGCACGATGCTCCAAGTGAGGCCTAAAGTGGATGGTTGGACAACATAAACAATTTCAGAATCAAGCTGGCATCGATTGTTCTTCTGAGGTGGTGTTTATCACATCGTTTGATTGGGAAACACGACTTAAAGCGACCAGTCCATTAAAGTGACCTGGAAGCAACACATGGCCGCGTAATTGGGTTCTGAGTTTCGGAAGTTTGTCTACATTTTGACTGGCAGTTGCAGCAGGGAAAGATTATAATTGGATCTTCTTCTTACCACTTAACAAATGATGCAAATGTCGAGGAAATAAAAAATGTACAAACTAGGAATTCTAATTAAAGAGTCCAAATGCGATGCATTTCGTGGTCAAATCTCAATCAATTCAATTAACAACTTCGTGTCATGTCGGTACCCTCTAAGTAAAGTCCGATAAATTCACCTAATTAAGATGATCTAAACGCATTAGTGAGGACTACTCAAGCTGAAGATTTGAACCCCGAATCCCGATATTCTTTATCAAGAAAGTTATTTTCTTTTTTGTTGAGGAGAAACTGAATTATTTCAAAGCACTATAGGCATTGCGAATGATCCAAACCATGACAGGGTGTCAATAGATGTTTTATCTTGATTAAGAGGTTGATGCAGAACAAAGCACGACGGAGGGAAGAGAAAAGAGGGGAAGGGTCAAGTTGAAATAAGCTAAAAAGAGATTGAATGCTGGTCCAAGCCTTGACCGTATGGGTTTTTCTTTTTTTTTTCAGTGAAAAATTTCTTCTACAAGTTTAAACGTCTGAGAGAACAGGGAATGGACTAAGAATATACAGTAGACGGAGAAAATTGTTTGAAAAATTTTAAACGTATTGCACTTTTACTAACTCAGTTCAAAACTTTCTAATTATATCAATTGAGTATTAAATATTTTCACGCTTTACCAATTGAATAAATTCAATCAATTTTGGTAGGAAATCGCTAACGTGGACGCCAGTCATCCTCCATAGCACGGTTAAGATTATCCACCGTTAACATGGACAATCTTAAATAATGTTTTCATATGTTTTGAAATTTATTTATTTCTTTTTTTTCTCTTTCCTTTTTTTTTTTCCTTCCCTTTTTCTTCCTCTAGCTGGTGTGTCGGTTGATTGGAGGATTTGGCTCTCTATCAATGCTTGATTGGTCGATTCATTTATTTGATTGTTATTAGGCCAAAAATGCTCATAGGGTAAACATCCTATGTCAATTTTTGCATGCATTGTGCCAACCACTTTTGGGTGCAGCACACTGTCTCCTACAATATCTAAAGGCTACTATAGGCCAAGACCTAGCTAAAAATGAACTTCAACTTAGCGCTTAATGTGATTCAAATCGGGCTAGTTGCCTCATGATTCGCCATTTAGCAACTAGGCATTGCATTCTATTGGGTGATAGCCCCATTTCTTGGAAAACCAAGAAACAAAGCACAGTCTCATGCTCTTGTGATAAAGTGGAATATTGTGTGCAATGACAATAACTGCTTGTGAAATTACCAAGTTATCATACCTCTTACAAGATATTGGAATGTGTATCTAAGCCCCAGTATATTTACACTATGATAACCAGGCTATCTTCCACATTGCCGCCAATCTAGATTTTCACGAGCAAATAAAATACAGTGAAATTGATTGTCATCTCGTTCATTAAAAAATTCAAGCCATGCTCATTTTTCCATTGAAGATTGGTACGGACTCACAACTAGCTAACAGTTTACCAAACTACTAGGCCAAGATCAGTACATGTGGCTAACTACTTTCCAAGTTGGGTGTCCATATCTCACATGCAGTAACTTTAGGGGGAGGCTTGGCGTGATCATGTGCCACTAGGGCATCCTTATTTTATGAGTAGTTTTATATAGGAATAGATTTAGGAAATATAGTTGTGAATGGTGTATAAATATGTACATTTAAAATACAAGAAATATTGAATCGATTTACATTGGCATCTTGCATTTTGTATCGTTTCTCATGATACCACCCCCATCACTTGCTGCCAATTTCAGTTCAGTAAGGAAAACTAACAGGTTGAGAGTGAATGGCCTCCACATATTTCCCCTTGTTGTCCCGACGGATTAATGCGGAACCTATGGAGGAAGCCAAGATGTCATACATTTTGGACCGTTTGATTTTGGGGTCCGTATCTTCGCCGTCAAACATTGATGTCACTAACACCAATCGTATCAACTTCTATTCAACATCAAAATATGCGTAAATCTCCTCTTCCGAAATCAAATCCATCATTTTCTTCTCCTTCGAAGCCTCTTCAAAGAACGGTTGGCTCGAGCACTCAGCCAACATTGTTGTTCCCACACCTGACCTTCATCTTAGGCGCACTAATCGCCTTCTGCCTCTTGGTGTAGATTCACTATGCCACCCAGGACTTCCATCCCGAAGATCTCCACGACCTCCAGCGCTGCGGGGGGTGAGGGCAAGATCCTGAATGACCTCCAGGGGAACTACCAGATTCTAGGCAACTCTACCTAGACTGTCCTGACTGCGGGGAGTTGACTTGCACTATCTAAGCCGGCTACAAAGGCGTCTACGAAGAGCATCTTAAGATTTGCCTCTCATTTATAAAGATAATAGAGAGGAAAAGTGAAAAAGAGAATTTGAGATTTAAGGTTTTATTCTAGTTTACCCTTAAACTAAAGCTACTTTAGCTGAGCATTCCACTATAATTAGCTGCATCTCTCTATTACATTTCTCAATTTATATATATATATATATATATATATATATATATATATCCAATTATTATTCATGAGCCTAAATTCAAGTTATGAATAAAAAAATGAACTCAAACTATAAAAGTCCTCTAACGTCGGGAGAGCACTGCCCCTTACGATTCTCTTGCCATTCTGTCAACAAGGAGTAAGGACCATACCCCAATAGCTGCCGGAATTGAGTTTCTATACCTTTCACATCTAGGTGACATGTTCTGTGCTAGTTAATCTTTTGCCGGGTCAACTTACCCCTAATGCCATTTGATTCATAATAGGCTTCATTCTTGTCTTCCACCAGGCCAACAAAGTGTACTCCATGGCGGTCTTTATGAACATTTGTAGACTGACTCAGGTGGCCGGTGAAAGAGGCCGATGGCAGTTCTCTCCTTGGCACCACAGGGCCCCTTTCATCTCTAAGTATTCTTCCTCCGATTTCGAGGACGAAATGGCTACACTTGGAATATCCTTGGGCAATGGCGGTCTCGGTGGAGTTCTTTGTCTTCAATGAGCACATCCCCGTGTTAAAACATTTACATCCCTGCCGCTTTCAGATTCCTATAAACCTAGGTCCTCTCGTCTCCCTCAACAACCTCCTCCATAAACCCCAACCCACCTTGAAACCACGACCTCTTGTTCCACCATCGAAGTTCAAGACAGAAGAAGAGCAGAGAATTTTCCAGTGCTTCTGCAATGAATACGCTTTTAGCATCTATGTGGAAACGGTAAGTCCCACCATCAAGATTCAAGACTAAGCGACTCAAGCGTCGGATATGATTAGCTGAAATAGAGAGAGTATGGTGCGACATTTTTAACATGCTGATATTCTCACCAACTCTTCAGTCCACCAAACAAAATAGGGAAAAAGATCGCGAAACCTATAAATCAAAAAATTGTCCAAAAACAACGAGCTTCAACGTAATGCCCAAACGAAGGTTATATTAAAGACATATGACCAAAGTATTCTCTGTAAATTTCAAAGAAAACAACAAGCAAGCACTGCATTTAGCTGCTGACACCATAGATGATTCACAGACAAGCCTCTCTGACCTCGTCCACGAAGGCCCTGAGGTTCACGTCCGTAGAATCCGCCTTCCTCCCTTGCCAAATCTCTTAATTTCTGGGCATTCCTTCTCCCCTCATATCCCTCCTCTCCATCTCCCATCACCGACTCCAAGCACCTACTTTCTCGCCGCCTTCCACCAGGCTGCCTTAGCTCGTTTGGTGTCACCTTCACTCCGGTCCTCCATACGTCTGCAACAAGCTTCGCATTTATCTGCCGATCGCTCCACTGCGGAAATGTCAATAATGGCAACCCAAAGACCAAGCTTTCCTAGGTCGATTGAATTCCAACACATTTTGTGTTTGTACGGTCCTGTTAAAATCAAAGCCATTGGTTCCTTTCATTTATGATATTTTCTATTCAGAATTGATACAAAAATCCGGTTTCCTTAAATTAAATAATCCAAAAAATAACTCTTGGTGAAAGATATTTTGTTATGAGAAAAATTTCAATGGAACATTCACAATTTTTTTAAATCAAAATGGAGCTGCACAATCGCTAAACTTACGACATTTGAGTTATGTTACAACTTACAACCTAGAGAAGGGGACTTTGTAGTATGATTTGCTCCTCTCTCGTTTCTCATCGTAAAAGATATGCCGCCTGTACCTACTTCTTTATGCTTAGTACCTACGCAATTTATCACCACTAACTCCCAGGGTCCTTCCTCCCCAGCCCCTCAATCACAAGCACACGGAAACTCCTCCCATGCCATCGTTTACCGTCCGTCGTCGACCCTGCTGCTACCATCATCTCTGCTTTCTATCTCTCCCTTGCTCTTGAAAAGAAATTATATAGAATATTCACATGATCAATGGTTACGATAGTGTTAATATTAACCAATCAATTTTTAATCATCAAGCAAACTCATTTCTGAAATAATGAGTCTAACATTGACAAATGAAGAATAATACTATATATAAATATTTAAATTTATTTGTCTCAACGAGGATGATTACACACACCTAATTTTTTACCAACTTTTGATTATGAGTCACCGTAGTCAAGATTTCGACTGACTTGCTCTGGAAAAGCTTTCCTACAACACCCCATTTGATTAAATCGGATGGTGAGATCACTGAATATTGCAATTTTTAATTGCGACTGTCCGATCTAGATGGGGTTGGAAATACATCATTTCTGCAAATCGCTTAATGAGATCATGTTAATATGGTCGTGAGCTTTCCAATGCCTTGAGGAATCAATCGATTAGGGTTTCTTGAGGTAGATATCATGATTTTTCCATTTCCATCATCGAAATAGATGTTATATATTTGTGGATGCGTTGGGTCATATGAATATTCGCGAAGAGTATTAGGTATCTGATAAGCAATCCACACTTACCAAGAAAAGGTCGATCTGTTTATAAAATTATCTTTTACTACATATGACAATGGTTTAGAGTTAATTGATACATACAAACTGAGTGACTGGCAGAAAATAATTGATAGTCCATCTCAAAGAGTTTCTATGAAACTAGTTACTAGGGGCGCGCATGACAACATTTTTATTTTTCGATTTCTCTATTTTTTTGTTCCCTAGAACAAGTTTGGAACAGAAATCCGTTTGGTAACACAATTTAATTTTTCTATTTCTAAAACAAAATTTTATTTTAGAAATAGATTTGGAGTAGAAATTAAAAGTTAAAATTTTTAGTTTTTCTATTTCTGGAACAAAAATGAGAAATCAAAATTTTTTTCATCGTTCACTCTCGTCACCACCCATCGCCCACTAGCCGTCCGTGGGACGCTCGACGCCCACCACTCGCCGTCGCTCGCTGACCGCTGCCCACCGAACTTCGGCCGCCCGTCATCGACCATCAGCCATCAGATGCCCATCGGTTGTTGGTTGCTCATCACCAACCATTGGACGCCGCATGCCAAACGCCAACCACCAGACGTTGCCACCCACCGTGTGTCACTTGCCACCGGTTGCTGGATGTCGGCCGCCCACCGCCGCTTGTTGGACTTTGGCCATTGGCCACTGGCTGCCGGCTATCAGACTCTGGACATTGAACGCGGGACTTCGGATGTTGGATGCCGGTCACCGGCTAGTCGAATGCCAGACACTGAACTCCGAACGTCGAATGCTGGATGCCGGTCACCAACCGCCAGACGCAAAATATCGGACTTCAAACGTTGGACGTTGGATTTCGGCCACTGGCCATCGGTTGCCAAACATCGAACTCAAACCATTGGATGCCGATTGTTACTGCTCCTAGAAATAGAAATTTAATTCTTTTACCAAACGAATTTTTATTTTAGAAATAGAAATTTTGCATCATTATCAAATGCGTTTCTTTGCTTAGAAACTTGTCCATGAAATAGAAATTAAGAAATCAATTTATGTTCCATAAATTTTGTCATGCGCTAGTCATCCCAATAATTGATAAGATCATGCAAATTTGATAGTGAGCTTTGTAACGTTTTGAGAATCACTTCCATCAGAGTTTCTCTTCGCTAAACCAAAAAAGCAGTCAATCTATTTAGAAAATTATTATTTACTAAATATATCCGGGGTTCAGTATAATAAAGATGCATGTACAAACTAAATGATCGACAGACAATTATTGATAGTCCATCTCAAAGAGTTTATGCAAAAATTAGTTATTGGGTATCTCATTATTATTATTCTCGTTCCCGAATCTTTAAGTGAATTTATAATTTGTTAAGGATACATCATTGTACATTGCCAGGATAAGTGGGGACTTGTCCTACCACAGATGGGAAAATTATCAAGAAAAAGTTGCCCGTATGACGAGTTAAGTTGGGTGTCTCCATCAACCAGATGCAACCAAGAAGAACACGGATGACGTGCCAATTTTTTTTTTTTTTTTTATCTTTTACTTGAGAAGAAGACTAATCTCTCTCACATACCTACTGGAAGGATTTTGAACAAATGGCTCAATCCACCATCTGCCATTGACTGGAGGATGAGCTCTTCGCCCAGCAAAGAGGGTCGGAGCCGGGAATTGCACAAGGCGGGGTGAGATTCAAAAGGAAAATTAACTTTTCATGACGAGATTACCCATTAAGTTTCTGGGATTAGTTAAATCATTGCAGCAAGTTTCGGAGGATTTTTTGCATTTATGGAATCTAATGAAATAGCTCCGGCATTTGCACATGTAGTTGTGATAACATACGGTGAATTTGTGGACTGTAAATTTGAATGAGAAAAATAAGTAAAGTATAACCACAGCTAAAATTAGCGAGGAGGATTAAATTGGCATATCATTAAGAGGTTTATAACCAAATTGGCATCATTGAAAAATTTAGGATTAAATTGACAAATTTTCAAAAGATTTAAGATTAAATTAGTATGATTAGAAGGTTTATAACTGAATTAGTACTGTACAATAATTTTAGAACTCTTTGACAATTTTCCTAGAAAAAAAGGTAACTACGTAAATTGTCGAGTGGGTTCCGATCATGCCTCTTTTATCACTTCCACAATTACAACACTATAATTCTCTCAATCATTTCGACCCAAAAAAAAAAAAAATCTTAATTTTGAATCTTATGTACATGTAGGGGTCTATTTCCACGGCTCACACAACCTAATACCAGCTCCTATGAACCCCCACGCCTGCTCTTGGTCCTCGACAGGCCTTTTGCTTATACTGACTATCTCGTCACCCTCGCTGGCACCGGGCTGAGTGAGGCATGAATTCTTTAACATATGCCATAAACCTCAGCTCCCGTCGAGACCACAACCTCTCGTTCCCCGTCAAAGTTTGAGACGGAAGAAGATACGACGATCGAGTATATCATACCTAACTGCTACTAAGATGGATGATTGAAAAGAATCGAGACACCGTAATCCTTCTGTCGTTGAGAAATGTTTTCACCGTCAGCGGAGAGGTCCCACCATTAAAGATTCAAGACTTAGCAACGGAAGCGTCATATATGACGGGCTGAAATAGAAGGAATACGGTGCGACGCTTTTTAACATGCTGATGTTTCTCACGAACACCATACACTACAGAAGGGGAAAAGGAAGAAAACAGAGAAAATGACGCCTAGACTTTATGCCCAAACGAAGGATTACATAATAGCCATAATATTTATTTACTAAAAGTCCCCAGACATGGAAGCGCCACGTTAACTGGTGACAGAGACACCACAGACGATTCACTCACTCAGCCGCTTCTCTGACCTCGTCCACGAAGGCCCTGAGGTTCTTGTCCGATGACCCGCCTTCCTTCACGGCCTCCCTCGCCAGATCCCTAAATTTCATGGCATTCCTTCTCATCTCATCCCCCTCCTCTCCATCTCCCACCACCAGGTCCAAGCACCTCTTCACCTCGCTGCTCTCCACCAGGCCTAGCTCGTTGGGCGTCAACTTCACCCCGGTCCTCCACACGTCCGCCACGAGCTTCGCGTTCGTTTGCTGATCGCTCCACTGCGGGAACGCCACCACGGGCACCCCGCAGACCAAGCTCTCTGACGTGGAGTTCCACCCGCAGTGCGTCAGGAAGCACCCCACTGAAGGGTGGGATAGGACCGCCACTTGCGAGCACCACGGCACTATCATCCCTAGCTTATCTAGTTCTTCTTGGAAGCTCAATCTATCCTCGTCTCTCTCTTCTTTCCCGCTTTCCCGAATGATCCACAAGAACGGCCGGCCGACCTCTACGAGCGCCTGCGCCATTTCCTCCTTCTGCGGCTTTGATAGCACGGAGATGCTCCCAAACGACAGGTAGATCACCGACGCTTTTGGCTTGGTGTCCAGCCACTCCATGTAGCCGCTCGAGCTCTTGAAGAGATCACCTCCGAAGGAAGTGTCCGATGGATCTTGCCCGTCCAAAAATGCGGACGGTATCAGCGGCCCAATCCCAATTACCTCAAACTTATCCATAGCCCGTATGGCATCCGGTTCCAACGCATCGAAAGTGTTTGTCAGAATCCTTGGTTTGGCCTCCTCAAGTAGTATCTCGAAATGCCGTTGCAAAAGCGGGAGGCTGAAGTTGTACACATTTTTAGTATTGCAAAATGAGGGTATGTCGCGGGCCATGAGAGGCGGCAACCCAGGCAATTGGATCGGCACTGAAGGATTGTCGCCCGTGCTTTGAATAAGATCGCCATAGCCATGGAAGTAATAATAGTAGAAGTCCAGAACAGTGGCTGGTTGAATCCAAACAAGTGTCGAAGGAATGCCATGAGAACGAGCGACGTCGGCAACCCACGGAAGGAGGGTGGTGTAGAATACACCCAAGAATCGCCGACCATTCTCAAGGTTTGAGGCGATGAGGTCGCTTAAAGTCTCCGATCCTCGTCGCTTGAACTCGTCCGCGTATTTATCGAGATCATCCCAGTCGAAACCGTCGTCATAGCCATCGGAGAAGCTGGCGAAGGATAGCCCCTCGGGGGGAGATTTCGACTCGGCCATGCGGTGAAGGGCATGAATGGCAGTGGCGAAGGTCACGTGAGCGCCGACACGCATGAGACGCTTGGCGAATTGGAGGGAAGGGTTTATGTGGCCCTGACCGGGGAAGGTCACGACGAGGAAATGTGGAGGTGCCATGGACGAGGATTGAAGAAATTCTTTGGAAATGGAAATGATTCCGAGATAGCCCTCGACAGAAGATATGCGGTATGTGGATGTGGAGAGGATTAATGAGGAGAGTCAGGTGGAGACTGTTCGATATAAATAAGGACGTGCCTGAATTTATTACTTCTTGGCTGACGAATGAGGGAATTCCTCGACTTGCGCGAGTGGAGTCTCGATTGTCTTGCTCTCTATGGGTGACGTTTCAAACAGTAAAAAGTTGCGTATGTACTTACGTCATCAGTCACATGACGAATTAAAAATGAAAATCGGATGCTAAAGTAAAAACAGAGAGGATTTGCAGGAGTCGAGAACTCAGACATTAAAAGCGTGGAAAGAGTAGAAAAATGGGACCCCCAAGGAAAAAAAAAAAGAACAAAACAAAAAGAGTTTTTTCTTTTTTTTGGTTCAACAAAACAAAAGGAGTTTTTTTTTTTTTTTTGGTTCAACAAAACAAAAAGAGTTGAACAAACAGAAAAATGGACCACTTTTGTAAAATTGTTAAAGAAGTAGGAGGCCGCACAATGAATAGTATAGTCAAAATACCAAAAAAAAAAGAGTATCTAAGTCAAATAAAGAGTAAAAAAAGCGTGACCCTTTCTAAATGTATCTAAATGCATTGTATTACATACGAGGAACATTATTATTTTATTGAACAAGTCCTAGCGTTTTTTAAATGGTAAAAAGATCCATTTAAACTAAAAAATTTATTCTTCATCAGGATTAAGATTATGCAAATACATTAACAAGTGTCAAAATATTATTTTCAAATTTACTAGTCGAAAATAAGGGTGATTGAGGCTCTTGTTGGAGAATATTTGATGACCCTCACAATGTTCAAATTAAGGCTACTAGAGAAAAAAAAAAAAACCAGTTTATGGACTATTGAATGAAAAAACCAAGTCAAAGGACATAATTGAACAAAAAGTAGACAAGTTTATAGCTCTAATGATCATGTCAAAAAAATTCATTAAATTTTAATGAAAGGAGCACATTGAACAAAAATTAGAAAGTTTACAAACAACATGGAATGAGGAAACTTCATGGATGACATTCAATAATTTAGTAAAAACTGAAGGACTAATGTCATTATCCCTTAGTGGATTATAGATATGTTTTGTTTTATATATTGAAACTGTTGAACGATGTGATAGAGGCTAACCACTGCACTAAACTGATGATATACATGTTAGATCAAAGCTACGCAAATCACAGGTTTTATTTTTGTTTTCATAATATTTAAACGGAAATAGAGCTGCACAGTTGCCGAACGTCCGACATTTGAGTCAGATTATAACCTAGAGAAGGGGACTGCGTAGTACAATTTGATGGGTTGTACTTGCATAACACTGCAAATTGACCCCTCCTTTCCGTTCTATGTATAGGATCACTGAAAATCCATTGGTTTTACATGTGTATAATATTTGAAGAAACAAATCCAATGACATTATTCAAGAAAAAGAAATCCCTGGAGTAATCGACCATAGAATTTAGAGGTGGAACATCGATCCAAAAGTTAAATAAATTATACTTACTAATTTACAAATAACATTGATACACTTTTCAATTTTTTTCAAAGTTTTTTCACCGAACCATTGGTCATGGACTTGATTTTCCACCAGTATCACTTCGTTACTCCGATATGGTTGTCTCTCTAGACAACAAGCCTTCAACCACATAATTATTGCATCTAGACTTCGTTTCACAACCTATTAATATGCTTAGAGATTATTGCCAAAAGTCTACCATTTTCAATTTTCGTTGGCAAAATGGTGGTCCCCAAAGCCATTGTCACTAGATACGTGTTTCCAGAGTCTTTCGATCTTTGTGACCAAATAACGCATCAAAATAAGAAAGGCATGAGTGAAATCACTAACGTAAACTCAGAAAATGCACATGCATAAAGCGTCAGATAGAGAGAGCTATCAACATTTTATTAATTTAATGATAATCTAAAAAAAATCACATCATGTGATAAAGATTCTGAAATTTGTCAAATAATAGATGAAGAATAAATTGTGATATTCCCCGCTTCACATATCCACTTTTGTTCATGAGTACTAGCAATTGTGCACTCATGATGTGCGCGCATGAAATTGACATTAGTTTATCACTAAATATTTTAATCATTAAATAATTAAAAGAAACTACTGATAAAACAAAGGCCGCATTAATATGTGGAAAGGTAAAAATATGTTAAGATTTGATATCTTTTAAGGAAAGTTACACAAGATAGAATATATCTAAATTGTAACGTTGAAATTTTTAGAAAAATAATAGTATATACTTATATTTGGAAAAGAGAAGATTCAAATCTCCTTAAAAAGGAGATCCTCCTTACTTTATATAATAGTATAGATGAATATATTATTTTTAGTCCCACTAGCCTAACTACAAAATTATGCTGAATTTATAACGAAGCCCTTGTGATCTCAAATCTTACGTTATGGTAGATGGACAAAATGGATTGTTGAAAGTCGTGGGATGATGAGATGCATCTGATGTTAATCTGATTTTTTTATTCTTTTCCTTTTTACTCACAACTTACAAAAATCATCCCCACTACATTAACAACCCCCAACCCTCCTTCCCCCACCCCCCCCCCCCCCCCCCGGGCCAAAACTCTTTCTCTCCCCTGTCCCCCTCGGTCGATGTGCATGCATGACACGCATCTAATGAATAATTTAGGACTATGTTCTCCTCAAGTAGACGGTCGGACAACATATATAATTTCAGAATCAAGCCGCCATCGGTTGTTTTCTTCTGAGGTGGAGTTTATCACATCATTTGATTGGAAAACACGACTTAAACCGACCAGTCCATTAAAGTTTCGGAAGATTGTCTACATTTTGACTGGCAGTTGCAGCACGGAAAGATTGTTGGATCTTCTTCTTACCACTTAACAAATGATGTAAATGTTGAGGACAAAAATAATGGAACAAATTATCCAAATGTTAAGGACAAAAAGAGTGGGCAAACTAGGAAGTCAATGAAACATTATAATATTTCTCAAGTCCTGAGGGCCAGCTCAATGGACAAAAATTTAGTCCAGATGCAATGCATTCCATCTTCAAGTCTCAATCAATTTAATTAATAACTTCATGTCATGTCCATGTCCTATAAGGCTGCGTCTGGTGGTCCGGATTTGAGTCTGGATAGGATAATTTGTTATCCTATCCAATGTTTGGGAATGTCCACCGGATCGGACAAACCCGGATACATCCGGATAAAACGCTAGATAAAAAAATCCGGGGGAGGGGGTGGGATAAACCTGGATTGGATAAGAATTTTTTTTTTTAAAGGAAAAAAAGAACTTAACAAAAAGAGAAGATATCATAAGCATCTACGTCAAATGGATGCCTCATTCTCTCCGATTCATTGTCGGCCCTCTTCTTCCACTTCTTCTCCCATCTTCACATCTCGCCGTTTTCAATGGTGGCCACAATTAGTTCAAAAAAAAAATGGTGGCCACAATTCCTAGATCTAGGGTTTTTCCATGGCATTTAATTAATTGAATTTTCTATTTTTTATTTTATAATTTAATTGAATATCATATTTATTTTTTAATCTTATCTTGAAGTGCGCCAAACATTTGATAGGATTAGATATGTCCGTCTTTATTATCCAGAGGATTTAATATCTTACTTTATCCTATCCTATCCCGATTATTATCCCGATGACCAAACGTAGCCTAAGTGTAGTATGATTAAACTTGCCTTATCCGACCCTCCGATGCTCAGTAGCACCGGTGGGGCCTCGCCACAAGCCGCTATTTAGACGTAAACCCTCGGGGGAGTTGGCCTAGTAAACCACTCCTGAGACCCCCACTTAAGTTGCGAACATCCAAAGATTCGAACTCGTTCCCTCGGCAATGAGATAGTGAAGCCCAACCATCATGGCTACCTACGGGTGGGTAGTTTTTTTTTTTTTTTTTGATACCCTAGAAACCCCATACAGCCGGCAGCCAGTGGGTAAACCCTGGGGCAATGCTAGTGGAGGACTCACCACCCCGACGTTGCGCTTAAGATCCCATGCATCCCACGGGATTCGAACTCCTCCATCCTGGGTAGACTTCACGGGAGTTCTTATCCAACTAGGCCACCGCAGGCGGTGGTGTTATTATTTTGTTTTTTGATGAGAAGAAACTGAATTATTTTCAAAACACTATAAGCATTGCGAATGATCCAAACCATATTGATACCTCATTTTTAGTCGATACATCATTAAATATAATAAAGTCGAGATTAGGGTTTCTGATTGCGATGGGGCTCATTTCTCTAGAAAAAATGTCGTTTTTCATTAATTTCTTTTGGCATGTTATTTTTAAGTGATTTCTTATCCATTTTTATCAAAAACCCAAAAAGTCAAACAATTGAGTTTGCATTGACTTTTTGGCCAACTTTTTGACCAAAAATCAACATTAGGTCAAAAGTTGATATATTGTGTAAAAAGGCTCCTTTTAGCCTTAATATCACTTTAGCCGTGCTAGTTTTCAAAAAAAAATAAAAATAAACATTTGATCACAAAGTCAAGTTTTTTAGAAAAGTCAACTAAATGACTAATTTTGATCAAACTTTTAGTATAAATAATTGAAAAAAAAATCCATTAATCACTTCATTTTAGCTCTAATTTGACTTTAGAATTGAAAATTTCGTGAGAATCGATTAAGATTCTCATTTTTCCAATTTTTTTTGTTTTAGGTTCAAAATCAACCAAAAATAAAAATTACTTTCATTCAAGTCATAATTAGGCTTAGTTTCCTTTACAACATTTGATCTAAGAGATCATTACCCATTCACTTGTTCAACTAATTTTGAGATAGGTCATGTTGAAATAGGAATTTCCATTTTTATCCCTAATTAGAGGGTCTGAATCAATTTTATATGATTTGCAAACGGATACTTTCATTTCACTCATTTTTATGGAATAAGTCTGAGTCTGGGGCAACTTTTGGGAAATTCATTAAGAAAACTCCCAATCTAAGGAATTTAACTTATTTGAACATGAGAAAACCAAGCTAATGAATTTTGATTGATGAAATTCAAGTTGACACATTTGAGATAGTTGATATATGATTTTTAGTTGACACGTCACACATGTAAAAAAATCGAGATTAGGGCTTTTGATTCCAACACAACCCGTTTCTCAACCAAAAAAAAAAAATCATTTTTTCTTTGATTTGTCATTTTTAAGGGATTTCCTACTCATTTCTAAGAAAAACCCGAAAAATCAAACTATTGACTTTTTGGTTGACTTTTTAGTCAATTCTTTGACCAAAAGTCAGTCTTGAGTCAAAATCAACTTTTTGCACAAAAGGATATCAAATAATTTTAATTTCACATTAGGCAAATTGAATTTCGAAATTTCAAATTTTTGACTTAAAAATCAACCTTTTAGGAAAAAGTCAATAAAAAGGTTGACTTTTGGTCAAACCTTTGATAAAAAAAATAATTGAAAAATAAAAGATCCACCAACACTTCGTTTTAGTGTCAATTTGACTTTGGTGTCAAAAAATTTACAAAAATCGATTAAGAACCTTTTTTTAAAGAATTTTTTCGATTTAAATTCAAAATTGACCAAAAATAAAGTTACTTTCGTTTTGATCATAACTAGGTCTAGTTCATTTTACGACATTTGATCTGACCAATTCTCATCCACTTGTTCATTCAATTTTGAAAATTGTCATGTCTAAAATCAAATTACCATTTTGAGCCCTAATTAGGGGGTCCAAATCAATCCTTAGTGATTTACAAACGAACACTTGTGTTTCACTCATTTTCTTGAAACAAGTCTAAATCTGAGGTCCGTTTTGGGAAATTCACTTGAGAACCTCCCAATTTGAGGAATTTCACTCTCTTGAAGATAAGGAAATCAAGCTATTGAGCTTAAATTGAAGAAATTCAAATTGACCCACTTGAGACTAAGGTTTAGTTTCATGAATCAAGGTCCAATTTTTGCCTAAATCTCTTTACATTAATTTAAGGTCAATTCGAATGCAATACACTATTCAAAGCATGAGCAATTAGTCGAATATGTGTATCTTAATATTAATTCATTCATTTTCAATTAATTTGCGATTTGGATTGAAGAATTGCAAAGTTGCCTGTTTTGGCCTATAATGTTCAATTATGTGTATCCATTGTATAGGTCCATTACTTTTGCGATCAATCAATTAGGTCAATAAAAAAAAAAAAAAAGATTGCATTTACGAGGTTTAATAGGCCTAATTCAATTGGAATTGAATCATTTTCCTCAAATTGGGTAAGTTTTCTCCTCAATTTATTGCATAGATTTTTAGCCCCTAAGGACTGCCCCACCAGAACTGATCAAGAACCAGATAAACCATTGTGGACTAGCCTGACTGGTCGGAATAGTCACCAGTAAGGTAAGCTGGTTCGACCCCTTGTTGATCAGTTTTGGATTGTGAATGATTGCCTGTTGGATCCTTGTCACATGTATTTTGTCCCTACGTCCTTACATTTTCAAAATTTTGCAAAATGACCTGTGGATTTTGTGAATTTACAATTTTCCCTAATTAGGCCTTAATTGCGATTTCCGTTTTAATTCCTAATTTTTGTGAATCCAAACCATCCAATTAGTCATGGGACACATTCTAGGAGGGATTAGTCTTAATAAATTTAGTTTGATCATTAAATCAAAATTTTGATTGTCGGATCAAATCAACAGTCAAGATTTGGTGATTAACCAAAGGTATAAAAAGATTTTCCTTCCAAAATCAAAGGGGGACTCATTTGTCAAATTATAAATCAAATACATAGAAAATTCTTTCTCCTTCCTCTCTTTTTCCTGCTCATTTCTCTCCCTCTCTCTTCCCATCGCATGCTCGCCGTCAGCCACTGGTGTTGCCCCTCGCCGTCAGCCATCGGTGTTTTCCCTCACCGGCAGTTTGTCACGTCGCACCAGGCCTATAGGCCTTGCTCTCTTTCTCATTGAGATAATTGGAGCAGCCACCACCAATGGCGTTTATATTCCTCTGTCCAAGCCCGATCGCCGTTCGGGAATATCACTAGTGATCAAGGCGGTGATTTGAGCCGATCTACTCCTCGGTTGAATTGGACAATTTGATGGCTTGCTAGCATCCTGAAGCTTGTCGATCCTTTTCCTTGCCTGTCTTTGAAGTCCTTGTGATCAATGCTCGATTGGAAGACTTCTGATTAGCATCCAAATTGCTTGATCTTCCTCAGCGGTTCAAGGTCAATTCAATTTGGATTGCTTCAGTCTAGTAACCAAACCAACGGTTTGATCACCAGTCCAAGCTACTAGTGGTTCATTAGGGTTATTTGGCATCCTTGAAGTTCTAATCGTGTTCTAGGGCTTGTATTTTGTTCGATTACATCTAAAGTTAGATGATAATCATAAAGGTAATCTTCTTAATCTCAAATCCAATAAAGGGAGATCGGATTAGCCGATTGGGGCTAGGATTCAACCCTAAATTTTCATATTATGCTTAAGTCTAAGATTTAGAATTTTATGAGATGATTTGCAATGAGATGATGATCATTGATGATAAACTTACAATTGATTGAGCTTGATTTGCCTTGACATGCAATTTCACATCTATGTGGTGTGACTTTCAGTTTTGGCTGAAACAAGGTGGTAGATGAGGTTTTCTGGCCTCAACCCCCCCCCCCCCCCAAAACATAGAAAATAGACTTCTCAAGTTTTGATTTGATAGGTTGCACGCCTTGAGCATGCGTTGTTTGGTCACTGCAAAACACCTCCGAATTCTGTCTATTTTGCAATAGTTTTTTAGGTTAATTTGTAGTTCTGACTTGCTGTGATTTTTTGTATTTTTATTTTTGTATTAATTCTTATATTTGGATTTTGGAAAAAAAATTCCTTCATAGATTTGCACAAAATTTTTTATTTACAATATATATATATATATATATATATATATATTTCCAGAATTTTGAAGTTGTTTTGGTTGAGTAAAATTGCCAAAATTTGTCCCTAGGTCAGTCTACCTTGCACTAGGTCCGACTCATGTTTGTTTGGAATTGAGGTTTTAGATGAGTCCATTTGATTTAGCATCCCTCATGAGATTTGTAACACAATTGTGATTGTTCTAACAAGGTATGATTTGCACAAATTGAGCATTGTTTACCATGTTATTAGCATGTATAATGGTGTTAGGGTGCTACTATGATATGTATGTTTCATTTCATGATTAGGTATTGTCATTTTTGTATGGGCTTGTGTGGCCCAAATTAGGTTTAGATGTCTTCATAAAAAAATGCTTGTCATATCGCATTCTACATGTAGGATTTTTTCCTAAGATTTTTGCGCATCATTAGATCATCAAAAACTGACCACGTTTTGTGATAGTCATGTTGAATTAGGGGCTTATCACCAGCCTTTAATTCATTTGTTTGGGCCTCTTAAAGGCCAAATCATGCCTTGATGTCTTCTTGATGTTTGAAGTAAGTGTTGCAAGCTTCGCATCAATGTATATCACGTCATATTTGAATCTCATTTGATATGTGAAAATCATGCATCAATTTAGCCAATTGAGACTGAAATTTATTGAGTATGTCATTCTTAGTTCCGAGTCACTTTGCAATGCTAATGACTTGTATGACTTCCTTGCGTTCAGATTCAGGGTTAAATGTTTTACCTAAATCTTTGTCACAGTCAACCTTATGTCATGTGCGAGTTTCATCCATGCATTGTCTAGGCGGTCTTATAGGTTATTAAACACGCATCATATTTTGTTTTGTATGTGGCTGATTTGCATATTTTCACAATTATCAATTTTCGACCATCAATTTGACCTCAATTGGACTCAAACCCTCTTAGGAAGTCACAGGACTTGTCTGGATCTTTCCAATGCCACTGATTTTGTATGATTACATATAGTTTGTCCCATTTTTCATTTTTGTCAAGAACCCTTGTTGTACCCCCATTAAGTCTGAATTTTGTTATTTTTGTGTGATTTTTTTATTAGAGATTCTTAAGTCGGACCCTTAATGAACTTTGTTCAAAATTCTTTTGACTGCGTTATGGTAAAATTTTACAATTTTCAGACTTTGTTTACTAGGTTGGATCTTTGTTGGTATGTTGTGATAATCTGCTGTCGTGTTAAATTCTGATGCAATGTTGCATGTTATTGAATTTTTATAAACCTATGTAGCTCGTTTCAAAAAATTTCTCATGAAGTTTGTTCCTCACGATGTTTTGGATGTTGTGTAATTTTCTTGATACAAATTATGGGTCCATTGTCAATAGCGTTGATTTTGTTTGCCATGTTCCGTGATGTCATGTCACAACTTTCTACTGTGTTTTCTTTCTAGAATTTTTTAGGTTAGCTTGCATGTTGAATTTGTTTCACATCTCTTCATGGACTTTGTTCCTCATCTTTTGAACTTTACACACAGAAATTCTTCAAAAATAAAAAGCACTTTAGTGTGTTTTTCAGATCCTTTGAACATCATAAACTTGTCTAAGTTTCCATATTTTTGTTGATTTGAACCTAATTTTAGTTCCAAGTGATTCTCACATACATACTTCCCATGCCATCTTTAAACTCCAAACTTTCAAACCATGCTCTTGGTTTAATATTGATGTCATCTAAAGTTTGGATTGTATTTAAGGCACATGCGAAGCTCAATCAGGGTGCCTATTCTTGCACCTGAGTTAGCCATGGTGGCTAAATGCTATGGCACATCTTTGCTACCATTAGCATGTTGTCTCACAATTCACTATCAATTGATTTCTTAAGTGCCTATGATTTTGTTTGATGCCTGTTGAATGAATAAGTGATCCAATATTGACTCACTAAAATTGTTTGATTGTTTGAGAACCAAGGCTTAATGGCCTACTTGCATGTTTATTTCTTGCTAATGCATGTGTTTTCTTATGCATAGCTGTGATGCTTGATTCCACGGAATGACCTTGGGATTCACTTTGAATAGGGGTTTATAGGCATTGGTTACCATGCAAGAACACAAGTAGTGGCCAATGGCTGTAAGCCATAAAAATGAATTGGGATAGGTGCCTAGAAGGATCGATGCATCAATTGAAAAGGTTGACCTTGAGGGTCAACTTGTTCACCTTTGCATATGATTTCAATTTTTTTATTGTTCTTGATTGTCTTGTGCTTGTGACTATTTTTGCCGTGAATGATTATTTCTTTCCTATTGTATTACCTAGTTCTAATTTTAGACGAGGATTAGAATAAGTCCTTAGAGATGGAGGTCTTTCAAAACTCGAAGATGATGCAAGGTCGATGTCCACTCCAAACATATTTTTGTACCGTTTCTCCTCGATAAATGTTTTGGTTGTCTTGTGTTGCATAAATATCCGACAATTTACAGGTTTTATTTTCTTGGTTTATTTTTGTTTTTTATATTTACCACTTCAGATTATATGTTAGATTTATTACTTTCCCTAAATTGTTCACTCAGTTGTCTACTTAGTGCCTTGTCTTTAAATTTCAACCGTGTGCTTTCTTTTCTCTTTTATGGAAATAGAATTACATGAAATCAATCATCCATGCATGATCACTTAGTTTTATTGACCCAAAAAAGTACAAAAGAAATGCATAGACATCTTAGGAAATAGGACATACTGTTAGGTACCAAAAGGACGCTCATAGAAATATTAGTATAATCCAAGTCTCCAAATCTAAAATTTCTAGTTGTGTGGAAATCGAGGGACCACTCCTAGCCCTCAATTGAGTTTTCTTGTCGGCCCCCTAAAAATGAGGCTAGTGGTGGCTCTTGTCTTTATTAGATTTTTCTAAACAACTAAATAATAAAATAATCCCATCGTGAGAGGTATGGGTCTTGACAAGACTCACCATAGTTTAGCATACTCATTGTGAAAAATTCCTAATAGATAAAGTGATGCCATCCATGGGAGTAAGTACTATCGGGAGGGCTACTATGGTAAAGATACACTTAAATTCAATATCCACACCCGATCTCCACTTTCGAGGTGGGTCGCCCATGTAGGTACAAATCATGATACCTTCCGTTGTCACGTGATATACGAGCTTGGGAGAGCTTGTGCTGTGAAAAAGGGAACTCATGATGGTTCATCTCAAAAAACGAGATGACGTTTTTTAGAATATGAACTATGAGGAAACTTTCATGATCAAATACCCTTAAACCCAACACTTTTCCTCTTTCTATCAAGGGTGGCTAGGTTGCAATAGAGAATAAGGTTTAATTTCGAGAATTAAGGCTCAATTTTACTATTAAACCTAGATTGAATGCAATAAGTCACCCTAGGTACGGGCAATTAATTCAATAGGTACCTTACAATTTTAATTGAATTCAATTTCAATTAATTTGCATTTTTGGGCAAGAAATTACATTAATTTCCAATTTAGCCTAGGAAGTCCAATTACGTGTACCCATGGCATAGGTTTGATATTTTCCATGTTAATTAAGTAATTAGGCTAATAAAAGATTACTAGATTGCAAAAAATTCAGGAAGATAAGGACTAAACCACCCAAAGGGTGGCTGAACCGGCCGAATCAGTTTGGAATGGTTGGATCAGTCACCAATGGAGGAGACCAATTTGGGCCTCCTCCAATTGGTTCTTGGCAACTAGCGACCACCCTGCCACGTCCCATTGTGTGTACTTTTCCCCATGTCCTCCAAGTTTTCAGATTTTACAAAAATTCCCTAAGGTTCTGTGAAATTATTAAAATGCCTCTAATTAGGCCTCAATTGCAAATTCAATCCAAACCGTCGATTTCAGCGCATCACCACCGTCCAAATAGTCACATGTTTAATTTTCAAGTTTGTGTAATCCCTAAGCAAATTAGTTAGGTTTTGAGATCAATCCTTAGTCATTGGATCAATCGATGGCTAGGATTTGATCTTGAGGGGTGGTATATATACCATTTTCCTCCAAAAATGAAAACGACATTTGATAACAAAAAAAAAAAACCAAATCTAAGAAGAGAGAGAAACTCTCAAAATCTCTATTCTCTCTCTCTTCCCACCTTCTCTCTCTCTTAACTCTTTCTTGCACGACCGACATCCACCACTAATCGATCCTTGACCAATGACCCTCCATTGGTGATCCTCAGCCCATCCCCAACATGTTCGTAGTAGCAACTTCCCCTGGTGGCCTCCCATTCGTCTTGCCAGCTATGATCTTCATTTGGCATTCAAATCGGTGCTCGATTTTCCCCCCATTGGTGATCAGCCCCCTCCATTGGTTATGTAAACCCCTTAAGTGACTTTGAAGATCCTTAGAGCTTCCTCAACATCCCTTGTTGCAGTGTTGTTGAGGTGATTATCAAAGCTTGACTTGCGTAATAAATGCATAAAAGGTAACTATTTGAACTTGAGTTTGATGAAGTGAGGACACTGTAGTATTTTATTAATACGTCCATGATGGGGTGTGATTGGAACGCACCGTTTCGTCTTGATATGTTATGATGGAAAGACACCCTTTAAAAATGTATGAGGGAGTTGTATAAAAGTCTTATGAAGATAACCGTTGGTATGGTTGGCAAAACGTATGCTCAGAAAAGAAAGTTCTCCTTTTCTTATCCCATTTCCATCAAAGAAAAAGAAGGCGTTCCATTTCTCCTTTATGAGAACAAATGGCATTTACATCGTGAAAATCGAATGTTTTCCTTGTGATTGCACTCATACCAACATGAGGTACTTTTGTTCGTAATTCATCCACAATTCAACGTTCGTTCCGGGGTAAATTGTTGATCGCGCATCAAAAGAGGTAAGTCATCTTCCGCCGACTTTCTTCCAACATTAGTATCAAAGCCCAATTGTGTTTTCTACCTTGTTTTCATCAAATTTTCTCATTTACCACTTAATATCGAGATCAAGAGAATGAAATCTACACTGTTTGGATGTTTATTGCTTGGAATTGCAATCCAAATCATCAAAAACCAACCAAAGCGAAGAATGGTTTGGGGCCATGTACACCCATATGGATTTGGCTATTTTTCAAAATATTTTTTTCAGCCAAAATCAATTTTGTCAAATATATAAGATGAAAGTACTCGTTGAGACGAGTCCAACGATGGGTCGAGGGCTGCCAGAGGAGGCCGAACGTGCCGACATGAGCGGCCAGAAGCCACGACGCGTGGGCACCACATGCTGAACATGTCGGCGAACCGACACATGCTGACATCACCATGACGTCATTGCGACATCATCCAACAATTGGTAACAACTGAATGACATCATCGATGACATCATCAACAGCACGGTTGGCTGGTTGGCTGGTCACCGACTGGCAACCCTACCCAAGACCCGACCCATTTAGAGAACCAACCCAACCCGACTCAGCCGTTGATCAGTCAGACAGATGAATTGGTCAAGCAGTCAAACCAATAAAACTTGTTGCCAGTTGGACCGGTTGGACCGGCCAGGAGCCGTTTGGCTCGCTGGCGCATGTGGGCAAGTGAGAGCTTCGATTGGAGCATGGTCATCGGCGTTTAGTTCGTATGCATGTACTCTACACTGTGGTATAATTATTTTATATATTTGAGTTTTATAAATATATAAAATTGTGTATGGAACCCTAAGTATGAGTATTTTTAGGGTATAAATGGATAGTTTATTCATTTGTAGCTTGTATTTTCTTATGTTTTATGAAATACAATAGCTAGCCTACACGAAAAATGATGTCATATATGTTGTGTAAAACTTGATTCGATGGTAGCAAGTACATAGTTTAATATCCTTGCAATTTTCTAGTTCCAAGAAAAATCAAACAATTGTAGGAAATCATTGTTCTTCTATTACATGTTGAATTGCGGTTTTGATTGTAATTGCAGCATGATTGATTTTTTTTTTTTTGTATGTTAATTCGCATCACGCTATACTTTTGTGTGAATGGAAAAATGTTAAAATCACATGAGGTCATGTAATTATTTTTTCTAGTGGGACTGCTGCATCGCCCGACGAACTGAATTTAAGAGAAATTTAGTTATGTAAAAGTAATTGTAAAAGTATTTCTCATCATCATTTTGAGATTGAAAGGGAAGCATTTATGATTGCTTAGAAAGACAATGCTGAGCCTAAAACTGTTCAAGAAGCTCTCTCATCCTCTGATAAGAAAGAATGGAGAAAAGCTTTGGAAAATGAAATGGAGTCAATGAGGGCGAATCACGTCTGAGACTTGGTTGATCTACCACCAAATTGCAAGGCTATTGGATACAAATGGGTTTTCAAAATTAAGCGAAAGGCATATGGATCAATTTAAAAGTATAAGGCTCGTCTTGTGGCGACATGTTATACTTAACAAGATGGTATAGACTATAAGGAAACATTTTCATCAATTGTAAGGTTTGCCTCAATACACCTTATCCTAACATTGTTGCACATTTGACCTTGAATTATATCAAATGAATATAAAGATGACATTTCTCAATGGAGAATTAGATGAGAAATCTATATGAAGCAACCAATAGGTTTTATAGCTAAAGGTCAAGAGCTTAAAATTTGCAAGATTCATCGCTCAATATATGGCCTTAAGCAATCATCTAAACAGTGGTATCTTCGTTTGCATCAAGCCATAACCACTTTTGGTTTCACAATGATCGAAGAAGATCACTATGTATATGTCAAGCAGTTCAAAGATAAATTTGTGATTTTATCACTTTATGTGGACGATATTCTATTGGCTAGAAATGACAAGGCTTTGGTTATCACCATAAAAGAATGATTGTCCTTCAATTTTGAAATGAATGACATAGGAGAAGCTACTTTTATATTAAGAGTTAAGAACAAAATAAATCGATCAAGGAAACTCATTGCTTTATCACAAAAGTCTTATATAATGAAGATTCTTGAACATTTTAATATGCAGCACTGTAATCCCATTAATACCCATGTCATGTAAGGTGAAGACTAAGTACTAAGATGTGTCATAAGACTCTAGAAGAAATTAAAGTAATAGAAATTGTTCCTTACACTAGTGCGATCGGAAGTTTGATGTATGCTATTATGTGTACTTGACCGGACATATGTTATGCTGTGGGATTGGTGAACCAATATCAATCAAATTTCAGTCAAGCACACTAGAAAGTAATGAAGATGATCCTGAGATACTTAAAAGGCATAATGGACTATCGACTATGTTACCAAGGGAATGATTTACGCTTATTTGGTTATTCAGATGCTGATTAGGGTGGAGATCTAGATGAGCATAAATCAACTTATGGACAACTAGACTATCTGGACAAGTCATTAAGAAATTTTAATGCAATAAACTTGAGGATTCGACCAGGATTAGACTACTCGACCGTGCTCATCTGCAGATATCATTACGGCACAGTTAAAAATCACTTAGAGATCAAAGATAGGTCGATTCGGCTGAGATGGTGGTTAAACGTGAGTGATTCCACCAAATTGAGAAATTCTCGTCAACCGACCTAGACTGATTTTTCTGTCGTTTTGGTACCCTGTGTCCGTATTTGAATCCTCGAGATTTTCACAACAACCAAAAGTCGTCAATTTGTCGAACAGGTTCATTGTGGCTTGAAGAAAATCGATCATGGATCATTTGCACTAAAATTTTCTAAAAGCTACCGGGCAGCCTAAGTCACACTAAAAATGCACCAGATCTAAATTAACCACGAATTTGAATTTGATTTCAGAAATTGAAAGTTCTATCATGTCACAGGTCATTTTAGGAACGTCAACTAAATCTCTAAAGATTTTTTTGCAAATCGAGACTTTTTGGGAAAAAGTCAAGGTAGGAGCGTTTTTGTCCAAAAAATTCAGAGGATTGTTTTTTTCGTGAAATTGGGATGCAAATGGAATCAATTAGTGAGAAAAAATATCAATTTGATCAAGGACTCGATAATGGAATTTATATAGGCTGATTTGAATTGATTCAAAGAGAGATTGAAGGGAAATTGAGTCCAAGGCCTTGTGAATTCATAGCCCCCTTGCCCATGACATTTTGGACCTCTTCAAGGCTTCTGGAGGAAGCCAAAGGGCTGAGAAAATTGCTGAGGAAGCATTCCTAGGTGGTGGGGCCAGTCAAGGGGGAACAAAAGGTGAAGAAGAGACCAAGCTTGTCCCCTTGCCTCCTCTTTCTTCCCCATCGTCGACTAGCCCCTCTCTCCTTCTCCATTTGTGCTGTTTGAAGCCCAGATTCCAGAGGAGACCAGCTGAAGCCACTAGAGTAGCCTAGCCCCCAACAGACTACTACTCACCCACCATTGCGGCCGTAGTGCCTCACGCTAGCCCCGCTCGCATCTCCATCAACCATGGCCGTCGTCCCTACCCCAACTGCGTCCCAGAGCCTCCCCCATGACCATTGGACCACCATGCGCCCCTGTTCTGCATCTTGAAGGCCCGCCGATACCGCTGCTGCCACCACCGACCTTCCCTCACCGTTTCCGAGCAAATCGCAACCACCAACCACCCTTTTCAGCCGCTGATCAAAACCCGAACCAATGGGTATTCTAGCATTGTTTAGCCCACTTTTGGCACCCTTTCGGACCTCAAAATGCATGTCCGCTTTGGAGTTTATTGCTCCTTGCTGCGTCCCGTCAATTTGAACTGAGCAGTTTGTTTAACAAGTAAGTTTAACTCACTAATCCTTGCTTAGTAAATTAATGATGTTTAAGAATTGATTAATTTAGATTAAGCATGGTTTATGTGGATAGTTAGATTAGATTAGCAATTTAATTAATTATTATTGCATGTTAGGTGGTTAGAGTAGTGTAGTTAGAGCCTATACAAACTCTAGAATTTATCTAGAGTGGTTTAGTAATTTTCTAGGCCTGTCTCAGCTTCCAATTAGGCTTTACGGGCTTAAGTTCTATTTTATTGGCATTTATTTATTAATTTTCGTAATTATTTATTTATTTTTCGAAAATTAGACTGGGATAGTTGGTGATCAGAATTTCATGTTGATTGCAATGATGTGATCTATTTATTTAATTGAGTTTTAATTTGTGCAAATTTTGTATGATTTGTATCTTGGGAATTTATTCCCAAATTTATTTAATTTCTATAATTAATTGTGAAATTACCGGGTGTCGATTTACAATGCCAAAATTGAATTTGTGGACTGTTGAAATTAGTGGGATTTCAAAGGTGAAAATATTGTATTTTAGTTAAAGCCGACCGAGTACCCACACGATTATTTTTATCGAGAATAATAAAAATGGTGATTTCAGATGATCAGAATCAGTAATTGCTGCAGGTTCTGGTGAGCTATATTATATATTATGGCAACTTCTGGCGAGCTATATTATCTATTACGGCAACTTCTTGCGAGCTATATTATCTATTGCGTCAGCTTTTGGCAAGCTATATTATATATTGCAATAGCTTCTAATAAGCTATACTACTACTATCAGCTTAGAATGAGCAGTTCTAATTATGATCAAACTTTATAGATAATATTGATTGAAATGACCGGGGAATGGTCTCGATGATATGTAATCGACTGAGTCGATTGATCGATAATTCAATCTGTCTTGATGTGTTGAAATGATTAGTTGAAAATGTCAATTATACTAACTTGTAGGAAGAAATATAGGCAAAGGTAAGACCTCCGAATCATGTTGTTTTTAGGCAACCTTAAAGCGTATTTTCTTCCTAGTCAAGTCTTAAGGAGTAGAACTCGCTAAGATGTCATCTCACCTTATCGTGAGATAACATTTCTAGTATTTAGCTGGCAGCTCCTAAGTTTTTGGATGACCTAAGAGGGTTATGGAGCAGACATCTTATATTCCGTTGCATGGGAGCCCTGGGGGCTGGACCTATGAGCTAATAAGGTCCATAGTCTGGGTCGACGCAGGCCTCACCCACAAGGTGCCCCATTGATACAGGTCATGATATCGCCAAGCTCAGGATGGCCAGAGAGAAGGTCCCATCCTAGAGTTTGAAATACCTCTGTATATTCTGGAGGTCGCTTTTGGGAAAGGAACTGCAGATCCTCCTCAAGGTTCGATCATAGAAGTGGTAGACCTGGCTCTTGAAGTACCAGAGTCCCCGGTGCAGTCTCCTGAAGGCTCTAGTTGGAGTGTAGAGGAAGGTGAAATCGAGGAGGATGAGAACTTGTAGCTATTTGAAACCCCCCATGTTTGATAGATCTTATGTATATAGGTTTGTATTATAATATGTAAAACTTGACTAGTTATGTTATATACGTATATAAGTGTGATTGTGTTTTCAGTTGAAGAAAATTGTGGCTCTACTTTTCTATCCCATTGTGTTATTGTTTGTGGATTATTTATCTATTTTCGCATGCATATTAAAAGAAAAGGGTCGGCGATGCATCCTGGGACATCGCTATTAATTGACCGTAGAGAGATGGGCACGCGCTCGGAGGATCGGGCATGACAACTAAAACATTTCTTGGAAAATTTAGCTACTATCATTGAGGCTCCAAAACCGGTAACAGTTTATTGTGATAGTCAAGCAGCCATTGTGTATCACAAGTATCATGGAAAGACAAAGCACATTGACATGAAGCACATGTCAATGTGCTTTGTTTATAATAAGACTAAACATGATAGACCCACAATCATATATGCCTAAAATATGCCGGATGTGAATACTTAATTAGGCGCTATAGAAAGCAAGATGATATAGCACTTGAGCTAAACATGAGTACATGAGAAACACATGGCTATGTTTAGGCTAAGATCCGTATAGTTGATATATTTAATAAATGACATGCGCTCTTACAGAAAGAGAAATCCACTATAACATATAATTCATACTACATGTGCATTGTATGACCGACAAGGAAGATGAGTAAAATTATCCCTATTTACTCATTGTGTGAGCCCTTGAGGTAATTTATAATTTATCTCATTTTGTGCCCTATGTTACTTCTGACTATGTTCTCGAAATGGAAGATCAATATTGCTACTTTAACATGTTACCAGTGGTCATGAATAAAAATGGCTTTACGGAACGTGTCTAGGAAATAAGTTGTTCTGAAATGGAGAAAGACATGAATGCGAAGGAAGATTATTGTTTTTTTATATCTATCACATGTATTTACTGGTCGACCAATTATATCACCTTATGTGGATTTGGATATAATTGTAAATACATCATGTTATAAGAATAGTCAAGTATAACCTTTAATAGATAGGTATACTTGAATTGATGTAATGAAATATGTCCAGGACCCTATGAGACATCGATTGTTTATTTCTTTTCTGGGTTGTAGCTATTATGTCATCCTTACCAAATGCATAATTTGAGCTCCCAAGTGCAGGTGTACTCATTGGTCGCATGGCTTACTTGCCAGTATGAATTATTTTGTAAAGTTGATGAATGTTGAATGCCTTACATTCTTGATAGAGTGCTATCAAGCCCATCATGCCAGAGTGGGAGATGTAGTATTTTATTAATACGTCCATGATGGGGTGCCATTGGAACGCACTGTTTCATCTTGATATGCTACGATGGAAAGACGCCCTTGGAAAGGGTACGAGGAAGTTGTATAAAAGTCTTTTGAAGATAACCATTGGTACAGTTGGCATAACATACACTTAGAAAAGAAATTTCTCATTTTCTTGTCCCCTTTCCATCGAAGAAAAAAAAAGGGCATTCCATTTCTCCTTTACGAGAACAATTGGCATTTACGCTGTGAAAATCAGATGCTTTCCTCATAATCACATTTAGACCAATATGAAGTATTTTTATTCGTGATTTATCCACAATTCAACGTTTGTTCCGGGGTAAATTGTTGATCACACATTGAAAGAGGTAAGTCATCTTCCGCCAATTTTCTTCCAATAGACACAATAGGTGTCCAGGGCTAGAGCTCACTTTCAGAAGATCATCTCTACAAATAATGATGTGTTAGGATGTTAGAATGGCCATAGGTTAGCCTTGAATGAGTTTGATTGCATTGAATGAGCTTGATGAATTGAGTATGTCTATTCTACAAAAATTGTTTACTTCTATGATAGATATTGAGAAATATTGTGATATGAGCTTATTATTGTGCTTTTTTGTATTCGATATCTCATTCGTAGATGACTTGAAGACCTTTTCCATTGAGCTATAGAACATCTCGATCCAAGGTCGTTTACTACCTAAAAATTGCTTCTGAAGTCCGTGTATAGTTTCTAGAAATTTGATGTGTTCTGGTGTAAAATATGTTTCAAATGACCTTTGCTGCTTGTTGATTTTCTATGGATTTTCATGCTTTGAATCTTAAATTGATACCTTAATGAAAATTGCTCAAACCATATTTCTCTACAAGATATATTAGATGAACTATGAGGAGAATTCCTTATCCGAGTTCTTAAACCAACCTTATAAGGCTGTCATGTGCACCTCTAGATACTACAGTGATTGCCTAGGTAAAAAAAATTAAAAATTACGGAACTTTAACATAAGATAGACAAGATCTAAGGTAACATTTTCCATGCGAGACTCAAAGTCCAATTCAGCTTTCACAGCTCTAAATAATGTTTAGTATACCGAATCAAAAGAAAAGGTGATTTCCAAAACATGATGGAACAAAAAGATAAATTTTTTGCAGACTAATTGAGATCGAAAAATCATGAAAATTTTCTATGTAGTAGGATAGGATGTACTCTACAATTTTCATGAAGATTGCATTTAGAATTCTCAACCAAAAATTCTATAGAAAATGGAAAACAGAAGGAGGTCGGTTTAGAAATTCGAAAAACAAATTGCAACCTCAATAGTTTTCCAAATATATTTTTGTCATACGAAGTCCAAAAAATCTGAAATTAAATTTTTCATAGAACTATTAATAAGGGATGACTTTCATGAAGAATGCCTCATGAAATTTGCATCACACAAGTCAATACAAAGTTTGCAATAATGGGTCGCATTGGACCCAAACTCAGCTTGGTTATCCCTTCCTAATTTAGTTCGAATTTCGATATTTCCTATCCTAGCACTTACGTATTCCAACGTGTAATACTTCCACAGCACGTATAGGGACCCAATAACTAAAGTAAATGACCTTGTATAGGGAAAAACTTCCTGATGTTTTTGACTAGGTACAAATGTCTACGGAATCACAAAAAACTCAAGGAATCCTATGGAAACTCCCATCAACAAATAACAATTGATCGATATAGGATAGAACGGAGGATATCCACTTGCCAAGGTGTCGCACCTCAAACCTTTATCCCCTATCTTGAGAATGCAACCTTCACAGAGGTTAATTATGAGACATCCCAAGAGGCTTCACCGTCCCACCGATTATTATCTTTCAATTAAACGCATGCAGGAGCATATAACATCAACACCCAATCAACAAACCACAAAGGGATAACAAGGAAAACACATATGTAAATATATGTCTTATTTATATGCTCCACTAGATCAAATTATTTAATTTACAAGCCCTTTGTTGGGTCAATCCAATACACTTCTCAAAAGGATAGCAAGAGAGTTAGTCCTAGCACCTCTATGAGGGTGACCATAAAAAATGGTTCCCATCAAGAGGCCGTCTCCTCACAGCTTGGGTTTGGGATCGTAATCCAGATCGGAGTTGAGGTCCTCCATGGCTTCATTAGGAGGGTTTGTCACTAAACCATCAAGGCTAACGGGTGGACTATCAAAACCACGGAGGGGTCCAAGGACCTCCTCATCAACCCACGCAAACTATGCCTTTAAAAGATGGGGGACTAGATATCCTATGCCCTCATCAACCCAGACCGTCGTGGTGTGCCTCTAATACCCGATGTCGAATACCACATTCTTTATATCAAGGATCACCACCTCTATCTGCACTGGCAAATCACGATGGGTTGGGGGTTGACTCATACTCACGGGCTAGAAAAAGACAAAATAATAACAAATGAGTTGAAAACTTAATAAGTAAATATCTAAATTTCGAATAGGTGGATGCCTTTTTTCAAAAACCTACAAGTCACACCCTGGACCTTCCCTCACCACGGAAACACAACATCCACCATGGGATTAATCTGCGATGTCCTGGGAGGCGTTGTCATCCCATTGATTTTTATCTTTCCATTAAGCACATGCGAAAGCATGCAATTCAACAATCAAATAACAACGACAATAGATAGTAAGGAAAACACACATATACTATACAACTTATATATGCTTAATTAATATATCAGAACGTTGTGATTACAAGCCCACTTCTTTAGGGCCATTCCAATCATCTTCCCACTAAAAGATATAAAGGGGTAGGAGTTAATTCTAGCTCCTTCTACAAAGGCGGCTACAAAAAATGGTTCCTATCAAAAGCTGGTATCCTCATGACTCGAGCTCAGGCTGGAGTCGTAATTGGGGTCATCCACGACATCACTAAGAGGGGGCACCAATGATCCATCAGCGTCACCAAACGGATCATCTAACCCACGGAGAGGACCATAGAAGTCCTTGTTAACCCAAGTGAACCAAGCCACATATTAATGGGAAATCAAATACCCCATACCCTCATCTATCCACATTGTCATGGTGTGGCACTAGAAAAGGATGTCGATGGTAGCATCCTCTACGTCAAGCACCATAACCTCCATATATATAGGAAGACACAAAATGAAAAGGCAAGAGACTCATACCTATTGACTTGAAAAAAGTCAAACAACAACAAATAAGTTGAAAACTCAATAAGTAAATAACTTAAACCTTGCATAGGTGGATGCCTCGCATCAAAATCTTACGAATACTTGATCCCAAGATGCTCATGGCAAATTATTAGCAAAGCATGTACTATGCATTAACTATGCACATGAAAGGAGATTCTCTATGACTTAGACTACTCTTTCTATTAGTAACCTACGAAACGTCACATACTCATAACAATCCTATAGGTGCCAATTAGTAAATAATTTACACGTGCTTCCCAAGTTATAATTAATAGCATAAAAAATTCACGTGTCATACAACGCCTTACGGATATTACCATGGCTCTTGCTCCTCAAATAATTAATCACGTGAGGTTACTTTATCTAGGATAGCTCTAACAACATGAAAAACCAAACCTAAATCCGAGTTACGTAACACAACGGTCTAATCGACACTTATGAAATCAACTTACAAAGAACCAAGACATGGGTTATATGAATGGTGGGCGAATGGCAACATGAGGGCGGTGGCTCAGGACAGTGGGTGACGACGAGCAATGAGATAACATGAGGATAGCAATGGTGCGGTTGCTGCAGTGGTGTTAAGGCGGTAGTGGCAGTGAGGCGGCATGGTGAGCCGGCCGAGAGAAAGGGAGAGAAAGAAAGGGAGAGGGGTGAGTGAGAAGGAGAGAGGAGAGGGGGGTCATTGGCCAAGTGGGAAAATCGAGAGGGAGAGAGAGAAATGAGGGAAAACTATGAGGAAAGAAGATCTAAGAGGAAATAATAGAGGAGAGAGATATGGGAGGCTTGTCTTGTATTAATTGCATCCTTAGCCTATAATGTCTTCTTGGCTTTAAGAGCAAGAAGAAATCTCAACCATTCATTTACTCAAGTTTGCCCATAAAGTTTCCAAAGCCAATTAATGCTTCTAGTTGCAAGAGAACTAATCTATTTGCGAGAACTAAGCTTGTTCCTCCTTCTTGTTCTCTCCAAAGTGGCGCCTATACCATTCTATAAGGACCACTTGATTTTGGTCTTCCTCAATTTAATCTCAAGAAGTGAAATCAGTCTCATCTCTAGTGCTACTAAAGTCTATATCCTAAAATTAACACATTTCTCCAAATAATATACTAATTGACTCATTAATATCATTTCAATTGGACAAGAATGTCTTGACAGTATTTACAATCGATATCCATAATTAGACTGGGATTTTTGGCTAAGTTCCAATTGGCAATGGCTTTAACACAACCTATGCAAATTTGGGTGACATTGGTGGAGTTCACGCGACCAAACTCAAATTGAGTTGGACCCCTATTCAGGGTTTTATGTATGACTTTTATTTGAGCCTGGTCGGTCCATGAATGATCCTCGGTTATCATGTAATTGAGTAAGATAGATCGACTTACCTTAAATTCACAGTCATTTGGAATCAAATTAGAATTATTCACAAATGGTACATTGATCATACGTAGTCACCCACGACCAGTATATACTCAAGCTGAATCAATCTATACCCATCCATTGATCGACTTGTGATAGCACATGATCGTCCACAACAATTCTTATAGTCGAACGGTCATGTTCATGGTCGACCACTTCGGTCCATTACAACCCCGATTTTGAGTTGCCTTGCCCCTAATCAGCTACTTGGCTTGTGATCAATCCTTGGGATCAACTTACAGCCTATCCTCATTACCAGTGTATCGATCCTTAGTCTATTCCTCATGGTCTAGATAGGGGTCTAAATCAAGGATGTGACATACGAACTTGACACCCACTTGCCGATGACAGATCATAGCAAAACCCTTACTTTGCCTTAATTGTGAATATGAAAGAAAGTCTTCAACTACATAAATATGCAAAAAGAGAAAAATTGGAGAAATACTCATGGGGCTCTAAGAGTTCCTTGACCATTTGTCTTGAATCGATTAAGAGATACAAACATCTCGGCAAGGATCATGTGTGTAAAACAATTAAAGGTGCATACTTAATTGACAATGTGGGTGACTAAAAGATCCATTGTCTTTTAAGTATGCGGAAACACCATAGATTCGAAGAATATGAGAAGGGAAACACGAGGAATTTGGTTCCCATATTTAGGCTCTAGGCTAAGGAAGTGTTGTTCAAGGACAGTATAAGGCATAGAATTTGAATTTCCTTTAAGAATAACCCTAATTTTGTTGGTATGGATATTTTAGGAGATATATTGAATCTTGACCAATAGTAGAGACAAAGTGCGACATCTTGATTTTTCAGGTTCTGATTTCGACCAAATAAGTTGGGCTTTTCATCGACGTGACTATAGTGTTTTTCTCTGAGATGACCACTCGTGAGATGACTAGACTATATGGGGAAGTCATGAAGAGATTTTAAGGCAAATAAACTCAAGGATTCAACCAAGAATCAGCTGCTCGACCGTGCTCATCTGCCAAAATCATTATGGCACAAATATAAATCGATTAGAGATTAGAGATAGGTCAGTTCGACTGAGATGAGTGGTTAAACATAGGTGATCCCACTAAATTGCAAAATTCTCATCGACTGGCACTAGTTTGATTTTTCTGTTGTTTTGTTACCCCGCATCCGTATTTGAAACCTTGAGATTTTTACGACGACCAAGAGTCGTCAATGTGTCAAATAGGTTTCGTGTGACTTGAAGAAAATCGACCACGGGTCATTTGCTCTGAAAAGTTCTGAAAGCTACCCGATAGCCTAGGTCACGCTAAAAACTCGTTGAAGTGAAATTAACCGTAAATTTGAATCTGATTTCAGAAACTAAAGGTTCTGTCATGTCACAATAAATTCTAGGAATGTCGACTCAGTCTCAGAAGATTAGTCTGCAACCTGAGATCTTTTGGAAAAAAGTCATCCTGAGGCCATTTTTATCCAGAAAAAGCCAATGACCATTTTTGATTGTGCATTTGGGATGCAAGATGGTTCAATTGGTAAGGAAAAATACCAATTGGATTATTGACTCAATAACGGAATTTATCAAAGCTGAATTGAATGGATTCAAAGTGGATTGAAGTCCAATTAAAGCTAAAATTTGTGAAATTCGTAACTCCCCCACAACCATGACTTATGGACCATATAAGAAGGCTTCTAGAAGGATTTTTGTGCTGGAAAATTCCTGTGCAAGGCAACCAAGCTTGGAGGACAAGTTCAAGGGGGCAAACTTGTGGAAAAACAAGACATGTGGCCCCATGGTTCTCTCTCTCTTCCTCCTTCTCCCTCAAGCCAACCGGCCAGCCTCCCTTCTCTCTCCCTCTTGCCTTTTCTTAGTATACCAGCAGCCAAGGAGGACCAGCCAAAGCCCTCAACCAAGCTGGACTAGCCACAATGCCACACATGTCGTCACGTCACTGCTGCTCCGCCTTTACCGCACGTCTCTGCCTCTGTCACGCCGTCATTCTAGCCTAACCGCCAATCCAGCAAGTTGTTTCTCAGCCCAATAGGCCGCCGTAAGCCCCTCTGACTGCTGCAAGCCCGTGTTGTTGTCTGATCAGTCTTGTCGTTGCCTCCACCGATCCACCGCCAACTTCACCTCACCAAAATAGTTTTGTTTCTGTGTTTTGCAGCTCAAAACATAGAGGAAGTTTATGAGTTTTCCAGCAGCTTCAAAGCTCGTTTTGAGGTGATTCCGAGCCTCGAAACCTAGGCCCACTTTGAGAAGAATCGTCCCCCGTCGCGTCCCATCAATTTGAACTGATTGGCTTGCCAAACAAGTGAGTTTGCTCACTAAACCTTACTTAGTATGTTAATTATGCTTAAAGATTGTTTAGATTAGCTTAAATATGGATTAGTGATAAGCTAGGATGGTTAGATTAGCCTTATAATAGATTAGTGTAACTTAATTAATGAGATTAGTACCGTTGATTGTGGATTAGTCGAATCCAGTAGAATTCCTACAGTTCGGATCTCTAGACCCTCTCTGTTTTCCATTTTTTGTGGACCAAAATAGATTACGAATTTGAGATTGATGTCTTCTTACAAAATTTTCTAGAGATCCTGAGCTATAACATATATTTTTCTCAAGATTTTTAGTGATCTAAAATAAGGAAATATTAGCTACGTCATTTTCAAACAAAACCTTAGTTTTGGCTAGAATTGGTTACCTCTTAGGATTCTAGGGGTTTCTATCAACTCCTAGAGTTTGAATTTCAAAATTATTTCTTCACAAAAGTTGTATTTCACGTCCTCTAGTTTAACATACTCAAATTTTAGATCAAACAGACATAACTAGGACCTTGAACAAGACTGATTTCGAAAAAGACTTTCTAGAAACAGACCCAATTTTAGTGCTGGATTGAGTAATTTACTAGGCCAAATTTAGAATGATCTGAATTAAGGTGTTTTCCTAAAAAAATGTTCTTTTATGTGTCTATTACAACATATTAAAATTTTATAATTTTTTGAACTCGTTCGATTGGTTTCTGGATTTAAACTTGGAAACGTGCGAGTGGGCCTATTCTGCCGGTTGTTGCCAATTATGACTTTGTGATGGTTCTTAAGGCTTTGATTGCTGGAAAGTGCATGATTGATGATCTAAGGTTGGTTTGTGCCATTGCTAGAGATTATGCTTGATGATAATGTGAAATTTAAGAGAATCCGTCCCCAGCGTGTGTTGATGGACATTAATGGTTAAGAGAATCAATCTCCAGCATGTGTTGGTGAACGTTAATAGTTAAGAGAACCTGTCCACAGTGTGTGTTGGTGGACACTAATAGTTATTAGTCTTTCTCGATGTGTATCGGTAGTTATTATTTAACCCCGACGTGTGTCAGTGAATATTATCTAACCCTGACATGTGTCGGTAGTTATTAGTCATTCCCAACATGTATCGGTAATTATTATTCTTCCCTAGTGTGTTGTCAATAATTATTATTCTTCTCTGGCGTGTGTCAATAATTATTATTCGTCCCTGGTGTGTGTCAGTAGTTATTATTTAACTCAGGTGTGTGTTAGTAATTATTATGCTTCCCCGACGTGTGTTGGATAAAACTACTTGCGTAGATAGTAATAATTAATTAATTGGAATGCATGTTGAGTTGAATTGATGGACCGATGTGTCTCAGTAATTCTTGCTTTGATTTGTATTGATAGTTCTTGCTTGTGTGAGCAGTGATTTAATTATGATTCTTACTTTGATGTGTATTGGTAATTCTTGCTCGTGTGAGACATGGTTAAATTGTGATATGAACTGTGCTGACTTGCAAGAATGAACTGAGGTAAGGTAAACCTCTATGATTGTATGATAGTGTGATTAAGACGTCTTAGGCGTATTACCCTCCTAATCAAGGTTTAGAAAGTGGACTTGCTAAGACATTGTTTTATTGGTTATTGTATAACCATTTTCAGGTCTTTAGAAGGTGATCATGGAGGACCAAAGCCCCGGAGTCTATAAAGGTGGAGTCTAAAGGATCGGCGTATGTGTCTGACTAGTATGTGTGACACCCCGAACCACCTAGGCTCGCCACAGGCACCTGACATTACACCTAATGGAATACTAGCTACATCTCTTGGAAGAAGCGTCGTAAATCATAGACACATTTTTTTTTTGAAAAACGGTCCCAGCACGACTCGTTAGCGGAAGCAAAATATAATATCGCCATCTCTCCCTCCAACAACCATGATACAATTGCACACCACTAAGTACCATAGGAAAAGATAGAGCCATGCCACTTTTATTTACATATTTTTGTGATGGATTTTTCGCGAGTCGATACAACAAAAGAAAGCCAAGATTTCCAGCTACACTTGGCCACATCCCAAAAAGATACTACGACCCCTAAAGTAATCACATGACATCATCCATCTAACAGCGGCGGCTACTCCCAAAAAGAAACTCCAGCTCTCTACCTCTCACGCAACCATCACACCCATCTCGGTGCGTCAAGTGGTGGCTGCGGCAACATCCCCCTAAACACCCCGTCTCAACGAACATGAACTGATAGGAATTCCTGGATGATTGGGCCCCCAGCCAGGCCCACATCGTACATAACCAGCACTCGCACTCGCACAAAAGTCAATCCAAGGACGGTGACGCAGTCGATCTCCGTACATTCTACTTCTACATCCGAGGGGAGGCCATAGAAGGTACCTCGCGTGACGGTAAGAAGCGGCATCTTTCTAATCTGAAATGTTGGTCCCCGAAGGAGTGAGTACAACAACTCAGCAAGTAAAGGATCCAATAACCACTCAATGCATCATACAAAACAATCGCAACATAATACATGTCATTCATGCATCCAAGCCTACTTACCTTGAAGCCATGCATATACTATCATACATCCTCATCACAATCATATCACATACATGTCATCATGCCACAGGTGATCATTATCATATCATATATGCAAGTCATCATGCCATAGGTGATCATTATCATCATATCATATATGCTTATCATCATGCCATAGGTGATCATCATCATATCATATCATATATGCATATCATCATGCCATAGGTGATCATCATCATATCATATCATATCATATATGCATGATTCAATTTTCATTTTTAACTTTCAATTCGATCAACACATCACTCTTTCTCAGGATCATC
This sequence comes from Eucalyptus camaldulensis, assembly GCA_019915185.1. Classification (NCBI taxonomy): domain Eukaryota; kingdom Viridiplantae; phylum Streptophyta; class Magnoliopsida; order Myrtales; family Myrtaceae; genus Eucalyptus; species Eucalyptus camaldulensis. Next base: position 32,703,779 of record JAHSVA010000010.1, read on the forward strand.
AATTTCATCACATGTTTCACACTCGCACCCCATCCTGGCATCGCGAGAAAAACCTCCGGCATTCAGTCATTTAAGGCCACCGGGCATCCGGCACCCCCACATTCCGGGCATCTTGCACCCAACTAGCATCATGAGGCATCCCCTCGAGCAAAGACCTCCGAGGCTTCCGGCACCCAACCATTCCGGGCATCTCGAAACTCCCGAGACCATCCGGCCATGTATCTCTATACATTCCGTGCATCCGATACCCCCCATCCCGAGCATCCTGATACTCCCAAGGCATTATCAACCGCCTCAAATAGTTTCCTCATTTATCATTGTTCATGTTTACCAATTTAGGTCTCAACTCAACATGGCACATGATGTAATGGCAAACAAAATCACTTCCATCCTTTAATTCATACATGCTTCATCAGTCATCATCATACATGCAGCAAGACACAATCATTCATAACAATAAAATTCATGGAATTCGTTCAATTTAGAATAGTCCATTAATCCTGCTTTTTTTAAGTTTATTTAAATTCCAGCTTATACCATTTTAGAAAATATTTAAATTAAATATCCATATGATTCTCAAAAATCATGAAATCAAGGCACGTGATGGACAAGACAATAAGATAAAGATTTCATGAAAAACACATGGCCAGTAGAGTTCCACAAAAGATATAATTCACACAAATACAGCATGCAATTTCGGATAGAAACAGAATGTGCAGTTTTTGAAATAATTCGATTAAAATACCCGAACGACCTCCAGAAATTATGAAATTTTACCAGGTTATATTTAATACACTAAAGCATATTTTTCATAAAGACTTCTAGGCCAGATTCGTTTTATATAATTTCCTATAGTCGTCCGAAGCTTCTGGTTTTTCACACCAAAACGTCCAGTGTAGTCATCTCCGAAATACCAAGTTTTTACCCACTTATTCTTCTTCGTTTCCTCTGAAATTTGGATATTTTTTACTTGAAGAGTTCCCCTACAACTTTCATAAATGGATCTAAGTCAAATTTTTAAAGAACAGTCACCATATGGGTCCATGAAGCCTCAGGTGTCCAGTACCGCGTCTCCAGATTTACCGTCTTCAAGAGTAAGTCGATTCACTAGGCTACACTTGTTCATTGCACTTCAAATATTTTATCGACCACTGAGGGATGGGCACCCACTCGAGGATCAGGGTGTGACATGAAATTTAAAGAAGCTTTGCCTAACTCGATGGCTTTCGGGAACTCCTCAATTGTAAGGGTCAATTCATATCAACTAAACATAAAGATGGAAGTCATGGGATTCCAAAAATAAGCCAATGCCTTCACCATTGCAATACATGGTTCAACTTTTAACAAAGTTGGGAGGAAGCTTATGCGCTTTTCCACGTAATCTTGATGTCATGGGTCAAGCTTCTCCTATAAAGTCTTAAGATTCTTCAGCACTGGGATGATGTCCAATTTGGGTCTACCCATCTAAGCCTAAACCTAAAGGGACATTCGTGATTAAAACGGATTGTCATTGAAATATAGAGCTTATAATTAAAATATGAAAAGTAAGAAGATAAGAACGATAAGAAATGAACGATATCTGACCCACTGAACATATGGCAAGCACAAATCACATGTCACATGAAACTATGAAGTTTCAATGCCTAAGGTAATGGTACTAAAGGCTCAAGGTCCCCATCCCAAAGGATAAAAATTGTTTACCTACCGCTACTATCGTCGATCAGTGCTATTTTTATTAGTTGGGATGAGCAGGTTTATGTAAGTAATGGATTACCATGAGTATTCACTCACAAATTTCACCTATAAACCCTCCTAAGGTCCTAAATTAGGTTATCGGAGTTTTAGACAGCGTTTGTGTGTGCAATGTCATGCTAAAGCTTGTAAAAACGTATTTAAACTTAAACATCTAACATTTCAATATAAACCTTCATACATTCATACATCCTTATACCACCTGCAAAACAAAAGGTTTACAAACGCATCTCTCCTTATAACTCCCACCTACAAGACCATTTAACATGAAGTCAGCGACTAACCTAATTTTCCACGCAACTTTAACATGCAAGCGATCCTACACAAGACACGTTAGTTAAACACAACAACCATTTTTAAATAGCTTCAAGTCCTTTTAATCTAGTAACCAATCCCCAGCGGAGTCGCCAAGCCTGTCGCGACCCAATCTCGCTGCCCTCAATCCCTCTCGCGAGGGGAGGAAAAGGAGAAAAATGTCATATTTATGGGTATTTGATCATGAAAATTCCCTCACGATTCTCAACCATAAGGATGTCATCACTTTATTCCCTGAATTAACTTTTTGTGAGTTCCCCTTACAAGGTCACAAGTTCTCCTACACTCATACCCCATGTGACAGTAGAGTGTCGCGACTCGTACCCAACGGGTGACACACCTCGAGAGAGGAGGTCGGGTGTGAATATTGGATTTAAGGATACCTTTACCATGGTAGCCCTCCCTTTAGTTCTCATTCCTAAAGATGGCGTCATTTCATTTATTAGGAATTTTCTATATGCAGGTATGCTAAACCATGGTGAGTCCTATCGAGACTCGTACCCCCACACAACAGGTTCATTTATACAATTTAGTTGTTGAGGACAACCTAAAAATAAGATGAAAGTTGACACTAGTCTCGTTTTTGGGAGTTGGCTAAAAACCCAATCAAGGGTCGAGAGTATTCTCTTGATTTCTACGCAACTAGATATCTAGATCCGGGAACTTGGGTTACACCAATATTTCTATTAGCACCATTGTAGTACCTAAACAATATGTTGTATTTACCTAACATATCCATGCATTTCTTCTTATATTTTTGTGATAGTTAATCATAAACTAAGCAATCATACGTGGTTGGTCGTTTTCATGCTAATTTATTTCTAAAGAAAATGAAAAGGAAACACCCAATTGAATTAAAAATTGCGAGACATAAAGTAAACAATCAAGAAAAATAGTAAATCTACCATGCAATCCTAGAAAATAAAAAAGGGAAACACAGTTGAAAATGATAAGAGAAAAACAGAACCCGCAACTCGTCGGGCTTTTATACAGACGATGAGAACCCAAGACATATGTCAGGGATGAATGGTACAAAATAATGGTCAAAATGGACATCGACCTTCATCGTTTTCATGTCTTCTCCATCTCCAAGGTCCTAATCTAGATCTAGTCTAGAAAATAGATAACTAGGTACATATAATGAAAAGAAATAGGCATACATTTCAAAACAACCAAAAGCACAATATCGTACTAAAATCAATCTTTTGAAAGAAATTCAATGCAAAAAAAAAAAAAAAAAAGATTTAGGCCTCAGGGTTGGGTTTTGTAATTCGTGTGCAGGTCCCTCTAAAACACCTACTCAATTCTTTTTATTACTTACAGCCATTATTCACCAATTGTATTATCGTGTGGCCAATAACACTTATAAGTCTCCTAACCAAGCGATCTTTGTAATCTCAGGGTTTTCCCTCAATATCATGCATCGACCATATTATACATCTAAAATTCGCATGCATTATAGGAATTAAACATGCAGGCAAGTTTTGTGGACCTCGTTTCTCAACCAATCAAGCAAGAAAGTGAACCGTCGGTGGGTCACTTATTATCAAGAGCATGCGCCGATCACAAATATAGGCACTTCTAAATGAATGATGCGATTGTATGCATGGATGGTACATGTGATGTTTCAAAAACATTCTTTGAAATCATCCATGAAAAATTTTGAGACAAAGTGATGGCTCGGCTATGAAAGACATTCAATTGCCAAGACTAGCGCGAGGCTCGTATAAATGCACTCACAAGCATAACAGGCATTTTGAATACAATTTAAGTTGTGACTTTCATGATGTCAAATCAGAATTTAAGAAAAAATTTGAAAATATTTCAAATTAAGGAATATCTAGGTTATAGAAAACATTCAATTGCCAAGGGTAACTAGGGACTCGCATAAATGCACTCACAAGCATCGCAGGCATTTTGAATATGGTCCAAACCATGACTCTTCTGTAAATCAAATTGATCCTCGGAAAGGAATTTCTTAGTAAATGGTTTTAAGAAACATCACATATAACAAAGCATTTTTAAATTTGATTTGAAAAAGAAGACTTGTTGAAAATCATTCAGCAATGAATATCGAGGTGTTTAAAGAAACTTTCATTAAGATGGAATGACCTAAGTTCATGCACAAAATAATCTAGGAATTTTATCTGATCAATCACAATCCAGCTTATGTCAAGAAATTTTAGAACAAGCATGTAAAGACGGTAAAATTGGGCAATGCTTAATGACAATTTGGAGATGAAAAAATTATTTAATATGCGTGATAAAATAAAATAAAAAAAACTTTTGTGAAGAAAGTTTCCTAAACAAGCTACACATGATTTTACAAAAATCAAATAACAAGCAATATCATGTCGGAAAATTGTCAAAACAGCAGGATATTTAGTTATTTTTACAAAAATTTGTCCTATCAAAACAGGTCTAAAAATCACTATATTTTCACATAACATAGCCAATATGTTTATCAAACAAGTTTCATTAAGATGCCAAGTGCAAAATATTTATAGAAAAGTTAGAACAAAAATGTCAAAAGTTTGCCCAAACAGGGTTAGAACAAGAGTCTGAATTTGATCTCATGTCCAAATTCTGATCTAGTTTTGAAAAAAAAAAAAAAGATATAAAGTGGTCCAAATGATGAGCGACCTACGTGAAATTAGCGGCATTGGAAACCTCTAAGTGTGTCTTACAACTTCCTAGAAGGGCTTGAGTCTAAACTAGGTCGATTTGATGCTCTAAGATCGAGATCTCTAACAGTGCGCATATCAATAGCTAAAAGACATAACACAAACGTGCACTAATGAGGAATATTTGTTGTTAAGAGTCCAAGTCCTAGATGAAATCACATGAGTTATGGAAAAAATGGCAAAACGGACATGGATATCTAAGTTATATGTTATTGCAGCACATTTTCAAATTAACTCATGTAATTGACATACTAGACAACATCAACACTTTGTAAATTATGCATCAATTGAACATATACAGCATTTATTTCATCTTTCATGAAGGATTTGAGACCCAACAAACTCATTTATGGACTCAATTTCATCAAATCACAATTCGAAATAATGCAAGGTAGACCATCCTATGTTTAGATCTAGGTGATTTTGACCTAGTTAAACACATCCAAAAAATACAAAAAAAAAAAAAAATTACAAGACATTCTCCACACAATTACAAGCAACTTTCATGAAGGAAATTTCTCTAGAAATCAACACTGAGATCAATACAAAAATGACAAAATCAGAAATCAACATAGGGCAGACTAACCTAGGCTCAAATCTAAATGGTTTTGACCTAGCTAATCATTTTTGAAAATTTCAAAAAAAAATATATAGAAATTCTCTAGAAAATTTTTTAAAAAAAAATCATGAAGAAGAGTTCCTCCATAAATCAACATAGAAAATTATACAAAAATAGAAAAGACATAAGGCGGAATAGGAAAAGAATTAAAAACTAACCTAAATTACTGCAGAATCGCTCATCTTTGGAGGTGTTTCGAAGGTCAAACAATGTTTGATTGGGTTGTGTGACCTATCGATTCGAATCTTATGATGCGTATTATCAAAGTCTAGAAGGAATCAAACTCAAATGAAATCGTTTTGGGTCTCATTTTAGCCAAAACAGTAAGTCACTTCAAGGATGCGAAAATGCAAGTTTAAGGCCAAATCAAGTCAAACATTCAAGTTCATCATTCAGAAACAATCAATTGCAACAAATCATCATCCAAATCCTTTAATCCAACATCTAACATAGTATATTATCCCAAAATTGAACCCTAGCCCCGGCCAGTTAATTCAGCCTCGCTTCACGAGGTTCAAGATCGAGATCATTACCTTTTATGCGTTTTTGTTGATTTTGATCACAATCGATTGAAATTTTCATCAAAACTTCAATCAAACCTCTACGCATCAAATCTAAATAGCAAAGATCAACTTCGAACCGGTCAGATCGCCGGCTTGGATCACAAAAAAATTGTTCCAAACTTGGATCAATTCCTCAAGCGTTGAGGAGAAACAAGGTCGCCGAGGTTGCTCCGACGTCCGGCTTCCTTGATCTCAACCACACCTTGGTTGAGGATGAGCTCAAGACTAGATTGACTCAAATTCGGTGGCCGTGAAGTTATCGCCGACTACTGATTCTCAAAAAAAAACACAACCAGTCCAAGAATGGACCAATTTTACGATGGCTTAGGATTTTCTTGATCTGAACAATTCGATCAGTGTAGAAACGATTCATGATCACTTGAGGAAGGTCCAGCAAGGAGAGATGATTGCCAATGAAGATGGATTGTTGCCAGTGGGGATTGAACCGACGGCGATCCGGTTGCTAGAAGAGGAAACCGACCGAACCAAAAGAGATGGAGAGGAACAAGTCTTTTTGCGCCAAAAGAGAGAGAGAGAGATCTAGAGAGAGAAGATGAATTTCGTGCAAATGAACCCCCCTCCAAAATGGTGGGAAAATTAAAACCTCTCGAAATGAAGAGCCCCTTTTCTCTCGAAATGAAGAGCCCCTTTGCTAGCCATGGATGCTAAAACCCTAACCCTAATCCTCATCAGCCCGACCCTTTTTTCTACCTGATTTCTCCTTTTTCTTACCCATGGGCTTGTCTTCTTCTATTACTAAACCTCCCTTCTTCGAGCGAACTCGGACTTCTTTGGAACTGACGATGGGATGGATTTTACGAACTGATGGCCACTGTTCTTGAATATTCATTTCTGGTCGCGATCTCTGTAAATGAAGATGGGCCCTGAGTTTCAGTTTCGATTCCACTTCTGTCGGATTGCTTTTGGTTAGTTTCACGCCCTCTGTTTTTCGAATTTTCATCTCTGCTTCTTCAGCCTTCGATTCTACTTGTGGGCTTTTGAGAATCTGGCGCTTTTTATGTATCGTGCCGGGGGCTTTTTCTTACTCTCTTCGATACTCTCCATTAGACCAATAACAACTCCTGTCGTGTTATTCTTGTTGTGGGATGGAAGAGCTTAGCAACTCTGTGCGCTTGGCTGCCCTTTGCTCCAGATTGGGTAGACTAAATACTAAGAAGCAAATTGATGTCTAGGATGAAGAACTTCCTCTTGAAAAATTGGCAGAATGTAGCTTAACATTAGTGGGACGAATTCTGTCAAACCCATCCATAAACTTCCCCGCTTTCCAGACCACAATAAAAAAAGGCTTGGAGAACTGAACGAGTAGACTTTTCACAGCGAGAAGATGGATTCTATGTAGTCAAATTTTATTTGGATGCTGACAAACAACGTGTAATGGCTGGAGGTCCTTAACTTTTTTCGGGCCATCTTTTTATCCTTAAGCCTTGGCAGCCAACTACTCCCCTACATTGTTATGATTTCTCAAAGTGTGCTTTCTGGGTACAAATTTTCGGCATGCCATTGGAATGCACGACTGAGAAGTTGATAGCAAAAGCTGTGCAAGATATTGATCGAGTACTTGAAGTCCGAGTTGATTTTAAACAGGGAACAACTCCTAGGACAGTTCGTGCAAGGGTTGAACATCAGTTGCAGGATCCTTTACGATCAGGAAAGCTGATTCGTATGGATGGGAAGCTACTTTGGCTTGATTTCCGCTATGAACGTCTCTCCCACTTTTGTTATTCTTGCGGGAAGTTAGGTCATTATGCCAACTATTGTACGACGATCCCCTATGAAAGAAGGGATAATATGGTCTATGGACAGTGGCTTAAGGCTGAAGTTAAACAATCTAGCCCTTATTGGCAATCATTTTATACACCCCCGATTACAATAGATCAGCATGAAGAGACCATACCTGAGACACCTCCATCACAGATTCAACATGTGCCTCTGTTACTTCCACCACCTACTGCTGCTGCAGCAATATCAGATCCATCACCTTCTCCAATACCTCAGCAACTTACAGGATCTAATCTGGCGCATGAACAGGTGAAAATTCTCGATGGACCTCCTATTCATACTGCGTTAATCCCTGCATCAATTAAAATGAAGGGGGCTCAATCACCTGACATGGATAATAAGCATCATAGGAAGATGAACACTTTAAGACTGACACCTAAAGTAGGGGGTGCAAAAAAATAGAAACGATATATGCCATATGATTCAAAGGGTTCACTATTGCCTAACCTAAATGAGGCTACTTTGATGGAAACACCTGTGCTTCACATGGGAGAAGTTCGACAATGGGCGATGGCGGCTGGCCCTCAACAGCCACCACCTCACAAATGAAACTCATATGTTGGAATTGTCAGGGTCTGGGCAACCCCTTGACAATTCAGGCGCTAAAGGCCATGACGGCCAAGGAAAAGCCCAGTATAGTTTTCTTAATGGAAACGAAGAATGGTGCAGAGAAGCTAACTAGTATCCAGCGAGCTTTACATTTTCATAATGCTCATGTTATCAATCCTACTGGTCTGGCGGGAGGTCTAGCAGTCTTTTGGAATGATCAGGTATCCATCGAAGTACTTCTTTCCACCAAGGATTATATTGATATGACTTATAGGGAAGTGCAGGAAGAACGCACTATACGTCTTACTTGTATTCATGCTCCTTTTGATTTTCAAATTAGACAACTTGTATGGGCTGAATTGAGAGGGATAAGTTCGGCTAATGTACTTCCATGGATCTGTGTCGATGATTTCAATGAAGTACTTTATCCGTGGGAAAAGGTTGGGAAAAGGCCACCTCATCGTTTTCGTATGCAATCTTTTATGCAGGTTCTGAATGATTGTGCCCTAATGGAGCTAGAGAGCAAAGGTTGTCGGTTCACTTGGATGAATAACAGGGAGGGCGATGATCTGGTGAAGGAAAGACTGGACAGGGCCATGTGTACACTTGATTGGCGACTACTATTTCCTAATGCAGAGGTCTTTGCATTACCTGCAGTGGGCTCTGACCATAGCCCATTGATTATCAATACCTCAGCAAAATATCGTAGAAGAGGGAAGAACTTTATCTTTGAATCTTATTGGAATGAAGATGCAGATTGTCAACGAATCATTTCCGAAGCCTGGAAGTCAGTGATAGTACAAGGTTTTGATATAACTCCTAAGTTGAAAAAAGTTTCTTTTGCTTTGACACAGTGGAGTCGGTTCAAATTTACTAGAGCTGATCTTAAAGTCACAACATTACAACAACGTCTCCAGGATCTCATAAACCAGCAGAATCATAGTTTCAACAGCAATGAAGTAATTTAGATTAAAGAGGAGCTAAGACGGACTTGGCACCAAGAAGAGCAATATTGGGCTATGCGGTCGTGAATTCAATGGTTAAGGTGGGGTGATAAGAATACTAAGTTTTTCCATGCTGCTACTCTTCAGAGAAGGCAGAAAAATCGTATTATCACGTTGAAGGATGATCACCAGCAATGGATCCGTGATTTAGAGACTTTGAAAGAAATGACAACATCCTTCTTTTCTAATTTATATACGACGGTGGGAAATAGAGATTATGGTCCTATACTTGCTCAATGTCCGCAGGTTGTCACCACAAAAATGAATGACAGGCTGCTGGATTTGATATCATTAGAGGAGGTTCAACAAGCTACCTTTCAGTTGGGCACTACTAAAGCTCTTGGCCCTGACGGGTTCAATGGCTTATTTTACCAGACTCATTGGGAGGTAATTAAGGACGATCTCTTTCACCTTGTAAAAAATTTCTTTCAGACAGGGAGGATGCCTACAGATTTGAACCAGACTATCATTGCTTTGATTCCTAAGATACCTCACCCAGAAAGCCTAGATCAATACAGACCAATTAGTCTTTGCAACTTTGCTTATAAAGTTATATCTAAGGTACTTGCTAACCACCTAAAACCTTGGTTACCTAATTTGATTTCCATGGAATAGTCGGCGTTTGTGAATGGTAGACAGATTCAAGATAATATACTGGTCGTTCAAGAAGTTCTTCACTAGTTCAGAATTCGTAGGAGGTTGAGAAAATTTAATGTCATTCTGAAGACTGATATGAAGAAAGCTTACGATAGAGTAGAATGGGACTTCCTCAATGACTATCTCCTAACAATGGGTTTCCATCCAAGGTGGGTACACTTGATACTCCAATGCATAACTACAGCATCCTACAGTGTACGAATTAATGGCGAGTTACTTCCTTCCATCTATCCAACTCGCAGCCTAAGACAAGGTGACCCTCTTTCTCCATACATCTTCATTCTATTAGCGAATGTGTTATCTACTCTGATTACTCAAGCAGTCGACATGGATCACATAAAGGGCATTAAATTAAATAGGTGGTGTCCAACCTTATCCCACCTCTTTTTCGCGGACGATGCCATATTTTTCCTAGATGCAACTATTTGAGAATGCCAGAATCTAGCAAATATTTTAAATCAGTATTGCATGGCTACAGGACAAGTATTGAACAGAAACAAATCGGGACTTATTTTTAGCAAGAATTGTCCTGTGAGTTTATAGGAAAATCTTTCGGCTGAGTTCAGAGTACCAGTGCTACAAAGGTATGGCAAGTATTTGGGAATCCCGTCAGACTGGGGTCGATCTAAAAAGGAAATGTTCTCTTGGCTTTTGGGGAGAATACAAGTAAAGTTAGAAGGATGGAAAGAAAAGTTCATTTCAAAGGGAGGTAAGGAAATTCTCATCAAATCTGTTATCCAAGCAATCCCTCACTATGCTATGTCGATTTTCAAACTCCCTTTGTCTCTTTGTAAAACAATAGAACAGAGCATTGCTCGTTTTTGGTGGAAGAATGATCATAATAGAGCAGGGATACACTGGAAGAAATGGGATATTATGAAAAGGAGTAATGAAATTGGCGGTTTTGGCTTTCGTGATCTCATCGACTTTAACCAAGCTATGCTTGGCAAACAAGCGTGGAGATTGATGCAACAACCTCAAGCTTTATGGAGTCAGATTTTTAAGGGGCTATACTATCATTCTACAGATTTCCAAGCGGCGGCGAGAGGACATCGACCTTCTTGGGGATGGCAAAGTATTCTTGTGGGTAGGGATGCAATTTTGCCAAACGTTAGATGGTCAGTGAGGAATGGAAGGAATATCAGAATTCGAGAGGATAGATGGTTACCAAGAGGCATTCTTGGTGGACCTGCGACAAGAGAAGAACCCAAATTGGTGGCTGATCTCATTGATCCAATCCATAATAGATGGAATGCTTCTGTGATGAATAATTTTCTAGATGACGGTATAATCGCAGAGGCCCTAACCATTCCAGTTAGACCGAACATTGCTGCAGATAAAATTGTCTGGACAGCCACAAAGGATGGCAGTCATGCGGTGAAAAGCAATTATCATGCTCTGTCTTCTATGGACAGAATACACAGCAATAGTATCGCATCAACTTCTTATCAGCACCCTAAGCTATTGTGGAAGAAAGTATGGGCTATGCAAACTACTCCTAAACTGCGTGTCTTTCTATGGTCAGTTTGTCAAAATGCACTCGCCACTTCCGACAATCTGTTCAGAAGACACATCACTGCCGAACCATTTTGCCAGATTTGCAAACAAAACATCCCGGAGACAGTAGAACACTTATTTCTATCTTGTTTGTGGACTAAAGACATATGGGATCATCCTCAAATCAATATACAGGTAAGTTCTACATTGATTACTCGATTCAAAGTTTGGTTAATAGAAGCAGCTGTATTGCCGAATTGCTTACCTGGTCTGGACCTTGTTGCCAATGTTCTATGGCAAATCTGGAAAATGCAAAACGGTTTTATCTTCCGTGGCCAACGTCCGGACCATACTTTAGCAGTGGAGAATGCCTTATCGCAGACGCAACTTTTTCGGGTTTTTGCATCTCCCTCTCTGTCCCGACCTACAGCACAACCGCACCCACATCAGCTCTGGAAACCACTGGATCCAGGCACCTTAAAATGCAATATTGATGCTTCGTTCAAACCAAGAGACACAGATGGATCTATGGCATCGATTTGTAGAGATCACTATGGCCAACTAACTGATATATACTCTGCTCGTTTCCCAGCTGCTTCGCCTCTTATCGCGGAGTTTCAGGCTCTAACCTTTGCTCTTCAGCATCTGCTACTTCAAGGGCTTCATCAGGCTCATATTGACCTGGAGTCGGACTGCAGCATCGTTGTGGCAGCTATAACAGGGGAGGATCCGCCGCCATGGGAGACGCGCGTCTTGTTTGCGGAGGCGACATCTTTTCTCCCTCTTTTCCCTAACCTGAACGTGCGCTTCTGCAAGCGTGAGGCTAATGCTGTGGCCGACTGGGCCGCGAAAGCCCACAATTCGGCCATGCAGGCCCAAGACTGGAACTTATCTCCTCCTTTCCTTTTGCTAGACCTTGTGTATGTTGATGCTTTAAAGGCTGGATGTAAGTTACACCTTGTGTATGTTGATGCTTTAAAGGCTGGATGTAAGTTACCGAAGTTATAATAATTTTCTCTATTTTCGTCCAAAAAAAAAATGGTGGGAAAATTGGACTTATATACTATCCTAAGTTATGTAATTTCGTTCGTCGGTTCAATCTAACAATTGAAATTTCAATCCAACGGTTAAAATTTGATTTCGAAGGTTGGATTATGATCTCGAGGTGTCAGGTAATCTATCCAATGGATTTGATTTGCAAAAACTCTAGCCAAAATCGAGAATTGCGTCGAAATGTTCAATTATGGGTTAATTTGCAATTTGATGAAATTCAAGGATCAATTTATAAAATTTCAAGAAATTGAAGGTGCGGAAGTGAAATTAACATTGAAAGTATCCCGGAACAAATTGTCAGAGATAAATAATCGGCTGACAAGGGATTGAATGGGCCATCCGCGTTGGCGGCCGATTAGACTAATCAAATCGGTTTGGTCCAATTTGGACGATTTTGGACCAGTTCTCAACAAATTTGGTTCGATTCTGGCCATTTTACTCATTTACTACCCATGTGAGTTCAAAATTTATGCAATTTGATCCCTAAAGTAACAAATTTAAAAATGAAATGTATCCTATTTAAGAAGAAATTGGCCAATTAAGATTAAATTAAGTTAATCAAACCTTATGAATGTGATCTAGGGGTCTTTTATTGACCTAATTGAATAATTATCATGAAAGACAATGGGTCAAAATCATGGGTGCTTTAAATCAGGCCTAAAGGGTTAAAATGGTCAAATTTGCAATTCAGTGAGCAAAATTGTAAATTAACCAAAATTTAATTCAATTAATGTCACAATTACTGTATCTAATGAATTACCTATATGTAAGATCTAAATAGGCCTTGAATTGAATCGCTCGAGCTTATGTCAAAAATGGATCTAGGCTCAATATCCAAATTGGATCTAGATTTATGAAATTAAACCGTAACCATAAACGGGTTAATTCAAATTTTGACAATTGAAGCTTAATCGCTTTACTTTCTTATGCTTGGGAGGATAAAATCATTCAAATTGATAAGTAATGGTGTCAATTTCTCAAAATTGATTTCGAATTTGGACTTATCTTAAGAAAATGAGTTAAAAACAATCATCCGTTCACAAATTATGAAGGATTGATTTTGGTCCCCTAATTAGGGCCCAAAACGGCAATTCACATTTTGACTTGGCAATTTGTGAAATTAAATACATAAGTGAATTTAAAATAATCCCTAAACCAAATGTCCAAGAGGTAACTATGCTTAATTATGACTAAAATAAAAGCAATTTTATTTTTGATCAATTTAGAACTTAAAACAAAAAAAAATCAAAAAAACAATGTTCTTAATCGATTTTTGTGATATTTTTTACATACGAATTAAATTGACATTAAAAGAAATTTTTTTGTGTATTTTTTATTTTTCCAATTATTTTGGTCAAACGTTTGACCAAAAAGTCAACCATTTAGTTGATTTTTCTTAAAATGTTGATTTTTTTGGTCAAATCTTTGAATTTTTTAGAAATTAATTTGACAAATGTGAAATTAAGGCTAAATGGAAACTTTTTGGATAAAAAACCAAATTTTGACTCAAGGTTGACTTTTTAATCAAATTCGAAAGCCAACCGTTTGACTTTTCAGGTTTTTCTTGAAAACTAACTAAAATTGCTAAAAACAACATTGCAAAAGAAAGAAATGAAAAATGACATTTTTTTGGTCAAGAAATCTGACTTTGTTGCAATTAGAAACTCAAATATCGATTTATTTACCTTTTAATGATGCGTCGACTAAAAATTAGGTGTTAATAGCTACAAAACTTGGTGTGAAGCAAGAGAGAGCCTTCATTATCTTTTGCAATAACCAAAGTGTAATCCAATTGATCAAGAACACCATGTATCACGAGAGAACAAAACATATTGAGATATGGTATCACTTTGTATGTGATGAGGTTGCTAAGAGTACGGTTACGATGAAAAAAGCATCTATGGTGGATAATCCGACAGATATGTTGGCCAAGTCAGTTCCTTTGAGCAAGTTCAAACATTACTTGGACTTGATTGGCATTTTTGTCATTTGAGTTACTTAGGTTGAGTTGATTAGCATTTTCACCATTTGAGTTGCTTAGGTGGAGTTGGTGGTGGTTCATCCCTTGTATTCTACATTAAGTACGCTCACGTAGGCTTAGGGGTGTGCACCATCGATCTTGTTGTTTTAGGGGGTGGCCTTGTGTGGTCACTTTTCATGGTGAAGGAGTGAGGTCTTGAGGTGTTTGGCGCAATGCACTTTCGGAGATTTGAAGTTACAATGAAGATTTGTTGAGATTTGACTTTCAAATTAAAATATAAGAGTATTTTAGACCATATTCCTTTATTTTAGAAATTTTTTAAGGGAGACCATAAAAAGAATGCATGTAATAACTCCTCTTCGACTCTAACCTCTATATTATTTCCTTTTTTTTCTTATCTTCTTGTTAGATATTTGGATCTCGTGGCTCACCAAGTGGTTTCAAAGCTTTTTTGGATTATACTTTCATGCTCCTTGTCGAAGATAGTGAAACCTCTCTCTCCTTGATTTTTCCAGTTTTAAATTTTCCACGTAAATCTTATGTCTTGTGTGATTTCAATTTTCTTTCATCCTTTGCTACTTATTAGATTGGTGCATCTTTGATTGGTGTTTTTCCGCAACATATGTCCCACCGTCAAGATTGAAGACTAAGTAACCGAAGCGTTGGATATGATTAGCTGAAATAGAGAGAGTATGGTCGGACATTTTTAATATGTTGAGATTCTTACCAACTCTCCAGTCCACCAAACAAAATAGGGAAAAAGATCGTGAAACCTATAAAGCAAAAAATTGTCCAAAACAACGAGCTTCAACGTAATGCCCAAATGAAGGTTATATTAAAGACATATGACAGAAGTATTCTCTAAAAATTTCGAAGAAAACAACAAGCAAGCACTGGATTTAGCTACTGACACCATAGATAATTCACAGACAAGCCTCTCTGACCTCGTCCACGAAGGCCCTGAGGTTCATGTCCGAAGAATTCACTTCCTTCACAGCCTCTCTTGCCAAATCTCTTAATTTCTAGGCATTCCTTCTCCCATCATCTCCCTCATCTCCATCTCTCATCACCGACTCCAAGCACCTCCTTATCTCGCCGCCTCCCACCAGGCTGCCTTGCTCTTTGGTGTCACCTTCACTTCAGTCCTCCATACGTCTGTGACAAGCTTCGCATTTGTCAGCTGATCACTCCACTGCGGGAATGTCAATACCGGCAACCCAAAGACCAAGCTCTCCGACGTTGATTAAATTTCGGCACATTTTGCGTTTATACAGTCCTGTTAAAATCAAAGCCATTGGTTCCTTTATCTATGATATTTCCTATCTAGAATTCGTACAAAACTCTAGTTTCTTTAAATTAAATAATCCTAAAAACGACACTCCACGGAAGATATTTCGTTATGAGAAAAAATTTCGGTGAAACATTCACAATGTTTTAAATGGAAACAGAGCTGCACAATCACTAAACTTACAACATTTGAGTCATTTTACAACCTAGAGAAGGGGACTTTGTAGTATGATCTGTCCCCATCTCGTTTCTCATGGTCTAACATATGCGGCCTATATGTACTTTATTATATAGAACTTGCGCAATTTATCACCACTCCCTCACAAGGTCCTTCCCTCCCCAGCCCCTCATGAGTCATGACAAGCACATTGGGAACTCCTCGCGTGCCATCGTTTACCGTCTGTCATCGACTTGCCGCTACCATCATCTCTGCTTTCTCTCTATCTCTCCCTTGCTCTTGAAAAGAAATTATATAGAATATTCACATGATCAATGATCACGATAGTGTTAATCTTAACCATTCATTTTTTAATCATCAAGCAAACTCATTTTTGAAGTAACGAGTCTAATGGCAAATGAAGAATAATATTATATATAAATATTTAAATTTATTTGTGTCAACGAGGACAATTGCACACACTTAATTTTTTACCACCTTTTGATTATGAGTCACCCTTGTCAACATTTCGACCGACTTCTTCTGCAAAAGCTTTCCTCAACACCCAATTTCATCAAATTGGATGGTAAGATAGCTGAATATCGCGATTTTTAATTGTGATTGTCCGATCCATAAGAGGATTGAAATACACAATTTCTACAAATCACTTAATGAGATCATGTAAATATGGTTGTGAGCTTTCTAACCCCCTGAGAATCAATTCAACCGTAGTTTCTTGAGGCAAATATCATGATTTTTCCATTTCAATCATAAATATGAAAGGGCTAGTAATAAAACCTAGAGAATGGTGAATAGGTGTAAACAAAAAGTTTTGCAAGATTTAGTAGAAATAGTTTACTTATAGAAAATCACAGACTAAGATCGAATTTAACTTTTAGCAATTAGATAAAACTTTAAAATAAAGAAGTTAAAACTTAAACAGTTAATTAGAGCTATGAATCAAAATAAAGGAGTTGAGGAAAGAAAATAAGAACACAAGGTTTATAGTAGTTCAACTTAGATCAAGCCTACGTCCATTCTCCCATGCTGACAGCTTACTGGCTAGATTCCACTAAGAAACAAAAAAGATTTTATAGTCTTGTGAACTCGACTTCACAATGGAGAGTTTCTATTGGTCTCTCACAAAGTCTCACTATGAGTTTTGCTCTTTTGTATACAACTTTGAGCTCAACGAATGAAATAGCAAGGAACTAGGAAACTTTAGACTTTGAAATTTTTCTTTCACGCACACTCTTGAACAACTAGAGAGTCTGTCTTAAATACTCATTCATGCCTTCACGATCGTTGGCACTTTCCAAAGGAGTTCTTCCAATCTACCCGTTGGACAGAATCAATCAAGGAGATCTTGAGTCATTTGATGATTGTGATGAAAGCCTGTCAATCATGTTTGCCCAAACAATCAAGATATTAGTTTCCATAAGTAGAACTTTCCAAGTTTGCTTGCCTTCCAAAATATTTGATTATCAAAATTAATTCCAATAAAGATAGTTAATCATGTTGGTGCTATATCCAGCCATAAAGTCATCCATAAGCCATACGAATTGAGTCCTTGAAGAAATAAAAATAATTTCACATTCGGATAATCTTTATTCTTCAGTCTGGAAACTGTCAGTATGGGCAAATTTTGAACCTAAAGTCTAGTGGTCTTCAGACTTTGACGCTAGAGTCTAGAAGTCTTCAGACTAGACTTTGGAAAGGTTTTGTCAACTTCAAAACAGTAAATGAGTTTTCTCCAACAATCTCCCCATTTTTCATGGTGACAAAACTTTTCTGTAGATTTGAGAACTTTTGACCTGCAAAACAACTCTTAAGCAATACATAATATCTTATAAAAATAAGTTGATTAGAATTTGGAAAGCAATGATTCTACAACCACAGAAAAACATGTTAATCCTGAAAAGATAAGACAAATAATTATCCAACCATAATCAGTATCACCAAAAGTTGTTGCAAGCATCAAAAAGTTCAACAGAAAGGTTCAATAGTCAAACAACAATCAAAAAGTCCAACAGTATTCTAAATTGATTAGTGCATTGTTGGATGCTAACTTTGAATGTGGTATTTGTTAATGTAGCCCTTAAAATAGGAAAATGGTGAGTGTTCTGGTATTTAATGATGGTAACTAATGGATATGTATGCAAGACTAAGTAAAGGGATAAGGTTATTAAAGTGTCATGTGTTACTATTATGCATTATGTTGTGAAACGGAAAGTAGTGTTACTTTGATGAATGCACAATAAAGATGTAATCACATAGTATGATAGCACGACATGGGTGTATGTAATTAATATTATTGCATATTGTATGAGCATTACACACTCCTACATAGATTAATAAGAAAGATATGAAATAAACTTGAGTGATGGTATACTCATGTGATCACGTAAAAACCTTGATGTGTATGATTATTTGGGGTAATGGAACCGTCCTGATGCGTATGATTATGCATATGATTTGTGGATGATACCCAAATAAGTTCAGATGACCCATGTCAATAGGATGTCATTCGCATATGAATTTCAGAATGAAGCTCCTCAACCGGAATGCCATCTTAAGGCATATGCATATGCGGGATGATGTCATACTTGATGGGACAAGACGATACCTAGTTATGCCCAAAAACCATCGACCTTTAGGTTGGCTGTGGCCTTGAGTAGTCGTAATAATCTAGACATATATGTGTGTAACATGCATGAGAATGATAGCATGGCATTTGTG
Source organism: Eucalyptus camaldulensis (assembly GCA_019915185.1). Taxonomy (NCBI): domain Eukaryota; kingdom Viridiplantae; phylum Streptophyta; class Magnoliopsida; order Myrtales; family Myrtaceae; genus Eucalyptus; species Eucalyptus camaldulensis. Next base: position 32,722,436 of record JAHSVA010000010.1, read on the forward strand.
CATATTATGAGATATTACACATTCTTATTTCTACCTCATAAGTATGCAATTTGTTGTAAGAACTGTCTATATGCTTATATTATGATGGCCTTGACGAAGTGAGATAACCGTTCATGTTAATAGTTTAGGCAAAGCAAGGGCTTTGCTATTGATCTGCCATCGATAAATAACTTGCATGTTTAGGCTAACTCCAAGGTGAATTGCCTCCTTCGCAAAGATTAGAGAGCTTATTCACTGAGTTTTATCGCATTGTTGTTTGTCGAAATGTTTCCAAGCCCTAAGAATGTTTAAGCCCTACCACCACGTCAGGTTTGAGGTCCCCATTAAGCAAAGCTAGGAGATTACTAATTACCCGATAGATGGGACCAATGCACGTTATGAGCACTATGTGACCACAATCTAGGTCAACAAGGAGCTCCAAAACTGAGTGCCCCATCACTTTTCAGCCTAGTACTTTTGGATAGCGAACAAGCTATACAGCCCCATCCGTGGTTTTGATGGACCTTCGAGTACAAGGCTAAGGAATATCAGCTAGGATGGGATGGATCTAGATGTGCCCAATGGGGTAGTGTTTGATCCCGAGGTTGATCCCAACATGATCATCGAGCCAAAGCCCTAGTATATGCAGCCCATAGCAAGCTAAGTGGTAGTAGGGGTGCATCACTTTTTAGAAGCTGCCCTCATAATACTAGAGGTGTCAGGTTTACCCTAGGACCTATTTTGGAGATAGTCGTGGCCACGCTTTTGGGCTATTTTTTATGTGGCATAATAGGTTATGCTAAAGCTTGTGTGCTTTAGTTTGGATGTAAATAGTAGCCTGTATGATGTGGTGACATTATGGATGCATGTGTGTGTGTGTGTGTGTGTGGTGACATTATGGATGCATGTGTGTGTGTGTGTGTGTGTGTGTGTGTGTGTGTGTGTGTGTGTGTGTGTGTGTTCATGCTATCCTATCCTTGTTTAAACAGTTGGCTGATTTGTTTCTGCTTTTGGTTGTGTATAAGTAAACAATAATACGAATGGGTCGGCAACACCTCCTGGGATGTTGCAATTAAATGGCCTAAGTGACTCAAGGGATGCTACAAATCCGAAGAGGGTCGGAGCGTGACACAATGCCAAGTTGAGTGATTAATTTGGTGATGGAAGAGGTAGAGCTCTCAGTAATTATAATATCATCAACATAGATGAGAGTAAATAGAATGTGGTTGATATACGCTAAATGAATAATGAAGAGTCAACAGTGGAAGCCACAAACTTGATAAATAATAGGCATGAACTTAGCCAAGAAAACCAAGCTCTTAGAGCTTGTTTTAGCCCATGTACAGCTTTCCAAAGACAACATGCATGGCTAGGATAACATGAATCAACAAATCCTTAGGGCTACTCATGTGGACTTATTCTTTATGGTGCCATGGAGAAATGCATTCTTGATGTCCAATTTGCATAAAGACCAGTTATATATAATAGCTAAAGAGAGAACAAGTCGAACTATTGTCAGTTTGATATGTGGATTCAAAGTTTCATCATAACCAAGCTAGCCTGTTAAGTAAAGCCCTTCAACGAGGCATGCTTTGTGTCTATCAATGGAGCCATCAGCCTCCGTTTTTAGGCAATAAATCCACTTGCCATTAACCACATTCATGGAAGAGTGATGAAGAACCAATTCCCAAGTGCCATTTTGAATGAGAGAATTAAATTTATTGGACATTGTTTGTTGTTAGTTGGGTATTTGTTTGCAAAGAAGAAAAACCTTTGGTAAATGAATTTTATTTTGTAGACAAGTGACCACTAGATGGGTAGAAGTTGGCGGTTGAAGTTGAGAAGATGGTAGGATCCACATAGAATTGTGGAAGTAGATGATTGTTGAAGTTGTGATGAAGAGTTGCCCATGATATTAGATGGACTTAATGGAATCAATGTGGTAATGGACACCCCCTAAAGATGTGGGGGCTTAATAGTGAAATAACCAAAGCAAACAAGAGTACTTGGCGATTGTATGAACAAGTAACCATATTGTGGTTTAGCAAATCGAAACAAGTGCTCCTCGAAAATCACGTGGCAAGATTCTTATATTTAACCAGTGCTACGATGTAGACAACAATAGCCATAGTGATGAGGAGAATAGCCAACAAAGATACATTGCATTGTTCTATCATCAAGTTTATGGAGAGAATAATGGCGCAAACAAGAGTGGCAAGCACATCAAAAAAACATGCAACTATAAATAATCAAGTTCCTTGCTAAACAATTTTTCATGAGGAGACAATCCACTCAACACTATTTTAGGTATGTGGTTAATCTGAAAGACTACAATGAGGAAAGCATCAATCCAATGTAAACGACGAATAGAAACTCCAGTAAGCAATGTTATTTCAATTTCCACAACATGATGGTGTTTGCACTTAGCCTAACCACTTTGTTCATATGTGCACGGGCATGAGAGACAATGCAGGATGCCATAAAGATGGAGATAAGGATCATATTTCTTAAACTCACCATCTCCATCAATTTGAAGGGCCTTGATCTTACAATTGAAGTATTTTTCCACTTTGGATTTAAATAGCACAAAAGTAGAGAGAGCATCAAATTTCATAGTAAGTGGAAAAAACCATGATAAAGTATTTCCAAAAGAGCATTACAAGTCGTTAATAATCTAGTGAAGAGATGATGATGCGACTTGCCCAAGTGACATGATTCACAGAAACTAGATGAGGAAGAAGGAGATATCAGCAAACCATATGGGCAATCGGATGACTCAAGCGCTCATGCCAAACAGAGTAGAAACTCGTTCACCAATGATGTAGGATGGAGCTGGTGATAATTTATTCGACTACAAAAGGACTTTATTGGTGGTATGTACGTTATTAAGATAATAAAGTTCATTCTTATTTTGGCCTTTGAGTAGGAAGTTCCCCAAGGATCGATCCTCAACACAACAAAAAGTAGGATGAATTTCAAATATCACATCATTGTCTTTGGTAAAGTGAGAAACATATAATGGATTCTTCTTTATAGATGGAACATGATAAATAGTATGTAATTTAAAAGAACTAATAGGAGAATATAAAATGAAAGAACCGATATGTGATATTTGCTAGTGCATGAATAGTAGGTCAAATGACTCACTAGTTGAAGAAGCTACATTGCTGATGGAGAGCCAATATTGGCTTTATAGCCAGGACTAAATCACTACTAGCATTGGAGAGCTAAGTGACCTGTACAATCGTAAACCTAACAAATGTTTTGAGAATGAGAGTAAGCCCCATCATAAAAATTGCCACCATAACCGCAGCCACATCCTTGACCATTAGAGGGAGTATTCAGGGCATCATATGATTTGACTATAGCATTCACAAGTAGAGAAGACTCCATTGGAGATTTGGTGGTGCGATTTGAAGAATAACTTCTTGACTGTAAAGAAGGCCGTAGAACCCATCAAAAGTTAGTGGATCAAGATGAGATGTGACTAAGGTAACAAATGCATCATACTCTGAAGTCAAGCCATTGAGGATGCTGAGAACTAATTGGAAATCAGAGATTGAATGAATAGCTGCAGAAAGTTGATCCACAATTTCTTGACTTTTTTAACAAAGGCTTCCATGGAATTGAGATTGAGGAGCATAAAGTTTGTCAAGTGAAATCCAAACATCATGAAAAGTCTCAAGATTGATAATGCGTGAGAAAATTGATTCGATAAGAGTGGAGAGGATGCAACAAAGGATTAACTAATAATGATAATGCCTTGTAGTATAATCCAAGTTGTTGGTCATAGTTGTGGCATCCCAAAATTCATAATGACCTCTAGTTACATTAAAGTCTATGAATAGGTGATGGAAGTACCATCAAGTTATTTTATGGCCATTTAATCCATAATTTATAATAAGATTTATGGCCAAGCTTTTAAGGGATAATTATGTGATAGGAAAGAAAATCCTATCATTGGCCATGTGTTTTATAAATTGGGATTTATGGAATTATGATTTCAAGATTTTGGCCATGTGGAATTTAGTAATTAAATTCTTAAAAGAAATAATTAAAGATGAATAATTGAAAGGTGAAATGAGGATTTAAATTAGGTTTGGGCCTTAAGCCCAAAAGGTGGTTTTTAATGGGCCAAGTTGGCCGGCCCAATAGAGGCCCAAAAAGGAGTGGTCGACCAGCCCATTTGATGGCCCAAGGTTGGCCCAAGAAGAAGGCCCATTAACCTTGCATGTCATCCAACACTTGTCCTCTCCTTGTTGCCACTTGTTCTCCTCATGAGAACACTTGTCCCTCATGCAAACCTAGAATGCATGCAATATAAAAGGGAAGGAAAGGAGAGAGAATGGCTGGTTAGCCATTCGGCCAAGTGAGGGAGAGAGAGAGAGAATCGTGCGAGAGAGAGAGGAAGCCGAGAGGGAGAGAAAGGAGCCCGTTCGCCACCGTGTGCCGCCGTGTTCGCCGCCCGCACGCCGTTCGTCCGTCGCCGGTGTGCCGCCGTTCGTGTGGTCTAGAGGCAAGTGGAGTCCTATAACTTCTCTTGCATGTGTGTATATGGTTTGCATGTTCGATTTTAGGTGTTATTTGTGAGAAATACCGAGGTAAGGGTTGGTTGTTTTCAAGCCGTGTGACTGTTCTTGCTCGGGTTGTGTGAGTCCGAAACTTGTTTGAGCTTTCATGTGTGTTTGGAGTCCGATTATGGCTTCGGTGTCTTCATTAAAGTTGTATCTAACATCTTGTACTATAACATACTGAAATTTCGTGAAAAATGATGGAGATTTGAGGGGTTAAAGCCTTGTTATACGGAGACCCCAGATCTGTGATGTTTTCACTGACCTCTTGTTGGATTCTTGGTTGCATGTTGATTTGTGATGAAAATCTGACTTCAGTGTCTTCATGAAAGTTGTAGGTAACATCTTAAAATACAACATAATCAAATTTGAAGAGAAATTAACAAGTATAGCCTAGTAAATCGGCTAGATATTGGAGATGATGATTCTGGTGATGTGTTCCGAGACACCCGAGACTTGATGGACTTAAATGGTGACCATAATTTGGTTATTTGACCTAGATCTCTTCATGAAACTTGTAAAGGACACCTTGATACATGACATATCCGAATTTCAGAGGAAACGAAAGAGAATAGATGGGTGAAATATTAATATTTCGGAGATGTGTATTCTGGACGATGCTGTAGTGGTTCTAGAAGCTTCGTGAGGTCGTGTAAAATAATTTAAAAATAATCTGGCTTGGAGTTCTTCATGAAAGTTGTGCGAAAATGTCTTGTATATTACCCTGTAAAATTTCGTAATTTTTGGAGGCCGAATGGATATTTTAATTGAATTTATTCGGAAACTGTGCGTTTGGTTTAAATCCGAGAATCATAGGATGTTTTGCGAAAATTATGGGATTTGGTAAAAAAAAAAAAATTATATTGGCCATGAATTTTGCAAGTAAATATCATCCTATGGGTTTGTTTAATAATTTCTTGGATTTATGTAATTTTGGGAATTTATTGATATTAAATAATAAAATAAATAATAATAATAATAATAATAATAATAATAATAATAATAATATAAAATGGATTTTTATTTGGCCATGGATTCAATTCTATTTGTGTGGCATATGTGTGATGAGGTCTTTGCACATGTATTGGATTGAGATGTATATGTGATAAAGTCTTGGTATGCGTACGACATGGTCCTTGTACATGTATTGAATTGAGATATGTATGGGATAAAGTTTTGGCATGTGTATGACATATGAATTGAGATGCAAGTGTGAATTCCATGTCAAGTGTGATTTGTTTGATACCATGCCAATTGCCATGTTAAATTGAGATAAAGAAATGGTATATGTGGATGATGGTAAATGAGGAAGTGGTTGTGGTGGATGATGATGCTCGGTGGCCTAGTGGCGTAATTCCGGAGATTCCCCGGGAGTGTCGAGATGCCCGGTGGTATACGGTACGTAATTCCAGGGGAGGCCTGGTGGTATGTCGATACATAATTCCGGAAGCCTTGTCAGAGGTCATTGCCCGAAAGGATTGCCTCGCGATGCCAGGATTTGGGTGCGGAATGCCTGGCTAGAAGGGTAAAGGCCAGAAGCCCTATCGGAGGTTTATGCCTGAAGAGAATGCCTCGTGATGCTAGTTGAGATGCAAGATGCCCGGAATGTGGGGGGCCGGAAGCCCGGTGGCCATGGGATGGCTGGAATGCTGGGAACCCTGTCGGAGGTCTTTGCCCGAAGGGATGATGAAATTGATGATATGAGAAATGGGTGATATGGTGATCAAACTTAAAGATAAAAGATGAAAAATGAACCCATGATATGATATGCATGATGATGATGATGATGATGATGATGATGATGATGATGATGATGATGATGATATGTGATGTGATATGATGATCACCCACGATATGATATGCATGATGATATGCATGATGATGATGATGATAATATGTGATGTGATATGATGATCACCTATGATATGATATGCATGATGATGATGATGATGATGATGATGATGATGATGATGATGATGATGATGATGATGATATGTGATGTGATGTGATGATCACCCATGATATGATATGCATGATATGCGTGATGATATGCAATGGTGATGATAATGATAATGATATATGATATGGCATGTGTATTGTGATGATGTCATGATGATGATGACATGTATGATGTAATGATGCCATAATGATGATGATGATGATATAATGATGCCATGATGATGATGACATGTATGGTACGATGATGATATACATGTATGTGTCATAAATTGATATGATGATGCATGATAGTATGCGCATGGCTTCAAGGTAAGAAATGCCTACAATGTATGATGATATGCATGATGCATTGAGTTGTTATTGGATTTCCCTATCTGCTGAATAGTTGTACTCACCCCTTTTGGGGAATAACATTTCAGATTAGTAGATAGTTTAAGCGGTTGGATATGACCGCGAGAAGAAAGATAGCAAAGGAGAGAACCTTTGGACGCCGACACTGGTTGATGGACCTTAAGCATACGATTGTGGGAGGAGATGTCAGTCATCTTTTGAATTATAGCCTAGTATAGAAAACTATGGCATTTTGATGTATCGATGAATGATGTCCATCTGGGTTAAGTGAATAAAAGTGTACGGCTTTTACTTATAAATGTTTAGTAGGTGTGCATCGATTTCTGAATGTAGGGAAGGGAATTGTTGGATATGCTTCCGTTACGTAAATTGCACAAGGGACCGTTAATAAAAGATGTAACCCCCCCATGGTTATATGGACCCGCTGCAACTAAAAGTGGTATCAGAGTGACTTGTTATTTGGGAAAGAAAAAAAAAAAAAGCGAACTGTGGTGACCCAAGCGGATCGGGGGCCGTTAAGGGGTGTCACAACCTTTGTTGGTCTGATGGTGATGATATATGATGTGATATGATGATCACCCATGGTATGATATGCATGATGATATGCATGATGATGGTGATGATATGTGATGTGATGTGATGATCACCCATGGTATGATATGCATGATGATATGCATGATAATGGTGATGATATGTGATGTGATGTGATGATCACCCATGGTATGATATGTATGATGATATGCATGATGATGGTGATGATATGTAATGTGATGTGATGATCACCCATGGTATGATATGCATGATGATAAGGCATGGTGATGCATGATAGTATTACGCATGGCTGCAAGATAAGTTATGCCTGCAATGCATGTATGATTTGTATGATGCATCGAGTTGTTATTGGATCCCTTTATCTGCTGAGTTGTTGTACTCACCCATTTTGGGGACCAACATTTCAGATTAGTAGATGGTTTGAACGGTTAGATGTGACCGTGAGGAGGAGGATAACAATGGAAGGAGCTTTTGGACGCTCACACAGATCGATGGACTTAAAGTGTATGACTGTTTGAGGAAATGTCGGTCATCTTTTGGAGTATAGCCGAATATAAAAGACTACGGCATTTTGATGTACCGATTTAATGATGTCCATCTAATTTAAGTAAATAAAAGTGTACGGCTTTTACCTATAAATGTTTAGTTGGTGTGCATCAATTCTGAATGTAGGAAAAGGAATTGTTGGATATGCTTCCGTTATGTAAATTGCGCAAGGGACCGTTAATAATAGATGTAAACCCCCATGGTTATATGGACCCGCTACAATAGAAACGGTATCAGAGTGATATGTTAATAAGGAAAGTGAAAGGTAAGCGAACTATGGCGACCCAAATCGGATCGGGGGCGGTCGAGGGGTGTCACAATAGTATTATCAACAGCAATGATAATGGGTGCCGAACAAGGATATGAGTCATCCACAAACCGAAGATACCCATGAAGACGAAATTTAAAAATAAAAAAAAATAAAAAAAAAAAAACATGCTCACCATAGAAGATAATTGTTACAATCTAGTTTGATTTGGAGAACATTTGATATATTGCTAAGAGCAAATGGTGATTAGGAAGTCACCAACAAGGATGGAGAGTTTGCAGTGGTAGTGGCGATAATGGTGTTGGAGTTAGTAATGATGTTGGAGGATATGGAAGAAGATATTGTAATGGAGAAGATAAATAAGATTAAAAAAATAATTTATTAGCTTTAACACCAGGAAAGAGTATGAATTTGAGTTTGATTGCACATACATACGTGTGGAGATTTATATTATATTTCTAATATGTACAAGAGTAGGAAAATCACAATTGAAATGATTTTACAAAATATAAGAATCTATAATATCAACATAGATTGTTGAAGATTTGCTATCAATGAAATTGGCACAAATTGTGGAAGATTGGCCCTATCAAGAGGATTGGCATAGATTGTGGAAGATTGCTCTATCATGAGAGATTTGCTCTATCATCTATACCTTTCACATCTAGGCGGCATGTTCTATGCTAATTAATCTTCCATCAAGTCAACTTACCCTTAACACCATTTGGTACATAATAGCCTTCATTCTTATCTTCCACCAGGCTGACAAAGTATACTCCATGATGACCTTTTTGAACATTTGTAGGCTAACTCAAGTGGCCAATGACAAAGGCCAATGGCAGTTCTCTCCTTAGCACCACGGGCCCTTTTCGTCTATGAGTATTCTTCCTCTGAGTTGGAGGAAGAAATGGCTTCACATGGAATCTTCCTAGGCAATGCGGGTCTTGGTGGAGTGCTTTGTCCTCAATAAGCACATCCTCGAGATAAAGCATTAACATACATCCCTACTACTTTCAAGTTTGTATACACCAAGGTCCTCTCTCCTCCTCAACAATCTCCTCTATGTTGGGTTGTGGTTTATATTCTCCATCAATACGATAGCATGGGCTCTCAAGCCACAGAGGACTTTTATAGTTTGGACTCATATTATATATTTACTTTTTCTTGTAATTGATGTATGTAACATAAAGGTGCAATATACTAATTATAATGAATTTTTAGATGGATGTAGCCCTAATTTGAGGATGAACCAGATAAAACATTGTATTTTGAATTCTCTTTCTCACTTTTACTTTCTGTCATGGATATATTTTTACCATCAATGTGGAAACGGTATGTCCCAGCGTCAAGATTCGAAACTAAGTGACAAAAGCGTCAGTTATGATCAGGGTAATCTCCTGGGTGCAACAAAAGGGCAGGGTCCCCAGCTAGAAATAGAGGAAGTATGGTGCGACATTTTTAACATGCTGAGATTCTCACCCAATTCTCCAGCCCACCAAACAAAATGGGAAAAGATGGATAATGAAACCCAGAAAGCGAAAAAAATTGTCTAAAACAGCAAGATGCAATGCAACGCCCGAATGAAGGTTACATAAAAGACATATGACATATGTATTCTCTATAATCTTTAAGAAAACGACAAGAAAGCACTACATCCGGCTGCTGATACCATAGATAATTCACAGACAAGCCTCTCTGACCTCGTCCACAACGGCCTTGAGGTTCATGTACGAAGACCCACCTTCCTTCACAGCCTCCCTTGCCAAATCCCTTAATTTCTGGGCGTTCCTTCTCATCTCGTCTCGCTCCTCTCCATCTACCACCATCACCAACTCCAAGCACCTCCTTTTCCCGCCGCCCTCCACCAGGCTGCCTTGCTTGTTCGGGGTCACCTTCACTCCGGTCCTCCACGCATTTGCGATGAGCTTCTTATTTGTCTCTTGATCGCTTCACTAAGGGAATGTCACTACCGGAAATCCACAGCCCAAGCATTCCAACATCAATTAAATTTCAGCACACTTTGCGTTTGTACAGTCCTATTCAAATCAAAGCCGTTGGTTCCTTTCGTCAATGATATCTCCAGTCCAGATCTAGTGCAGAACCTTGGTTACCTTAAATAAAATTTGAGGAACAACTCTCAATGACAGATATTTCATCAAGAGAAAACATTTCAGCGAAACATTCACAATATTTTAAATGGAAATGGAGATGCACAATCGCCAAATTTACGACATTTGCGTCATATTACATCCTAGAGAAAGGGACTTTGTAGTATTATTTGTTTCTATCTCGTTTCATGATCAAGCATATGCCACCAATACGTACTTCATTAAATTTAGTACTTATGCAATTTATCACTCCCTAACTCACTAGTCCTTCCCTTCCCTGCCCCACAATCACAAGTACATGAAAACTCCTCGTATGTCATTATTTACGATCTAACGTCGACATTATCACTATCATCAACTTTACTTTCTCTTTATGTCTTCTTTGCTCTAAAAAAGAAATTATAAAGATTCAGTCTATACAGAAGATTCATGCAATCAATGGTTATGATAGTGTTAATCTGACCATTGTAATAGCTTCTTCTCCCTCTATCCTTCCTTGCGTACCCTCGTATGGGTGTATTTACATTAATCGCTACTCTCTCTCCCCAGGTACGGCTTGGAAAAGGGGCCGCCAAGAATATGTGAGGCACTTTTGTTAATTTGAGCTTTCCCGAAATGTTTGGAAACTGGACTGGGGGTCCATCACTTAGGCAAATGTAGAAAAATGAACTGGCAGTCCATCAATTATGCACAGCAGTTACTAAATGGAGTCAGTTCATTACTAAATGGGCTCCAAGATCCTTTTCACCCAAAGAAAAAATAGAGTTCATCCATCCCATCTGAATCATATGTCAAAGTATGTTATTTTTTAATGAAGTTTTTTTCATCGTCTAAGTGCTATGCTAATATATCCACAACTATGACAGTCGTTATTTACCATGCTAAAAGAGCAACGTTGTCATTATTAATTTTTTTTATCTTATTTTGCATTCACATTAATTGGGATTAGTTGAAAACTTAGCAATTCGATCCTCCCCTATCTCTCTCCATCTCACTTTTTGTCATTGTTTGCGGTCAAAAAGGCTACTCTCTCCCGGGCTGATTCTAGGGCTTTATCTGGTCAAGGATGATGGTCCTCAGTCCAAGACTTCAGACCTCCATTCTAAAGTCCATGACGGCAGGGCCCGACAATATTCGGTGGAAAAGGAAGACTAGATTAGGAAAGAGAATGAGAATGTGCTCACTTTTAGGGTCAAGTGATATAATGATGAAGGCCCATAATTAGGTAATTGTGCACAAAGAGAAAATGGGTAGTTATGAATGGCTGTGTGAGAACGAGATAAAGAAAGAGTAATTTAGAAAGTGTAAAAGTAAGAAGAGAGAGAGAGAGAGAGAGAGAGAGAGAGAGAGAAGTGGGTGCTTACTTATGAAATGAGTGAATACGAGAGAAAGAAAGGAAGGGTTATTTAAAAATAAGACAACAGAAAAGTATTTTGGCTTATTTATATAGAGATTAATTAGTAGGGTTCATGTGGATTGTGTTTTTTATATAAAAAAAAAAATTGTACAAGAAACGATATAATAAAAATTTAAAAAAAAAAAATTGACATTGGAGCGAGACATGTACGATGCTCCAAGTGAGGCCTCAAGTAGGCGGCTGGACAACATAGACAATTTCAGAACTAAGCCACTATTGTTTGTTCTTTGGAGGTTGTTTTATAATCGAATTACCTCATCGTAAAACACGACTTAAACCGATCAATCCATTAAAATGAGGAGGCTCGACAATTTCCAAATATATCCAGACTTCGAAGCAAAACATGGCCGTATAATTTGGCTTTGAAATTTGGAAGGTTATCAACATTTTGACCGGCAGCGCCGGCGGGGGATGATGCAAATGTTGAGAACAAAAGGGGGGGACAAACAAGGAAGTGCAGAATCACGATAACAATACTATATTTTGTATTCAGAATTCTGATTAAAGACACCAAAGTGCTATGATGTTCTTATAGTCACGAAGAGTTGGCTCAATAGACAAATGCTTCATTCCGTGTTCAAAATCTCCACATCAACTCAACTTACGACATCAACTCAACTTACGACCTTGCATCATCTCAACACCTTGTAGAAAGAGCCTTATTCAATTTGTGTAGATGGCATGATTTAGATGCATTCATAGGGATTTATCAAGTTGAAGATTCGACTTCCTATGTTGTTTAAAAGGAAAGTTATTTACTATTTTGTTAAGCCCTGAAATTAAAGGGGAAGAATCAAGTCTGACAATAAGGAGTTCAATGCTAGTCAAGCCCTGAAATAATCGGCTATTATTTTTTCATCCAATCAAGATCAAGTTTTAACATCTGAGAGAGCTGGGAATAAGCCAAGTATTTTATAGGTGTTTGAATTGGTACCTGTGGCTTATTTTCTTTTGTTTTCATTCACTTTTCTTTGTATTTCTTTTAGTTACGCATGGGGTACTGTCGAAATGATAGGTCTACACCAAACGGCTTCCATGTCAATGTGCCATCTAAATATTGATTAAATTTTGATCCAAGGGCATTAATTGCCAAAGAAAAAGGTTCCATAAGAGTTCAATGACCCGTATATAAATTTGACCAAAGTTCATAATGAAATATAGATTTTTTTTTTTTTGTGACCCAGGGAACCCTCGCACGGCCGGCAGCTGGAGGGTTTGCAGCCGGAGAGTAAACCCTGGGAAGGCACGTAGGAAACCACCACCCACACATCCCGGGCAAAGCACCACACAGCACTTCAGCACGTAGGAAACCACCACCCACACACCCCAGGCAAAGCACCACACAGCACTTCAGCTTTGCTACTTCGCAGGGGCTTCGAACCTAGTTCTCCTTGGTGGAGAACACAAGCTCTACCCTCTACGTTGCAACGATGGGTGGTATGAAATATAGATATTAATATGCATTATCTCAAAGATTGAAGGTCCGTCCCTCCCTCCCTAATTTCTCTCAAAGTATGAGAAAGGTGCGGCAATTTCACCGCAATTTAGTTTGTTTTCTTAGTTTAACTTGAGTCACTGTTATCTTCTTGTTCTCACTTTTTAAGATTCTAGAATAGGATGAGAATTTCAACTAACTCATAAAGTCAAGTTCATCCTCGAAGGATTGCAGCACATATTGTCATCTTTTTTCTCGTCCAAATTGGCTCTACAAAATTCAAAACCCAACTTGTCGGGTGAACTTGGTAAAGATCCCGACAGCTCGATTGACTTGGCTACAGCCAGTTCCAAGGGCAAAATTCGAATAAGCAAGCTTGAAAATGCAAACTCCATAAAAAAAACTCAAGTCACCCTCATCTTTCGGCCTAACCCCCAAAATGTTCATGTATATGACTTAAACCCATCAAAGTGAGTTAGAAATTCATTTCTTAACCTATATGAACATTAAAAAAGTTATAAATGGAAGTGTTGTTTGATATAATTTGTTGTACTTACCAAAAAAAAAAAGTTATAAATGAGTTAGTTATATAGAGTAAAATTATAAATGGATTTAAACATAATATGAGTGTCAAATGAGGTATGAATTGGACAAACTCATTTATATGATTCTTTATTCAGTTTATCTCACATTCACTCGATCCCGTGGTCGCTTAGTCCTTACTCCCACTTTAGTTAGGTTATTGAGTTTTCGTATATTAAATTTTAATGTAGAAGTGTTTTATCAATATTGATTGAAGTCGGATATGAATGGGATTAAAATAAATTAACTTGGTATATTTGATTATTTGAGTCTAATTATTTATAATTGGGTCCGATCTAGGCGTGTGACAGGTCTAACATGAGTAAATGGCGTGGTCAACAAAAACAGGTCCAAATCTTGGAACACGACCGATCCCGCGCCATGTGCCGGAAGCCTCGATTTCAATTGCGTGCGAAAAGGGAGAGTTCCCGGGGGAGAATCTTCGGTCGTGCAAAACACAAGCGAAAAGGAAACTTCGAACCGAAAGCCAATAGGAAAAGGGCGGGGCCCACTGGGATTTTATACTTTAGGAAAAGCGACCCCGTCACATCGCTCTCTCCCCTATCCGCGCCGTCCGGCGCTCGAATCCAACATGCAAGCTAAGTCACAGCTGTCCGCAGTTACCGTGTACGGGGCGGGGACCAGTCCCTTAACGCTAGCGCACATGCTTAAACATTCTCTTGCAAATATCAACAATAAAAAAATCACTGCAGAAAATACATATTATATATATATATATATATATATATATATATATATATCTCGTATATAATGATAACTATGTCTTTTTCCCCTAAAATAATTGCTGTAATTGGCGATGAAATAATATCATACCTTTTTTATGGATGAGCCAAATGAGGAAATTGCTATGACTAGGCAACACTTCTCGTCGAAGTTTCTTGTTTTATTCTTCCCCTCTAGGAGGAATCACCCTTGGAGGCATAGCAATATATTTCTAGGGATAATTCCATAAACCATCTATCAATCTTGTCGTTCCCAAGCTTGTAATTTGTTCAATATAATCCATAACTCTTAGCCCAATAAGTAATATCGTCGCTAAAATTTGAATTTATTTAGTGTAATCCTTCAATTTTACCATAATATTGAGCACTTTCATATAATATATGGAGTAAATTAAATATATACTAAAAGTTTAGAAACCACTTAAAATAAATTAAAAATTTAGAGACGGCATTATATGTAAATCAAAGTTGAATGATCATATTAAACGAATTAAAAATTTATAATTCAATGAAAATATTACACATTTGGTCAAAACTTAAGGCCACTCGTGTCACCTTATATTTTACAAGGGCAATAATAAATGTTAATTTTTTTTTTTTTTTGCAATTTCAACCTATATTTATTGGATCACATTTATCACTCATACATGTTGAAAAGTAGTGAATTTCTCATTTCTTAAGGATTTCCTTACTTTATATTCACGTATTATGTCAGTGCACTACAATTGAGATTGAAATTACCATTTCAAAATATTTAAAAATTTATAATAAAAAAATTGGTTCCTCGTCTTTTCTTATTTACTTTTGGAGACATCGAGTCTTTTTGTAATTTTCCAATATTAGAGACGGTCAATCCACCCAATGGAAAAGACTATGCCTGAAAAACTCAATAGACTAAAAGAAAAAACTTCAAGAAAAATATCAAATAATCTCCTTTCACGATAACCCTTGCTCAAGATTTTGCAAAATATTGCTAAGACGCTTGAGCGTGCAACACGTGCTTACTAGTTACGTTGGTCTCATTTAACTTATGAATATGTTATTCTTTCAAAATCACATCAAAGAACGCAACTGGAACGCGTCCTGCCTTTTATAAATAGGTAAATCGAACATGGGTCACATTACTCGTTTACTTAAATGGGTCAAACTAGGTGAAACCGATTTTTTTTAAGCTTTCACACATCTTGACTAGTTCACCTCTTTAGGGGTGTGTTCCCACACATCGATATAGTGTATTCCGGATTTTATGAGTTATACGAGTCAATTTCGAGCTATATGAATCGAAAGTGATCATGACCTAATTAATGATCATATCGAAATAGATTGGTATGGTTATCACACAAGCACAATTAAGATTAATCCATGAACCTGCTACTTTCATGTCATGTTGGAATCACATTGATCAAAAATTGTAATCAGGCAATTTCTCCATAGAAGTAGAGATCTATTTGTTCCTTCTATTTCTCTAAGTGATTAAAAATATGATTTGAGGAATGAGGCAACCAGAAGAAAAATTAATGTAAAAATTACTACATTTGGTTACATTGAAATTGGAATATATATATCTATATATATATATATATATATTGTGATTTAGACTTTTAATTGCTATATATAATAGAAACTTAGGTATCATATCAAAGTTTTTTAATAAAAAGTTACAAAATCCCAGGCTTATTAATGGTGGGGCTTCCTTTCCCATTCCAACGGTTTTATTCTTGATATATACAAATTTCCATTGCGCAATTTTAAAATATGTTTTGCTAAACATAGCAATCCATAGCATTTCATTGTGATAAGAAATATTCAAAAGAGAGAAATATAGAAAGTTTATATATGGTATATATATCAGTATATATGAACAATCCTAAAATATGCAAAAAATAAATAAATAAATAAATAAATAAGAAGAAGAAGAAATATTCTACTTATCTCTTACCCTAAAAATATATCTCTAATATGTCGCAACATAGCAAAATTACAAACACAATTACGACAAATTGACACTGCTTTCTCTCACTTTAAAATTAAAAAAAAAAAAACAAAGTAAGGCTTATAATGCTTAACAATTATTGTGCAAATTGAGCTTTTTTTTTTATACATAATCACATCACATCATTTGGAATAAAATTTATGTTTGATGTTCTTCCCGTCGGGTTGGATTTAAATTATGAATCTTTTATATATGGTCAAATTAATTATCTGATTTTTATTTTTTCTTTTTTTTGTGGGAAGGTTCCAATTTTTATTTTCATTTTTGTGAGTTAATACCCCAATAAAATATAAACCGATACAATCATGACAAATTTATCTAAAATTAATTTTTTACTCATTATAAATCCCAAACTAATACATCTATTATACATTTACCAGAAATAATAAACTCCAACCGGTAACTTTGTCATAAATTTATCATTAGTTAATTTCCATTAAATTAAATTAATACCATGGAAAATAAAAAATTTATACACTTGTGATAAATATAAAGTAAATTTGGTACGTCCAATTTAGCAATACTACAGATATATTAATTTAGGATTTTTTGTAATCAAAAAATTAATTTTGGATAAAATTATCACAAGTATATCAAATTTAGGTTATTGTTGATTAACTTATTTTTTTAATTTTTTTTATTTGGTCTGAACTTTAAACCAATTTAAAATTAAAAAATACGATTTAAAAAAAGAAAGAAAGAAAAACGCGGAAAGGACCAGCACCTCTCCCTCGCGTCCTTCTCACGGTTTGCTGCGACAGCGCCTGTTCATAAGACCTGCTTCTCACTTCCTCTGCCTCGGCACTCGCCTCTTTCTCCTCCCTTCTCTCTCTCTCTCTCTCTCTCTCTCTCTCTCTAGACCCACATCAACGCCGTCGACAATGGCCGCCGGCGCCGGGCGCCTCCGCTCTCCGGGCCCCTCCCTACTCCTCCTCTTCCTCCTCCTCTCCCTCGCCGCCTCCGCCGCCACCGCCGACGACTCCGCCGTCATGGCCGAGATCCTCGCCGCCCTCAAGCCGTCGGGCTGGTCCTCGGGCCAGACCTACTGCAAGTGGACAGGCGTCAGCTGCGACTCCTCCTCCCGGGTCACCGTCATAAAGCTCTCTTCCGCCTCCCTCTCCGGCGTCCTCCCCTCGGATCTTTCCTCCCTCTCCCAGCTGCAGAGCCTCTCCCTCCAGAGCAACTCCCTCTCCGGCGCCGTCCCTTCCTTCGCCGGCCTCGCCTCCCTCCAGTCCATCTACCTCGACGGCAACAACTTCACCTCCATCACCTCCGGCGCCTTCCAGGGCCTCACCAGCCTCCAGACCCTCAGCCTCAGCGAAAATCATAACCTCCCCTCCTGGCAGATCCCGGCGGAGCTCAACGCCTCGACGTCCCTGACTGTCCTCTACGCCGACAACACCAACATCACCGGCACGATCCCTGACTTCCTCGGAACCCTCCCTAGCCTGACGAGTCTGAGGCTCTCCTACAACAACCTCACCGGGCCCCTCCCCTCCTCCTTCGGCACTTCATCGATCCAGAACCTCTGGATCAACAACCAGGCGGTGGGGCTTTCCGGCGGCATCAGCGTGTTGGCCGGGATGACCCAGCTGACCCAGGTCTGGCTCCAGAACAATCAGTTCACAGGTCCGATCCCCGATCTCTCGCAATGCACTAATTTGTTCGATCTCCAGCTTAGGGACAACCAGTTCACTGGGGTTGTGCCCGCCTCGCTGTGGGCACTCCCCAGCTTGAAGAATGTGTCCTTGGATAACAATAAGTTGCAGGGTCCCGTCCCTAGTAATAGCAGTGGAATTCGCGTTACCTATGAGGGTAATAGCTTTTGCAACAGTGCGCCGGGCCCTTGCGACCCACAGGTTACTACGTTGCTTGAGGTGGCCGGTGCGTTGGGGTATCCGATCACTCTGGCGGATTCTTGGACTGGGAATGATGCTTGCCAGGGCGGCTGGAGTGCCATTTCTTGCCAGGAGAAGAATGTGACCTCTGTTACTTTCTCGAAGCGGGGGTTTAGTGGGACCATCTCGCCTGCATTTGCGAATCTCACCTTGCTCCGCACGTTGCTGTTGAACGATAATAATCTTACTGGATCTATTCCGGAAAGCTTGACTACGCTGACTCAGCTTCAGGTTCTTGATGTGTCGAACAATAATCTCACTGGGTTGATACCGGTTTTCCCAGCCTCAGTGAAGTTGACTACTACTGGTAATCCGTTAATTGGTAAAACGGACACTGGTGGCGGAGGCAGTGGTGGTTCAGGGACGAATTCAACTGATTCATCTGGATCGTCAAATGGCTCTTCACTTTCAGGTGGTGTAATTGCTGCTGTTGTCGTAGGCGTCCTTATTTTCATTGGGGTGGTGTTGTTTGTCTTGTACAAATTCTGTTACGTCAACCGACGACACGGGAAATTTAATAGGGTAGACAATCCGGAAATCGGGATGGAAGTAGCTAAGAACGGGGCCGGGAATGGTGTGAATGGTCATGGTGGGCTTCCAAGTGAATTGCATAGCCAAAGCAGTGGGGACCATAGTGATTTCCCTGTTTTTGAAGGAGGAAATGTTGCAATTTCAATTCAAGTCCTTAGACAAGTGACTCATAATTTTAGTGAAGAGAACATTTTAGGAAGAGGTGGTTTTGGTGTTGTTTACAAAGGGGAGTTGCATGATGGCACAAAAATTGCTGTTAAAAGAATGGAATCTGGGGCAATGGGCACGAAGGGAATGAATGAATTCCAAGCTGAGATTTCAGTACTTACAAAAGTGAGGCATAGGCATTTAGTCGCGCTTTTAGGGTATTGTATCAATGGTGATGAAAGGCTTTTAGTGTATGAATATATGCCACAGGGGACTCTCACGCAACATTTGTTTGAGTGGCAAGAGAAGGGGTATGCACCTCTGACTTGGAAGCAAAGGGTGACCATTGCTTTGGATGTTGCTAGAGGAGTGGAATACCTGCACAGTTTAGCCCAACAAAGTTTTATCCATAGGGATTTGAAGCCATCGAACATACTGCTGGGAGATGACATGAGAGCCAAAGTTGCTGACTTTGGTTTGGTTAAAAATGCTCCTGATGGGAAGTATTCCGTGGAGACACGTTTGGCTGGAACTTTTGGGTATTTAGCTCCTGAGTATGCAGGTAAATTGATCTCTATTGTTTCTTTCATCGAGATTACATAAGTGTGATACCTTGAGTAGTTAAAATGGATAGTAGTTTTGCAGACGAGCTAGTAGACTTTAGATCTATGTTTTTACCTTGCTGCAGTTGGATGTTTTGTTCAGATTGAGCCTTATAATGGTTATATTGATCAGCTAGCATTAATTAACTCAAAGATCACAAGAGCATGATTGCTGTTCAATTATCTAACTCATCAATTTAATTGCTCTGATCTTCTCTAGGGGGGGATAGTGAAATCACCTGACTACAAACTGTTGATTAGAAGCCAAGGGTGACTTATTTATGTTACCCATTCTTGGAGTGCTTTTATCCTCTCTTAACATGAAATCTGAGCATAGGCTTTTATTTTTCCTTGTTGATGAAATTGCATTGAACTTTGTATGGGTCTTATTCTGTCTGTACAGCCACTGGAAGGGTAACTACAAAGGTCGATGTTTACGCATTTGGTGTTGTCTTGATGGAGATCATTACTGGTAGAAAAGCATTAGACGACACCATGCCAGATGAGAGGGCGCACTTGGTCACTTGGTTCCGTAGAGTTCTGATTAACAAGGAAAACATCCCAAAAGCTATTGACCAGACTCTTGACCCCGATGAAGAAACCTTAGAGAGCATAATCAAAGTTGCTGAGCTGGCTGGTCATTGCACTGCTCGGGAACCGTTCCAGAGACCAGACATGGGCCATGCGGTCAATATTTTGGGTCCCACCGTGGAGCAATGGAAACCAACTAGCCATGATGAAGAAGAAAGCTCTGGTATCAACCTCCACATGAGCCTTCCTCAAGCCTTGCAAAGATGGCAAGCTGACGAAGGCACTTCCTCCATGTTCAACACTATGTCCTTCTCCAATACGCAGTCTAGCATTCCGCCGAAACCTTTGACGTTTCCAGACTCGTTCAGTTCAACTGATTGCCGGTGAGGAAAGTAATGGGAAAGAATTTGGTCTGGTTGGCCATGTAAAGTATTTGATGAAGTGGGTTGCCAGTGGATAGAGACATCAAGATGCTCTCATGAAAAGTCGCTTCAAGGCTGTTGAAATTAGACACTGCAGCTGGCTGTATGAGCTAGTGGTCATGATTGGTACAGTGCAATTTTGCTTCGATAAGTGTATGTTTTCCTTCCAATCCTGAGTCGATACAAGTTCGCCACTTCTCCCCCTTCCCGCCCTTTTTGTATATGATCTCCTGTTTTTTCATTCTTGGATTCTTTGAGGAAATGATTGACTTGTGGATGCTTATCAGAGAAAGCGATATTAAATTTGCCTGAAATTGTGTTCCCACACTCAATATTTCTTGCTCTTGTCACAAAACATGAATAATTGCTGCACCAGTTCTTCCCTCGGTGCATCACCTTGTGTCGATATCATTCCTCAGAGTGTGTCATAGAGAGCATGCTGTTCATTGGATTCTGCAACTTGCAAGGAAGATGTGTAAAGCTGCTTTGGACGTTTGTATTTTTTTCTGGCCAGATGGCTGTTTTGGACTTGCAGAAGCCGGAAATCTTTAGATAAAGGGTTACGTACGGAGATTGAGGATGAGCTGGAGGAGAGAGAGAGAGAGAGAGAGGGAGAGAGGAGTATCTTTCCCAACATTGTTTTTAAATTGGGATTTGGTGGGGCTAAGGGTATGAGTCATCGCAGCACATGATAGCTGGAAAGAGCTTGAGTAGAAAGTTTATGTGTTTAGCATGCATCAAAGGTGGGCCTTTATTTGACTTTGCAGGGTTCACATGCTGTGGAGACCTTCTAAGCATCGCTTCTTTGTTTATTGTTTGGCGAGGAAGTTACGGTCTAGATGATCCGAAAGCTCGCCTTGAATCGTGGAAGCGACTTTGTCTAGGAGAGAGAAGCTGGTTCCAGATAACACTTAAAAACGGTAGTGTGAAAAGGGTTTTGTTAAAGAGTACTTTCAGACACGTTGATCTTTATCTATTCCTCTTTCTTGACATGCTGCGTCTTAAAGTTGTGATTGAATTTATACATACACTTGTACTTTTTCATGTAAAAGGATGTCTGAATAGACTGCAAGTTTCTACTAATTCCATTAGTGTGGTTTTATGTTGTTCCCTTTACATCTGTTTCCACGAGTAAATAGACGTAGTTTTGAATGAAAGAATGTGGAACCCTATCCTTCCCCATCTGGGTCAGTTTCTTCCTAATCACACTGCCCTTTCAGCTTTATAAATATGAGAGCAGTAAAGAACGAGACTATAAAACTTGAAAAGTTTTGAAGTACGTAGCATTCTAAGGATTATTTAAACTCTCAAATCAAGACTTCATTCAATTTTTTTCTTTAAATTTCTCGATGCCGATTAGTTTCTTTCTTCATGCTGCTTCATTTCCCCTTCATTAAGGAGTTTCAACCAAAAGGAGCCTGTTTGCAGTCGTTTCTTGGAAGCAAAAACTTATGTATACTTTCCAGCCAGAATTAGAAGGAAGAAAATAAGATCATTTAAGTTGGCATAAATTGTTTAAATTACTTGCATAGGTTCTAATGGCATCAATCATTGATAGCAATACGTAAACATTGTTAAAGGATTATGAGAAAATGACACCACAAATATCATTGATAGCAATACGTAAACTTTCATGTGATGCTCATTTGAGAGTCATAACATTTTTTTTTTCAATCACTTAAGTATCATAATTTAGATATAATGCTCGCTTGAATGTTGTATTTTTCTTTTTCGTTCACTTGAGTGATATTTAACATTTTTAATTGATTATTTGACTATCATAACTTTTTATAAGCTCACCAGAAATGCTATGCCATATCGGATTTCTAGCATTCCAGTGAATATTTTCAAAAAGTTTTGATACTTACAGTATTTAAGTAATCATTTTCTCGAAGTCATAGAACTCAAGTGGTCAAAGAAAGTTATGGCACTAAAGTGGGTGTTATGCGAAAATTATAATACTACCGATTTCCTTACGCTGAAGATTAGTTCTGTTCTGAATTAAATAAAAGGCAAACTTTATATGTCAATAACTAAAAGATAAACAAGAACATCCTTGAAGTGTACGAATTGAAGATCTTGAGGCACCGTATCCCCCCGACCATCAGCCAAGGCTTGTTCTCTAGAAGATGACAATGCTTTCACGACAAAGACATTGCTTTCGTGTGCTGGAAAAGATCCAGCTGGTATTATGTTGAGCTGTCCAAGTGGCCCTCCAAATCGCAGTGGTTCGATCCCCTCAACGCGCATAAGACAAACTGGAAATTGTTTACTATTCGTCTCCAAAAGAGCCAAGTGGTTCCATACTATTCTTTGAGCCAGCCTTAACCTCATGTCCATTCGATGGTAGCCACGAAACAGAGCGCGGAAAAAAACAAAAACATAGGTCGGTCTGTTTCGCTGGAAAATGAACTTATTGAAAAAAGATACTGCTTTCAAGAAGAACATTTTGATTTTTCCAATGTTTGATGGTCTTTAGCGAATGTATGAAGTATACTTTTCAGGAAACGACCTAAGTACAGTCTCAAGAACCCGGTGTGGGAATTGAGTCTAGGGTTTGAGACGCGTGACCTCGGGCTATGGGGTGGGGACCTGGAATCAGGCTGTTGGCATTCCCAATTTGCGTGTACTCCACTCTAGGGCTAAGTGGGGACCCGAATGTTGATGTCTTGGGTCACATGTCCATCATGCTAGCAATTATTTGAAAAATTGGTTCGATATGAATCGAAATGAACAAATACAACAAATAATTCAAAGTTAAGTGCGTTGGACAATTTCAATTATAACTGTAAAGTTGACTAAAATTTTGGTCGTCACCCAATGGAATTTGCTCAGCGCTGAAATATTACTTTTGCGACCACTAGTGCACACTCGATTTCTTCGAATAGAGCTATTTGATAAACCAAAGTTATAAATGCTTCTCCTGAGGCCTCCTTTGGGAAATTCACAATGTTCACTCGAATTCCCCAGAAGCCTTCCTTTCATTATTTAAACCGAAAGCGGGCTCTCCTCATCCGACACAATAATAAACTTTTGACATGTCGCACATGCACTTGAATGATTAAACTAGTAGGATTGCCGGTAGAAGTTGAATGGCAAGTACAAAATGAGAAAATAACATAAATAATTTTCTAAAACTATGACCTAATGTGAGATATTATATTTAGACTTTTAATTTGTTCAATATAATGGTCCCCGAACTATTGGTAACAAATCGGACATTATTTGATGACGTGGATTATTATATACTGAGTTGGATTTTTAGAAATGATAAGTCGACATGTCTATCTTTTTATCTATCAAATTTAGAGAAGGTAAAAAAATTCGGGTGTTAACATATCTATGATCATTTGATGACATGAGTTATTTATATCCTGATTTGAGATGAATATTTTACGTAGATAATTCACATGTAACTTTTTGTTGTTGTTGTCTACAAGTCAAATTCAACGTATTGGTAGCTACATTAATAGATTTCTTTACCTTGAATCTTATAGTTTAAGAGCTATATTTAACATTTACAAATAATTCAGGGATTACATTGAATAAATAAACAATTTAGGAACGGCATTGCACATTGTACCAATAATTTAATGACCATTTATGTCATATTTCCTACCAAATAGAAATGTTAAAGACTCTGTAATGTTTTAATATATCCAATGTAATTTTGTTCAAAAATGGAGAGGAAAATGACATTACAAGTGTTGTGATTTTCATATAGTGCTCATTTGAGTGTTATATAACTTTTCAATTGATTACTTAAATGTTATAACTTATTTTTCAATTCCTTGAATGCTATATAAGTTTTCCATTGATCACTTAAATGTCATAACTTCTTAAAAACATTTATAGTAAGTGCCATACCACATCAAATTTTCAACATTTAGGTAAATGTTTTTAAAAAAATTATAGTACTCAAGTAATCAATTGAAAGTTATGACACTCAAATAAACTTTTTTGAAGTAATGACAATAAAAGTAAAAAAAAGTTTTGATACTTAAGTGGGCATTGTACATCCACTAAGCACACGGTTTAGTAGTAAGAAAATCAAGTGAGGTGGGAAAGTTTAGTTTATAAATAAGCAGAGTAAAAGTTTGAGAAAGAGGGGAAAAAAAAGTGAATGCCATGCGAATATTATAACACGTACGGTGTTCTACTCCTAATAAATGAGCTATTGAATAAAAGGGAATTTGTTGGTGGACTGTGCGTGAAAAACCCTAGTTAAGGTTTGCAGCCTAGTTAGTGGTAGGTCGGGAAACTTAAGTGGTCATTTAACACGCCGGGAAAGTCCCAATGAAGACCTCTCTCTCTCTCTCTCTCTCTCTCGGATCGAAGAATTTTCTAATAATTTATTGCGTCCTATCTGTCAGCTTCGGAGTTTCATACGCCACCAGAAGAGCCTCCGCTCTCTGGAATTGCACACAATATCAAGAGTTAGGTCACCTCCCACTGCCAATATGCACCAATACCACAATCAAGGGCGCAATTGCAGGAGCCAATTGCGTTGCAATGGATTAGAACTCCCCCATCATGCGATGAAAAGTTCCTCTCCCTTTTCATCAAATGTCAATAAAAAAACACTCAATGATGAATGATGTTATGAAACATCATGACACTTCGCCATTTCTTCGTGTTCTGGTGATGTTCAACAAAGGCGAACTGAGTCAAGTTTCCGTGGAGGTAAAATCAAAATACAGCACGGTATAATGCAGTCAGCTATTCACGAGTCGGGGAGGCAAAAAGGTTATTAGCGAGTCACCTAACGTGGGATTAGACTTGATCAACGGGCAGACAAACTGGACATGCTCAATTTGTTCACCCAGCCCACCCATAAAGTGCGCGATGCGCGGGCTTGGCTAAAATTTAGGGCAACATCTGTCGGCCCGACAAACGAGTTGGTCGGGCCTAGTCCGAGGCCTTTGGCCCATCCAATGGAATTCTAAAATTGCTATTTTGATCTATGGTTCTGCCCTTATATAGAAGAATATAATTTAAGTATACTGGAATTATTGAAAAAGAAATGTAGGAGCCTTGGGAATACAACAATGTACACAACAAAACAAGCCCATTTTGACTCTGCTGGTCCCCTCACCCTCACTTCTCATTTTGTCCATGGTCATGAATAATTCACTCTCACATCCACTCTTCATCCGCTCTTTCTACTTATATGAACATTCAATTTCATCGCATGGCAAAAAGTAGATATGTACTTTTTTTTTTAATTTTATTTTACGTATATTGCATTTTGTAATATGTGCACGCAAACATGGTAAACACGTGGTGATTTTGTTGTGCACCAAGTGCCACCGATCTTCGTCCACCCTTTCAATGCGTTTCGACCTTCATTTCATCACCTGGATCGATGTAGACATGTATATTTTTTTTGTGTATTGCCTTCTTATAATATTTACTTTATCTACGTTTCTCCCACATATATGTTAGATGTGTCTATAATAAAAACCTACTAAGAACATAAATGATCCAAAAAAATGGAAATATATATATATATATATATATATATATATTAAATATAATATAAAACACAGTTACATCAAAAATAGTTTTTTTTTTTTTTTTTAAGATAAGTTGAAATGGAGAAAACACAATTGATCTATTGTCATGCAAGATGAAGGTCTCTTAAGCTTACCTGTACAATACACGAATCAATTTCTAATTTTTACAAGTCACAATGAAGTAGATAAATTACTCGTGCTTATTTCAATGACCTAATACGTGATATAAATAGTTCAGAAAAGAAATCGAATATAGAGCTTATACTAAATATAATATATTCATGACAAGTTGAAAATAAATAATCATAGATTCGTTTTCATGCAAGGCACAAATATAATAAACCGGGACATGACGTATGGTTTAACTTAAGTTCACAAGTAAATCGTGTCGATAGTATGAGGAAAAGCCTAGCATGTGAAGGGCCCAAACAATCGTGATTAGGCTATGGTCACCACCAAAGTTGTCCTTTTAGGTGACCTAACTCAGCCGGCCAAAGTCTATGATGATGGATTGCGATCCTCTAAAATTAGGGAATAGTTAACTGCCTAAAGTTGCCCCCGAGAGGTTGACACTCCGTTATATGACTGATCGTAACTAAGCTGAATATTGTATAAATTATCCTCGAGCAATCCGATCGAAAAAAATAGAAGAAGCGAATTTGACTATGGTATTATGATGCACATAAATAATCAAAATAAAGAGCATAATCCTTTCAGATCGTCAATGCAGCATACGAAGAGAAAGAAGCCTGAGCATCCACCTCACCAGATATTGATTTGTGGTAGATCAATCGTTATTGATTATCATATATATTAGGAGTTCCGTTTGTTTGATGAAAAATAAATAATTTGGATAATATTTTTCAAAAAATAATAACTTGTATTGCTTAAAATAATTAGACAATAGAAAAATATTTTCATTATCGACACAGTTTATGTCTAACATTTTTTTTGAATTTTTTTTGATTTTTTTTGAATTTATTATTTTTAAGAAAATATTTTTCACATTATTTATTTTTCGCCTTTTAATAAAGAAGGCCTGAGTTTGCAAAATAAGCGAGCAACGTGGAAGTCGGCCCAACTGGAGTTGGACTTCTTTCATCAAGCGGAGGCCAGC
Organism: Eucalyptus camaldulensis; assembly: GCA_019915185.1. Classification (NCBI taxonomy): domain Eukaryota; kingdom Viridiplantae; phylum Streptophyta; class Magnoliopsida; order Myrtales; family Myrtaceae; genus Eucalyptus; species Eucalyptus camaldulensis. The sequence continues at coordinate 32,749,704 of JAHSVA010000010.1, forward strand.
ATGACTCGAAACGGGCGCCTCCTCCTCCTCCTTTTTAACAAATAATCTGTTTCTTTTTTTTTTTTTCCTTTTTCTCCCTTTCCTTTTGCAAAATTGTTCTTTTCTTGTTTTGTCAATAAACATAAGATTTTTCCACATTTTTGTTTCCCTTATTTTCGTTTTGCTCTTTATTGTATCATTTCCCTTTTTTTTTCCCAATTTAATCAAATACAAAGTCATTTTATTGGTTATTGGTTTCCAAAACGCATCTTCTAAGCATAAGAATACACCTATGTTCTTATAGACATATTTACTTTCTTACTATAATTTTACTTTGTTAATAGATCTTTATAAATTTATTGCAAGAAAATTCAAATATGAAAGTTTATTTTACTTTTCTTGGATCTATTCATCGTGTGACAGTCCAATGTAGAATAACAAAAATGAAAAAAAAAAATTACCATTATTTTCAAGGTTTAATAGCATGAAAAATTATAAACTAGTATATTTGTTATAAATTTACATTCCGTTAGTTTTTATTGAATTTTACCATTAAATTTTTGTTGTGATAGCTAACTGATGTATCAATTTGAGATTTTATCCCCTATTTATCAAAGATGTATCGGTTTGTAATTTTTCGTAGCATTAATATAATATAACACAAATTAATAGATGGTAAAATTATCATAAATGTATCAGTCTTGGATTTTTAGTGGTAAAAAAATTAATTTGAATAGATTTATTTTAGGTATACCAATTCATGATTTTTTTGAGATAAAAAAAATCAGTTTTAAGTAAATTTATCACATATGTACCAATTTAAGGTTTTTCCTAGCATTTACACTATTTTCAAATGGTATAACTAATCAATACCAATAATCTTTATCCTAATTAATGAGTACTTTGTTACCGGGTGTGTTTACAAGGGGCCACCACTATTGAGCCATTTATCACTTTTTTATTTTTCTTGGTGTGGGTAACGATAATCTAGTCACATATATTCCTTTTTTTTTTTCTAAATACAAAGATAAGACTCATATTTTTGTAGAAATTAGTTGTATTGTTGTAGAATTAGTTTTTTCTTATTAAATCAGTTCTTTTATCAGACTAAAGCAAAAGAAAAATTAGTCTGATAAAAGAGTGTCAATAAAACAATGAACTAATTTGTTGATATTAATTCATTTTTCTTCCGATTGATCATTAAAAAATGTATTTCGATGTGATTATATCTTTCTAATTCGATTTTGTTTGTGTCCATCAACCTTTTATTGTAATTAAACAAAAAAAAAAGTCAATCACTGTTTTTGTCGCTACCACATCTAGAATAATATAAATATCTATTTTTTTATTATAACAAAAATACTTCAGTTCTATCATCAAGTGTCTCGAAAAATAAGTCAACTGGGAGTGCCTGATTTTTTTGGTTTGTTTGTTTTGTGGAAAATGTTCCATTTCTATATTTTTTAGGGAAAATGATTTTACTTTTCGATGTTTGGCTGAAATTTTGAAAAAGACCTTGAAATTATTTTCCATCGTCTAGTAAAAAACATCTAATAAAAAATTATAAAAAAAATTCATATATTTTTAAAAATTGTTTTGAATTTTTGAATTTTATATATTTATTTTCTATTCGCTTCTTTTTTATTTTTTCTTTTTGCATCTTCCTTGGCCGGTTGTTGGCGACGACGGTGGCTGATGAGCTCGAGCTTGCAGGGACTCCTAAGGCCTTGAATCTCGCTGGCTTGTGGTGAGCTTGGAGCTCACTGATCTGACAAATCTTCAAACCTCTCTGACTTGTGGTGAGCTTGGATTTTGCCAACAATCGGCCAAGGAAGAAGAAATAAAAAAAATAAAAAAAAATTAAAAAATTCAAATTCTTTTATAAAATTAAAAAATTATGAAATTTGAAATTTTTAAAAATATTTTAGTAAGAGCAAACTTTTCTCTAACCAAGGACTAGAGCTTGAGTATTGGCAACCCACACACGATCTTTATAGACCCAAGCTTGAGGGTCAAGATCAGAGCTCAAGTGTTGGGGACTTAAGCATGACCTTTGTGAACCCAAGCTTGGGTGTCGGAGCATTAGTTAAGGGCACCGAGGGTTCAAGCCCGGCCTTGATGAACTCGAGCATGGGTACCAGGAGCCTAGGCCTCGATGGACCTTGGCCTAGCCCCTAGAGACCTAGTCTTGAACATGACAACTAGTAAACTAACATTGGAGTTTCCATGCCCAAGTGTAGAGTTTCAAATTCAACTACCAAAACCAGTCCTATTTTGAAAAACATTTTTCAATTCTGTCAAAGAAAAAATCATTTTTTTTTCAATAAGAAAATCTTTTCCGTTGACTAATTTTCTTAAATAAATCATACACTGAATAATTTTCTCCCGGCAAATATTTTTCACGAAACAAATCAACCCTCAGTTTACATGATAGCAATGTTAGGAGCCCAACTTCAATATTTCTCCGGTTCACATTCTTGGGCACGTCCCAACGTCTCATTTTATTCTATTTTTTCACTTTCCTACTTAGCTACCTCCCTTTCTTCCCAGTTCGGAAGACATGAACGTATTTACTATGACTAAATCAGCTCTATCCTTAGCCTTCCTCTTTCGCCATGAACAAGAAAAATCTTTCTTTTCCGGGAAAATCACCAAGAAAACCATCATGCTGATGGAGTCTCCCTATAAGTAGAGGATTCAAGGGAAAAACTAGGCACTCTCATGCATTGTCCGCTCTTCCATTTTGTTTCGTGTTAATCCGAGTTGAAACTGACCTGCCAAAATGCCTTTGGTTGCCCTCTTACTCGCCTCTCTCTGTGCTCTCACCAGTAAGTGCCACTTTCCTGTGATGTCTTTACTGTTGATTATAAACGTAGAACACTAACTGCTCTAGTTGACAGAGGGTGAAATTTCAAACAAGATGGGCATCAACTATGGGCGGGTAGGGAACAATTTGCCATCGCCGTCCCAATCCGTTGAGCGCATCCAATTGATGAGAGCCAGGCGTGTGAAGCTGTACGATGCTGACCCGGAGATCCTGAAGCTGTTATCCAGAACCCAGGTCCAAGTCTCCATCATGGTACAGAACCAAGAGATCCCAGGCGTTGCCTCGAGCCAGGCCCTAGCCGACAAATGGGTGAGGAATAATGTCCTCCCGCATTATCCCCGGACGATGATCCGGTTCATCCTCGTTGGGAACGAGGTCTTGAGCCAGAACAGCACTGATCGAGACCGCCAATTGTGGCGCGACCTTGTCCCTGCGATGCGCAGGATCAAAAGTTCGCTTCGGTCGAACCGCATCCGTGACATCAAAGTGGGGACCCCGATGGCGATGGATGTGGTCGAATCCACATTCCCTCCCTCGAGCGGGAGGTTCCGCTCGGACGTCGCTGAATCCGTGATCATGCCACTGGTCCGCTTCTTGAACAGCACGAGGTCTTACTTCTTCCTCGACGTGTATCCTTACTTCCCATGGTCGCGGAACCCGGGCGACATCTCTCTGGACTTCGCGCTGTTCCGCGGAAATTTCGACTACACCGATCCCGCGACTGGTTTGACATATACTAATCTCCTGGACCAGATGCTTGACTCTTTAATATTTGCGATGGAAAGGCTCGGCTACTCGAACGTCCCACTTCTAATTGCTGAGACCGGATGGCCAAACTCTGGCGACATCGACGAACCTGGAGCGAACATCAACAATGCTGCCACATATAACCGCAATCTGATCAAGAAAATGATGGCCGAGCCACCAGCCGGGACTCCCGCTCGGCCTGGAGTTGTCATACCGACATTCATATTTTCATTATATGACGAGAACCAGAAGGCAGGCCCCAGGACGGAGCGGCATTGGGGACTATTACATGCCAATGGCGATGCCGTTTATGAGATCGACCTAACCGGGAAGAGGCCTGCTTCAACGTACGGGCCTCTGCCGTTGCCCACCAATAACAGGCCATACAAGGGAAAACTGTGGTGCGTGGCGAGGATAGATGCGAACGTGACCGATCTCGGCTCGGCATTGAGCTCCGCCTGCAGGGTAAACGGCATGTGCGACATACTCATGCCCGGAAGAGAGTGCCACGAACCAGCATCGACCTTTCGGCACGCGAGCTATGCTTTCAGTGCCTATTGGGCACAGTTCAGGAGCCGAGGCGCGACTTGCTACTTCGATGGATTGGCGGAGCAGACTGTTAGAGACCCAAGTGAGTTTCAATATCTGAACTCAGAGACAGATATTGCTTTGGATGATTATTCAGTCTTGAATTCCAAACTGCTGAATTCTTTTGTGTTCATGCGTTGCTGATTTTGGTTCTTCTTGAGCAGGTCGGGGATCTTGCAAATTCCCTAGCGTGACTCTTTGAAAGGCTCGGCTTATTTTCAAGGGAACAATGTAACGGGACATCAGAGAGAAGTTATTTCCAAAGATGCTTTGCTATATACACATTTTCTACGTCCAAGTCCCAACTGCTAATGTTCTTGTGTATTTCCTTCCCCTCTCAACGGGACACACACACACACATATAATTATAACAATTGCCACTTTACAAGTACTTTTCCTCGTCTAACATGAAATTGAGATGTACGATGATGAGATTAGTGCATAATTACATCGATCAGATTTATATAATATGGGATTTATCGTCATAATAGAAAAATAAGAGAAAATTCAATACAAAATTCTAAAACTTGTCACGGTAATACACTCAATTCTAAAAAAAGTATTTATAGGTCATTTGGGTGTTAAGACTTATATAAACAAATGCAATTGTTGGATTCTGTTAATTTCGTATTTTCTCTAAACAAAAAATCGTGCACATTTCATTGATTTTTCCGTCAACTGGCGCCACGTTAGCGGCACACTAGAAAACAAAAACGCAATTGCAGAAATGGAAACTTTAAAAAGTTTAAAAATTTTTAAAAAATAAATCGAACATATTGAAAGGTTGTGGATTGGGAACAATAGGAGGCGCTCGCCTTGTTGCTGGCCATGCAAGGGCCACGGCCGCCCATCCCCACCGTGGCTGCCCATCCCCACCTTCGTTGGTGTTTGTTTCGATAAACAAGCATACGTGCATAAGTAATTAAGATCAAAAGTCTCATCGCAACAGAAGTAAAAACTATTATATACGAGTTTCCAAAGCATTTTCGTGTATTTTAACAAAAACACATAGAAGAGCTAAAGTGGCTAATCATATTAACCTTGTACTGTGCTCCAAATTTGGTTAAGAAGTTTCTTCAAGTTTTGAGCACGAACGTCTGACGTCTTCTGGTAACATTGGTTCTGATAGTCTTGGATTCTTGACTACGAATGTATGACACCTTCCAATAATATTGGTTCTAATGTTCTTCACATGTACAACATTTGATCTCTTCGCAAGCCCTGACATTCTTCATATCCAGCTCCACAAATGTCAAACCTCTAGTTTAGATACGCCACCAATTCTCAAGTTGACTAGAGGAGAGAAATTGAGAGAGCTCATAATTACAATTGTGCTAGCAATTGCTCTCGTGTGAGTGATTTTGTTGATCAGCACTCTCAATTATCGATTGTCGATTATCGATCGTTGATCATCCAATGATCTACTCTCTGTATTACCTTTTATAGCCGGTGTAGATCACATTTAAATTGGCACATTAATACTAAACTATTTTTAGAATTAATTCGATCGTAACTCCTGATTAACGTAAGTTCTAATACCGTTTCAGACACTAATTCGGGCATTAACTCTACAATTGTTACAGAGCATTGTTCCAAACATTTATTTATAACTGTTACAAGTCTTTATTATGGGTATTAACTTTGTAACTGTTACAAATATTTAATTTGACTGTTACTTCTAAAATTGTTTCAAAGCACTAATTGGTCGTTTAAATTTGAAACTGTTTCAAACCATTAAACTGCCCATTTATTCTAAAATTGTTTTAGATCATTAAAGTGACTATTAAATGCTGAAACCATTTCAAAACTCAATGTGACCGTTAAATCTGAAACCGTTTCAAATTTTTAATTTAGCCATTAAGTCTGAAACAGTTTCAAATCATTAATTTAGCTATTGATTCTGAACTTACTTCATATCATTAATGATGCAATTAATTCTGAACTCACTTTAGATCATTATGCAGCTATCAATTCTAAACTCACTTCATTATTAATTCGGTCACTGAATCTGAACACACTTCAGATCTTTGATTCAGTCGTAGAGTGTAAAACCTGCTTCAAACTTTGTAAACTCTGAAGCCCCTTCATCGGAATTTTTATTTCTAGCCCAACTCAATCTGATTGGCTTACTTGCAAATACATTTGCAATATTTTCTCCCTCGTTCAAACGTCATTCTAATTGATTATGGTGTGTGACATTTCTAGGTTCATCACTAAGTTGACATCAAGACTTATACGAACACATTAACACAACCAAGAGAATTGATTGTCTAGATCAATCTCCTGTTTCTGCAAACTATGAGTGATATCTAGCAATATATCATGGCTACCCAGATAGTGTGAAATGTTTTACATAATGAACTTGTTAGCTTTGGCAGCTGTGTAATTTGACCCTTCTGTCTCACCATGTCCCGATTGAACAAAGGCCATGGAACTATTGATCAAGCCAACAATTTGATCATATGCCCAAATCTAATTGACATGTATTTCTTTGAGATATGAACCATTCATTCTTGAGTACAACCTCGGTTGAGGATTTCAATACAATGCCACGAATAGATCGCATACGACATCAATATTATATATCTATATATATAACAAGAATATATATTCCATATTGTGCACGCATGTGCCTTCGTATGTGAACAAACTATGGCCATCAAGTACAGTGATGTTTCAACGAAGCGTCAATATGCGCACTTGTAAACCATAGCCATCCAACATACAAGTTAGCATTGTGTCTTAGATTTAAGGATCTTATACTTGACCAAAGCATGAACAATCAGACATTGACCTCGCTAAAAACTTCCATGTCGCCAATCAATCTATGTATGTCACGTTTAGGGAACTTGTCCAAGACAAGCACCTGTGTTTCTAGCTCAGATATCACAATACCCAATGACTTGTGACTCATCATCCTCTCAAGTCTCAAATACTAAATGGTGAAGCTTGAGAACACACCGGTCTTAACAGGATCATCAATATCCTCTCAATGATCCATCGATCAGGAACTGTTTAAAGATTCAGCATAACTATAACCTATCACACATATTCTTAACACCTTAAAAATAGATTCAGTTCTAACTGATCTTATGGACTCATTCATATAAATTGGACGATGAATGAAAATCTTATTTGCCATTAAATAATCCCTAACATGTAACGATTATATGGTTGCTTTAGAGCATACAACTAACACCCCACCACAAAAAAAAAAAAAAAAAAAAAAACCATTATTATTTTGGTCAGCACCCCCCAAGGGAAAAAATCTCTTTTTTATTTTTTAAATTGTCTGATTTTTTTCCCTATGTTATCCACTTAACACCACATAAGGTCCATATCTTCGCAAAAGAGAAAAAAAAAATTGGTGAAAAAATACCGCTTAAATTTCCATCTCAAAACAATTAATAGAGCTAACTAAATTGGTCATTCGCATATTTTTCATAAGTTTTTTAACTTAAATTAAAGAAATAAAAAAAAAAAAGATATAAACATGCTTTCTCAACAAATTTCACAGATCCTAATGGAATTATTCCCAAATATTATCTACGTTGATCTTCTCCCTTTTATGTAACAAGTGAATGACATTGCCAGTTTTCGCGTAAGGGGATATATGAGGAAACAGCCATGCTAAATTGACCTTCAAAATGGCTTCATCTGCCCCTAGAGGATGAAATGGACGAAATTACTCAAATTGCGGGTCTCACTCCCCACCGTCTGTCTTTCATCAGCTCCTCGCATTTCTCTCCTCCTCTCCCCCTCTCTTTGCTGATCCCGTGCGCCTCTACCCTTGCCCGCGAAACCTCACTGCTTCCATTTCATAGCCTGCACCCTGCTCGGGATGAGGGCGTTCAACCAGAATCCTTCTGGCTGTTTGCTTGGGGTACTAAGCTCCAAGAGGATGTAGTGCGAATTAAAAGAGAGGGTAAATTCTCGAGTGACAAAGAGGAGGAAGCGGCAAGGCTAGAGAGGCAGTCACGTAGGAGGAAGTCTCGGTGTTGAAGCCAGGACTATGAGGGCTAGGATCTGCCGTGGCGGAGAGGGCAGCAACAATGATGACTAGAGGTAGCGCTAGTGATGGAGGTGGAGGGCAGCCTTACTGGTTGGCAAACTGGAGGAGGGCCGATGTTGCGTAGTGCATGGACATATATGGTGTTGGAACCAAAAGAATAATGATAACTTAGAAAAAATTGGAAAGGGCACAAAATTGAAGGGAGAGATCGTTTTCAGAGTGCTCTCTAATGTCTTCAATTTACAACACTCACCCTCATGTCCTTATATAATAGCAGAACATCCACAATACATTTAATGATTTAATGATCAAACATTCCACACACTTAAACGACCCAAAAGCCATGAAGTCTTCGAGCATTCCTGTTAGTAAACATTATATGAAGCAACAAAAAGTCCACAAAGCTAACAAAAACACACAAATAAAGTCAATACACTAAATGCCGAGGTATAACAATCCATGGAGAACTCTTCAGTTGTTGTAAAATACTGTGTTGCGAATATATAATAGAGAAGAGATTGAGAAGAGAAAACAAGTGAACACCAGAAATAGTAGAGAAAGCAAGATGAGAGAGCTTTATTTCTAGTATCCCACTGTCGTGTTTTTGTGTTGTTGTGTTATTATACATCAAAACTTAAACTCCTATTTATAAGAGAACAATAATGTACTTATCATTAATATCAATGTATCGAATGATACATGTACATGATAAGGGAGACGAGCGTTCATTGTATAGGAAGATGTACTTAGAACATTTGATATAAATGTACCATAATAAGGGCCCATTTGGTTCGGCTTTGGGGAAATGCCCTTGGCCAAATGCAAATATCTTTAGAGTAAAGGGGTTTTCGGAAATGCTCGGACGTTTGGCAAATTACGCATTGGAAAGTGACTTGTGTAAAAATACCGTTTGGTAAAACTTATTACAAATGGGCTTTTGCTTTTAATTTTTTTTAAATAAAATCAAATCCGGCAGCCGGTGATGCCGGACGGCCAGATCTGGTCGTCTGGCGGCTCGATTTAGCCTTCAGACCATAGACGCACGCCGTCGTCTATTGTCGCAGAGGCCAGATCTGGCCTCTAGACAGCCTTATTCATGCGAGCCGAAGGAATCAGAGGGGGATGGATCTGCCGTAGAAGAGGAAGGCGTTGATGGTGGAGGCAGAAGCGGAGGCGGCGGCGGGGCCGGTGGAGAACTCGAAGTCGAGGGCATCCCAGAATGGCGGGGCGGGAGGGCCGTCGGGTTGGTCGAAGGGGGGGTGAAGGCCAGATCTCGCCGTCGGATGGCGAGATCTGGCCGTAGTGGCTTGAGTCCTGGTTCTCACGAGTTGAAGGAGTCGATCAATGCTGCTCACGCTCATTGAAGAGGATGGATCTGTCGCAGAAGAGGAAGGCGTCGACGGCGGAGGCGGTGTCAATGACGAAGGCGGAGGCGGAGGCGACGTTGACAACGAAGGCGGCAGCGGAGAACTCGAAGAAGTCATGGGAAGAAGCATGAACAGTGAGCTTGCATTGGGAGTTTGCTGAATGCTCAAAGTTGTCCTACCCTAGCATTGGGCTTTGAGCATGTGGAATGCCCGCATTTCGCAAATGGGCATTCAAAAGTCCTTGCCAAACACCCAAAATTTCTCTCAATGGGGCTTTGGGGCCCAAAGCCCCTTGGGAATGCCCAACCAAACCCCCCTAAGTATATTGGATAAGATGAATATAATGAATATTCATTCATGTATTCTATTCATTCATGTATTTCATAACATCAATGACCTTTGTTGGTATTCTTGTCTCATGCCCTAATAGCCCTCCTTTATTAAATGCTTGTAGCTTTTTTTGTCTTCAATCTTCTTTAAGCGCCTATCTTGAATGCTTCGTTTATTCGCTCTCATTCTTCCTTTAACAACCACTATAAATCAAGGCATTCTTTGAAGTATACTAACAACCCAATCTAGAACCGAATAACCAACGCGCACCAATCTTCAACGATCAATTTTATTCTATTCTAATAGTCTCCCCTAAAATTGATTTTTAAATTTAACAACATCAAGTATGGTCTTTATTTTTTTGAACAAATCGGCCTTTCATAGTTTTGTCAAAATATGTGTAATCCGATCTTCTAGTTTGCAAAAATTAAACTCAATCTCACCATTTTTTACTCAAACTCGAATATTATGATACTTGATATTGATGTGCCTGCTTCCGTCACGAAAAACTGAATTCTTGGCTAATGCAATAGTTGACTTATTGTCACACATTATTTTGGTTAGATCTATTTGTGCATGTTTCAATTCATGCAACATCCTATGAAGCCATACCTCTTGACATGCCACTGAAGCTAACGTCATGTACTCTATTTTAGCTATTGAGAGTGCAATAATTTATATTTTTCGTAGACTAAATAATTACTCATAATCCAAGGAAAAAAAAAAAAACCTAGTCAAAAGTACTCTTTCAAGTCTCGATATCACCCACCCAGTTACTAGCTGTGTACCCCACTTCAACTGTTAGTATAATATTATAAAATTTCATGGTCACAAGTTCCATTGGCATATTGTAATTTTCTTTTTTTTTTTTTTTTTGCTGCACGCAAATGTGATTGGTCCAACTTTTCCATGACCCTGCTAATTATTCTCACTCCACAGGTTATATCTGGCCTTGTAGAAGCCAGATATCTCAAAATGCAAATAATGTTTTTGAAATAAGTGAGATTTACAAGTTCCTCGGTTCCTTCTTTCTTCAGCGCCAATTGATTTATTTCATTAAGTCTGAATTCGCTTAAGCACTTCCAATTTCAATCTCTTTAAAATGTCAATGGCATATTTTTGTATTGAAATAAATATGCCATCATTTGCATGCTTTACTTCAAGGCCAAGAAAATAGGACATCAATCCTAAATTTGTGATTTCGAATTGGCTAGTTATAACATCTTTGAATTCAACAATCATCTTTTCACAACTCATTGTAAATATCAAGTTATCAACATAAAGGTACACAACTATTATGTCAATGTTCGTATTTGACTTAATATACAATGTATGCTCATATGGGCACTCTCGAAAACCATGCTCTAATAGGTATGTGTCCTTCACATGACACGGGGTTTTCATTTTAAGTTCTTTCTCAGCCTAATAATTTACTAGAAGTCACTACTAGCCTTTTAGAATCAGCTAGAAGAGACTCAGATATTCTAGATGCAAAGACTTTGATTACGCTAATGTCTCTTTTAGCATTCTTTCGGTAACTAACTAGTTGGTTGTTTAATCTAAGTGTTCATGCAACTTTTTTTCTTTTTGTGGGGTTATTTTCATCAAGGTCTAGTCTAGACCTTGCATAATCTAGAAGGGAAATTAACACAATTTATTGAATAGAAATGCGAAAATTAAACAATCAAGTTATTGAAATGCAGTGTTGTAAATAAACATCCAAGTACTTGAAAGTAATCCTCTAAGTGCGAGAAAAGAAAACCCAATGTAACATTGGCAAAGAATGCTACATGGCTTCGTTATAAGCTTCTCAATAAAAATCCTCAGAAACTTGCTATTTGAAACTAAGGCGAGCCTAAATTTAATGAATTAGTAAGATACAGCCTAGGCTAGACTACCCTAATTAGTTATCAAATGAGTGTGGTTAAGCCTAATTGATCTTATTTACAAAGTCCACTCTAATAGAATCATAAATGTTAAATAGCCTACTTCAGACTATACTAACTAAACTATTACAAAATTCAAGACCGTATTGGACATGGGTCTAACACCATTGGTTCCATCCAACCGCCACCACCTTGGGTATCGCCTTCGACCGCCACCTCCTTGTGGGTGTCGATTTTCATCATTCACTCGTTCAATCCAACACTGCATCCAAGCAAAACAAACAATTAGCGACTTCACCAATCAAGCAATCTGATTCGGGAAATTGGTTTCAACTACACAATCCAATTAGCTTAGCCACCTCCTGATCAAACTAAGGGTTCATTAATTAAGATTAGTGATAATTAGGCCCCACTTGCATTCACAAGACGGAAGACTAACTCACTAATCACTAATTAAAGCTAATCAAACCCGCTAACCTACCCACCAATACATGCATTGACAATCGTAATTAGACCTAATATTCATCCAATCAAACACATGCAAACTCAATTAAACTTGCTATTAGGCCAATTGACCTGGGAATCAAGCAATCAAACCCAAGAAGGGGCATTCCCAATTTTATCAAAATCATGTAAGTACTTATCTAAATAAAAGTAATGTAATTCTAGCACACTAAAATCTAACATCATAGGGTGCGCTTGATTCAGCTTTGCAAATGAACTTTGGGTATAAAGCAAATGCTGAAAGTCAAAGCTATTTGAGGAAATGCAAACTATGTTTGATTAAAACCTCTTTAAAAATGGATTGTGAGTTGAATGTGTATTTGACAAAAAAAAAAAAAAAAAACGTTTACAATAGGCTTTGGATATATTATATAAATTTATTTATTTATTTATTTTTAAAAAAATGACCAAACCCTTCGTTGGGTGGCAAAGGGCTACAGCCGCAATGCCAGATCTGGCTCATCAGCCCTTCGCCGGTCCTATGAAGGGTTTGATCTTTTTTAATTTAAAGTAAATTAATAAAGGATGAAATTGGAATTTTGAAAAATTGGTAAGGATACTTTGGAAGGAAAAAAAAAGTTTCAGTCCAAAGCTACTACCTACTAGCATTGAGAATGTTGACTTTGAAGTGAAAGCTCATTCAAAATAATTGGCAAATGGTCTTTGAAGGCAAAAAGCCATTTGAAAATGCTAAATCAAATGCGCCCTTTATTAAGTCTTCCTTTCCTAACCAAGTTTTCAATCTTTTCATTTTTTTATTTTATTTTAGTGTCGTTGTTGTGATTATTATTAATATTTTGAAAATAGGGACTCGGGCTGAGCCCTTAAGCCCAGTCAAAATATAAACAAAACCCTAGTCTTGTGGGTCTGGGCCACGGATACGCATTGGCTTTTTCATTTTTTTCATACTCCCATTTTCACTTCTCACGAACGCCTGCACCTATGTCGCTCCACGAATCTAAAAAATCCATAGTTCGACACTAGGAGGAAAAAACCATTTGACCAGTCCATACCCTTTGAGAACATGGAAAGAGAGAAGCTACCTTAAACAATAGTTTCTTTGATCAAGGTGGCAGCCCTCTTTTTTTCTTCTTCTTTTTAAAACATCAGGACAGCCATTAGATGACTGATAATTGTTCGTTGGCATGTCGATGGAAGAAGATATATTTCTTCCCACTAATTGAAGAACCTCTCATCTTTCTTTAAAATACTGTCAAGGAAGGCGGACAAATTTTACTCAAGATTGTAGAAAAAATTCCTTTCTGCCCCCTTTTTTGACAGAAGAACATGGGTTCGCTTCTGTTTTTTTTTTTTTTTTCACTAAAAAACGATCTTTCTTTAAGGAAATGAAAGAGATTCCCTTCACTTCAGTGCCTTTCAGCTAACCAAAAAGAGTTATAAGCTTATCAATGGAAGCTCTGAATAGACCAACCACAGCCAACTCGCCTTGAAGAAACACTCGGGCATAAAAGATTAAAGAAAAGGAAAAAGGTACTTAGGTGCATGAGAAAGCATGGATCATTGAAAGCGTTTCAGATTTATAAATCTTTCTAAATGGGCCTTCAGCGGCTGGCATTTTGGACCAGCTGTTGCATGATATATTCTGTGGAACTATGTCTCCACTCTGATCAATCAATGAGAAATACATTCAGGGATGATAAGTAGGGAAAGAGGCGTACATTAGGTGCATGCGAAAAAGAAAAAGGCAATTAGGTGCATGACAAAGCATGGATCTTTGAAAGAGTTTCAGATTCATAAATCTTTATAAAAGGGCCTTCAGCGGCTGGCATCTTGGACCAGCTGTTGTGTGATATATTCTGTGGAACTATGTCTCCACTCTGATTAATCAATGAGAAATACGTTCAGGGATGATAAGTAGGGAAAGAGACGTACATTATTTGCTCTACTTTGATGGACCTGCATGTGGTGTCAATGTTCTCACTTGTCAGGATCTCTCAGAATTGATTATGGACATAATTCTAAACTCTTTCAACAAAGCGCTTCAAATGACTTGTGATTGTTGTTAGTTGGGTATGAATACAAATTTGGGTTGACCTAACGCCTTCAAAAACTTGTTTTCGGTATGATCACTTTTTTTTAAAGTAAGCAGCACACCCAACTTGCCATCCTTGCATTAAAATTATGAAAGAATAAGCTACTGCCTAAAGTTATTGTAGCCCAACAAAACGAAATTTCAGATACAAAGACAAGAATAGTCTCCTAAGACACTAGCTTTCCTTAAGTATTTGGCTTTGATTTGAGCATAGATATTGTTAAATTGATTGGATGAAGAAACCTTTCTTTTCTTGGACTCCTTAAAGCTGCACAAAGGAGGAAATAAAAAAAAAAATGTGAAGGTTTTCTGTCTTTCTTTTATAGTAGGTGCAGAGGAAGGCGGAAGAAGAATCCATATTGGATATGAGAAAAAGAATCGAGGGTGGGGCCCAGAGTCAAAGTTTTGACTGTGGGCACACACATGATGCAAAAGGTGTGCTCTTCAGTGGAAAAGAAAAAGGCAGCCCTACAAGAGAAAAGGAGCCACACGTAGAAGCCGCGTGAAACCTTGAATAGGAACGTGAAGCCATATGTACGCAGAGTAAAGACGAACGCTAGAGTTTCTGATTTTGATGTACATAGAGCATTTTTGTTTCGAGCTTGAATGAGCGGTAATTTTGTGCAGTAAGTTTATGTCCAAGTGAATTGTTTATTTATAAATACTCAAAGAGATTTTAGGTTAAATCAAGGTGTGAGAAACACTTGAGCGTGTGAGTGATAGTAAAATCCGATTCTTCGATTATAGTGGATTATTTGCTATTGGTTCTTCTTGTGGACGTAGATACCGATACTCGGATAGAATCACATAAATTTTTGGCGTCCTTATTATTTCTCGTTTATCTCTTTGGAGTTTGCGCATTGATATAAATTGCAAAATTATGTCATTTCCACATATTATTTTCCAACAATTGGTATCAGAGCTAGATTTAGATTTCTTGATTATGATTTGGAGCTTTTCCTTGTCTGATTATTATTTGAAAATTCTATTATTGCAATTATGTCTTAAAGATAATCTGAAATTGAGAAGTTTAACGGGAGGAACACCTTTGGGTTATGGAGCATTAAGATACGGGCATTATTGACAACCCAAGTTTGGCCAAGGCACTGGATGGTGAATATGAGTTGCTAATTATAATAAAAGCCTCTGAGAGTATAGAGTTACTGAAAATGATAAAGAGCACAATCCTATTAAATTTGTTGGATGAGGTTTTAATATAGGTTACTGAGGAGAAAGATGTTGCAGCAGCATTATGGGCAACACTTCAAGCATTCTATGTAAAGAAATGTTTGAACAATTGCTTATACATGTTGAAGAGGATGTTTGAATTTAAATATACTGAAAGTACGTCTATCAAAACCCATCTAGATGAATTTAATAAACTTATGATAGATCTGAAGAATGTCGGTAATATATTTGATGATGAGAAACATAACATGATGTTGTTAGCCTCTTTACCAAAATCATGGGAGTACTTTATTGATTCACTGTTACAAGGGCGTACTACAATTACCTCAAAAAATGTAAAGTCCGCCTTATTTTCTAAGGAGTGGCAAAGAAAGTTGCGAGATGACAGTCTAGCGCAAGCGTAAGCACTGATAATTCGGGGGTAGAGAACAATATTGAGGGTCTAGTAGCAGCAGAGGTAAAAGCATATCAAAATCATGCCATTGAAAGTCCAAAGGACGTGTGAAGTGATTTAAGTGTCACGAGAAAGGGCACATCAAAAGAGATTGTTCAAAGCAGAGGAATAAAGTTAATAGGCAGAATGCCACAAGCAGTGTGGCAAACGTTGCCAAGGAGAACACTAGTGATGCAGAAGCTATTTTATATCATTTTTGTGGACAAGATTTTGTTGATGGAGCCAACAGCAGTGTTACGAACGGTTTTGGAATTCATGTCATGAACTTTACTTTTCTGCACTCCACTGTCATTCTATACGATTTTGCAAGCTTTAGTAAAAAGTAAAAGAAACTAAGTGAGAAGTGTAATTAGCATTAACCATTAAATCAAATTTCAATTTTTAAGTCTTGGGAACAAGTTACAGAGCATACTAGGAAACATACTTTAATCTCTCCACGGTTTGATCTCTTTGTGTGATGTGATGGCTTCTCAAGGAGATGAATTCTAAGACCCTTGGTCTAGTCATCCATCAATATTATTAGGGGTGAGCATGGTCCGGGTTGGGCCAGCTCACCTCCTAACCTTAGGACCAACCCACACAATGCTAATCCTCAATTTTTGGAACTGAGAATCGACTCTATTGAGCTTGGGACCGAGGACCGGATTGATCCAGTGGGTTCGATCCAGTTTCAAGGTCAACCCGAGATCAACCGATAATTTATTTATTTCATTTTTTGTACTCTCTGAAAAAGGCAACCGATGACCAAATCAACCTAATGGGTTTGGTCCAGTTCCAAAGTCAACCTGGGACCAACCGATAATTTTTTGTTTCATTTTTTGTACTCCTTGAAAATGTGAGCGAGGACCGGATCGACCTTATGGGTTCAGTAACGAGCGAGGTCAGCTAAGAGAGGTTTGGTCTGGTTCTAGGGTCAACTTGAGACCAATTAATGATTTTTATTTCATTTTTTGTATTCCCTGAAAAGGTGAGCAAGGACCGGACCGACCCTATGGGTTGAGTGATAAGCGAGGTTAGCTAAGAGAGGCAAGCGATAAGTGTCGAGTGGGGTGAGTGACGAGTGTTGAGTGGGGTGAGCAACGATTGTCAAGTAGGGTGAGCATCGAGCGTTGAGCGTTGAGTAGGGAGCAACAAGTTGGGCGAGCATCTAATGGCGAGCAGCATGAGTGACCCAAAATGAGTAAAGTAAGTGTCGAGTGGCAAGCGGAGAAGTTGTTTATTTTGATTTTGACAAATTAAAGACTAAGAGAACAAATAAGATAAAAGAAAACGAGTACTAGAAGAGGATGCCGTGAGGAGCTATTTATGCCATTTTGAACACTGTGAGAACTCCTCACAAGAACATTTTGCTTTTTTGTAAATTATGGCTATTGACACCGTAAAAGATATTAAAAGATCTAAATTATTAAAAAAATAGTATAAAATTACTTGAACTCCTCACTAATGAGCTATTTAATATTGTTGACACCGTTTATTTTAGAGTTTTCTCTCTATAAAAAAATGATAAAATAATATATTAGATATAACACACACACACACACACACACACACACACACACACACACACACACACACACACAGATACAGATATAGAATTAGGATTAGTTCGGGTTGGTCCAGATTGGATTGACCCTAAACTCTTAAGACCGAGGACCAACTCGCATAGTATTGGTCTAGAAATCCCAGGACCAATGATCGACCCGGTCTTCCTGGGAACTGGACTAGGATCAGTAGGGTTGGGCCAATCCAGGGTTGGTTTAGGGTTAACCCTAGACCAATGCTCACCCCTAAATATCATTTCCTAAAATTGAAATCTCCAAAAAGATTATTATTTTTTTTTTTAGCAAAAGATAGGGTTGACACTATAGATGTCGGGGACGGCTGGGATTCCTAATTATTTAGCGGCTTGTCTTGCTAATGAAATCTTAGTGGAAAAAAAGTTATCCAAGTGCTCATCTTGCTTTATTTTGAACTAATATCATGCCCCATAAAGACATTAGCGGCTAAGAAATCTCGACCCATTATTTGCCTCGTAGTTAGGCAAAGTAATTGTATTTTTTATTTAAGTTGTACGTCTTCAAAAATAGATCACATGTCATAATTGATATAGGGATAATTCCCTAAAAAAGCCTTAACTTTAGGTTCAATCACAATTTTACCACATTTCTTCTTCTTCTTTTTTTAAAAAAAAAAGTCTCCCCAACTTTCGCTCTCATCTGAAATCTATCTATACATCTCAAAATCTCTTTCTTCAAAATAATCAACATCACAACCAGTCAGAGATTTATTATCAGAAACCTTTGTCTTCATCAACACCAACACTATCGCATGGAACAATAATGACATTTTGATATTGATACTATTGAAGAAATCAATAGTAATTTTTGGACCTATTGACAGATTGGGGACTATAAAATTTAGAATGTTCTTAAGACCAAAAAAGTTGAGGGAAAATTATGATTGAACCTAAAGTTATGGGTCTTTTTGGGGAATTACCCTATAACAATTATGCAATGCAATGTATTTCTAAAGCCCTATTTTAACAATTAAAAAAAAAATACCTTTTACACTGCCTAACTACAAGATATATTGAGTGCATAGACATCTTAGGGTGCGTTTGGTAACGTTTCTGTTTAAAAATTATTTCTGGGAACAGAAAAAAAAAAAAAAAAGTGTTTCTGTTCCAAGGAACAATTTTTAAACAAAAAAACGCGTTTGGTAAATTTGTTCTAGAAATATAAAAAGAATAGAAACGCGTTTGGTAAGTTTGTATAATTTTTTTTATTTCTTTTAATTTTTTAATATTTTTATTTTTATTTTCTATTTTCTTTCTTATTTTTCTTATTTATATTTCCTTTTTTTTTCTTTTTTCTTTTTTCTTCTTTTGGCCGGTCGCCGGCCTCGGCCATGGCCGGCGGCCTCACCCAGCGACGGCGAGGCTCGCCGGCCCCCAGCGAGGCTTGACGGTCGCTGGGCGAGCTCGGCCTCGCCAGATCTGGGTGAGATCGAGCTCGCCCAGCCAGGCGTGAGGTCGGCCTCGCCGCGCCGTGCCGACGGTGACCCAAAGCCACACCGTCGTCTCCCTCCACCGCATTGGTGACCGCGCTCGACGCCTCCTCGCCCCCACCGCATCGGCGACCGCCCCTCCGCCTCACGCCTGATCGACGCATCTGCAGGTCTCGAGCCTTCGTTCGCCACCGCTGCATCAGATCTCACCGCACCGTGACCCATGACTTCGAGATCCGTTCGATCGTCGATCCTGCGCCGGCCCACGACTCGACCGGCCATTCTCGCTGCTCCGCTCCTAGACATCCACCGCTCGAGACCCCACGGCCGAGCCCCGCACCCGCAGCCGCCGCCGCCGCCCAGCGACCTGCGACCCAGCTCCGTCACCCGCTCACAGGTGGAGACGCTCGCAGCGGCTGTCGATGCCGGAGAGGACAACGTTGGAGAAGCCGGATGGTCTCGAGACAGAGGCGGCTGTCAGCGCCGGAGAGTGGGAGGCGCCGGAGAAGACGACGGTGGAGACGCTTGCAGGAGGAGAGGCTCGCAGGAGAACACGATTTTGTTTCTTTTTTGTTCCTCAAATATGTTTCAGAAATAAGAAACAAAAATTTTTTGTTTCTTATTTCTGTTCCCTTTTTGTTTCTGAGAACAGAAAAACAAAAAAGGAACAGAAACACACCCAAACGCGTTTCTGTTCCTTTTTTATTCCCAGAAACAAAAAAATAGAAATTTTTGTTCATGGGAACAAAAACACAGTACAAATAAACGCGCCCTTAGCTGCTAACATATTCGTGGGGCCTTCGATGCATACATCAAGTCCAAGTTGATGGAGGGTACGTATGACTCAAACAAACCTTTAGTAGATCACTCGTGATGATTGTTTGTCTCCACCTTTTTGCTCAAATATCTAGTACACTAATCATTCTCGTAGTAGGTAGGATAGTTGGTTAGATTGGCCGGACAAACGAGGATAGCATAAATAAAGGCCTTGAGATAAACCAAGTTAGAATAAATAAAGGGATTAGTGTCGTATGTGATGTGGACCCATACATATAATAGAGACACATAAACCCTCCCCAGATGCAAATCCTATGGGAATTTGACACGTGTGTACTACTCCTCAGGCCCCATGTTCTCGTCCGGTCAAGATTCCCTAGCAAATGATCGCAGTCAACGGTGGTGTTCCAGTCACTCTCGCCCTCCTGCGCTCGTCGATTTTGTCCTAGACACAATTTTTTTTTTCCAGTCCCAGTAATAAATCTTACTGAAAGTTTTCGATCATTTGATTTCACGATAATTAATCAACTATTTCAAAAAGATTTCAACACAAAACTCAAAATCGAGTAGCCCGATTTATCTCATTGGATTAAGTTAAATTTTACATGAAATTTGCCTAATTTGATGAGGGATATGAATTATGTTCCCGCACCTAGAGTAAGTGTTTTCGTCTGTGCATGTATTTCACCAGCTTAAATAACAAATCAAAACTTACTACATTACTCGATAAGTTAAATTCTAGTTAGGTTCATGCCTCCACAGCCAAAAGATGATTTTCTTCTATTCATGCATTTCACAAGCTTAAATAATCAATCCAAGCTTCTCACATCACTCAATAAATGAGAAAATAACCCAATCAATTATAAATATATATTGTATGGATGTCAATTAAATCATAAACTTTCTAATTTTGCTAATTTAGTTCTATAAATTTGCATGAATTTCCAATATAGTTTTACCTGGTAAATTTTTATTGGAAGTCATCGACGTAGCAATTCAGTCATCGCCAGTCATCCTACATGGCATCTTTACTTTATTAACAATTTATGACCAAAATTGATTAGAAAGACTATATTGAACTCCACACAAATTTTAGGATTAAACTGACAAAAACAAGAAAGTTTAGAACTAAATTAACATACATACGATTTAGAACTAATTGGAAAATTTTTCCCTTAATAAATTAATTCTAGTTAGCTAACACAATAGAGGAGAACTAATAGCTGTTCTTCTTTGAGCGAGCTTTTTTTTTTTTGTCTACTGGAATCATTTGGCTACTGAATAAGTTTAGTGTAGTCAAGTCTTGATTAAGGCAAATATTTACTTGATTCAAATATCCATTTCTACTTAATGATAGGATTTTGAGCTTGTCCACTTTTTTTGGTCGGTAGTTTGTCCACTTGAGATAGCTTTTATTATTATTATTATTATTATTATTTGGATTTGTATTGTCAAGTCAGCAGTTCTTATCTCTTTTATGATTTGGAAACTTGGATTAAATTGAGAGAAAATAAAAGTGAGACAATTAAATGTTTTTTAATTAGTAGAGATGATATGATCTAGACATTGACTTTCCTAAAATTGTAATTAGCATTAACCACTAGTCATAATTTTTTCCAAGTTTTGAGGAAGAAGTTATAGAGCATGTTAAGAAAATACTTTAATCTCCACGGTTCGACCTCGTTGTGTGATGTGATGCCTTCTAAGGAGATAATTTCTAGGACTCTTGGTCTAGTCATTATCATGACGATCCATATCATTTCCTAAAATTGAAGTCTCCAAGAAGGTAAACTAGTTCCTTTATTTTGGCAGCATGTAGGGTTGGCCACAAGATGTCGGCGCCAGCTGGGATTCCCAATTCCTTGTCTTACTAATAAAATCTTAGCGGAGAAAATATTTGATTCTTGACAGGCCCCGCGAATACGTTAGATGTAAAAAAAACTCTACGCAAAGTAACTGTATTTTTCTTTTATTTAGATTTGAAGGCTTTAGATACAGATTACATGTCATAATTGATATGGGAATAATTCTCTAAAAAAAATCCCTCAACTTTAGGTTCAATCACAATTATATCTCTAACTTCTTGCTAAAAAGAATCTCAAACTTTCACTATAGCCTCAAATATGTCCACGCATCCAAAAATTGCTGATAGTTTCTTCAAAATTATCAACATTAGGACCAATTAAAGACTCATTATCAGAACCTTCGTCTTCATCAATACCGTCATCTTCATATGAAATAATAACAGCTTCATGATATTGATAATTTTAATGAAACCAATTGTGATTTTTGGACATGTGGGTAGACTAGAGACTAAAAAGGTTGGAATTTCTTTTAGACAAAAAGGCCCAGGACAAAATTGTGACTGGATCTAAAGTTAGAGTAATTTTATGGAATTACCAAGTATCAATTGTGCCATGTAATGTATTTTTGAAACCCTAGATTAACAATTAAATAAATAAAACATACCAGTTATATTGCCTAACTATGAGATATATCATGCGCGGAAACTTCTTAATTGCTAATATTTTTGCGGGGGTTGTGATGAATACATCAAGTCCCACGTGGTGGAGTATAGTTATAATTCAAACGATTTTTTTTTTTTTTTTGTAGTAGTAGTGCAGAACCTTATTATAAAACCCACGGTGGATCGCCAGCGATGATTGTTCATCTCCACCCTTTCACTCATTATAAAATATTACAATATCTAATATACTAATTTTTCTCATAGTTATGATAATTTATTTTAGGAATATTCTTTCAGACAATTTATCTTGAAGACTGGAATCAATTTTATACAGGCCGTGAGACAAGCAAGGTTTTTCATAAATAATGGCCTTGGCACAAACGAGGTTAGAATAAATAAAGTCGCAGTACCATCCGTCCATGATCTTGGATCATTCCCACATAAATTTTTCTCAAGGCGCTTTCGGAGCTAAAAGCCCCCTTGAGAATACTAAATCAAACGGGGCCATCATAGTACTAGTCCCTCCTCAGGCGCATATCCTATGTAAATTTGACACGTGTATATGACACATGGGGCCCCACCTGCGCGTTCGGTCAATATTCCATAACAAACGTGCCGTGCTCGACGATTTTAATCCACCCAGAAAAAAAAATCCAAATCTGTTAATAAATCTTACTGAAAATTTTCATTAATCTCGTCGGAATTACTTCCACGACCAATGATTTTTTTTTTTTGAAAGTTATTCTTCCGCTTTTAATTAAAAAAAAAATCAAAGGGACATAAAATAGTACGAGCAATTAGGACTTAACAACCTTATACAAAATAAGATTGCACAAACACAAACCATGGTGAAATTTAATCAACAGCACAACTTGGAAAATATGTACCGGAGCAAGCAACTAGATATAAACAAACTATGTTGAAATTCAATTGAAAATACAGATACACGTCAGAATCTAATTGATGATGCGAATTTGAAAGCTACAACTAAAGAAAATAAATTGCAATGCAAGAAATGTAAAATATAGCAAATTTGTTTGATTTTTGCATGCACAGGGGTTCTAAAGAGTGCGATGTGGCTATTAAAATGCACAATTGATGGTTATCTCTAGAGGTCATAAAGAGAAGTCATAAAGGAAGTTGCAAAAAGAAGTTACAAAAGGGAGGCTACTGCGAGAAGTTACAAACGGTTATTGAACATTTATATTGATGGTGTTTTCAACTCCACTATGTTGGCGATTGCTTTATTCCACTATGTTGACATTTACTTCTTTTACAGTTGCCTAAAAAATTGTCGCCTCCACTTTTTATCGATTCATTTTACTATCGATTCTTCAAATCGTCAATTTCTCATGTTGTCGATTTCTATTAATGAATGATCAAATTCTACTCTCATTGACTAAGGCTTTGTTTGGTAGTCTTTCGAGGAACAACTATTTTTGTTCTTTTGTTCCCTGGAATGAAAAAAGAATAGAAATTCCTTTTATAACATTTTTGTTCTTATGAACAAAATTCTATTTTTTTTTTGTTCTCGAGAATAAATTTGAAAAAGAATCAAGAAATAAAAAAAAAAGTAGCTTCTTGTTCTCGGAAATAATTTCCAAAATTAATTCTTATTTTTTTTCTTTTCTCTTCTTCTCTTCCCCTTTCTTCTTCTTCCTTTAGGTCGATCGCCAGCCTCAACTATGGCCAATGGTGAGCCAAATGAGGGTGAGCGACCTCGCCAAAACATCATTGGTCGCCGGCCCCTAACAACGCCGAGCCACCTCTAGGTTGGCGATGCTTAGTGGTGGCTCAATGAGGCTTGGCCTTGCCGGTGGTTGGGTGAGCTCGATCTTACCAAGCCAAGGCGAGGTCGAGGCTTGCCTTGGCCAAGTGAGCCTCCAATGAGTTTGCCGAACCTTGCCTTGGCCTAGCAAGGCTCCGGTGTGCTCACCGAACCACACCCAGCCGATCGTTGGCCATTGCTCTCTGGCTGGCAACTAACTACAGAGAAGAATGAAGAAGAAGAGAAAAAGAAAAAATTAAGAAAAATATAATAAAAATATTAAAAAATTAAAAGAAACAAAAGAATTTAGGAATTCTACCAAACACATTTCTATCTTGGGAATAGAAATTTTGGACAGTTACCAAGCGTGTTTTTTTGCTTAGAAATTGTTCCCAGGAATAGAATCAGAAAAAACTATTGTTGATCAAAAATTATTCCTAGGAACAGAATTGTTACCAAATGCATCCTAAGTCTATCTCATATTGATAATAACCAATATAGAACATTTTTTGGTGTTAATACAACTATTTCAAAAAGCATTCAATTCAAAAGTGAGTATATTTAAGGTTCACATGAGCCTGATTTATTTAGTTGGATTAGTTTAAATCTCACGTGAAATTTATCTCATTTAATGATGAATATGAGTCACTGGAGCAAGAAGATTACTTCCATCTATTCATGTATTTCACTAGCTTAAATAATCAATCAAAACTTATTACATTACTAAATAAAATTATTTTCTAGTTAGGTTCACGCGTTCGAAGCAACAAGATGACTTTATCTATTCATGTATTTCACCAGATTAAATAATCGATCAAAATGTATAATATTAGTTAATAATTACATTCTAGTTTGACACAATACATTTGACACCAATAGTTGTTTTTCTTTAAGTGAGCTTTTCTCTGGCCCGTTAGAATTATTTGGGTACTAATTAAGTTTAGTGTAGTCAAGTCTTAATTAAGGTAATTTTCTATTTCACTTTGATATTCATTTCTCACTTAGGATTTCGAGTTTTTCCACTCAAGGTAGCTTTTAATATTCAGATTTTTATAACAAGTGGACAAAGCTCGACATTTGGATAAATTCTAAGACCGTTGACTTAGGTACTATTTGGTAATGTTCCGAGGAACACATGTTTCTGTTCTTCTATTCTCCAAAATAGAAATAGAACAAAAGTGCATTTGGTAATTTTTTTGTCCCCGGGAACAAATTGTTCTCGGGAATAGATTCAAAACAAAAATAAGGAACAAAAAAAAAAGTTGTTTCTTATTTCTAGGAACAATTCAAGAAATGAAATTATTCGAATTTGAGAATTTTATGAAAATATACTGAATCATGGATTCTTTGAGATTTCATCTAATCTATTAGAAATTTCTATATCTTTTTTCAATATACACTCAAATATGTATGTTTTTTTTTTCTAGATAATTATTTCTATTTCTAGATAATGAGATAATGTGGATTTTAAGTTTTTTTTTTCCTTTCTTTTCTTCCTTTTCTTTTCTTTCTTCTTCTCTTCCTGTCTTCTTCCCTAGTCGGTTACCGACCTCGGTGATGGCCAGCAATTTGTCAAACGAGGCCCGATGACCTCGACAAAGCCTCGCCGACCCCCGACAAGGCCGCCTTAAGCTCACCGGCGATTGGCGGGGCTCAAACTCACTTGACCACCATGAGGCCAACCTCACGATGGCTAGGCAAGGTTTAGCCTCGTCGGTAGCCGATGATGGCCACGGCCAAGGCTGGCGACCGGCTAAGAGGAAGAAGAAGAAGAAAAAGGAAATAAAAAGAAAAAAGAAAAAAGTAATTAAATTATTAACATATTAAAGAAATTCTAAGTCAAAAAAATATTTGAAGTTGTACCAAATGTATTTCTATTTCTTAAATATAAATTTTTTATAGTTATCAAAATGTCTTAAAATGCTTAAAAACTATTCTCAGAAAAAAAATTCTAAAAAAAAAACTGTTTGTAAGAACAAAAACGTTACCATATGCACCCTTAGTTATCAATTAAGAGGATTCAATCGTTTCCTCAAATGAAGTCCCCATGATGCTAATTACTTATTTATTTTTTTTGGCAGAAGACAAGGTCGGACGCTAGATGTTGGGCCAATTGTGATTCCCAATTCTTTAGTTAATTTGTCTTCCTAATAAAATCTCAACAGAAAAGATATGCTACGTCTTAATCTTGGAATCTCCATCTAAACCGCTAATCGTTTCTTCCTTTTTTTATCAACATGAAGCACTAATTTAACAACATATTGAAAAATTATAATTGTGTTTATCTAGTTACAAGATCTTTAAAACTTATGTTGAAAGAAGACCATATGAATATAAAGAATATATAAGATCCTATATTATTAACAGCGGGTTTCTCATACTCTTTATATTTATGTTGTCTTTTTTCACCTAATTGCTTCACCTTATAAGTTTGTTAGAGATAGTATTTTCCCCTTTGTGTATCCAGACTTGCCACATGCAAACCCGCTTGGGCCCCACCCTGCGCGTCCGGCCAAGATTTCCACGAGAAAAAAATAAGACCAATCGACGTCCCCCGGTTGCTCTCATCTGGACATAATTATTAGTGTCACCGCCGCCTCAGTCGGGTCCCAGGATCGAGGGGAAGCACGTCCGAAAGCGCGAGCGCGTGTCGCGACAAACTGAAGGCCAGTGACTTCTCTCTGTCCCAGCCAACCTGTCAGATATAAAGCTGCTTGTCGAGAGAGCGAGAGAACGAAGGAGTTCGTGCACGAGGGAGAGAGAGAGAGAGAGAGAGAGAGAGAGAGAGAGAGATGGCGATCGAGGCGAGCAACGGGAATGCGTGCTGCGCGAAGGGGCCGGGGTACGCGTCCCCGCTGGATGCCATGTCCGGCTCCATGGAGAAAATCCTCTACGTCACTTGCGTCTACTCCGGTGTGTACCTTGCTTTCCCTCCGTCGCCTCCCCCCGATCGATCGTTCTTCTCGACCCACCTCCGTGTATTTGTACTCTCGTCTTCGCCGTTGTTTCGCCTCCCTCTTCGTCTTCTAACCGGGAGTTGGGTTCGTTCTGTCTTTTTCAAGATTTCCGTCTTGGCAACTTGGTGCGGTGCTCTGTTGTGTTACTCGACACAGTCGCTGATTAACCCAGCAACAAGAAAGGAACCGCGTCCATATGGCTCCTGGAATGTCCTGTGATACGGATGATCTGTGTCATGCAGTTCCGATACGTAGTTCTTATGCTGGTTTTGAACATGTGGTGAGGTCTTTCTAGGAAGAGCTTGGTTTTCACTAAGGGGTGCATGACAATTCCGTATTTCTATTCCAAAAATTATATTCCAAATTTTTTCTGGAATAAAAATCCGTTTGATAAAATTATTTTATTATTTTATTTTTGAAATATATTTTTATTTCAGAAATAGATTTGGAATAGAAACCAGAAGTAAAAATTTTCTGCTTCTCTATTTCTGGAATAGAAATCAGAAATAAAAATTCTTCTCATCGTTTGTCAACCGGTTCTTCATCTATTGCCGCTGACCACCATTCACCATTGATCACTGTCCGCCGGTCGCGGATTGCCGCCGCCGCTGCCACCATCGAAAAGAAGAAATTTTTTGTCACTATCCAATGAATTTCTATTTTTAGAGTAGAAATTTTGTATCGTTATCAAACGGGTATTTTTGCTTATAAACTCATTTAGGAATAGAAATATAAAAATTTATTTCTCTTCCAGAAATCAATTTCTCTTCCAAAATGATTATCATTCGTGTCCTTAAGGGTTGAAATTGATTCTTTATAAGGAATCGATTGGCTGTCCTCAGATTGAAAGATGCCATTTTTGAGTGAACACGATGCTAATTTTGGCGTCTACTTTGCTCACCAAATATGTTGTATGCACTTATGTATGATGTCTGGCTGGTGCTAGTGCTTGGTGTCTCCAAAATTCGAAAAGAGATTGTGAAATTTTCGTTCTTGGGTCAGGAACTGGAATAGAGAAGCCCGACTACCACGCCACGGTGGACGTGGATCCGGACTCGCCCAGCTACTCGAAGGTCATCCACAGGCTCCCCGTGCCCTACCTGGGCGACGAGCTCCATCACTCCGGATGGAACTCGTGCAGCTCTTGCCATGGGGATCCGTCGGCCGACAGGCGTTTCCTGGTCCTGTCATCTTTGATGTGAGAAGCCCGTTCTCATGGTCCTTCTATTTTTACAATTTGTTTTCCAAAGTCCGGGGAAAAAAAACGCATCTTGTTAAGGAGAGAACGGGGTACTATGATGAACTGACGCAGTTCCTTTGTTTTGATTGCATCATTACCTGAGCAAGACAACCTTTGCAGTTTATGTATTGCTCTGCCAGAATATCATTTGGTATATGAATGCCTGTGATTTTGAATATTGATTGGCTTACTAAGCGATGTGACAGTCTTTTGGCAATGTTAATTTTTCTAAATGCTGGTGTGCTATCTACCAAATCAGCTACTAGTATGCCATTTTATTATACCGGTATCATACCTAGTACTTTGTCTTCACATAAATGTTTCTTTTCTTTTTCTTTTGTAATTCATCTGGACTCTTGATTTTGGACTGCAGTACCCGTCTTCGTTGTTGTCTTTCATCTTCATTAGTCATAGTCAGCCGTATTCCTGCATCCTGCTGTGAGATCTCATTTGATCAATTTTCTTGCATTTCCTACCTGAAGTCGAATCAAAAGGAATGCACATGTCTAACAGCTGAACTTCTTAATCTCTCATTTTAAAAGACACTTGACCTCTGGTTCAGTGAACTTCCATGAGAACATTCAGGCACAATGTACAGGAAGTTAGCATTCTGGACTTCATAAAATCTTCTCATGATCAATTATATATAAGTTTGTTTTGAGATCTCCTGCGACTTCTATGCTCTACTCTTAAGGGTATCAATCCATTACAGTTGCTCATGTTTGATGAAAGATGCCCCTTGAGAGTATTTGATGGATAAAATAGCAACTTCACCTGCTCTGGTTTGGCAATTACTTTTCTTTAGCTTCTCTTTCTTTTACCAAATCAGCAGCCAAAACTGCTTTTTCATATACATTGCTTACAAAGTACGTTGCATCTTTCAGATCCGGCCGGATATATGTGATTGACACAAAAACCAATCCTCGAGCTCCAGCTCTGCATAAGGTTGTTGATCCAAAAGACATTATTGAGAAGACTGGACTTGCTTATCTGCACACTTCCCATTGCCTCACATCTGGTGAGATCATGGTCTCGTGTCTCGGTGACAAAGATGGAAAAGCCGAGGGAAATGGCTTTCTGCTCCTGGATTCAGAATTCAACGTGAAAGGAAGGTTATAACTGTTGAATAACGTGCCCAAATCTTTTCATCCGTTTTCGTTTGGATACATGTTAAACAATTGGCGGTGCCAATTTATTCAACTAGTCGCATCTGGCATTGTTCAATTTTTTTCCTTCTATTTCCTCCTTTGTATCTTGTCAATATTTTTAGCCTAAATGTCATCTATATGCGGCTCTGAGTTTCAATTGCTGCTGATTTTTCTACATAAGGTGGGAGAAACCTGGGCACAGTCCCCTCTTCGGTTATGATTTCTGGTACCAACCCTGGCACAAGATGATGATCAGCTCATCGTGGGGGGCTCCTTCAGCTTTCACCAAAGGTTCTAACCCTCAGCACGTGTTGGACGGTCCATACGGGAGGCATCTCCATCTGTACAGCTGGCCTGATGGTGAACTCAAGCAAACACTGGACCTGGGCGACACTGGCCTCATACCGCTCGAGGTAGATAAAAAACTTAGCAGCTTTAGGTTCAGTTCTGTTTAGGTTGGTTCACGTGTTGGTTCTTGTTAAGCCACTGCAAGCTCAAAATTCTCAGAGCAATGTCTCGCTGACTTTTTGTAGATAAGATTCCTGCATGATCCTTCCAAGGACATGGGATATGTTGGGTGTGCATTGAGCAGCAATATGGTGCGCTTCTTCAAGACCCAGGACGGCTCGTGGAGCCATGAGGTATTCAACTATAACTTCCTGATATTTCACTCTTGACAATTGCTGGAATCGAACCTTTAGTAGTGGTGTCAAGTGGCATGGCAAGTTCTTGAAATTTAGAGAATATATGTATTGGAACTCTTTCTGAGAGACTGCCAGAATGTCTGAAAAAATGAAGTCAAGGTTCAACTGATGTAAGCATCTCCGTGCAGATCAGTGCTGTTTTTGATTCATTTAGAAATGTTACAACAGGACCATGACGAATGTATTTTTTCTTTGTGCAAAAATGAAATTATAAGGGATATATTACTCTTGTTATATACTGACAAAAACCTATGAATTGATGCAATTTCGCCAACTTTGGGAAGCACAACAAAATTCTTACCTGTCCACTTACTAAAATCAGAGATCTAGTTGAATGTAATTTTTGTCTCGTCATCTCTCCCCTTTTCGATGCCTTTTTTTTCCATGTCTCCATACTTCCTTTTCTAATTGAATACAGGCTTTTATTACCCTGCAGATTGCCACTAATATGATATTTGCAGCACAGTAATGTATTTTTCTCACTGGTTTATGCAGGTGGCTATATCAGTTGAACCTCTGAAGGTCCAAAACTGGATCCTTCCCGTAATGCCTGGACTCGTAACAGATTTCTTGATATCGCTAGATGATCGTTATTTGTACTTTGTGAACTGGCTTCATGGGGACGAGAGGCAGTATAACATTGAAGACCATGAACATCCCATGCTCGCAGGCCAAGGATGGGTCGGGGGACTGATTCAGGAGGGAAGCGGCATTGTGGCAGAGAAAGAAGATGGTACCACATGGCAAGTTGACCTTCCTGAGATAAAGGTATGTCTGTTTCAATTTATGTAAGAACAAACAATGGTAAAAGCTGATTACGGTACAGATTTCTAAATCTTGCTGGATAATTGCAAGAATATTACTTCTTTGACCACTTCTTGCATTGCTTCAGGCGAATAAACTCAGAGGAGGACCCACAGCAACGCCAGTGACAATGGCCACAGGGAGCCTCCGCTCGCTGGCCCTCCTCCTCCAGCTCCTGCTTCTACTCAGCGGAGGTGGCGCCTCTGCCAAGGACTGCACCGTCATGTCCAAGATCCTCGTCGCCCTCAAGCCGTCAGGCTGGTCCTCGAGCCAGGCCTGCTGTAACTGGAAAGGCGTCAGCTGCGACTCCTCCAGCCGGGTCACCGGCATAAACCTCCCTTCCTCATCCCTCTCTGGCGCCCTCCCCTCAGATCTCTCATTCCTCTCCCATCTCCAAACCCTCTCCCTCCATAATAACCTCCTCTCCGGCGCCGTCCCTTCCTTCGCCGGCGTTGCCTCCCTCCAGACCCTCTACCTCAACAACAACAACTTCACCTCCATCACCTCCGGCGCCTTCCAGGGCCTCACCAGCCTCCAGACCCTCAACCTCAGCAACAATCTCTGCCTCGCCCCCTGGCAGATCCCGCTGGAGCTCAACGCCTCGACGTCCCTCGTCACCCTCTACGCCACCAACGCCAACATCGTTGGCCCAATCCCGGACTTCCTTGGTTCCCTCCCTAGCCTGGTGAATCTGAGGATCTCCTATAACAACCTCACCGGGCCCCTCCCCTCCTCCTTCGGCACTTCGGGGATCAAGATCCTCTGCCTCAACAACCAGGCGATGGGGCTTTCCGGTGGCATCAGCGTGTTGGCCGGGATGACCCAACTGCGCCTGGTCTGGCTTGAGAACAACCAGTTCACAGGTCCAATCCCCGATCTCTCACAATGCACTAATTTGTTTGATCTCCGGCTTAGGGACAACCAGTTCACTGGGGTTGTGCCCGCCTCGCTGTTGGCACTCCCCAGCTTGAAGAATGTGTCCTTGGATAATAATAAGTTGCAGGGTCCCGTCCCTAGTAATAGAAGTGGAATTGACATTACCTATGGGGGTACCAATAGCTTTTGCAACAGTGCGCCGGGCCCTTGCGACCCGCAGGTTACTAAGTTGCTCCAGGTGGCCAGTGCGTTGGGGTATCCGATCACGCTGGCGGATTCTTGGACTGGGAATGATGCTTGCCACGGCAGCTGGAGTGCCATTTCTTGCCAGGGGAAGAAGGTGACTGCTGTTAACTTCTCAAAGCGGGGATTTAGTGGGACCATCTCGCCCGCTTTTGCAGATCTCACCTTGCTCGACACGTTGCTGTTGAACGATAATAATCTTACTGGCTCTATTCCGGACAGCTTGACTACGCTGACTCAGCTTCAGGTTCTTGATGTGTCGAACAATAATCTCAGTGGGTTGATACCTGTTTTCCCAGCCTCAATGAAATTGACTACTACTGGTAATCCGTTAATTGGTGAAATGGGCACTGGTGGCAGAGGAGGCGGTGGTTCAGGAACAAATTCGAGTGATGGTGGCTCACCTGGAAGGTCAAATGGTTCTTCACTTTCAGGTGGTGTAATTTTTGCTGTCGTCGTCATAGGCATCCTTATTTTTATTGGGATAGTGGTGTTTGGCTTTTACAAATATTACATCATCCAACGACACAGGAAAGTTAATAGGGTAGACAATCCGGAAATAGGGATGGAAGTAGCTAACAACAGGGCCGGGAATGGTATGAATGGTCGTGGTGGGGTTACAATTGAATTGCATAGCCAAAGCGGGGGGGACCATAGTGATTTTCCTGTTTTTAAAGGAGGAAATGTTAAAATTTCAATTGAAGTCCTTAGAAAAGCGACTCATAATTTTAGTGAAGAGAACAAGTTAGGAAGGGGTGGTTTTGGTGTTGTTTACAAAGGGGAGTTGCCCGATGGCACCAAAATTGCTGTTAAAAAAAAGGAATCTGAGGCAATGGGCACCAAGAGAACGAAGGGAATCCAAACTAAGACTTGGAGAACGAAGGGATTCGAAGCTGAGATTGCAGTACTTACAACAGTGAGGCATAGGCATTTAGTCACGCTTTTAGGGTATTGTATCGAAGGTCATGAGAAGCTTTTAGTGTATGAATATATGCCACAAGGGACTCTTGCGCAACATTTGTTTCAGTGGCAAGAGAAGGGATATGCACCTCTGACTTGGAAGCAAAGGGTGACCATTCCTTTGGATGTTGCTAGAGGAGTGGAATACCTGCACAGTTTAGCCCAGCAAAAATTTATCCATAGGGATTTGAAGCCAGAAAACATTCTGCTGGGAGATGACATGAGAGCCAAAGTTGCTGACTTTGGTTTGGTTAAGCATGTTCCTGATGGGAAGTACTCTGTGGAGACACGGTTGGCTGGAACTATTGGGTATTTAGCTCCTGAATATGTAGGTAAGTTGATCTCTATTGTTTCTTTCATCGAGATTACATAAGGGTGATATCTTTCATTAGTAATAATGGATAGGAGTCCTACAGATGAACTAGTGGACTTTATATCTATGTTTTCACCTCATTGTAGCTGGATGTTTTGTTCAGATTGAGCCTTATAATGGTAAGATTGATCAGCCTGCATTAATTAACTCAAATGTCATAAGAGCGTGATTGCTGTTAAAATATCTAAGTCAATTCAATTGCTTTGATCTACTCTAGGGTGATAGTGAAATCACCTGACTACAAATTGTTGATTGGAAACTAAGGGTGACTTCATTATGTTACCCATTTGTCGTGTGCTTGTATCTTCTTAACATGAAATTTGCGCGTAGGCTTTTCTTTTTCCTTTTTGATGAAATTGCATTGAACTTTGTATATGAATTGGGTCTTATTCTGTCTGTGCAGTCATTGAAAAGGTAACTACAAAGGGCGATGTTTATGCATTTGGTGTTGTCTTGATGGAGATCATTACTGGTAGAAAAGCATTAGACAACACCGTGTCGGTTGAGAGGGTGCAATTGGTCCCTTGGTTCCGTAGAGTTCTGATTAACAAGGAAAACATCCCAAAAGCTATCGACCAGACTCTTGACCCCGATGAAGAAACCTTAGAGAGCATAATCAAAGTTGCTGAGCTGGCTGGTCATTGCACTGCTCGGGAACCGTTCCAGAGACCGGACATGGGCCATGTGGTCAATATTTTGGGTCCCGCCGTGGAGCAATGGAAACCAACTAGCCATGATGAAGAAGAAAGCTCTGGCATCAACCTCCCCATGAACCTTCCTCAAGCCTTGCAAAGATGGCAAGCTGACGAAGGCACTTCCTCCGCGTTCAACTCTATGTCCTTCTCCAATACGCAGTCTAGCATTCCGCTGAAACCTTCGACGTTTCCAGACTCGTTCAGTTCAACTGATTGCCGGTGAGGAAAGTAATGGGAAAGAATTTGGTCTGGTTCGCCATGTAAAGTATTTGATGAAGCGGGTTGCGAGAGATCAAGATGCTCTCATGAAAAGTCGCTTCAAGGCTGTTGAAAATAGACACTGCAGCTGGCTGTATGAGCTAGTGGTCATGATTGGTACAATGCAATTTTGCTTCGATAAGTGTATGTTTTCCTTCCAATCCTGAGTCGATACAAGTTCGCCACTTCTCCCCCTTCCCGCCCTTTTCGTATATGATCTCCTGTTTTTTCATTCTTGGATTCTTTGAGGAAATGATTGACTTGAGGATGCTTATCAGAGAAAGCGATATTAAATTTGCCTGAAATTGTGTTCCCACACTCAATATTTCTTGCTCTTGTCACAAAACATGAATGATTGCTGCACCAGTTCTTCCCTCCGTGCATCACCTTGTGTCGATATCATTCTTCAAAGTGTGTCATAGAGTTTCTAGGGGTATCAACGGTTCGGTTCGATTCGATTTTTTTAAAAAATCAAATCGAACCAAATCATTGAAAAAAACTTTTGAACCGAATCAAATAAGACCTGAACTGAGTACTAATTGAATCGAAATTTCGGTTTGATTTGATTCAATTTTTCAGGTTTTGGATTTTGGTTTTTTTTTTTTTTTTAAACTTCACAAAAATCCCCCGGCCCAGTCGCCGAAATCCACGACCCTTCGTCCGTAGAACATTCATTACCAAATAAACAAAATGACACAAGAAAACCACTGGCTTACGTTTTCTCGAGAATTCTTCTTCCGAAGGTATTCCTGGCGAAAAACCAGCGACCACTCCTCCTCGCCCGGTGAAGCCATGGTCCAGCGAACGCCCCAGCCGCAGAGGTACGTCGAAATTCTGCCAAAAAAAAAAAAAAAGGAAAGGAAATTTCAAGGACAGAAGAAGACCCAGAAGCGGAGGAACAAATAGGGACTGAACGTTGATGGTGGCGACCAGATTTTCTCTGGCAATTCCCTCAAATCAGAGGCGTACAGAGGGCGAGTGAGAGAGCGAGATTCAGAGAGCAGCTTGAGAAGGGAGAGCTAGTTTGCTTGCGGAGTAACCGGTGAAGTCATGGTCCGACGAACACCCCCGCCGCAGAGCTCGGTCAAAATCCTGCAAAAAAAAAAAAAAAGAGGGGGGAGAAATTCCCAGGACGGAAAGACTCAGATGCAGACGAATGAAGAGGGACCGAGCGCCCTTAATGGGTCGCCACTTTTCAGCTGAAGCGACCAGATTTCCTCTCTCTGCACGCCTCTCCTCTCTCTGTGCGCTCAAATCAGAGGCGTGCAGAGAGCGAGAGAAAGAGCGACAGAGAGCGCGATCTCTTCAAAAACCCCGAAACCAAAAGCGAAACGCCGCAGAATCCCCATCGGCGATCGCGAACCGCTTGGCAGCGGTGAGGAAAAAACCCTCACCGGACCCTTCTCGACCACCACCGAAATCTCCTCGGATCCGCCACCCGCGCCGTCCTCCCCATCCCCATCCCCGTCGCCGCCGCCCGCCGCCCGCCGCCGCGTCGTCGCAGATGGAGGAGACAGCGTTCAGCAGGTCGGGGGGCAGGGGGAGGTTGCGGGAGATGAGGCCGAGGGCGCACATCAGCGACTTCGTCTTCCCCACGCGATCATCAAGCGGCGAACCATCACCGTCCCGCTCGCGCTGCTGCTGCTGCTGCTGGGGCGGGGGCTGGGGCCCTCGAGCTGGGCCACCATGGAGGAAGGCGCGCGAAATCGAGCCAAGAGGAGACGGCAGTCGAGAGAGAATAAAAACCAAAAATGGATTGATTTTATCGGTTCGTGATTGGATTCGATTTTAACCAAACCAATAAAAAATTTTAATTTTTAATAAAAATGAAACCGAAAATCGAATTTATCAAATTTTTCGATTCGATTCCTGACATCTATGCCGTTCATTGGATTTTGCAACTTGCAAGGAAGATGTGTAAAGCTGTTTTGGACGTTTGTATTTTTTTCTAGCTAGATGGTTGTTTTGGATTTTCAAGATGCACATGACGAATTGGTTTCTCAATTTTTATTTTAGAAATTTTATTTCAAAAATTTTATTTTAAAAATTAAGAAGTTAAAAATTTTAGCTTCTGACTTCTTCTTTAAATCTATTTTTTAAACAAAAATTTGTTCTAAAAATAAAAAAATCAAATTGTGTTATCAAACGGATTTTTGTTCCAAACCTATTTCGAGAAACATAGAAATAGAGAAGTAGAAATTTTATCATGCGCGTTCTTAAAAGCCGAAAATCTTTAGATAAAGAGTTACTTACGGCGATTGAGAGCTAGAGAAGAGAGAGAGAGAGAGAGAGAGGGTGGAGTATCTTTCCCAACATTATTTTAAAGTTCCGTTTGGTTCGGCTTTTGGGGAATGCATTTGTTAAAATGTAAATACCTTTGGGTGAATGGAGTTTTCCGAAATGCAAATATCATTTGGTAAAATTTGCATTGGAATACAACTTTAGTCAAAATACTGTTTAATAAAATTTTCATTTATAAATGACTTTTATTAAATTAAAAAAAATATTTGTATTATTTTTTTTTGAAGTCCGGCCACCGAATTGCCGGATCTGACGGTCGGACAACCGGATCTGGCGGTCGGATGGCTGGGCGCGACCCCGGCGACATTCGCCTGGGTCGCACGACCCAGGCCACGTTCGCCGAGGTCACACAACCTCAAGCAACGGTCGCCGAGGTCGCGCAACCTCAGGCGACCATTGCCTGGGTCGCGCGACCTCGGCGACGGTTGCTTGAGGTCGCGTCGCCAAGGTCGTGCGACCTTAGGCGACGCCTGAGTCACGCAACCCAGACGTTGCCTGAGGTCCGACGACAGTCGCCATGGTCGGGCGACCCTCAAGCGGCGGTCGCCGGCGCGCGGGACCCCTCGGCCGGCGGTCATCAACCTTCGTGCGGTGGTTTTCCTCGCCTGATGAATAGTACCCTCGAAGATGAACAGTGCCCAAACTTGCATTCTCAAAATGCAACTTCCCAAAGCACCTCAAGACCTCAATTTGGCTAAAGGCTCTTAAAGCCACTTGGAGATGCAATTGCATCTCGCCAAAGTCGCCCAAAAAACCGAACCAAATACATTTGCATTTAGCCAAGGGACTTTGGAGCCCAAATGCTCATCCCCAAAGCTGAACTAAACAGGGCCTAAAATTGGGATTTGGTGGGGCTAAGGATACGAGTCATATCGACACATGATAGCTGGAAAGAGCTTGAGCAAAGAGTTTATGTGTTTAGCATGCATCAAAGGTGGGCCTTTATTTGACTTTGCAGGGTTCACATGTTGTGGAAACCTTCTAAGCATCGCTCCTTTGTTTATTGGTTGGCGAGGAAGTTATAGTCTAGATGATCCAAAAGCTCACCTTGAATCGTGGAAGCGACTTTCGGTGCATTTGTTTATGTTTCTGTTCAAAAATTGTTTCGGGAAACAGAAATTAAAAAAAAAAAAAAAACTATTTCTATTCAAAATTTATGTTTCTATTCAAAAATTGTATCCTGTTTCGCGTAACAAGATACATGAGGAAACGTCCATGCTAAACTGACCTTCAAAATGGCTTCATCTACCCCTAGAGGATGAAATGGACGAAATTACTCAAATTGCGAGTCTCACTCCCCACCATCCGTCTTTTAATAGCTCCTCACATTTCTCTCCTCCTCTTCCCCTCTCTTTACTGATCTTGTGCGCCTCTGCCCCTGCCCATGAAACCTCACTACTTCCATTTCATAGCCTACACCTTGCTCCCGTTCAACTAGAATCCTTCTGGTAGTTTGCTTGGGGTACTCAAATCCAAGAGGATGTAGTGTGAATGAAAATGCTTTGTAATTGGGCATTCTCCAGCCGTGACTCTGTTGGTGACTTCCAAGCTGAGAATTAGACTCCGATTGTAAGAAACACCATTTTACATTATTTGTTTTGCTGTAGTGTTCATGACACCATATATACATATAAAAAGAGAAGGTAAATTCTCGAGTGACGAAGGAGGAGGAGGCGGCAAGGCCAGAGAGGCAATCACGTAGGAGGAAGTCTTAGTGTTGAAACCAGGCTCATGAGGGGTAGGATCTGCCGTGGTAGAGAGGGCAGCAACGATGATGACTAGAGGTTGTAAGAGTTTTTCTAATGTGGACTACATTAATTGATATTGTAATTTACTATTTTTACGGTTATCGTAAAACATGGTTGGTCTAAGATGAGATAGAAGGTTTCTTAATTAGTCTAATATGGAACTGGCTAGTGTAGGCTGAGTTGAACCTAGCCTATAATGAGGGGGGTTGGCTGGAAACTCTATAAATAGTGTTAAAGTCTCTCCTCTAATCATAATTCTCACATGTATCATCACCTAATGAGCATTTACCTAATGTTAAACGTGATGAGGGCTGCCTCATTGAGCCAGTGATACTAGGGGCAATAGAGGAGAAGGACTTATGCGTGGAACATTGTGTTTCCGCTTCCGCTTCAAAAGCGATGGATCCCAAAACAGGTGCGTTAATCTTTCTACTTAATTATGCATGTTCTTATTCTAGTTATGGAAATGTTGGGATTGCGCAAATTGCATTCAACATGTGATATCATAACCTTCATAACCCTAGAACTTGAATGCAAATGATTTTGCCATAATTTGAGATTTTCGAGATTTTTTGTTCAATAAAAATAGAATTAAATTATATATTCGGACTGGGCTCGGTGAGACAAGCAACACCATGGGCTGCGTGTCGTCGGGGGGGCCCCACGCGCCCCCACATGCGGCCACATGCCGCCTGGGCGTCGAGCATGCACCCCACACGTGGTCACGCGCCCTCACGCGCTCCCACACATAAGGTGCGGCTCGCACGTGCAAAGCACGCGGGTGCTGACGTCACGATGACATCAGCGACCTGGACCCGACCCAACCCGATTCATAGCCGACCCGACCCGACCCGACCCGACCCGACCCGACCCGACCCGTTGACTGACCCCGACCTAGTCAACTGTTGATTGAACCGGTCAATCGATTGGACTGGGCGGCTGGACCAAACGGTCGAGCCGAGAACCAGTTGAACCGGCCATTGATGCCAACACGTGAGCTCCACGCACCCCGCACTCAAGCGACATGTGCGGGCGCGTGGAAGCTCAGATTGGCGCGTGTCCGGCGACGATGGACTCGTATGTTTATCCTCTATGTTGTGGTGTATTTATTTTACATGTTTAATGATTTTATAGATGTGAAAATACATACAAAGCCATAAATACATGTATTTTCTGTGTATATTTGCGTATTTTCTTGTATTTTCTGTGTTTTTGAAAATACATGTGTTGGATTACTGGTATGTTATCACATAAACATTATAAAAGTGTGATTCATTAATAAAAATTAAACTTTATTGTATTTTATTAATGAATAAGTCAGTGTAATTAGCATAGCATGTGATTTTAGTGATATGATGTTCATATCACTAAAGTTAAAATCACATGTATATGGTGTATATGAGATGTAAAGATTATATCCCTGGTATGAAAGAGTTTCAAGAATTCAATTGAGTTGTGATCGCCAAAGTGGCACGCTTGATTGGGTTTGAGAAATTTTGATCTCGTATATTGATTGTGATGTCTCCTGGTCTAATACATAGTCATACTCCCAAAGAAGGTGATTGTGTATTAGTTCATGGAGGAATACATGATGGTGTGATGAAAGAGTGACTGATCCTAATGGTTTATATGTCCAAAGGTGATGAATTCACGAAGATTTGAATATATTCTCATAACTGCTATCATGTGCTATCATGTGAGAAGTGTACAATTGCATGTCATGTATTCTGCTCAAAGATGATTATGTGATTTTACATGTACCTGTACGTCAAGTTACACAATGCTCACATACTTGTCTTTCAGTGACTTTTTATGTAAACGGTAACTCCGTCATTATTGAGGTTCTTGCTGGTTCAAACTTTAAGAAATGTAGATAAGATTCTCTATTTGCTATAGAAATGGTAGATGTTCATATGACTCTTACTATTGATCGGCTAACAAATCTTACTATCGAGAGTACAGAAGCTCAGAAAGCTCATTTTACTGCCTGAGAAAAGAGTAATAAAATTTGCTTACTATCGATGAAGCATTTCATTCAAGACCACTTGAAAAGTGGTTTGCCTGCAAACTACATTGCTAGGCAGATGATGGAAGCCTTGATGGCTAGGAACCGTGTCTCACCTAATGCTGAGATGTGAACACACCTGCAAACACTATTTACTATGAAATATAATGGTTCTAGTGAAGTTAGAGATTTTGTTCTGAGGATGATAGATTTGCAAACAAAGCTTGAGGCTCTTAATGTTATTATTCCCATTGCTTGCATTGTGCATCAAGTTCTAAATAATCTTCCTCATGATTTCAGGATTATTAAGACTAATTATAGTTCTTAAGATGAAACCTAGTCAGTTAATGACCTAATTGCAAAGCTGGTGGTAGAGGAAGAAAAATTGAAGAAAGATAAATGGCACATTGCTGGATAAGGGTAAGAAGGTGAGAAATTATACTCATAAAGGCAATTCTAAAGTTGCTGGACTTCCAATAATAAAGGCAATTCTGAAGGTGCTGGACCCTTCAACAGTTTTGGTCCTAAGAAAGCATTCACCAAGAATGATGTTGTTCTTTGCTACTTTTGTAGGGAGAGAAAACATGTAAAGAAACATTTCAACAAGTTTAAGGCTTGGTTGTCTAAGAGAACTAAGAGTGAGCCTAGACATAATAATTCTTTGGCATTTGTTTATGAATCAAATTTATCTAAAGTCCTGACCAATCCATGGTGGCTAGATAGTGGTGCAACTAATCATGTTGCATTTACCATACAGTGGTTCATAAACCGAAGGACGCAAAATCAGGATGAATCAAAGCTGACTGTTGAAATAGCGTTGGAGTTGATGTCGACTTCGTGGGAGATGTTATTTTGATTTTAGATTATGGTTTTAGGATGGTGTTGAAAAACACTTTTTACTTACATTTTTTTAGGCGGAATTTAGTTTATGTGTCTTGTTTTAATATGGGTGGATACTCTTTTGAAATAAAGAGTAATATTATTTCCATTTTTTATGATTCAAATAAGATTGGGTGTTGCAATTTATCTGATAAATTATATCGATTGAGTTTATCTCTCAACGACATGTACGTTACTTATTCAGCTGAAAAAGTTGTTTCCAAAAGACCTCTACCTAAGGAACAGTCTTATACATTGTGGCATAAACGTCTTTGTCACATCTTTAAAGAAAGAGTAGAAAAGGCTTATAAAAGTTGACATCTTGCTTACTCTTAAAGGTGATCAAAAGACTTGCGTAAACTGTTACAGAGATAAGATGACTAAGATAAAGAAGAAATCCGTTATACGAAGTTCAGACTTATTAGAGGTTATTCACACTAATATTAGTGGACCATACACAGCTACATTATGCAGAAATTTTTATTTCATCACATTTATTGACGAATATTCCCGATATGGATACTTATACTTGAATAAAAAAAAGTCCGAGTATCTTGACAAATTCAAGATTTTTTAGACTGAAGTGGAGAAATAGTTGGGAAAAGTTATAAAGATTGTCAGATCTGATCATGGTTGTGAGTATTTTGGTAGGCATGGTGATGCTAGACAACTTAAAGGGCCGTTTGTTAGATACCTAGAGGATTATGGGATAGTAAGTTAGTTTACTATGCCCAAAAGTCCTAAACAAAATGGTGTAGCTAAAAGGTGCAATCGTACTCTTATGGACATGATGAGAAGTATGATTAGTACGACCAATTTACTTAATTTTATGTGGGGTTAAGCTTTGAAAACAGCTATTTATATTCTAAATCATGTTCCTACTAAAGTGGTTCAATTGATTTCTTTTGAGTTGTGGACTAAACGTAAACCTAGCCTGAATCATCTTAAAGTTTGGGGATGTCCGACAGAAGTGAAGTTATATAATCTAACATTGAGTAAGCTGGATTCCAAAACTACTCGGTATTACTTCGTGTCTTACCTAGATCATTCAAAGGGGTATCGATTTTATAACCCTAATGGAGGTACAAGAATTGTAAAATCTCAGATTGCAAATTTTCTAAAATTTGATGCAGTTGAAAAGGATAACTGCTCACAATCTATTGAAGATGATAGTATGGTGGGGATTATAGGATCCCTATCTCATCATGTGCAGACAATTATGGAGCCTCTTGCGGCACAAACTGAGCCTGTTGTGGCCCAGGATCCTATTGTTGAGACAGTTCATAATGAAATTCTTCAAGCCCCTCAAATTCAGAATGAGGTTGAAGTAGCTCCACTTAGAAAATCAAGTAAAGATGTTTAGCTATACCACCAGACTATGTTGTCTACCTATGAGAGCATAATTATGATATTAATTGTGTTGTTTATCCGGTAACTTATACGGATATCATCTCATGTCCTCAATCAAATTTGTGGCTAGATGCAATGAAAGATGAGATGTGATTTATGAAATACAATGGTGTTTCGGAGCTTGTTGAATTGCCTGGAGGTTATAAACCTATTGGCTACAAATGGCTATTCAAGACTAAAAGGGATTCCAAAAGAAATATAAAAAAGTTTAAAGCCAGACCAGTAGCTAAGGGTTTCACTCAAAAAGAAGGAATATATTATGAAGCAACATTTTCTCCAGTTTCTTCTAAAGATTCCTTAAGAGTGATATTGACATTAATAGTTCATTTTGATATGGAGTTACACCAAATGGATGTTAAGATTACTTTTCTAAATGGAGACCTTAATGAGGAGGTTTGTATGGTGCAGCCTGAAGGTTTTGTAGCAGGTGACTCAGGTAAGCTTGTTTGTAGATTGAAAAAGTCTATTTATGACCTTAAGCAAGCTTCTAGAAAGTGGTATTTCAAGTTTCATAGTATTGTCACTTCATTCGGATTTACTAAGAACAAAATAGATTAGTGTATATACACCAAGGTCAATGGGAGAAAATATATTTTTCTCATACTTTATGCGGATGATATCTTACTTGCTAGTAGTGACATTGGTTTATTGCATGAGACAAAACAGATGTTATCGAAAAATTTTGACATGAAAGACCTTGATGAGGTGTCTTTTGTTATTGGTATTGAGATTCATAAGGATCGCTCTCACCGTTCATTGGGTTTGTCTCAGAGGACATATATTGATCGCATTTGAGAAAGATTCAATATGCAAGATTGCAAACCAGGAATTACTCATGTTGTTAAGGGTGATAAATTGAGTCTTTCACAATGCTTTAATTCAAATTTTAAGAAAACTCAAATGAATGATGTACCTTATGCTAGTGTGTTTGGAAGTATCATGTATGTTCAAGTTTGCACTAGACTAGATATTACTTTTGCAACAGGGCTTCTAGGTAGATATCAATCAAATCCAAGACGCAATCATTGGGTTGCTGCCAAGAGAACAAGAGATTATATGATAATTTA
Organism: Eucalyptus camaldulensis; assembly: GCA_019915185.1. Classification (NCBI taxonomy): domain Eukaryota; kingdom Viridiplantae; phylum Streptophyta; class Magnoliopsida; order Myrtales; family Myrtaceae; genus Eucalyptus; species Eucalyptus camaldulensis. The sequence goes on from JAHSVA010000010.1 coordinate 32,793,325, forward strand.
TAAACATGTTCCAGACTTGCAACTAGTAGGGTATTTATATGCAAATTTTGCTTGTTGTCAAGATGATAAGAATTCAATAATATGATACATATTTATATTGGCAGGAGGTGCAGTATCATGGAGGAGTGAAAAACAGAAATCCATATCTTCTTCTACCATGCAAGCGGAGTTTGTAGCATGTTTTTCAGCTGTTAAGCTATTTGGTTTCGGAACCTCATTAAGGAGTTATCAGTTCTTGATTTTGTGGATAGACCCATATAGTTATATTGTGACAATAACTCTGTAGTGTTGTTTATTAATAACAACAGAAGCTTTGTGGAGGTCAAGTTTTTTACTATAAAGAAATCAGTGCGGAATGGTGACATCGCAGTAGATTATATTCCTTCAGATGATATGGTTGCAGATCCACTAATTAAAGGCCTATGCCCGTGTATATTTGATCAATATGTCATTAGTATAGGCTTAGGAGAATCTTGGGATGCTGTTATTTAGTGAGAGTTGTGTTTTATTTTTCTTAAATAAAGTTTACATCTATTTTTGTTACAAATAGTAACACTTTGATGTATATATATGTTAACTTTTGCATTCAATTGAATGGATTGCTATTATGTTGAATATATATATATATATATATATATATATATATATATATATTGTTAAAAGTCTTAAAGTATTGCTAAAACCTTGAGTGAAAGCTAGCGGCATCCGGTTATTAGCTTTGTGCATATATTTTGTAATACATAAAGAAAAGTTAACCGTAAGAACAAGACATATGTGGATTCATTGGAACCATAAAATCATTCTCTAGTGCCACAAGTTTTTAGTGATGCTTAAGGTAAGAGAATTGTGACTGACAAATGGGATTTCTCTATGAGAGATGTTATCCATTTGACACACTACCATATTGACTCCATATCAATAAAATTGAGAACATTCGTGACCATGGAAAGCTCTATGTGTATACATGCAATTACCGCCATGATTCGATGTTTAGACTTTATGGGATAGAATTAACTATTAAAAATTATCTCTGGACCAATGTACGCACATACAGTACGATTTCAATTAATATAGTCCAAGTGGGAGAATATAAGAGTTTTCCTAATGTGGATTACATTAATTGATATTATAATTTATTATTTTTACGGTTACTGTAAAACATGATTGGTCTAAGTGAGATAGAAGGTTTCTTAATTAGTCTAATATGGGACAGGCTAGTGTGGACCGAGTTGAGCCTGGCTCGTAATGGAGGGACCTGGCTGGAAACTTTATAAATAGTGTTCAAGTCTCTTATCTAACCCTAATTTTCATATGTATCCTCACCTAAAGAGCGTTTACCTAACGCTAAATGTGAGGAGAGCTGCCTCATTGAGCTAGTGATACGGAAGGCAATAGAGGACAATGACTTATGAGTAAAATATTGTATTTCCGCTTCCGCTTCAAGAACGACGGATCCTAAAACAGGTGCGTTAATTTTTTTACTCAATTATATATGTTCTTGTTTTAATTATGGAGATCTTGGGATTGTACAAATTGCATCCAATAGAGGTAGCACCAGCAGTGGAGGTGGAAGGCAGCCTTACTAGTGGGCAAACTAGAGGAGGGCTGATGTTGTGTAATGCACGGACATTCACGAACGTATATGGTGTTGGAACCAAAAGAATAATGATAACTTAGAAAAAATTGGAAAGGGCAAAAAATTGAAGGGAGAGATCATTTTCAAAATGCTGTCTGATATCTTCAATTTACAACACTCACTCTCATGTCCTTATATAATAGTAGAACATCTACAATACATTTAATGATTTAATGATCAAACATTCCACACACTTAAACGACCCAAAAGCCATGAAGTCTTCGAGCATTCCTGTTAGCAAACATTAAACGAAGCAACAAAAAGTCCACAAAGCCAACAAAAGCACATAAAGTCAATACACTAAATGCCGAGGTATAGCAATCCGTGGAGAACTCTTCAATGACCTTTGTTGGCATTCTTGTCTCATGCTCTAATAGCTCTCCTTTATTAAATGCTTGTAGCTTCTTTTTTGTCTTCAATCTCCTTTAAGCGCCTATCATGAATGCTTCATTTATTTGCTTTCATTCTTCCTTTAACACCCACCATAAATCAAGGCATCCTTTGAAGTATACTAACAGCCAAATCTAGAACACAACAACCAACGCGCACCAATCTTCAACGATCAATTTTATTCTATTCTAATAGTCTCCCCTAAAATTGATTTTTAAATTTAACACATCGAGTATCGTCTTTAATTTTTCGAACAAATCGGCCTTTCATAGTTTTGTCAAAATATTTGTAATTTGATCTTCTAATTTGCAAAAATTAAACTCAATCTCACCATTTTTTACTCGAACTCGAATATAATGATACTTGATATTGATGCGCTTGCTTCCGTCACAAAAAAACTAAATTCTTGGCTAATGCAATAGTTGACTTATTGTCACACATTATTTTGGTCAGATCTATTTGTGCATGTTTCAATTCACGCAACATCCTATGAAGCCATGCCTCTTGACATGCCACCGAAGCTAACATCGTGTACTCTATTTTAGCTGTTGAGAGTGCAATAATTTATATTTTTTGCGGACTAAATAATTACTCATGATCCAAGGAAAAAAAAAAAAAAACCTACTCAGAAGTACTCTTTCAAGTCTCAATATCACCCACCCAATCACTAGCTGTGTACCCCACTTAAACTGTTAGTATAATATTATAAAATTTCATGGTCACAAGTTCCATTGGCATATATCGTAATTTTTTATTTTTTTTTTGCTGCATGCAAATGTGATTGGTCTAGCCTTTCCATGACCTTGCTAATTATTCTCACTCCACAGGTTATTTGGCCTTGTAGAAGCCGAATATCTCAAAATGCAAATAATGCTTTTGAAATAAGTGATATTTACAAGTTCCTCGGTTCCTTCTTTCTTCGGCACCAATTGATCTATTTCATTGAGTCTGAATTCGCTTAAGCATTTCCAATTTCAATCTCTTTAAAATGTCATCGGCATTTATTTGTATTGAAATAAATATGCCATCATTTGCATGCTTTACTTCAAGGCCAAGAAAATAGGACATCAATCCTAAATTTGTGATTTGGAATTGGCTAGTTATAACCTCTTTGAATTCAACAAACATCTTTTCACAACTCATTGTAAATATCAAGTCATCAACATAAAGGTACACAATTATTATGTCAATGTTAGTATTTGACTTAATATACAATGTATGCTCATATGGGCACTTTCGAAAACCATGCTCTAATGGGTATGTGTCCTTCACATGACACAAGGTTTTCATTTTAAGTTCTTTCTCAGCCTAATAATTTACTAGAAGTCACTACTAGCCTTTTTTAGAATCAGCTAGAAGAGACTTAGATATTCTAGATGTGAAGACTTGATTACGCTAATGTCTCTTTTAGCATTCTTTTGGTAACTAACTAGTTGGTGGGACAAGGACCCCTGGAGTGCCAAAAGTTGGCACAAAGGGACACTTAAGTGCCAAAAGTTACGAAAGGTACACTTAAGTGCCAAAATCGGAGCAAAATGGATCACTTGAATGCCAATCCGGCTAAAATCCGGCCAAAATGCCGACGTGGCATTTTTTCGGCGAACTAAGCCCAAAACGACGCCGTTTTGCACGCTGACATGGCCAAATAATGCAAAAACGGCGTCATTTTGGGCTCATATGATAAAAAAATAATATAAAAATTAAATAAATTAAATTTCAAAATAGATTTAGTTAAAATATTAAAAAATAATAATTTTAATAGTTAAAATATTAAAAAATAATAATTTTAATACTTAAAATATTAAAAAATAATAAATTTAAATTACATTTAGTTAAAATATTAAAAATAATAATTTTAAAATTACATATAGATAAAATATTAAAAAATAATAATTTTAAAATTAAATTTAGTTAAAATATTCAAAAATAATAATTTTAAAATTAAAAAATTTTAAAAAAAATTAAAAATAATAATTTTAAAATTAGATTTAGTTAAAAAAATTTAAATATAATAATTTTAAAATTAAATTTAGTTAAAATATTACAAATAAAAAATTTAAAATTTAAAATTAGATTTAGTTAAAATATTAAAAAAATTAAATTTAAATTTAGTTAAAATATTTAAAAATAATAATTTTAAATTAATAAAATTTAAAAAATTAAAAAAAATTTATTAAAATTTTATAAATTAATAAAAGGGGGGGTGGCTGAGGGCAGCCTTAGCCAGCACCCCCCTTTTTAAAAAATTTTTAATTTTAAAATTATTATTTTTTAATATTTTAATTAATTTTAATTTTAATTTTTTTATATTTTAACTAAATATAATTTTAAAATTATTATTTTTTAATTTTTTGTTAAATTTTTTTATTTTTAAAGTTATTATTTTTTAATATTTTAACTAACTTTATTTTAAAATTATTATTTTTTAATTTTTTTAACTAAATCTAATTTTAATTTTTTTTTAATTTTTTATGTTTTAATTATTATTTTTTAATACTTTAACTAAATGTAATTTAAATTTATTATTTTTAATATTTTAACTATTAAAATTGTTATTTTTTTAATATTTTAACTAAATCGAATTTTAAATTTAATTTATTAAATTTTTATATTATTTTTTTTACCATGTCAACTCAAAGCGACATCGTTTTTGCATTATTTGCCACGTCAGCATGCAAAACGGTGTCGTTTTGGGTTCACTTCGTCGGAAAAATGCCACATCAGCCTTTTGGCCGGACTTTGGCCAGAGTGACACTTAAGTGATCCGTTTTTCTTCGAATGTGACACTTAAGTGTACCTTTCGTAACTTTTGACACTTAAGTGTCCCTTTGTGCCAACTTTTGGCACTTGAAGCGTTCTTATCCCCTAGTTGGTTGTTTAATCTAAGTAGTCACACCCAATTGATGTCGCTAAGTGTTCATGCAATTTTTTTTTTCTTTTTGTGGGGTTATTTTCATCGAAGTCTAGACCTTGCATAATCAAGAAGGGAAATTAACACAATTTATTGAATAGAAATGCGAAAAGTAAACAATCAAGTTATTGAAATGCAGTGTTGCAAATAAACATCCAAGTACTTGAAAGTAATCCTCTAAGTGCGAGAAAAGAAAACCCAATGTAAAGTTGGCAAAGAATGCTACATGGCTTCGTTATAAGCTTCTCAATAAAAATCCTTAGAAACTTGCTATTTGAAACTAAGGCGAGCCTAAATTTAATGAATTAGTAAGACACAGCCTAGGCTAGACTACCCTAATTAGTTATCAAATGAGTGTGGTTAAGCCTAATTGATCTTATTTACAAAGTCCACTCTAATAGAATCATAAATGTTAAATAGCCTACTTCAGACTATACCAAACTAAACTATTACAAAATTCAAGACCGGATTGGACATGGGTCTAACACCATTGGTTCCATCCAACCGCCACCACCTTGGGTATCGCCTTCGACCGCCACCTCCTTGTGGGTGTCGATTTTCATCATTCACTCGTTCAATCCAACACTGCATCCAAGCAAAACAAACAATCAGCGACTTCACCAGTCAAGCAATCTGATTCGGGAAATTGGTTTCAACTACACAATCCAATGAGCTTAGCCACCTCCTGATCAAACTAAGGGTTCATTAATGAAGATTAGTGATAATTAGGCCCCACTTGCATTCACAAGACGGAAGACTAACTCACTAATCACTAATTAAAGCTAATCAAACCCGCTAACCTACCCACCAATACATGCATTGACAATCGTAATTAGACCTAATATTCATCCAATCAAACACATGCAAACTTAATTAAACTTGCTATTAGGCCAATTGACCTGGGAATCAAGCAATCAAACCCAAGAAGGGGCATTCCCAATTTTGATCAAAATCATGTAAGTACTTATCTAAATAAAAGTAGCCTAATTCTAGCACACTAAAATCTAACATCATAGGGGTGCACTTGATTCAACTTTGCAAATGAACTTTAGGTGTAAAGCAAATATTTGAGAAAATGCAAATTATGTTTGATTAAAACCTCTTTAAAAATTGACTTTGAATTGAATGTGTGTTTGGCAAAAAAAATAAAAATTGCAATGGGCTTTGGATATATTATATAGATTTATTTATTTATTTAAAAAAAAATGACCAAACCCTTTGTTGGGTGGCGAAGGGCTACACCGCAATGCCATATCTGGCTCATCAGCCCTCTGCTGGGCTTGTGCAGGGTTTGATTTTTTTTAATTTAAAAAAAAATTAATAAAGGATGAAATTGGAATTTGAAAAATTGGTAAGGGTACTTTAGAAGGAAAAAATGAGTTTCAACTTCGAAGTGAAAACTCATTCAAAATAATTGGCAAACGGTCTTTGAAGGCAAAAAGCCATTTGAAAATGCTAAACCAAACGCGCCCTTTATTAAGTCTTCCTTTCCTAACCAAGTTTTCAATCTTTTCATTTTTTTTCTTTATTTTAGTGTCGCTGTTGTTATTATTATAATTATTATTTTGAAAATAGGGACTCGGGCTGAGCCCTTAAGCCCAGTCAAAATATAAACAAAACCCTAGTCTTGTGCGTCTGGGCCACGGATAAACATTGGCTCTTTTATTTTTACCATACTCCCATTTTCACTTCTAACGAACGCCTGCACCTATGTCACTCCACGAATCTAAAAAATCCATAGTATGAAAAAAAAAAAAAAAAAAAATCACCTATCCTAAGCAAAACCCAGCGAGATAAACACTTCAAAACTCCATAGATTTCACTGAAAATACAAGACAAAGCACTTCTTATTCATCCACTATCCACCCTCAACCTCTAGGGAGCGGCGGTCGGCCACCATCCATCACCGGAGCACCACAATCGCAGGCATTTGATACTCCACTGTCCCTCACCAAAATCGCTTCTACCATTCATCAGACACTATTAAGACAAAGACTGACTGAGACAAATTTGAACTGAAAAGGTGAAGGGAAGCCACCAAAGGGATATATACTCGAGCACCCGCGAAGAATCGACAAGCATGACGTCCACTCCAGTCATTTTCTCTCCAGTAATCACCATGAGAGAAATCCACAGAATCTAAAACACCAGGAAAAGAAACAAGAAGATGGGTTCATCTGTCATTCGGTGACAACAGAATGTAGCAGAAATTGAGCTCAAAAGCTAATGAGAAACATCTGCCACGACACGAGACGAACTGAAACCCACTCAAATTAATCCAAAATCGCAGAGAAATTTATGTAGACAGGGTTCCGGCATTTCATCAAACACATGGTGCGCGGTTTGGTCATGCGGTTTACACACAGGTCCAAAGTAACGGTTCACTCCCTACTATGACGACTAATGCTGATGGGAACTTGGATCATCACCTCAGCCGGGATCCAAGTAGATCACCCCTCAGAATGACTGGTAGTAAGTCTTGTGCACGGGAGCGATTTCGATCGCGAATATAGATCGTGGAGAGCGTGGCCCGTGAAGACCAGCAACACGAGGGACCGGAAACGTCGAAGAAAGAAGCGAAACTTCGAGGTTTCTCGGCCCCGAGACAGAGAAGAACAGGGCTCCGATGGAGGAACTTCAAAATCGAAGTTCACGGCCGCGAAAAATGGTCGGCGTCGTCGGAGACATGGAGTTTATCTCATTTATGACGATGGCTGTCGGCGATGAAAGTCTTTAACGAAAGTGTAAGCTCTTTGGGAGTCTCTTTTCACGGAAAAATGGGGGCGGAGCAGAGCTTTTCCGGGAAGGCCGGAGATACGCGCCGGCGAATGGTTCTCCGGGCAGTGAAGACGATGAAGAACGGTGCCGATCACACCTTTCGGCCGAATAAGATCCTGTAGTTGGTGTGTGCCTAAGAAAGCTAAAGTCAAATATAAATATGATATAGATAGGGTAAAATTTTCCTAGAAGAAAAGTAGGATAAAGGTAGATGTGATTTCTAAGATTTATAATAGCCAACTTATTTTACTCGAATAATAAATTTCTTAAATTAACAAAATTAAAGTTATATTTCAATATAAATAATATTTAAATGCTAATATAATAAATTCAAATTAACAAAAAAATATAACTTAGTTATTTTAATTTACTCTTAGTTATATTTATATATTCGAATTTATTCTATTTTATAATATAAATTCAACATATAAATATAAATATATTTCAATATTTATTACATATTTTAGGTATATTAGTACATTTTACAATTTAATAGAATTTTATTGGAGATTGATGGAAGGGGAAGAAAGAAATAAAAAAAGAAATTAATTAAAAGAAAGAGAGGAAAATAAAATAAAAAAGAATAAAAATAAAATAGGCAATAGTATCACAAGAGGGTTTTTATCATATCCGTTTGTGAAATTTTTGGTTTATTTATATTAATTTGTCATTTTATACTAATTAATGTACATAATATAATATGAATATATCCAATTTTATTATTGTAATCACTAAATATTAGATATGATATAACAAAATCTTTGGATTTCATATCCTATTCTATCATATCCTATTCTATCCTAGTTAAAAATTCCGATGATCAAATGTAGCCTACACTTACTGACATGAGAAAGTTGATGCCTTTCTTGCGTAAAAATCCCCATTTAACAATTACTTAATATTTCTGAGAGAATTAGTAATTTATTGGTATTGCTCATTGTACATTGTAAAAATGTATACAAGGTAATGTTCAATAGAAAGTGAAAGGAAAAAGAACTTACAAGATCTACTGATTATCCCTAACTAATTAGGCCTAATTCTCTTGAAAATTCAATCTTAAGTCCAATCACAATTCTATGAAGAAATTTTCTTTTTATTTAAAAAATACCCCAAGTTTATGTCTAGTCACAATTTTTCCTTGAACTTTTTTTTTTGTTTAAAAAAACCCCAAACTTTTTAGGTTTAGTCTCAAATCTACCTTGAACCATTTTATGTTAAAAAAAAAAGATCACCAACTTTAATTCTAATTCCAAATTTGTTCGAACTTTTTATTAAAAGAACATTAACTTTAAGTATAGTCTCAAATTTGACCCCATTTACCCTTTGCCCAAAAACCGTCATTAGTTATTTGACGTGGCCTTTCCAAAGTGATAACAAATTCACATCGACGATGCAATGTTGAAAATTATCTCCAAATCTAAACCCCTCTTAGATATGAAAATTAGGGAAATTTAGAAACAACTGACGATGATTTCTAGATTGAGGGCTAAAAAGAGCAGATTTGGGACTAAAGATAAAATTTGTGATTTTTTGTAAACAAAAAAAAATCTAGAGGCAAATTTGGGACTAGACTAAAAGTTTGTGGTTTTTTTAGGCAAAAAAAAAAAAGTTTGAGGCACAATTGCAATCTGCCTAAAGTTCACATATATTTTTTTAAGACAAAAAAAGTTTGGAGTAGAATTAACACTCAACTTGAAGTTGGTTTTTTTTTTTTTTTTATAAATAAGGAAATTAGCCCAACTGATTATAAGAGATACCTAAATATATTGAAACCTCCCAAATCCATCGGTTATCCCTAACTAATGATAAGAAGTACCATCGGATATAATAATGTTAATTAAAAAGAAAAAAAAGTCAATATTCTCTAGTAAATATGATAAAATATACCACCGGATATAATGCTAATTATAAAGCAAAAAAATAAATCTTCTCTGGTAGATATTCATTGGGCCTTTTACTAAAGAACTTCAAAATTACCAGAAAGGAAGACCATCGCATCCATAGGAGAAAATATTCAGTGGTTCGTGCGCGCCACGTCATCTGCTGACGTGGCGCGCACGTTCCATTCAGATATCGACAAGTGTCCTGTGGGACCCGCCAGAAAATGGGAGGGCTGGCTCGGCTCGGCTCGGCTCGGGTCGCTGGCAGAAGAAAAGACGTCACGCTCCCGCCCAAAACATTTCTCCCTCCTCAATTGAACTTTCTGCAATTTTTTTTCTCTCTTTTACTTTCTCTCTCGAGACCTGCGTTTCCTTCTCCACGCATCCCACCTCCTCCGCTTCCGCCTTCGGCTCCGACTCCGACTGTTCCCGTGGAGATCGAGCACAAGGTTTGTGCTCGCGTTGTTCTCCGCCTCCGCGCATCCCCCTCCTCCGCCTCCTTCGCCTCCGCCTGTCCAAAAGCCTTGCCGGTCATCTGCCTCTAGCGTCCTCCGTCTCCGGCATCTGCTCGTCCTCCCCGTCCCGCCGGCCTCCGCCGCGAAGCCATCGGCCTCCGGCAGGAGGGAGGCGGCCTCGGTCTCGTTCCCGAGCGGCACCAGGCTCCCCGCTGCTGACTGGGCGTTGTTCCTGACGCTGGGCCGCTCGGTCGCGAGTGAGATCTCAGTGGACCTGGGCGGGGTCGACGGCGCGGAGAAAAAGGAGAGGCGCGGACTGGAGAAGGATTCCCGCTTGCTGTGGAGGAGGTACGTGAACCGGCTGTACCAGCACCGGGAGCTAGGGATTTTCCTGGACGTGAGCCGGATCGGCTTTACGAGCGAGTTCATGGAGGAGATGGAGCCCCAGTTCTAAGCCGCGTTCAAGGCGATGGAGGAGCTAGAGATGGGTGCGATGGCGAACCGGACGAGGGCCGCATGGTCGGGCACCACTGGTTGTGGAAGTCGGAGCTCTCGCTGACCCGATTCTGAAGGCGCAAATTGAGAGCACGCTCGACCCCGTCTGCAATTTCGCTGCCGACGTGGTCAGCGGTAAGGTCAGTTCTGGAATTCCGTTCGTTGTTACTCTTCCTGTGGTAAAAGAGGCTGTAGTTCCTTGCGTTTTTTTTTTCTTTTATCGGTTTGCTATCGTAGTTGCCTGCGTCAGATTTCTGGTAAATGTGAACATTGTCTTAGTCGCTCCTGAAAGCGTGAGCTGAGGATAAATTGAAGTGGTTTCTGGTGGAATAGATGGAGAACTCATTTACGAATCAGTCACTTGAAATGACCGTGTGTGGAAATCTCTTACTCTGAGACGTAATAGTTTCAAAATGACAACTCAGAAGATTCCGATTAATGAATGTGTATGAAAAATATCTTTTTCCGTTTGATCTCCATGGGCAATACCTGGGCTGTGTACTCTGAGACGCAGTCAGGTATTAGCTCTTCTAGTATGCATTATTGTGAATGAAAAATATCTTTTTACGTTTGATCTCTCTGTTCTATCGATATGCTTTTGTTCTTTAGGAAGCAATAGTCTTGCCTCCATGGATTGCCCTTGCCGTGCGTCCCAGGCCCGGTGTGTGGGAGTACATTAGGGTAAATATCCATGCCCTTGTTGTTGAGGAGTTGCAAGTGACCGAGTTCCTTCATTTCAAGGAAGAACTTGTCGATGGAAAGTAAGTCTTTCTTTTTTCATTTTTGGCTTTTACCACCACATGGATGCTAGCATGCTTTGCTTTTGGCGGAAGGACTGTAGGTTACTCGAATTTGTGGATTGTTGGCAGTCACGGCATTACATCATGAGATCTATAATATGCAAATGAATGCCGCTTACTCTGTTGCAGTTTGAATGGAAACTTTGTGCTTGAATTGGACTTTGAGCCATTCACCGCCCAATTTCCCTGCCCAACTCTTTCGAAGTCCATTGGAAATGGAGTGGAGTTCCTCAACCGCCACCTTTCGGCAAAGCTCTTCCATGACAAGGAGAGCTTGCACCCTCTGTTTGAGTTCCTTCAAGTTCATTGCTACAAAGGAAAGGTAAGCCCATGGGCAGATAACACTCATCTCACTCTCTTGGATCTACTTCTTATGTGCCGCGCGTATCACTCAATTGTATTAACAAGATTGTGTAATGACAACTCAAAGGAAACATTGCGACATTCACATAACTTCATGACTGTTGAAAGGACAGTTCAGAGTTGCTCATATTTTAGATGGATGGACTGAATCCTTTTTTTTTTCACAAAAAAAAACTTGAGACTCATTTATGCTGATCTGTGATGCAGAACATGATGGTCAACACAAGAATTCAAAATATCTTCTCGCTCCAACATGTCCTGAGGAAGGCAGAGGAGTACCTCTCTGCCCTCAAACCTGAGACACCTTACTCAGTTCAAGCACAAGTTTCAGGAAATTGGGCTAGAGAGGGGCTGGGGCGACACCACTAAGCGTGTGCTTGAAATGATTCGGCTTCTTCTGGATCTACTTGAGGCTCCTGATCCATGCACCCTCGAGAATTTCTTGGGAAGAATCCCCATGGTCTTTAACGTTGTTATCATGTCGCCTCACAGTTACTTTGCCCAAGAGGATGTCCTCGGATATCCCGATACCGGTGGCCAGGTCATTGATTGTCTCAAATATTGATTTAGCATCTCTTGCCAGTATTTCTACATGCAATTCCATCATCATGCGTTGTTCACATTTTGTAGGTTGTGTACATCTTGGACCAAGTTCGTGCATTGGAGAGTGAGATGCTTCACCGTATCAAACAACAAGGGCTGGATATTACTCCTCGGATCCTCATCGTAGGTTCTTGCTTTTTCACTGATATTGGAATAGTTTTTTGCTGGCCAATCCAACTAACTCGTTATGTTTGTTTTGTGTCCTGCCCCTTTTGGCTGCAGGTCACTCGTCTTCTTCCTGATGCAGTAGGAACCACGTGCAACTAGCGTCTTGAAAAGGTTTTTGGAACAGAATACTCCCACATTCTTCGAGTTCCCTTTAGAACGGAGAAAGGGATGGTGCGAAAGTGGATTTCACAATTTGAAGAGTGGCCTCACTTGGAAACATACATTGAGGTATATTAGATCATAAGATTATACTTTGCGAGGATTTCTTGTTGACATTCCAATCTTTCGTAATATGAAGACTAACCTTATCTTCTCTCATCAGGATGTCGCCAATGAAATTGCTGGAGAACTACAAGGCAAGCCTGATCTGATCATCAGCAATTACAGTGATGGTAACATTGTTGCTTCTTTGCTGGCCCATAAGTTGGGCGTTACGCAGGTTTGTCCCTTCCTAGTTTTACTCTCTATAGTGGCACTATGATTAATCAAAGACCAAATGCTAAATATTAGTTTCTTCTGATTTATTATGCAGTGCATGATAGCTCATGCCCTTGAGAAGACCAAATACCCGGAATCTGACATCTACTGGAAAAAGTTCGAGGAAAAATATCATTTCTCTTGCCAGTTTACAGCAGATCTCATAGCCATGAACCACACCGACTTTATAATCACCAGTACCTTCCAGGAGATTGCCGGAAGGTAACTGATCTTGCTTTCAGATGTGGATCCATGCTAAAATGCTCCTCCATCCACCGCAATGTGCTAAACTGCTCATATAATTATATGTTTTCAGCAAGGACATGGTTGGGCAATATGAAAGTCACACCGCGTTTACACTTCCTGGACTGTACCGAGTTGTCCACGGCATTGATGTTTTCGATCCCAAATTCAACATTGTGTCGCCAGGAGCTGATATGAGCATTTATTTCTCCTACACGGAGGAGAAGCGGAGGTTGAAATCTTTCCATGTTGAGATCGAAGAACTTCTGTTCAGCGATGTGGAGAACAAGGAACACCTGTGAGTTTTTGGAGTTTTTTTCCCCTCCCATACTAGACTTGGACCTACATTAGCATCCTGTGTTTTGAATGATAATGTTCAAGCTCAAACAAATGCTGACATGGATGTGTTGGTTAATGTCAAAACAGATGCGTATTGAAGGACCGGAACAAGCCAATCTTGTTCACCATGGCAAAGACTGGACTGTGTCAAGAACTTAACTGGGCTGGTCGAGTGGTACGGAAAGAACACCCGCCTGAGAGAGCTGGTCAACTTGGTTGTGGTCGGTGGTGACTGGAGGAAGGAATCTAAGGACTTGGAAGAGCAAGCCGAGATGAAAAAGATGTACGGGCTGATTGAGATGTACAATTTGAATGGCCAGTTCAGGTGGATCTCCTCCCAGATGAACCGGGTGAGGAACGGAGAGCTTTACTGGTACATCTACGACATGAGGGGAGCATTTGTGCAGCCCGCTCTCTACAAGACTTTTGGACTGACCATGGTGGAGGCCATGACATGTGGATTGCCGACCTTTGCAACTTGCAAAGGCGGTCCTGCTGAGATCATTGTGCACGACAAGTCTGAATTCCAGATTGATCCTTATCACGGGGATCAGGCAGTGGAGATCCTTGTGGACTTCTTCGAGAAGTGCAAAGTGGACCTGAGCCACTGGGACAAGATATCACAGGGGGCGATGCAGAGAATCGAGGAGAAGTACGGAGCAGGATTCTTGTTAGGTTCAATCTTTGACATGGAAAAAGAGCACATTCAACTTGTTCAAGAAACACGTGGGTAACATGTGTTGCTTTGCCTGGCAGGTATACATGGCAAATTTACTCCAAGAGGCTGCTCAACTTGACGGCGGTGTGGCTTCTGGAAGCACGTCTCGAATCTCGACTGTCTCGAGAGCCGCCGCTACCTGGAAATGTTCTATGTCTTCAAGTATCGGAAATTGGTGAGACTCGGCTTCTCATCAGATCATGAGCGTGACAATCTGCACGCATATTTTGACTCCTTGTTCGGATATTCACACACCGCTCCTTTGTCTTGACAAGCCGAGTCGGTTCCCCTTGAAGTTGAGTGAGTTAGAGGTGAACAAAAGGGCAGATCTCAAGAGGCAGACAGCTCCAAATTCTCTCGAGAGTTGAGGAATAATTGCCATTGCATTGGATTGGAAGAGAGCCTTTTCTTTTGCTTTTCTTTTTGCAACTGCTTTCGTCAATCTTTCTTTTGCTTCTTTCTGCTGTGAATGTACGTTGGGTTAGGTTCTTCAAAAAGTCAATTCAATGAAATTTCTTTCTTCTTTTCCCCAGTGTCCCCTCAATTTACCTGTCGTCTTCCACTTGTAAGTTCACGTTCAACCATTTTTCCTTCGCTTTTAAGCTAGCAATGTGCATCCAAATGTGTTACTTGGATCAGCGACGGTAGCGAGTCCCTTGGATATGGATATAGCACAAGACTATCAAAAAAAAAAAAAAAAATTGCAGAGGCAAAACAAGTCTTTTAAAATAAATCACAAGGAAAACTTGTATATTGGAATTGACTGTTCCAGTCAGCTGTACACATCTGATGTATGGAGAGAGGACAATCAATACAAAAGAACAGGAGATGGAGAGAGCTCATACTGTACAATTTAATATTGATTCCGTTATTGATACACGCATCGACACAACACGCTCTGTCAAAATTGCCTTCTATTTCTGAGGTATTCTATTTCTATCTACACCTTCATGAGTAAAAGAAGAAAAAAAACCAGCGGAGGCTAAAACCATCTCCCATTACCGATGCGCCTACCCAGAAATAGAATGCAGAGAGTTCCATACCCTCCAAATCGTGCGTCAATCCACTAGTCATGTAGCTACTCCCGTATGGGTCTTGTAAGTTCCTTTTTCATGGCGGCTTCTCTTGGATAGAACATAATTGCCAGCACCAAAGAGAATGTAAGGCCAACTATCCCACCGAATGGTTGGAAAGGATAAGTCCCCGTTATCCAAAGGGGGAAGTTGGGGTTGTAGATCAAAAAGCCACCTGATTGGAGAGTGCAACTTGAGACTAATATCCCCGCGCAGAGCCCAAATGGAACACAGAGGCTACCTTCACCGATTTGTCGAAGCCTGGCCAAGCTTAGTGATAAGAGCCACAGCCCAGGTATTGCCCATGGAGACCTGAAATGCAGCAGATAAGTCAAGTATCTTTGATGTTGACTCAAAGGGAAGATCAGGTCAGAAGCAAATTGATCAAGTGCATGACGGAAACATGAACCAGGTTTGAAGCAGACGCTTTAACTTAAAAGAGAAAGGATGAAAGATCAAGCTAAGAAGAAAGAACGCTGTCCTCATTGTAGCTGCTAAAGAATGTGACATGACACTAACAGATCTAAGCCTTTCAAGAAGGCAAGTTTGGCAAGTCATAAGTTTGCCTTCATCATCAGAATGTTTATTGTGTAAACTTCTCTCGATAAAAAAACAACAAATTTGCAAGCATGTTCAATCTAGAACCAAGATTTCAGTAAGAACAGGTTAGCAGGGTTGCATGATTACTTTAAAATAGAAAAGGGTGGTCACCAAGTTACAACCTGATTTCCAGGAGTGCTGATTTACTTGTCATATTTTGAGTAACATGCTTTCCTGGCCGCAATAGACATTTTCCTGCAACAAATGAAGAACAGAAAACTGAAGGAGAAAATCCAAGGACAAAAAGGAGTCAAAAATTTGTAAGGAACATGACTTAATTAAAGCAATATACCTCCGGAACAGGGAGAATGCAAGCCCTGAAAAAATAATTCCCAGGTGGTATCCAAGATCAACAGCAGTGTCTTCAGTTAACCATGATCTGAAAAGCAACTCTTCCACAAGGGCAACAGAAGTTGCTGTAACAGCACCTCGACCGACCAAGATGAGAATTTGCCCATATGACTTGAGCCTTGTCATGGCATCTAAAGACGATGAATGAAGACTTGGAGGCCAAGAAAAACTCACGCAGCCTAATAATGAATTAACATACTGTATGGACAAAACAAGCATAATTCCCCCAACCAAACTGCTCAAAAAAGCTTGGATCTGCAAGCAAAAAGCTGAAATGAGCTCATTAAGAAGAAATCCCTAGGAAACATCTCATGCATTGCAACTCTGATGAAGTAAAGCCAGTGCAGAACCACAGAAGAATTTTTAAAAAGAGAACAAACTGCAATGAATCTTAGGTCAGTAGCAAAGGCATATAAGAAGAAACCAAACAGCTGGATTTGTTTGAACCACATTATCCAAGCTCGTGATGTTCAACTCGCTGCATTAGCTTTTCAAATGGAACTTGAGTTTACTAAAATTTGCTTTGAATGGTATGCAAGCCAAATCTAGTATTTAGTGACCGTTATAATATGTCTAATGGTTTTTATTATGGCATTTACACTATGTCCATGGTCTCTCTCCCGCCTACCCCCCCAAAGCACACACTATTTTTTGGATTGGGTTCCTTCGCTAATCATCTTTTCATCAAAGTTTTGTTCTTGTTCAACTCTGCTCTAGTTAGTATCTTAAAAGAGAACATGAAACTCAATGACTTGTCAGTGAAACTTCTATAGGCAGGGGGAAAAAACCTGGGACCAAAACCTGTTTTGCAAATTCCAATCCCATTTCACGAAAGGCCTTATGTACTTCCAATAAGCCATTTTTGGTTTCAGGATTGCCACCACTCTGTAGGACAGGAAATAACAATGATATATTATTCTAATCTGCATAAAGGAGAGATCACAAAGCAAAATACATGCAGGCACCTTTGATATCACAATAACTGGGGTAGAAGAAAGCTTAGGACCAAGGTACGCACTTTGATGGTCAATTCCAGCCGTATCTGTGTTGTCAATGAATGTAATCTGCCAAAAGTAAAATTGAGATATCATCCAGACCGTCAAAAGTCAAAAAATCGCTAACACAGGGTATTCACCCATTGTGCCAAGACTCATAACTGAACATTCATCCATAGCTTGTAACTTTACTTAAATCTGATGCGCAAAATCTAAAATTTACTAATGCTTTTTGAATACCGAATCAAAGGACAAAGACAAAAGACCTAAGTACAGTTTAATCAACCAAAGTAGATCTTTTTTCATTGCGCATAAGTGAATCAAGCAGCATATACACTTGCTCCAAATAATGGAGGAGAAATGTGAGCGGGAAGAATACAGGGAAGGGAGTTGGATCATTCTCATATCTATAGCGATGAACTTGCAACAAAGAGCCCGAAGTGGAATGACATCACGACTAATCCAAGTAGGAAGTATAGCATTAAGAGAACTGCTCACTTGAGGGAATAGTTGCCAAGACTTGAGAAATAATTTTAACTAGTAGAAACGGCAAGAAAGGACGAAGACAAACAAGCCACCACCAACTCATCTACAATGTCTGAAGACACCTTCAATGGAGGATTATCGGGAGCCAATGCCTCTGCAACAAACTGTGGCCCAAGAGTTGAACCCCCAATTCCAACCGAAAGTACTTGAGTAAGCGATCCGCGGGAGAAGTAGGAGGAGGCTTAACTTGCAAATTAAGCATCAAACATAATCAAGTCAATCATTGTGTCCATGTCCAATGCTCAGCTAAGCACCCTAAAAGAAAACCAACGATCAAAAACTAAATTTCATGCTAACATTAATCGGAATCTTCTGAGTTGTCATTTTGAAACTACTACGTCTCAGAGTAAGAGATTTCCACACACGGTCATTTCAAATGACTGATTCGTAAATGAGCTCTCCATCTATTCCACCAGAAACCACTTCAATTTATCCTCAGCTCACGCTTTCAGGAGCGACTAAGACAATGTTCACATTTACCAGAAATCTGACACAGGCAACTACGATAGCAAACCGATAAAAGAAAAAAAAAACGCAAGGAACTACAGCCTCTTTTACCACAGGGGGAGTAACAACGAACGAAATTCCAGAACTGACCTTACCGCTGACGGGGTCGAGCGTGCTCTCAATTTGCGCCTTCAGGATCGGGTCGGCGAGAGCTCCGACTTCCACAACCAGTGGTGCCCGACCATGCGGCCCTCGTCCGGTTCGCCATCGCACCCATCTCTAGCTCCTCCATCGCCATGAACGCGGCTTGGAACTGGGGCTCCATCTCCTCCATGAACTCGCTCGAAAAAGCCGATCTGGCTCACGTCCAGGAAAATCCCTAGCTCCCGGTGCTGGTACAGCCGGTTCACGTACCTCCTCCACAGCAAGCGGGAATCCTTCTCCAGCTCGCGCCTCTCCTTCTTCTCCGCGCTGTGGACCCCGCCCAGGTCCGCCGAGATCTCCCTCGTGACCGAGCGGCCCAGCGTCAGGAACAACGCCCAGTCAGCAGCGGGGAGCCTGGTGCCGCTCGGGAACGAGACCGAGGCCGCCTCCCCCCTGCCGGAGGCCGATGGCTTCGCGGCGGAGGCCGGCGGGACAGGGAGGACGAGCAGATGCCGGAGACGGAGGACGCTAGAGGCAGATGACCGGCAAGGCTTTTGGACAGGCGGAGGCGAAGTAGGCGGAGGAGGGGGATGCGCGGAGGCGGAGAACAACGCGAGCACAAACTTTGTGCTCGATCTCCACGGGAATAGTCGGAGTCGGAGCCGAAGGTGGAAGCGGAGGAGGTGGGATGCGTGGAGAAGGAAACGCAGGTCTCGAGAGAGAAAGTAAGAGAGAGAAAAAAAAATTGCAGAAAGTTCAATTGAGGAGGGAGAAATGTTTTGGGCGGGAGCGTGACGTCTTTTCTTCTGCCAGCGACCCGAGCCGAGCCGCGCCAGCCCTCCCATCTTCTGGCGGGTCTCACAGGACACCTGTCGACATTTGAATGGAACGTACACGCCATGTCAGCAGATGACGTGGCGCGCACGAACCACTGAATATTTTCTCATCGCATAGGGAGGAGCGAATGAATGGGGAGCCTTTCCTTAAACAGTCCTCAACATGTATCCCGCACGAGGAAGTGGAGTCACTGTCAAGTGTCAACCCCGGTCGGCGCGAACGGCGAACGAGCACGCGCGTGCGGCGGCCTTCTCCAGGCCGTTGGTTTGGACTAGTGCGGCCACTCTCTCTCTCTCTCTAGTGCATTCTAGACAATCCCAACTCCCCAACGCTCCGACAATCTCTCTCTCTCTCTCTCTCTCTCATTCTCTCATCAGCACGTTGACATCGCTTCGTCGTGGAAGGTGGCCTCTCGATGTTGAGCTCCTCAGTGGCTACCGCGTCTTCCTCCACGACCACGACGGCGGCGACCACGACGGCGGCGGCGATGGCGATGGCGATGGCGAAAGCTTCGACGCCGAGCTCCGTGGCCACCGTTTTCGATCGCCGTCGCGGCTTCCGATTCGCCTTATCTCGCTGCCACCCGGCGTTCAGTAGAGGGGGATTCCGCTCCGCAGCCCACCGGGGACCGTCTCGTCATCGTAGTCCTCTGCGTGTTTCGTGCCGGGCCGAGGTAATTCCGTACCCCCCGGTTGACTTGATCTTTTGCTTGCATTGACTTCGTCTCTCTCTCTCTCTCTCTTTCTGATTTGCCGATTTGTCCGTTTTTATCATCTTAGCGCTCTCTGTCTTCAGGACCAGATGGAATGGTGTAGGTCTTCAACCCATTAGGCTCCCGTGAGTAAAACATTCTTAGATGATTGCATCGACATTTGCCATACCCATGATCCATAAATTAATTGGATTACGTATAAATGCTTTATTGGGTTTGAGTGCATGGTCAGTGTTGAGTCCGGTAGAGTTTTCTGTTTGCTTTAAGGTATCCAGTCACTTTATGTTATTGTATTTGCTTTCGAAGATGATATTTCCAAGCATTGGAAAGAGAGTGAATGAATTAGGAGTCTGCAATGTTCTGCATGTTTATGCTTTTTGTTTAGACAGATGAAAATCAGATGAGACGGTATTCACCAATTCTGGAAGGCGCTTTGTTATCGAGTGGTGATGGATTGGCATTGGATGAGTGGACAGCTGTTCCTGACATTTGGAGGTTCTGTGCTGAGAAGTATGGAGATAGAATTGCACTGGTTGATCCTTATCACGGCCCACCTTCAAACATTACATATAATCAGGTAACAAGAAAAGGGGGAACAATTAAGTTGTTTGCTGAGAAATTGAACTCTAGTAGCGACGCATCTGGAGTATTGAAATCTCCTTTCTAGAAACATTGCCCTCCTGGCTCCGGCCATTGTTTTCTTCTTCAGTTGTTTGGGGTTTATTGTACTACTGCATTTATTAGTTCTTTAAGTCTTTTCAAATGCGCTTTCTGGATTTGCTCAACACTTTGTAGGGTTGTATACTGGGAAATTGTAAAGTTGATAGACCATGTATTTTGTGGTTTGTCTTGATTTTTCTTCGTTGACCTTCATCTCCCTAAAACTTGATAGTTGATACTGAATAGTCCTCAATGACATAAGATCCTTATATTCGTCCCCACTTAATGGGATAAAGTTTGCTTCTTGCCCTTGTGATTTTTGTCAACATTTTTGGTATCTGTTATTTGTCTCTCATGTTCCTTTTATCTTCATCTTCTATGCTCAATTGTTTGTCAAGCAAGCTAACTTCAGAACTTGTCCGATAGATATAAGAATTTACAATAGAGACTTCAGACTAAACAGAAAACTCGTTTATTCTAATTGTGATAAAAGGTCATTCATCTCATTCTGCATTGAATGCTCAAATATGATTTGTATTAGTAGGCGGAAAGCCTGTCTGTGTTATATGAATGTGGTGGTGCAGTGAAGTGGCGCTATTGATTATGTTCTATGTCATTCAAGTTGTTCCACCTTATTATTTGTGACATCAAAACCTAGATGTGAATACCATCTCAATGGTGTTGCTTATTGCTGGCTGAGAAAAAGTCATTGGTTCTATTTCATGATGCAGCTGGAGCAAGAAATCTTGAACTTCTCTGAAGGTCTGAGAGTCATTGGAGTCAAACCAGATGAAAAACTAGCACTCTATGCTGATAATTCGTACCGCTGGCTTGTTGCTGATCAAGGCATGTGATATAGCAACCTTTCGCCAATTCTTTGTTGAAGGAATTGTTGGACTATGTCAACAGCCTCTTACATTTAGTCTTTCCTCCCTAGTCTTTTTCTTTTCTTTTGGCCAGGTCTTTTCTCCCTACTCATTTCTGAGTATTTGCTTAATCTGACCTTCAATTCGTCTGTTATACCTTTTTCTTTTTTCAGTTAGATTTATTGACTATTAATTTAGTATGTCTGTGACATTACTTTGGGGCTTATTCTTCAGTTCAGCTGCAATAATTTTTCCTTTTCAAGTTAGATTCATCTACAAATTCTTTGGTATGCCTGTGACATTATTTTGAGGCTCGACCTTGAAGTTCCTTTTTCTCTTCATGTATACAGAATTGAGCGAACTAATGAAGAAGTGATAAATGATGTGCGAAGTGCTCCTTAGTCCTCACTTGTAAATGAGAAAATTTGTTTCTTGTTCTTTTAAATTGTTTCGTGTGGTGGCTGAATATTTAGGTTTTAGATATATCCATTCAATGCTCCTCTTACTTCATATTCAACATTTCTTATTTAATTTGTAAATTATTCTATTTCTTTCAGACTGATGGTTTGATGTTTTTGGACGTCTTTGATTCTGTGATCCTTTAGTAATCACTTTGTTTCTAGTCAGTAGCTAAAGCCTGTTCCCTAAAACTTCTCTTGTGGTTTGTCCAGTAGAATATTTCTTGGTGTACAGCACTGAATTTTGGCATGATGTGGTGTAATGCTGTTATTTCTGCACCCAAAATGGAAGGGATTTGATTTTTTGCCTTCTGATTTTATTGTGAAAACAAAAATTCTTTCAGAAAATCACCATAATTTAGGATGTTCATCCATCAGATGGAACTAACTATCTTCATAAATGCCTCTTTGGCCTGATCATAAGGTCAATACAAGAATTGAAGGCTACATTAACGTTTGAAAGTAATCAGTATAAATTTTATTTCTTTAGTGGGACTGCCAAATGATTCTTAGGTCACCCTTTTCTCTAGTTATACATGCTTTCTGGTTACAGCTCAACCTTTTCTGGTTTCCATGACATCTATCAAAGAGAGGTTTCTGCTCACAGACAACTTATTTTTGTATTTACATATATTTGGGAGCTCTGACTTTCCATCTTTCAGCATTCTTGTTTGGCTTTTTTAGTTTTTGCACTTTTATTTTGCATAAGGAGACTTGTAAATTGATATGAACTTAATTTAATCCAACTCTTCCTAGAGCAAGAATAGATTGCTTTTTGGCTAGTAGTCAGTTACTGTTTTTAAAGGGAGTAGGAACCTAGGTACTGTGAGACAAAGAAGATAGCTTTTCTTCTTATTTTGTGAGGAATTTGAATCTTAAATGTATTTCTCCCTTCATTAGCAAATACCTTTCCGAGAAAATGCTTCTGCTATCATTTAAAATGAAGGTGTCTCTTCATTGATAGTAATGCAACATAGTGCCTTGTGGCTAGACGTGGATGATGTGGATGCCATGTATGGTAGCTTCTTTAAGTTAGGACTCATATGCATTTGACGGACAATTATTCCTCTGCGTGTGTTTTCTTTTTTCTTGGGTTGCAAGCTTGCAACTATAGATTTTTAGCTAGCGGTCGTTTGCTTTCCCATTTCTTTTCTGTGTTGCATGTGTTTACTTGTCATGTTTTACTATGAATTCACTTATGAAGCCGCAGGAGCTGTGCCAGAGTCGATGCTTGATTCCTTGAGTGATCTTCCATGTATCTCATTATTTGTCAGTCCGTCAAATAATGGTCATCTTTCTCCCATAAAAAGGCTATTCATGAGTGCATACAGCATGTTAACAGGATTTATTGGCATCTGATGCATTTTGACTTTTTGTATAGTTGTCTGATAAATTTAATTATGATGTTTTCTCTTGTGCACTGATGTTCAAATTTGAGCTCATTAGTGATGACATTTTTAAATAGGTATGATGGCCACTGGAGCTATTAATGTGGTTAGGGGATCAAGGTCATCTGTTGAAGAACTATTGCAGATATACCAGCATTCTGAAAGGTCCAGATAATTTTGTCATTGAATATCCTCCATTGAAATAAAAGTCACCAATAACCTGTTATATGAATGTTACTTCTCTCGATATATACTCAGCCAACTTAACAGATCCTCCATTAGTTATATGTGCTTATTTCTTCATCTTTTAAGTACAAGACCATAACTTTTCAATGTTGTAAGTACTGGCAAGGTCCTGTTCCCTACTGGGTAGTGATCGATGCAGTTAGACATAGCTAACATTTGTTTTAGATGATGCAAATTTTTAACTGGATAAGCATGTAGCAAACTTTTGCTCCTCATTTCATTCTGTATCTAGCATACACCATCATTAGGAGTTGAGCCATTATGGGCATATTCCATATCTACAATTTCAAACCAACTTTCAGGTTTTGGGAATTGTTGCTAAGTGTCTGATTTCAACTTCAGATGTGATTTTTGCCTTTTGATCTGCTCTCCATAAACTTGATGTGATCAAGGAGCACTATTGATTTTTTTTTCAATCCATCACAGTGTTGCCCTTGCTGTTGATAGCCCTGAATTATACAATCGAATTGCGGAAGTATTCTGTGATAAGGCCTCTATGAAATTTGTTATTCTACTATGGGGGGATAAAGCATCCCTGTCTATTAGAGGAACTGAGGAGATACCCATCTTTAGCTACAATGAAATTATACATTTGGGACAAGACAGTCGTAAATCTCTGCTTTCATCCAATGATACCTGTAAGTTGCTGCTATGTCTTATATGGAATCTGTGCTTCTGGTTTATCACACAAGTTTTTTCTGGCTACATCAATAATTCATTTTTTCGGTCTTGTGGGAGACAATTCATTTGATGAAGATGGTTACATATACATATAAAAGGAGTTGATGTTTCAGAATCAGAATGTGCCCATTCTGTTTGGCTCTTCCTGTAATTCCAGTTAGTTACATCACCGAAGCAAATAAATCAAGTGCAATCGACTAGATGTTGTACCATCTGTTAGAGACTCGTGTTTGAAAGGTGGACTAGAAGCATTCAGCTTTGAACTTGTGACATTATTCCTTCTTATCAAGTACCAAACTTGCATCTCTAGAAATCTTTTCATTTGATTTGTCGGCTGTGAACAACTGATTTATTCAGTAGAAGACTGTTGATGAAGGTTATGATTAATGTAGGTGGATGATGTTTTAAAATCTAGGATAAAAGAATCAACGCGAGAGTTTGGAGCGAGGGTTAGTGGTACTTAGTGAGCAAGGGCAAAATCTCTACTAGTCAGTTATCTATCTTAAATTTTCCTGTGTACTACACACTAATTGCACAGAGAGATAGCTGTGCTTTCCGTGGCTCTTCCAACAAGCTATTCAACTATGAAGGGATAATCAGTTAATTAGAGTTAAACATCACAAGATAGCCTAACTTCTAAGTTTTTAACCTTGTTTATGATTCCCTTGAAAATGTTTTAAGGAAGCTGTTGACGAGGTAAGCCAATTGCAGGGAATCCTGATGACTATGAACTCATCAGCTCTGATGATGTTGCTACTCTTATGTACACAAGTGGCACCACCGGGAATCCAAAAGGCGTTATGCTAACACATCGAAATTTCTTACATCAGGTTTTGAATGTTTTTCTTTGAGGCTTAAGGTTTTCTGCTCTAGCAGTCGGCACTGGTAACTTAATTACTTGATCCTGATTCTAGTCTATTGTTAAGTTTACCAACTGCCACAGTTTTTTTCTTGGAATTATCTTGGTACTTTTTGAATGTTTATTAGTACCTGTGCTTTGACTTGCTTATCATTTGTGAGTAGAAGAAATAATATCTATATGTATACATATCATATGGTGCACTGTAGGTTTTGCTCTAATCGATAAGTGGATTGCTAGGAGATATATTGCTGGTACTTTGCATAGTTGAGTAGATTTTCTTGCATTGGGTTTCAATATGGTGTAGAATAGTATTACTGCAGAACATGAGGTACACCCTAGCCTGAGGTTGATCAGATTGATGAGATTTCTGTTAGCATTTCCAATGCACCATCTCCTAAAGTTTTCTTGACTTTAAAATATCAGAAATTCAGGGGTAAGTGAATGTCTATATCTGTAAATAGCTGTATTGTGGCACAAAGCAACAGCCTGTAAGAAAAAGGCCTATCTCACGACCACAGTTGGTGTTCAGTAATTCTAGCTTATGCAGAAACTGAATGTGATTGTTCTTTTTCTAGACTTCTAATCCTAGTCATGAATTTTCTCATTCAGGTCATCTTTGCTAATGCAACTAATTCTTCTCTCAAATGTTTTTGTTGATTACCTAAGAGCGCTCGTTGTTATA
Source organism: Eucalyptus camaldulensis (assembly GCA_019915185.1). Taxonomy (NCBI): domain Eukaryota; kingdom Viridiplantae; phylum Streptophyta; class Magnoliopsida; order Myrtales; family Myrtaceae; genus Eucalyptus; species Eucalyptus camaldulensis. The sequence goes on from JAHSVA010000010.1 coordinate 32,819,129, forward strand.
TGGAAAATGTGATTCCTTGACTAGATTGTCCAGCTGGTGCATGTGTTTTGTTTGCTGTTGCTGAAAGTTTTAAGCAATGTTTCCTACTGAAGAATATCATGATGTCTAAGTTATTTTCTCCCTTTATTTTGGGTTCAAAGACACACTTCTCCTTTCTCAATCCTGTCAATGGCTTCGCAAAATGAGAAGCAGTACACCACTTCTTAAGCTAATTGTTTTTCAGATAAAGAACTTGTGGGATGTTGTACCAGCTGTACCTGGGGATAGATTTCTCAGTATCCTTCCACCATGGCATGCCTATGAACGTGCCTGTGAATACTTCATTTTTACTCACGGAGTTGAGCAAGTGTACACAACTGTGAGGAACCTGAAGGTAGGATCTGGCGAATTGTAGAGGTTTCTGCTTCCATAATTTATAAGCTTTCTGAATGGCTTAATAGATATTTTGTGATTCTTTGTTTTGCTAATTGATTCTATTTGGTGTTGGGTGGTGACACCAAACTGTATGTACTTTAATCTGTGGCTGAGGGCATTAATTTTATAAATTATGGTCTTCATTCCAGAATATGAATTTTATCTCATCTTTTATCGTATGCTCATTATAGGAGGACTTGCAACAATACCAACCACATTATCTTATCTCCGTCCCTTTAGTATATGAGACGCTCTACAGGTACCTTTGCCAGTCATTGATATAATTATCTAGTGCTGCATAATATAGAGGTGTCTTTTGGCATGCTATTGGTTACACTTTATGGAATGTTACTCCATAGAAGAGTGAGTATATAGTATTCTGTATAGCCTTATAATATTTCAATGAAAGTCTAGCTATGGAGAGCTTTCGCCAACCAATATAATCATCGACTCCTTCTATGTGTTTTCCTTCAACCTATTGGCCATCTAGAGCACAAGAAGCTGGTGTACATTGTTGACCTGCCTGAATCAGCCCTTAGAGTAAATTGCTTGTTTCACTGAAAACTTCATGATAAAGGAAAATATTTTCCACGCTTATCATTTTTGAGTTTTCATTTGTTTGGCAATTTAGAAAAAAGTGATTTCCTTCTTGCCAGAAAAAGAAGTCATTTTCCCCAATCTAAGATTGTTGCTTTCAGTTAATGAAAAGTGATATCCGTAGATCGATTAGTTTTTCATCATCCCAACACTGGAAAGTCGGAGAACGATATTCTAGAAACAGTTTTCCTTTAAACAAACAGACCCTAGGATCAATTTCATTGCATTTTATTATTCTGCAAAACTTATACCAGAATGCGATCTGCTTTAGTTGACGTTTCCTTTTTACTAAGTGAAAAGAAGTCTTGCTGCTTTGAGTAATCTCAATTTCGTTTTGTTGCTGAAGTGGGATTCAGAAACAGTTATCCACAGGCCCTGCAGCTCGCAAGCTTATAGCACTCACGTTCATCAGGATCAGTATGGCATTTATGGATTTCAAGAGGATATATGAGGTTAATTCTTGATCACAGCTTACGGAGTATCGATGTAAATCATTCTAAGACAAGATAATAGTAATTTGTAGGTTCCACACTTAAAAAAGTTATTGACCATTTCATGGTTGGGATCTATTTGTCTTTGTTAAAGCTATTTAAATAAAGATCTCATTAAGCATCAAAGTATACAGCTTTCTAATGTAAATTTTTCTTTTCAAAGAATGGTATCTGAAATTGTTACTCTTTCTACGTAGATTTACTCTTCATAGTTATTTGCTAGTCAGTGTTATTTATTTATCTTCATGGCATTCAGCATTACAGACTTATGTTTTTACAATACCGATGAAACCTTTTGTCAATAGTGTGCTGCCTCAACCTGCCATTAGGTGCAATTCAGAGTTCTTCCACTAACAGTATATGCTAACTGCTTACTTCATAAGCAAGTATCATGATCTATATGTACAACAAGTAACAACATTCTGTACGAAGCCTTTCCTGAATAAGGAAGGTTGATTGTTTGTATACTCTTAAGCAAATGCACCCACTCTAGTCCATATATAGTTGAATGATTACCATTTGATGAAACACAATTTAAATGATCGCATTATAAACTTGGACTGAGAGGATACAGTTGAATTATTGTATAAGCTGTATTTTTCCACAGGGAAAATATCTGACGAGGGATCAGAAGGAACCCTCATATCTTGTTTCAATGTTGGATTGTCTATTGGCAAGAATATTCGCTGCCGTCTTGTGGCCACTGCACATGTTAGCAAGGAAGATAGTTTACAGTAAGATTCATTCAGCCATTGGAATATCAAAGGTACTTGTCTTCTGATCTGCTATGTGGCATTGAGAGCAGTGGTCATTGAAATCACCCTTGTGAGCTGAGTTTATTTTTATTAGCAGACTGCATAGAGGTATGGTAACTGAATGCTGATTAAGGTTGGAAAGTGAGGATGGAAAAGCAGCTTTAATTTTCTGCTCTGCAATTAGCTAAATCGGAGATTTGTTGTACTACTAGATGATTGTCATTATTTAGATTTATGTTGTCTTCTTCGTTGTTATTAAGTAAGCTATCTTTCGTCCTTCAGCAATAAAAAAAGTATATTATTCTTCTTATAATAGCAACAGGCATTTATATTTTGTGACAGAAAATCTTTGTCTTCAAAAAGTGCAGGCTGGCATCAGTGGAGGTGGAAGCTTGCCTCCATTTATTGATAAATTCTTTGAGGTTGGACTCTTATTTACTTAAGACATGTAAGAACGTTGGTGTTCCTTGTAACAGTTGAGATGGCTGCTGCAGGCCGTTGGTGTGACTGTACAGAATGGGTATGGTCTAACAGAATGTTCTCCCGTTACTGCTGCTCGAAGACGTACCTGCAATGTGAGAGCGAAGCTACTTAAAAGTCAATTTTACAGCTATACTTTCTGTTTAGTTAGAATAATGCGGGGCTATCAAGAAGGGAACAAATTTGAAAACTGTGAAGTTTGCTGTTGCATGGCCATTATCCGTTAATTCAGTTACTTATGTCAATTTTAGTGACTTGATTTCTTGAAATTGCTTTGCATGGTGCATTTTTCTGCTTGCATCTCATCTTTGTCCACACTTAGAGAAGGAACTTGGGAAAAACAGATATAATGGAAATAAAAGAAGGCTTGATAGTATGATCATACTGCTCGTCGCCATAAAATTATCCAATTATTCAATCAAAGCATCCATGACTTGATCTGATTATTCAGGGATTTTTTTACCTAGAGTTGAACATCTTGCATAATATATTTCACCCTCTCTTATATACTCATTGCTGATACTTTGGCTTTCTAGTTGCTGGATGAGTTTTCCTTCTTAGGTCAAGTGCCTCTCTCTCTCTCTCAAAGATCCGTAGCTACTGCTTTTTGCTTATTTTTATCTTGAGTTCATCTAGAGAGACATTATATAATTGTGTATCCATTTGATTTCTGAAGGTTCTTGGTTCAATTGGGCATCCTATTCGATACACAGAATTTAAAATTGTGCATCCTGAAACGGATGAGCTTCTTCCCCCAGGCTCAAAGGGCATTGTCAAACTGAGGGGTCCCCAAGTGATGAAGGGTTATTACAAGGTAAGAACCCCATTTGCCATGATTCTGTAGGTCATCTAGAAGCCTGGTGATGTTTGCCTAAGTCCCATAAGTCTCATAATTATAGGGAGAGTATAATCTTGCTCTATACAAGTTCAGCAAAGAGCTATGCTTTTAGTGAGTTTTGTCATTTACCTTTTAATCCTTGGAGAAATAGGTAATAGTATATGCATTTTTCCTTATAAAAGTGTTTTTGTATTGAGAACCTGGTGACGTCTTTTGTTTTGATAAATTCACAGCTGCTCAATGAGGGTAGGTTCTGTCATAGTTCCATTTACAAACTCTGATTTGTTAGTTCTCTAAAACGAGTCATTCACGTTGCCTTATTTTTCATGCCAAGTATTGATTGTCATACCTTATTGAAATTAGCAGAAGACCATAAGACAAACATATTTACTTAAACAAATATATTGGTTTATAAAATTGTAGAATTTCTTTGAGTAATTTCACTTTAGCATGATGTTTATCTAGTAGACAATTTTGTATTATCTTTTTTCAATCAACATTGATAACTCAGATAATTTTCATGGCATGTTGTGTATATACTTAGCAAATTGCAAGCATAAATAATCTTCTAACACATAAGCTAGGAGTGGTGAGCTTTGGGATCATTTCGGTCCTGTTAGTTATTTATTTATGTAAGTGTTTTCATAATTAATTAATGTGTGCACGTGCACAATCATATGTAGTGTCAATTTGCTTAGCCGCCATTTATGCATGGTCTAGACTTTTTTGTTAGCTTCCTTTGATAATTACTGTGAGGGATTTTAGGAAAAATCGAAATTTGTTTCTTAGTTTACCAATCTTTTTTGCTGAGTGGTTAACAAATCTAAATTTACTGCAGGACATAATCATGCACATGAATTAGAATGACATGTATGATCCTTAGTATAATTAACCTTGTACATGTAATATTCCATAAGTACTTGATTATGAGATGAAAAGTGAATTCTCTTAATTTTTGTACAATAAGTATACTTTGAAGAGGAGGATTTGGTTATAGCAGCTTTGATGTTAAACAATCAAAGTTACTTAAATTCGTACATTATTCTTTACAATATAACTATGGAATTACTTTTTCTATATTACTGGTAGAGTTAGTGTGATACAGTCAGTTTACTTTGAATAATTCAATGTTGTAAGTGGTAGCCGAATGGAGCTTCAAGGTGGTGTGACAGGGTACTCAAGCACAAGCCTCCATTATACCAGCTTTTCTATCTTTATATTGGATGATTTTAACTAAGTCTGTTATCTTGATGTTGGTTCAGAATCCATCAGCTACAAGTCAGGTCTTGGATGCAAGCGGCTGGTTCAACACAGGTGATGTTGGTTGGATGGCACCTCACCATTCTTCAGGGCGAAGCCGTCACTCTGGAGGTGTGATTGTTCTCGAAGGCCGTGCTAAGGACACCATTGTCCTTTCAACAGGTATCATGCCAATCATATGTTCTGTTCTGCAATTAAAATTGTACAGCGGGTTCTTTTTACTCGTACATAATACATCGATGGTAATTTCATGAACATGCATGTACTAGCGTGTACTTTGCACAATAGGCTGCATCTGTCACATGAATTATCTGTTGATTATAAACATTGTTTATATTTGTGGCTGTCTTGACACAAATTGGCTTTTTAACTTGTGATTCTTAAGATGATTGCTACAATGTCTAAATTCTTCATAATGCCCTATCACGGTTTTGACTTACAAATTGATTGGCTAACAACAAACATGCTGCTTTGGGTACTTTCCTGTTCTAATCAAAGTATTTCTGGAATATAGGTGAAAATGTTGAACCTGCAGAGATTGAAGAGGCTGCAATGAGGAGTAGCCTGATACAACAGATTGTTGTTATTGGACAGGTGAACAAGGAAACTTCATGCGGAAGTGTTTTTTTCCCTCTGAATTCTGCTATGTCAGTGACACTCAGTTCTGGTCTCCTTATGCTATCCACTTGCTATATGACATTGACTGTTAAATGCAGGATCAACGGCGTCTAGGAGCTATAATTGTGCCAAACAAAGAAGAGGCCCTGCTGGTTGCTAAAAGGATGTCAGTTGTAGATGCTAATGCCATGGAACTTAGTAAAGAAAAAATGTCAAGTCTGTTGTATGAAGAATTGAGAACCTGGTAATGATTTCTTCATTTCTATGAATTTGGTTGTAGGTTACCGACATGCTTTAAGCACATGAACTTTACTGACTTGCCTAAAGTGCATCAACTTTCAATGAGTCCTCTGCTCTTCCTATTATAAATATATGAGGTTCATATTCTTTGATAGCACCCGAATTTCAGCTGGAAATTATCTTCTCTTGCATTGACTTGATTCACTAGAGAACCTCCAGCAGTAACCTCCTAAATCCCCTGAAAAGGGGAGGTTCATTGCATATTTTTTTCCAATGCAACAAAGTTACTATGTGTCTATTTTCATGAAAAAGGGGTGTTAACATGGCATTATTATTTGTATCACGTTTACATTGTCATGTTAAGTTATCCCGACGATTTGCATTCTATCCATACAATGCACATAGCTTTGGTTGCTGGTTGGGCCAGTTTGATGGTTCTATATGAATTGTAGGTCACTTAATTTTTATTATGCTGGAATAGAGTAGGTTTTGATGATTTAAAAATATATTACTTTCTCCTGCATCTGGGAGCAATCACAGTTTTCATTAGTCTGTCACTTGTGGAGGAAGGTTAAGTGACAGTATCTAACTTTGGATGAATCATGCACCATATCTACTTTCTTAACCAGTATGGATCTTTCAGAAGAATTATTTTAGACAGCACATATGTTTATGCAGGACCTCCAAGTGCACATTCCAAATTGGGCCAATTCTCATTGTGGATGAGCTGTTTACGGTATTTCGTTGAGCTCCCAAAACTTTTCAAGCCGTTTTGTCATTGTGGCATGAATTTTAGCTGAACTTCCTCTCTCATTGCAGATCGATGGTGGTCTAATGACTCCAACAATGAAAATTCGGAGGGACAGGATTGTAGAGCTTTACAAAGATCAGATTTTGAAGCTATACAGCTGATGCATGTTTTAAGTGAGTAGATCCACTCAATTCCGTGTTACATCCATCGACTATTCAGCATGGAATGTGAAAAGTTTACAGGCTTAACAGAGGAACATGAAGGACATCCGCTTCCTTGTTTCCGCGAGCTCATGTAAGTTATAATTCGTGAATAAAGATGCCGCTCTGGAAGAGAATAAAACGAGCTCATGTAAGTCATAATATGTAAAAGCGAGTTCATTCAGATTGTGATATGTAATTGACCACAGACGACCCTGACTCTAAAGCAACTTTTGGTCAGAATGACCCACGGATTTTTATGTACGTTTTCTTCCAATTCTCTACATCGGACGCATGTAAACATCCTAACGTCGTCCGGGGACATCGCGCATTTTGGAATGGACTAAGCGTAAATTTCTTTTGATTGAAAGATTTGAAATAAAAGAGGTGTTGCCTCAGTACTTGCAGATTGGCCAATAGCTGGAAGTGGTCCAGTTTCATATAAGGCTGTGGATACTGTGAAGTGAGTAAGATGGGATTTGACTAGCAAGGTTTCTGCTTTTATTGGTCGCTAGAACTGCCCGCGTAATTTCGTGGAGAAAACTAAACTTTCTCCGTAAAATACTTTTCGGCCACATTATAATTTTTTCCTTGGAAAAACAATGGTTTTGTTGAAGTAGTTGCCATGTTTGTATTCGAAAACTTCGGCGGAAAAAGTTCTTATTTGAATTACCATTGACGGGGTGCGCTAGAGGTGCCAACCAAAGGACCCTCGATCAGAGAGGTCTTCCCTAATCACTTCTCATGAAAAGTGCTAAACATGCTCAAAGGTAACTGGAAACAGTCGTCATACTGGCCTTCAAAGGCCACCCTTTCCACTTTCCCCCTTCAATGCTGCAAAAAACAAATGCGAACATGTATGCATGTGATGGAAAATTCCATGGCAAACAAATTGAGACTTCTTGTTGACCAAAAAGGCCATTTCCCGATTAAGAATTCAGTCATGGCAAATACTTCTTTATAGCATCAGCTATAATATAGGATTCGAGAACACTCGATCATTCATTTTTGCTCAAATCAAGGCATCGTCTTTGTGAATAGGGCTCGCCATAATTTGCGGCAAATTTTCGAAGAGCATCTGGAATAAGGACAGTACCTCTCGGAACCTGATCATTGACCATAAATCGTCAAGGGCGAACTCTCCAATTGAATGACCTTATTATCCGATTCTAAGAACATTGACCACGACACAAAGCTTTTAGCCTCCTTTCTCCATCATGGACAACTTCTCAAATCTCTGAGGGACCCATTACGCTTCATTCAGCTTTGTTTCGGTCGATGCCCTAGACGATAGGATTTTGAATTTCAGAGGTGGTTCCATCTTCCCTTTCACAAACCAAGGAAAAAGAATTTCGCCCGGTTAATGCTCAGATTGACGTCCTATATGCTATCATGCCGATCCTTGTAGCTGTCCGCCATCTTTAACAGCATTTTTGCAAAAAATTGCCAAAACAATCATAAATCTATTATAGTTTTTCTGATTTAATCCTAAACCCCATTTTTATTGTCAATTTAGTCATAAACACTTTATATTTGTATCAATTCGGTTCATCCAATCAATTTTTACCGGTTAGTACCAACGTGGACGTTACCGGCTCTAGCCATTTGGCCAACGTTGACATGTCAAAATTTTTTGAATGTTTTTCCTTTTTTTTCTCTCTCTCTCTCTCTCTCTCTTCTCTTTTCTTCTTCATGGCCGACGAGGTTGGCCGTGCTAGCCATTGAGGAGGCTTGCCCTTGCTAGCACTAGTGACAGTAGGGAGGGCGAGCCTCGACCACCTTGGCAAGGGTTGCTAGGCAAGGTCGACATCACCGTCGCAAGCAAGGGCCTAGCGCTGCTCGCATAGCGACCCTCATCTACAATGGTGAGTTCTCACTAGGGGTGGCCAAGGCTCGCCCTTGTTGATTGCCCAACCATGGTGAGGCTTGCCTAGTGACCCTCGCCTATGACAACGAGTCCTTGCTAGGGGTGGCCAAGGCTAGCAGATGGGGAGGCTCGCCCTCGCCCTCCCTCGCCAGATTAGTACTGGGCAAGCCTTGCCCAGCACCACTCACTTAGTGTCACTCACCCTCACCTAGTGACCCTCGCTTGCAATGACGAGTCCTCTCTACGGATGGCCAAGGCCTGAGCCTTGCCCTCACCAATTTCAAAGAGGGGGAGCCTCCCCTAGTGGCTAGCAAGGTCAACCTCGTTGACCTCGTCGACCCTAGCCCAGCTGTTCGCTAGATCGGCTAGAGGAAGAAGAAAAGATAAAATAAAATTAAAAAATTAAAAAATTAACACGTTAGCGTAAGTCAGACGCATGGTGTCCGATGGTATCCACATCAGCGCTGATCAGCTAAAATTGACCATATAGATTACATTAACACAAGTACAAAATGTTTAAGACAGAATTGACAAAAAAAAAAGTTTATGACTGAATTGGGAAAATTGTAATAGGTTTAGGATTATTTTGATAGTTTTCCCCAGCATTTTCGTTATGCTCTTGTTTGCAGCGTCATTGCGCTATTCTCTGTGACGGGCTCATCGACAAGCCTATTACTCATATTCTACCGTTATCATGGATGATAGCTTCAGGTCCAAAAAAAAAAAAAAAAATTATTGCATAAAAAACTTCCTATTTGGAGGCATCATTATTAGTGAAACTTTTATTATCATGTAATACAACATAGTTGAAATGATCAAAGTGATATCTTAACTGAGTGATTTATCTAAAACATATTGTTCCCAAAGGAAAATCAGATCTTCTAAGCAGTTTCAGATTCAATACAGAATCGTGTGCATTTTAACCAAGAGAACGCATTGTTGGGTAGATGTATCATTTATTCAACACTGTTTCTGTAGATACCATTTGGGAAAATTTCAAAGCTTCACCCGACGTTTTTCAACAATTTCACCTCGCCTCTTTATTTTCAAAACTCCTAATTTACGTCTGATGACAAAAATTACTTAAGTAAGAGACTAAATCACCCTCTAGTTCAAAATGTGTCCATGACACAGTACATCATCAAATCAGTCCAAAATCTATCCTAAACCCTAAACTCCAATCATATAATTTTTTTGCCACGAAGCATGGGGCCAGAATGGGGACAGAATTTCTACAGGAAAATTATCAAACAAGTTGTAATTTTATTGTAATTGTACCGATTCAGTCATAAACTTATTATTATTATTATTATTATTATTATTATTATTATTATTATTATTATTATTTGCCAATTAAGTCCTAAACATTTTGTAATTGTACCAATTCAGATCTTCTGACCAAATTTAACTAACCGGCACTAATATGGACGCCGGCTAGCACCAACAGATAATATTTAATATTATTTTATTTTAAAAATATTTATTAATTTTTTAATTTTTTCTCTTTTCTTTCTTTTTTTTCCTTTTTTTTTGCTCTTTTTCTCTTCTCCCTCCTTCTTGTGACAAGCCAAAGGGGAGAACTGGTCACCAGAATGAGGCAGTCGGCTGGGCTTGACTGAGGGAGAGCTCACCCTGTCGTCGCCAGGCAAGGGCCACCCAACCATCGATGAGGCAAGCACTCATTGGATCTAGGCGAGGGTGACCTCACCAGTGGATTGGCGAGCTCACCCTCGCTTAGATTCAGCGAGGGCTCAACCTTGCCATCGCTAGACGAGGGTCACCCAGCCATCAGTGAGGCAAGCCCTCATCGGATCTAGGCAAGGGTGAGCCTCGCCAATGGATCAATGAGCTCACGCTCCTCAAGATTTGGCAAGGGTGAGTGGCGAGGACTTGCCTTGTCGATGGCTGGGTGACCCTCACCCAACGATGGCGAGGCGAGCTCGCCCTCAGTCAGGCTTGGCCGGCTGCCTCAGTTCGACAACTAGCCATAGCTGATCGTCAAAAGAAGGAGGGAGGGGAGAGAAAAAGAAAAAGAGCGAGAAAAAAAAAGGACAAAAAAGAAAAGATTAAAAAATTATTAAAAAATTTGAAAAAAATAATAATATTAAAATATTGTTTGTTGGCACCGCTCGACATCCACGTTAGTACTAGCTGACTAAATTTGACCATTGAATTGGCATAATTATAAAAAATTTTGGACTTAATTGGCAAAAAAAGAAAATAAGTTTATGACTAAATCGACACAATTGCAATAAGTTTATAATTTTTTTGGTAATTTTCCCGAATTTCTACCCAGACCACTCCATAGTACCGCTCTAGCTTTGTTGTTTTGTTCATCTTTCTTCTTTTGATATTTTAAACTTTTTATGGCCCTAGAATAGGTTAATTATTTTCAAAATGTATCACAAAATGAAGTTTTATGTCACGTCTAAGAAGATCTGTCAATATATTGAGGTCCCAACTTTTTAAATTTTTGTTACATTTGTATTAATATTGTAATTACTAATATAAGTGCCGAGGGGAGAGACTAGAGACCTTGATAGCAATGCAAGCAATGTTTTTGGGAAGAGAAGTAAAACCTAAGGCTACGTTTGGTTGTCCAGATTTTTAATTGTGATAGGATTGTATATGATAGGATATGAAATCCAAGAGATATTAATATATCATATCCACTATTTGATAATTGCAATAATAAAGTTGGATATATTCTCATCATATCACATATATTGTTTGGTATAAACAATACATTAGCAAAAATAAATCAAAAATTTTGCAAACGGGGATAGTAAAAATCTCTCACAACACTCTTGCTTACTCTATTTTATTTGATTTTTATTTTATTTTATTTTCCTCTCTTTTATTAATTAATTTCTTTTTATAATTTTCCCCTCCCATCATTTCTAATAACATTTTATTAATTAGTAGACTATACTAATATAACCAAATACTAAAATACCTAAAATACTATCAAATATATATTTATATTTATGTATTGAAATTATTTTGTAAAACATAATTAAAATTGAATAAATAAAAATAAAAATAAGATTAAATTAAAATGACTAAATCGTTATTTTTTTGTTATTTTGAATATCTTATATAAGAATTCAAATATATTTTATATTGAGATATAATTCTAATGTTGTTAATTTAAAAAAATTGTCATTTGAGAAAAATAACTATCTCTCGCAACACTCTTGCTTGCTTTATTTTATTTTCCTCCCTTTTATTAATTAATTTTTCCCTTCCCATTGTTCTCTAATAAAATTTTATTAAATAGTATACTGCACAAATATACCTAAAATACTAAAATGCCTAAAATATATAATAAATATAAATATATATATTTATATTTATATATTGAAATTATTTTATAAAATATAATTAAATTCAAATATATGAATAAAAATAATACTAAATTAAAATAGCTATTTTTTGTTATTTTGAATTTCTTATATTATAATTCGAATATTATTTATATTGAGATTTCTTTTTAATTTTGTTAATTTGAAAATTCTCTCATTTTAGAAAAATAACTTTCCTATTATGAATACTAGAAATCTCATCTACCTTTATTCCACCTCTGCAATGAAATAATTTTATCCGGTCTATATCCTCATTATATCCTCATTTATACTGTCTTAAGTAGGCACCAAATACAGGATATGATTAATTTTATCATATCTCAAATTTTATCTTGACTAACAAACGCAGCCTAATTAAGGAGGGATTGTATAAGATTAGGCCATTTGAAAAATTCAATTGCTAAGATTAACATGAAGAATCCTACCCAAAATAAATGGCCGAGATGAAGGGGCGAAAAAGTAGCATCCTGATTGTCAGTGAAACTCATAATCAAATCGCTCAAATTAGAGCCCTAAAATGTGACGACTAGGAATGAACGATGATCTAAATTTGCCCGCACGCATTGCATAATTCTCGAAGTAAGATGTGATTGACAGGACGAGTTTATCCACTCTCAGGTCTTATGGTTTATGCCCGGTGAGCTCGATTTGGGGAAGGGGACGGGGGCGTTGACGATGACCAGATTTGCAAGCCACTAAGCGAATGGTGATGGAGGCCAGAGTGGCTTCCACGACGACAAAGGCGGCTGTTCTCGGTGTGATGCAGCTGGACCGGTGTCCTAAGGCTCGATTCCAGCGGTGATGAATGATATGTAATTGGAGAGTGTTTGATGTCAATGAACGATGATTTGTAACATAATTTAGTCCGACGGAAATTGCAGGTAATTTTACCAGTTGTCTTTGTTTTGTTGACATTAGTGTTTACTTTGCAACATTGTCAGAATTTCGTAACGTGAAACTCTTTTGTTTGCTTCAGATGATTTTCTGCCGTGAGCTTTGCACCTGGAAATGTAGCTGTTCTCCTTTGTTTAGGGGTGGCTGTGTCTAAATGTGTGAGAAGTTTGTTCAATATCACTATAAGTGGGAAAGGGTTTGGGCGACTAAGGCTGTGTTTGTTTGTTTCTGTTCCCAAGAACAAAAATTTCTGTTTTTTTTGTTTCTGGGAACAAAAAAGGAACAAAAACGCGTTTGGTGTATTTTTGTTCCCAGAAACACATCTGGAACAGAAACAAGAAACAAAAAAAAAAAAAGTTATTTCTTGTTTCTGGAACACATTTTAGAAACACTTTCTTTTCTTCTCTATTTTTTCTTCTTCTTTTCTTCTTCTTTTTCTTTCTTTTTTCTTTGGCCGGTCGTTAGCCTCGACCAGGGCTGGCGACCAGCTGTCAAGGGCCGGAGAGGGCCGGCGACGATGAGGCCGAGCTCGCCCAACAGCCGAGGGGAGCGGCTGCAAGTGAACGGCGGCGGGCTCCAACTCAGGGCAGCGGCGAAGTCGGGGCTGGGTCGCGGGTCATTGGGCGGCGGTGGCGATTGCGTTGCAGGGCTCGGCCATGGGATTTTGAGTAGCGGGCGTCGAGGAGCGAAGCGGCGAGGACGACTGATCGAGTCGTGGGCCGGCGTAGGGTCGACGATCGAGCAGATCTTGAAGTCGTGGGTCACAGCGCGGTGAGATCTGATGCGGCGGTGGCGAACGGAGGCTCGAGACTTGCAGATGCGTCGATCGGGCGTGAGGCGAAGGGGCGGTCTTTGGGGCTCCGGTGTTGCTGGGTCATCGGCGGAGGCTTCGAGTGCAGGTCTGGTGTCGCGAGGGGAGAACACGGAGCGGCAGGTGACAGATCTGGGGACGCAGAGGTCGGCGACGCCGTTGGGCGCGGGTCCGGCGTCGTGGCGTGTAGGGGGCGTGGTGGTTGCTCTGACGAACGGCCGGTATGGTGGTGGCGAGGAGGCGTCGAGCGCAGTCGCCGATGTGGTGGAGGGAGACAACGGTGTGGCTCTGGGTCACCATCGGCTCAGCTGCCGGCGCGGGCGCGCTGGCATGGTCGTGCGAGGAGACGCTGCGGAGGAAGACCGACTAGCCAAAAGAAGAAAAAGGAAAAAAGGAAAAAGAAAAAAGAAAAAAGAAAAAAAAAGAAATAAAAAAGAAATAAAAGAAATAAAATAGAAAAAATAAAATAAAAATGTTAAAAATTAAAAGAAATAAAAAAAATTATACAAATTTACCAAACATATTTATGTTCATTTTTTTATTCCTGGAACAAGTTTACCAAATGCGTTTTTTTGTTCAAAAATTGTTCCCCAAAACAGAAACATTTTTTTCTATTTCTGTTTCCTGAAACAATTTTTAAATAGAAATGTTACCAAACGCGCCCTAAATGATCCTTTGGATTTAAGTAATAGAATTATAGGAATTCTTCAAAACTTGTGCATTCAATCAAGTACTTTTTGTGGGTTGAGTGTTCAAGGAAAGCCCACTCTTGTACTTGATCCAAAATTGTACTATTAGACTGTTTTTTATCACGCTCGACTCTCAGAAAGTGAACAGAAAATGTCATGCCTTGACCGAGTATCCCCTAACCAGTTGTGTGTGTGATCGCCATGGCCATGCTTGAGAGCCCGGAGAGGCGGCGTCAATGGGCCCAAGTGGAAAGAGAGAGAACATCCACACCGTTGATCCAACATTGGACAGAGGAGTGGTCGTCGATGATACAGGTATAAAGGCTCATTGGTGACTTCATGTATCGAGTGAGATCACGCACTGGAAGTGGCTTGACCCAGGTGCGGAAGGAAGAACAATGAACGAAGAAGAAGGAATCGAAAGAACCCCGAAAACGCCCCAGATCATAGTTTTGGAAAGTGGAATGTAGATGCACATGTTTGCTCGAACCCTTATTTAAGATTAAGTGGTTATTTTAAACTCTTATTTGAAATAAGATTCACTTGGGATATTCTTTTGAAAAAAAAAAAAAAGCAATCCCACTTCATATCTTTATTGAAAAATTTCCTTAATTTTTCAAACCTTACCCACCGGCATCTATTATAATGAGTCACACCGTGTTTTGTCAAAGGCATATATATATATATATATATATATATATATATATATATATAAGTACAACTCTAACGATCCTCTAGATTCATTATACGCATAATGGACTATGCCCAATGTAGGTGGTCTCACAACACAACTAATGTGATTCTGACATATCAGGATGCTCTGGACATTCATAATTTACAAGAGGAGAATTAAAGGTCGTTCTACTATCAGGTGATTATGTTGAGTTTGTATTTGCCATTCCCATATACTAGTTTTGAGGTCGTTTGGAGTAAGTTATCGTCAGCCATAATCACAACATTAATGAAGTGTCTGTGATTACATGTATGAGAGTAAATTAGTGAGCCTTAAGTTACGTAAAACTTTTCATCAGAAAATATATTATCTTCGTTCAGTCTTTTTGTGGAGGTTATGGCAGAAATATTGAGATTGATATTTTGAGGAATTTCATGATAATAGGGTACCTAGTGGCCATTAATTTTGATGATGCCCTGTAAAGTAGTTGCCTCCTAAAACTATTCACCTGATAGTCTTTTGATCCTCCATCATTTGCAGTACATGAATACTGCTGTGTGCTTGAGAAGGTGCAAAGAATATAATCGATAAAACTTTTGCTGATTTTCCTTGGCGAGTTCGTGTGGAAGTAGATGGTGTTGAGATAGAGGTGCCTGAGGTGAGCACTGTGATAATTTTGTGTATCTTTTGTCTTGGGAGTTAATTCATCTTTCTTAAATCAAATTCGTGATGCTAATACTCTACAAGGGATTAGGAGAGCAATGTGGTTTGAAGCACCAAACAAGTCTCTTGAGAAAAAGAAAGCCATGTTTTAGAACTTAGCAGGCTCAAAAGGGACGATGCACCATGCATTTTGCACTTGAATGAAATCATGCATTATGCATTGCTTGCAACTTGCAAGCATAATTTCGGGGAAAAATCCCAAAAAAGTTTTAAACCTATTACAATTTTTTCAAATGAATCATAAACCTTTTTTTTTTCAATATAATTCTAAACCTTTTGTAATTATATCAATTTAGTCCACGTGACCAAATTTGGCTAGTTGACGCTAACGTGGATGCCGATTGGCATTGGTAGAGATTTTTTAATAATATTTTACTTTTTCTCGAATTTTGGAATTAATTTTTTCTTTTTTTCCCTTATTTTTTTCCTCCCCTCGCTAGTGGATTGGCAAACTCGATCTCACTCGACGATGGCAATGTGAGCTCTCCCTAGCGACGGTGAGGTCAAGCTCGCTGATCCACTATCGAGGCTCACCCTCACTAGATCCGATGAGGGCTCCCCTTGCCAGTGGTTGGGTGAGCTCGCCCTTACTTAGCAATGACGAGGTAAGCTCGCCATTGGCCAGCCATGTCAATCCAATGACCGGCCCTCCTCTTTGGCTAGTCACCAAAGCAAGAGGAAGGAGGGAGGAAGAAAATAAAAGAAAGAAAAAAGAGAGGAAAAAGATAAGAGAAGAATAAAAATTAATTAAAAAAAATTGTTTGTTGGCATTGCTAGACGTCCACATCAGTGTTGGCCGGCCAAATTTGGCCAGATTGGCTGAATTAATATAATTACAAAAGATTTAGGATTTAATTGGCCAAAAAAGTTTAGGACTAATCTGAAAAAGTTATAAGAGATTTAGGACTTTTTTTATAATTTTTCCATGACTTGCGTGATGGTGCTGAATAAAGGGGTTATTGGGCTGGTTGTCCCTTTGTATCCTTCTTTCCCCTTCATAACCTTCATAACCTACAAGACTAAAAAACTAGAAGGCACAAACAAAACGAGGTTTGTTGCGAGGAACAGAGCGCATTTGTCACGCGAAATATCACGTTTTGTCACGCAACATGATTAAGGTCGGAAAGTTTCAGGGCCGACGCAAGGAAGGAAAAAATCATTTGACCACTGCATGCTCTTTGTGGGCGTGGAAAAAGAGCGGCTACCTCAAACTATAGTTTCTTTGATCAAGGTTCAGGCCCCCTTTTTAACTTCACGACAGCCAGATGACTGCTAATTTTTCGTTGGCATGCCTGTGTTAGCAAAATATGTTGCTTCCCTCCAATTAAAGAACCTGTAATACCTCATCTTTCTTTAAAATACTGTCAAGGAAGGCAGACCAATAGTTTTTGCTTTTTCATTTAAAAAAAAATTGCTAAGGAAATGAGAAAATTCCCTTCACTCTCGTGCCTTTTCGGCGGACCAAAAAGAGTTAATGAAGTTTATTAACGGAAGCTCTTGAATGGGGCCAACCACAGCCAACTCACCTTCCAGAAACACTTGGGCCGGGAAAAAAAGAGGAGATGAGAATTAAGCGCATTGCAAAAAAATGGATTATAAAAAGGGTTTGAGATCCAGAAATCTTTCTAAGTGGGCCTTTTTTTGGGTCAAATTTCAAGTGGGCCTTCAATAGTTGACATTTTGCACCAACATTGGTGTAATATATATATATATCCTGTAAAAATGTGTCTCCAATCTGATGGACCCTTCAGAAATGCAGTCAGGGCTAATAAGTAGGTAAAGAAGCACGCACGCTTTCCGGTGCTTTGATGGAGCTGGATGTGTCTCCACCAACTCAACGATCCTCTAGTTCATGTGGGGCAGTCGGCTCTAAGTGGGCCTTCAAAAAATAACATTTTGCAGCCTTATATGAATTATATATGCTTTGGCCCCATTTGGTTCGGCTTTTGGGAAATGCATTTGCCAAAATGTAAATACCTTTGGGTGAATGAGGTTTTCCGAAATGCAAATATCATTTGGTAAAATTTGCATTGGGATACAACTTTGGCCAAAATACCGTTTAGTAAAATTTGCATTTGTAAATGACTTTTATTAAATTAAAAAAATAAAAAAACATTTGTATTATTATTTTTTTTTTTGAAGTCCGGCCACCGAATCGCCGGATCCGGTGGCCGGACCGCAGGATCTAGCGGCCGGATGGTTGGGCGCGACCTCAGGCGACGTTGCATGACCTCAGGCGACCATTGCCCGGGGTCGCGCAACCTAGGCCATCAGTCGCTTGGGTCGCTCGACCCAGACGCCACTTGAGGTCCAGCAACGGTCGCCGGGGTCGGGCGACCCTCAGGCGGTAGTCGCCGGCGCCTCGCCGGCGTGCGGGACCCTTCGGACGGTGATCATCGGCCTCCGTGCGGTGGTTTTCCTCGCCTGATGAACAATACCCTCGAAGATGAACAATACCCAAACTTGCATTCTCAAAATGCAACTTCCTAAAACACCTCCGGACCTCCATTTGGCTAAAGGCCCTTAGAGCCACTCGGAGATGTAATTGCATCTCGCTAAAGTCGCCCAAAAAACCGAACCAAACACATTTGCATTTGGCCAAGGGACTTTGAAGTCCAAATGCTCATCCCCAAAGCTAAACCAAACAGGGCCGAATATACTTTGATAGACTTGATAGAGTTTACGTTATATTTTTTGCTTAATAACCTATTAGCTTTTATTTTGATGGTTCACCTCGGGAAGGTCACAACATATATAATTGGCAAGATCCCAATTTTATTCTTTACTCTTATCTGCCTTTCGTCTTCAATCTTAAATCAAAATATTCTTCTCTCTTGTTCAAATGCCAAACCTCATTTTTGTTTATTCAGAAATTCCATGGCTCCCAAATCTCCTACATTCTCATCTTCGTCATACTTGTCCCGTTTTGACAAGCTCAAGGGGGAGGATCACCATGACAACTATCTTCTTGAACTCCTCAGTGATAAAGAAGATTCTGAGCAAGCAATCTTGGGTCCCTGTTTCATATAGCATCACAGTATCCCTTCATTTTTAAATGGTCGTTTTCCTCGTTTTATTAAAGAAAAAATCCCACATTCATAAGTCCTCTTATCATTGAGTATGTGGACTATCAAATCCAATCGATTTAGGGCTTTCTCCTTTTTTGACCCCAGAATTACCAATGGTATATGAAACTGAAATCATAGGTTCAATTCATTTGGGAAGATGTCGAAATTGATATAACTCTTTAATTCTACTGTTCTAATTTTCATTGTGACCTGGGTATTTTCGGTAGCTTTAACAAGATTTTGGTCCCCATTAATAAATTGCTTTTTCTTCCATTCAAGACCAATGTCAATTACTCTCCTCGACCTCCATGCTATTACTCGTCTTAGTCCATGCGGGGATGACATTAAGAGAAGTTGAAGCCACTAATTGCCAATACTTTGAAGAAAACAGAAAAAATATATATAAATTTAAGAAAAAAATTGGAAAATTATAGAAACAATCTACATCAGAATCAATTGTGCCACGTAGGATGGCTTAAGAAGCACCCACACTCTCAAGAGCCTTCCTGTCGTTTCCGACACTTTGACATGTGTTTGAGTGTTGAAAAATCCAATACATGGTCAACTCTCTTCGACACGTGGTTAACAAGTGTCAAAAAATTCGACACATGATTAACTCTCTCCGACACGCTTTGACACCCGATTTTGACACACACGGATTAATTTTAAAAACTTCAAGAGTTAAAATGTAAATATATGAAAAAAAAAAAAAAAAGAGATAGGGATGGTGGCTAGGCACTGTTGCTGCCGTTGCCACCATTGGAGGGGGCTAATGACCTTGCCGGCCCTAGGTGGCAAAGAGGGGGTGGCCCTCGCCAGCCCAGGCTAGGCCATCGTTGGCTAGGCAAAGGCCAATGAGGCTTGCCCAAATTTGGGTGATGCCTCGGCTAAGGCCTAGGTGAGGCTCACCTAGACAACGCCATGCCCTCACTTAGGCCTAATGAGGGTCGCCGGCTATAAGTGAGGGCCGGCATTGCCTAGATTTGGGCGAGCCTTGCCAGCTCTAGTTGAGGCGTTGCCTAGATCTAGGCGAGCCTCGTCTGAGCCTTGCTTAGGCTAGTGAGGGTTGCCGGCTATAAGTGAGGGCCGGTGTTGCCTAGATTTGGGCAAGCCTTGCTGGCTCTAGTCGAGGCATCGCCTAGATCTAGGCGAGCCTCGTCTGAGCCTTGCTTAGGCCAATGAGGGTCGCCCCCCCTCCGCCGCCTAAGGCTAGGGACCTTGCCAACCCCCTCCAATGGTGGTTGGGCATGCAATTATCGTTGCTACTGTCGCTGCTGGTAGCAATGTCCCCAAACACAACCATGCCTGTTTTTTTTGTCAGTTTTTAAAAATTATTTTGGCTTTTTAATTTTTTTTCTATGAAAAAAGTAATAAAAAATGCCACACGGGATAAATAAATAAATTTAAAAATATTGCTTAAGCAATTTCCATTAAAGAAATTGACAATGTTAACAGAAAGACTAAATTGCACAAATTTGATAAGTTTTAGGACTTAATTGCATTATCATGACAAGTTTAAAGACTTGTAATGCACATATCCCTAAATTTAATAGTAAAATGTGGATTACTTGTTTTTTTCTCCAAGTTTTATGGATTATTGTAATGAATGTAGTTGAAATTTTCAAATTAAAATATGTCGGTATTTTCTATTTTTTAAGAAATGACATATCGGCGTGTCATGTCGTATCATATTGTGTGTCGAGTGTCCATGTTAGCGCTACATAAAGGATGTTTGGTGCCCACGTCAATGATTTCTTATCAAAATTAGCCTGAAAGACTACATTAATAAATCGTCAAAAGGTTTGAGACTAAATTGTCAAAATTGAAAAATTTATGATTTAATTGATATTATGACTAGGGGTGAGTATGGTCCAAGTTGGGCCAATTCACCCCCTAACTAAAGGATCAACTCGTACCATGCTGGTCCTCAATTTTTGGGACCGAAGATTGATCCTATTGAGCTTAAGACTGAGAATCGGATCAACCCAATGGGTTTGGTCCAATTCTAAGGTCAACCCAGAACCAACTGATAATTTTTTTTTTCATTTTTTGTACTCTCTAAAGGTGATCGACAACTGAATCAATCTAATGGGTTCCATCCGATTATAGGTTGAACTGAAGATCAACTGATAAGTTTTTTTATTTCATTTTTTTTACTCATTGAAAATGTGATCAAGGACTAGACTGACCCAATAAGTTTGGTGACAAGCGAGGTCAGCTAAGAAAGGCGACCGGCGAGCATCGAGTGCGGTGAGCGTCAAGCATTGAGTAGGGTGAGCGTAGAGCGTCAAGCAAGGAGCAACAAGCAAGGCAAGCATCGAGTGGTGAGTGACATGAGTGACCCAAAGTGAGCAAGGCAAGTGTTGAGTGGCGAGTGGACAAGTTGTATTTTTTTTTTTGGTAGATTGAAGACTAAGAGGACAAATAAGACAGAAGAGAACTAGATGAGAATGCCGTGAGGAGCTGTTTATGCACTTTTGGACACTGTAAGGACTCCTTAATAAAAACATTTTTCTCCTTTACAAATGATGGCTATTGATGCTATAAAAGACATTAAAAATCTAAGTCATTAAATAACAGTGTAAAATTACTTAAACTCATTACTAATGAGCTATTTAATGGTGTTGACGCCGTTTATTTTAGGGTTTTCTCCATATAAAAAAATTATAAATAATATATTAGATATATATATATATATAGAGTCAGGATTGGGGCGGATTGAACCGATTATTAACTCTCGGGACCGAAGACCAACTTGTACAGTACTGATTTAGGAATCCTAGGATCAAGGACCAACCGAGTCTCCCTAGAAACCGAACTAGGACCGAGTAGGGTTGGGTCGATCCAAGGTCGTTCCAGGGTAGACCCTAGACCGATACTCATCCTTATTTATGACTTTTTGGTAATTATCCTCTAGTGTCACATCTATCATAAACTAATTTTATCATCATAAAAAATCTCAAACTAGTACATGTCCCGCATTTATGCTGAACTAATTTTAGTGTTACAAAAAATTTTAACTAGTACATGCATGATAAAGCTACCCTCCATTAGCTTATGTCCAATATCTATGTGTGGAAACACATAGAACGGACAACTTGGATGGTCAGCATGTAACATAGATTAGACATGGAAAAACAAAACACAAAAGTGTCTCATGACCGAGGTTGTCTGAGAAAGCCACATTTAAAGAATATAATCGAGGCTGGGAAATCTGTTAAAACCTGCTAAGCATTTTGACAATCTACTAAAATGCGTTGAACACGAGAGAGGCAACACAACTGACGATGGACTTAGATGAGGGGATATGTGGGCCATACTTGAACTGGCATGTGTTATAAGGAAGATCGTGAGGTTAAGATATTTTTCGTAAACAGGAAAAAAGGATAGCATCCACCATATCCGATATTGCCAACGCTTTTCAGATTTGTGGTGATAAAATAAATATTCCCCCAAATGTGCCACACCCAATGTCTAGGCCGTGGCCATTGCTCATGTGGGGGGTCAACGCAAGGGGCCGCATAAATCCCAAGTCCTTAAACGGATACCTACTTCATCCTTTTTGACCGTTGCCTATTTCACAAAAAGGATAGTACAGACTTCTTTCTCCGGTGTCACCACAAAAAATATTGTTAACTTTATTAAAAATATTTAAATATTAAACTATGTCTCTATTTAACAACTTCGATTTTTAAAATAATTGGTATTGGTCTCACAAAAATATCATGTGGTACTAGATCAAGAAGTAGAGAGATGGCCAATACAAAAGCGAAGAAGCACGAACTACTATCGTTGTGCTGCCCCATAGACTTGGTCGCTCGGCATGGATCATTTCCATCCTTCCACTACCACCTCTCAAAATCACCTTCTTTAGTTTCGCCAAAGAGGATTTGTTCTTCTCCATCTTAGATTCTGTTTCACCGGGAATTCGCCCAAATAGCGAAATGCCTTTCACCACGAGATGATGTTTGTTTTTATTGAATCGGATCCACTGGCAATTTGGATTCAATGGCAATTTTGAACAGGAACAATAAGAACTACTAAGGGTGCGTTTGGATGGGCATTTAGAAAGCCCATCCAGCCCCCAAAGCTCCTTCAGCCAAAGAGAGGCGTTTGGCAACCAATTCCCAAGGAGCTTTCAAATGAAAGCTGGCCCTTGGGAATGCTGAAGGCTTCAATTAATGAAAAAATTAAAGTTGTCGATTTTTCCCTCAAAAATTTGTTGAAAACCCACTTTTGTCCATTTTGAAAACAGAAAAAAAAAAAAAAAAAAAAAACCCTAGCTCATCCGCACTCCTCTCTCCTCCCCTTCCCGTCGCTTTGCTCTCTCCTCGTCGTTTCGCTCTCTCCTCCCCTTCTCCCCTTCCGTCGCTCTCTCCTCCCTCGTGATACCAGTTCTTGCTCGAGCGACAGAGAGTCCAAGGGAAAGCGGCGACCTAGAGCGGCAGAGCTTCAGTCGACACCTCGCTCGCGCGCCAGCTCCACCGACGACTCCTTCCGACTCTCTCCTCCCCTTCTCCCCTTCCGTCGCTCTCTCCTCCCTCGTGATACCAGTTCTTGCTCGAGTGACAGAGAGTCCAAGGGAAAGCGGCGACCTAGAGCGGCAGAACTTGAGTCGACACCTCGCCCGCGCACCAGCTCCACCGACGACTCCTTCCAATCGGCACCATCGAGCCGGCCGAATCGGCAAGCCCTTCGTCCGTGCCCTATTTCTTGAGGTTCAGGTAGAGACTGAGATGGTGATCGCAGTCGTGATTGTGGTCATGATTGTGGCCCTAGTCGATATTCTGGTGGTAAACATGCTTTAGCAATTGCAAATGCAACTGAGATCAACTTGGTCGACATCTACAGTGGCATTTGTGACTGTGGAGTGCAAGCAGCTTTTTGGTGTCTAGATGGCTCTTTTGAGGATAGGGCAAGAGATTCACCTGTGGAAATAATGCGTTTTTTCTATGCAAAGGAGAAGCTGCCTTAGAAATGAATGCTCTTTTTGGCTACAAATTTTCAGATGTCTTTCTTTTTGAAAAGGACTTATTAAGCGGCTAAGCTCTATGTTTTCTTATAGATATTTAGTTAGCACTCTATTAATACTGCTAGCTCATGGCAGGATTCTTGGTTGTTTGTGATGTTTTGATACACGGTCACGCTGCTGTAGTCTTAAAAATGCTGAAAAGTCCTTTTGGCTTCAAGAAGCTATTCCTTTATGCAATTAACTCTGTAAAATCCTGTCTCACGTTCCCTCAAGCTAACCTCTTGGGCGTCCTACGTTGGTGATTTATAAGTTTTGGTGGCTTTTGGGGACTGCTATGACCTGGTGGGACTAATTGGGTCATTTAAAAGGTCCAAACTTTCAATGCCATATGGAAGAAATAGTGAGTACAGGGAAAAGGAGAAACCGGATTTTTGTACATTGTTAGGGATTCTCAAGGAAAAAGAACAAAGATAGATTTTTCTATCCATGACTTGGACCAAGCACTGGGCACCAAGTATATATGTTTTCCTGATTGGATATTTAAAACATGTGATGTTCATGAGAATAAAAAAAGTAGTTCTTATTTCGTTTCTGTGGTGTGTATTTCTATGTCTTATTAGTTCTAATATCATTTTTTGCCTTGGCAGTCTATGCTTGTTTTCTTCCATCCAATCAAATTTGGTATCACATTCACTTTTGGCAATCTGCTTGCTCTTGGGAGGTTTGTAATTTGACTAAATACTGCCTTTTGTTTTCTTACCTAGATAACTTAATTCTGCTTTCGGTTCTTAGTCATTTGCTGTGCATGCTTTGTACATTTCTGCAATTTGATCCCCATTGGTTGTGTCAGTATCTTATAATTGTTTGATTTCCTAGAAGTTAATGATGCTGTTTTCACAATTAAGTTTGCTGCTCTTCTGATCTTCCTTATCACCTTTATTGCTTTTCTTCTTTTGGATATTTATATTCTTCTTCCCATGGATCCTTATCATCTTTATTACTTTTATGTAGTTATTGCTAGCCCGAATACTTGTAATTTGAACTCAATTGCTTACTTTTCAAAAAAACAGATACACTGCTCAAGAGGTGGAAATAAGCTCATCCAGGATTCTGAACAGCAATCTCTTCTTCTAGAGCCAAAAAGGTTAGTCCCAATTCTATCTTTTTCTTCTGGGGTTTCAAAAAAACATATCTATGCTGTGTATTCATGTTCCTTGATGTTTGGTGTCGGTTTTACTTGCTGTTTGGTGATTGAAAGCTATCTTAAATGGTGAACTAAGTATGAAGTCCACACCACATGTCTCACCTGCATTTGTTTATATTGCATTTATTAGTAGATGGCAAGTTCATCAAAGGAAAAGGCATTTTGGAGCCCTGAAGATGTTGAAACATTTTGTAAGTTATGCATTGAATAAATTGACAATGGCAATCGTCTTGCAAACAACAAAAGGGATGGATGGACGATTATAATTAAGAAGTTTGATGACCTAAGGGGCAAAAAGTATGATAAAGGTCAAATGAAAAGTAAGTGGGATAATCTGAAGGAAGATTGGAAAAGATGGAGGACATTGGTTCATAAGGAAACTGGATTATGATGGGATCCAAGAAAGAATACCATTGATGCAAGTGATGAATGGTGGGAGATGAAAATTTAGGTTTTTTCCATTCTTTTATTAAATTTTTTTAAGTTCATTTTTTTACTATAAAACTCATGAAAATGTTTATTACAACAGGAAAATCCTAAGGTTAGACCTTTTAGGATAAAAGGCATACATCCAGATCTTCAAGTTTTATTGGATAGAATGTTTGGAGATACTGTTGCCACTGGGAGCATCACATGGAATCCTGCACAAGGCTTACATATTGATGAGGATGTTGTCGCCACACAATTTGACATTGGTGGTTCAGCAGGAGTAGGATTTACTGATGATAATATAGAGGACGATATAGGTGGAAAGAGCAGTGACCAACATCGAAGTGATAAAAGAACGTCGCAGAGTTCGGTGAGACAATCTCAAGGAAAGAAACAAAAGAAAAGTACGGCTGATAAGCTAGCATCGCAAATGGAGATGATTTGTTCAGCTATTGAAAGTAGAAGTTATGCCAAAGAGGTTGATCCTTACAAGGAACTCATGGAGACGTTGAAAGCTATACCTGAGATAAAGCAAAATCAAGAGTTATATTTTTTTGCACTAGATTATCTTTCAGAAAGGAAAAATAATAGGCAAATTTTTATGAACTTAGATGATGATCAAGAAAAAGTCACGTGGCTCAAGTATAAGTTCGCACAACGTAGGGCTCACTAGGATATTTGCTATTTATATTTTTCACGTGTAATGTTATTGTAATTTAATATATATTTGCACTACTTATTTGTATTAGTTGGTGAGACATATTTATGCTACGTTATCAGACTTGTTTTTAATTGGTGTTTTTTTATCGAATGGAGTTTGCATACATATATATGATAAGTGTTTTTTGTTGATGAATGATTTAAATAATTCATTATATATCTTATTCTAATTCTATTTTGTTACTTTGATCAGTTATGGATGACTCTTCTGAAAGGGAAAACCATGAAAAAGAGGAAGAAGAATATTGGCAACTTTGTGTAGCTGCACATACTTGCGGTGTTAGTGTTTATCAGGCAATATATGGTGAAAAAAATACCGTGCATGACCTCATCATATACTGGAAATGCATGGTTGAGAGAGTTGATGGATATAGATGCTAATCCAGAAAGGTTTTATCAAATGTTTAGAATTGATAGAATTGTGTTTAAGAATTTAATGAATGATTTAGTGACACGATATGGTTTGAAAGGAACTAGAAATATTGATGTTACAGAAATGTTAGGATTATTTCTTCATATTTTAGGACATAATATAGGTAATAGGTTAGCACAAGAGCGCTTTCAGCATTCTGGGGAAACCATATCCAGGCTATTTAGCTTAGTTTTGGATAAAGTATGTGAAATAGGAGCAAATTTGATCCAACCATCCGATCGACAATTCAAAGAAGTTCCAAAGAAGATCAGGAATAATACAAGATTTTTTCCACAATTTAACGTAAGTTATGATTATACAATAGAAAATATGAATTAAATATAAATCAAATAATATTCTTCTTCTTGTTTTAGGATTGTATTTGAGTTATAGATGGTACTCATATTCCAGCGGTGGTACCTACGAGTGAGCAGTTTCGTTTTATTGGTCAAAAAGGAACACCGACGCAAAATGTGATGGCCGTGTGTAATTTTAACATGGAATTTACTTACGTGTGGGCCGGTTGGGAGGGAACAGCTCATGACACTCGTATCTTTTATGAAGCCATCAAGAGACATGATTTACAATTTCCTCATCCTCCAAAAGGTTAGTTAATTAATAGTTTTTATGCATTAATATACGTATGTGTTATATGTTGATTAAATTTACAATTTTTTTTTTGTAGGTAAATATTATTTGGTCGATGCTGGATATCCAAATCCCACAGGTTATTTGGGGCCATATAAAGAAGTTAGATATCATTTACCTGAGTTTCAACAAGGTCCTCAACCAACAGGTTATAAAGAAGTGTTCAATCGTGCTCACTCCTCACTACAATCAGAAATTGAGCGAGCTTTTGGCGTATTGAAGAAGAAGTGGAAAATTTTAAAGGGCATGCCAAGTTATCCATATACAAAGCAAGTGAAAATTGTGATAGCAACGATGGCTTTGCACAATTATATACGAAGAAATGCCCTGAATGATACACATTTTGCTAGAGTAGATTTAGATCCCAATTTATATACAATTGATCCTGATAATGTAAATGGGGAGGGTAATGCTTCAAATGATGATGTAGCATCTGATATGTCATGTTTACGTGATCAAATAGCTATGCATTTATGAAGTAATTAAGGATATTTATAATTTTTAAGGATAATGAACTCTTTCCTCAAAACATATGTTATCATGTTTTTATTGTAATTAAAGTATTTTTATTTTAATTGAGAAAGAGCGCACGTAAATTTTTTCTATTTGATGTCTACATGATCAAATAGCTATGCATTTATGAAGTAATTAAGGATATTTTTAATTTTTAAGGATAATGAACTCTTTCCTCAAAGCATATGTTATCATGTTTTTATTGTAATTAAAGTATTTTTATTTTAATTGAGAAAGAGCGCACGTAAATTTTTTCTATTTGATGTCTACGTGATCAAATAGCTATGCATTTATGAAGTAATTAAGGATATTTTTAATTTTTAAGGATAATAAACTCTTTCCTCAAAGCATATATTATCATGTTTTTATTGTAATTAAAGTATTTTTATTTTAATTGAGAAATTGCGCACGTAAATTTTTTCTATTTGATGTCTACGTGATCAAATAGCTATGCATTTATGAAGTAATTAAGGATATTTGTAATTTTTAAGGATAATGAACTCTTTCCTCAAAGCATATGTTATCATTTTTTTTAATTGTAATTAAAGTGTTTTTATTTTAATTGAGAAAGAGCGCACGTGAATTTTTCTATTTGATGTCTTTTAGTAAAAAAAAAATGAATTTTAATTTTAATAAAATTGTTTACACAACATCTTTAAAATTGTTATCAAATATAAATTAAAAAGGTTACAAACATTATTTTCTTAATTTTAAACAAATAAAAATAAAAATATTTACATTAATCACCAAATGGGCTTTCTAAATGTGTTTTTTTACCAAACAGCATTTATCTCAAAGTTGCTTTTCAAAGTAGAATTTACCAAACAGTTTTTGCATTCCCTCCAAAGCCCTTTAGGCTAAACTGCTTTGCATTTTTCCAATGGGCTTTCCAAATGCCGAACCAAACGCACCCTAAATCTAAGGAAAATAGATGCGAATACTGAGAAGACACATAAGTGTTTGTGTTGATGATCATGAATCTTTTACAAATAATTTAATACAGCTTTATATAGCATATTACAAATGTAACTATTTACCGACGGTTAGTATTCACCTTAATGGTTATAGCCTCTCCATAACTAATACAATTCGGACATCTCAAGATCCTCTGGATATTCATAATCTATGAGAGGATAATTTAGAGTTGTTCTACAGTAAGATGATATTTATTTTGTATGTGCCATTTCCATATACTGGCTTTGAGGTCGGTTGGAGAAGTTATAGTCAGCCAATGTCACGACATTAATGAAACTGCTTGTAATTACATGTCCGAGAGTAAATTAGAGCGGGTTGCTTTGTAAAAGTTTTCACCAGAAAAGACATTATCTACATTCAGTCGTTTTGTAAATCTTGGTTATTGCAGAAGTATTGAGATTGATATGTTGGGGAATTTCATGATAATAATGTACCTACCGACCATTAATTTTGATGATGGTGGCAGTAAAGCAGTTGCCTCCTAAAACTTTCCACCCGATAGTCTATGGATCCTATCATTTGCAATTCATTAATACTGCTATGCTAGAGAAATCGCCAAGAGTGTAATGGATAAAACTTTCGCTGATTTTCCTTGGCGATTTTGTGGGGAAGTAGATGGTGTTGAGATAGAGGTCCCTAAGATGAGTATCGTGATAATTTTGTGTATCTTTTGTCAGGGAGGTAATGCATCTATTTCTTAGATCAAAATTTGTGACACTGGCACTCTACAAGGGATTAAGAGAGCAATGTAGTTTGAATCACCACCATGTCTCTGGAGAAAAAAAAACACCATGTTTTAGAACTCTTAGCAGGCTCAAAAGGGATGATGCAAGAGGCATTTTTCACTTGAATCAACTCATGCATTACTTGCAACTCGCAAGCATGACTTGTGCGATGGTGCTGAAAAATGGGGTTGCCGGCTGGTTGTCCCTTTTTATCCTTCTTTCCACTTCACAGCCTACAAGCCTTTAAAAGTAGAAGGCACAAATGAATCGAGGTTTGTAGCGAGGAAAAGAGTGCATTTGTCACATGAAATACCACGTTGTATCACGCAACACTATTAGGGTCAAAGAGTTCCAGGACCGACACTAGGAGGAAAAAACCATTTGACCAGTCCATACTCTTTGAGAACATGGAAAGAGAGCGGCTACCTTAATAGTTTCTTTATCAAGGTGGCAGCCCTCTTTTTTTTTTAAAACATCAGGACAGCCATTAGATGACTGATAATTGTTCGTTGGCGTGCCGGTGGAAGCAGAATATATTTCTTCCCACCAATTGAAGAACCTCTCATCTTTCTTTAAATTACTGTCAAGGAAGGCAGACTAATTTTACTCGAGATTGTAGAAAGAATTCCTTTCTGCCCCCTTTTTTGACAGAAGAACATGGGTTAGTTTTTTGTTTTTTTCACTGAAAAACGATCTTTCTCCAAGGAAATGAAAGAGATTACCTTCACTTCAGTGCCTTTTCAGCTAACCAAAAAGAGTTATAACTTTATCAATGGAAGCTCTGAATAGGCCGACCACAGCCAACTCGCCTTAAAGAAACACTCGGGCATAAAAGATTAAAGAAAAGGAAAAAGGCACTTAGGTGCATGAGAAAGCATGGATCATTGAAAGAGTTTCAGATTCAGAAATCTTTCCAAATGGGCCTTCAGCGGCTGGCATTTTGGACCAGCTGTTGTGTGATATATTCTTGGAACTATGTCTCCACTCTGATTAATCAATGAGAAATACGTTCAGGGATGACAAGTAGGGAAAGAGACGTACATTATTTGCTCTACTTTAACGGAGCTGCATGTGGTGTCAATGTTCTCACTAGTCAAGATCTCTCAAAATTGATTATGGACGTAATTCTAAACCCTTTTAACAAAGCGCTTCAAATGACTCGTGATTTTCAAAAACTTGTTTTCGGTATCATCACTTTCATTGAAAGTAAGCAGCACACCCAACTTGCCATCCTTGCATTAAAATTATGAAAGAATAAGCTACTACCTGAAGTTATTGTAGCCCAACAAAACGAAATTTCAGATACACAACGACAAGAATAGTCTCCCAAGACACTAGCTTTCCTTAAGTATTTGGCTTTGATAATAGCATAGATATAACCTCCAAAGTTCA
Organism: Eucalyptus camaldulensis; assembly: GCA_019915185.1. Classification (NCBI taxonomy): domain Eukaryota; kingdom Viridiplantae; phylum Streptophyta; class Magnoliopsida; order Myrtales; family Myrtaceae; genus Eucalyptus; species Eucalyptus camaldulensis. Next base: position 32,849,853 of record JAHSVA010000010.1, read on the forward strand.
CCTTAGATTACCAATTTTTTTTTTCCTTTCTCTGCGCTCGTTCATTGCTATATACAAGTGGAAACATCAAACTTGGGTGATTGAGGCAGGTTAACACACAAAATAAACTTTCTGAACAAGACCTTCCACGATTGGAACCCCTTTCCCCATTCCCTGCAGAACCTTTCTTGGAATCGAAACCGAAACAGGAGTCTCCTCACAAAAGTATTTCCACATCTTATTTGGATTTTCCCTGAGCCCGCAACCGGTATTCATGGACAAGAGCTTGCTTGCGTTGAAATTGATATTCTCATCAGACTCAGCTGATTCATTGTCGATCAGATGAGACCTTAAGTGGCTGCCATAGCTGGCAATTCGAACTAGGCGCATGAACTTAACAACATTTTTTGATGTGACACTAGAGTAGGATAACCCTTCTTCTATCCATTTTGTGAGATAGCAACGGTTACAAGGACAGAAAGGGTGTCCCGTTCGAGGCATTGGGATTGATGGGGCGGATCGCATCGACCATCCTCCACATGAAAAAAGTCCACGGCTTAGACATTGGGTGTAGCTTATCCGGGGAAAACTTATCCTATCACCATAAATCTTATCGCGTTGGCATTATCGGACATGCTGGATGCTACCCTTTTCTCCTGTCAACCAGAAACATCCCAAAACTCAATAATCTTCCTTGCCAACAAATGCCCGTTCATGTCGTAGACAACATATCCCCTTCATCAGTTGAGTTGCCTTCCTCGTGTCAACGCATCTTAGTAGAACCGAATCAAAAGACCGTTTCTATCAATTGAATTGAAGTAATGAGCCTCCCAATGTTGGGCGGCTCATTACTTCAACTAGAGTTTCACCACTAAACAATAGAAAAAATAAATAGTAGAAGTGAGCTTGATTAGGTACTTCATATTTACCGCATGACTTCCTTTTGGAACTCAACCCTTGGATATAGTTATTGATATCATAAAACCGCATTGTCCATCTTATTTTAGCATGATTGCCAAATTGGTAAACTCATGATGAATCGATTAAAATTTTAAGGGGAAATGAGGGATTTTAGCAAATCTTCGAAAGGTAAGGAGTTCTTGGGGCAAAATTAGCAAATTTTATTCAATTTGTCAATCTCAATTCATTTTCTTCAAATTTGACTTCCTCAAAACAACATCATTTAGGAGACTGACTTGTGTTGAATTTCCACATCGCATCTACATCACATGCCGATTATCTGAGTTGTTTGTCGCACGTGCTTCCACGTTAGTAGTTCAATGGAGATATTGAATGAAAGCTAATGGGAGTAGATTTGTTATGGTACTAGTTTGGATTTTTTTTGTTACGCAAAAATTAGTTTGGAACAAATATAGTATGAGTGTACCAATTTGATATTCTTTATGATGAGAAAATTAATTTAGGGTAAATGTGGCATTGAGTATACCAGTTTTGTGGTTTTTTGTGATGTTAACCGTTAAAAATTTAGGCAATTCATTACTAGATTTTTTTTATATCATTTTTGTGGACAAGATTTTGTTGATGGAGTCAACAGCAGTATTACGGACGGTTTTGGAATTCATGTTTTGGACTTTACTTTTCCGCACTCCACTGTCATTCCATATGATTTTGCAAGCTTTAGTAAAAATTGAAAGAAAAATAAGTGAGACGATTAAGTATTTTTGACTTAATATAGTACAGATGATATGATCTAACAAATTTACTTTGCTAAAAGTGTAATTAGCATTAACCATTAAATCAAATTTCAATTTCCAAGTCTTTGGGAACAAGTTACAGAACATACTAGGAAACATACTTTAATCTCTCTACGGTCCGATCTCTTTGCGTGATGTGATGGCTTCTCAAGGAGATGAACTCTAAGACCCTTGGTCTAGTCATTCATCAATATTATTTCCTAAAATTGAAGTTTCCAAGAAGATGAAATAGTTTTTTTTTTTTTTTTTTGGCAGCAGATAGGGTTGACACTATAGATGCCGGGGACAGCTGGGATTCCCAAGTCTTTAGCGGCTTGTCTTACTAATGAAATCTTAGTGGAAAAAAAGGTATCCAAGTGCTCATCCTGCCCACAAAGGCATTAGCAATTAAGAAATCTCGACGCATTATTTGTCTTGTAGTTAGGCAAAGTACTTATTTTCTATTTGAGTTGTACGTCTTCAAAAATAGATCACGTGTCATAATTGATATAGAGATAATTCCCTAAATGAGCCTCAACTTTAGATTTAATCACAATTCTATCACATTTCTTCTTCTTTTTTCAAAAAAAAAAAAAAAGTCTCCCAAACTTTTGCTCTCATTCTAAATCTATCTATACATCTAAAAATATTTTTTTTTCAAAATTATCAAACGTCACGACAAGTAAAAAATTCATTATCAAAAACCTTTGTCTTCATCAACACTATCACTATCGCATGGAACAATAATGACATCTTGATAATATTGAAGAAATCAATAGCAATTTTTGGACATATTGGCAGACGGGGGACTAGAAAATTTAAATGTTCTTTAAGACCAAAAAAAACTTGGGGGTAAAATTGTAATTGGACCTAAAGTTATGGGTCTTTTTGGGAAATTACCCTATAGCAATTATGCAATGTAATGCATTTCTGAAACCCTATTTTAACAATTAAAAAAAAAAAAAAACCAGTTACACTGCCTAACTACGAGATATATCGAGTACATAAACATCTTAGCTGCTAACATATTCGCCAGGCCTTCAATGCATACATCAAGTCCAAGGTGATGGAGCGTAGATATGACTCAAACGTTCATCTTTTTGCTAAAATAACTAGAACACTAATCATTCTCGTAGTCGGTAGGACAGTTGGTTACATTGGCCGGACAAACGAGGTTAGCATAAATAAAGGCCTTGAGATAAACCAAGTTAGAATAAATAAAGGGATTAGTCTCGTGTGTGATGTGGACCCATACATATGATAGAGACACATAAACCCTCCCCAGATGCAAATCCTATGGGAATTTGACACGTGTGTACGGACTCCTCAGGCCCTGCGTGCTCGTCCGGTCAAGATTCCATAGCAAATGATCGCAGTCGACGGTGGTGTTCCGGTCACTCTCGCCCTCATCCTGCGCTCGTCGATTTTGTCCTAGACATACATTTTTTCCTGTTCTAGTAATAAATCTTACTGAAAGTTTTCGATTATTTGATTTCGCAATAATTAATCAACTATTTCAAAAAACTTTTAATTCAAAACTCAAAACCGAGTAGCCCGATTTATCTCATTGGATTAAATTAATTTTCACATGAAATTTACCTCATTTAATGAGGCCTATGAATTATGTATAAAGTGCTTTTCGTTTATGCATGTATTTCACCAGCTTAAATAACCAATCAAAACTTACTACATTACTTGATAAATTAAATTCTAGTTAGGTTCACGCCTCCACAGTAAAAAGATGATTTTCTTCTGTCCATGCATTTCGTTAGCTTAAATTATCAATCCAAGCTTCTTACATCACTCAATGAATGAGCAAATAACCCAATCAATTATAAATATATACTGTATGGATGCAAATTAGATCATAAACTTTCTAATTTTGCTAATTTAATTTTATAAATTTGCATGAATTTCCAATATAGTTTTACCTGGTAAATTTTCATTGGAAATCATTGACGTAGCAATTTAGTAATCGCTAGCTATCCTACGTGGCATCTTCACTTTATTAACAATTTATGACAAAAATTGATTAGAGAGACTACGTTGGAACTTCGCACAAATGTTGAGGATTAAATTTGCCAAAATGAGAAAGTTTAGAATTAAATTAACATAAGTATGATAGTTTTAGAACTAATTGGACAATATTTCCCTTAATAAATTAATTCTAGTTAGCTAACACAATAGAGGAGAACTAATAGCTGTCCTTCTTTGAGCGAGCTTTTTTTTTTTTTTTTTAGGGCTCATTGGAATCATTTGGCTACCAAATAAGTTTAGTGTAGTCAAGTCTTGATTAAGGCAATTATTTACTTGATTCTAATATCCATTTCTCACTTAATGATAGGATTTCGAGTTTGTCCACTTTAGGTAGCTTTTTATTATTATTTGGATTTGTATTGTCAAGTGAGCGGTTCTTATCTCTTTTATGATTTGGAAACTTGGATTAAATTGAGAGAAAATAAAATTGAGACAATTAAGTGTTTTTGAATTAGTAGAGATGATATGATCTAGACATTGACTTTCCTAAAGTTGTAATTAGCATTAACCACTGATCATAATTTTTTCCGAGTTTTGAGGAAGAAATTATAGAGCATGTTAAGAAAATACTTTAATCTCCACGGTTCGACCTCGTTGTGTGATGTGATGCCTTCTGGACGAGATAATTTCTGGGACTCTTGATCTGGTCATTATCACGACGATCCATATCATTTCCTAAAATTGAAGTCTCCAAGAAGGTAAAATAGTTTTTATTTATTTATTTATTTATTTTGGCAGCATGTAGGGTTGGCACGAGATGTTGGCGCCAGCTGGGATTCCCAATTCCTTGTCTTACTAACAAAATATTAGCGGATAAAACTTTGATCTATGTCAGGCCCCACGAATACGTTAGCTGTTAAAAAATCTCTACGCACTATTTATGTCGTAGTTAGGCAAAGTAATTGCATTTTCCTTTTATTTAGACTGAAAGGCTTTAGATATAGATTACATGTCATAATTGATATGGGAATAATTCTCTAAAAATCCCTCAACTTTAGGTTCAATCACAATAACTTCTTGTCTAAAAAAAATCTCAAACTTTCACAATAGCCTCAAATATGTTCACGCATCCAAAAATTGCTGGTAGTTTATTTGAAATTATCAACATCAAGACCAGTTAAAGATTCATATCAAAACCTTCATTTTCATCAATACCGTCATTTTCATATGAAATAATAATAGCTTCAATTTTAATGAAACCAATTGTGATTTTTGGACATGTGGGTAGATTAGGGACTAAAAAGGTTGGAATTTCTTTTAGACGAAAAAGGCTCAAAACAAAATTGTGATTGGACCTAAAGTTACGGTAATTTTAGGGAATTACCAATTATCAATTGTGCAATGTAATGTATTTTTGAAGCCCTAGATTAACAATTAAATAAATAAAACCTACAAGTTATATTGCCTAACTATGAGATATATCATGCGTGGAAACCTCTTAATTGCTGACATTTTTGCGAGGGTTGTGATGAATACATCAAATCCCGAGTGGCGAAAATAGTTATGACTCAAATGAATTTTTCGTAGTAATGCATAATTTTAGGATAAAACCTAGAGTGGATGGCCACCGATGATTATTCATTTCCACCATTTCACTCATTATAAAATATTTCAATATCTAATATACTAATTTTTCTCGTAATTATGATGATTTATTTTAAGAATATTCTTTCAAACAATTTAGTTTGAAAACTGGAATCAATTTTATATAGGCCGGGAGACAAGCGAGGTTTTTCATAAATAATTGCCTTGGCACGATCGAGGTTTTTTTTTTTTTTTTTTGCCACGAGCACGATGGAGGTTAGAATAAATAAAAGTCATAGTACAATCCGTCCGTGATCTCGGACCATTCCCTCAGAATAGTATTAGTCCCTCCTCAGACGCATATCCTATGTAAATTTGACACGTGTATATGACACATGGGGCCCCACCTGCGCGTTCGGTCAATATTCCATAACAAATAGCCACAATCGACGTCCCGTGCTCGTCGATTTTATCCCACCTAGAAAAAAAAAATTCAATTCTGTTGATAAATCTTACTGAAAATTTTCGTTAATCTCGTCGGAATTACTTCCACGACCAAAGATTTTTTTTTTTAAAGTTATTCTTCCTCCTTTAATTTAAAAAAAAAAAAATCAAAGTGACATGAAATATTACAAGCGATTAGGAATTAACAACCTTATACAAAATAAGATTGCACAAACGCAAACTGTGGTGGGCTTAAATCAACAGCACAACTTGGAAAATATGTACTAGAGCAAGCAACTAGGTATGAACAAACTATGTTGAAATTTAATTGATGACACAATAGTAAGAATATAGATACACGTTAGAATCTAATTGATGACGCGAATATGAAAGCTAAAACTAAAGAAAATAAATTGCAATGCAAGAAATGTAAAATAAAGTAGATTTGTTTGATTTGGGCATGCATAGGGGTTCTAAAGGGTGCGATGTGGCTATTTAAAATGCACATTGCAGAAAGAAGTTACAAAAGGGAGGCTACAATGAGAAGTTACAAATGGTTACTGAACAATTACATTGATGGTGTTTTCAACTCCACTATGTTGGCAATTGCTTTATTCCACTATGTTGACGTTTACTTCTTTTACAGTTGCATAAAAAATTGTCAACTCCACTTTTTATCGATTCATTTTACTATCGATTCTTCAAATCGTCAATTTTTCAAGTTGTTGATTTCTATTAATGAATGATCAAATTCTACTCTTATTGACTAAACCCCTGTTTGGTAATCTTCCGAGGAACAATTATGTCTATTTTTTTGTTCCTTGGAATGAAAAAATAACAGAAATCCATTTGGTAATTTTTTTTCCCATAAACAAAAATTTATTTTTTTGGTCTCGGGAATAGATTTGAAACATAATCAAGAAGTATAAAAAAATAGATTCTTGTTCTCGGGGATAATTTCTAAAATCAACTCTTATTTTTTTATTTTCTCCTTTTTTTCTTTTATTTTCTCTTCTTCTCTTCCCCTTTCTTCTTCTTCCTTTTGGCCAGTCGTCGACCTCGGCAATGGCCGGCAATCGGCCAGAGGAGGGTTGGCAACCTCGTTGGAGCATCACCGGCCCTTAGCGACGCCGAGCCATGGTGAGGCTCGTTGACTTGAGTCGCCTCCAGGTTGGCGTTGCCTGGTGGTGGCCCAACGAGGTCAAGGCTCTTCTTGGCCAAGCGAGCCTCCAGCGTGCTCACTGAACCTCACCCAAGTGGTTGCTAACCATTGCCGTGGTCAGCAACCGGCTACAAAGAAGAATGAGGAAGAAGAGAAAAAGAAAAAGAAAATAGAAAAAATAAAATATTGAGAAAAATATAATAAAAGCATTGAAAATTAAAAAAAAAAGACAAAAGAATTTAAGAATCCTACCAAACACATTTCTATCTTGGGAATATAAATTCTTTACAATTACTAAGCATATTCTTTTGCTAAGAAATTATTCCCAGGATTAGAATCAGAAAAAACCATTTTTAATCAAAAATTATTCTTGGGAATATAATTGTTATCAAATGTGCTCTAAGTCTATCATATGTTGATAATAACTAATATTGAACATTTTTTGATGTTAACACAACTATTTCAAAACACATTCAATTCAAACGCGAGTATATTTAAGGTTCACACGAGCTTGATTCATTTAGTTTTGGATTCGTTTAAATCTCAATTGAAATTTATCTCATTCAATGATGAATATGAGTCACCTGGAGCAAGAAGATTACTTCCATCTTTTCATGTATTTCACTAGCTTAAATAATCAATCAAAACTTATTACATTACTAAATTAAATTATTTTCTAGTTAGGTTCATGCGCTCGAAGCAACAAGATGACTTTATCTATTCATGTATTTCACTAGCTTAAATAGTCAATCAAAATGTATCATATTAGTTAATAATTATATTCTAGTATGACACAATACATTTGACACCAATAGTTGTTCTTCTTTAAGTGAGCTTTCCTCTGGCCCGTCGGAATTATTCGGGTACTAATAAGATTAGTGTAGCCAAGTCTTAGTTTAGGTAATTTTCTATTTCACTTTGATATTCATTTCTCACTTAGGATTTCGAGTTTTTCCGGTCAAGGTAGCTTTTAATATTCAGATTTTTATAACAAGTGGACGAAGCTCGACATTTGGATAATTCTAAGACCGTTGACTTAGTTATCAATCAAGAGGATCCAGATCGCTTCCTCAAATGAAGTCCCCGAGATGTTTTTTTTTTTTTTTTAACCGTTGACTTAGTTATCAATCAAGAGGATCCAGATCGCTTTCCTCAAATGAAGTCCGCAAGATGCTTTTTTTTTTCTCCTTTTTTTTTTTTTTTCTGGCAGAAGATAAGATCGGATGCTAGATGTCGGGCCAATCGTGATTTCCAATTCTTTAGCTGATTTGTCTTACTAATAAAATCTCAACGGAAAAGATATGCTACGTCTTAATCTAAGTCCATTATGACATGTAATCTCCGTTTAAAGCATGATATTTTCTTCCTTTTCTGTCAACATGAAGTACTAATTTAACAACATATTGAAAAATTATAATTGTGTTTGTCTAGTTACAAGATCTTTACAACTTAAGCTGAAAAAAGACCACATAAATATAAAACGCATATAAGATCCTACATTATTAATAGTGGGTCTTTCATACTGTTTATATTTATGTTGTCTTCTTTTCACTTAATTGTTTCACGTTATACGTTTATTGAATATAGTATTTTCCCTATCGTGTATGTATATCCACTTCTTGCAAGTCAAATTATGTGTTGTTTTTAATCCGGCTTGTAGGTGAGAGACGGTGTTGAAAAATCATCTCCAATCACTTGACCATGATTTAATAAATTAAATTTTGGGTGGTGCATAATAATTATGGTTAGTAGAATGGAATACTTCGACAATAATTGTGAAAACGGTCAATTTTGAAAAATCGGAATCTACATACAAACAGGCCTTGGAAAAAACGAGGTTGAAGATTCAAAGGCATGGTATCATCCGTCCGCCCTCTCTTTAAACCATACGTTATCTTAGTGACATAGTCCCATCACAAACTCAAACCCTATCCAGACTCGCCACGTGTAAGCCCGCTTGGGCCCCACCCTGCGCGTGCGGCCAAGATTTTCACGAGGAAAAATAAGACCAATCGACGGTAACGTCCCCCGATCACTCATCTTCAGCCTCATCCCGCGCCCCTCGATACATCCCACCTGGACACAATTTCGTTGGAGCAGTAATTGCGACTTCCCAACGTCGAATTTAGGCAGAAAATTTCGGGGTAAATCGAGGTTTCCCGTACGCACGATCGGCTATTTAAGGAAAAGATAAGGAAAATTCCATCGACCCCCGAGCTAATCCCGTGCATCCGAACCGCGACGCAGGCCAGATTCGTCCCGTTAGGTCGATGAATTAATCCGGATCGGTCTCCGGTATAAATGGTGAGACCGAATCCCTCCATAAATGGCACTTTTGTTCCCTTTCGTTCTTGTCCTTGGAAAATGGGAACCGACCGTGAACAGGGACCTGATCAAGGGACGGATGCAGACAAAAGGGCCCTGGCTATCTACGGTCAAGTGAATTATTAGTGTCTCCGCCACCTCGGTCGTGTCCCAGGATCGAGTGGGAGGCACGGCACGTCCGAAAGCACGGGCGCGTCGCGCGTCAAACTGAAGACCAGTTCCTCTCTCTGTCCCAGCCAACCAGTCAGATAAAAAGCTGCTTGTCGAGAGGGAGAGGGAGACATAAAACTGCTCGTCGAGAGCGAGGGAGGGAGAGAGAGAGAGAGAGAAGGAGTTCGTGGACGAGGGAGGCAGAGAGAGAGAGAGAGAGAGAGAGAGAGAGAGAGAGGGAGATGGGGACCGAGGCGAGCAACGGGAATGCGTGCTGCGCGAAGGGGCCGGGGTACGCGTCCCCGCTGGAGGCAATGTCCGGCCCCAGGGAGAAGATCCTCTACGTCACTTGCGTCTACTCCGGTGCGTACTTTGCTTTCCCTCTGTTGCGTTCCCCCCGATCGATCGTTCTTCTCGACCCACCTCCGTGCTTTTGTACTCTCGTCTTCCCCGCTGTTTCGCCTCCCTTTTCGTTTTCTAACCGGGAGTTGGGTTCGTTCTGTGCTCTGTTTGCTCTGTTCTGTTACTCGACACAGTCGCTGATTAACCCAGGAACAAGAAAGGAACCGGGTCCGTGACACCGATGATCTGCGTCATGCAGTTATCGATACGTAGTTCTTATGCTGGTTTTGAACATGTGGTGAGGTCTTTTTATGAAGAGCTTGGTTTTCGCTTGATGGCTGAAATTGGTTCTTTATGAGGAATCGATTGGCTGTCCTTAGATTGAAAGATGCCATTTTTTGGGGTAACACGATGCTAATTTCGGCGTCCACTTTGCTCACCAAATATGTTGTATGTACTCATGTCTGATGTCTGGCTGGTGCTAGTGCTTGGTATCTCCGAAATTAGAAAAGAGATGTGAAATTTTCGTTCTTGGGTCAGGAACTGCAATAGAGAAACCCGATTACCTCGCCACGGTGGACGTGGATCCGGACTCGCCCAGCTACTCGAAGGTCATCCACAGGCTCCCCGTGCCCTACCTGGGCGACGAGCTCCATCACTCCGGATGGAACTCGTGCAGCTCTTGCCATGGGGATCCGTCGGCCGACAGGCGTTTTCTGGTCCTACCATCTTTGATGTGAGAAGCCTGTTCTCATGGTCCTTCTATTTTAACAATTTTTTTCTGAAGTCTGGGGAAAAAAAAGACACTTGACCTCTGGTTTAGCAATTGCTTTTCTTTAGGTTCTCTTTCTTTTACCAAATCAGCAGCCAACACTGCTTTTTCATATACATTTCTTACAAAGTACGTTGCATCTTTCAGATCCGGCCGGATATATGTGATCGATACGAAAACCAATCCTCTAGCTCCAGCTCTGCATAAGGTTGTTGATCCAAAAGACATTATTGAGAAGACTGGACTTGCTTATCCGCACACGTCCCATTGCCTCGCATCTGGTGAGATCATGGTCTCGTGCCTAGGTGACAAAGATGGAAAAGCCGAGGGAAATGGCTTTCTGCTCCTCGATTCAGAATTCAACGTGAAAGGAAGGTTATAACTGTTGAATCACATGCCCAAATCTTTTCATCCGTTTTCATTTGTATCCATGTTAAACAATTGGCGGTGCCAATTTATTCAACTAGTCGCATCTGGCATTGTTCAAGATTTTTCCTTCAATTTCCTCCTTTGTATCATGTCAATATTTTTACCCTAAATGTCATCTATATGCGGCTCTGAGTTTCAATTGCTGCTGATTTTTCTACATAAGGTGGGAGAAATCTGGGCACAGTCCCCTCTTCGGTTATGATTTCTGGTACCAACCCCGGCACAAGACGATGATCAGCTCATCGTGGGGGGCTCCTTCAGCTTTCACCAAAGGTTTTAACCCTCAGCACGTGTCGGACGGTCTATACGGGAGGCATCTCCATGTGTACAGCTGGCCTGATGGTGAACTCAAGCAAACACTGGACCTGGGCGACACTGGCCTCATACCGCTTGAGGTAGATAAAAAACTTAGCAGCTTTAGGTTCAGTTCTGTTTAGGTTGGTTCACCTGTCGGTTCTTGTTAAGCCACTGCAAGCTCAAAATTCTCAGAACAATGCCTCCCTGACTTTTGTAGATAAGATTCCTGCATGATCCTTCCAAGGACATGGGATATGTTGGGTGTGCATTGAGTGGCAATATGGTGCGCTTCTTCAAGACCCAGGATGGCTCGTGGAGCCATGAGGTATTCGACTATAACTTCCTGATATTTCACTCTTGACAATTGCTCGAATCGAACCTTTAGTAGTGGTGTCAAGTGGCATGGCAAGTTCTTGAAATTTAGAGAATATATGCATTGGAACTCTTTCTGAGAGACTGCCAGAATGTCTGAAAAAATGGAGTCAAGGTTCAACTGATGTAAGCATCTCCGTGCAGATCAGTGCTGTTTTTGATTCATTTAGAAACAACAGGACCATGACGAATGTATTTTTTCTTTGTGCAAAAATGAAATTATAAGGGATATATAACTCTTGTTATATACTTGGCGAAAACCTATGAATTGATGCAATTTTGCCAACTTTGGGAAGCACAACAAAATTCTCACATGTCCTCTTACTAAAATCAGAGATCTAGCTGAATATAATTTTTGTCTGTCGTCTCTCCCCTATTCAATGCCTTTTTTTATCCCATGTCTCCGTAATTCCCTTTCTAATTGAATACAGGCTTTTATCACCCTGCAGATTGCCACTAATATGATATTATGCAGCCCGGTAATGTCTTTTTCCCACTGGTTAATGCAGGTGGCTATATCAGTTGAACCTCTGAAGGTCCAAAACTGGATCCTTCCCGTAATGCCTGGACTCATAACAGATTTCTTGATATCGCTCGATGATCGTTATCTGTACTTTGTGAACTGGCTTCATGGGGACGTGAGGCAGTATAACATTGAGGACCCTGAACATCCAGTGCTCGCGGGCCAAGTATGGGCCGGGGGACTGTTTCAGAAGGGAACCGCAGTTGTGGTAGAGAGAGAAGATGGCACGACATGGCAAGTTGACCATCCTGAGATAAAGGTATGTCTGTTTCAATTTATGTAAGAACAAACAATGGTAAAAGCTGATTACGGTATAGATTTCTAAATCTTGCTGGATAATTGCAAGAATATTACTTCTTTGACCACTTCATGAATTGCTTCAGGGGAATAAACTCAGAGGAGGACCTCAAATGATCCAGTTAAGCTTAGATGGCAAGCGACTCTATGTCACAAACTCACTCTTCAGCTCTTGGGATCGCCAATTCTATCCTCAACTGATGGAGACAGGATCGCACATGCTGCAGATTGATGTCGACACCGAGAAAGGTGGCCTCAAAATTAACCCGGACTTCTTCGTGGACTTCGGCTTGGAGCCTGATGGCCCGTCCCTAGCTCATGAAATGAGGTATCCAGGAGGCGACTGCACTTCAGACATATGGATTTGAGCATGCTACGTGTGTCCTAAAAAGGATCAAGTGCTGCACCCGTATCATGTCTGCGCTAACCCCGCCATTGGCCCTTACTGATTGTGGCTAGGACTCTGAAAGGCTGGGCATGGTCTCTTTAAAGAACCCTGTTTGTCATACTTTCAAGAGGATTCAAATTTTATGTTCTGTTCATACTTGAATTTGCCAATCTCCCAGTTAAAACAACCTTATGCTTTTTGGTCAATTATGAGTTATTGTACTTAATGCTTAGTTTTGAGTTCCTTGTGTGATCGTCGACACTGTTGTTAAATTTGCTGCCGAAACGAACTTACGGAAACCAGTTCTCAGAGTGAGATAGCAAGATGACAAGGTTTCCTCCTGAATTGCAGAATCGTAGGTAACCATGATGTATCTCTAGATTTCGGCCAAATGGAAGGCTACCTAATCTCTATTCAAACCACATGGGAGTCTATTGTATAAATTGTAGCGGGGAGAATTTTGATCATCTTTTAGCAACTTCGCAATCCAAGCTCGGATATTTTTATTATTTGGGAGGGAACGACGGTGATTAGAGAATCATCCAAATTTAGGATTTTGTTCTATATTAACTATTTGTAGTTTTACCAAAAAAAAACTATTTGTAGTTTTTCGGGTTCTTTGGATATTTCAGATGATGCCATTTCCTTTTAAATAATTATTTGACTGGGTTCTGGGTACCATTCTTATAGTTTCGTAGATATAACTTACTTTTCCAGGATTTTTTTTAAGGAGTAAATTAGGTTCTCCAGTATTGATTCGTTTTGTTCTCAATTATAGAACAGTCTCATCTCTTGGAACATTGATGGAATCGAGTTTCTTTGCTGCGTGCCTTGCACAAGTTACGATCCATGTCTACCCATTTCCATTGCTTAGTACATGATTTCAATAGCATGACTAATAGAAACCCGACACCTTGTGACCGGTCTCCCTCATCTTCATTCCAAATCTTAAATGCTCACAAAATCGAGTCATATGTCTAGGCATACATGAGTACATTCTAATTGAAACAACAAAGACCACGTTTAAATACTGGATTAGCCAGACAAAAGCCTATTCCTAGATGGCTTAGTTTCTCTTTTCGAAGAGATAACGACTTTTTGGCTATTATCATGCTCTAGTTTAACCCACACCTGTTCTCCCTTATCCTAACAACCGAAGGATGGGGACACTCAATGCTTTTTTATTTTTTTCTCAAAGGGGACACTCATACTTTAATGACCCTATTCTAAGGACAAGGCAATAAATGATCTTGAAAATAGTGAAAAACTAAAGTGATAAGGATTTCTTCTTTTACCCCTTTCCATTAACCTACTAACATGAAGATCAAAATCCATTAGCAACCCAAACCAATACTAACTTTGTTCGCACCAGAATTGGCATGGAAAAAGGGGCCAATCTTGGGCAGATTTCAGCATATGTAATCAAAGGCGATGTAAAATTGCTCGAGCCACTATTGGGTTTTCAGATTGTTTGTGATCATTATTTTTGTTGTGGCTCTCTACTTCTCTTGTTAACTTAATGGAATGAAAGGTTAGGCCACTATTAATTCCTTTTTTCTTTTTTAAAATCACGTTGCACTTACCATTGACCATCCTGAGTTGTTCAATTGAATATAGAAGTTTTATGTGGCACCATAAAGCACCCCTTTCCATCAAAGGAACAGAGCAGCGATGTCCTTGATGATTTCAACTCGTGCAAAGCACGTCACTGGATCGACCTGCTCATAATAGTTGGATGGCAAGGGATCAGAACAAGCATAGTTCCCACATTCTTATGAAACACAGGCATGTTCACTTCGATTGGCCATGCCTGGGCAACATAACAGCTGCAACTGTTCTGGTGACCAGGAGCTCGGCAGATGCAACGATCTACGTTGGAACATACTGCCCACAATCAACTCCTGCGGTTTGGAATCGTGGCCTTCTTGCTCTTCACCACTAATGCAAAATGACTGAAATTGGGGTAGTAGTTGACCTACTAGTGAACGAAATCTATGAGGAATAACTAAGAGCTCAAACAAGTAGAGAATCTACGTGCGGTCGTCTTCTCATCTATTTGTGTATGTGTTGTGCATCCTTCAGAAGAGCATGGAGACCACTGGCACGAGAATCAGAACCTGTGAATCTAAATGACGCTATTGCCAAGACGATTCTCTCTTAACGATTTTTCTGCTATGTCAGAATAGTGGGCCAAATTAGAGATGTCAGCTCCAAATTTTTCTCCAGAACCAGTTAATGACTTGTCTAGTCCAAGGGCACGATTACCTGGAGCCAAGAGAAATATCAAATTTCCAACGTCATCTTGAGGGAACTCCTGGAACATGAAGTCTCCAAAATGCCAAAGAGGTCACCACAGAACCCACAAGAAAAGTGGACTACCAAATAATGGTAGGCATTTAAGATTACCCTCTGATGAAGAGCCTTCACTTGCAAAATAGAAGTACAAGCAGATGAGTCAATGGATTTATAATTCAATTCATCTGAGTATGAACCAATGAATGGATTGTAACTCACTGCTAAAGCAGGCGGCCTTTTTTCGGAGCTAAAATGCATTGTAACACAACCCAGCACCACCATCCACGGCTGCTTGAGGACATCACCGGCCTCCAGAAGCTGCTCAGGGACAACCTGTCTCTCGTCAATGAAAGAGACCCGTGGTAAGATCTCTCCTCTCCTTGTTGAATCCTGCCTCCTGAAGAAACACCGTTTCTTACCTGGATTGGTCGATTGTTTTGGTATTTCGTGCACAGAAAAAAAGTACAAACTTGAGTGGCCTTGCGAGTGGATGGATTGTGGTTATGCATTTTCTGCAATTGGGTCATTTTGTGGCACCCCCGATTCGCATGAGGTCGCCACAAGTACCTATTACTCAATCTCCTACAACTTTACAGACTGATACCTTTTAAATAGAGATTCTTTTCCATTTTTTTAAAGGGTCCCAGCGTAGTTCATCAGCGGAAGCATAAATGAGTCTCACCATCCCTTACTTCAATAACCATAATGCAATGCACACCACCTATGCTCCAAATGAAAAGACAAAGCTGAGTCACTTTTATTTATATTTTCATGATGGATATTTCGGGTTGGTATAGCAAAAGGCCAATATTTTTAACTATACTTGGCTATAACTCAAAAGAGAACTCAACCCTACATCAAACATGTACACCCCTCCATCAACAAGCATTGGTTATCCTCAAAAAGTGTCAGCTCCCACCAGTCATGCGTGCCATCACACCCAACTCGGTGCATTGGGCGGTGGCGGCGGCCACATCCCTAGCATCACTCCACCACGCCAGACATGAATAGACAAAAACTCCTAGATAACCGGGCCATCAGCAAGACCCACATCGTACATCACTAAGACACGGACTCGGACATACACCAGACCAGGTTCATTAGTATGGGAATGCTCTGTGCACTCCACCTCGGCATCATATGGCAATCCATAATAGGTACTGCGTGCAACTGGTAGCAACGGCTTCTTTCTAATCTGAAATGTTAATCCCCAAAATGGGTGAGTACAACCACTTAGCAGTAAAGATCCACCAAACGACACAATGCATCAAACAGAGCAATCAAGATATCAAGAATAAAACACATATAATTCATGCATTCAAGCATACCTCACCTCACAGCCATGCATATTTGTGTTGGGCAGAGTCCCTTGAAATAAAGTGTGTGTTTTGTGAAACCTGTCCATGGCTTTCTAAATTTCTCTTCTTCTCCAGCCTGGTAGGATCCTCCAAGAAATGCAGCTTGGGTAGGTTAGAAAAGATTCCATTCTAGAATGTTTGGGTGTCTCTAGGCTCTGAACTAAAGGGCTGAGTGATTTTCTGCTAAAAGGCCGTCCTTGAAGGGCTTGAAAGGGAGTTGTTCACCCACTGTGGGATGCATACCTGCAGGAAATTTACTCTCCTTCCCTGGTTCTAAGTCTAGATCCATTCAATGGTATCAGAGTCATGGTTTCGTTTGTAATGTTATCCATTCCATGCGCTTGATAGGTGAATCCAATGCTGAGAATATTTCCTTACATCATGTCTACAGAACCAGAAATTCTCAAAGCACCCGTTTCTCTTGCTCCTTCTCCTTCATCTTCAACTCCTCCAAAATTTCGTGTTTCCAATGCTTCTAAGATAGATTATCTTTATGAAGTCTCTCTTAGTGATGAAACCAAGATTTCTGAAACTCAACTTCCTTTCATGAATCCTTACTCCGCTTTTGCCAAACCCAACTCATCATTTTCACCTATCCGCCAACTCATTCACCAAACCCCAAAGCAAGTAAAGGAGTATGTCTAGTTCTCCAAATTCGACCGGCATCCCATTCCTGCCACTGAAAAAGAGTACTTTGTTACTCTTCAAATTCCTCAAGTGTTCCCTAGACAATGGGCTCAACAGGGATACACTCATGTTCATTATGGAGTTGTTCGTCTTGCTCTTATCTTTCATGGTCATAAAGGTTTGCTAGTAGTGGCAAGAATAGCATTGTTGGATACCAGGTTTTTACAATACTAGCATGTTTGCATCGGAACTGTCCAAACTACTTTGAATGCTGGAATAGTTTTTGTGACTCTGTATCCAAACTTCAACATCGCTCTTTCAGACCCCCAGTTACTCTCCTTTCTGAAAGTCCAAGTCCAGCTCACTGAAGCTTCTCAAACTGCTGACTCTGTAGCTGCAACTCTACATTACTAGATGGTTTATCGAGTGCAAAACCATGCCCTTGATCTCAACTTCAATACTAGTAATGAAGATGTTTTATTTATCTCCATACAGAATGACCAGGCATCCTGTATTCATGTTCCTAGACAGATCCCAAAGGATACGTTAGCCAAACTCCTTCTAGAGACCTGGATCACCAACTACAAAAAATTACACCAGCATAACAAGCCTTTTCAGTCTACGGACTCAGAGTTCGTTCAAAAAAAAGATGGAACTGTTTCCATCAAATTTGGCAAGGAAAAGGATGAAAGCCCTTCTATCTTCCAGACCCTATTCATGATTGAACCATGTGTTCCTCAATCAATTTTCGAGCTAGATCCAAAAAAGCTTGTTAGACACTTTAACAATGATGGACATCATGTCCATTACTACAAAGACAACTATGGTAATTGTTTTTGGGATCCTTTTTGTCAATGTTCCTATTATACAAAATCCCCTGACGAGGTATATCCTTTTGCAAAATCTCCACCTCGAAGGAAAAGGCCAAAGGATAAGGTATACCAAAGGTACTTAAACGGAGATCCATCCGTTGATACTCTTGGTGAGTGTGATAAATACTAGTTCATGGTTTCCTATGCACCACCTCCACCACCAGAGTACAGTACTACATCCCAAGCCTTACCAGATCCACCAAAATCACCCCTACCATCTCCTCCTCAGAAAAAACAAGCTCTCTCTCCGTTTTATAAGCCAATCCTTAAATGGGCTAAGAAACATTCTTACCCACTTGAAACTCCAGTAGAAGCACCACCCACTTCTTCCATCACCATGTTCCAGGAAACTGACTTTCCCTCTCTTGCTAGAGAAAGTTCTAAACTCTCGTTTCCGGCTTCAGAAGAATTTATTGATCCACATGGCAGATACCGCCATGTTCCTAAGATTCTAACCCCCACTGATGTGGATGAACATGGGAGACAGAGAAAGACTCCTGCTGTTGAAACTGTTCTAAATTGGCAATCAGAGACTCTGTTGGCACAAAACAATGCCTTTAAAGCAATTGATTCCAAGATTGGAAATGTGCAACAAGAACTCTAAAGGTATGATGAAAGCACCAAAAAGATACTTTCTGAGTTCCAGAAAAGGCTTCATGCCTTGGAATCAGGACAGCATCTTGGGTATCATTATCTTGAAAGTCCAAAGCCAGAAATAGAAAAGCTCAAGAGGCAAATCCAACTTCTTGAAGAAGGAAGGTTTAGACTTTTTGATCCATTGGCACCTTCTGTTAGAACAAGGTATTTACCTCCACCGCCATAGACATCTATTTTTGCCACTATTCCAGAACATCCCTACAGAAGAGAACCAAACATGGCAGAAATACGAAATCACCTCAAGGCCCTACAGAAGGACAAATGAAAAGAAAAAATGCCACTCACAGAATCAAGTTCGATTGTTATAAGAGAAAGATCAGAACAGATGATGTTATCCAACCCATTAGAATCCTTTCTAAAGGATTTGGGTACTCAGGAACCTAAACCTGCTACTCAACAACCTGATCCTATCATTCTAGAAAAGCAGATCCTGTTCCCAGTTGAGCACACTACTCCTAAGACCGAATCGGATTCAGTATCACTTTCCTCTTCTTCATCTTTCTCTATTCCTACAGTTGATTCTCTCCCTGTTGCACCAGTAACTTCATCAATATTCATGGCTGATCCTCCTGATGATGAAATGGAATCAAACTATTCTGAGCCAGAAAATGTTCAGACAAACAATTATGCTCAGCATGTATCCATAGCATCAAAACAGTTCTTCACCATCGATGATATTCCTTATCATAAATGGCCACAAAGACTTGAAGACTTTCATATTTGGTTGAATACTCAGTCCATTACCAACCATGATATGAATGATGTCCTTTACAACTTTGTTACAAGGTTCACAGGCAGCCTCAAACTTTGGTGGCAATCAATTTCTAAACAGGACCAGATTCATTTCCTGATGTCACCAAATTTCGGCCATGCCATCACTCTCTTATATCATGTCTTTGTGGGAAAACCCACTGATCTCATAGAGATGAAAAGAAGAGAAATTTAGAAAGCCATGGAGAGGTTTCACAAAGCACACACTTTACTTCAAGGGACTTTGCCCAACACAATACATCCTCCTCGCCTTTTATAGACAATTAGAGGTCACAAACCAACAAAACAAGGACCAAGCTCATGGGTTCGGATACAAACAGAGGCACCAGAAACTTCTAGGAGGGAATTATTTGCACACTATGAACAGTAACTGTACTGTGAATAGTACCTTCCCTGGCATAGTGCTACAGTAAAAGTGAACAGTGACTTGCTATAGTGAAATTATACTGATTCAGTGGTCTCGTCCGTCACGAGCATTGTAGCTACAGACTGAGTCATCTGAGCTGTCTTCTAGGAGATGTGCCTCGTATTTCTGTTCAAGGGCTTCAAGGTCTTCAGATGAGAGGATTTGGTTCAGCCTTCGTGATGAGGATGCTTCCTCATGAGCCCAAGGTGATGCTTCTTCTTCAGCCCAGTTTGTGTTTTCATTTTCTTGAGTGTCGGTAGGAATTCTTGGCTGAGGCCAGTTGGATGGCTGTGCATAGAAAGATGTGTTCATACTTTGGAATAAGGACGAAGGTCCCTGTTCGTAGGGATCCTGGGATAGTGGGCCTCC
Source organism: Eucalyptus camaldulensis (assembly GCA_019915185.1). NCBI lineage: Eukaryota > Viridiplantae > Streptophyta > Magnoliopsida > Myrtales > Myrtaceae > Eucalyptus > Eucalyptus camaldulensis. The sequence goes on from JAHSVA010000010.1 coordinate 32,869,943, forward strand.
AAAGCGTGCATAGGGGTCCTGGGTGGATTGGACAATGTCATATTCGCTTGTCATTTCATGCTCTTGGGACGATGTAGCTTGTCTGTATTGTCCGAGTGCTTCCTTAACTTCTGGTGCTAGGTCATAATGATCCCACGTAGTGGGTACGTTATTCCAAACATCTTCGGGAATGGTTTTGTTTTCCTGGCATAGGATTCTCTGGAGTTCTCGGTATTCGTGTTCACAAAATCTAACAGATATTGGATAAGATTTGTGAATCCGTGCTTCTCGGCTATCCAAGTGAAGTTTATAGGATGTGGTTCCTATTTCCTGTGGGGCATCAATGATTCTTCCATTGTTTGTGAAAAAATGCCATGGACGTCTGAAAACAGGATGGTATGGACTTTAGGATTCGGTGTCATGGTTCTCAGTTCCTTTTCCAAGAGTTGTTTCCAGTAAGTAGGAGAATAGAACCGGTTAAGACAGTCTAAGAGATTCTTATCACTTTCTTTTTCAACATTTCTTCCAAGTAAGAATATCCTGGTGAGGTTGGCAATGAACCTTATGGTTGGAATTTCAATGGTTATCAAATACTTATTGGTTAAGTACCACAATAACGTCTTGAGCTGTTCAGGGAAATTATCTTCCTTCCAACTAAGAGGATGAATGAATGGATAATTCATATTTAACCCAAAAGGATAAAGAATCGAACCTCCATTGAATCTGAATAGGTCTATGTGGCTTTGCCACATGAGATTCTCCAAGTTCTCAGCGAGGCTGTCATTCTGGATTTGCTGAATAATCTCTTGGGGATATTTCCAGCTTTGCAAATCTTTGATCTTCTCAATCTTGTATTTTACTCCATGATTGAGCATATGGAAAGCAGGCCTCTTGATGTACATGTTGATTTCAGCTGGTGCTTTTAGCTTTGATAAGAAGTCAGCAAGCACATTCTTCTTTCCAGGAATATGTTTGGTTTCAAAGGAGTATTTTGAGAACCATTCAGCCCATCGAAGTAGTTGGGAATTTGGAATCTACTTCTGTTTAAACTTGGTCATCTGAGAGAAAGATGCCATGTCTAATTCTACCAGGAAGTGATGGCCGATGAGATGAAACTCAAACTTTTTGATTCCATTTTTTATTGCTAAGATTTCTTTGAAAGTGGAATGGTAATACATTTCAGCGGGATAAAACTTTCCACTTTTATGAGCACAAAGGTGTCTCTTACCATCAATTTCTTCGAATAGGATGGCTACCCAGTATTCATCACTGGCGTTAGTTTGAAGAATTCTTTTTCCTGTTGATGGTATTTGCAATGATGGGAGATTCTGCATAATCTCTTTAAGCTCAGCAACTGCTTTAGTCTGGGTTTTTCCCCAAGGTGGGGGATTCTTCTTTAGCATAGATTGCAAATGAATCAGGAGCTTTGCAATGTTTGGGACAAAATCCCTGAGATAATTGATTATCCCAAGAAATTGCTGAACTTGTTTTGTAGGAAGTTATCTTCAGGAAACTTCAATAATTCTTTAGCAATATGTGGCCCTAGGTAGTACGTACCTTTGTTGAGGTGCATACCAAGAAATTCAATCTCTGTTTAGGCAATATTCATTTTCCTTTGAGAAAGCATAATGCCATGTTTTTTGACAATTTCTGCGAATTGCTCAAGGAGTTGGCAGTGTGACTGCTCGTCAGGACTATAGAGTAGAATGTCGTCAATGTATACGGCTGCACTTGATAAGATTGGTTGGAAAATACGACACATGACCTTTTGGAAAAGGTATGGTGCTACCTTTAAGCCAAAAGGAAGTACTTTCCACTGGAAGTGCTGGTTTATGATACAGAATCCTGTCTTGGATCTGTCTTCAAGATGGATGCCCAATTGCCAAAATCTGGCTTTGAGGTCAAATTTGGAATAGATATGGGCCTTGGTTAGACCAGCAAAGAGAGAGTATCTGGATGGTAAAGGGAATTTATCATCTTGGAGAAAAATGTTGAGAGGTTGATAGTTGATTACCAATCTCATTTGTCCCCTGTTTTGCTCAGAACGCTTATTGATGTAAAAGGCTTCGCAGGCCCATTGAGAATAAGAGATTTCAATAAGGCCTTGTTACAATAATTCTGAGCATTCCCTTTGAGCTAAAGCTAAATGTTCTGGCTTCATTCCCATGTGACTCGCCTTAGTTGGATTTATATCTTCATTCTTCTTGAAGGGAAGACGAACAAAGAACTTTGGATTTTCCTATAAAGGATGGGAACATTTCTAAGTGAATTTTGAATGGGATTCCGAACAAGATTCTAACAACTTTTGCATGATTGGATTTAATAAACTCATATGAATGGAAAAGAGTTATATCACCATGCACTTGCACTTATATCATCGAACAGCCATGCATATCATCAGGCAATGTGCATATACCACCATGCACTTATACATGTATCATCAAGTAGCCATGCATATATTACCATGCAATGTGCATATACCACCATGCACTCATCATTAAACAGCCATGCATATATCATCATGCAACGTGCATATACCACCATGCACTCTATGCTTGCATTCCCATGAGATTCATCCCATGCCATATGATTCAATTTCTTGATCTTTATCTTTCAGTCAGATCACATCATATTCTTCCCAGGGACCAATGTTTACATCCCACAATTTATCGCTCGCATCCAACTTGGTATCGCGACAAGCCTCCGACACACACACTCCGGGCATCTCGTACCTCAACTAGCATCACGAGGAATCCTCCTGGCACACACCTCCAGGGCTTCTGGCACACACCTTTGACGGTCTCGTTATTATTTCAATTTATATTCACACATGTATCTCAATTTCAACGTGGCCTTTGATGCAACAATATCAAGGGTCTCAACTAGCTTTTAATGCCATATAACATGCCATATGTCATCACATATGCAGCAAAATCAACCACTCAAAGCATTACATCACATGGAAAAATTCATTTATTTTTGAAAACGCATCAATTTTCGGATAAAATAGAATGCACTCTTTTAATTAAAACTCTAGAAAAATTAGTAAATGGTATTAATAAATTCTGAAAACTTGACACATTATAAATGAGACCTAAAGTCAGATATGTCATGAAAAACACCATACCAAAAGAATCTCACACAAAACAGTACGGTCCATGCATCACAGTTTTCAAAATTTCAACACTTCAGCTTGCACAGTTTCGGAAGTAATTTAAATTAAATATCCAAATAAACTCCAAAAATTATTAAATTTTGATATGCTATAGAAAATTTCTAAAGGTAAATATCTTTTGAAGAAATTGAAACCCAAATCGTTCTAGATTAATAGATATAGATAATTAATTCCCCCTGTTCTTGGTGTCATTTTTCCAGATTATCTTCTTTCAAAGGAAACTCGTTTCACCGACCTACATATGTCCGTTTCTTCTAAATTTTTAGTATGTTATACCTCAGAATATTACATACAACTTTAATTAATGATACACTATCAAATTTTAACTGGATGATTTTATAAAAATCACAGAATCATACTAGGTTGAGATAGCATTTTCCCAGATCCAGTTTCTTCAAAGGACAATGATTTCACCGACCTTTTTTTGTCCATTTCCTCTAAATTTTTGATATGTTTTACCTCAAGAAGTACACTACAAATTTCATTAAGAAATCAAAGCAAGATTTTCGCAAGAAAGCTACTTTACAGTCCACGAAATCACTAAAGGTCAGCACAACAAATTCCAGATCTAATTTCTCCAAAGGAAAATTGTTTCACCAAACAATATTTGTCCGTTTTATCTCAAATTTCAGTATGTTACTTCTCAAGATGCTCTCTACAACTTTCATTAAGGATAGAAGCGAGATTCCAACTGAAAAGTCGCATGCAGCTCACAAACTCATGAAGGGTTGAACTGATTTTTCCAGAAAACAGCATGCTAGGCCAACAAATTTCTCCCCAAAGCTTCGAAATTTCATCACTTCCTCGACAACCAAACTTTATCATCCCTTACAACACATATCACAGCAAGCAAATGGTAGATTTTAGGACTCTACTTGCCTCAAATCCGAGCACGAACACAGCGACAAACGGCGGGCAAGGTGCAAACGAATGGCGGCGAACTCCTCCTCCTCCTTCCTCTTCTTCTCTTGCATGCTCGCTCTCCCTCTCTCGGACTTTAACTCTCTCTCTCTCTCTCTCTCTCTCTCTCTCTCTCTTTCCCCCTTTCTCTTCGTGCGACACCCCTCTCTTTCTCTCCCTTTCCTCGCTTAATCTGCCCCCCCTCTTCCTCTCTAATTTTCTTCCCTTCAATGATTAACAATCATTGATCTTGCATGCCGGCGCCACTTGGCTTTATGGGGGAAACACTTGGAAATTTTCATGCAAGAGGGGCTTCTTCCGGCTGGGCTTGGGCTAGCCTTGGTCGACAGCCCAATGGGGCTTCATGGGTTGGTCGGACGGCAGCCCTTTCCTTTGGGTTTTGCGGGCCAGGCCAAAAGGGCCGAATGGGGGCTGATCTTGGGCCAATAAAATTTAACCCACTCTTCTAATTTTTTTCCTTTAATCATCACCTAATTACCCATCATTTAATTACCTAATTTCCCTTATTCACTTGGCCATAAAACTTGAAATCATAATTCAATAACTTCCAATTTATAAAACTCATGGCCAATGATAGAATTTTCTTTCCTATCAAATAATTATCCATTAAAAGCTTGGCCATAAATCTCATTACAAATTATGGATTAAATGGCTACAATACAACTTGATGGTACTTCCATCACCTATTTATAGGCCTTAATGTATCTGGAGGTCGCCATGAATTTTGGGGATGCCACACGTTTCGATTGTGCGAATTTATTGAAAGGTTTCTGTGATGTTGTTGTTGGGTTTTACAGAGAGATATGTTGTTGGGATGCTAGATTGCAGAGTGTAGGAATGATATTGCCATTAAGAAGATTTATGGGCGCTGTAAAGCAAAAAAACAAAAGAAAAAAAAAGGTTGGATTTGGATCCAGTGATCGTTTAAGCCAGGCACTTGGTTTCAAATTTCACAACTCATTTTGTGCGGAGACTCTGTTTTGATTCTCATAGATGCTTTCGGTAGCTCTTTTTTTGTTTAGGAAGATAGGTTGAGCAAAAGATGTGGCTGGTTTTGTTTGAAAGAAAATGATCGAGGAAGACCACCCAAGCTCGTCTAATGTTTTCCTTAGGATTTTTGGAATGTTCCTAGGGATGGTCGAGATGGTAATTGTCCTGGGTTTTAGAACTCTTTGGGCATAAATGCCGGTAGTTGGCAGATGGGGAGATACAATCTTGTTCGTTGGATCGAGAGTTGATCAATGGTTGTAATAAGAAGGTTACTAGTATAAGAAGGGGTGTTCTCCCTTTCATTGTGCTCATCTAAGTCATTTCAGTAATCTAAGTTCTTTTCTCTTCTAGAACTTCTCTATTAGAGCATTCTCTCTACAATTCGGGTGAGTGAGCGATCCCAAGAAAAGCTTAGTTTAGGCGTCCCAACAATCTAAACGATCCTCTAAGTAATATTTGACCAACAATCTAAACAATCTTCTAAGTAATATTTGACAAAGCATGAGGATATCTTAACTTGAGGAATTGGCTTCCTCTGGATATAAAAGTTGAGAAAGATAATTTCAGACCACATACTCATCCCTGTTCGCCATTGAAAATCACAGAGACATGTACATGAACAACACAATGCTTCAAATGTAATGCGAGATGAATGAGTATATCCATGGCTCGATTTAGGCTATCCTTGAAAACGAAGCACCGAAATGAGTGTGGAAAATCTGTATGTGTATTCAATTCAAAAACTCAGTTGAAAATGAAACAAATTGTTAGATGATTAGGAAGATCACACTGGAGCGACGCAATAATAGTAGTGAGACAACACGAAACCCAACAACAAAATTGTGATGAAGGTACTTAGCTAGCCTCCCTGGGCTTAGTCACCAACTGTCAAATCGCACACAAATTCTTCGTATCACTCAAGATGTAGCCAGCATTAATTCATTAATCCAATCATAATCCAATTTATTTATCACCCATGACTTCTTGGTGTTTTCTATTACAAATTATGATATTCTAATAAATATTTATTTTTAAATTATAGTCAATCCACTTTTTCCAAAGAAACTTCTTCGACAGGGAACTTTTTGGATCCTTGGTGGTTATAGGTGTTCTCACCAAGACGTAGGTGCCATGCAACACCGCTAACGGCTGTCTTGTCTGTCCAATAGATTTACCATTGGTGGGCTGATAGGATTGCTTTCCTTATTTCAATATGTCGACGTCCACATGCCTTAGTCTCCTAATTCCCCCGAATCTTTTTCTTCCCTAGGAGGGAATATCCTCTAGATGTTTTATGTCCAAGGGATATTGAGGTCCGCATGAAGGCTCAGCCGAAGTAGTTTAAGGCCTTATTAGGACCACCTAGTATTTTCTATTACATATTATGATTTTTTTAATAAATATTCACTTTTAAATTATAGTCAATCCACTTTTTCCAGGTCAACAGAAAATCCAAATCTTAGTAATTAGCAGGAAGTGTTGTCAAAGGCTCTAGCAACGGAACATTGACTTTTGTTGACGAATTTACCTTATCATCAGAATTATTTTTTATACTAAGAATAGGGACCATTTTTGTAATTTCGCTTCTCAAATGAATCACGCACTACTATTGTATGTCAACGAGAGAAATGACGAAATTCAAGTGAATTGTGAACTGTGAATGAGGAGCGTGCTTGAGTGACAAAACTATCAAGCAAAAGAGAGGAGACATATTACACGGGTACAAGTTTAAATTTTTTGTGACACCCAAAAAAATGTCAGTGTTGATATAATAATAGGCAAAGTTAGGATCTTTTGTAGTAAACGGAGCGTATTTTTATGACATCTACACAAGTTTGGAGGTTTTAGAGAAACAAATAAAAAAAAATTGGGATGTTGATATCACGGTTAGTGTATATGGAGTTTTTGGTGGTATTTTTCCTATAAACTAATGTAAGTGTCGCACAATAGAATAATGTAATTTCTCCAAAATAAAAGAGCATGCCTAAATCAACATTTATCTTAGAAAACTCTTTACGAGGGTTTTGGTACCATAATTGACTACGTTATGATCATCATACACTCATCTTTAGAATGAAATCATCAAAAGCTCCATGAGTAATCTAAGCTCAGCCACTTATGTATTAAAGATTTCCATCGAGGCCAACTCTCTTGAAATGTAGAGTTTCTTCTACCTTCGGGTAGCTTTTCCTAACCCTAAATCCCCATTCATTCTCCACTTCTTCTACATCCGCTTCTTTCAGGGCTCGAATTGTGGTCGCTTCAAACACGCCTTTCAATTCACTCACTCTCAGCTGCATCGGCTATCAATGGGAAGGCTCGGCCGTCCATCCATCCATCAATTCTCTTTGGTTTGTCCTGCATGCCTTAGATTTCTCTCAGTCTGCTAGTCGTTGGTTGGCAGCTGCCGATTATATACCTCTGAGTTCAATTCTGCATCGACGACTTCTAAATTGGGCAATTAAGTCTTCCGTCTAGTTCCGCTCTTGTTTAGCACGTCTCTGTATCAAGTCCTGTTTCACCGACTTCTGGATGGCATCGGAAGACCATGCCGACTCTTCCCCTTTGGCCGCACTTTGCAATAGGTTGGGTCACCTCACTTCCGAACAGGTCATCGAAGATTGGGATGACGAGCCTCCACCTGAAAAATTGGAAGAGTGCAGGTTAACTCTAATTGGCAAAATCCTTCCAAATCCTTCCATTAACTTCCAAGCTTTCCACAGCACATTAAAGCGTGCCTGGCGAACTGAACAAGTGGAAATATCATACTGCAAGGCAGGTCTCTATGTCGGAAAATTTCAATCTCAAGCAGAAAAACAAAGAGTTCTTGAAGGGGGACCTTGGTTATTCTCAGGCCATGTAGTTATCTTTAAACCATGGATCCCAAACACACCATTACATTGTTACGACTTCTCTACTTGTGCCTTTTGGGTACAGGTGTTTGGATTGCCTTTAGAATGGCGTACATAACGTATGATTACCAAGGCAATACGGCATATGGGTCGAGTCTTATAAGTAAAAGTTGACACGAAGGAAGGATCATTATGAAGAACAGGTCGAGCCAGGGTAGACTTCAACTTGCAGGAACCTCTCAAAATAGGGAAGCTAATTCAGATTGATGGTAAGCCACTTTGGCTAGATTTTCGCTATGAACGCCTATCGCATTTTTGCTACTCTTGTGGAAAGCTGGGACACTATGCGATGTACTGCAAGAATATCCCCTTTGATGAGGAAAAATTAGAAGGTAAAGACAAAATGACCTACGGCCAATGGCTTCGCACTGAGGTTAAGGAAAATAGCCCATATTGGCACACTTTTTATAAGCCGGAAGACAAACAGAAGAAGCCGTACTTGAAACTCTGTCCTCACAGCTTCCAAATGTCCCTTTGTTGCCCCCCCCCCACCAGCTTATGTTGCAGCAGTGAACCTATCTAGTATAGTCAACACAACCAACACACCAGCAGTAGGTAACCCACAGCACCATTAGCAAACTGTTATGCATGAGACCTCTCTCCACACAGCACTCATTCCTGCAGTAGCCAAATTAAAAGGAATTCAGACCCAACCCATGGAAGTAAATTTACCAAAGAAGCTGAAGAGTACAAGAGCGACACCAAAAATGGGAGCTGCCAAAAAGCTGAAAAGATACAACCCGTACGAGACTAAGGCCTTGATAATAGAGGATCATGATGACACAAATCTTATGAAAACACCTATCTATGTAGCAAATGAAGTAGAAACTTGGGTTTTTGTGGCTGGCCCTAAACAACCACCCACCAACAAATGATGATGATATGCTGGAACTGTCAGGGTTTAGGCAATCCCTTGACAGTTCAAGCTCTTAAGGCCATGATGGCCAAAGAAAAGCTCGATGTTGTATTTTTAATGGAAACAAAGAACACTGAAGTTAGGCTTCAACATATTCAGCGTTGTTTACACTTCAAAAATTCATATATTATAAACCCAGTTGGTCTAGCTGGAGGCTTAGCATTGTTATGGAGTGATCAGGTCTACTTACAGGTGATTTGATCAACACCACACTTTTTTGATATGATTTGCAGGATTAGTCAGGAAGATAGAATTATGCGCATCACATGTATTCATGCTCCTATCACCTATCAGCAGAGTCAACTTATGTGGGATGAGCTTCGAGAGATAAACTTTGCAAACAATTTACCTTGGATATGTGCTGGAGACTTTAATGAGATACTTTATTCTTGGGAAAAAATAGGCAAGCGACCTGCTGACCTGTATAGAATGATGTCCTTTCGAGCTGTCCTAAATGACTGTGCACTTATGGAGATAAAAGCAAAGACTACAAGTATACATGGATGAATAATAGAGAAGGGGATGAGCTTGTGAAGGAAAAATTGGATCGGATGATATGCACAATGGATTGGCGCTTATTGTTTCCTAGGGCAGAAGTGTTTGCACTCCTAGCTGTGGGATCCGACCATAGTCCTCTATTGATTCACACTTCAGCACTTTAAAAGCAGGAAGCCTTTTATTTTTTAGGCTTATTGGAATGATGATGAGGAATGCTGAGAAGTTATCTCTAACGTATGGAACTCAATATGGCTTCCAGATTCCAGTTTCATTCCAAAAGTGAAGATTGTAACAAAAGCTATGATTAAATGGAGTCGAACAAAGTTTTTAAATGGACATATAAAGGTGATAGCATTACAACAACAGCTACAGGACCTAATGAACCAGCAGCATTATAATTATGATAGAGTAGAGGCATTGAAACTGTGAGAGGAAATTCGAAGGACTTGGCAACAGGAAGAACAATACTGGGCCTTACGCTCTAGGATTCAATGGTTGAAATGGGGTGATAAGAATACGAGATTCTTCCACGCATCTACGATTCAGCGAAGGCAGAGAAATCGAATTACTATGCTGCAGAATGATAATCAGCAATGGTGTGACACCCCGAACCTTTCGCAGGTCGTCACTAGCGCCAATGTTACACCTTATTACCTTTCTCCTTTGAAGAAGCATCGTAATTCATAGACGCATTTTTCTTTTTTAAAACAAAACGGTCCCAGCGCAACTCATTAGTGTAAGCAAATTAAAACATTACCATCTCTCCCCCTACCAACCATGATACAAATACACACCACTAATCACCATAATTTTATAGACAAGCCACAACACTTTATTTACATATATTTTCAAGATGGGACTTCTTTTGGGTCGGTACAACAAAAAGGAAAAGCTAGGACTCAGCCATGTCCATCCTAAAATCTCAAAAAGAACCCTCAACCCTCTACATCACATGTGTACAACCCCCATCATAAGTGTCGGCTAACTATCCAAAAAGAAACAACCCCTACTCGTCACGCACATGCCTCACACCCAGTCCGGTGCGTCAGGCGGAGGCGGTGGCAGCATCCCTCTCATCACCCCATCGCGGTGAACGTGGATAGAAACAAACTCTTGGACAATCGGGCCCCCAGCCAGGCCTATGTCGTACGAGACAAAACAACGCACACATATGTAGGTGAGTCCAGGTACAGAAGGACAGCTGAACTCCTCACACTCTACCTCGACGTCAGACGGTAACCCATAAAATGCACCCCGCGTGACGGTAGGAAGCGGCATATTGCTAATCTAAAATGTTGGTCCCCAAAGGGGTGAGTACAACCACTCAGCAGATAAGGAATCCAATAACAACTCAATGCATCATGCAAATCATACATGCATTGCAAACGTTACTTACCTTAAAGCCATGCGCATACTATCATGCATCATCATATCAATTTATAACACATACATGTGTATCATCATCGTATCATACATGTCATCATCATCATAGCTTCATTATATCGTATATGTCATCATCGTCATGGCATCATTACATCATACATGTCGTTATCATCATGACATCATCACATTACACATGTCATCGTGCCATATCATATATCATCATCATTATCATCATGCATATCATTATGCATATCATCACGCATATCATGCCATGGGTGATCATCATTATCCCATATCACATATCATCATCATCATCATCATCATCATCATCATCATCATCATCATCATGCATATCATGCCATGGGTGATCATCATTTTTCCATATCACATATCATCATCATCATCATGCAAATCATATCATGGGTGATCATCATTATTTCACATCACATATCATCATCATCATCATCATGCATATCATCATGCATATCATATCATGGGTTCAATTTCCACTTTTAGCTTTCAATTTTGATCACCACATCACCCATTCCTTAAATCATCAATTTCATCATCCCCTCGGGCAAAGACCTCTGAGGCTTCCGGCATTCAGCCTCCCAAGCCACCGGGCATCCGGCCCCCCACATTCCGGGCATCTCGCATCCCAACTGGTATCACGAGGCATTCCCTTCGGGCATAAACCTCCGACAGAGCTTCCGGCATTTACACTCCCTGGTCGGGCATCTCGCACCCCAAATCCTAGCATCATGAGGCATTCCCTTCTGGCAGAAACCTCCGACAGGGCTTTCGGCACCCCCACATTCCAGGCATCCTGAATCTCCCAGGGAAATCCGACAATCCATCTCTATACATTCCGGCCTCATCCTCCACCACAACCACTTCCTCACTTATCATTATCCACATTTACCATTATTTTGATCTCAATTTAACATGGCATATGGTGTGACATCAAACAAGTCATACTTGGTATAGGATTCACACGTGCATCACAATTCAATATCATACATATACCAAGACTTTATCATATGCATCTCGATTCAATGTCATACATATACCAAGACTTTATCACACATGCAACAAGATAAATTTAATGGAATTTATGGCCAATAAAATAATCTATTTTATTTTATTTTTCTTATTTATTTATTTAAAATACCAACTTTTGTCATTTCCATAATTTAATATCAACAAATTCCCAAAATTATAAAAATTACAGCAAATATTAAACAAGCCAATAGGATGATAAATTTCATACAAAATACATGGCCAAATAGCATTTCACACAATTTCCCAATTTTCACAAAACATCATATAATTTTCGGATGAAACCAGAATGCACGGTTTCAGAAGAAATTCGATTAAAATATCCATACGGCCTCCAAAAATTACGAAATTTTACTGAGTTATAGCCAAGACATTTTCGTACAACTTTCATGGAGAACTCCAAGCCAGATTCTTTTTATATTATTTTATACAGTCTCACGAAGCTTCTGGATCCATTACCGCATCGTCCAGTGTACACATCTCCGAAATATTGAGATTTCACCTACCTATTCTCTTTAGTTTACTCTGAAATTTGGATATATTATACATTAAGATGTCCTCTACAAGTTACATGAAGTGATCTAAGTCAAATAACCAGAGTATAGTCATCATCTATGTCCATGAAGTCTCGGGTGTCTCGGAATACATCACCAGAATCATCGTCTTCAAGATCTAGTTGATTTACTAGGCTATACTTGTTAATTTCACTTAAAATTTGAGTATGTTGTAGCTTAAGATGTCTCCTACAACTTTCATGAATAAAGCGAAGTGAGATTCTCATCACAAACCAACATGCAACCACGAATCCAGCAAGAGGTCAGTAAAAACTCTCCAGATCTGAGGTCTCCGTAGGATGAGACTTTAACCCATCAAATCTCCATCATTTTCCACGAAATTTCATTATGTTGTAGTTAAAGATGTTAGCTACAACTCTCATGAAGAAATTGAAGCCAAAATCGGACTCTAAACACACATGCAAGCTCAAACAACTTTCTGACTCACATGATCCGAGCAAGAATAGTCACACCATTCACACACAACTCATCCTTGCTATTTCTCATCTAACACCCAAAAATTCAACATGAAAACAACATTCAAGCATGCAAGAGAAGCTAGAGGACTCCCACTTGCCTCTAGATTGGTCGGTCGATGGCGTACGGCGGCGAACACGGCGGCACACGGCAGTTCCTCCTCCTCTCTCTCTCGGCCGCTCCCCCTCTCTCTCGCACGATCTCTCTCTCTCTCGCACAACTCTCTTTCTCTCTCTCTCCTTGGGCGAGCAAATGACCAGCCACCCTTCTCTCTCTCTTCCCTCTTATACCCCCCTAAAGCTCATCATTTGTAATGATTGCTTTGCCTTAACCATGGCCAATGCATGCCCTTCTTTGTGCCACTTGTTACAACACTTGCATGCATCATGGGCCTTGGAGTTGGGCTTTTATTGGGCCGGAGACAGGCCCCCTTTTAGTGGGCCTAATTGGGCCGACTAACTTGGCCCATCAAGGCTTCGACCAATGGGCCTAAGGCCCATTCCAAAAATTAACTTTTTCCTCTTTTTTTTTTTTTGAAATTCTTTTATAAATATTTTTAAATTTCCATTTTCATCTTGGCCAAAGTCTTGTGACATTTTGTTTATTGAAATTTACTTTATAAAGTACATGGCCAAGCATAAATTATTAATCTATCAAATTTAAATTTTCACAATCATATGCACAAATCATCTAATTAAAAGACTAATGGCTAAAGCATAAGCCATGGAAATTTTATCACCTAATTAAAGACCTTAACACACCCTATGGCTTGGCTTTGAATTTTGGGATGCCACAAATGGGTACGTGATCCTCAAACTCTTCCAGATATGATGTCCACTTTCTTTTCGAAGTTATATACAATTGAAGGTTATAGGGAATATGGACCTCTACTTGATCAATGCCATCAGGTTGTTACCTGTGAAATGAATGACCAACTGACTGCTTCACTTACTATTGAGGACGTTCGGCAGGCCACTTTTCAGATGGGAACTACCAAAGCGTCGGGCCCTAATGGATTAAACGGTTTATTTTATCAAAAACACTAGGAAACAATCAAAGATGATCTATTCCTTTTAATGCAGAATTTATTGGCGTCAGGGGTAATGCCTATAGGTCTCAATCAGACCATTATTACACTGATTCCTAAAACACCTCAACTTGAGAAACTGGAGCAATATCACCCAATCGGCCTATGCAACTTCACATATAAAATTATCCCTAAGGTACTTGCTAATCATCTGAAACCTTGTTTGAATTTTATGATTTCTAAGGAATAGTCGGCTTTTGTGAGTGGACGACAGATTCAAGATAATATTTTAATCGTCCAAGAAGTTCTTCATCAATTTAGGACTAGGAAGAGGACAAGAAAGTTCAATGCAATTCTAAAGACAGACATGCAAAAGGTGTACAATAGAGTCAAATGGGATTTCTTTCATGATTACCTTCTTAAAGTGGGATTCCATCCAAGATGGGTTCAGTGGATAATGCAGTGTGTCACGATAGCATCTTTTAGTGTGAAGTTTAATGGAGAGCAGCTGCCTTATTTCTACCCATCTCGGGACCTACGATAGGGTGATCCCTTATCTCCATATATTTTTATTCTGCTAGAAAATGTTTTATCAACTCTTATTACTCAAGCTGTCAGTATGGGACACATCAAGGGTATTAAGTTAAATAGGTGGTGTCCTACCCTGTCCCATCTATTTTTTACTGATGATGCGATCTTCTTCCTAGATGGTAACATTTAGGAATGCTAGAACTTTGCTAATATTTTAAATCAGTATTGTATGACTACGGGACAATTAGTGAACCGCTACAAGTCGGGCATGATTTTCAGTAAACACTGTCCTATTAGTCTACAGGAAAACATGTATCGGGAGCTTAGAACACCTATGCTATAGAGGTATGGCAAATATTTGGGGATACCATCTGAATGGGGTCAATCAAAGAAGGAAATGTTCTCTTGGATAATAGGAAGAGTCAATGCAAAGTTGGAGGGATGGAAAGAGAAATTAATTTCAAAAGGAGGTAAGGAAATTCTTATTAAAAATGTTGTTCAGGCAATCCCAAGTTACGGTATGTCTATCTTTAAGTTGCCTTTGTCTATTTGTAAATATATTGAAAAATGTATTGCTTGATTTTGGTGGAGAAATGATCAGAATAAAGTAGGTATCCATTGGCAAAAATGGGAAGTTCTTAAAAAAAGTAAGGATAAAGGAGGGTTGGTCTTCTATGACCTTATAGCATTTAATAGAGCGATGCTTGGAAAGCAGGCTTGGAGAATATTACAACAACCTCAATCTTTATGGAGTAAAATTTTTAAGGGTTTGTATTTTCACTCGATAGATTTCCAATCGGCAGATAGAGGAACTCGACCATCCTAGGGATGGTAGAGCATTCTTATGGGTAGAGATGCTATTCTACCACTTATGTGCTAGTCTGTTGGTAATGGAAAAGAGATTAGAATCCGTGAAGATCGGTGGTTACCAATGGGTATTCTCCATGGACCTAAGACTAGAGAGGAACCACTTATGGTGGCGGATCTTATTGATCCAATCCACCATAATTGGAACCAATCACTGCTTCAAAGGTTCTTAGGAGAACAGATCATAGTAGAAGTTCATACTATCCCAGTAAGACCTCTATATGCAGAAGATAAATTAGTTTGGAAAGCCACGACAAATGGTATGCATACTGTCAAAAGTAACTACCATACTATAATGCAAACAATCAGCAATCCCAGTAGTAATAGAGCGTCAACATCGCACCAGAATCCCAGGTTTTTATGGCGACGTATATGGGCAATGAAAACAGCATCGAAAATCAGAACATTCCTATGTCGGCTTGTCAAAATGCACTAGCTTCCAGAGCAAATCTCTTTCAATGACATATCATCACAAATCCGTTGTGCCAACTGTGTAAGTAGAATACTCCTAACACCCTAGAACACCTATTTCTACATTGCTCATGGACGCGAGATATTTGGACTAACCATTAGATCAATTTACTTCCTTTGCCTCACACAATCAATTGTCGGGATTCATGGCTAACAAAATGGGTGACAACACCGAATCACTTACCTGGACTAGAACTCGTTGCAAATGTCCTTTGGCAAGTCTGGCGGATGCGAAAAAATTTCATTTTTCTCAACTAGCAACCAGATCCTTCCCTCGCAGTTGACACGACAGTTGTACAAGCCAGATCATACCATATCTCTTCTGCTACCACTAGAGTGAGATCTGGGCTTCAATCTTTGAACCTTGTGCAGTTGTGACATCCCGATTTTCCAATTCTGGTTTCAATTAAATAAGTCGGGTATTTCATCTTCGCGTCTATAGCTTTCTTCTCTGAGTTGGCCACTCACGAGATAATTAGTCTATCAGGTGAAGCTGTTAAGGAATCTAAATGCAATAGACTTGAGAATTCAACCAGGAAACGACTGCTCGACCGTACTAATCTGCAAGAGTCATTACGGCATAGACCAATTAGAGACCGGAGATAGGTCGATTCAACAGAACCATGTAATTCAGTGTGGGTGATTCCACCTAATTGCACAATTCTTGTTGATCGGCACTAGACCGATTTCTCTATCATTTTGGTACCCTGTGTCCATATTTGAAACCTCGAGATTTCTACGACAATCGAGAGTCGCCAATGTGTCGAAGATGCACTTTGTAGCTTGAAAATAATCAACCACAGGTCAATTGCACAAAAAATTCCTAAAAGCTACCCAGTAGATTAGGATGCGCTAAAGTCGCGCCAGATTGAATTTAACCGTGAAATTGAACCCGATTAAAGAAAATGGAAGTTCTATCAAGTCATAATTCATTTTAGGAATGTCGACTTATCTCCAGAAGATTTTTCTACAAACCAAGATTTTTGGCAAAAAAGTAAAGTAAGGCCGTTTTTGTTCGAGATTGTCAGAGGACCCTTTTTAATTGAATCTTCGGGATGCAAGTTGGATCATTTGACGGGGAAATCATGAGAAGGCCGAGGACACATGGGTTAATTTAATTGAGTTTTAATTTGATGGAATTGAGAGAGAATTGAATGGATTGAATGGGGGAATGTCCAAAATTTGTAGCTCCCATGGCACACCACATTTTGCACCTATTGCCAAGCTTGTAGAGGAAGATTGGAGGAGAGAGAGTGACTGAGGTCATGTGGTGTCATGGTGGGGGCAAAGCCAATAAGAAGATGGCAAGTGTTGAGCTCTAGAGAGCCCAAGGAGACCCCCCACTCTTCAACAGCTTCTTTTCCCTTAATCCAAGGCTTTATCCATTGTTGTTGAAGGAGAGAAGCTCAGCAAAAACCAGAGGAACCGAGCAGCACCAGCCCTTCCATCGTCGCACGCCCGGAAGGCCATCGTCGGCCGTTTTCCTCCCCTGTTTTCTCCTCGTTTCAGTTTTTGCTCCAGCTGACCTTTTGTCAAAGATTCGAGTAAAAAGTAGTCTTCCTGGTTGAATCAGCCATCTCTCCACCCACCATCGTCTCCGTGACATCCAAACCGTATAGGAGGACTTGACGGTGCCCAGAAAAGAGCCTTGTAGCCTCCCGAAATACGGCGTGAAGGAACGGCCCGTCGGACCACCTGGACTCGCCCGGTTCCGCCCGTTTCTCATTTTCTTGCTGTTTCGCCCCTTTCCGACCCTTTCTTTGCCCATCCCAACCTCCTACAAGATCCCCAAGACCCCCGGGAGCCGTCGGTTGCCAACCACCCGCTCGCCGGAGCTCCGGTCGGTCCGTTTTCGCCGTTGAAGTTGCTGGTTTCTTTTTTGCAGTTTAGCCCAGTTCAGAAGCAGAAGACAACAAAAAGTTCCAGACTTCGAGGCCCATTTTCAGTGTCTTCCTGGCCTCCGTTGGTGTCGCCGCTTTGGGGTTTATTGACCACCTTGGTGTTGTGGTCGCCGTGAACTCATCGGCGCGCAAAACCGGTGAGTTTATCCTCTAATCCTTGCTTAGTGAGTTAATGACGCTTAAGGGGTGTTTAGATTAGTTTAATTAGGTTTAGGTGGTTAGATTAGATTATTTTAATGTAAATTAGATTAGTTGTATGATTAGCTTAATGGATGTTTAAATAGGGCTAATTATATGATTAAATTAGTGTAATCTTGTTTAAGCCCTAATTAATTATTTCGAATTTATAAATATTATTTTATTAAATTATATTATTATAATATAATATTTAATTATTTAATTTTCGGAATTAAATTTAATAATTTAATAATTTTGAAAATTTTGCCGGGATGGCCGGTCGTTAGAATTTCGCGCTGATCACAGCAGTGCGGTCGGTTTGTGTTAATTGTAAGCTTAAATTGAGAAATTGAGTGATTGATGGTTATGGTTAAGTATTCCAAAAGTGTGGAATTGAGTGATATTGATGAAGTTTTGGTATTTAACTTGAAAATACCCGGTGTCGGCTTTTGGCATCGTAATTGGTTGGTAGGTCCAGTTTGTATCGATTGATTGAATGGATGTTTATGTGGGGATTTATCCCAAAGTTGATTAGTGTTGGTTTTGATGAGAAAACGACCGTGAGAGGTTGTGAGTTGAACCTAGAAAGCCATCAAATCTAAATTATGCCGAGTGGGACCGTAATGCCACTACATATAACATTACCGAGTGGGGCCGTAATGCCACTACATATAACATTGCCGAGTGGGGCCGTGATGCCACTACATATAACATTGCCAAGTGGGGCCGTAATGCCACTACATATAACATTGCTGAGTGGGGCCGTAATGCCACTACATATAAACTTGCCTGTAAAGCCGTGATTGAGAGTCGAGAATGAATAGTCAGAATGACCGTGTGATGATTTCGATGACTTGTAATCGACTAAGTCGATTGATCGCTGAATCGATTCGAGTAATTGAATTGTTTGGATGATGTGGTTGTCAATATTTATTGATTAAACTGATGTGCAGGAAGGAATTGAGGCGAGGTAAGTCCTCTGTCCTATTTGTGTGGCTAGAGCGCCCTGAGGTGTATTTTCTTCCTAATTGAGTTTTAGAGGGTAGGACTCACTGAGATGTAGTCTCATCTCAGTTCTGGAATAATATTTCAGGTCCCTAGATGACAGTCGTGGAGGACCGGAAGTCTTGGAGTTCGGAAGGTGGAGGCTGAAGAATCGGCGAATGTGTCTGACAAGTTGGTCATAGGACAGTTCCTTAGTTGTTGAGCCTGTCTATTTTGGAGACAATCCAGTGTTGTATATAAACCTGTGTGTTTATAAGAAAGCTTGATTGGTTGTGATTGATTGCCTGCTTTTCTATCCCAAGTTAAATGTTGTTAGGGGATTTGTTTTGCTTTCGCATGCGTAATAAAAATGAATGGGTCGGCGACGTGTCCTGGGAAGTCGCATTTGTATCGACCAGAGTGGGATGTTCACGCGCTCGGAGGATCGGGGCGTGACAGCAATTGTGGCGACCTTCAGAAGTGGGAACCCTGAAATGTAAGAGTGATGGAGCCTATCAGCCGGGTAGCACCGAAGGATCGATGGCCTGTATTTGCAGAGATTACCAAGGGCAACTCACAGATTTCTTTTCAAGATGATTCCCAGCGCATCAGCCTTTGAAGCAGAGTGTAACAACCCGGGCCCCACTGTGTAATATTGTCCGTTTTGGACACTGAATTCTCACAGCTTTAAAATACATCACACAGGTTAAAGGGACCTCAAGCCTTATAAACTAGCCCAGGACTCCCCCCTAAGCGATGTGGGACTAGAGAGGACCCCTTCCCCTTCCTTGGGCTATCACACTCTCCACCTCTTAAGAGCACAACGTCCTTGCTGTGGTCTCACACGCGGTCGAGAGTCGGCTTTGATACCATTTGTAACAACCTGAGCCCCACTATGTAATATTGTCCGCTTCGGACACTGAGTCCTCATGACTTTAAAATGTGTTACACAGGTTAAAGGGACCCAAGCCTTATAAACTAGCCTAGGACTCCCCCCTAAGCGATGTGGGACTATAGTGAATTGTATGAATGGGCACAACTGGTGGAAAGGGATTTGATGTCAAGAGACCAGACATCAGCATATTAGGTAAGGCCACAATTTCAAGGAGCCTCATCTAATTTTCGTTATAACAAAAGGTTTCATCAGAATGGAAATCGACCATTTGTGCAAAACAAGAAGAATAAGATTGAAAATTCTAGAAAGGTGCAAAATAATCAACCAATAGGATGGCCGTTGTATGGAAACAATGAGTGTCGCCAGTGTGGTAGATCACATGGATTTGGACCATGCCCAGGAAAAAATGTTTGTTTTGGTTGCGGACAGTCAGGACATTATATTAGAGAATGCCCTAAAAAAAGAATGTAGTAGCCACAACCACAACAGAATTTAGGTAGACCATTACCACCAAGAAATACCCAACAACCGCCAGCTTAAGGAAGAATTTATGCGATTACTCAGGATGAGGCTGAAGGGTCTCAAACAGTCATTACAGGTATCGTTTCCCTATTTAATCAAAATTCTTATGCTTTATTCGATACGGGAGCGACTCATTCCTTTGTATTTGCTCAGTTTGTGCGATTGAATAGGATGGAACCTAAATTGTTAGAAGTACCCCTTAGTGTCTCTACTCCATTAAAGGATGTTGTTTTATCTACTTGGGTGTGTAAGGATAGTAGAATCCTTATAGGTGGGCAAAACATGTTAGCTGATTTGATGGTGTTAGTTATGTATGACTTCGATGTAATTCTAGGAATGGATTGGTTGCATAGACATAGAGACAATGTGGATTGTTATAGAAAGATG
This sequence comes from Eucalyptus camaldulensis, assembly GCA_019915185.1. Taxonomy (NCBI): domain Eukaryota; kingdom Viridiplantae; phylum Streptophyta; class Magnoliopsida; order Myrtales; family Myrtaceae; genus Eucalyptus; species Eucalyptus camaldulensis. The sequence continues at coordinate 32,890,569 of JAHSVA010000010.1, forward strand.
ATTCAATTCGATCCGCCGGATAGACCACTTTTTGAATTTTACGAAGAAAAGACAACTCCTTCTGTCCCTCTTATCATTGCATTAGAACCCCCATCGACTTCTTAGAAATGATTGCCAAGGATATCTAGCATATGCGAGTGAGCAAACCAAAAAGGAGGTACGACTTGAAGATATCCCTGTAGTACAAGAATTTTCTGATGTATTTCCTGAGGAATTGATAGTATTACCCCCAGAGCGAGAAGTTGAGTTTACTATTGAATTGGCACCTGGTACGGAACCTATATCAAAAGCTCCATATAGGATGGCGTTGATAGAATTGAAGGAATTGAAGGTACAATTACAAGAACTACTTGACAAAGGATTTATTAGACCAAGTGTATCCCCATATGGGGCGCACCTGTGTTATTTGTTAGAAAGAAAGATGGATCACTACGCTTGTGCATTGATTATAGGCAATTGAATCAAGTGACAATTAAAAATAAGTATCCGTTACCAAGGATTGATGATTTATTTAATTAATTACAAGAAGCATCAGTTTTCTCAAAAATTGACTTAAGATCAGGATATCATCAATTACGGATAAGGAAGGAGGATATTCCTAAAACAGCTTTTCGAACTAGATATGGACATTATGAATTTTTGGTTATGCCATTTGGACTAACAAATGCCCCAGCAGCTTTCATGGACCTATGAATAGAATATTTAAGCCTTTTCTGGACAAATTTGTGATAGTCTTTATAGACGATATTTTGGTATATTCAAAAGGACAAGATGAACATGAAGAACACTTAAGGATTGTACTGCAGATTCTTGGAGAACACAAATTGTATGCCAAATTTAGTAAATGTGAGTTTTGGTTGGACCAACTGACTTTTCTAGGACATGTGGTGACCAGTGAAGGGATATTAATAGACCCAGTTAATGTTGAGGCTGTGATTAATTGGCCTAGACCATCGACAGTGACAGAAGTACGAAGTTTTCTAGGTTTGGCTGGATATTATCGAAGATTTGTAGAAGGATTCTCTCGAATTGTAGGACCATTAACACAATTAACTCAGAAGGATTCAAAATTTGATTGGTACGAGGAATGTGAGCAAAGTTTCCAAGAACTGAAAAGGAGGTTGACGACGGCACTAGTGTTAACAATACCATTAGGATCTGGAGGCTTTGTAGTGTATAGTGATGCTTCTCATAAGGGATTAGGTTGTGTTCTTATGCAACACGGGAGAGTTATTGCATATGCATCGAGACAACTGAAACCACATGAATTGAATTACCCTACTCATGATTTAGAACTAGCTGTCATTATTTGTGCTTTAAAGATTTGGAGGCATTATCTTTATGGAGAAAGATTTGAGATTTATACGGATCACAAGAGTTTAAAGTACCTATTCTCCCAAAAGGAACTAAATATGAGATAAAGGAGATGGATAGAATTACTTAAGGACTATGACTGTGAAATTCTATATCACCCAGGAAAAGCCAACAAAGTGGTGGATGCACTTAGTCAGAATTCGGCAATGAGAATAGCCAATACGATGGTTAAGGAATGAGACTTGCTGGAAGCAATCTCAAATTCCGAATTTAAAGTTGAGGAGAGTGAGCCTATTGGTATAATAGCTACACTCAAAGTTGAATATGAAATTATACAGCGAATTAAGACCTTTCAACAGGTAGACCCTGAAATATTGAAAATTTGAGATAAAGCTTTGAAAGGAAAGAAGTCATATTTTCAAGTCTCGGATGATGGGATAGTTAAATTCCATGGACGTTTTTGTGTGCCTAGTGATGATGAGTTAAAGAGGGAAATTCTAACAGAAGCTCATCGTAGTAGTTATAGTATCCACCTAGGAAGTACAAAGATGTACAGAAATATTCGTCAATATTTTTGGTGGAATGGAATGAAGACTGATATAGCTAAGTATGTCGCAAGATGCTTGACATGTCAATAGGTGAAAGCTAAACATCGAAAACCTATATGATTGTTAAAACCATTAGAAATTCCAGAATGGAAATTGGAACATATAACCATGGACTTTGTACAAGGGTTACCAAGGACTTCAAGTGTACATGACTCAATCTAGGCAATAGTAGACTAGTTAACAAAATCATCACACTTTTTAGCTGTAAGGATAGACTATTCACTAGAGAAGTATGCCACATTGTATGTTAAGCAAATAGTATGACTACATGGTGTCCCTGTGACCATAACATCAGATAGAGATCTGCGATTCACGTCGAATTTTTGGAAGAGTCTTCAACTTGCCTTAGGATCCAAACTCCAATATAATACTGCATTTCATCCACAAACAGACAGACAATCAGAAAGGACTATACAAACATTGGAAGATATTATACGTGCATGCGCCATTGATTTCAAAGGAAGTTGGGATGAGAAATCGCATCTAGTGTAATTTGCTTACAACAATATTTTCCAACAAAGCATTGGTATGGCTCCATTTGAAGGTTTATATGGTAGGAATTGTAGAACTCATATTTACTAGAATGAAGTTGGAGAACAAAAGATGACAGGATCAGAATTAGTTCAAATTACTTTAGAAGCTGTAAAGACAATACGAGAACGACTCAAGACAGCTCAAAGTAGACAAAAGAGCTATGCAGACAAATGCCGTAGGCCTTTGGAATTCAATGTAGGTGAGCATGTATTTCTGAAGGTGTCACTTATGAAGAATGTGTCAAGGTTTGGAAAAAAAAAAAAAGAGGAAAATTGAGCCAAGATTTATAGGACCTTTTGAAATATTAGAAAGGATCGGGGAGTTGGCATATAGAATAGCATTACCACCAAAATTATCTAGTATACATGATGTTTTTCATGTGTCTATGCTAAGGAAATATGAGTCGGATCCAACTCATTTGTTAGACTTTGAGGTACTAGAAATAGATGAGAGGATCAGATATATAGAAGAGCCTGTGCAAATTTTGGATCGAAGAGAACACGTATTAAGGAACAAGACTATACCTTTAGTTAAAATTTTATGGAGGTACCATGATTCAGAGGAAGCAACTTGGGAAAGTGAGGAATAGATAGTATCCCCAATTATTCAAGTGAGTAAGGCAAGATTTCAATTTCGAGGATGAAATTTTCTAAGTAGGGGAGAATTGCAACATCCCAAATTTCACCGACCTTTATTAGTGTAATTAGATCATTAAGGGCTTAGATTATTTTAAATCAGGCCAGGAAGTGAACTCGATGGACCACAAGGAATGTGTGGGCTTGAGAAGTAGGCGGGCCACACGAGTTCTAGAATTAGGCTTGAAAAGCCGAATGGAAGAGCTGGGCTTGGGCTTGGCTTAAAGCGGGCCAAGGCTCGGATCTGTTAGAATAGTTTAGTGGACCGTGATTGTTGTAGATTGAGCCCGTTGGGCTAGAAATGGATATTTAAGCTCGAGTAATTCTATTTTCGATTAAGTTTATAGACTATAGTTATGATAATTGGATTAGTGATTGCAATATTAATGTCAATTTCTAAGCTTAACATTTCTTGTGATGAATTTTCTATAAACTAACACTAAATAGTTAATATGTCATATAATTTCATAACTTTGTAAAATTACAAGAGGATTGAAATAAGTGAAATCAAAAGGGGATTAAATGAAAAACATTAGAAACAGATGAACTAACTAACGATATGAATTAACTATTAATGGATGGGGAACGACAGATGGCGAAATTGTTATGCATGGAAGCCATGACACCCCTCCTCTCTTCGCATCACCCACGGTTTTCTTCCTTAAAAACCGAAAACAAGCAAAGGAGACATCATCATTAGATTTGCTAATGATTAGCCTAGCCTAGGGATGAGACCATAGCCCCATTTCCCCTCTCAACTCTCTCTCTCTCTCTCTCTCTCCAAAACCGAAACCCATCTTCTTCTTCTTTTCTCTCTCGGTCGAGCAGCGAAGAACCCGCAACAAACCAGCTATACTTTTCTTCTTGCATGTGAGTTTTGGTGTTAATTTTTGAAGGATCCTTGAGTCATCTAGTAGCTGAACTAAGGTAAGGAAAGATAAGTCTCTAAACTAGAAGTTATCCATTGTTCTTGTCAAGGAACTTGTGGATCTAGCCAAATGGTGGAGGATTACATGTAAAGTTGTTGTTTTGCATTGATTTGAGCTTGATGAGCACTAGATTGAAGTTATAAGTCATTGCATGTTGCATTAGAGGCTTGAATGTCTCGAAATCTAAGTGTGAGTAAGCTGTGATTGTCGAGCAAGGTGAGGAAGTAGTTGCCGAGCGGAAAGATGTGGTGTATGTTGCGGTGAGTGAGCTTATGGATGAATATGTGCTTTGAGCCGAGCTGTGGAAGGGTTCTTTATTAAAGAAAAACCTATTGAAAGTATTCTTAGATGCTGTGGAAGAGTCTTGAAGTGTTGTAACATAGATTGGTAGAGATGTTATGGTTGGATTGAGCTAGAAACGAAGAAAACCGTATATAACGATTCTGTTTTAGAGAAATTTAGATAGGAAGTCTTTTCTATTATGTTGCCTTGATTTCTAATGATGAAGATAAGGAAAGGAACCATTTTACATAATAGATCATCCATTAGATTGAGTTCGACATTTAACTATAGTCATATGAATGTAGAAACATGAAGATAGAAGTGAACCTATTGAAAACAGTAAGCTTTTTGGTAGAGAACAGCATGACCTTTGATGATTATGTGAATTTTCTGTAATTATCTAGTTAGAATTGGACTTTGAATCCCCAATGAAATTTGTAAGACACATCCTTAGGAATAACATATCAAAATTTTAGAATAAATGGACAATATTTGGTTAATAAAACGATTTTTCTCAGTAGATGCTAAATCTGGAAACTATTACAGGATGCTAGTAAAGATTGTAGCGATTACTACTCTTAATACAGTGAGATATAGACTTAGGTTTCTTCACGGAAAATGTCAATCTATGTCTCTAATTTAACATACTAAAATTTCGTAGTATTCCAATATGAATTGTTATAATTTTTGTGTCTGAGATCAAAACTGCTCATTTTAGTTAATAATCTGTTTAGACTCGAAAATACTCAATAGTAGTTGTGTCTTTCATATTAGTCTTGCATGACACACATAGAGTTTAGTGACCTTTTAATAATTGTTAGTTTGTATAAAAGTAAGTCTCATATATCATTTGAGGTATAGGCATAAATAGTATTATGTGTGTGCAATGAATGCAGTGCATAGTGCTTAATTATGGGGTAAATATTTGTTTGGCATGATATGGGACATGTCATAATGGGTTTTATCTTATAATTTGGACATGCATGTGTGCTAGGTACGTGAGAGTTAGGTGTATAGTTATATACTTTGAAGTCTTTTTCTTTTGCATACAGTAAATGCATTAATCAAAGGTGTGGTGGTGTGAAATGTGTGCTTAAATGAGTGAATGAATCCATCGGTATTGAGATATCGGTGATGCCCCTTGGAAGTTGAGATGCCCATGCTGTGTGATCTTGGATGCCTTGGTCCCGTGTTATCGAGATGCCTTGGAGTGAGATGCCCTTGTGTGTGATCAAGGATGCCCCGGTTGTGGGATATTGGAATGCCTCGGAGTGAGATGCCCCACGCTGAGTGATTTTGGGAGGACCTCGATTGTATGATAGCGAGATGCCTCGGAGTGAGATGCTCCATGCTAAGTGATCTTGGGAGGACCTCGGTTGTGTGATACCGGGATGCCTCAGAGTGAGATGCCCATAATAGAAATATTGTGGAAGTCCGGATAAGGGAATTTCCAGAAGTGACTCGATTGGGCCGGTAGAGTTCCGATGGGTAAATTGATCGAGGGTGGACTATATATGCACACTTAATACAATTCTACTTGGCGAGTGAGTTCATTCATTATTGTTGCATTTCATGTTGATATGGATTGATTTTGTGATGGATATTTCTAGATAAGGATACATTCAAGATGTTTTATATAATGTGGTTATACATATGATATGTTAGTATTCAATCGATTATACTTGTGACAATCTTATCTAATTATCTTAAGCTTTTTGGTCATGATTCCCTTATAAACTTGATGGCTGTGGAATGTCTACGTTAGAGTCTTATTATTTCTTTACTGGGCATAGTTTTTGCTCATTCCTTATATTTTTCAGATTGATAGTATGGACATGCCGCCGATAGCTCGTTATGGTGTTATATCGCGCATTGAGGTTACCTTTAGTGATGTGTTCGATCCTAACGTCGAGATGACTTTCTCAAAGTATGAAGCTACACTGTGGATGGATGATGGTAGACCTGAGATGATCCTGATGAAGTTCGTTGCATGGTTTGTTAATCACGAAGGAGCAATGTTTGGCCCTCTTCCCTTTGCCGATGACGAACCTGGAGCTGGGACGGATGGCGCCTAGACGCCTATGATCGTGTAGAAGCTAGAAGATCGTCTTTTGTTTTTTTGATGAACGTGGGCTTGTGTGGGTTTAGTGGAGTTAGATACCCCCACCCTTATCCCCGGCTGTTTACATGCGCCTTTACTTTTGAACGTGTAAATGTGATGTATATAGGCGAGGTACTTGTAAGAAGTCCAGGTCGATTTTTGTAAGCCCGAACGATCCTAATAGGTTTAGTAATGAAGCTCCTCGTGATCTTTATATATGACCTTAATAGGATTGTCTATTATGAATGGATTGGACTATTATAGGGTAACCTTATAATATAAAGTTTAAATTTTAAATAATCCATGTTATACATGCCAACCTTCAAAGGTGAACACCATAGACTAATAAATGGAATTTATAAGTCCTGAAAGATGATAATAATTATAATTTCCGCTTACGCTTAGTACGTGATGCTACTGGGATGTCATAGCTCGGAATTTTTTGGTATAAAAAAAAGAGAGTAGCTGTGACGTCTCAGTAGCGTCACGTACTAAGCACAAGCGGAAATTATAATTATCATCATCTTTCAGGATTTATAAAATTCCAATTGTTAACCTATAGTGTTCACCCTTGAAGGTTAGCATGTATAACATGGATTATTTAAAATTTAAACTTTATATTATAAGGTTATCCTGCAATACTCCTACCAATTCATAATATTAGACAATCCACATATGAGTATAGATAAAGATCAGGAGAGGTTTCATTACTTTCCTTAGCAGCATTCGGGCCTACAAAATCAACTTGGACTTCTTACATGTTCATCGCCTATTTACATCACATATACAAACATAAAAGTAAGGTGCAAACAAAACAGCCAAGGATAAGAGTGAGGGGTATCTACTACGCTAGTCCCACACAAGCCGACGTCTAACAACAAAAAACAAAATACGATCCCTTCAGCTTCTACACGATCACTGGCGTCTAGGCGCCATCCGTCCCAGCTCCAAGTTCATCATCACCAAAGGGAAGAGGGCCAAACATTGCTCCTCCGTGATTAACAAACCATGCAACAAACTTCATCGGAACCATCTCAGCTCTACCAACATCCATCCACAGTACAGCCTCATACTTGGAGAAAGTCAAGTCAGCGTCGGGATCATACACATCATGAAAAAAAACCTCGAGGCGTGCTACCACCCTGTAACGAGCTACCGGCAGCACATCCATACAATCGATCTAAAAAATATAAGGAATGAGCAAAAAAATATGCCCAGTAAAGAAATAATAAGACTCTAACCTAGACAATCCACAACCATCAAGTTTACAAGGGAATCATGACAAACAACTTAAGATACTAAGATAGGCTTGTCACGAGTATAATCGATTGAATACTAACACATCATATGTATAACCACCTTATATAAAACATCCTGAATGCATCCATATCTATAAATATCCATCACAGAATCAATCCATATCAACATGAAATGCAACAATAATGAATGAACTCACTCGCCAAGTAGAATTATATTTAATGTGCATATATAGTCCACCTTTGATCAATTTACCCACCAGAACTCTGCTGGCCCAATCAAGTCACTTTTGGAAATACTCTTATTTGGACTTCCACAATATTTCTATTACGGGCATCTCACTCCGAGGCATCCCGGTATCACACAACCAAGGTCCTCCCAAGATCACTTAGCATGGGGCATCTCACTTCGAGGCATCCCAGTATCACACAATCGGGGCATCCTTGATCACACACAAGGGCATCTCACTTCGAGGCATCTCGGTAACACGGGACTGAGGCATCCAAGATCACACAGCATGGGCATCCCAACTTCCGAGGGGCATCACCGGTATCTCAATACCAATGGGTTCATTCACTCATTTAAGCACACATTTCACACCACCACACCTTTGATTAATGCATTTACCGTATGCAAAAGAAAAAAGACTTCAAAGTATATAACTATACACCTAACTCTCATGTACCTAGCACACGTACGTGTCCAAATTATAAGATAAAACCCATTATGACATGTCTCATACCATGCCAAACAGATATTTACCCCATAATCAAGCACTATGCACCACACTCATTGCACACACATGATACTATTTATGTCTATACCTCAAATGATATATGAGACTTAATTTTATACAAACTAACAACTATTAAAAGGTCACTAAACTCTATGTGTGTCATGCAAGACTAATATGAAAGACACAACTACTATTGTATGTTCTCGGGTCTAAACAGATTATTAATTAAAATGAGCAGTTTTTTTTTTTTTTTTATCTCAGACACAAAAAGTATAACAATTCTTATCGGAATACTACGAAATTTTAGTATGTTAAATTAGAGACATAGATTGACATTTTCCATGAAGAAACCTAAGTCTATATCTCACTGTATTAAGAGTAGTAATCGCTACAATCTTTACTAGCATCCTGTAATAGTTTCCAGATTTAGCGTCTACTGAGAAAAATCTTTTTATTAACCAAATCTTGTCCATTTATTCTAAAATTTTGATATGTTATTCCTAAGGATGTTTCCTACAAATTTTATTAGGGATTCGAAGTCCAAATCTAACTAGATAATTACAGAAAATTCACATAATCACCAAAAGTCATGCTATTCTCTACGAAACAGCTTACTGATTTCAATAGATTCACTTCTACCTTCATGTTTTTACATTCATATGAATATAGTTAAATGTTGAACTCATTCTAATGGATGATCTATTATGTAAAATGGTTCCTTTCCTCATCTTCATCATTAGAAATCAAGGCAACACAATAAAAAGACTTCCTATCTAAATTTCTCTAAAACAGAATCATTATATATGGTTTTTCTTCGTTTCTAGCTCAATCCAACCGTAATTTCCCTCCCAATCTATGTTACAACACTTCAAGACTCTTCAATAGCATCTAAGAATACTTTCAATAGGTTTTTCTTTAATAAAGAACCCTTCCATAGCTCAGCTCAAAGCATATATTCATCCGTAAGCTCTCTTACTGCAACATACACCACATCTTTCCACTCGGCAACTACTTCCTCACCTTGCTCGACAATCACAGCTTACTCACACTTAGATTTCGAGACATGCAAGCCTCTAATGCAACATGCAATGATTTATAACTTCAATCTAGTGCTCATTAAGCTCAAATCAACACAAAACAACAACTTCACATGTAATCCTCCACCATTCGGCTAGATCCACAAGTTCCTTGACAAGAACAATGGATAACTTCTAGTTTAGAGACTTATCTTTCCTTACCTTAGTTCAGCTACTAGATGACTCAAGGATTCTTCAAGATCAACACTAAAATTCGCATGCAAGAAGAAAAGTATTGCTGGTTTGTTGCTAGTTCTTCGCTGCTCGACCAAGAGAGAAGACAAGAAGAAGAAGAAGATGGGTTTTTGGTTTTTGGAGAGAGAGAGGGGGGGTTAAAGATTTAAGAAGTTAGTAGAGAGACGATAAAATTGGAACGATATAGAGAAGATTAGCATGACCCCTGCGCAATGAGTAAGGTCCCAGGATTGAAACCTGGGCTATCACACACAAAATACACTAGAGGTTATGTCTGGTCTCTTCGGAGACATCCGATAAAATTGGAATGATACAGAGAAGATTAGCATGGCCCCTGCGCAAGGATGACACGCACAAATCGAGAAATGGTCCAAATTTTTTAGTGTGACAGCCCAAGCGACAGTGCGTGGAGAGGAGGGATGGCAGTGTGTCCGCACTTCGGTCCCCGGACATGCGCAAGGAAGGAGAAGGGGTCCCTCTCTTGTCCCACATTGCTTAGGGGGGGAGTCATGGGCTAGTTTATAAGGCTTGGGTCCCTCTAATCTGTGTAACGTTTTAAAGTCGTGAGAACTCAGTGTCCAAAGCAGACAATATTACACAGTGGAGCATGGGTCCTTACAAATGGTATTAGAGCCGACTTCCGACTGTGTGTGGGGCCATAGTGAGGATGTTGTGCTCTTAAGGGGTGGAGAGTGTGACAGCCTAAGTGACGGTGCGCGGGAAGGAGGGATGGCGGTGCGTCTGCACCTCGGTACCTAGACGTGTGCAAGGAAGGGGAAGGAGTCCCTCTCTTGTCCACATCGCTTAGGGGGAAGTCATGGGCTAGTTTATATGTGTGAGTAGGGAGATCACTGCCATGGGAGCTTCGTGGTTTGATTGCGGAGACTAACTTTTTGCTTTCTCGATTTCCTAACCTAATGATGAAGCACTGTAGGCGAGAAGCTAATCTGGTAGCCGATTGGGCTTCAAAGGCCCAAATCTTAGAATTTTCGGCCCAAAACTAGATCCTTTATCCTCTAGTTGCAATGCTTGACCTAGTTTATGCAGATGCTTTATCTTCAGGTTGTAAGTTTCCATTGTCTTGAATACAAGTGTTTATTTCGACCAAAAAAAAAATATATATCTAAGCTCAGCCACTTGGGTTGGATCAAATCAAGAATTCCATGTCACCCGTTGTTATTTTATTTTATTTTGCAAGTATTGTTCTTCTTTTATTGTCATAAAAATGAGGGATGAAAAGAATGTATATCCATATCATTAACCATTATGTATTTCAAATTCTAGATATAATATATCAACCGTATCTTCTTAAGCCTTTCAGTTGATGAGGCGATAGATTAGTCCTTACTACTACTTCTAGGAAAAGTAAACCTAACCCAAGTACAATTTAATATATATGAGTATTGATTCCATTAATCTCTTGCAATGTGATCGCACTAAAGTTCCCAGCAATTCCAAAGAAGAAAAGAAAAATAAAAAGAATTATTCAATGGCGCGAGTTATAAGAAAGCTTCACTCCATCGTTGAAAGGTTGAAGCACAAATGGCCAAGATTGGTTCCAAGAGGACGGTTTGCCATATATGTCATGAGATGGTTTCGGAGTGTGATCGTGTCAAGCTACTTTGCTCACAATAGAACTTCGTCAAGGCTTTTTATCAGGCAAGAGCAGAGCACGAAAAGGCCACGTGTATGTCGCCGAGGAAGAAGCAATGGGATTACGTTCTTCTTAATTAAATAAATTGTTTTAGAGCATATGAAGAATCCGAATAACTTCTGTGTAAATTACTTAATTTTATATTTGATGTTAGTTCCTAAGTACTACCCATATTAATTCCGTTTTGATTGAATAGCAAAGTAGTTTGATTGAAAGAAACAATTTTAATCTGTTTTCTTTCAATGAATTTTGAGTGATGTCATCCTATTTTCAAGATTCGACGGCGTAAAATCTATAGATGATAATCACTAACTTAACCCATGAAAGAAATAGTCTTATGATAGCTATTATCTAATGTATCTTTTAGATTCGTGACCAATACTTTTGGTTGTTTCTTTCACTGCATGTTTGGAAGGGTGATGTGATCGTTTTTCATTTCTCCACTTTACGAGGGAAAACAAACTTATTGGCAAAATAAGCCACCCAAATTATCTTGTCATCCATCAGATCCACTTCACTGATTTTTTTTTCTACCATCCTCATATTCTGGGTTGTAAGATTAATTATTCACGAGGCTGCCACATGACCGTTGAATTTCCTTTTAGTGCAAACATTGTCCACTTTTCCCATGTAAAGTTCACTATAAGTGCTAAAACTTGGTATAGATGAACATTTATTGCTTAAAGTTCTAAAAAAAAATACTTAAATATCTTTTTTTTTTTTTTTGAAAATTGGGACATTTAGGGACTGTTTGTTTGAATTTGTTTATGTTCCCCGGAACACCAATTTTTATTTTTATTTTTGTTCCAGGGAACAAAAAAAGAATAAAAACGCGTTCGTTTACATTTTTGTTCCCGGGAACAAAAAATCTATTTTTTTAATTCTCCGGAATAGAAATAAAAATTAAAAAAAAAACTTGTTTATTGTTCCCGAGGATAATTCCGAGAAACACTTTTTCTTTTTTCTCCTTTTTCTTCTTCTTTTTTCTTTGGCCGATCGTCGGCCTCAGCTATGGCCGGCGACCGGACATCAACGGTTGGTGACCTCGCCGAAGCATCACCGGCCCTCGGCGAGGCTGAGCCTCGCCAGTGGCTGGGCGAGCTTGGCCTCATCGGATTTGGGTGAGCTCGAGCTCACCCAACAAAGGCTAGGCCGACCTCGTGCCAACCGGCGAGGCTTGGCCTTGCCTTGGCTAGGCTAGCTCAAGCTCACCCAGATCCAATGAGGTTGAGTTTGCCCAGCCACTGGCGAGTCTTAGCCTCGCTGGGGGTCGGCGAGCTTCACCATGGCTGGGTTAGGCCACCGGCCCTAGTTGGCTAGTTGCTGGCCATGGCCGAGGCCGGAGACCGACCAAAAGGAAGAAAGAAAAAAAAAAGAAAAAATAAAATTTAAAAATTTTAAAAATAAAAAGAAAAAAAATATACAAGTTTACCAAATATGTTTATGTTCTTTTTCTATTCCAGGAACAGAAATTTTATGCAGTTACGAAACACGTTCTTCTGTTAAAAAATTATTCCCCAGAACAGAAATAATTTTTTCTATTTCTGTTCCTGTCGCGACCCAATCTCGCAGCCCTTGAATCCCTCATCGTTGCGAGGAGAGAAAATGGGGAAATGTCGGGTTTAGGGGTACTTGATCACAAGAGTTCTCTTATAGCTTACATTTCCAAAAGACGTCATCACCTCGCCTTTTGGATCAAGCCTCTCGTGAGTTCCCTCCACGAGATCGTGAGCTCTCCCAAGCTCATACCTTGCGTGATAGCGGAGTGTCACGATCCATACCCACATGAGCAACACACCTTAGAAAAAGGGGTCGGGTGTGCATATTGGATTTAAGAATACCTTTACCATGGTAGCCCTCTTGTCATTGCTTGCCCATAAGGATAGCATCACTTTATCATTTTGTGTTACTTCCCATATCGAGTATGCTAAACCATAGTGAGTTTCATTGAAACTCATACCTGCGTGATAGGTTATTTATACGGTCTAGTTGTTTATGACAACCTAAAAAATAAGAAGGGAGTCACCACTATCCTCATTTTTAGGGTCGGCTAGAAAACCCAATCTAGGATCGGGAGAGTTCCCTCGATTTCTACGCAACCAAATATCTAGGTTCATGGACTTAGGTTATGCTAATATTTTTCTATTAACGCACTTTTCGGTACCAAAACAGTATGTTGTGTTTTCTTTACATGTCCATGCATTTCTTTTTATGTTTTCAGGATCATTTGTCCTAAACTAAGTGATCATGCGTGGTTGGTCATCTTCATTCTATTCTATTTCTAGAAAACAAGCAAAGAAAACAATTAATGGAATTGAAATTGCAAGACAGTAAGTAAACAATCAAGGAAAGCAATAACTCTATCATGCAATCCTAACAAATATAAAAAAGAAACACAATTGAAAAAGATGAGAGAAAGAGAGAAAACCCGCAACTCGTCGGGTTTTATACAACAAATGGAACCCAAGACATATATCGGGAAAATGAATAGTACATGATAATAGTCGGAATGGACATCGACCTCCACCATCTTCACGCTTTCTCCATCTTCGACGTTCTAATTAAAACCTAATCTAAGAAACTTATAACTAGGTGCATACAATGGAAAGAGACAAGCATACCCATCAAAACAATAAAAAACAAGACATCATGTCAAGATCAATTGTTTAAAAGAAGTACAATGTGAAAGTCAAGTTTTGGGGCCTTGGTGTTGGCCTTTGTCTTTCATGCGAAGGTCTCACAAAGACGCCTACCCAATCCTTTTTTTTTGTGACTTATAGCAATTATTAACCAATTGTATTCTCGCATGGCCAATAATGTTACCAAGTCTCCTAATCAAGCAATCAACACAATCCCCTGGGTTTTTCCTCGATATCATGCATCGACCCTACCATTCATCTAAAAATCACATGCATTGCAAAAATTTAAACATGCATGCAAGTCTTTTGAACCTTGCTTCTCAAACAATCAAGCAAGAAAGTGAATTGTTGGCGGGTCACTTATTACTAAGGGCATATGCCAATCACAAACACAAGCAATTTCTAATGCATGATGGGATGATATATATGAAGGGTATATGTGATATTTAAAAAAAAAAAAAACATATCTCAAAATCATTCATGAAAAATTTTGAGACAATGTGATGTCTCAGCTATGAAAGGCATTCAATTGTCAAGGTTAGCCCACGCTTTGCATTAGAAGTCACAATCGTCATAGGCATTTTGTATACAATTCAAACCGTGACTTTCACGTTGTCAAAATAGGATTTTTAAAATGTTTGAAAATATTTAGGATTAAGGAATATCTAGGCTATGGAAAACATTCAATTGCCAAGGCTAGCCCAAGCCTCGTATTCGAAGTCACAAGCGTCGCAGGCATTTTGAATATGTTCCAAACCATGATTTTTCCTTAAGCCAAATCGAGTTTTAGAGAATAACCTTTTTAGGAAACGTTTTTAAGAAACATCACATGTACCAAAACATTTTTTGAAAGATGCAATTTGAAAAAGCCGGTTGTTTAACAACAAAGATCAAAGCATTTGAAAAACTTTTCATGAAGATGGCATGTCCTAATTTCATGCACAAACTAACCTAAAAGATGTAGCTAAACAATCACAATCATGTTTGTATCAGAAAATTTCAGAACAAATGTATAAGAACAGTAAAATTGAGTAACACCCATTGACAATCTGGCTATGGAAAACTTTCCTAACATGCATGACATGATGACAAACAACTTTCGTGAAGAAAGTTTTCTCGAACGAGCTACACATGAATTTACAAAAATCAGACAACAAGCAACATCACATCGGAAATTTATCAAAACAACAGGACATTCAGCTAATGTCACGAGAATTTTTCCTATCAGAACATGTTTAAAAATCATCAAATTTATACACAAGATATCCAACACAATAACAAACAAGTTTCATTAAGAGGACGAGTTCAAATTCCAAATAGAAAAAATGGAACAAAAATATCAAAGGTCTGTCCAAACAGGGGATCCGAATTTGATCCTCTGTCCAGATTATGATCTGGCTTTGAAAAAAATGGAAAATAGTCCAAACGATAAGCTGTTGGCATAAAATTAGCAGCATTAGAAACTTCCGAGTGTTTTCTACATCTTCCTAGAAGAGCTCGAGTCCAAACTAGGTCAATTCGGTATCCTAAAATCGAGATCTCTAAAAGTGTGCGCATTTGTAATTAAGAAAACATAACATAAGCATTCATTAGAAAACCTTAAAATCACTCAAAGAATGCCCAAATGACATGAAGAAATCACACGAGATTTATGATTGGATGCGATAGAAAGTTTGGATAGTCATCTAATCCTAAGTCGGCATGCGAAATGTCATACAATTAAAATGACATTATGAGATGATTCATGATTCCTAATGATATGCTTGGGAATTCTAAGTGTGACAAACACTTTTTGATATACAATTTCAAAGGTACTCAAGAACGTAGGTATGCATGTTAACTTTAGCTATTCTTCCCCTTACAATCAACATGCAAAGGATTTGATGAATATTTAAGCTAGGAAGAGCAGCCTCTGGTGAATGCATACACGAGGCACACGGGTCTGCTGTCCATAAGAAGGGGAAAGGGTGAATCATTTCCACCGAGATGGACACAGAAGTTATGTGCTTGTAATATCAGATGGAGTCATGAGGCGTAACAGGCCGCATCAGATCACCAACCATTAGATGGTTGAGGATTCCTGCTATGGAGAATTCATTCTACCTTAACAACAACGAAAAACCAAAACAATAGCATGCTCGTGTTCAAACAGGAAAAGAAGAAGAAGATTATCTTATGCGCTGAAGATTAGATTGGTTAGTTCAGAATTATTTGGTGTTTACTAATAAGAGCGTACAGAGCTATATGAGAGCAGAAAAGAACATAGTAGTGGGCTCCTTCAGTGAAACATACCAAGCCTGGCAATATCTATTTAAATCTGCAAATAGAAAGAGAGGTGGTTGTAAGACAAAAATAATTCATATGCGGAAGCCAGGATCAATCGAAGACAAACCTCCAGCCATTGTTCTTGTTCGCGTTCGTCAGAAAACCTGAAATCAAACAAAATTGGTGACACTCTACTACCCAATTCACTCTCGTACTGATGGTGTATTCTGAATGAGAGAGTTTGAGTTAGACCTTGTCATCAGCCATCAGAAATGAACGTACGTTCCTATTTATACATCGTCTCCCATCAAGACGGGCGGTTGTCACAAAAGGGTACAAAGCGTGGATAGAACAGTCGCAACTTTAAGAGAAAATTTGGGTCAAAAATGTGGGATCACAAAAATAAATAACATTCTCCCACTCGATCCCATCATTTTCATCATATAAATTATTCAACTAATTCCACGAAAACTTTATGCTTAAAGAAAAGAAACAAAACACATGAATCATGGCGACATGTCCTCTAAGAGTGAGTAATATCTTCCATGTATCACAATGCATCTTATTTCTTTAATGTCAGCCTATATGTGACAACATATCTTAATGAATAAACCCCATGTTTATTCCAAAACCAAGGATAGATATTATTCTCATAAATAACAAAATGTGTACACAAAAATTGAGAATCAACATTACAACTGAATAAGAGTTTCATACAACAAAAATCGTTCATATGACGACAAATTACATGATGGGACCTATTCCCATACTAGTTACATGATCCTTATACTTCATTGGTGGCATGTCTTTAGTTAAAGGATCGGCTATCATCAATTCAGTGCTAACGTGTTCAATGACCACTTTATTCTCCTTAACACGTTCCCTTATGGCTAAATACTTAATGTCGATATGTTTACTTCGACCGCCACTTTTGGCACAATATATTCTTAATGGCCTAGAAATTGTATCAATAATTCTAAGCCCAGCAATGAAACTCTTCAACCATACACCATGCGAGGTAGCCTCAAAACAAGAAACGAACTCAGCCTCCATAGTGGAAGTAGCAATCAAAGTTTGCTTAGCACTTCTCCATGACACGGCTCCGCCAGCTAACATGAAAATGTATCCAGATGTTGATTTTCGTGAATCAACGCAACCCGTGAAGTCCGAATCTGAATAACCGACCACTTCTAGGTTGTCAGTCTGTCTATACATAAGCATATAGTCTTTGGTACCTTGAAGGTATCTCATCACTTTCTTTGCAGCTCTCCAGTGGTCTAAACCTGGATTACTCTGATATCTTCCCAACATTCCAACAGCAAAAGCGATGTCAGGTTGAGTGCAAACCTGAGCATACATCAAGCTTCCAACAGTAGAAGCATATGGAATGTTGTACATTTGTTCCCTCTCTAGATCGTTCTTTGGGCATTGATTCAAATTGAACCTGTCACCCTTCACAATGGGTGCTATACTTGGTGAACAATCTTTCATCCGAAATCTCTCTAGGACCTTATTGATATAGGTTTCTTGAGATAGTCCTAAAATGCCTCGAGGTCTATCTCTATGGATCTTAATGCCAATGACATAAAATGCCTCACACATATCCTTCATGTCAAAACTCTTAGAGAGAAATTGTTTCACCTCATGTAGCAACCCCTTATCATTGGCTGCAAGTAGTATATCATCCACATACAGTACAAGGAAACAAATTTTGCTCCCACTGACCTTCTGATATATACATTGATCCATGACATTCTCTACAAAACCGAATGAAGAGATGACTTCATGAAACCTTAAGTACCATTGGCGGGATGCTTGTTTCAAGCCATATATAGACTTCTTAAGCTTGCACACCAAATGCTCACCTTTATTAGAGGAGAATCCTTCAAGTTGTTTCATGTAAACCTCCTCCTCTAGTTCTCCATTGAGGAACGCCATTTTCACATCCATCTGATATAATTCCATATCAAAATGGGCAACCAATGCCAAAACAATACGAAGGGAATCTTTCTTAGATACAGGAAAAAAAGTCTCTGTGTAATAGATTCCTTCCTTTTCAGTGAATCCTTTGGCAACAAGTGTAGCTTTATATCTTTCAATGTTACCCAATGAATCTTTCTTAGTTTTGAAGACCCATTTACAACCAATGGCCTTCGTACCATCAAGTAACTCAACTAAATCCCAGACTTTGTTAGATGTCATAGAACTCATCTCTTCCTTCATGGCATTGTACCACAAATTGGATTTATCACTATCCATGGCTTGTGAAAACGTTTCAGGATCATTCTCAGCTCCAATATTGTAGTCAGACTCTTGTAAATACACAATATAATCACTAGGAATAGCCAATTTCTTTATTCTAAATGATCTTCTCAATGTTGCATCAACATTCTCTTGAGGAGCGTGTTGTTCAACTGGATGTTCAACAGTTTCTGGTAATTGCTGAACAACTGGATCTACTAGATCAATATCAGCAGGTTGTGGAACTTCAACGATTGGTTGTTCAATAGCCGGTTGAACTGAAGGGGCGTTATGAGCAACAACCAATCTTAAACTTGAGGTGGAAGGTTGAGTATCTATATGATCTTTCTTAGGATCAAGGTCCTTCAATCGATCACTCCCACTAATCAAGTCATTTTCAAGAAATTTAGCGTTTCTTGATTCCACAATCCTAGTGGTGTGAGATGGACAATAAAACTTGTATCCCTTATACCTTTCGGCATATCCAATGAAATACCCACTTATGGTCCTTGGGTTCGACTTATTTTCTTGTGGATTATAATCTCTCACTTCAGACGGGCATCCCCAAACACGCACATGATGCAAACTCGGTTTCCAACCTTTAAATAACTCAAAAGGTGTCTTTGGGACAGCCTTGGTCGGAACTCGGTTTAATATGTACACTGCCGTCTTAAGTGCTTCGGTCCACAAGGATTTAGGAAGTTTGGAGCTGCTAAGCATACTACGCACCATGTCTAATAAGGTCTGATTTCTTCTTTCCGCTACGCCATTTTGGTCTGGAGAACCAGGCATAGTATATTGGGCAACTATCCCATGCTCTTGAAGAAATCTTGCAAATGGACCAGGTGCTTGTCCATCTTCAGTGTATCTACCATAGAATTCTCCACCTCTATCTAATCTCACGATCTTTATTTGTTTATTGCATTGTTTCTCTACTTCCGCCTTAAATATCTTAAAGGCATCTAATGCTTCATACTTATTATGAATCAAATAGAGATATATGTAACGTGAGTAATCATCTATGAAAGAGATAAAGTATTTCTGACCACATGAGTCCATATCCGGACTAGAAATATCCGTATGTATGATTTCTAATATTTCTGTACTCCTCTTGGCACCTTTCTTTGACTTGTTAGTCTGCTTTCCCTTTATGCAGTCCACACAAGTATCACAATCGGTAAAATCTAAAGTACCGAGTACTCCATCATTTACTAATCGCTTAATTCTTTCTATGGAGATATATCCCAATCTCCGATGCCACAACATAGAGGAATGTTCTTTCACAACACATCATTTTATACCAGCTTTATCATGAACATGTATCGCATCATAATAGGCATTGTCTTGTAAATTAATTCGAAAAAGACCATCATACAAAGTATCACTCCTGACAATTTCAGATTTAAATGATAAACAGAAGTTTGAATCTGAAAAGTTAAAAGAGTATCCCAAAGGTACAAGTCTTGAAACTGAAATTAAGTTTCTAGAAAAACTAGGAACGTAAAAGGTCTTTTCCAAATTTAAAACAAAACCACTATTGAGAACTAGTCTATATGTCTCAATAGCTTCCACATGCGAACGCATCTTTTTTCGTGAATAGATGCTTTGTTCACTTCCCACTAGCTTCCTGTGGTTTTGAAAACCCTGCAAGGAATTCGAAATATGGATTGTAGATCCAGAATCAATCCACCAAGTGTTGTGACTTACATCAGTCATATTAGATTCATAACAAACACAAGAGATTGGATTACCTTTCTTCTCTAGCCAGGCCTTAAATTTAACACAATCCTTCCTTACATGCCCCTTCTGTTTACAAAAGAAGCATTTGGATTCTTTCTTAATGTCAGCTTGGGGAGGTATTTTACCTTTTCCCTTATACTTGCCATGGCCCTTATTCTTTTCTTGTGTTGCCAAATGAGCACTTTCTCCCAATTCCATAACCAGTCTTTCTTCCTCTTGAACACACATGGTCATGAGTTCATTAATAGACCATTTATTCTTATGTGTGTTATAAGAGATCTTGAAAGGTGCATACTGTTGTGGGAGAGTGTTCAGAATATAATACACAAGAAATGATTCAGATATCTCAACCTCAAGGTTCTTAAGCTGAGCTGCAATATTCCTCATTTGCATGATGTGCTCACGCACACCTCTAACACTAGTGAGCTTCAATGATGAAAACTTTATAATCAGGGTCATGGCATGCGCCTTCTCAGAACTTTCAAATTGCGCATCTATGGCCTCCAATAAAGCCTTAGCATTATTATGCTGAGCAACTGAACCACGAATACTAGGAGATATCTTAGCTCTTATAAACATGGCACAAACGCGGTTGAACCGCTCCCATTGGTTATAAAGAGCTGTCTTAGCTGGAGTGCTCAAATCAATAGGAGTAGGTGGTTCGTCTTTCCTTATAGCATAGTCAATGTCCATCCACCCCAATTGAAGAAGAACTGACTCCTTCCAAACTTTATAGTTTTCACCATTCAGTATAGGAACATCAAACTTAAATTCAGAAAAATTCATAGGTTGCGAAACTGCATATCAAATAATCATGCTTATGTCACAAAATTTGAGGCAAATATAAATAAATCATGTTTTACCAATGTAAACATGTCACAATATGAATCACATAACATAAAAACTACCTGTGGGCTAAGTTTTTAATTTAAATAGATTCATAATTACTTCATGAAGAAACTACCATATTATATGCCTTTTCTTAATCCCTGTGGGTAAATTAAGAAAAATAATATGATATTTCATCCTAATTAATCACATTAATATAATGAAAATTCCTGTGGGATAAAATTCATCAAATTAATATAATTAATTACAATTAATGTCCATTTCTAAACATGATCTGGAGGCTTTTAATATATAATTTAATTAATTAAAGATGCTGTGGCCACTCCCTAATTAATTAAATATATGGACCATTGGACATTTAATTACATGCATAAAATATTCATAAAAATGCATGAAATGACACAATAAATAAATACATCAAGGGCAGAACAGTAAATAAATAAATTGGCCAAGGGCATGATTGCCGAGCACGTGCGCGTTCAGCGCATAGGCGCGTGCTCGGCACGCGCCAGAATTCGCCCGAGCGCGTGCAGGCGTGTGCAACACACGCGCTTGGCAACTGCCGCACGCGTGAATCCCACGCGCGCAACGGTTGCCGCGCGCGTGAGAGTGCGTGGCGCGTGGATTCCATGCGCCTGCAACCACAGGGCGCGCGTGGGCTCCACGCGCCTTCTTCCTCACGAACAAAAGCGTTTTCTTCACCGTTTTTCGCCGTTCCGCCGCGGTTTCGCCGGCCGTTTCTTCTTTGGCAGCCCATTTCATACACAAATTAATAGTGGGTTTTGAAGAGCACGTCGGCACGACCACATGGGTACAAGTTTCAGCGAAAATGACAAAGAAATAAGCCCCAAATCATAAGAAAATTCCCAAAACACAAATCCTCAACCACCGCGACTTCCGCCACCCAATTAGCCTCCGGCGAACACCGAAATGCCGAAATAACTCATGACTAATATTCCTCATGGCAATGCGACCGTACGGGTCCGAATTCGAGGGATGGGTCGCCGGATTTTGCCTAGAATCGGCGAATTTCTCTTGGCCTCAAAACTTCAAGTTACTGTTCATGTTCTAAAAGCCCGAATATACACCGAAAATACACCAAAATTTAACAAAACAAGGCAGAGGCTTTTAACACGCTCTGATACCAAATGTAAGACAAAAATAATTCATATGCGAAAGCCAAGATCAATCGAAGACAAACCTCCAGCCATTGTTCTTGTTCACATTCGTCAAAAAACCTGAAATCAAACAAAATTGGTGACACTCTACTACCCAGTTCACTCTCGTACTAATGGTGTATTCTGAATGAGAGAGTTTGAGTTAGACCTTGTCATCACCCGTCAGAAATGAACGTACGTTCCTATTTATACATCGTCTCCCATCAAGATAGGCGATTGTCACGAAAGGGTATGAAGCGTGGATCAAACAGTCGCAACTTTAAGAGAAAATTTGGGTCAAAAATGTGGGATCACAAAAATAAATAACAGTGGTGTCCGCCTTGGTTCTCGCCTTGGGTCAAACATTATAGTTTGTCCAAAAGCTTACTATAAGGCGTTGTCAGCCTTGATTCACAAACAGTCAAGATCGATCATTACACATTTGAGGTTGACCTCCTCACTTCGGCTCTTTTACTGATTTTACCCATTTATCATACTTCACCTACAGTGGCCAGAACTCTCTGCTCACCTTTCATTGAAATCAACTCGCTTTCACATTTTCCTCTATGAAGTCTCTAGTAAACGGATGCATCTCTTAAGCAAGGACTTGGCTTGTTCATTCTTTTCCACCTCATGCAGATGAACCAGCCGAACCTTCAGAGCTGCATCTGTCCAGAACGTTGAAGGAAGCTTCTTACACAGGGTGATCATCTCCAAAAGGCATTCCGAAGCACTGATGTGAACCTAAATTTGAAAAGGTATCATATAGATTATTGGTCCACAGTGCAAGATGAACATCAAAAATGCATTTGCAGAATGATCTAAAACGATTTGAACTCTTAAGTGGTCCACTTACCTTGTCAACTAATCCATGCCAAATACAAACTTACTCTTGCTTGCACATACAAGAGATGGCTATGTTGACTAATATAAAAATCCCTGGGATGCTATCAACTGATCTCTCTGGTTTGGCTGATCTACTTAGTAAGGAAACATCATAAAAAATGTAAACCAAGTAAATGGTAATTGCCTTTAGTGCCTCGAGTCAGAATGGCATTGAATCCAAGAAAAACATCAGCTGAACGCACCAGTCTGATTAATGCAGAGCCCACATCAGAAGAACCATCAAAACTTGAAAGATTAAAGAAAAAGAAAAATTCTGCTTCTTCACATTGCGAAGGCAATGTATGCTATCCGAACGAAGGAACTCTTAATGGATAACTTAATGAAACTCTTATTTACTGGAGTGATGTGACCTATATATGCATGGGCTTAATAATGCCACAATCCTACATCTAGATGAAAGCCACACAAGATGAGATTAGTTCGAAGAAGATGAAGGCGAAGGCGATTTGCACCACAAAGGGGAAAGTGAAGACATACCTGCGCTATCTTAACTGTGGCTATGCAGTCCACCACTTTGGGTAACACCGAAGAAAACAGCTTAAAATTTCGAAGGAAAAACAGATGATCAGAATCCAGATAAGCAATTTAGAGAACAGAATAACAACTGATTCTAAAGACGGTAAGTGCAACATGTCCGTCATAATGAAGGAAAGGTATTATCCTTATCCATAGTTAGAGATATGATCTCTTAGTTACCCTGTTTCTCAGCAATATTAGTAGAAAGTGGATGCTAATTACCTCATGAAACAAAGATGTTGCATTTGCATGTAGAGAAGCTTTCAGAGAATCTTCATGAATCCTTGAGCAGAGTCCCTTAATTGATAGAAAAGCTGATTGTTTGACTGCATGATGAAACAGTTCATAGAAACACTTCTCATGCTGCAATCACTCAAGAAAAAATTGGTTAAGAAGATACCAGTCCATGACAACTGAGGTGAGAGGGAGACAATCCAGAGGTGCTTCAAGTTATTTTTCTCTTCGAGAATATCATCAATATATGCCACATGGATACATGATGTGACACAGTCCAGTACTTTTTCTAGTGGAACAGAGGAATCTTCTTTTCCATCATAGTCTGCACATATCGACCATGCCATGTAAAATGCACAGTTTACCAACGAGAGAAAGTTATGATACGGAATTCAAAGGTTGCAATGCTGGACAACTCAAAATCCTGAAAGCTGGACAGTTACAAGCTAGAAATATGGATGAACCTGATTTAGCAGAATCATTTGCTGAATGTGCTTGTCCAGACTTATCAGAAGTGGCTGAACTGCACATTTTAAACAATAATGGAAAAACCTTGTTGAAGAACTCATGATTGCCAAATGCTTCTATAACCTGAAAAACCATGAAAAGTACAAGATCTTCATTAGAAAGGAAGGGGGATGTTCGGGGGCAGATTCTAGTTGGGAGCTAAGAAAGTGAAAACAACATGAAACAGCACTTTCCAAACATTGTACTGCTGAAAAGTTTCTTGATGTGAGAGCTTGTAAAAGCCCTACATTTTTCTAAATGAAGACAATCACATTCAGGGACACACAATAATCTGGAATTACCTGACCGAGGCCTGTAAGTGCCACTTCCCTGTAAATCTTCACCTGTTTTGTGCATCCAGATGTTAGCAAATCCATAATATCAGCAGCAGCGTTGGGATCTTCCTTGGAGATGGCCTGATGGCAAGACTTTGAAAGAGCAACCAAGGCATACAAAAGAGCCTCCTTCCCCTACAATATTGCAGTAAGAAATTGACGCATTAACGTCTGAGAAGGCAAGGAAGTTTAAATGGTATAGTATGTGATAGAATTCAGCCTTTATTCCTGCTATTCTTGTGCCATGCCTTTGTGTTAGTAAACACAAGCTACACATATCACCTCTCCTGTAACAAAGTCCAGGACATTTCCTACCTCCCAAAATTGACCTGGAAGTTCTTTCATAAGAGATGTGCGCAAAACTTGATGACAAGGAGACAGTGATTCACCCAGTACTTCACCAAGCTTGCAGATTGCCTGGGCAGCCTGCAAATTCATTCACAAAAACAATCAGGCATTTGGATTTCATATACATAAGAGATGACCAACTTATGATCTTTAAGACAAGACATATCTCTGATGTATGATTTTTTTGGGTATTAAACAGTGTCTACAAAGATCTATATGCAATATCTACATTATGAACTTGCTTGTTTCCAGTGTAAGCTTTTGGACAAAAATGGTGATAAAATATGGTATCAAAATGATATTAGGATTTTAAATCCTGGCGCTTCCTCATTTTTTTTCTATCCTGCTACCCCTGCTTAAATGCCTTTGTTCCTGCCTCAAGATGACGTCCAGATTATGTGCTTTGTATGCAAGGATCGGCTTGCATGTAAGACATTGTGGAATCTTTTTCTCATGGATTTTGTCGAGAGTGGGTACTTGTTAAGTA
Organism: Eucalyptus camaldulensis; assembly: GCA_019915185.1. Classification (NCBI taxonomy): domain Eukaryota; kingdom Viridiplantae; phylum Streptophyta; class Magnoliopsida; order Myrtales; family Myrtaceae; genus Eucalyptus; species Eucalyptus camaldulensis. The sequence continues at coordinate 32,916,114 of JAHSVA010000010.1, forward strand.
ACTCAATAATAAAAATATTGCAATTTTCCCGTGCATTGTTTTTCTTATTTCATGAGTAAGCAATACTTTGGAAATGAAAAATTTCGTTCTTAAGCGTGCTTCACATCGCCCCAAGACATTCATTAAGAAGAAACTTTCCTTATAACTTACGGTTTTGGGTAAAACACTAATTTCAAAATATAGAAAACCAAAAGCAAAAACCTACCTTTTTCTTACTTCCCCGTGATGAAGATGAAATGTTGTCACGAATAAGAAAAACTATTTCTTCCTTGTACAACCAAAGGGTACTCTGTTCACCGCTTGTATTTTCTTCCCATAGTTCCTCAAATATGCCAGAGAGAATCCTGTCATCCTCAAATCTGCAGAATGATGAACACGTTCTCAAACTCTATAAGTTGGTTGGAGGAATAGCTCATCACAAGTCCACTATTGGAAGTTTTTGCTCTCTTCCAAACAAAATTAAAACCACAAAATTCAGGAGTTAATTGGTGTCTACTTCAGATTTTCTGCAAAATGCGTCTTCTCCTTTTCCTTTATCTTTACTACAATTCATAATGCAGCTGCACTAGACGCCGGCAAATAACTTATGACTCAGTTGATGCCAGCATCTTCTAATGGTGGGTCCACATTTTTCATGGGAATCAGAATAAGAAATCCAATCAATATACCAGAGAGAAGGAAAAAAAACCCCAGGAACCATTTGTAATTCCAGAGAATTTTTGCTCCACTTTTCATGTAAGCAGTATCTTTATAAATGTATAGCACTTAAAATTTTTTATCTAACGGTAGATGTCTGAGATTTTCTCACAATTAAGGGAATCTTCCAGATTTTTTAGTCCTCTAAGATACCTTGAAGATGCTTGACACTCGCATGTCAAATGACAGATCAACAATTATACATACTCATAAAGGATGAAGAGTAAAAGAACAACAAGAGTAAAGTACCTTGAAATAAAGATTACTGGTAGAATTGCTTTATGATATCCTTTAGCTACATCTGGGGCTATGGATAGAAAGCTTTTCAGCAAAATCGCACAAGAGGTTTGTGAATTTTTGTCACCCACATGCAAAGCTGTGGAGTCTTCAATTAACTTCCGTGCCTGAGAGGCACTTGCATGCTTTAGTACCGATGCACAGGCATTTGAAAAGGCACGTTTTACTGCAGCACTTTTCTCCTCCTTCACGGCTCCAAACAGCAACTTCAATAGCGTGTTTGCAAATGGTTTAATATCTATGCCAACTTTTTGAACTAATAAGTCAACAAATTTGGCAACACCAAACCTGCGAGTTAATCAAGAAGTCTATAAGTGCAGAAAATAGTATAGGTATGCTTGATCATCTACTATAGCAACATTTCAGCCATCCAAAGGTGATTAAAGAAATTAGAGAAATGATAAATTTCATTCCTCGATTTTACAGAATAAAAAATAGGCATTTTCCTGTGTGCATTTGGTGGCGCAAAAGCATAGCTTGAATTTTCAGGCCCTAAAATGTTTCTCATGACTTGAAAGGCAATCTTTGCATTTTTTCCTCTCTTCCTTAATCGTTTGGTGTTCATTTGATACGTCATATTTCACCCCAGTAAGTAAACAACATTTGGCTAGACTATTTAAAGGAGATACGAAGATCGTCGGTGAATTCAGAGCATGAAGGTGGAAACCCAGCTCCTGATTGCTAAATCTCCGTCGAAGCTAGACTATGAGAGAGATGAGAGCTTCATAAAGACACGTTTATGTCAAGAGAGACTGTTCTTCTCCATCATCAGAAATACGTTGGACTCTACTTCATGTCCCACAAATCCGACAAATTGTTCAAGTGCAGCACTTATTGAAAAACCTCAGGAGGGATGTGTTCCCTAGACAATAGCCAACTTCTTCTTTCAAAGGAAAGTACGACTTGAAAAAGAAGATGGCTGTCCAACCACAGAGAAATTGTACTTCATTGATCAAACCAAAAATTTTACCAACATCAGGGACTAGAATACAGAGATATTATACGAAAACAGAAATGTTTAAGAATGTCACAGTCCATCTTGCAGCATCTACTCAATAAGGAAAGTGCACATGAGATCGTGCCGACAGACCTTGTGTTCAAACCGACACTGGCTCGTACCATTTGGGCAAGTCGCAGAACCAAGCTTTCCAAGGATACAGCATCCACGACATTTATGCACTGCTGCAGAGTTTCCCACATCGGAGAACTTTCGGAATATGAAATCCGCAAGTTCTCAAGTTTCTCTGTTTTCAATCCAATGTTTGGTGCATGCAACTACAAGATAAAGCATACGAACAGAAAAAAATTGAACCGACGGACAAGTAAGATTCCAAATTGCTAAAGTGGCTAGTGAAATTCTCTTATACCTCGACATAATTGAGCCCTTGGTCCTCAAGGCTTGACAAACTTTCAAGCATGCAGTGGACTAAGTCTGCCAAATGTGGACGGAGCACGGCTCCTGCACCCTGTGAATAAGTAAATACTTACAGGTGATGCCTCTGATTCAAAAACTAGCCATTCTCAAACAAAGTACCTCATTACTCTGGAAACATAAATATTTACAAAACTAGCTCCTTCTAGAAAATCCAACTACTGATACAAATCTCAAAGAAATTAAAAAAAAAAAAAATAGAAGATGGATCAATCATATAGCACATTATTTTCAACAAAACCACGAAAGTATGCAAAGCCTATTCTTAGTCTTTCAGCATTTCATTCACACAAATTAAACACTTGACCTTACTAAACCAAGTGGTTTCCGTTTGGTTTTTAGCTTATATACAATCCGGCAGCATATAGATAGCCAGGCGGGCAACTCCATATTCAAAACTATAGCTCTACTCACCTTTCCGAATCCTTAAAAAAATAATATATATTCATCAATTAACTTTCTAGGAGAACTTTTTGAACATGTAAAAGCAGCAAGATATCCATCCATAAAGGCCCTTTTTTTCTTGAGAAGATGAACAATATGCGATGGTAAAGGGAGGCCAAATGTTCCTCTTAGGGACTAAACTTTTGTAACTAAAGTTCTCAAAAGAAGATATGTCGAACCTTCGTGAGCTCCAGTACAACGACAATTATTGATGCTTTATGAGTAGTATCGCCCGCACTTCGATTGGCTTGTTCAAGTAGATACGGTAAAACAATATCCATAGCTTGGTGTGAATCTAATGCCACTGTGCGGTTGACATTACAGAGGTGTATCGTCAGTGAAGTCACTGCACGGTATAATTTGATACCAGAGTTCCGAACAGTATTATGGATATCACCCATCGCCCGAAATGCAACAATCCATACTTTTTTCAAATACTTGTCAACCTACTTAAACAAACTGTAATTAGTATGTTGGGAAACATAAACGTTGGCAATGAGAGCAATATAAACCTGTTAAAAAAGTGATCCATTTTAAAGAAAATTCTAGACTACACAAGAAAGAAAAAGGCAAGAAAACTCTCCAATAATGAAGAACTTTCTGTACGTGGGCAGCAAAATACGTGGACAACAAAAAGGCCAAAGAAAAGTCAACAAAAGTGGCTGTGAGTTGGAGAGAATAGAAAAGTGCAGAAAAATTGAGAAGGGACCAGATTCTTCGGGAGAAGCCGCGCAACATGCATGGACGAAGAAGCAAGCTGAAATTTTTTATATTTCTTGTACTCAATGTCGGTGAAGAAGAGGCGGTGCTCACGCCTATAAATAGAGGTGTGGTGTCTGTTTTAGTTGGTAGAAAAACACACACTCCTTCCTTTGTAATAAAACCTTTCAACCTTTCAAAATAAAAGCTTCTTTTTTTTTATCAATTCTTCCTTTGCCATTGTAGTCCTTTTTCTTGTTCACATAACACTTGCACACACACACACGCTTCCGCACAAACACCAACAGTGGTATCAGAGCCAGGTTTTTGGTTGGTGTCGGGCGTTTGTCCTACCTAACCACTCCTAAAACTACCATTTCCAATATCCACTAACTAAACCATGGCCAACTCTACCTCGTCCTCATTTCCCATTCCCATTTTTGATGGGAACAACTATGACTTTTGGAGCATAAAAATGACTACATTCTTGATGGCCCAAGACTTATGGGACATCGTGGAAAAAGGTCACGAGGCTCCGCCAGAAGGTGCAAGTGTTTCGAAGGATCAACTACAAAAGGATGCTAGGGCGCTATATTTTATCCAACAAGCACTCTCGGAAACCGTATTTCCGAGAATAATTGGAGCAAGGACTGCAAAAGAGGCTTGGGATATATTACGAAAAGAATTTCAAGGATCGGAAAAGGTACGCATTATTCGCCTTCAAACACTAAGAAGAGATTTTGAGAATTCTAAAATGAAAAATTATGAGACCGTACAAGAATATTGTGGAAAATTAAAGGAACTCGTTAATCAAATGAGAGCCTATGGAGATGGGATAACTGATCAAAGGGTTGTTGAGAAAATATTGGTGTCACTTACCAAAAAATACAACTCCATAGTTACAACTATAGAAGGAACTAAAGACTTGACGACCCTATCAATAAGTGAATTAATTGGCTCTCTAGAAGCATATGAGAAAAGACTAATGGCACAAGATGAAGATTCGGTCGAAAGTGCCTTTCAGTCTAAAGTAAATATACGGTCTCATCAAACTAAAAATGATGGAAGGAGCTCATGGAAAAACAAAAGAGGAGGAGAAATTATAAAAAAGGAAAATTATAAAAAAGGAAAATTATCCACCTTGTGGTATATGCAAGAAAACAAATCATTTGGAGAAGGATTGTTGGTTTAAAAATAAAAAACAATGCCGCTTTTGTAAAAGATATGGCCACGTAGAAAAAGATTGTCGCTCGAAAACAAATAATCGAGCAAACTATGTAGAAAAAAAAGAAAGTGAAGAGAATACATTCTACGCAGGCCAAGCAGCAAATGACAATAAAAATGAAACATGGTACATCGATAGTGGGTGTAGCAATCACATGACAGGGGACGAATCTATATTCACTCATATTGATAAGTCAGTGAAATCTCAAGTAAAGTTGGGCAATGGTGCATTAGTAGATGTCAAAGGAAAAGGCACCATCGCCGTGGAAACGAATAAAGGCCCAAAATATATACGTAATGTATATCTAGTCCCTCGTCTTGCACAAAATCTCTTAAGTGTGGGCCAAATGATACAAAGTGGATATTCTCTATATTTTAATAGAGATGCCTGCATTATCTATGATAAATATAAAAATATCATTGCCTCTGTTAAGATGAAAAATAACAATTTTCCTATTCAATGGAAATTGGTCAAAGATATAGCCATGAAAGCTCAACTTGATGATTCATGGCTATGGCATAGAAGATTTGGCCACTTCAATTTTGCTGGATTAAAAATTCTCCATCAGAAAAATATGATGAGAGATTTTCCAGCAATCACAGAAATTTCAGATGTTTGTGAAGGCTGTCTTCTTGGAAAACAACAGAGACAGTCCTTCCCATCTGGAGTTTCATGGAAAGCTAAGAAGCCTTTAGAACTTGTCCACACGGACGTGTGCGGTCCGATGAGGACACCTACACCTAGTCAAAATAAATATTTCATCTTATTCATTGATGATTACACAAGAATGATGTGGGTATACTTTCTTCGAGAAAGATCTGAGGTTTTCTCTATCTTTAAAAAATTCAAGAACCACGTCGAGAATCAAAGTGGCCAAAGAATCAAAGTCCTAAGGAGTGACAGAGGCACAGAATACAATTCAAAGGAGTTTAATAAATTTTGTGAAGATGAAGGAGTCCATCATCAACTAACTGTTGGCTACGCCCCAGAACAAAATGGAGTAGCTGAAAGAAAAAATAGAACCGTTATGGAGATGGCAAGGTCTATGCTAAAGGAGAAAGGCCTTCCCAACACTTTCTGGGCAGAAGCAGTTTATACTGCTGTATACCTACTAAACAGGTGTCCAACTAAAGCAGTTCAAAATAAAACTCCAGTTGAAGCATGGAGTGGACGGAAGCCTTCAGCAAAGCATCTCAAAGTGTTTGGATGCATTTGCTACGTCCACATCCCTGCTCAAAAAAGGAGTAAGCTAGATGAAAAGACAGAAAAAGGAATATTCCTTGGCTATAGTGACCAATCAAAAGGCTATCGGGTTTACAACCTAAGAACTAAAAAGCTAATGATTAGTCGAGATGTCGAGTTCGATGAGAATGCTACCTGGAATTGGGAAGACGAGAAGATCGTGAAGAAGTACATAACCTTGCCAGACACACCACCTGCTCAAGAGGAGTCAACATCACAAGAAGAAGAAGAAGTACCGGATTCTACCACTCACGACGTAACTCCATCAAGCTCTCCAAGGGTAACGCAAGAAGAATCTACTCCAGAGTCTCCAGTACTAAGGGTAAAAGCCCTTAAAAGAATTTATGACACGTGCAACTTTGCTATGTTGGAACCAGAAAATTATGAACAAGCATCCAAAGATGAAGTTTGGATAAAAGCCATGGAAGAAGAGATTAAGATGATCCAGAAAAATGAAACCTGGGAGCTTGTTGATCGTCCAGAAGACAAAGAGATTATTGGCGTTAAGTGGGTTTACAAGACGAAGCTCAATGCAGATGGATCAATCCAGAAGCATAAAGCAAGGCTTGTGGCGAAAGGATACTTGCAACAACTAGGTATTGACTATACTGAAACTTTTGCTCCCGTTGCTCGCCTTGATACTATTCGAGCACTTATAGCCTTAGCGGCACAAAAAGAATGGAAGATTTATCAACTAGATGTGAAGTCGGCGTTCCTAAATGGATATCTTCAAGAAGAAATTTATGTAGCTCAACCAGAAGGCTTTATTCTCAAAGGCCAAGAAGAAAAAGTCTTAAAGCTTAAGAAGGCTCTATACGGGTTAAAACAAGCACCACGTGCATGGTATAGTAGAATTGATGAGCACTTCATCAAGCAAGGATTCAGGAGGAGTATGAGTGAGCCGACACTCTACATCAAGACCCAAGGTAAGTCCGACACTCTCATTGTCTCTCTATATGTAGATGATCTCATATGTACAGGAAATAATGAGATAATGATCCAAGAATTTAAAGAAGAAATGATGAAGACATTTGAAATGACGGACTTGGGCTTGATGAACTATTTCCTCGGTATTGAAGTTAATCAAGATGAAGGAATTTTCATCTCGCAAAAGAAATATACCGAAAACCTCCTAAAGAAATTCAAGATGAGTAATTGCAAAATAGTTTCAACACCACTAGTGATGAATGAGAAACTATTGAAAAATGATGGAGCTGAAAAAGCCGATGCCTCCCTCTATAGAAGTTTAATTGGGAGTCTACTATATCTTACTGCTACACGGCCAGATATTATATACGCGACAAGTTTACTATCAAGGTTTATGCAGAGTCCAAGTCAAATTCATTTTGGAGCTGCCAAGAGAATTCTTAGATATTTACGAGGAACTATAGATTACGGCATTTGGTACCGACCTAGTGAAACAACTAAGTTGATCGGTTATACTGATAGCGATTGGGCAGGATCATCTGATGATAGGAGAAGTACTACTGGTTATGCCTTCACATTAGGTTCTGGAATATTCTCATGGGCATCCAAAAAACAAGACTCAGTGGCACAGTCTACTGCAGAAGCTGAATACATTGCAGCTGCTACAACTACTAGTCATGCAATATGGCTTCGAAGAATTTTAGAAGACATTGGAGAATCACAAATGGAATCAACGCCGATATTTTGCGACAATAAGTCCGCAATCGCAATATCAAAAAATCCAGTCTTTCATGGAAGAACGAAACATATTGATATAAAATATCACTTCATTCGTGAAGTGCAAAGCAAAGGAGAAATTGAGCTAAAGTATTATAAGACTGAAGATCAAATTGCGGACATATTTACTAAAGCGCTACCAACAGGAAAATTTGAGACATTGAGAAACATGCTTGGAGTATCACAAAAATGGATCAAGGAGGAGTGTTAAAAAAGTGATCCATTTTAAAGAAAATTCTAGACTACACAAGAAAGAAAAAGGCAAGAAAACTCTCCAATAATGAAGAACTTTCTGTACGTGGGCAGCAAAATACGTGGACAACAAAAAGGCCAAAGAAAAGTCAACAAAAGTGGCTGTGAGTTGGAGAGAATAGAAAAGTGCAGAAAAATTGAGAAGGGACCAGATTCTTCGGGAGAAGCCGCGCAACATGCATGGACGAAGAAGCAAGCTGAAATTTTTTATATTTCTTGTACTCAATGTCGGTGAAGAAGAGGCGGTGCTCACGCCTATAAATAGAGGTGTGGTGTCTGTTTTAGTTGGTAGAAAAACACACACTCCTTCCTTTGTAATAAAACCTTTCAACCTTTCAAAATAAAAGCTTCCTTTTTTTATCAATTCTTCCTTTGCCATTGTAGTCCTTTTTCTTGTTCACATAACACTTGCACACACACACACGCTTCCGCACAAACACCAACAAAACCAAACTTCTCTGGTTTTTCATTGTAAAAGTTCGCTGACCGAACTCACTCTTATAAGGTCACTAAAGATAGACAAATATGTTGTTGTCGATCTAAGCACGCCATTTCAAAAACTGAGAAAATGTATTGTGGAGACCAATAGTTCTTTAGTGTTTGTCTTCGATTCCTTTTAACTTAGTTTCACCATATTTGTTTTCTTCCCCATATAAGACCAATTTGCCTCTACAAGAAGCCAGAAGATCTTCCAAAGTTACTCCACTCGTTAAAAGTGCAGCTCTACAAGTCCGTACAATAAGTGATATGGCACATGCTTTAGAATAAAAAAGAAAAAGCAGAAGAAATATCTCTATTTTGGAATGGGAAAGATGCTAGGATAATTCGGTGGTTATCTCTTTGTCCAGTGTGTCATGTCCATTTGGAACGTACTATAGAAAATATTACTACCTTTTTAAGGGTAAATCAAACTGATCAAATTTAACAAAACAAACAAAATGGAGCTGCAAGTACACAGAAGCAGTGGTGATCCTTTTAGATATCATCACTTCTGGTCTGCCATCTGTCGGTCATTTCCAGCAATACAGAATGACAATTCCAACTTCAGTTAACCACTCTGTAGCATACTACTTCCGAATGGTTCTCTTGACATCATGACAGTGATGAAGCTCCTAGCCCAGGTTTGCCAGATGGCTACTCCAACGGTTTAAAAGTTTACGTCTTCAATAGCATGGTAGTGTCCTTTTTTAAAAAATGTGTTTCTTCTCTTTGCTTTCTCTTGATTTTTTACGTCCTTACCTCTCTATTTCGTATTTACTTCTTTCCCTCCCCCTAGATTTTTTTTTTTTTTTTTTATCTATAATTCCAAATTGCTAGGCATGCATATTTCTACCACTTCTTTGTTTGGCTATCACACTCTAGAATGAATTGTTTATTAAGAGATGTTCGGAAATTCCTTGTAAGAAACATATTTTCGAGTCTATGCAGTTGAAAAGAACATGCTCATGAATAAATAAATCCAGCGAGCAACTTCAGAGACGAATTATGATGACTTGCATGATGCCATAGCATGATATTAAACTGGACACAAATTAACTCATGAAATATCAATATTAATTCAAATATAAACATTACACAATGCATTGACCCTAATATCAAAAGTAATATTCACGTCTTTTAGTTTGCATAATGATTTAACTTATAAAAAATGGTTAATACTATGAAAAATCTCAAATTGGTACACCCGTAACAAATTTATTCCAAATAATTTTTTGATCACGAAAAATCTTAAATTGATATATCGGTGACAAATTTATCCAAAATGATTACAAAAAACCTTAAACTAGTATATTTATGATAAATTTACCCTAAACTATTTTTTTGACCTCTAAAAACTTCAAAATGGTACATTTGTGACAAATATACTTTCGCTAAATTAAATTAATATCATAAAAACCACAAAACTGATATAATTGTGACCAACGAGAGTAAAATCCCAAATTGACATCTCATCCAACTTAACAATTTGACAGTAAAATTTAACGGAAACTAATAGAGGGTAAATTTATCACAAGTGAACTAGTTTTTGGTAAATTTGTCAAATGTATACCAGTTTTTGGTTTTTTATGGTCAAAAAATTTGTTTGGGGTAAATTTGTTACCGGTATATTGGTTTGGGGTTTTTCATGATATTAACCCTAAAATAAATAAATACATGTGAGTGCTTGACAGACAAAAAAATGATATCTCAACAAATTACAATATCCACGGAAAAAAAGAAATTAAATTGCTTGGCCTTTAATCAAACAATATTTTTAGTATTTCAAATGAACAAAAAGCAGGTAAGAAAAGTTAGGCATTTTTGTAAATAGAAGCACAAAAATCACTTGAATGCTAATCACTTCTAATTTCCATGAAGCTTTAATTATTACTTATAACTTGAGTTTCTTGGGGTAGATTGAAAGAAACTAGAAAGTCTAAATATACTATCTATTTATCAGTCTTTTTTCTGCAGAAATATGATGAGCAAACACCAGTAAAATGTGAAAAAGAATGGCTCAACCGCACTCTTCTTCTCTCCTTTTCCCTTTCGCCCATCATATGATGAGCAAACACTAGTAAAATGTGAAAAATAATGGCTCAACGCAGAAATATGATGAGCAAACACTAGTAAAATGTGACAGATGCTCTTCAATTAAGGCGTAAGATCAAGGAAAGGAGATTGACTCCACCGAGGTTTACTCACTTCGAGACAATCAAACTTTCCACCTAAAGTAATGTTAATAGCTTGGTTCTAAAGAGATAGCAATAATGCTTTGCATACTTAGTGTCAACTATTCCATATATACACATGCTCTTCAATTAAGGCGTAAGATCAAGGAAAGGAGAAACTAGATTAACTTCACCTATAACAAACGTGGACGACATAAAATTATCAATGGTTTATGCTATTACTCGGGGTTTGTCTGATGAATCTTAGAGACTCGTATATGCAATATTTGCCACACACATCCCTTACCTGATTAAATTTTCGCCATTGGACAATCTCAGCAAGAGCAAGACAGGAAGCCTCCCGTGTACGCATGTGCTCAGAATCACATTCTTTTAACAAATCATCCATGATTAGGTCAAAATATTCATCAATAGTTCTCTTTGGTTCCTTTACCAGGGCGTGCCAGATATGTGCCATTGTATCCTGTATCACATCCAAGAAGAGCATCAAGAAAAGAGGACGAAATGCCAAATGGAAAACCCATCGGAAAAAAAAGAAAAAAAAAGTATCTTGTCAAGGTATCGCAAGGCAATGAAGAATAAAATCGTCTTTAGACGCAAGAATTCATCAAAAAGATGTCATTTGGACAGATTTACTAAAACACGGGAATTCGGGGTCTCCACCTGAACATTTTTGTCAGGATAATGCTGATATCGCACGAGTCTGGGTATTAACTCACTTAGCCGTGGCTGAAGAGCATCCTCAGCTTGCTTGGCTAATCTAGTGAAGCCAGAAGCAGCACCCCTTTTCGATTTTAGAGAAGCATGGTAATTTGTAAGATCCATAAACTTGTATATCAGACCTGGTTGCCCCATCTCATTCGCCATATTGCACAGTTCCTTATAAGTGCTAAGTTTTCCACCACTTAGACTTTTCCTAATAGCCTCCTCTTGGAGAACTTCAGAATCTTCGACAGGCTGTCCAAGAAAATTTCATCCTCACATTTGTCACCAGAGGAAGGCACAGAAACTTAAATAGCCAAGTCAATATTTTCAAGTACTAAATGCTCCATCATCCACCAGTTCCTCATTATTTGGATTCTGGTGTCTAGACATAATTTAGAACCTTCCTGGTTCTTAGTAGAGTCTTTAATCAAATTTTTAACTAAGATAATTCAAACTACAATACAACAAACCTTGGTGGCTCTCTTTCTCTTCGTAGATCCAGTTACTAGAGTATTGACAAGTGCATTCACCAAGGTTTTCTTCATAGATTCATCTCCAAGCTCATATACAATGCTCATGCCTTGGGAAGCAATCTCCTGAGTAAGTTCATTTTGTTCGCAAAGTAGGTGTAAGAATGCGTCCTGCATCACCAAAAAGAAAAAAAAAAAACTGAATTATAGCGACAAAGTAGAATGGTATTCTTCTGAGCAGATAAATTATCTAATTTCCTTTTCCAATCCACCAATATTCATCTCTTTTCTCAGCTGTTTGTCGCTTCTAAATTGACCCAAAATGATTGCATAGATTCATCTTGACATGAAAAGAGTCTAAAGTCTTTTCTTCAACGAGAAAAAGACCTTATCTCAGCTCGTTTGCACAACTAAATTGACCCGTATCTTCTGACTAACATTAAAACAATAAACAAGTAACCCATAAATACAGCATTCTGTGCCTCTTCATGTTATTGGAAGTGAACACGATATCCTATTCACGAATTCTATAGTACAAGAAAAACTCAGCGCATCTATCTGTCTAGAAAAAAAGCTGGACATTCCAACTTCCCTCATACTCTAGCACGTCGATGCAATTTAACTTCAATTCAGCAAGTATGATGAACTGGGAGCTCAAGGCCCTTGTAAGTATAAAAGACATCCATTGTAACACCAACCACAAAGTCTATTCATCCTCTTCATTTGTTAGTATATTGAATTTATCTTTGCCTGTTCAATTTTTACTTATAAGCCTGGCCACTAGTATTATAAGAGTCACCTATGGAATTAAAACAACCAAGTTAATGTACTTCTTAAGGGGAATGCAGTAGAGATTAGTCACAAGAACTTCAATCCCCAGTAAACCACAAATCCTCCGCAAAAAACCAGCATCTTTCTAACAAAATGATTGCAAGAGTAGAAATAAGCTAGAGTCAAAAGGGCTTAGTGCCACATGGAAAGAGTTCTTCCAGAGCCTATAGAGTTCATAGTCAACAAGCTCATAAGATAATTGGCCAATAATAAGGAATAATAACAAGCTCAGAAGTAGAAAAATTTGACTTATCCATCGACAATAACCTGAATGTCTCGCAGCTTTTGCCGGATATTTGCATGATGACCACAATACATGGTCAATGACAACAGCCAGACAGTTCCAGCCAAGCGTTCTTCCTTTCTATGACTGTGTGGAAGATCATCAATGAGCTTTCTAGTAATTGCATTTCTAACGCTAGCACGAGAACCTTCAGTGTCTTCAATCATTCCATTAGAGTTATATCCAGACAAAGATGTGCTCATGTTTTCCATAAGACAGCTTGAAGACATAGAGAGTGAAGTATAATTAATCTTGAGAATTGTGTCGGCAGTCACAGCGATGGTTCCCCACAAGAGAGACAAAGCCTCCCCAGCAGCAAAAAGGACATCCTCAACCTGTACAACTCAAGGATTTAGAGATAAGAAAACTTTCAGGTGCTATATGATAATAAGACCAAACAGGCATCATATACTAAGACAACCACACGTAGAAAGAGCAACAAGAATCAGTGTCCCCACCTTTGAACGACAAAGGCTGAAAACCAAATCAACCGCGATGTTGAGACGTGAAGATGATGTTTCTTTCAGACAGACATGTCCAAGCGATACAGCAATTTTCTGAATTGCTTTAGCGTCATCACCAGAAAGTAGCTTCCTCAGTTTTTCTTGTAGAACCATGAATATGTCGGCTGCAACTTGAATGAAGTCTACCATAATTAATAATCCATTTAACTGGTTCCAACATTTCCAGGAAGAAAAAAGTTACCTGAGGTGGACTCATCAGCAATTGAAGGTAACGGGACACGCAACCCAATATGTCCTAATGCTTGCATGGCAATAGATGCCAATGTTGCATTCTCAGAGTTCACAACATCAACCAGGCATTTGAGTACACTCTGGAGCAGTACTTCTTGTATCTAAAAGGTGAATGTCAATTACAGCATGATTTATGTAAATGCAAAAAAATTCAGCTCAACTTAACGATGTCCACCACAGCTATTCAGAAAAGAAAAAGGCAAACTTATACATTTATGTCATTATGTCACAACTTGCGTTGACCTCAACATACTTAAATTAAAATCCAACTCCTGACACAGATATTAGAGTCCAATTTTACACTAGTAATGAGAAAAAGAGGTCGCAAGCAAAGGAAGATGTAGATTTGGAATGTTTCAACTGGAAATCACGGTACTTGAACGATAAGAGGTGTAGAGATTCATAACTAACAATAAGCAAAAGGTAGTCATGCGTATTATCCTCAAGCATCTTTCTTTGAAGAAATCATAAATTTATTAATCATGGATTAAAATGGAAGTTAGAATAAATAGCACAGGATAGGACTGATAGCACATCTCAAATGTAGCAACAAGGAAAAGATATAAAGACAAAGTAATCTCAATGAAGATCACGTCAAAAGTATAAAGCCTTGGTAAATCATTGTGATTATGAAAGTAAAATTCTTTTTTTCCCAGAGATCATGAAAGTAAGTTGAATGGATCATATAGCACCTGGTATCAAATGAAGATATTTGTCAATCAGTGAACAAATCGAAAAAGCATGAAAATCCTTTTGGTTTCATCTGCTAAAGTTATCTTTTGTCACTGAGAAAAGTAATATAGAAGAAGTCATTTACCAAATCCATAATCAATTAGATTCAAACTTTCAATAGATTGCTCATTATTATTGTTGACGTGTCAACATGGAATTTTCCTCTTTGGATCATAACCAACATAAGAGATTACCAACCTAGCGCCTAGGACAGCAACTGTTACCCAGAGAGTAAAAACCATCAGAATGTTGCCACTTAGTCTGATGTATAATGACCAGAACAAATGAGGCATGGAGCAAACGTAAAAGAGAAGTTAGTCCATAAATGTATCAACACCATGCTACAGTGCAATCAGAAGGAAGATACTGATAAGATAATTGACCATACAATATCGCCAGCATATTCCTGTCAAGAGTTACATGCTTTTATGCTTTATTTTGGAAGGAGGAGAGGGGAAGAAAAATGAGGGATGGATGTCGAAGATGGGGTAACAGTTAAACTTTTGTGAGGAGAAAAGAAGGGAACAAGTTTTCTCCCTTTTTTCACCCTCCATGTTCCCAAACAATGCATTCAGTTAACAATGTCGCCACAGGACAACAAGAGAGAGAACAAACAGAAGTACGGGAAAAAAAAATATCTTACGAGTTGCCTGAGAAAAACAACAAACTGTGACTTACAGGAGGTGTCCTATAAATACAATCTGCCATGAGATATCCTATAGCAAATACTGCTCCGTAGTGATATTCAAAGCTGAAGAACACATTGAAATCCCCAAATCAGGAGAACTCTTGACTTCAGAGTGTTTAAAAAAAATGAAGGGTCAATCTTCCAAGAAAATTCGCCAAACCTTAATTTGCGTGAATCGCTAATTGAAGAAACTAGCTCACGTATCAAAGCTGAAGCAGCCAGGGTCGGAAGACCAGAGGAAGCCATTCCAAGTAAGCGTGCTGCAGTTTCACGAGTATCAATGTCCAGGTGACTCAGTAATTGCTTTAGCCATGGCACTTTGTTAGCATAATGAGGAACGATCACCTGTAATGATCAACATTTAGTAGGAAAAGTTAATGCTAGTCCCATGGGGAAAATGAATAAAAGAAGCGGCAAATCCAGTGGCTTCTTTTTGCCATACTTGGGGAGTGTGAGATCCAATTTTCACCAGCGCCTTGGAGGCACAAGCGTGCAACTTAACTGAGCCTTGAATTACCATAGCATGATCTAGCAGTAAACACATGGTTTTCACCGAAGACGAAAATTCAGAGGGTCCTCCATCAGTTTCAGCAAGCAGCTTTTCTGACTCAAAACACTCCAACAGAAACTCAATCATTGCAGCGTAAGTCTCTGAAGGAAAAAGGAGTTCTTGTTCCCTTGTTTCAATTGATTCTAACACTTCTGGTCGCTGCTTGAGGATGTAAGTTAACATGTCTCCAAGTTTTGGGTACTTCAGACTGATATCATGACAGGTAGGTTGCCCATTATTGTTACCAGGGAACAGGCCTTTCCGTGCCATTTCTCTTCAAAGAAATTTTAGAAGAAAAAAGCAGAACAAACAATAACTTTACATTAGTTTTGGAGACAATTACCACTATGCATACGTAATGACGACAAAGACCAATATACAAAGCTAGCCAGAGAGAGTCCTATTTATTGGAAGAACTTTAGTGACATCATGAAACATATGAAGAAAACAAACAACCAATATCATGCAGCACTGAAAGAGCATAAGCATGAAGAAACTTAAAACATCAACACTAGATCATCAACATCCACTAATTACACTATAAATCTTACAGAGAAAACCTACAGGCGCCAATAAAATGCATGTACTTGTTTGTACAAACTTGCAACAAATAAAGAAATGTCTAACACTCTACACTAAGCCATACCTCCTCCCTCTTATATATACAAATACTTCCCAAGAATGCCCAGCTAATTGACCGAAAAGCATTTTAGAATCTTTTATCATAAATACTCTTTAAGAGAATATGTCATCTACCTTATATCCAACTTAGTATCTGCAGCCCCAAGCATACATAGATATCGACTTGGGCAGTGTTGCAAATCAAACAATGTAGTTGCCCAACTCACAGCACAAAAACGTACTTCCCTTTGTTCCTGATTAAAAGAAGGTACTCAATTTCCATATAAATTTTGTACTCCTCCTGCTATGCATATTTACTCAAACAGTACAAAACCTGTTTCAAATTTTCCAACAGTAGTATCTCCAAATCCTTTAGCACAGTAATGGATGCATCCTGAGGAATGGAGCAAAAACAGTATCAGTGATCTCCCCATAAAGGGAGACGTATCAAAAGAAATGAAAGGAAATAGGATGTCCATTAGGACAAAAAGTTCTCAAAACCAGAAAGGAGGAATCTCTTCCTTCAAAAACACATCTTTAAGTTCTTTTCTTTTAGAATCTGAATACCCAAGAGCGCATGACAACAGATTGATCCATGCCATTAGAGGGGATACTTTTCTCACCAATTGATTGAAGTCACTCTTAACCATATGCTGGAGGAGAAAACTAGGAGATAGACTCACCAAATCCAAAACCAAATCAATATGCCACACTCAAAGAAAGATAATTGCAAGTAGAGATATTACAGGAAATTAAACGACAATTAATGCTTCCACCACCACCACACATCACCACTATCAACAGACATTATAAGCAATTCCTCTTCCGCCACTACCATTTTGGCTACTACTGTATAAGCCTTATTCCAATAAGTGGCTTGGCCGTATGAATTGTTTCATGCCACTGTTTTCGATTCTGTATCATCCGTTGCAAGCTCCAAAGTGCTACATATCTCTCTTTTTCACCTCCTTCAATCTATTATTTCACATCACATAAATATACCTAAAAAAGTTGTTATTAAAATCACAGTCGGTGTAGACTCCAACATAAGATCTAAAGCCGGTAATTTTTATTAGGTTGCACTAAATGCCCTATTGAAAAGCACAAAAGTAACACAATGTGGAGACAAGTCAATGGTCATTCCAATTTATTTTATAATACCATTGACTTTTAAATTTGTAACACCATGGAAACCGGGCTCTTCCTAACGTTTGAGGTAATGATATCAGTCTTCTCGTCATACATATCAAAAGCCAAACATGAAAAGTGTCAACAATCTGTCTTCATATTCAAATGACCTTGATTATAAGTGCTTTAGCTTAGACCTATCAGTAATGAGATGTAGGACCAGCTATAATCGTCTCGAAAAATTCGATCTTGAAGCACTACCACAAAATGATTTTATAGTTGGTGAAGAAATTCAAACTATTTACACCTAAAGCGGAACAAATGAAGCCCACCAATTGCCAAAGTGACCGGCCAAGCATTTGTCATGTGCTACCAGAAAGGTGTCTTCATCAATTATTATTTCATGCAACAGATCGAGAATCAATATTCATACTGTCACCCATATGGAGAGAGTATAGCTACCTTGTATGCAGCAGCAAGGGAGACAGTTGCTTCTTGAATCGTAGAACGGAGAGATGGTGCCTCCAACTTCAATGCATCAAAAAGCCGAATAGCCATCTCGACTTCATCCCTACGAGCAGGCCAAATAGGGGATAATCCAATTGTCAAAAAAGTCTGAATTTTTTTTTTTTTTTTTGGGTAGGGGGGGGGGGGGGGTGGTGTGGAAGAGAATCTCGTCCGGTACCTGAACAGCTGAGGCATTCGCTTCGCTAGCAACCCAATAGCTTTAAAAGCAGATGCTTTTGTGTCCTCGGCATTAGTATCTACATGAGCAAAACAAATAGGTATTCATGGACTAAATACTTGCAGGTTCTTAATCTTAAAAGGTGACTCAAAGAACTACAATCAAGGGAACTCTGTTGCATGCTAAGCTCACCCGATTCAGAACTTGAATAATCATCAAGTGTCTTCAGAATTTTACTCAAGATTGCACGGCCCACCAGATTCAACTGATCAAGCTTTGCCTGAGAAAGATATAATTTCATCGGCAAAAGTCATTGGTCCACTAAAAATAATTTTTTTCCAACAGTAGAATGACAAGATAAACTGCCAATATCATAGTGCAAGTTTCTATTCATTTTATTTCTAAGTTTAATTATAACGCGTATTAAGTTGTGTCTTAGACCATAAAGGGAGTTGTCTATAGTTTAATACTTCTCAAGAAAATAATTAGCACTGAGAAAAATGGCTAAAATGACATCACTACATATACCTTCAGATAGTTTCTTAATGATAGGAACAAACTCTATTGATATGTGCATTCAGATATTTCACAGGTGAAATTCGCAAAAAACTAGAAGGGCCCTGTAAACACATTACTGTTCTTATTTGGGTTTCCATACTAAGAAGTTGAAAATAGCTCTGCTAGATCGATGAACGGTGAGCAAGGACTTAAAAGATTGGAATAGAGAAATGCATGTTAAATGCAACTATAATGATGTTCAATTATCAAAAACTAAATTTAAGAAGTTGATTCTAGATGCTTGGACTTATTTAACATTTCATTAGGCAACATTATTTCCCTTTTTCTCTTTTCTTAGAGCCTTCGAGGGTGTGTTAAGTTTGGAAGAGGCCGTCTTTAATTGAGGCAGAAGACCAATTTAACTCTATAGCAATTAAATAGAATGCTTTAGCAATATCCCGCACTCTATGGTGAGTGGCACGACAATTAGGCAATTTTACAATGACGTACCTAGATATTTCTTTCCAACTTCAAAGTAGGTTAACTATAAATTGAAATTAATGTATAGCCCCTTACATGCTCGAATACCCAAAAGACGAAATGCATTCCCAACTGCTTCAATCTTTTGGTGGTACCCCGTCCTATAACATCATGATTTCAGATGTATCAGCATGAAAAATAATTATTACTTATGCAGAAAAAATTACCATGAAAAGGGAAGGGCTAAATGGTATATGTACACCATATAATATAATTCTAAACATGAGCATCCATATCTAACTATGCCAAAGATCGCGAATTGTTAAACAGGAAGAAAAAAATGGTAGAATCACTTAAGAATAAGACAGTGCATATAATCCATAGAAGAGGACAACCTAAATCGGCAACCGTCGGGAGACTATGGTTTTACCTTAGCTACTAATTATTTTGCAGTAGGAACCGTGAAATACCGGATCATCCTTTTACAGAACAAGTTGTGCTCATCAATTAAATCACATACAGCCACAAAGATAACCATAACCTCAGGGTATAACGGGACAGATACTTCACACCTATAACGAGGTGGCAAAAGTCAACATATAAATTCACGAATCTACTACAGCTTGTGGCTTTGAACATCATCATGCATCAGTCAAAGGCACAAAATATTCAACGAGGGCCCTACCACAGAAAACTGGCCAGATCCCAGACTAGGACGCATATTTTGGCACAACAGGAACCTGAAAAGAGTTTCTTAATGGACAGCCAAGACATCCCCCAACTGCACCCCACCGAAGTATTCTCATCAAACACGCATTCATTTTGTGCATGTGTGCGTACTTGATCACGATGCATATCACCCCATAGACCATGATCAGCCTTAATTCTCGCCCATATGCTGAAATGACATTTCCAATAACACAAATGCTAGCGCACTCCTTTCCATCTTGCTCTTACATTGTGGGTAACATTTTCATGCATCCTTCTGTTACATTATAAAATAGAACCAGATATACGATAATACCAATAGCACGCACTTTCCTCTCTCCCTTCTCACCACAACTACATATAAATCTCACTACAACTTGCATTTCACACACAATCTTATATTGCTTCATCTTACTTTGCTACTTCTCAGACGAGTAGTTAGTCTCATGAGTCTCCAAATATGGCTTATTTGCTAAATTATCATAAGGGAAAATTCTAGTCCATTTTGTAAGATATACTGAAGGAGGAGGGTCTTGAAAAAGCCCGAGTACCGTATATGCACTCAAATATGCACTGCAAAGTTGATGGGAAACTGTTTGCTGCAGTAATTGACTGAGAAAAGACAGACATCAATCTTGCTTTTAAGGCTGAATTGGCAGGAGCGATTATAGAATCTGGTGCAACAGTATCAGCTCCCCTAGAACCTGCGCAACATGCGAATAATACAGCATTAAGGAGATAGGAGGCATAATGGAAAAACGAAAATGACTGATGTTTACTTCTTAATAGCACCAATAAATTTAACCTGATCTCCTTCATGAGTGTTGTGGAAATAGTGGGACCACCTCATCCCTATCTAACATCTAAATGTTCTAAAACTCCCTCTCACACGTGAATTGGGATTAGATTAAAAGACCATAGTGCAGAGATTGACCAAGAACTCAAATGTAGATAAGGGGCCACAGAGAATTAACAAAGGACTTCTCACTCTCATTTCTTTTAGGCATTGTGAGTATAGTGCCAACTTATAAAAAGCTTAGCAATTGGATGAAAGTGCAATCGTGGTATATAAACTTTGCAAACTCTCTGTAATTTTGTATTGGTGTGGTACCTCTGGGTTACCGTTCTCATAAACTTTTCTGATTATTCTTTAACAAAGGAGTATTGATAAGGGCCATGCAAATTTCGCTTAAATAATTATTTACTTACGAAATGGTTCTTGAGATCGGAATTTCAAAATACTAGCATCATTTTGTCTTTAATGACTGCACAAATTCATTGACCGTAAAAGTTTCATACCTCCCTCATGAACTTTTATATATTTTCTTTAGAAAAAAAAAAAAAGTGCCAGAAATAAGGGTAATGTCCATTTCCCTTGAATAATAAAGTGCTCTGAAGATGCTAGCATCATTGTACCTTTACCAGCATCATTTAATGTCCATGACAGCACGATCTGATTGGCCAAAAAAATTTTATGGGACTATCTCAAATGGTTCTTCAAATGACAATCTTTTTTTTTCCTGGTTATAGTTTCAGAAAAGTTGATATGCCTCACATGGTGTTGCTGTTATAACAGCACCATCTAAATGAATGTTTTTCTTGAATGACAGTCTTAATTCCAGCAACTTGCCACCAAAAAAAAAAAAAAAAGTCTCCAGAAGTTGCTGAAAGAGATATTTAGCATAATAAAAGGCTCATATTAGTAAACCGAAACTTATCCTGCCACTAAGAACATGAGAACGAAAATTTGGCATGCAATTCCTACAACATTGAAATATTAGTCTCCTTTGTATAATTTTCTTTGAAGTGGCAGGCAGTACACTCAGTAATTATATGATCTGGATCCTTCAGAGATTGGCAAGCTTGAAAAAGAGGATTCTATCAACAACTTTGTGAGGGAGAAAAAGAAGAATTATAGCCCCATGAACCTCAAAATGCTACAAGAAAAATAACTCAAATCTCGAGAAACTTTTTCCTTCGAAGAAACGATGAGGCAATCTCACTCATAGATGGAGAAACTGACTTTACAATTAAATATTATAGACTACTGGCCTGGCAGTTATAATCTTTAATGAAAGATGTCACATACAATCATCATTTTATTTCGCCCACATCATATCACATGCTCTATATACATGAGATGCATCATAGAAATAAGGTAAAAAGCCATCGATATCCATGAAGGCAACAAAAATCATTAGTTAGAGTGATTGTTCTCCTCCGTCTTCCCTTTTTATAAAAACTTCTCCAAACAGACATGTAAGAGAATGAATTCATCTATGCCAAGCAAAAAACCTATAGGATTAATTTTCACTAAAAGACTCATTTTGGTCCATACCATTGAATAGTAGAAATAGTCTCTTTATAAGCAGCAGATCATCAAAATTTGCATCAGAAGCCTTCTTCTTTAAAAGCACATCGCCTCTCACTGCAACAGCTTCTTGACTGGTACAAATCCAAAATCAATCAACAATGAGATTCTATACGTGCACATCCATCCATAGGACAGGCAAGAAAGCAAATATCATACTACAAAGCCAAGATACCTGTCAACAGAAGCAGCGAGATAGAGCGGATAAACAACTTCGGGGGCAAGTTCCATAGCTTCAATTACATTCAAAATGCCCAACTGCTCCGGAAAAAAAAAAGATTAATACAACAAAAAACTCCAAACTCATATACATGTGACAAATTTACAGTAAACTAATTTTTTGACCACAAAAAATCTCAAACTAGTACAATAGTGATTATTTACCCCAAATAAATTTTTTGATCACAAAAAACCCCAAATTGATAAGTTTGTAATGAATTTACCATTTATTAGTTTCTATTAAATTGGATTAATATCATGGAAAACTACAAACTAGTATATTGTAACAAACGGAGGATAATACCCCAAATTAGTACACCCATCAACTGCCATCAACATCCAACTCAGTAATTTGATGATAAAATTTAATAAAGGATAAATTTATCATAAGCGTACCAGTTTGGAGTTTTTTTATGGTAAAAACATTAGTTTAAGGTAAATTTATTACCGCTATGCCAGTTTGAGGTTTTTCATTATATTAACAAAACAAAAAAAAGAGTTAGAATTGATTGAGAACCTTAGATTTTATTTTTATTTTTTTGGTCAAAAGAAATCCTAGATATTAGAAGAATAATATTGTAGTTGGTGGTGGCATAGGCAATGCTGAAAATCCACCCCCACATATATTTGCTTTATTGCTAAGATGACTCCACCTTTCTCATCAAAAGTGTATCATTCGTCAATTGCTGTTTCCCAGTAATACGGTCAGCTTGAGCAATTGAAAGTCCAGGGGAGCTTCCTCCACTGTAAAGAAAAAATAACTCCTCGATTAAAATTAAATTGGATTAGCATCTCATACACGGTAATGTAATGCTTGGTGAGGTGATATACAAACCCTTGAGAAGATGGTTGATACAAGATATTATGAAGGCAAAATTCAATGAAACCTTCCTTGTCCTGAGAAATATTTACAGCTTTATACATCGCAGCAACTTCTGTATTGACTCTATTTGATGAGTGGCATTCACCGATCACCTGAAAACATTCAACCATGTAGAAGTACAGAATCAAGAAACTTCTTATTGACATTAAGCAGTACATTGAACACATCTTACTGAACATAAGGAAAACAACGAAAGAAAGAGAGGATGAAAATACATCACTAGGATCAGCAAGACAACAGGTCAGAATGAACCTAGGATTGGTTTTGCACGACCATTTACAAGTAAAAGACCCAGCCTTAAAGCTTGGAGGCAATTGCCAAACGTGGAGTTGGTCCTCTCCAAATTATCATCGGCCAAGCAAAAGATTCTCAATCAACGTGATATGGTACAGACGCTTTATTATTATTTATATCTTTCATCCAAGAAAGTAAATAATGCATGTAGTGGTAAAGATGTCATAGTATGGCTCATTTACAAAGATGTTTTCAACACGTTCTTCTTGCCAATAGACATCAAGACATAGAATGTGGAAGAAACAATAACATTAATCGATGTAAGAACACTCAAAACTAGAAGTAGCACCAATTAATGTGCTCGAATAGTCTATAGAACTTTCCATGCTAGAGGAATAAAGAATCTTCAAACGAACCTTTGCAGCAATTCTTAGAACCCTCTCTTGATGCTGATGAGGAAGCTCTGAAACTTTGGCTGCAAGTATAGGTGCCATCATTTCTTTCTCCTGAAAAAAAAAAAAACAATTGTATCAAGATTCACACAAAAGATATTCTAGACAGGCAAGTTCAAGATAACAGCCTTTCATTTCCCAAAGAGACTTCAGATACTATAGAACAATGACAAACCTTCACATCAGTGCGTTCAATAGCCATCTCAATATACACAATGCAGAAGTTTTTGACAATCGATACAGCGTTAGCTTCTGTGTATATTCTCCATAAATCTGACAAAGGCAGACCAATTCCAGGTTGATGTTTCACTCTTTTATTAACATGGCTCAGGATTTCAACAACCTGTACCAAAAGATGAATCAATCTGGTCATCTCAAATGAAATGATCTAACAAGTATATATGTATGAAGTAACGAAAAACGAATTCAGTTCAGCATGCAGACACTTGGGTAAATCAAAAACAGTTAGAAGACACTGGAAGAGACATGACAAATGAGGAATGAGGCCAACATGGATTCATAAGGTGACAAGAGTATCTTTCCATCAATACAATGTTGCATTTTGACAAGTAAATTTGATGAAGTACCTACCGTTCATATTGTTGGGAATTCTTCAATATGTGAACTCTAAAAAGGACCAAGAGAATAACAACCACCGTAACAGAAATCAAAGATGGTGGTAAAAGGAAGAAAAACAAAAATTCTACAGCATTATCTATCATTGAATCTTGTATTCTATATTATAAGGAGTCTTTGAAACAGGAGGATTAGAAGTCTTTCCGTCGAAGTCTGATATCACTTCAGAGTAGCGTAATGTACGAGTCTTCAGAAACAGAAAACTGTAAAAGTCCTGAATTTCATGAATTCAGCCTTGTCCTACACAGTTTCCGCAAAGCACGAATGGCAACCATTCACAAGGGATTAATTCTAACTAGTATTGAACCCAGTGGAATTGACTTAGTAGTTTGAGGAATGAACACATTTGTGGTTTAGGTGCATACATTCAATTCTTGACACGAATTTGCAACTAGCCTCATTTGTCAGCATCACCCTAGCTATTGCTGGTGTCATATATGGTTTATGAGGTTAGCGGAGTATTTCATAGCACAATCACTTATCTAAGATAGGTTAGATACATCCGACCAAAAAAAAAAAAAAAGATGGTTAAATACTATATTCATATTAGACGGCTGCTTAGCCTAATAGAATACAAGTTAGAGAATGACTCAAGACAAACAACATTCCCAATTAAAACCCCCTCTTTCTATTCATTTATTCTTTCTTCTTGATTAGTTGGATAGGTTCTTATACATAAAGCAAAGGTAACCAAAAGTCTTACCACACGAAGTAGTTACAAACAGCAGAGATGCTCAGAAGATTTAAATCTGTAGAACTTAATGACAGAAAAGATGCCATACAAAGCATTACACGAGCAGCTACAGCCCAACGCACCCACTCAAAAGGAGAGAAGAAGAAATACACCCATATTCTAAAGTTTGGTAAATTAATCCCAATGGTGCATGGGAAGAACTGCAATGTCCATGACAATACTTTTCATTTGCAATGAGCACCCCCGCCCCCAAAAAAAGGGGGGAAAAAGCATGGTGATACTAGTAATGTCACCCATGAAGTGTCAAAATTCCCAAAAAAAAAAAATGGCCTTTAGGCCATGTGGCCCAGGCACGACTCATGGGCCGCCAAGCCCATGATGAGACATAGAAATGGTTTAGAAGCGCATAACAGGGACTATGGAGGTGGTCGCAATGGCTCTTATGGTGGCAATGGTGGTGATGGGGGCTCAAGGGCTGTCGAGTGACAAGGAAGTGACTTCCAAGAAATACTGATGATGTTAGTGGTAGCATTGGATCTCGAACGAGAGGTTGAGGTGGCAAAATCATTAGTGCTCAAGCAGGTGGTCACGTTGGAGTTTGTGATCGGGAGGTGTGGCGAATTTTAGGTCGTGGCAGCGACAAGAGGAATGGACAAACATATTACCGCAAACCTGGAGAATATTAACAGTAACAGAGGGATATAAAGACCAATTCATGAAAATGAATTATAAAATAATATGTCAAACTGTGAGATGGTATTTGCCCGAGTGAATTATATTCAAGCACCCAACAAAAATCTACCACATCACTTTTTGACTTAATAATTTTGTAAATTGGTCTTTCTTTATTCAGCATTATTCCTTTTAGAGTCATGTGCTAATAATATCTACGGTCATTCAACCAAATTTATTGCTTAAATTCAAAATCGCCATTCACAGATTTCCACTTTCACTTATCCTAATTACTTTTTCTTCATAAATAATAATAAAATTTTATAAAAGACAAACGATTTACCACATTAGGTATATTTAGGATCAAATAGAACTAATAAACACTAGGGATAAGTGTATTGCAGGTTATCAAATTTCAAAAAATGCAATTAAGTTATAAGACTTATTACGAAAGTACAATTTAGACTTAAAACTTTAAAAAAATGTAATCAAATCCTAAAGTTTGTCAAGTTGGCTCAATCAAAACGGAACAAGTCCTAAAATTTGTCAAATTGATTCGATCAAGTAGAAATCAAGTCCTAAAACTTGTTAAATTGGTTTAATCAAGTTTTTCCGTTAATTGCATTTTTTGAAAATTTTAGAACTCGATTACATTTTTATAATAAACTTTAAGACTTTCAGTGCACTTATCTCTAAAGACTACAAGGAACCTAATCAGACGAAAGAGTAGAGCAACAACTTCAAAAGTACTCTAACAGAGCAATTACAGACGAAACTTGCGACTCTCTAATCCATTGAAAACCCTTTTTGTTGCGAAGCGCACCAGGAATTTGGGAGAAGCCTTCATCGACACGTTCAACTGTAAAATGTTTTCTGTGCCAAAGCTAAACGCCATAGAGCCACTCCATTCCTAGGCCTCACAAAACAATATCGGCCACTTTCGGTATCCAAGGACGAGCTCTTGGCAGTTCCAATACCCCCGCAAGCACGCACGCACGCACGGAGAAGTTTGCAAGAACCGCGAATTGGGCAAATAAAAAGACCAAAAAAAAAAAAGAAAAAAAAAAACAGGATGACAGAATCCCCAGGCACCGAAGTGGAGCTAACATCAACCAGACCGACTGAATGAAGTTCGAACGAGCGTGAAATCACAGTCGCACTGGGGATGCATACTTTGTTTCGGACGGTGGAGGAAGGGGATGAGAGAGAGGAGATGGCGAGTGGGAGGAGCTTGGAGAGCAGGGCCTGGAGCTTGGAGTCGTCGCAGAGCGCCAAGCGAGTCAACATACGGTCCAGCATCTCCTCCAACTCTGCGTCCGACCTCGCCGTCGTCGCCGATGACGGCGATGATTCCTCCATCTGCGAATCGATCGAGGCCTGCAGTCCCAAGGGTGAGCTAACGAAGGTTGGGCAGTCGGTGTGTGAGGAAGCCTTTGAGGGGATAGAAAATGATCGACGTGATTCTGGTTTTGGAGACTAGCTTCAGCTTCAGCTTGGCGCGCGTTTATCTAGCCCATTGGACTGACGTGGCATGTAATTTTTTTTTTTTTGGTCTTATTTTATTCTAATTCTCAACTTTTACCTTGCCTCTTTCTACTTTTATCATGTCTCTTTACAATAACCTGCACATGACCTTCGAGGAAAATATTCAGAAGCCTGCTAAGGAATCTCGCTTTCCAACCGACCTTTTGACTTTTTGATCAAAAGAAAACTCATCCCTTCCTTTCAGTTCAGGAACTTTCCTTCCGTTTTCGCTTAGAAACCTCATAATGCAAAGGTGCTTCGAGAGTTTGTGTTTTTATTTGTTCAAAGGAAGCAGGGGAGGGTTCGCATTTTTGGTATTTTTGTTTTAAATTGTTTTCTGCTTTCATTTTCGTTTTTGTCGATCGTATTCCGCTTCCATTTTTGTTTTTGGTTTTGGTTTTATTTTTTAATTTTTGTTTTTGGTTTTATGCAAGTGATATGAAAGTTTCCATCATTCCGGGAAAACAATAGCATACTTTCGTTCTTGTCGCGAGATTTGAAGCCACTGTTGGCTTACATGCCAAATGGACCCCTAACTCGAGGTCGGGGTGGTCTGACTTGACCTCACCGCCCGAATCATGATGGTTTGTGAAATTTTTGTTTTGATAAAAAAAAAAAAAGAGTATAAGGGGATTATCATTCTAAAAAAATATTTGATTTGAATCTTAGTCAAGTAGTCCAATTGCAAATGTGTATCAATAAAAAAATAAAAACCATTAATGTGAGTCTATCATTATAACCTAACTGACATGTTAGAAATCTCGAAATCTTTTCACAAATGGTAATAATACCTAAGATGTTAATCGGTTGAAGGTTTGCTCATAACATAACTTGAACTTGTGAACTCATGAAAATCACATTGATCCATTTATCATGGACTCACCACTCGTTGGGGTGGTTGCGATCTTTTCATGTTCAATTTTTTTTTTTTTTAAGTGAATGAGTAATGTTTGAGCCCAATAAAAAAAAATTGAGGGATGTATAAATCTGTTTTGTGCTTATAAATTTGACTTGAGGCAGATGAGGGATTGGTTCATCTATATTGCCTATAAAAGAACAGATCTGGAGATGGGTTTTCGTGGAATTGATCATTTTACTCTTCAAAATAATTTCTCTAAATTTAATTTCGATAACTTTGTTTTGTATACAATTCGTTAGAGACGACAAACATGGGGCCCACCATGCACTGGAGTTCTTATTTTAGTGAGCTAAATCCAAAATAAAATAATATAGAAATTTCACACTCTTTGTGTTCTTAAAAACGTAGTGTGACTTTTATTGTCTAAGATCACAAATTATCTTTACTTCGCATTAGCCGATGAAAAAGCTCTTACACGTATATTCAATGTCGTTGATATTATTGCTCACATGTTCAATAAGAAAAATTATGGGAAGATAATGATGGAGTTGAGAAGTGTGATAGAGGAAAATAGTACTAAAACAGAGAAGCTTTTTAATGCTAATAGTATACATGTAACTTTAATGTTAAACTAATATTAGTAATTAAAGAGATTGTCTAGTATGATATTGTGTAGAACAACATAATTATTCAGAGAGCATCCAAGAGTTGATATGTAATACAAAGTCACCTTCTTGATCTCTCTCTCAACCCAAGAGAAGTGAGTCTCATAATTCACAGTCAAGCTCAACTCATCAGTCATTCAAGTTTAGTTACATTCTTGCACATTTAAATAACTTAAGTTATTAGATCGATTTGAGTTTGAATTCAAAAATAATTTACTCAAAAAGCTTGCGACCATAGTGAAGTAATTGCAATTTTATATAACTAAAAAATATAACTAAGAGATATATTTCTGAACAACACCAAAAGAAGCACAAATCGAAGCGCAAATAGGAAGGATGAAAGTAAAATTAAAACCACATGAGACACAAGATATACATAAAAATCAAAAATGGGAAAACATGGGAGGAGAGAGAGGGGGAGAGAGAGAGAGAGAGAGAGAGAGAGAGAGAGAGAAAAGGGAGTTTCACTAACTTCGACAACAAATACAAGAGTAAAATTCAAAAAGTCAAAAATAGGAATAACAAAGAAAGGGGAGAATTTGGAGCCTAGAGTTAGATATGTTATACAACATATCCCTTTTATTGTATCTCTTAAGCCCTAAAATAAATGTGCATGGTCCACAAAGCCTTTGTTGCCAATTTGAAAGTCAAAACTTAAGAAATCTCCACCTTCATATCTTTAGAAGAGTGTTAGCCAAACGCTACAAGACCTCTTGCCCTCGCCACCAAGAATGACCATATAAGCCCACACCCCAAAAGGTGGAACCAACAATAGACACTCTTAAGTATAGGAAATAAGGGATGAAACATCTCCTACTCTGCCTAGGCAACTCAATAACACTAATCAATGCTTGGGCTTGGCCAAATGAACTGATTTGGGCAACATATCCGTCGGATTATCTCACCATAGGTACTTTTAGCTAAGAGTATGGTTATGATTTCTCCATCATAACCGTACTCTTAGCAGCCTTATCACATACATCAGGTGTTTATATGTTTTGCTCTCTCGTGATACATCGCATTCTTGGTCAAGGTTACCACAAGATGCTCCTTGCTCCAGATTTTGCAAGCAATTAGAATAAAAAAGTGCTTGGAGTGAAGTCTATTGTATGAAACATTGAAAACGTGTTATTTTATAAATTTTCATTGAAAATCCACTCAATTTTTTTGAAATTGCGGTCTGAATCATTTATCAAATGGTGATGGCTCAAAAATAAAATTATCGAATGCTGCCTAGAAGAAACATAAAAAGCTAAGTGATAATGGCAAGAAATAAAGCATTAAAGCAAAGAAAAATCCACATATTGTTAGCAATTCTGATTGAAATGACATCTCTTATGTGAAATGGTGAACCCATGTTATTTTACAAATTCTCATGGTAATTAACTCATCGGGGGCCTCAACCGGTAATTTACGACGAAACTGGTCCCCCAGGATCCACGGAAAACCTTGTCAAAAAAGCAAAGTGATAATGAAAAGAAATAAAGCAATACAGCAAAGAAAGAGAAGGTGGGTCATCCTAACGTGGAAAAGAATACCCGCCAAAGCTTAAGCGTTCCCCTTTGGTAGTCAAGTGTTCGTAGACTTGGGTCAATCATTGGTGCTATTCCTTCTTGAGCAAGCTGACTCATCATGGACTGTTGGCAGTCCAAGTCTTCGTAGACTTGGGTCAATGAGCTATTCCTTCTTGAGCAAGCTGGCTCATCATGGACTGTTGGTAGTCCAAGTCTTCCTAGACTGACTTGGGTTAATCATTGGTTTCGGTCTTCTTGCACCACGTTAAGACGAGGCACGGGGAGCTTAGATTTTATATTGTTGGCGTCCGCATCAAAATCACATCGATCAATTTCATGCAACTCTTAATGTAGTGTTTGTATTTCGACGCAACACGAGACTATATAAGCGAAACATTCCATTTCCATTTAGTTATATTAGATGGTATTGACTTTTTTTTATTGATTAATGATATGATTGGTTAGACTGTTTAAGAAAAAAGGTTTTTCTAGATAGATGATGTTTGTTTACAAGTATTTTTCTATTTCTAGATTGATTTCGTGGTAACTAAACATTTCATATTCCACCATAGAAAACCAAAAATCCCGCTAGATTTAGAGGTGTAAAAATGTTCCATTTCGGAATTCATAAGTTCTTAAGTCTTTTCAGGCATAAATCTTAATTCTATTTTTTTAGATTGAAGTTATTAAATCATGATGACTCAATGAGTTAAAAAAGATAGACTCTTAGGAAATGTCAAATTCTTTGAATTGAGACTGATGGAAGATCAAATTTTTTATCGACAGTTTTACCTTTAATTATACTTTGCTAAACTTTTGTTTTAGTAAGCGACACTTTGAAAGTCTCGTTATAGATTTTTTAAAATCAAAGTCCTTCCATTCAAATCAAAACTAAGCTTCATCCATTAGCTCAAAAGCTCAAGGAAGAAAAGAATAGAGATGCGATCAACCACCGGTGAGCTCAATCCTAGCAAGAGGCGGGTGAACTCTAGTTCACCGGCCAATGGAGAGGCCAATGAGCTGGGTGAGGTTCAAGCCTTGCCTAAGGTCAACAGAGGTCAGCGAGCCTTTGGCGACCTCTAGTGAGGCTTGAGACCTACATAGCTTGCCAGATCTAGTGAGGGCCAAGCTCGCTCAAGGATGTCAAGCCAGCTCAGGTCTTGCCAAATCTAGCAAGCTAAGCAAGGGTTGAGCCATGCCAAAGCCTGACTTTTGGCGACCTTGGGCGCAACTTGAGCCTAGCCTAGCTCCAAATCCTGAGCTCACATGACAACCTTGAGCGAGCTCAAGCAAGGCGAGGTAGAGCCTCATTGGCCTGTGGCGAGACTCGAGCTCACTTGTAGCTGATTGTCGACTGGCCAGTGACTAAGTGACGAAGAAAAAAAAAGGAAAGGAAAGAAAAGGAAAAAAGAAAATAAAAAATTGAGAATAATTAAAATTTTGAATTAAAAAAAAAAAGGAAAAGGTATCCGGTGAAAAAAGTGCTTGGTTCATAAGTGAAAGAAAGAGTAGGGAAAAGGTGGTTCTTGAGCATGCTGCTTCATCATGATGGATTGTTCGAAATCCAAGTCTTCGTGGACCTTGACTTGGGTCAATCATTGGTTTCGGTCTTCTTACACCGCCCTGGTGCTGTTCTGTCTGATTTTTTTTCTATCTGAGAGAGGTAGCTAATGCTAATACCACGTTAAGACGAGGCACATGAGCTTAAGTTTTAGATGGTTGGCATCCATATCAAAATCATATTGACTGACCTCATGCAATTTCTACTCTAGTGATTGTATTTTGATGCATCGCAAAATTATATGTATATGACACATTCCATTTCCATTTAGTTAAATTAGATGGTATCAACCTTTTTATTGATTGATGACATGATTTGTAAACTATATAAGATAAAAATTTTACTGGACATATCAATTTTGTGATAACTAAACATTCCATGTAATCTCGCTAGATTCAGAGGTGTAAAAATATTCCATTTAGGCATAAATCTGAGCATGACAAAAAAATAATAATTAAGATCAAAGTTATTAATCATGATGACTCGATGAATTAAAAAAGATTCTTGGAAAGTATCAAATTTGTTATTCAATAGCTTGACATTTGATTATATTTCACTAAACTTTTTTAAATTAGACTCCTTCTATTCGAATCGAAATTGAGTTTTCTCAACTAACCCAAAAGCTTGGGTAAAAAGAGAAAATAGGTGGGATCCCACTGCCTAACTCCTACTTTTTTTAAAGGAAAAGAAAACGGCTTTTCGTACATATGCCGGCCTTAACTATCAAGAACTTTGTTCCTTCACCACAAAAGAATTAAAAGGAAGATTTTTTTTTTTTGAATGACTTTTCGGGAGGTCATTGAACTTAGAAGCCAAATAATTAGGTGAATATGTAGAGAGTCATGGGCCAGTCTACAGGAAATTTTGTTAGTAAGGATGGTTCCTCGAAGCATCAATGCGGCATATTAAAGTCGACAATTATTTACGTTTCTTTACATGGAAAATCACTAGACCATGTGGTGCAAAAATTTTGGGATGAGAATCTACTTTTGCCCCCAAATAATTCATTCAAAGTAAAGTCAACAAAAGCAGACATTAAACTTCCAACCAACTTCGTTTCCCCATCCTAATTAAGGTGAACTACTGACCAAAAAAAAAAAAAATTAAGGTGAACTTTGATCAGTCCGGTTTAATGGGCTGACCAGGCCAAGGCCTGAATTGACTTCAAAGCATAAAGCCCAGTGGAATTATTAGGCTTGATCTTTGTTGAAGCACTCCCTTACAACAATAACAACAACAACAAAAGGAGGCGAAAGGATAAGAACTTCGAACAGCGCCAAGCTATTCCATGTTAAATTTTTAGAATTGGAAAACTTTTTGCCACACTTCTATTTATTTGAAATTCATCAATTTAGGTCATTATTTCACATTGACTTCAACATTAGAAATTGTCAAACCAAGTCCATTTGAATAGGAAACATTTTTTAAATTAATTAAGAATCGTTGTGTGTCCTCTTTAACTCCTGCGAATACAACTTAAGACCCTTGCTTTTCCTGAAAAAAACGAATTGGACATGCATTTACCTTTGTAAAGGATTTATTTTCTTTACGTTGCAATTTTGAGTAGGGTATTGCCGCAAAGGTGATGCTCTCAGTGCTAAGATATTTCACGCTTTTTATAACAAATATTTATCCTATACGGTGTGATGAAGTTAACGTTCTCCGATGTGAAGCATGGGCATCAAACAACTTTAGATTTAGTAATGTGAAGTAACAATTACAAAGATTCCTCCAATAAGTCACCATATAGTAAGTTGACAAGATAATGCACTCAGAATGCGTTTGGTTCAGTATTTTGAAAGCTCATTGGGAAAATGCAAAACAGTTTAGCCTAAAGGACTTTAGGCAAATGCAAATGCTGTTTGGTAAACTATGTTTTGAGAAGCAACTTTGAGAGAAATGCCGTTTTGTAGAAAACACATTTGAAAAGTCATTTGCATGATTAATATTAGTTTTTTTTTTAATTTCATTTGTTTAAAATTGAAAAAAAAAATTTATACAACTTTTTAAATATAAATGTTGACAATAATACTAAAAAAATCGAATACATATATATATATATATATATATATATAATGTATGCAATTTTTTTAATTTTTATTTGTTTAAAATTGTAAAAAAAATAATGTATGCTACTTTTTAAATATAAATTTTGACAATAATGCTAAAAAAAATCAAAAACATATATATAATTTTTAAAAAAAGAGACCAAATCCTTCATCGATTTTTTTTTTAATTTTTATTTGTTTAAAATTGAAAAAAAAATAATGTATGCAACTTTTTAAATATAAATTTGAAAATAATGCTGAAATTTTTTTTTAAAAAAAAGGACCAAACTCTATGTCGGAATTTTTTTCATTTTTATTTGTTAAAATTGAAAAAAAAAATGTATGTAACTTTTTAAATATAAAATTTGACAATAATGCTAAAAAAATCAAATATATAAATAATTTTTTTAAAAAGACCAAAAAATATATATTTTAGTATTTATATAATTTTTATTTTTTAACATTATTTTGGCATTAAAAAAATACTAACAATGGCAAAATTAGAAATTTGAAGAATAAGTGATGATACACTTGGAAAAAAAAAAGTTTTCTCAAAACTAGTCCCTACTAGCATTGGACTTTCAGCCTTCCCAATGTTGACTTTTACTTGAAAGTTACTTCAAAATAGTTGCCAAACAATCTAGCATTTTCCCAAAGGGTTTTGAAAGCTAAAATCCCATTGGGAATGCTAAACCAAACGGTGCATTTAGTTCAGCATTTAGAAAGCTCATTGGGAAAATGTAAAGCAGTTTAGCCTAAAGGGCATTGGAGGAAATGGAAAGACTGTTT
This sequence comes from Eucalyptus camaldulensis, assembly GCA_019915185.1. NCBI lineage: Eukaryota > Viridiplantae > Streptophyta > Magnoliopsida > Myrtales > Myrtaceae > Eucalyptus > Eucalyptus camaldulensis. Next base: position 32,951,032 of record JAHSVA010000010.1, read on the forward strand.
GGTAAATTTTGCTTTAAAAAGCAACTTTGAGAGAAATGTTGTTTGGTAGAAAACACGTATGCAAAGCCCCTTTGCTGATTAATATATAAATATTTTAATTTTTATTTGTTTAAAATTAAAAAAAATAATGTTTGCGACTTTTTAATTTATATTTGACAACAATATTAAAAATGTTGTGTACATTTTTTTTATTAAAATTAAAATTTCTTTTTTTCTGCTAAAAAACATCGAATGGAAAAAAATTCGTTTGCTCTCTTTCTCGATTACAAGAAGAATACTTTTATTACAATAAAAACATGATAACATATGCTATAAGGAAAGAAGCTCATTATCCTTAGAAATTACAAATATCCTTAATTACATCCTAAATTCATAGCTATTTAACCATATTAGATGCTACGTTATCATTTGAAGCATTACCTTCCTCATTTACAACATCAAAATCCGTCGTATATAAATTGGGATCCAAATCCACTCTAGCAAAATGTGCATCATTCAGGGCATTTCTTCGTATATAATTGTGCAAAGTTATTGTTGTTATCACAATTTTCACTTACTTTGTATATAGATAACTTGGCGCACTCTTTAAAATCTTCCACTTCTTCTTCAATATGCCAAAAGCTCACTCAATTTTTTATCGTAGTGAGGAGTGAACACGGTTGAACACTTCTTTATAACCCGTTGGTTAAGAACCTCGTTGAAACTCAAGTAAATGATATCTAACTTATTTATATGACCCTAAATAACTGGTGGGATTTGGATATCCAGCATCAACTAAATAATATTTACCTAAACAAAAAATCTGTAAATTTAATCAACATATAACACATACATATATTAATGTGTAAAAACTATTAATTAACGAATCTTTCGGAGGATGAGAAAATTGTAAATCATGTCTCTTAATAGCTTCATAAAATATACGAGTATCATGAGCTATTTCCTCCCAACCGGCCCAAACATAAGTAAATTTCATGTTAAAATTACACACGGCCATCACAGTTTGTGTCGATGTTCCTTTTCGATCAATAAAACGAAACTGCTCACTTGTAGGTACCACCACTGGATTATAAGTACCATCTATAGCTCCAATGTAATCCTTAAACAAGAACAAGAATATTATTTGATTTATTTTTAATTCATAGTTTTTATTGTATAATCGTAACTTGCCTTAAAATGTGGAAAAAATCTTGTTGATTCCTGATCTACTTTGGAACTTCCTTGAATTGCTGATCGGATGGTTGGATTAAATCTGCTCCAATTTCACATATTTTATCCAAAACTAAGCTAAATAGCTTGCATATGGTTTCTCCAGAATGCTAAAAGCACTATTGTGCTAACTTATTACCTATATTATATCCTAAAATGTGAAGAAACAATCCTAGCATTTCTGCAACATCAATATTTCTAGATCCCTACAGACCATATCATGTCATTAAATTCTTAAACACAGTTCTATTCATTCTAAACATTCGATAAAACCTTTCAGGATTAGCATCAATGTCCATCAACTCTTTTAACCATGCATTTCCTATATATCATGAGGTCATGCACGGTATTTTTTTACCATATGTTGCTTGATAAACACCATAAGTATGTGCAGATACACAAAGTTGCCAAATTCTTCTCCCTCTTCTTCATAGTTTTTTCTTTCTTTCAAGAGAATCATTCATAACTGATTAAAGTAACAAAATAGAATTAAAATAAAAGATATAACAAATTATTTAAATCATTTTATCAACAAAAAACACTTATCATATATATGTGTATATATATATATATATATATATGTATGTATGTATGTATGTATGTATGTATCTATGCAAACTCCATTCAATAAAAAGAACACCAATTGGAAATAAGTCTAACAATATAACATAAATATATCTCACCAACTAATACAAATAAGTAGTGCAAATATGTATTACATTACAACAATGTTACACATGAAAAAAATAAACAGCTAATATTCTAGTGATGATTACGTTATGCGAACTTGTACTTGAGCCATGTGACTTTTTCTTGATCACCATCCAAGTTCATGAAGATTTGCCTATTATCTTTCTTTTTTGAAAAATAATTTAGTGAAAAAAAAATATAACTCTTGGTTTTGTTTAATCTCGGGTATAGCTTTCAACGTCTCTATGAGTTCCTTGTAAGGATCAAACTCTTTAGTATAACTTCTACTTTCAATAGCTGAACAAATTCTCTCCATTTGCGTTGCTAGCTTATCAGCTGTACTCAATTTCTTTTGTTTATTTCCTTGAGATTGCCTCACCGACCTTTGCAACGTTCTTTTATCACTTCGATGTTGTTCACTAGCCTTTTCACCCACATTGCCCTCTATATTATCATTAATAAATCCCGCCAAACCACCGATGTGAAATTTTGTAGCCACAACATCCTCATCAACACATAAGCCTTATGTAAGATTCCATGTGATGCTTCCAGTGGCAACAGTATCCCTAAACATTCTATCCAACAAAACTTGAAAATTTGGATGTATGCCTTTTTATTCTAAAAGCTCTAACCTTAGAATTTTCCTATTATAATAAACATTTTCATGGGTTGTATAGAAAAAAGATTAACCAAAAACAAATTAACAAAAGAAGGGAAAAAAATCCGAATTTTCCTCTCCCACCATTCATCATTTGCATCAATGGTATTATTTTTTGGATCTCATCCTAATCCAGTTTCCTTTAGGACCAATATCCTCCATCTTTTCCAATATTCCTTAAGATTATCCTACTTATTTTTCATTTGACTTTTATGATACTTTTTGCCCCTTAAGTCCTCAAACTTCATAATTATAACCATCTATCCATCCATTTTGTTGTTTGCAAGACAGTTGCCATTGTCAATTTGTTCAACGCACAACTTACAAAAGGTTTCAACATCTTCAGGGCTCCAAAATGTTTTTTCCTTTGATGAACTTGCTATATACTAATAAATGCAACATAAACAAATACAATTTGAGTTTAAAGACAACAAACAATAGATGCAATCAACGCCAAATTGCTTTTTTTAGTTTTAGACATTTGTAAACTCGTGCTAAATTCAAGAGTGAACAGTCAAGAGACAATAACTTTAAAATATGTCAATTTGAACTCATGAGTCAACATTTGTCATGTAATTGGAGAGGCACAAGTTCTTTTGCCCCAAAATTTGGCTTCCTATTCATCGAGAGGTATTAGCAAGAGAAGGGTAATCTTTAGGATCCTTAACATTAAACAGCATCATAAAGAAATAACCTGGGCAAAGCTTTGTCAATCAAGGATTTTGCAAACCAGAGTTGGATATCGGCCGATTCTCTCATGGTAATTGCTTATAACAAAAACTAGACAAGCAAGTGTATTGCTTAGTTTTCACATAGCTAAAATATTTCAACTGAATGTTTTTTGTTCTGCACTTTGCTCGCTCATGTTCTTTCTTTGGGTGAAAGTATGTTGGAGCTTAGAGCATGCAAATAGAAGCTAAACAAAAAATAGAAACAAGACCTTGCTGCTAGGTGGAGTCTAACAGATTTTGTTAGGTCAAGGAAAAAAAAATGGCAGTATAAACAACTCCCGAAACAAAATGTAATCACAATTTGAAAAAGAAATGGAAGGCAATAGTAGGCAATATAAATAACATTCCTATGCTGGAAGCTCGAAGTCGGTATTCATATTAACATTGTAGATTAAGTAAATATAGCATAATCTCCATTGAATGACCGATTAAAGACAGTGATATCAAAACTTAGTCATAGCTGAAGCTTGTGAAAGAATATTAACAAGGAAAATGTTAGTATGATACAAGATGAAAAAAGGAATGTACAGGATTTGCAAATATTGCCCTTCTCAAACAGGCAATTGTTAAAAAATAATCATTTACAGTAATCTTTCTGATGCAGATCTATACAGTAGGAAAAGATTTACCAATACCAAAGAATACCATAGCTCAATGGACTCTCTCGTTACTAATGGAAAATATTTAACTTGCAAACCTTAGTTTCAAAGGAATCCGTATCAGGGATAGGAGCAAGAATGAAGCAACAAGAAAAGCAGACAAGTTTGGGCCATTCTTTAGCAATTTGCAAGGATGCATCATTGGATGCCTCAAAATCCTCGAAAAAAGTTGTATCTTGGGGATGGAATCAAAACTCTCAGCTTGGTAGGCCGGGCCCTGAGAACCTTCCGCTGGTGGTTGATGGATTAGCAGGGGAATGTCTAGTGTCAGTTTCGGGAGGGCGCGTACATTATGTTGCTCTCACGTCCAAGAGAGAGGTATGGGTATAAGGCTGTGGCAAAAATGGAAGAATTGGAGTGGGAAGCTCCAATGACGAGCTTCACCCAACATTATTAGACTCTTTATAGAAGGTCTGGAAGTTCTACAGGTTAGGTCAAGTTTTGATCATAGTCTGATCCTTGTAGCTGAATGATCTATAGTTTGAATGAGTAGCTTAATAACTTGGCTTGTAGTTTCTGTCTTGTCATGCTCAGCACCTCTGCCATGGAAATTGGCTAGCTTTTTCCTTTTCTTTTTTTGCTTTTGATTGAACAATTGCCTAGCTTACTTGTTATATAAGGGCAGGAAGTTGCATCGCAAGAATTTACACCTTAGCAGACGTTGTCTCTCTTTGAATTCCTGATCTCCAAGACAAGAAGAGTGAATAACCAAAGAAAATTTATGTAAACCTTTTGCATTTGTTATGCTAATACAGTGCTGATGTGCTTCTGAAATACTTGATTGCTGATTCTAAGTCACTCGACGTTGAAGATGGTCTTGATGGATTATGAACAACTTAGAGAATTTATCTGGAATGGTGTCTCTAAAACAAGCCATGATAAGGATTAAATGGTCTCGAGGCCCAAAGCGCATCTTATGGGACGTGAAAGAATATCAACCGGTAGGATTCCTCATTCCCCGATCAGATTTTTCAAATAGAAGCAAGAAAATAGTCTATTAATTAGAATCCCAGTTTACTCGTCACTAAAAAGCTAAAAAAAACAATGGCACATACCAAGAGAAAAATTACGAACAGAGAACTCGAAGCCAAACAATTTGGGTAAAAAATTATGAGAGGATAAAAACTCCAAAAAAAAAAAAAAAATACAATTCATAACAACCACAAATGAAAATCACTATGCCCATCACCCAAAACTCAATCATTGCAACAAAAACGACAAGCACGACGAAAAAGGAGGGAGGGCTCTTGTTACTTCTCAAGTCTAAGCTATTGAAAGTGGATCCATGCAGGACGAGCACTTGAGCGAGCAAAGAAAAAGCGTAGTCGAGCGAAGAGTGCAGTCGAGTCCAAAGCCTCTCGTTGCTCCCCTGCCTTCGATGCTCTCGAGCCGCTCCGCCCTCGGCTCCTGATCTTCAACCTCAGCAGCAGCAGCAGCAACAACAAGAAGAAGAAGAGCAGCGCTCCTTCCCGTCCGGTTCGTGACCCTCTCGCCTCTTCGATTTCGCCGCTCGCTTCTTTCGCGCGGCTCGTTTCCGTTCGTCCGCCGGTCGCCACGGCTCGATGGGTGTCGCATTGATCGCGGCCGGCTCTCTTCGCTTGCTGAAGTGAAAATTGCGCTGGCTTATTCGTGTGATCTTTCGTCCTTCGCGAGTCGGCGATTCTCGCTTTTCGGAATCTTGTAGTCATACATTTTTTTCCTTTTTGGATCCAAGCTAGTAGCAGTACGATTTCCTTGTTTCCGCGGATGGTTTTTTTTTTTTTTTACCCCTGCGTTGGAGTGAATGGACGCCGTGGCTAGCTCACTGATCGCGGTGGTTTTGTTGTGCGCGTGCGACGAAGTGCTGTTCTCGGGGGACGGGATTAACCTTAGAGATGAGATGATTTTCGCGCGAAACGCTGCCTTGGAGTAGTGCTCGACCGAGACCAGTATGGTGTATGTCAATGGCTTGTGTAGAAATTTGCTATTCAGACCTAGGGGACGGCGATGGCACCTTCCGCAGGCATTTTGGCAAGAACATGTCGATTCTTGTTATTAATGGTTGGCTTCTGCAGCTTGTTGATGCCAATATCTGCCGTGCATGACGGTGGAATTGAATTAACCGCTAGGAGCCCTAGGACCATCTAAGCTGCTCTGGTGTCGGCTCATGGCCGTGGTTGTTATTTTTTCAGATTGTACGATTGGTGAATCCGATGATCAGGTTTAAAGGTTCAGTTCTGTGGAATTCCAGAAATTGAAAAATAATGCAGCACCATGGTGCTTCAGAATTGATATGGTGCAGTTGCTGGTCAAGAATTTCAATTGTCGTTTTTTTTTTGACTTCACAAAGTTGTGTCATTTTCGCATTATTTTGCTTCCAACTATCTCGTAAGGATTAGGACTTACGCATTCTCTTGCATGACCTAAATGTCTGAAAGGTTTGCTCCATTGAATCCCAGGAACAATGCCTGAGAAAATAACAGCCGAGGATTTATTCAACGAGATTGTGGAAAAAATCGCTGAAAATGTTCCTAAGCAGAAGTCTGTTTCATTCGTTGAGGGGGACAAGGCCGACGCAGTTACTTCTCAATTTAAAAGGCTCTTTGGATGCCAGAAGCCGATTCACCGTCTATTTGGGGGTGGAAAATGTACGATATCCTTATTAGTTTTATCAATTCGGTAAAATTGTGATGCTTTTTTGAACGTCTTCCTGACCAAATTGTGCAGCTGCTGATGTGTTACTGTGGAGGAACAAAAAGATCTCAGCAGGTGTCTTAGCCGGTGCAACTGCTATATGGGTGCTTCTTGAGTGGCTTGACTACCACTTTCTGACGCTTGTCTGTTTCGCTCTCATCCTTGGCATGCTAGCTTTGTTTCTGTGGTCAAATGTTTCTGGCTTACTGAGCAGGTTAACAAATTCCTATGTGTTCTGCCCTTTTTCTTAATTCAATTTTCAATACTGCTAGGTTTTAAATTATTTTTTTCTTTTCTAGCAGGTCAGCATCCAAACCCCCTCGTCTTGTGGTGCCTAATGATGTCTTTGTTGACATCGGGAAGTCTGTAGGAGCTGAGGTTAACCAAGCTTTGAAATTCCTTCAGGATGTTGCTCTGGGAGGAAACTTGAAGCAATTCCTCATGGTGAGTTCAGTGTTTCCTTTCTCTATTTGGTTGTTGTCATTGTATGTCTACAATATCATGTCCTTGATAGTAGTCCTTTTCTTCTTTTATTGTTGCACGCAGCAGGGCAGTTGGTTGTCAAACATCTCATGGTATGTATCATTTGTGTAGCTTGAAGCTGATGGCCAAAGGAACATGGCATTAACATCATTATTATTTCTGTGGCTGTGATATTTGATGGGCTTTGTTAAAGATATTAAAATGGACTACACTATATCAACATTCTAAATTTGTATGTACTCGTATACAAGCGTTTTATGTATCATTCTTGGTAGAGAATCTCTTGATGGTGGGTCATGTCTCTGCTGGATAATTTCGGTATATGGACAGTATCTTGTGTGTTTTGGATCAAGGGAGTTTCTCGTCATATATATCAAATCACCACTAATTGCACAATGACTATTTGGAAATTCTTAGTTCACTGACTGTGGATGATTAGACTATCATATGCCATCAGTGCAAAAATCAAATTGTGGTATGAGAGAGCTTTCTCTAATCTGCATATGATACGATATTGCAATAACAGAACCAGCATAGCTAATCTCCCAGAACAGGCCTTGCCACATTTAAAATCTCCCTTTTTTAGATGTGAATTTTTTATTTCCTTATTTGTTGTGTGATGTCTTACAAGCCTAATTTGGTCATCGGCATGTTGTTGCTTCCATTCCAAATGTTTTGTGACATTTTAATTCTTTTCGTAGCACACTGATAGTTTTTACTTCAACAATTTGTCCATAGTTAAGCAGTACAAGATATTTCGTGCTCAGCTTCTAATGCTTTTCTGATGTAAGAAACTCATTATATTTGTAAGTTGCAACAAGCTTAGAAGTCAGCTTGTCTTGGCAATGTTTGCTCTGACAATGAGATGCTTTGCAGGTTGTGGGGAGCCTTTGGGCAGCAGCTATAATAGGGGGCTTGTGCAATTTTATAACAGTGTTGTACATTGGTGAGAAGATATTTACATGAGTCTATACTCTGGAGGCCAATAGCATGGTGCCTGTGTCTATCTTGATGGCTGCCTTAATTTCATGTGAAATCAGCATCACTTACCCTGACAATGAGCTAAATCTTGGAATACACACAATGTGTTTCATGTTAAGGATTAGTGAAAGAGAGCTGTTTTCTTCTTCCACGGCAATAGACCAAGTTTTTAGTGTATAAACTAATTCATTGCAGTACAATACTTCTACAGGATCATTTCACTTGTATCTTCGCATGGTTCCTACTTTCTATTCAGTGATCATATGGCTAAAAAGTTTTTTCTTGCTGAAGGTTTTGCTGCTGGTCACACGTTACCTGTTCTGTATGAGCGATATGAAGATCAAGTCAACAGCTTCGGTGACCAGGTCCTGGACCAGCTTCAGCATCTCTATCGTAAATTGGTACTGTTCTTTCAAATGAAATGCATTTGATTTATCACTTGGTAATACTTAATTATATCTAATAGTTGTGTCCCTTTTTATTAAGATTGGATCTTTTAGTATGCCATTTGATACACATGCGCATCTATCTGCAATACTTGGGCATATAGCTGTTTCTTTGACCTGGTATTTATTATGGTGAAATTGGAGGGATACTACTGCAGCAAAATTAAATGAGCTTTATACCAGGAACTGTGGTAAATCTTATAATGGGTTGGATGGTATAAAATTGCAGCCAGACTTTTATCCAGTCCCCCAAATATCTTCTCTGATAAACCATTAATTTTTCATGCTCAGATGTTACCATCTTAATCCCCGTGTATCACTTTTTTCAGGCTCCTCCAGAGCTAATATCTGCCGTTGAAGGTAACCGTGAGAAACAAGGGGGAGCTTCAAGGAAGCTCACAGTGAAATGGGCTTCTGATGTAATTTTTAAAGAAAAGCAGGAAAGCCTCCCAAGAAAGAAGGGATAGATGGAATGGAAGGCCAGAAGGGCAAAGAAACCACACGAGGAGGTGGTAAAGGTAGAGACTCCTCATGACGGGGGTGGGGGTAGCAAGGATAAGAAAAAGAAACAGAATCATAGAACCAGGAAATCTGGTAAGTCATATAGTTTTGTGGATGACGATGGATAAGATAACTACTCGTACTGATGATGTCAAATTTTTCATGAAGCTGAGATGAGAGTATGGTTAGGTTAATTAATTGAGTTTAGTTTAATTAATTGTAATTAGCCTAATTAATCGTGATTAGTGTAATTAATGACGGATTAGCTTTTAATGAGAATTTTATGTCCGTTTTTCTGAATGAGATTGTGCTTAATTTCGATTGTTTGAGCATGATGCTATGTTATATTGCCCAATTATAAATTTTATCTAATATCTTAAACAAAAAGGTTTATGAGCAAGAAAATAAAGAATTTTGAGGTGTCGGGTTTGGACATCGAATTTTATGTGCTAAATAAAACAATAGGGTTTTAAAAAGAAAGTGTGCAAAGTTTGACAAGTTGATTTCAAACACGTGACCACATACAAATATTTTACCGAAATTTTTAAAAGTGAAAAATTGCCAAAGTTAATTACTTGAAAATGAACTCTTTTATTCTAGGCTAATTAATGGCAATAAGAATTGGTTTGATTGTTGTTTGCTTGAATGGTCATTTAATCAAACCTGTTACCCAACGGGAGTTTGGGAGCGATGCCAAATTTTTATCGGATGCCTACCGGAGGTCTGAATGTCAAGTCGCGATTGATGCCAGACCGATGCTCCTTATGGAATACCATCTAGGCAGAAGTTCTAGACGATGCCATGCTGCCCAGTCATGCAGGAAGACTATCGACTCTTGTGTTGGCCGTGGCCTAATGGGTCGTAATAATTGGAACATGTGTGTTGGCAATATGCTTAGAATATTTCAAATGTGTTCTAATTATTATTTATGTATGTTGCACTAATATTGCCATGTGAGGTGTACTAATATGCAAAGGTATGCCAAGGCGAGATAAGATTGTGTGCCGTTGCATGTTTAGGTTGTCTCCGAGACAAATTAGCTTCGTAATTGAGGTTTAAGAAGTTGACTCGTTGAAATTTATATCTTACCCCATTGTTGTTAATTATTTTCAGGGCTGTAATACTGTGACATCCCAAATTTCTGATTCTATTTTCAATTAAATGAGACGGACTTTTCATCGACGCGCTTATAGTTCAATTCTCCGAGCTGATCACTCACGAGATAACTAGTCTATCTGGTGAAGCCGTTAAGGAATTTAAATGCAATAGGCTTGAGAATCTGACCTTGAACCGACTGCTCGACCGTATAAATCTGCAAAGATCATTACGACACTGTCAGAATCGAACAGAGATCAGTAATAGGTCGATTCGACTGAGATATGTAATTAGAGTGTGGGTGATTCCACCTGATTTCAATATCCTCGTCGACCGGCACTGAACTGATTATTCTGTCGTTTTGGGTACCCTGTGTCCGTATTTGAAACCTCGAGATTTTCACGACAATCAGGAGTCGCTAATGTGTCAAAGATTTATGTCGTGGCTTGAAAATAATCAACCACGGTCAATTGCACTGAAAATTTCCTAAAAGCTACCCGGTAGATTAGGACGCGCTCAAATCGCACCAGATTGAAATTAACCGTGATTTTAAACTCGGAGTCAGAAATTGAAGGTTCTGGCATGTCACAATTCATTTAGGAGCGTCGACTCATCTCCAGAAGGTTTTTCTTCAAACCAAGATTTTTGGCGGAAAAGCAAAGTAAGGCCGTTTTTGTTTGGGATTGTCAGAGGGCCGTTTTTAATCGAATCTTTGGGATGCAAGTTGGATCATTTGACGGGGAAATGTCATGAGAAGGCTGAGGACACATGGGTTAATTTAATTGAGCTTCAATTGAATGGAATTGATTGAGAATTGATTAAATTAAGTGTACAAGAATTGGACCCCGGCGGAAAATGAAATTGAACCCATTGGAATGAGGTTGTGGGAGATAGTGGAAGGTGACATCACCCATGAGGTCATGGTGGGGCCAAATAGAGAGAGAGAAAGAGAAAGAGAGAGAGAGAGAGAGAGGGAGAACCGGTCTTCTTCTTCCTCCCCTCCTCTCCGTCGATGCTCTCTTCTCCATCTCCATTTTCCTTCTTCGAACGCTTCAGCAACAGCAGAGATCGACCAGCAGTCCGTCGAGGAGCCTCGTCGTCGCACGCCCACCAGCCGCCAGAGCTGCTCGCGTGCACCCGAGCCCGTCGCCGTGCGTTCTCGCTGTTCCGCAGTCCGAGCTCCCTGTTCCGAGCTGCTCGAGACGCGTCCCAGCCCCGCCGAGCTCCCTCCATCTCCGTTCAGCCACCCTCCGACCCCGCTTAGACCGCCGTCGCCTCACCGCTGCTCCGTCCGTCTCAGTCTCCATCTCGCCGGCTTCTCTGTTCCAGCGGCCATTCCAGATCTGGGGAAGCTCAGCCGGAGCTGTTCAGCTCACCTCCGGCCACCGTGAGGCCCCGCCGTTGGCCGTGCAGCACCGCTGCAGCTCCTCAGCCCATTCCCGACCCCAACCAACCCCGGATCCGCCCTTTCCCGGCCCCAACCAGCAGCGAGCAGAGAGCTGGAAAATGGGTATCGCAGCAAAGGTTTAGCCCGTTTTGGTCGGCTTCCCGACCCTGAAAGCTAGGCCCGCCTTGGAGACTATCGACCCTCGCGTTGTCCTTGTCGTTTTAAGCCGTTCGGATCGTTAATCGGGTGAGTTTATCCTCTAATTCTTGCTTAGTGAGTTAATGATGCTTAAGGGGTGTTTAGATTAGTCTAATTAGGTTTAGGTGGTTAGATTAGATTATTTTAATGTAAATTAGATTAGTTGTATGATTAGTTTAATGGATGTTTAATTAGGGCTAATTGTATGTTTAAATTAGTGTAATCTAATTTAAGCCCTAATTAATTATTTTTAATTAAATAATTATTTCGAATTTTTAAATATTATTTTATTATTTTATATTATTATAATATAATATTTAATTATTTAATTTTCGGAATTAAATTTAATTATTTAATAATTTCGAAAATTTTGCCGGGATGGCCGGTCATTAGAATTTCGCGCTGATCGCAGCAGTGCGGTCAGTTTGTATCAATTGTATGCGTAATTGCGAAATTGAGTGAAAATGATGATTATGGTTAATTATTCCAAAGTGAGGAATTAAATGAAATTGGAGAAGTTTTGGTATTTAACTTGAAAATATCCGGTGTTAGCTTCTAGCACCGTGATTGGTTTGTATGGCCAGCTTGAATCGATTGGATTGATTGATTGATTTAATTGAGGTATGGATTGGGTTATTGTTGAATTGATAACTTTGGCGAGCAGTTATGATATGCAAATATATTGAATATTGCGGCAGCTTCTGGTGAGCTATAGTATACTATATGAATATTGCGGCAGCTTCTGGTGAGCTATAGTATACTATATGAATATTGCAGCAGCTTCTGGTGAGCTATAGTATACTATATTGAATATTGCGGCAGCTTCTGGTGAGCTATAGTATACTATATGAATATTGTGGCAGCTTCTAGCGAGCTATTATATTATCTATCAGTTACAGCTTTAGAAAGCTTATGTCTCATTAACGACTAGTTTGAGAGACGGTATGGAAAGATAGATAATACGATTGAATTGAATCATTGTGAATGATCGGATTTGGTTGAATTATGAAATGTACTGACGTGTAGGAATGGACTGAGGCGAGGTAAGTCCTCAATTCTCTTTGTGTGGCTAGAGCACCCTGGGGCTTATTTTCTTCCTAATTGAGTTTTAGAGGGTAGGACTCGCTGAGACATCGTCTCATCCCGGTTGTGGGATAATATTTCAGGTCCCTAGATGGCGGATCCTCCGGAGCTTTTTGGTAGATCAGTGAGGGTCACTGAGAGGATTTTTGACTATGCCGATCTCGGAAGTCATTGGGTCTATGAGCTTGTGGTGACTACCATATGGGTTGATGAGAACCTTCCTGGTAGGGTCCCTCATCGATTTAGAGCATGGTATCGCTATAGACCTGATGGATTCCTGGATGGCCCTCTCAGGTGTTTTGATATTCCCCCTGGTATTATAGATGCCGCTTTAGGTGAGAGTGTTGTTGATCCTCCAGATGGGTTGGTGGAAGACCCGATGCCCCCGATGCTTGTGGAGCCCGAAGAGCTAGCGAATGGACCTGTCTAGCTGGTCTTAGTACAGCTTTGTTTTTTAGGACTGAACTTCTATAGATCTTTTGTTAATAGTCTAGTCCTGTAAATTGACTGGTTTGATATGTATAAAGATGTGTGGTTGGTTTTGAAAATGTGATCCTGCTTTTCTATCCCAATTGAGTTTTGTCTGGGGATTATTTATCCGCTTCCGCATGTGTAATTAAAAAGAATGGGTCGGCGACGTGTCCTGGGAAGTCGCATTTCTATCGATCGCAGTGGGATGTGCGCGTGCTCGAGGTTCAGGGCGTGACAAATACAGATAACTACTAGGTACAGTTGTGGTGGGTGTAAGATGCGGCACTTTTTGGTTGGCTTTGCCATTAGCAAAGTTTAGGTCAACTCTAATCCCAATAGATTTTTGAGTTGGTTCATAAAAAGTCGCCCTTTTGAATGGGCTTGTAATTATTAAATTTCCTAGGGTTAACAAGTACTAAATAAAGGTTGTGCTTTTGAAAATATTTGATGTGTTTTACTATCCCTAGTGTGATGATTGACTGAGTGTTATTTATTTAAGTCACTTTCATATGCGTTTAATTGAAAGATAAAAAGAATGGATCAGTGATGCATCTTAGGACATCGCAATTTAATCGGCCATCAAGAGATGTTCGCGCGCTCGGGATTCAGGGCGTGATAGAAATGGATTGAGGTGCAACTAGAAAGAGGAAAAGATAGGATGGACATAGGAGTGTATATTGGATATTTGAGTTTTCTTATTTGGTTATGATATTTGAGTGACATGAGAATTCGCGAGTCGATGTGAGAACGTGTTTCCCATTCAATGTCCATTCCTATTTAAATGTAGGAATGTTTTGCAGTTGTGTAGTCTGATTGTGCCTGTTGATCTTAGCCGAAATTGGCCTAAATCATCAGAAATGTTGATTCCACTCTATCCCTCTTCTTTTCTACCAGATGTTCACGCTTCCCTTCATCCTAGTGGACTGGTTAGACATTAGAGTCCACAACTTGGAGTAAAGGCACCGCTGTCACCGTGGAAGAGAGGGCCCTTCTACCATTTGTCAAAAAACAATGCATCTTTTCAAATTGGCTGTACCTGTTAAACTTTAGCTCAAGTTGGCCTAAATACTTCATTCAATCTTTCTATTTTGTGGTGCAACGAGAACCACTTTCTTTTTACTTTTTTAGCTGGTTACAATTTTTCTTAAGGAGTGGCCCTGCTATACTGTGCCAATGATTATTTACCTATTGATAAATGCTCTGTGTTGGCATTGCCTGTCATTCTTGTCCTTGTGCTCCAATTATATTTATTATTGAAAAGGCGTAGGCCTTAAGTAACGGGGCCCTCAGTTATACTGATGATAATAAGCTTCTGATTTAGCTTAGTCATTAAGAAAAAACATTCATGAGGCGTGACAAACGTCACACATATGTCGTCCTCCTTACTTTTTCTCATCTTTTTTAAACAGGAGGTTGCATACTTTTACAGATCAATTTACCTCCTGTGTATTCTAATTTCTAACTATCGACTCGAGGTTTGTATATTCAGTTTACTTTTTCTCTCTCTTCGTACTTTTCTTATGTCATTCTGACTGGCAGATTTGATGGACTCAGATCAAAGAAGTGTGAGCAGGACGTTGAACTATATCAAACGCTTTTCTGCTTAGTGCAATGATGATTAAGCTGAATGTCAAGATGTATCTTCAGAAGGTTTCGTAGAATTTACTCTGGACAAAAGCAAACCAACAGCTGATAGTCATTAGGGGTGAGCATAGTCCGGGTTGGTCCGAGCCACCCCCTAACCCTAGGACCAACTCGTACAATGTCGGTCCTCAATTTTTAGGACCGAGGACCGACTCTATTGAGCCTAGAACCAAGGACCGGACTGACCCAATGGGTTCGGTCCGATTCTAAGGTCAACCCGGGACCGATTGATAATTTTTTCGTCTTATTTTTTATACTCCATAAAAAAAACAAAGCTACAAATTCAAATTACACATCCATTGACAATGCGGCATTATGCAACTAAATTATAAATACCAATACATATTTAGTAAATTTAATATAACACAATAATAGAAATTTCGTACCTACTAACCGCTCATCAAGATATGGGACAAGATGGAAAGTTCTTGTAATCATATATCTTTAATATTCATAACACCATATGCAAAAGCGTTTTCCTGCATTTAATCATGTGGAGTCCACTCAACCAAAAAATGAACTTCACACCACTTGACTAGCATTTGATCATGTAGAGTCCACTTAACCAAAAAATGAGCTTCACACCACTTGACTAGCAAATCACCGTAGCAACTGCAGTACTACTCTACTATTCAAAAACTTCTACCATTTGACACAAATTGAAAAGTAAAGTGCAGCTGAAATTCATTAGTAAAATACAATTAAACCATAAAAAGTTCAAAATACTTAATATAAACCATGAATATATAATTTCACATCTTGTTAATTCACTTGAACTTCTAAACACCTAAAAACAAAACAAACGACACATAATTAATACTCAACAAAAGTTTTAAATTGAAATTACTATTAGTACTATTGATAGAACATCTCAATATAATATAATATAATAGACATTTTACTTAGGTTTGAATATATAAAAGAATTATAAATAATATAATATATTATAATATATAGGGTTGGTCCAGGGTTGGATTGACTCAAAACTCTTAGGATCGAGGACCAATCCGCACAGTGTTGGTCTTGGAATTTCAGAACCAAGGACCGACCCAATCCCCTTGGGAACCAGACTAGGACCGGCAGGGTTGGGCCGGTCCAGGGTCGGTCCAGGGTCGACCCTTGACCGCTGCTCACCCCTAATAGCCATGACAATTAAAAAAAAAAAAAAAAAGTGTGCTTCAGTCTATGAGAATGTGAAATCGCAAAGTACAAATGAAGAAGATGAAGGAAGTACTAGTGGTTCCGACTTGTTTGACGAGCCAACTGACAAGCATAGCTCAGACAAGCGTCTTCAAAATCTCATGGACGATTCTGATTATATCTCACCTGATATTTTTGAATTTTTTCACTCATCCCTACCAAATCTTGTGAAAGGTTGCCAATGGGTCTTGCTATATAGGTGAATCTTTTAGAAGATACATGACAAACCAAAATTTCTATTCCATAAATATATATATATATATATATATATATATATATATATAGATACACACACATATTTTGGACTTGTTTCTGCAATAAAAATTCATTTGATAAAATTAATTCATTTTTGTATTTCTAAAATAGATTTTTGTTTCAGAAATAAGTTTGAAACATAAATCATAAGTAATTTTTTTTTACTTTATTATTTCTTAAACAAAAATGAGAAATAAAAATTATTCTCATCGTTCGTCGTTGCTATGAACTGGCACCATTGACCACTATTAGTAGTTTGTCGCCAACTGCCATCGGCCACCGCCGCCGGCCGCCGCTGCTACTGGTCGCCGTTGCCACCCCTCGCCATCGCTACTAGTCGTTGTTGTTGCTGACCACCATTCGCCATCCGTTGCCACCACTGGCCACCGATCGCCATTCACCACCACCGTAGCTAGTCGCCGTCACCACCGTCCGAAAAGGAGAAATTTTGTCTTGTTATCAAACGGATTTCTATTGCGAGAGTAAAAATTTTGTGTCATTATCAAATGAATATTTTTGCTTAGAATGAGAATAGAAATAGAAAAATCTATTTCATTTTCAAAAATCAATTTCTGGTTAGAATGATTATCATTCGCATCCTTAATTATCTAGCTATAGAGAGCCTTGACACATTGTGCCAAGTGGTTCTTCCACATGTCTTTAGCAAGCTAAAGGTTTCATATAAACTTTCGACACAAATGTCTATGTTTTGAGAATTTTAATTTGATAGTTATCGTTTTCAGTGAGAAGCAGTACGCTGAGATGGCCCCTGTTTGCTGGTATGCCACTTTCAATGTTCCACTATACTCGCCCTTGGGAAATCTCTACTTTTGATGTTTAGAAAGAAAAGTCTAAGAGATTTCCTAAACAGGAGTTTGAAGGAAGAGGATGTCGGAAAAGGATAGGAAAAAATCATACATATTATTGCAGAAAAGAGTAAAACATAGTTTGCAGTTAAACTCATGTTTAAATTAATAAAAGACATGCATAAAACAAAGTTGTTCAAAATGCATCATCATTTGATTTTGTTATTATAGTCTTCACAAGATTTATCATCCAAAGAACATATATGACATTGATAAGGAGATTCATTATTTAGTAAAGATTTTGCAGTCCAATTATGAGTCCTACAACAAACTTCTAATTCAGAAGGTATGGCACATTTTTGCTCAGTCCCAAATATTTGCAGTTCTCAAGAGCATAATTCATTCCAAGCTAAGAAGATACTGTCCCGATCCAAAGAAGTATCAATGCCATTGAAAGGATAATGGGAAGCACATCATCTATTGAGTGGTGTTTACTTGTCCTATGTAGGATGTGAGCATTATCAATCGCTTGAAGGCGACTTTTCATTAGCAGCCAATGAGGTGCCTGGTATCCCAAAGCAAGAGGGCCGACTTATAATAATATCTCTCCTCTTGGGTTTGGTTTAATGGTTTAGGGGATAAAGGTTCAGTTGTGTGCGTAAGGACAACGTTCCTTGGCTTTGCAATGATTCGTGAAGAAACCAACCTGGACTTATCCCGTCAAAGCTCAAAGTTTCGAACTAAAAAACATAAGAGCTTAACTTGAACCACTGGAAATCCTGGTTCAGACTAGTTTTTCGAATTTTAAGAATTTTAAATTGTCTCTTAAGTTTAAACAATCAGGCAAAACACTTAAAAGAAATACAAACCTGACATATGGATAGACGCATCATATCCTATGGCATCGTAAAGTACTAATAAAGAAATAATTCCTTTCCATTCATTTCTTCTATTACCCCTTTCCATTAACCTAGCATGAAGATTGAAGATCCATTACTAACCCGAACTAGTCGACTATAGACACCTCGAAATTCTCATCACTTTGGTTTTTCACTATTTTCAAGATCATTTTATTGCCTTTGTCCTTAGAATAGGATCATGAAAACATGAGCATCCCTCATCCTTTAGTTGTTAGAATGAGGAAGAACTGTCGGTTAGACGAGATCTTAATACTGCGAGTAATTTTCCCAGGTTAAAGCTCCGGGGACAGACTTATTTTGAAACATACTTCGAGGTTATTTTTTATAAGCGAACAGTGAGCAGGAGATACGCAGTTCAGGTGGTGAGCATGTAGAAGCCTCCACAGAATCCCTACTTCATACACTTCGAGAAACCGCAAGACTCTCAAGCATTGTAGCACTTGGCAGTGATGTCTGCCAATGACCTCATTACGGCAGAAATTAAATGTATACAGTTTGATTAATTCAAATAGTAAGACCTAGTACGTTTCACTTGGCAAATGAGAAAAGCAATTCCATGCAATACATTGTTAACCCACCTCATGGAAATAAGCTTATGTTCTTATTAATTGATTTTCTTTCTTAAAAACCTTTTACCAATCTTCCTTCTAAGCTCTCAAACTGCTGAACTGTCAAGCACTTTTCTTGGAAACTACACACACACAATTATATATCATCGTAACATTATTCAATGTAGCATACTGGAAACCAATACCAAACTTGCAGAAGGACAGAAAACAGCTTCATTATGCCCCAAAAATTGTGGCAATAAAACCATTCGATGAGTCTCAAAACCTCCCATTATTATGCCATGCCTTTTTTTATGTCTTCTTATTCAAATGCACAGCCGCATCAGGAATAAAATCATTATTGTGAAGAATACACGAACAGGAAGGAGAAACAGAGAAGATGAAGAAACGAGCTTGACAAAGATGAAGACTCAAAAGAAAAAGAAATGATCTTGAGCTTCTGTATTTGGTTCTCTTGCTCTTCAGAAAAAGAGAGAGAGAGTAAACTTCATAAAGTGCTTCTTGTGTTCGTTCTTTGTACATTTCGTATTTATATGCGAGAAACAAAACTTGTACAACTGTTTTAACAGAAATGAAAACAGAAGGAGGGAAAATAACAGAACACGGAAAATATTCAGTTTTGACTTAAAACTGAATATCTATTATTCAATGAGCACGTGTTGTTGATGTAACTCATGCTTTCTTTGTTCTTCTTTTCTTTATCCTCGCAAGTAGAGTTGAGTTTATCGTTTCCATCCTTGATCGAATCATTAGCACCAGCATTTGTTACTGCACTTCCCAAGCCAGCAGTCTGCCTTGTCTTACTTCCCCTGTTTGCACCAGAACTTAACTCCCGTACATCAGTATCTATCTTTGACTTTAATTTGAATTCTTTACTTCATCTTCCTTGTTTCCATTCAAGCTTGGCTCTTGATCTCCAGCATTTGTTTTCGACTTTGGCTTATATGCTTTAACAATTATACCACTTGAAAATAACAGTCTTAATTAGGCTTAGAACAATGCAAAATAAAATTTCCCTCCAGAACTCCAGAGTTTGCGGCACGTCCACAAGCACTAAAATTCACTTCCAAGATAAAGAAATTCATAGTTTGCACTTTATTTTAATAATCTAATTTCTGGAAAAAAAAAATGACAAACCCTTCCGAGAACCACATTATAAAAAGTAAGATGTGTCAGTGGCTTCATCACCAATAAAGGTACAAAAATAAGATTGTCCCCATTCCCATTAAGCCGTCAGCCTAGACTAAGTTCTACCAGATACCTCCATCTCTATAGCACTATAATGTAAAGCGCAAAACTGAAATTTTCTTAGGTAATCATTCATTATCTGCTAAGTTTACTATGGCATTAAAACACCACATATTGAAAATACCCAACTAAAAAACTTGAATTCTCACTGGAAATGACAAACCTTAAATAACACAGTTTAAAATCAGACCTACGGGGCGTAACGAGCTATTCAGTTGAACCTCTGATCAACGGAAGACTACAGCAAAGAATCTAATCCAAGGCTACAGTACAATTCAACAATGTTCGCACCATCATCCTAATAATAGAGGCAGAAACACGAGGAGGCACAAACAGTTAATATTGCAGTATTCTTGATCAACCTAACAAATATTCCCAAAAGATATCCACTAACATCAAAACACTAAATCAGACAATGCACAAGATGAATCACCACGTTCTTAAGCAAGCTGGCAGACAATAAACTGCACAGTTCAACTGCACATGAATGATCAAGAAGTTACCATCACTGTGCATCAAAGTCATGTCTTTGGTTCCAATAAAAGACTAGATTCTATTACTTCTCTGGACTGCCTGTGTTTTTTAGCCTCATGACTCTATTTAAAGCTATTTTGACTCAGTACATAACTGAACGATACTAATAGGAGAATGACATCCGTGCTTTAGATTACAGGAAAAATCATTGAGATAGTTGACTAAACCGATGAAGCAAGAAAATAGCAAAAGGATTTCATACAAGTAAGAGGCATAAAGTTTACACCAAAGAAGCATGTTTAAGCTACTACCGCAGCATAAACTGTGGAAAAGGCATGTTTACAACTATGACCAAGACAGATGTGACATGAAATGTGCTTTTCCTTTTCACAGTTGAAAGGATGGTATTTAATTAAGAAAAAAAGGTCACCAAGGATGCCTCAGCAGTATGATCTTTCAATGTATCCTGACAGTTATAGATCCCATCTTCAGAACCTTGCCACACCCACAGTCTGTAGATCAAACACATAATCATCTAGAGAAAGAATGACAAAATGACAGCAGTAACCACTTCAACAAACTATTGGAATGATCATGAATAGGATGAAGAGCACAATGTATTCGTAGCTCACCGCATGCAAAATGGAAGATATTCACCAGAATTATTTTTTTTTCTTCTCTTTTCCCCTTCCTTGTCATAAGTGGGACTAGAGTAAAGAAATGGAGTTCTATATGTACACATGTTCAGTAAGTTAGTACGTCAGATGAATAGTACACACCACTAAAAGTTCATGTTGCATTAGGGACAAAAGAAAAAGATTCTTCAAGAAAAGAGTTCCAAAAAATCCAGCTGGTAGACATTTTTAACATCTCCTGACACCCTTGAGAGGGAAAACATACATTCTAGCCTAGAGGTCAATAAATCCAATAGCAAGATAAATATCACCTAATCAATTCAAATCATCTAGAAAACAAGAAAAAACCATTTCCATCAAGCCTATTCAAAGAATCAGCCAAGAGGATCTTTCATGGGCATACAGTAAGTGTCATCTATACCTGGCTCCTAATTATTCTGTTGTGCAATTGACCCAACATTTCACAATAACCACAGCATTTGGGGGAAGAAAATGGTCAAGTCATTCCCAAACACAAATACTTTTGCACATTTTCTTGCATAGCTTCAATTCAGTTTTCGTCAGCTAAAGCTTCTTCTATACTTTTGGGTTCTATTTCAAAAATAAGTGCCACGGTGTTAGACTCTTCTTACTTTTTGGATCTGGTGCGGATCCCTTCATCAATGTCACCGATGATGAGTTCTTTGGGATGACTAGACTTGTGTTTCCAGTTACTGGTCGGTCTGACAATTTGCTGAACTTCTACTTCAGTTGATTCTTCAACTTCCGTTCGTTGTTGTTCTTCAAAAGTTTGAGTCACTTCAAGGGAGGTAAACTTTGTAAAGTCTGGAGCATGTTCAGATTCTTCAGATTGAATCTGAATCAACTGATTTTGCAAAGAGTCTTGGAATTTGACGTTCATAAATTCTTCCACAGACTGAGTCTTCTTGTTGAATACTCTGTAGGCTTTGCTTGAAGTTGAGTAACCAAGGAAAATTCCTTCGTTTGATTTCTTTTCAAACTTACCAGTTCGATCATTTGCATTTTTCAAAATAAAACATTTGCAACCAAACACATAAAAATAAGAAACGGCTTCTTTCCTTTGAATAATTCATAGGGAGTTTTCTCCAGAATAGGTCTTAAGATACTCTGTTAATAATATAACAAACTGTAGAAATTACTTTAGCCTAAAAACGAGAAGAAATATTACTTTCAATTAGAATAGTTCTTGTCATTTCTTGCAAAGATTTATTTTTTTTTTCCACAACTCCATTTTGTTCTAGAGCGTATGGAGAAGAGAAAACATGCTAAAAACCATATTCATCATAGAATTTGGCAAAGTCTTGATTTTCGAACTCACCTTCATGGTCTGTTCGTATGCTTCAAATAGCATATCTTTTCTCATTCTGAACTTTTTTGGCTAACTTTGAAAAGTGAGAAAAGGTTTCAGACTTACTTGCCAGAAAGTAAACCCAATTAAATTGAGAATAATCATCCACAATTATTAGGCAACATCTCTTTCCACCAGTGTTTTGAGTTCTAGTTTGTTCAAAGAGATTCATATGCAGAAGCTAGAAAACTCGATTACTAGAAATCTGATTTATTGGTTTAAAAGAGCTTCAAACCTATTTTCCCAACACACATAGTGTGCATAAGTCGGATTTTTTATACTTCAGGTTGGGCAGTCCACAAACAAGCTTCTTGGATGAAATCTTCGTGATTTACTTCATGTTAACATGGCCAAGCTTTCGATGCCAAAGATTCGCTTAATCTTGAATCGATATTAGACATTGAGATCTTTCTAGTTTTATATCAAGAAGATAAATGTTCCCATGTCTTCATCCAGTAAAAGATTGAGAAAGATCTTTACTAGTTCCCGAACATATTCCTTCTTGGAAATTGATTTTGAATCCAGTGTCGCACAATTGGCTAATGCTAAGTAGATTGTAATTTAATCATTCCACCAAAGAAACATTGTTGATTGTGAGACTTCCAATCTTCACAGTTCCACACCCAACAGTTTTTCCTTTATTGTTTCCACCAAAAGAGACTTTTCCACCATTTATTTACACAAGTTTTATAAAACAACTTGAATCTCTAGTCATGTGTCTCAAACAACCACTATCCAAATACCATTTAATATTTTTCTTGATAGTGACCTGCAATTAAAAAAGGAACTCAAGCTTTCTTTGGTACCCACATTTTCTTGAGTCTAGGAGAGTTAGTGCAATATACAATCTTTGCCCATTCCTTCTTAACAGGTCTACAAACCATTGGATATTCTTTCTCAAAATGTCATAAGTTGTTGCATTTTAAACATTTGAGAGCACTTTGGCCAATAGATTTTACAAAGATTTTTTTAAAATGGTTTCTATAAAAAAAAAATTATAGGTCTTTGTTTGATTCTTTCCTTTACTTTTGGAAAATCAATTAGAGGAATAGTTTCTGAAGTCATTCCCAAGCCTGATTTGTTGAAATAAAGTCTTTGTATTGAAAGAATATTTTCTAAATTTTCAGATCCTATTGAAAACCTTTTTGAAATATTTGAAATGTCATTTTTTTTAAAAATGTATTTTCTTTTGAACGAGAGTTTGCATAATCTTCATCACTTTCTTCGCATTCAGTATCATTCCATGTCTCTACTTTAAGTGTCTTTCTGTATCTCTCAACTCTTCCCTTCTTTTTCTTCAACAAAGGACAGTTGGATCTGATGTGTCCATTTTGCTTGCATTCAAAACAGATCACATCTTTGTTAGCTTCATCATCCTTAGTTGATTTGTTTTGAAAATTTTGAGTACTTTGCTTCTTTCAATTGAATCTTTTTCCCTTTTTGTTTAGTTTCCTAAACCTCCTTATCATAAGTGCTAACTCTTCATCGTCCATATCATCTTCGGAGTCTATAATATCATAATCATCGTTAAATTTTAAAGCAATTGATTTCTTACCTTTGGGATCTTCTTCCTCGTTGATTTGCTCCACTTCATAAAACTGAAGTGTACCAACCAGCTTGTCTACAGAAAGCGGCACGATCCTTTGAGTTTCCCTTATTGAAGTCTTCAAGTGATTCCAATCTTTAGAGAGTCCATGCAGCAATTTTTTAACCTTCATTGGTCTCGAGATTCTAGACCATTTACAATCTCTATAAAACGACTAAACATGTCAGTGATAGATTCTCCTGACTTCATCTTGAAGGCTTCATACTGTCCGAGTAGAATATTGATCTTTGTTTCTTTCACTCGATCAGTTCCTTCATAGGTAATGTGCAACTTATCCCAGACTTCTTTGATTGTTTCACAAGGAGAAATTATGTTATACTAAGTAAGAGATAAAACACAATATAAAGAGTAAATTGCTTTAACATCACGAGTTTGTCTCTTGGATATTTCTTCTTGTGTCATCTCTCTAGCGTCTATAACTTTTTTTCCTCTTTTTGAAACTGATACAACTTTAGGAATGATTCCTTTTTCTATCACATCTCATTCCAGAGGATCTTTCGATCTTAGGAATGCTTTCATCTTGTTTTTCCATACGCCTGTATTCCTTTCCATCAAAGTAAGGAGGTCTGGTGTTACTCTAGCCTTCAACCAAACCAGGAGCCAACATACTAGTCATAGATCTTTAACTCAGAAGTAAAAACATTTTATTAAATGAGCACATAAGCTCTGATACCAATTGATAAAGTTAGTAAGGATACCTAGAAGGGGGTGAATAGGTGTTCTAGTTTTACGAGATTTAATAGATTAACTCGTCTTATAAGGATAATAGACTGAAGATGTAAAAGACTATAAATAGTTATATAAAATGATGAATCAAAGTAAAGAATTCAGGGAAAGAAAATTGAGACACAAGGTTTATAGTGGTTCGACTTAGACCAAGCCTACGTCCACTCTCCCGCACCGACAGCCTACTGGCTAGATTTCACTAAGAATCAAAAGAGTTTTTACAGCCTCAAGTCATTGATTCCACAGTATAAAAACTCTACTACACTTCCTCAAGGTTTCACAAGTGTTTGATCTCTCTTTTGAGTACAACTTAAGCTCAGCGATTGAGATAGCAAAGAACTAAGAGCTTCAGACTTTGGGATTTTTCTTTCACACACACACTCAAATAACTTGAGTGTCTTTCTCATATACTCTTTCATGCCTTTATAACCGTTAGCACTTTCCAAAGGAGTTCTTCCAATCTACCCATTGGACAGAATCAATCAAGGAAATTTTGAGTTATTTAAGGAATTTGATGATAGCCCATCAATCCTGCTTGCCCATACAATCAAGATCTAAGTTTCCATAAGTAGAACTTTCCAAGTATACTTCGCTTTTCATCAAATCTTGATTATCCGAATTGATTCCAATAAAAATAATTGATCTCGATGTGCTATCTCCAGTCGTAAGAACTTCTATAAACCGTACGAACCAAATCCTTAAAGATAAACTCTCATCTGGATAAGTCTTCTCTTCGTTTGGTCTAGAAACTGCCAGTGTGGGTTGACTTTGAGTCTTGAGTCTTGCGGTCTTCATTTTAACAGTTGAGTCTTGAAGTCTTCAGACTAGACTGATAGAAATGTTTTGTTAATTTCAAGAGAATTTTCTCCAACACATCCCTCCTCCCTGCATACCGCCACTTGGGCTGTCACACTCTCTACCTCTTAAGAGCGGGACGCCGTGGCCCCACACATAGGCGGGAGTTGACTCTGATATCACTTGTAAGGACCCGGGTCTTCACTGTACACACATTGTTCGCTTTGGACACTAAGTCCTCACGGTTTTGTTCTTCTCAAGGTAGCCCATATTACGCCAAGAAAACACCTATGTATAGTTAGAGGAACCCAAGCCTTAAAAGCTAGCCTAGGACTCCCCCCTAAGCGATGTGGGACAGGAGACATGCCCCCTCCCTACGCACGTCCGGGGACCGAGGCACGGACACACCACTATCCCTCCTCCTCGTGCACCGCCGCTTAGGCTGTCACACTCTCCACCCCTTAGGAGCACAGCGTCCTCGTTGTGACGCCACACGCGGTCAGAAATTGACTCTAATACCATTTGTAAGGACTCGGGTCTCCACTGTACACATATTATCCGCTTTGGACAATAAGTCTTCACGGTTTTATTCTTCTCAGAGAAGCTCATACTACTCCAAGAAAACGCGTATGTACACTTAGAGAAATCCAAACCATATAAGCTAGCGCAGGACTCCCCCCCCCCCCCACTAAGCGATGTGGGACAGGAGACGCGGCCCCTCCTTGCGCACGTTCAGGGACCGAGGTGCAGACGCACTACCATCCCTCTTCCTCACGCATTGCTGTTTGGGCTATCACACTGTCCACCCCTTAGGAGCACAAGGTCCTCATCGTGACCCCACACGCAGTTGGAAGTCTACTCGAATACCACCTGTAAGGACCTGGGTCTCCACTATACATATATTGTCCGCTTTGGACACTAAGTCCTCACAGTTTTGTTTTTCTCAGGGTAGCCCATACTACCCCAAGAAAACGCATATGTATAATTAGAGGGACCCAAGCCTTATAATCTAGCCTGGGACTCCCCTCCTAAGCGATGTGAGATAAGAGACATACCCCCTCCCTGCGCACACGTCTGGGGACCGAGGTGCGGATGCATCGCCATCCCTCCTCCCCTCGCACTGCTGCTTGGGCTGTCACAAACGCGCTAAGCTTCTTTGCACCATAAATTCCTTAAGCTAGTGTATAGTCATGAGGAAGCCCTTTCAATATACTTCAAGGACCCAATTTAGCCACCCCAACACTTAATTGGAAATAGTTGAAATTCAGCATTGAAGATTACTATTCGAAACCTAACCAACATGCGTAACTAACTTAGAAATTTTATTTCAGGCAAACCGAAACATTAAGTTAAGATCCGTAAAATCCTATGACTCCACAACACCTTAAAGAATCATTTCTATATATATAGGCAACTCAACAAAAAAGTTACTTGGTGGTGGGGAGAGGCATTCAAACGAGATAAAAGAAAATTCGCATTTTTTTATTTCTTTGGATTCAAAATTCGAATATTAAAAAAATATTTGTAATGGAAATTGATTCACGAGAAACAAAAGAAACTAAGATCCACAAACGACGAACAGAAATATATTATTACGAGTCGGCCCCCTTTGCATTGTGATGCCATTTACCTCATTGGCTGCTAATGGGAAGTCGCCTTCGCAAATAATTGACAATGCTCACATCCTACACAGGAAAACAAAACACAACTCATGAGATAATCTACCCCCTATTATCCTTTCAATGGGACTGATACTTCGTTGGATCGGGACAATATCTTCTTTGCTTGGAATGGATTATGCTAAATTATTGAGAACTACAAATATTTGGGATTGAGCAAAAATGTTGCATGCCTTCTCAATTAGAGCTTTGTTGTAGGACTCACAATTGGACTGCAAAACCTTTACTGAATAATGAATCTCCTTGTCAATATCTTATGTGTTCTTTGGATGATAAATCTTGTGAAGACTGTAATAACTAAATCGAGTGATGATGTATTTTGAGCAACTTCGTTTTATGCATATGTCTTTTATTAATTCAAACATGAGTTTAACTGCAAACTATGTTTTACTCTTTTCTACAAGGATGCGTGTGATCTTTTTCTTGTCCTTTTCCAAATCCTCTTCCTTCAAACTCCTGATTCTGGTGGTGAAAATCGCGTATCAGCATCAGGATGGTTGTAGGCATGAACGCTGTATTGGATGATGGTTGATTTAGTGTAATGTTGGTTTGCTTTTCAAATTTGTTTATCTCATTATTGTTTCGTTTGAGCTAATATTAAAGAACTAATTCTTGATCGTAGAAGCGGCTTTCTTATTTTTCTGACAATTTTTCCATTATCATCTAGGGATGGAACTATCTAATTACGTTGCTGGCATCATGTAGTTAATAGCGGTCAACTTCAATTTACTGCAAGTTTTGACTGTGGATGCTAGTGGATGTTAATTTGGTCTTTGATGATAGTCATAATCACTGAGAAAATTCTGGGGATATCATTAGCAAGTATTAAAAGAAACTATCTGGAATAAGAATTCTTTCTCCCTAGAGAGCACAACTATGTCCTAAAACAGTTTTGTTTGAAAAATTCATTGGCAGATTATCATGGCATAACCCCTATTTGTGATTAATGTATGATGTAATTATTCATCTTTCTAGGTGCAAGCAATCACAGTTCATGCCACAAATAATTACTTTGCAACAGCATCTATCAATAGTACATTGTGCTTTTACGAGTTTTCAACTGGTTTATGTCTCACTCAGGTTTCAAAGCTCTCTCTCTCTCTCTCTCTCAGAGGGCGTGCGCGTGCAATTTTACTCGTACGTTGACAGAAAACTTGTATTATTTGTACTATCTGTAATGGATGCTCATGCGAAAAAGCAATTATATATAATGATTGAGCAGAAAAAGTGCCACGCTCCTCCAAAAACTGCATCTGGTTTGCACTTGCAGTGCTTTTGCAACACATGTGGACTGAATTATTTGCCTTCAGCCATACCCGCCGCTTGCCTGTTCTTATTTGTTTTGATCTTTGTTCAGTTTCCATATCGGTGTTTCCTGCACCGTTGGGTCTAAGATTTTCGCGAATTGACAAAAGTCAGATGGAATAAGGCTTCGCATGTGTGCCTTGATGTTCGATGTAAGAGCTTTTGGTGATTTGAACCCTTTTTAGGTTCCAACGTGATCTCATATGCTGATGCTTGTTTATTTGTCATATCTTATATAAATCTTCAACCGCGGAGAAAAGATTGGGTAGAATTTTGCTTCTCTTCTCTCCCCTTGTGGCTGCAGCTTATGTGGCAGTAGTATCCATTTAAGTAAATGGCGGAGCTGGCGAGTGGGCCAAAGAAGCGATCTTATGATAAAGGAAAGGGAGAGAAAAAGAACTCGAACCTTGTCTCTTCAAAGTGCAGCTGGGTTTATGGAGAGCTGCTTAGTGATCAGTAGAGATATGTTGTTTGCAATCGTAGCGTGCTAAATTATTGGAGTCCCATGTAGTTTATATAATAGATGAACTTTTCATCCTTCACTAGTTTCGTGTTATATTTTTCCATTTTTCAAAATGGGCAAGATGGTGCGAACTAGACCTGAATACTCTTATTGGGATTAGACCTTACAAAATGGGCAAAATATGGCCTGGGCCTGAATCGAGTTATTTTCTATTAATCTTAAGTTACCACCTCCACAACAGGGTTGACAAAGCAAGTAGTTAAAAAATTAGACAATGCAAAGCCACTAAAAAAGTTGAATAATTGACCATTTGATTTAAACCAGCAGCATAGTATCCTTCAGTGAAAATGCCTTGTATTTCACAGCGGGGGCGATTGTGGTATACACTAATGTTGGTAAGAAAAACAGGTGTCAGAAACAATGAAGCTCTTGGTAGTCAGTGTTTCCACCAGTTCAGCTAGCCGATTTAGTATAAGTGCGTAAGGTGATACAGTACAGACATCACAGCTGATTGAGGTCATGGCTTGTGGGCTCGAGTCCCCTCAACACCAAGTTAAATATATATGTTTTTTCTCCAATGATAGCTTCTTTGGCAATATTTAGATAGGAAGAGAGGTCCCCTGAGGGTTAAGCATCAGGAAGTTACTCAAGGTCGGGGGATCAAATCCCTCCCCAGGAAGAACCCATTTTCAAAGGCCTACGTTGACCTACTTGCTGGTTTACCGAGTAGAACTAGCTTAACCTGGTCGAACTAGATCAACTCTGTTTCTTGACCTGGACATTTTACATAATAAGACTGAACTGGACCAGTTTCCAATACCTAGTTGAACCATTCAGTTCGGTTAGGTGCTCAAAACACTGATGTGCATTACCATCACCAGATACACGTCAGCTAAAATCACATGAATTCAGGAATAGTACGTTACTCAACTTCTTTAAGCAGATATATAACCAACACACTGTAACTCTAGCGGAAACACCTCTTTTGATTTGGAGGATGGGTGGGGAGGAGCAAAATAGTAAGCAAACAGAAGGCCCCCTGGATCTTGGTAAACTAGGTCAAAAAGTTGTACAGTTGCATTCTTGAATACAAATTAGGCCAAATGAAAAGGACCTTTCTAATTGGCGGCATGCTAAGATGAAAGAAGAATGAGACAGATAAGTCACGAGTCTTTTTCTGATGCCAAGTCCACTGAACTAGGACATTTTCCAATGGCCCTCATTTTCAGTTTTTAATCTTTTTCTTATTGTTGACGGATCAATGAAAGGAAAAATAAGAAGATAGGATTTGCCCAAAACTTTCATACATCAGGAAAAGGCTAAGGAAATGGTTCATACAGAAGTTTTCAGAGGTCCTAAAGGGAAAGGGTTGTTTTTTTGTTTCCCCCTTCCATACAAGCAATAAAGGGTAGCAATGATAGAACGGTGGTGACTTCAATTAGAACACTGAGAGGAACAAAGGATTTCCCAGTAGCAATAGCCTTACATCAATGCTTAGCTTCAAGTCCTTACATCTTAGCTTGGAAAAAATCAAGCTTACCTAGAATATTCAAAATAATATTCCCCAGCATAGGCTTCTGCTAGATGATTCTGTGCTAATGGATGAAACTCATGACGATGCACAAGCATGATCGTGCAACATAGAGAGAAACTTCAGAATTTAAACTAGTTCAATGGCACAATTCATGGAAGACAGATTTAGTAAAGGAAAAAGCTAAAATTGGAGACCAACAGTACTTAAGGAGCTGATTGTTTTTGCGATCCTGTGACCATTTTTCAAAAAGAGAAGGGGGAATGTCACCAATCATACTAGAGGATACATGCAGCAGACAAGCCAACATATGGCATCTTTTACAATAACAAAATATCACTGAAGATAAAATAAACAATATCTTCCAGCACAGCAACAACGTCTTTTCACTGTGCAGAACAAAAAGAAGTTTTATATTCATACGGGAATAATGGTTGAAAATAAGTTTGGCAGAAATGAAAATGCTCTTGTTGATGTGCGGATACTCAGGTGAAGTAATAATTAGAATTTAGTGAATTCCTAGAGAGGAGTTGGGGTGACATCATTTGAGGATGCGATGAGAGAATACAATGGGGGTGAAAAAAATTTTGGCACAGTTTGGACCTGTGTAGACGCGTCAGTGAGAAGATGCGATGAAGACATGAGATAAAAGGCACGAGATGTGGTGAATATATGAAGAAAGATATTTAGTATTAAATATAGGAGATACAGTTCAGGTCAAACGAAATGGAGTGACTAGATCCATGTAGTATCCCCTGCTTAGAGAGAAGTGACTCAATGGTCATTGATGATGAAGTAGAGATGTAAGCGAGTAGATTACATGCTACTATAGCCGCAGTGACTGCATGCAAGATATCAGGAAGAAAGACAAATAACTCGTACAATTTTTCTTGTCTACAGTACACTAAACATCGGTAATCAAACTCCAACCAGAGGGGTAACCGGCTGAATTAATGTTGTACTGATACTGCAATTGGTTAGTTCCTCTTTCCCAACAAAAGAAACGCCAATGTCTTAGTCAGAGGTTATTATTAAGCAGTTGCACTAATATCCACCAGGAACGGAGGCTCCATCTAAGTTTCTCACAACATATACAAACAAAGGAAGAGAAACTCGGCCTTCCTCCTTTCCAGAATGCTTAAAACAAGCTGTGCTACCCATGTAACTACACAAGATTTTTTTTTCCAGTCAGAACAACTACACCAGATTACCGTATCAGCAATCAGCCTAGTCTGAATTAAACCATTCATAATCAAAAGCAAATCAGCATTATGACCTAATAAAAATTGCAGCAACAGTAAAACTATCTTAAAGCTTCAAGCAATGTTCTCATAATATCATATATACTCGGGTAATGAATTTTAAAAGTTAAGGGAAGCTGTTCTTAGACTATTTAAGTGAGAAACATCCTGATGCAACCAAAAGTCATCAGCCTTTTTTTTGAACTATAATATATGTGTTAATATGTATATATGAGTTGAAAAAGCACCGTAAGTGCAAAGTAAATGCAATTTTTGTAGGAGGCTGGCACTTTTTCTGCTCAATCATTATATGTAATTTATTTATTTTCCTGAACAACCATAACAAATAATACAACTAATGTATGTCTGGTGTCAACGTACGTGTAAAATTGCATGCACTCGCGTCTTGTCAGAGATAGAGTTCTGAAATCTGAGTAAGACATATAAACCAGTTGAAAACTCTCAAAAACACCATGTGTTATTGAGATATGCTGTTATGAAGTAGTTATTTATGGCATGAACTGTGATTGCCTGCACCTCGAAAGATGAATAATTGCATCATACATTAACCACAAATAGGGGTTATGCCATAAAAATCTTCTCAACTAGGAACTTTCAAGCAAATTCTTTTATGACATAGTTGGGCAATAATCTAGGGTAAGAGAATTTCTTATTCCAGACAGTTTCTTTTGATACTTGCTAATGAAATATGCAGCATTTTCTGGTTAATTACGACTATCATCAGACACCAAATTAACATCCTACCAGCATCCACAGTCAAAACTTGCAGTAATTTGAAGATGATCCCTACTAACTACATGACGCAAGCAACATCACTAGATAGTTCCATCCACTTCTACTATTAAGAATCACTTCTTTAAAAATAGCAATAGTTCCATCCGCTTCTACAATCAAGAATCACTTCTTTAATATTAGCTCTAATGAAGCAACATTGGAGATAAGCAAATTTGAAATGCATTCCATCATTACCATAACCAATGATCATACAACACAGCAACAGACCTACAACCAACATGCAGATACACGAGGCACATGAAGATCTTAAAGATAAATATGATAATTGTGAAGAAGTCGGTAAAGTACCAATCAATGCAAGAATTTCCTGAATATGTAAAAATTTGTATGATGTGACATGTTGACATAGCATTGTATATATCAATATCAATGTATACTAATATTAAAACCTGTACCTATTAAGAAAATCCTCACATCACATGAGGCCGAAGGCTCTAGGTTCTTGATGGCTAACCGCCAAGATAGGGAGAAACAAGAGTTTCCAAGTAGATAGCATATTCGAAACAGTCATCCATCCTTATGGGATAATCCTCGTAAGTATTATCCTCCGGATTGAACATAATAGCCCGTTTCACATTTATCAGAAAAACAATTTGTCCGCTCCTTGTGTACGCAAGGGGGGCAGCATCCCTAAAGGTAGGTAGGCGATCAACACTGAACCATTTTGTCCATGATCCTCCTCTCCCATACTCATCCGTTATCCATGCCTCGATGTGGTTATCACAGCGGCTGTTATACATGAACAGACTGGTCCCGTGAATCCCGAGTCCGCTGAAAAATCCAACCCTATTGACTTTAGGGACCGAAAGCACCCGGTTGAATTTCTCTTCCGACAAATCAAGTGAGATAATCACAGGCCTGAAATAGTCATAGACATACCAGTGTAAGGCCCCTTTCCAATAAACTCCATTGCCGGAAACCGAGAAACCACTTTCTTCCTCGATAGGGAAATTTATCGATCTCCAAGAACCGGACTTAAGCGAAAATATTGCCGCCTCCCAAAAAAATTCAACTTCGTGGATGCCCTCTACTATTTTGTAGTCATCAGATCGAGGGTCATATCCGATTCCATGGAATGACTCATTTTCACGATACTCCCTAAACTCCGAATCTTGAGCAAATTCGGGACAGCGCAACTCATTACACTCCCTGGTGGCCGGGTTATATATGAGAATAGTTGTCGGGTAATCTCTGTAAAGATTGCCTTCGAGATAAAGACACACCAGGCCATCACAGGAACCAACGACGTGGCAATCGCAGAGAGGTCTGATCGTTTTGATCCTATGTGGTACCACCACGCCACCCTCACTGCCGTCGAGCGCTGCGTAGTCTATGGTCTCGTGGGACCCGTAGAGTCTGCCAATGAAAATTCTCTGGCTAGGAATTAAATCCCCTGCCTTGAGCCTCTGCAGATGCGACTTGGCAAAGCCCGGGTCGGAGATTAGAGACCGCCACCGTTTGCAGACGAATTTGAATCGCGCCAACGACTCGGCCGGAACCCTCAAGAGTATGTCGATGAGTATGTCCTCGGGTAAACTTTCGGCCATTAGTTTCGGCAAATAGCCAGCAGCCTGTGTTCATCGGCAAGGTTTTGAGTGAGCAAGGCTCCATATAAACAAGCGTTCGGTAAAAGCCACGCAACAACAACGATAATTCAAGAGTCAAAGAAGCGCTTACTCAAGGGAACTTGGATGAGGTCGATTGCGTCCGCAATGGCAGCAGGCAGCTTTGTCGAGAGCTCCCAAGGCCGTCGCCGGAGCCGGGCGGAGGAGAGGCGCTCACAGGGAAAAGGCGGACGAGGCAAGGCGGAGGGAAGAGACAGAGAAAGAGAGACGTAGCGTGAGGTTGAATTCTAGGAGCCCTGATATAGATATTTATACATATAGATAGATATATATATATATATATATATATGATTTTGCACTTATCAACAAATATAACCTCTTACACACACATATATATATTTTGTTTATTTCTTCGTTCTGTGCACTCTGCGGTGGATTTAAAGCTTAGTGATAGGAGAAGCTGTTGGAAACTCTAGACATTAGAAGACATGGAACTGTGAATGGACAAAAGGATCATTCAAAATTTGTTTTTTTTTTTTTTTCTCCCGTTGGACCTTACGATATTGACTCAATCTCTCTAAAGGCAGACCAAATATTCGTATTTCTCTGACTTGTCCTCTCATAATTTTTACGAGTTTAGGGAATTCCTGGTTCCTTGGGGAATTTCTGGCATGCCCGGTTATTCATGTAGCTGAATCCAGCGAGTGTCGCCAACTTCACGGTATCGCAGCGAGAAGTTCCCAGCCATCGACCCATCGTACGAGCACATCTTCAAAAGTTGTGGGATGTTTTGGTTTTTGGTCAAAGCGGTGGAATTTGTCTCTTATTGCATGGTGAATTCTGAAGACTTGATCGGGAGTTTTTGAGAAAGAAGCAGTAAGTGAGATTGAAGACAAAAAAGGATCGTGACTTCAGAGTTCTCGGTGGAGATTATTTGGTCCGACTAATTGACCAAATATTGATACACTACGATCTCCTTTGGCGGGCCGCCACAATCGTTGTCCATTTAATCGGTCGTGCTAAGCCACGGCGATGAGTACCACCATCACTATGCTAGTCCGCAATTCGCCCACTGTCCTTCCTGTGCAAACCTGCGAGCCATTAAGAATATCCTCAAATTAGGTAAGGTCCTTATCTTTTGTATATTCCACATATTTTACTGCCTTATTTGAGTTATTTAGTATATTCTGATATATTATGTTAGATAATAGAGATATTGTGTTGGATACTAGAATATTCTGTTAGATATTTATTTAAATAATGTAATCCATAAGATACCTTGCTCAAGCTAGGAAACTTTCCTAACTTAACAATGTATCTAGACGGCCCTCCCATCTTTAACTAAACTATACATTATTAAAAAATTGCAATTTTTCATGGTGATGCGTAGCTTGCAGTTTTTCAAGTTCGATTACGCCTTGAACCAAGCTGAAGAATTCAAGGGAACAATCATTAAGAGCATGATGGTGTGGGTTTGATAGATTTGTAAGCTCTAGGCCCTTAGAAAGCACCAACATTCTCCGAAAATTTTCTTGTCGTGTTGAATACTTGGACATATGTTTGATGATCTCCAACACTTTTTGACACTCGGTTGATAGGCAATTCTCCTGACAATATCCAACACATGAATCCGAGATTTTGACATGCAAGTTCGAAGTTCTAACACATATGGGATCAATTTTAAAAAATTTCAATAAATAAGAGGTCAAAATGTAAATATGTAAAAAATAATAATAATAAATGGAAAAAGAAGAAAAACCTAATTTTCTCTTGTTTTCTTACTCTTACTTAGCCCCAAGTTTGTTTTTTTTCTTCTTTTCCAACATACTCTTACACACGAGTCTAGAATATAGATTGCTTTTTTTTTTTTCTTTCAAATTTTATGGATAATTGGAATGGAGTTGAAACAATAAATAATATTAACAAATGATGGATTAAAGTTTTTAGTGTAAATTCATTCTAGACTCTTTTATTATTATTTGTTTGTTTGTGAATTTGAATCAAATTAATTTGATTAAAATAATCATAAAAATGATAATTTATCATGTATATATAAAATAATATATTTAATATACGATGTGTCATTATATATTAGAATTCTCTATTTATTAATAAACGACATGTTAATGTGTTATGTCGTGTCCTGTTGCCTATTGTGTGTCGGTGCCACTTAGCTGGGACCTTCAAGACCATAGACTACAAAGAACTTCAAGTGGAATTAGCAATTTAATTCTAAGGGAACTTCACTCGATAAAGTCATAGCAAGTATCTCAAGGAACTATCCACCGAGGAACAGAACCAAGGTAAAAACCCATGAGGTCAACAACATCACAATGAATGTATATTTGTTCTATAGAAATTGTGGTAAAAGGAGATCATCCAAGCTAAATCTTTTGCATCTTGTGCAATGTAGCACGCCTTCGTATGTGGACTTTGATAATTTATTTGACAATCAATTACGAAATGGCAATATCACCCGTTTCTTTAGTTGGACAAACTACAACTATGCTTTGGTGCCAATAGCACGTTTCTTATGCCATGCGAGAGTAGCCCAAAGAGAGGATGGGTCATTCACGAAATCTTGTCCAATAATAATACGCATGACTTAGTGTTCAACAAGCGCGAATTCGAAAAGAAAAACAAAGAATTGCAATCGCGTTAGACAAAGAGCCGCTGAATGTTAACTGCAGCAATGACAAGATCGTTCGTTCTCCAATTCAGCCGGCACAAAGCTTAAGCGCACGAGTTTTCCAATCCAAGCATAATGAAACTCAAACTCTACTTTGCTGTCTCTCGCAAAAGCTTATTCTACCTCCTTGGTGCAATTCCAACACTTCATGGCATGCCAAAGATTTGCCAAATTGTGATCCATCGATCCGCTTGCAATGTACTTTGAATCCGGACTGAACTTAACACTCATCACTTTACCTACAATCGCAACCCCAACAAATATCAGTAGGGGGCCACATTTTGGACGTGTTTGGTAATCATCATGTTTTTCTATTTTATTTTATTTTTTTATAAAAGGGAGAAAATAGAACCAGTACAATGCGTTATCTTCTTTGAGGGAGTTCTATAGAAAAAGTTCACTCTTCAAAACAAATTCAAGCTAACAGGAAGGCATCTAATGCTCACTGACATCCCAGATCTAGTTTCACTATAACAATTTGGAACCATCAATTTAAATTTCCATTTTAAGATTGCGACTTTTACTTTGTTAATATTTCTCATTCTTCATATGTCTAAATATAAGTTATGATTAGTTAATTATTGCAATTAATGCGAGCCATCAAAGGTGATGATTTATTGTAATTGTTTGATTAATAATACAGGTGAAACCTGAGTAAAATCTGGATCGATCTGGAAACCTATGATAGGATAGTTTTCAGGTTTTAAGATATACATAGTGGGTTCTAAATTCCAAAAAAAAATAAAAAATCTGCTCTAGTCAATATATATCAAGTTGCAAGTAGAATCTGTACAGAACCTAGAATCAATTTGGAACCTCTCCCGCCTATTGTCCTTGACCATCTATGTTCGTTGGACGTTAATCCCCTTTCAGTACTACGACTCACCGAAATGGCACATCAACAGTCGGAGCTAAGCCTGTTGAGATGCTTTGGTAGCCTGATTTCAACTTTGTTTCCGATGCAGGAGGTTTATTCCCAGATGGGCTTATTCGTCAAATATAAATGCTATAAACAAAGTCGGCATGAAGCTGATTCTCTTATTCCAGACAGCATTTTGTCATAAGACAAAATTTCGTGAGGAAGAAGGTTCGTTCGCCTTAGACGAAGTAACTGCTGAGCCGTTCAAATCTCGTGCTTTCTTTCTGAACCCAGAAAGAAAAAAAAGACAGGAAAAAAAAAAATCTCTTGCTGTTTCAGCTGTTTTATTTAGAAAGGCATTTAAGGTTTAATGGAAAACGTCAAACGTCCTAGACGAGGATATGCTAAATTCCGATCCGACGCGAATACATCTGTCAAAATCTAAAAGAGTTATTCGAATTCATAACATCATAAAAGAAAATATGCGTATCTACTCGTTGATATTTGAATACTATGAAAGTTTAGGAGTTTCGAATGTAAAAAGCAAAAAAAAAAATTTTAAAAAATGCCATTGTACATGAGGCAAAAGAGTTTTGATTAGGAAAATTGTAACGGATGCTTTGTCGACTTGGTTGATGTAATTCATAAATGACGAATTTAACTAGTATAATTTAATATCGGCTCATGTATGTATCGTGACGACTTAATAATTACTCGATTGAACCTATAGGCTCATTGGGTCTAAATTTATTTTAGAATTTTCTTCATTTTTAACTAATTATTTGAGCATTAAATTAATAAATCACTATGATTTGCCCCCGTAGTTACTCTTCCCACATGGAAAAGAGGAAGTAGATGATTTGAATTTACACATTCTCGAAAAAGGTTGAGATGAAACCGATTTAGTTTGAAGTGTAGATTTCGACTCTTATATCCTATAATGAGGCATGACAAAAGTCCATCGCCTTCCTTACTCCATCTAACGAGGTGGCAAGGTTAGAATGAATGTAGAATTTCAACATAAATAAAAGGGGATACGATGAAATTGGTAGGCACCAACGCGAAATGGTGAAATTGGTAGACACCGGGGGTGTACTCAAGGGCCAAACTTTGTCTGGCGAGGTGAGGTTAGTTCAAAATCAATAGGAAAAGGATAATGAATAAATATAGGATTTCAGCATAATTCGAAAGGGCATAAGGCGAAATTGGCAGCTTTGCCGACAAAATCAACCAATTCTAACCGGTCCCGAGTCACGACACTAGGAATAGATAAGGATTGATTAAAAAAAAATCAAATTAATATTGCCATTATTGTATTATAGACTAGTCATTCGATTGGACTTTCATAACTTGGGCGGTGCGGTGAACGCGCCGGGAATGAAATGGAGGGTGGGGATTCCTTGAATTTATGTTAGGCGCCGAGATTGGCGCCAATTGTCCAACGGAATCCGGAAGTACCCTGCGAGACTGCCACGTATGAGCCCAAACTTCGTGCTCTGGTCGTGGCCCCCATCATTGTCTTCTTAGCAAAATGCGCTGGTCTTAATTTTGAAAAGCTTTTTGCTTGTTTTAACCACTCCTTGACCGGCCTTTCCCCCTCGGTCCGGCAAATAATCATAATTTTTCCTTTTCTTTTTATTTTGACATGGCACGTGCCACGTACCTGTGGCGACTCAGTCCACATTTGGACGGAGGAGACGCCGAGTTCTTATGTGGGATGCTTAATATATAGTCGATTAGAGTATTTTTAATTTTCAAAGTATTAACTCTTGGTACGGAAAAATGCCAATAGATGCACCAATTGGAGCACAAGTAATAAAGGATGAAAGGAAAATCAAAATCACATGAGACGAGGGATTTACATGAAAAATCCAAAATGAAAAAAATCACGGGGAGAGAGGGGTTTTACTATTTTTAATAAAGAGTACAAAAGTACGAAACAAAAGCTCAAAAATCACTTGATGAGCCATAAGATCCAAAAATCTAGCGAGAAGATAAGAAAAAAAATAAAACGGGAAATACTATGGAGGTTACGATTAGAGATATGTTATTAAACACATTTATTTATAATTTCCCATAAAAAAAAAAAACCTTGAAGCAAATGTGCATAATCTAAAATACCCTTACGCATCTTATCTTTAATTTTCAAAGTATTAATTCTTTTCTCACTACGCTAGTCATCGATAAACATCTCAAGGCACTCGCATAACTTGTATTAGATTTAAAATTAGGTTATAGTTGAGAGTTTTCAGGAGTCGCATCAATGAGTTCGATAAATGAGTATGGGAGACACGACAAATTTCATGCAAGTTGTTTAGGCAATTTTTCCATACATCCTGCTTTGTCCGTGCCGTGTGTAACTAATGCTTCGTGAGATTAAGAAATTCCTTATCAAGCACGTGGCCGCCCGTTAATAAGAGTCTACGCGTACATAATGCTCCTCGAGACTCGAATATTTTTCTAGAATAATCTTTTTACGCTGGCGTTGCACATTTGGGCAAGAACGAGATGACTATTCCATTATTGAAGAATTCAATTGATTCTGGTGAATATGCCGTCGCTTCCACATAACATAAAGTTCAAGATGGAGATCTTTCCTCCAAATGTTGATTGTGTAACGTTAGCCGCCATTGAATAGCTTCGCTCACTAGGTCAAAGCAAAATCACCTACGCCCTACGTAGAAGATGCTGGAAAAGTTGTCTTTATTTATTTATTTATCAATACCTAGACATTTGTCTCTGCATTGTGCGACTTATCGATAAGAAGCAAAATTATTAAAATTGAGTACGGAACATTTTAGCTTATATACAATGTTATTTTAGCGTATTCTTAGTTGTAAGAGGCATGCATAAAAGGAACTATCGAAGTATAAAGTAATTAATTAGTATAAAAACAAAGATTCACGAACACAATATTTTGTATAATATAGTGACTATAAGACTCTCTGAAATGTGTGTAACAATAAAAATTTCTGTCTGCTAACTAAAATAGGAATAACTTTGGATTACGTTATTATATTAAAATTGAAATAATATTTCTAGAAGTAAAATAACGAATAGAGAGAATGACAAGGATAATATACTATAAATTAGTATTTTTTTTTTTGACGTTTTCCGCTACTCTATGGAGTAAATACAAAAAAACCTAGTTCTTTCAACGGGGAGGCGCACATCTAAAGGTGATATAAAATATTAGTATGAACTTTAATAATATAATCTGGTTGTCGTTTTTCGAAAGCTTGTAAGGTTCCTCTTTTGTTTGTTTGTTTGTTTTTTTTTTTTTTTGGGTCAAAACGCCCCCTAAGTTTTATGATTTTATCTTCTCTCATCACTGACACGTTAGCATCCAATTAATTGAGAAATTAAAGGGTATTATGTAAAGTTTCACGCCGGAATTTATAGGACATGGAGTATATATATCCTAAGGGATTCATATGTAACTTATTTTCAGATTTTAAAATGAACGTAGAAACAAATATTAGATTACTGAATTTGATTTGGAATTTTCTCTTTGATCATCTCCTCGACATAAAGATGTCCCGATTGGGGTTGATCTCGGTGACACTTATAGATAAAAGAGAGGAGCGACAACCCCCCCCCCCCCCCCCAAAAAAATAAAATAAAATAATGTCCGCTTCTACTACTTCACCTCGATGGTGCTATATGTGATATTTTGTTGAATTTTTACACAAAACAAACGTCAAATAAACGAAGGTTGTTTTTATTTATATAACCAATATGTTAAAAACAAAAATAATTACTTGAACGGTTCTAGTTAATCAATAGATTTAATTAAAATGGTACAAATGATCTTTGAACTTCGACTCAATGTGTAATGTGATTTATGAACTTTTAATTAACTTAATATAATCCTTGAACTATAGCCAAATATGTAATATAATCCATAAAATTTTAATTTGCTCAATATATTTGTTAGACTTTTAATATATATTCAACTAAATTCCTTAACTAAATCAAAATATTTAATGATGTACTTAAACTTGAATTAATGGAAGGAAAATATCGATCATTTCCATATAATTCAGGGACTGAGTTGAACATGTATTAAAAATTATGATATCACATTACATATTTAGTTACAGTTTAATAATTATATTGAATGAATTAAAAGTTAAGGGATTATATTATATATCGAGTCGAAATCTAAGGGTTATTTCTGTTATATTCTCTAGATTTTGATTGGAGAGCGGGTCCCACCCTATAATTCGTCATTTTTGAAGTCTTTGGTGCCGCCTCCAGCAGCAGTCGACACGTCGACGAGTGCGAAGATCTCAGAGAATGATGCTCATCTCCGTATATTGGGGCATGCTTTTTTGTGTTGTGTTGGCCCATAAACACTAAGACAATTTTATATATTTAAATTATCAAATGATATCTAATCTAATGTATTACTGGAAATCTTATTTTAATCTCGCTTCTTATCCCTTCTAAAAGTACCCTCTATGAAATAACAAGGAAGAGTTAACATATCCACTCACCACCCAGACACCCACTTCCGCCACCAAAACAATCATTTAAACTCATTCCTTTCTCCATTGGAAAGACTACTATCTTTTTCCTTTTTTCGAAATAACTCTTGATCTACTTTACGTATTCATTCAATTTCACACACACACACGCTTAAAACTTGCCGTTTTAGTTGCTAATTATTCAATAACATTCTACCGCATCCCCTAATAAACTCACACACACACACACACACACACACACACACACACACATTAACATTATGAAAAATGTTAAAGGGTGTCTCTTAAGCAATTGTTAAATCTTAATAAATGTGCTTTAGTAAATATAAGATTTACTATTTGAACCAAGTGACTTTTATTAAAACATGTAATTCTTCCGATTTCAAAGTGTTTTGAAAAGGTTTATTTCAAAATTTTAATTAATTTAACTATCATTGCCAGGTATTTAATGATAAGACCTTAACATTATTTAAATTCATTTTTATGGCAAAAAGAGGGCTACTTTGGCTAAATTAAAAGGAAAAGCGCAAAACCCACCAAAATTCTAAATTATGCTAATTATGATACATTTATCTTAAACTTTTTTTTTTGTGACATAAAAAATCTCAAGTTTATATATGCGTGATACATTTACCGT
Organism: Eucalyptus camaldulensis; assembly: GCA_019915185.1. NCBI lineage: Eukaryota > Viridiplantae > Streptophyta > Magnoliopsida > Myrtales > Myrtaceae > Eucalyptus > Eucalyptus camaldulensis. Next base: position 32,993,819 of record JAHSVA010000010.1, read on the forward strand.
CCATCAAGTTCTGTCAATGAGAATTGTTTTAAACTTAAATGACCTCCAAATTTAACTTCCACCAAATACATTTGTAATTATTTTAGACTCCATTTGTTTCATGGAAAATGAATGATTTGAAAAATATTTTCAAAAAAAGATAGATTGTATCACTTAAAATAATTAACAAATGAAAAATATTTCATTATTGACAACAATATAAATCTAAATATTTTCATGAACAATAACAGTAATTTTTGCTATTTTTTTTGTAAGTGATATAATCAATATCTTTAAAATATTTTTAAAATTATTCATTTTCTGTGAAAAAAAAAAAAAACGCATCCTTCGTTGCTAAAAGAGGTAAAAATGGTACAATGACTAGAGGAAGCTACACTAAGAGCATGGAATCATTTAATTCCTTGTACATTTACGCGAGTAATTGTCAAGTTAAATCGAATTTGGAGTGCTATGATTTCTTTCCGTTGAAGACTTAAGACAGACCTTCTCGGGAGAACTTAAGTAAACCTTATCCGAAACAATTAATTCGTGCGAAGCTTGTATAGAAGTTGAAGTACTCAAACGACTTCATAAAAAGTTTGAAATCATTTACAGATGAATTCCGCATTAACTTTGAATTACTTTGAATTCTAGCATTTGTATTCTTTGATAAGTTGAATGTGCTCGACGTTAAGTGATGGTAAAATCTCGAATAAAATAGAAGTCATTCCAAATATGCCTTACTAATTGTATGGGGGTTGTTCCATAATTGCCAATTTACTAAATCATTCAATATATTCTTGCACAACTTGTAGAGGACTGTGCATATCAATGTAGGGACATGCTCTCTTACCGTGATTACCAGTTGTGAAAACAAACAGATTAGCTAGCGATCTACTACTAGTCAAATAGATTGACTAAACTACTTCAACGGTAAAATTTATTAAATATAAGCTTATACAGCAGGAAACGCCAAACGTTCAGATTTTTTTTAATAACGTTTATCAATTTAAGAATGTTTAGCATAATTATAGAAAAAAATAACCCATTATCTAATGTCGTCCCTGAACTTTTAAAGATAATTACTTAAATTTTGGCTAAATGTGCATTGTCATTCTTGAATTTTTAATTTGTTTAATGTGGTTCTTAGACTTTTGGTGAATGTTTAATATAGTCCCTAAATGGTATGATAACATTGAGCAATTTTCTTATGGTCCCATAAGCCAAATTGAACACGTGCCAAAGGTTTAGATATCGCATTGAACAAATTAGTGTTCAAGGACAATATTATACATTGACAAAGTTTAAAAACCATTTGTGTCATTTCTTAAATATAAAAGTCATGCTGCATAAAATTTATGCATCAGAAAGAAGACAAAAGTCGTTATCAGTTGATCCAATCTCCTAATTTGAGGGCATCTTTGTTAGTTTAAAGGGTATATAGTTCGACCCAAAAGAGGCATGACAGACCCTAAGAAATATTCATTTACCCCGACTGCCACCTCTTGGAATTGGTTATATTGTCCATCTCTGCAGTCTGTCCCATAGGTTCCTTTTTCGGACTAACAGAAAGTACATGAAGAGGTTGAGCTACGAACGATGCCCTATGTACTGAATTTAAAAAGTCAATTGTATCCTCAATCCACGCTAAAGAATTTTTCTCTAAAGTGAACCAGTTCAATAATAAACAATAGAATCTTGAAAGCCCCACATGTGCATGTTTATGTACTCATTTCATCTAAGAATAGCGTAGCACTTTAAATTTTGCAATTTAGAGTCACTGTCAAGTAACACCTCACTTCCTAAATTTTTCCCAAATTTTAGATTATGATAATCCCAGGGTTTGTGTTATCATGAACTTGAATAACCAAACTAGAGTTGCTACCTAGTGACTAATGTAAATTCAAATTTTGGTTGAGTATATGTGAGCATTTTGAGAGTGATTGGCCCATCATACTAATTAAACAGTGTGACTTGTGCAAGTCTACAATAGACACCACTTAGCATAGTAGCCTAGTGGTAAATGAAACATATGACTTTCATGATGTTACAACGAGCTATATAATGAGCAAAAATCTAGCCAACTTGTACCTTAAGTATTTGCTACCACATTTGGGGAGAGTTTATGATTTCTACAATTATACCAAGTAGGTATGATTCAATCCGAATATTTGAATGTGAATATTTCATAACGAGTGTGAGATTTTTATGATAAAATCCAAAGGGTCTATGATAGTCACGTCTCCTCAACCTCTCAAGCATACTAGATAAAGTCTACAAGACACCACATTTTCTTATGGTCCTAGAGAGTGTTCAAACCTTAAATAGCTTTAGACAAGAGGAGCATGTACATGATTGAGACAGAAGAAGAGCAAAACCAAACCCCGTTCAAGTCGCATACGTGCCACCCACTCACCCAGTCGCATTCAGGGAAAGGTCAAGCCTTACATGCTTCCCATGCCGAAAAAGAGGAAATTGGTGTGAAGAGAGGTCTATGAGTTTGGTGAAGTGCGGTCCACTCTGTCGACGCAGTGCAGCTTCCACTACCGTCTTTTGCACAGGAAAGAGAGTCGGGTTCAGATGCTCCTATAATTCACCCTTCTGAAGTGGACTTCACATAAACTATTGAAAACATGGAGGCCACTTCTCCCGTCAAGCTTCTCTCATTCGCGTTCCTATTGGTCCTCTGTCTTCTCAGCACCGGCGGAATCGCTCCTCACAAGGTCGATGCTCGTGACCCAGCGTGCAATGGCTCGATAGCTGAGTGCAGCGAGGAAGCGGAGTTCCAGATGGACTCTGAAATCAACCGGAGACTACTCGAGCAGAAGAAGTATATATCTCCCGGTGCGCTCAAGAGAGACCAGCCAGTCTGCAATGGGGGAGGGAGCGGCAATGCCTACACCAACAGCGGATGTCTACCTACTCCGTCAAATCCCCATACCCGAGGTTGCGCCAAGTACTACCAGTGCAGGTCTGGATCGTGATGGTCTGTGAGTTTCTTGCTAAGTAAATCATGGAAACACAAACGCTCTTGATTAGTTTGGTAACATACTTCATGAACTGCTTCGAAATGATCTCCCCATACAAAGTTTATTAAGTTGATCTACAGTTTCTGATTAGATTCCGATTATGTTCTGATTCTCTAGAGTACAACAACATCCTCAGTTTGCAGCATAGAAGTCTGTTTCTCTCAAAAAGATTACTGTTTCAATCAGAAGTGCTTGACAAGGAAGAAGCAATTTCTTGCAAAATTGTAGCTCATATTGTTGGCTCCGCTTATCACAAACATGTAAGGGGCTGAGAAAAAAAAATGTTTACAAACAAATTTAGAAAGTTCAAAATACTGAAATCCCTTGTGGATTTCCACGAAAACAGGAAGACGTTCGAGCGAAAATTTCTGGAGAGATTATTTGAGAGACTCATCAAATCAACTTGAAACGTAGAAAGTAAGGTAACTATAGCAAAACTGGACGAGAAAGAATAGACAACTCACCAAAATCTGTGGCTGCCTTTTGACTCAGTGAATGCATGATTTCTTTTTTTGAATCTTTATCACACAATCATTTCTTTTGTTTGTTTTCAAATCATGCGTGCTTAGACGGAAGCAGACAGGACAATCAAAATGTCTGGCTAGAAATGATGCATCTGCAGATCTCGAAATTAGAACAGTAGAAGAAATAATGCTGGGTGGGACAACCGTAATATTTGAAAAGATGATAGCTGGAGCACTTTTCTGAGCTGTGAAATTAAGTTACATAAACCTCCTTTGCGAGATAACACCGTCTAAACTTATACTGGGAGATGTAGGGGACATTTGGACCACATTTTGTCATAGAAGTCGAGAGTGGTGATTTGAGGCACCTCAATTTACCATGTTTTCTAGTAAGAACAAGCCAACCAATTTTTTTCACCAATAAAAAAGACTAGTGAGGACAAGTGATTGAATATTTAAATATTAAAAAACACCTTCATCAAAATGATTATTTGATTATGGCTGTTATATTTGATCCTTGGTTAAACAATGCATCCATAGAACTATGTGAACAATTGTGAACTCATCCCTTTAAGAAAATATAGCCTAAGTGCAAATTCTGTAAATATTTAAGGCTGTGAACAGCAGAAAGGTAAAATTGCCCTTTTGAAGAAAGAGGAATAAATACCTCTCAAGAGAAAGACCTCCTATGACTTTTCCTCGGCGGACTTTTCATCTGTCAATTGAAGGTTTAGAACTGGGCTAAAGTGGCCCCATTTCGCCTTACCAACCCCGGGAGATACGTATCGTTCTAGAGAAAAGGGAGTGTAATACACTCTATGTTTCCCACTCTTCCTCCCTCGCTGGTCCCACGTTTTTTTTTCTCTTTTGATCGGTTATGACGGTAGGGTATAAATCGGACAATAGTGTCAGTTTTTGGTTTTTATACGCTACTGGAAAGTTGATGGAAAATGCGTCTAAAGTGGTACCGATTTGGACATTTGTATGTACTTATGCCTTATATTTTACATTGAAAATTTCTCCAAACATGAAAAAAAAAATAATCTCATCTTAATTTAGCAAGAATTCTTGGAAAAGTTTATATGAAAATATTAAGGCTTCATTTATTTCAAGAAAAATATTTTCCCTATTTTTGACATTTGATTCGCTTAAGAAAATGGGTCAACAAAATTGTTTTCTTAGTCAATGAAAATTCTATGTTTAAATTCAAAAAATGATTACCTCTTTAAAAATTATAAATAATTTTTCCAAAATATAACTAGAATTTGGCGCTTGAACCCATAACACCATGTTTGGGCACGGAAACCTTAAAATTGATTCTTGGGGACCCAACATTCAAGACCACGTCTAGGGCACTCAGGCACGAGTCCATTGAGGCCAAACTCAAGACCCTAGTTCCTCACCTGTGCTTGGGACCACGCTCGAGTTCATCGAGGTTGAACTTGGGACCCTAGTGCCTGTGCTGAGGTTCCTGGTGCTTGCGTCTAGGACCATCGAGGCTAGGCTTGAACCCTCAGCACTCGGGCTTGGTCCACAATAGCCAAGCGCGGGATCCTAGTATCTGAGCTCAAATCCCAAGCACCCTAGCCCAAGCCCACCAAGGCCATGCTCGAGTCCCCGATGATCAAGACTTGGCCCCTTTAGTTAGGCCTGGTTCCTCAATGCTCAAGTTGGGCTCAAGTCCCTAGTGCCTGAGCCAGGGTCTATTGAGGCCAAAGCCAAGGACCCCAATGCTCGTGCCTTGGTCCATCAAAGGCAAAGCCAAGACTTTAGTGTCCATGCTTGGGGTCCATTGAGGTTGGCTTGGTACCTCAATGCTTGTGCCATAACCCATAAAGGCCGAGCCTAGGAGCCAAGTGCCCATGCCCTGATCCCATGTGTTCGGGTCAAGGTCCATCAAAAGGCCGGCTGTAGAACTTTGGTACCCATATCCGATTCTTTGACTGCTCATTCATAAGTTAGAATTATCCAAATAGCGTATGTTTATCTAGGAAAATTAAATAAAATTATCCATTTGAAACGATTGAAAATGTTTTTTAGCTTATTTTCGGATTTTAGCCAAACACAAAAAAGATATTGTCATTCTCCTGAAGAATAATTTTCCAGAAAATATTTTTAAAAAATTTCATTTTTGCAAAATAGATGGAGACTAATTATTTCAAGGACTTGTCTGCTCCATCATCTACGACCCCCCAGCAGAAGATACTGGATGATTATCTTCTCCTTTCTCCACCCGTACAATTGGAGTTGTTGTTCCTTAAACAAGCACGTTACATTTGAATCTTGTGGTCCTCGAAACATATCACCAGATTCACGCGGACGCTTCCCGGCTAGGCAGAGAAAACTAAGCAACCAGAGGCAAGGAACGTGTCCATATTTAGAATCCGTGTGTAGGATTTGGCGGCCGAGTAAAATCTGGGGCCTTTGCTTCGTTGAGATCCGCCCTCTCGCCCCGGCCATTCTAATAAATACCTCCAATCCCATCTTCATTTCGCATCACCCAATCAGTCTTTCAGTCGAGTACTTCGAATTTCCAGAACTTGAAATATCGGAAGCGCGCGTCTAAACCCAGAGCAGAAAAATGTCTCAGCGAGGACATCAGCAGCAGCAGCATCACAACCTGTACCATGGCGAGGGGCATCATGGCCATGGAGCGCATATTGGTCACGGCCATGGCCATCATGGGGGAGGACATCACGGCGGGTGCGGTCTGGGAGGAGGACATCACGGGCATGGGCTTCTGGGACACGGCCATCATGAAGTCATGCAAGGGCATGGGCTTCTGGGACACGGCCATCATGAAGTCATGCAAGGGCATGGGCTTGGGCACGCCATACATGGGCCTGTAGGGAAATTGCAGCATCATCAATATGCCCATTCTCATAGGCATGGTCTTTTTGGACACGTGAACGGAAGAAATGCTGTTCCGGTTCATGGATGGGGACATCATCCACATGGCCTTGGAGGAGGACATCACCATCACCACCACCACCATCATCACCATGGTTGATGTCGCAGATTTTGTGAATTAGTGCTTCAACATGTCGATATCACGCCGTTTTATGGCTGATCGCCTCCGCATTGAATCCCAGGGCTTTTGTTCTTGTTTCGTTCGTTCTTTTTTTTTTAATCTTGAGAATATTACTGTTGCTTTTACTGAATTTTTCTATTATTTGTTCTTTTATTCCCTTGCAAAATAAATTGACAAAAAAAAATTAACACAAATCAAAGCATGATGAAGTGCTCAAACGAGAATTGCTTATTTAATTCACACTACAAGTGATATTTGTGTCTGCCTCGCCAGGAAAAAAGGTGCCGAGTCTTCTGCGCTGACACACCTTTTAATCTCATAACCACTTATATGACTTCGGTGATAATCATATATTACAAGACTTAATATAATAATATTTAATTATTAAGCAATAATTTCATTTAATGATTTGAATTTTTAGAATAATTAATAATAGTCCCACTAAATCTCATATTATATTAGAGCAAGAAGTCCTTTTTAAGCTCATATTCGCCTCCCAATGAAATATTTTAGCATATAGTATTTGACAATAAAGACTAGATTAAGCGTGACAACGAGTTATAAGATATTAATATTAAATCACGCATTCATTAAATTAACTAATTGATTATTGCTGTCATATTTGTTTCCTGGTTAAACGTTGCATCCATACTATGTAAAACAAATGTAAGCTCATCCTTTTTGAGAAAAACATAGCCTCAGTGCAAATTCTGTAAATATTTAAGGTTGTGAACAGCAGAAAGGTAAGATTGCCCTTTTGAAGAAAACTATGCAATACGTCCTTGGCCTAATGGAATCAGGAATGCAATTGCCGACCTACGGGAAAAAGGAGGAATAACCTCTTTAAGAGAAAGGCCTCCTATGACCTTTCCCTGGTGAGATTTTTCCATCCATCAATCGAAGTTTAGAATTGGGCTAGAGTGGCCCCATTTCGCCTTACCAACCGCAAGTGATATGTCTTGCTCTAGAAGAATGCCTAATACCAAAAAAAAAATCTCCAATTTTAAGGCTCCATTCATTTCACGAAAAACAACTTTCGAGAAAACGTTTTCCGAATTTTCCAATATTCGTTTTAAGGAAAAATGAATTACTTGGGGAAAACATTTTCCATAAAGGGAAAAAAATTCTTCTAAACTAGGGGAAAATGTTTTCCACTTTTGAAAAATAGAAAATATTTTCCTCACTTGATCTCGCTTATCTCATACCCCTATTTTTTTTTAATTCGAATTATTTTTATTTTCTTTTTTTTTCCCTCTTCTTCTTTATTTTTATGTTTTTTTTTAATTGAGTTTTTTATTATTATTTTTCTTCTTCTTTGGTCGGTCACCGGCCACAAGCCATGGTGGCGGTCGGCAACTGGCCATAGGCCAACTCCAACCTCACCCAAGGCTAGATCTTGCTAGCTGCGAGCTCGCCGAATATGGTGAGCTACGAGCTTGCCAACCTCGACGAAGCTCGGGCTGGCTTGGATCTAGTCGGCAAGCTCACTACTCGGCCGATCCAAGTGAGCCCGAGCTCTACCGAGGTTGGCGAGCTTGAGGCTTGGTCAATCCAAGCGAGTCGCGTCCATTGGCTAGCGAGCTTGCAGCTTGCTTGGATTGGTTGAGCCTCGAGTTTGCTAGATCTGGTGATTGCATCTTGGTCGGCCGCCAAGTAGCCAGCCATGTCGAGGCACATGGTGGTGGAGGAAGGAGAAGGAAGGAGGGAGGAAAAAGAAAAAAGAAAAAAAGAAAAACTAAAAATAGTAAAGATACAATTTTAAAAATAAAAATAATCAAAAATTCAATTAAAAAATATAAAAAGTAAAATAATTTTTTTGGTTAATTAAAAATTATAAGATTTAATTTTTTTGGTAATTTTTCCCAAAAAAATCAAATTAGGTAAAGAATAATGGAAAAAAAATTCACTCAAATTTCAGGTTTTAGCCAAACACAAAAAAATATGGTCATTTTCTTGGAAAATGATTTTTTTAAAAATATTTTCCGTAAACGTGATATTTTTCACAAAATGAACAGACCCTAAGTTTTGTCTCAATTTTACTCTGTTTCATAAAAAATCTTGAACTTTAGGTCATGTTTCAATTTTATCATAAATCTTTTTGTCCAATAAAAACTCAACTTTAGGTCTTGTCCCAATTCTATCCTTTTTTTTTTTTTGGTCTATGAAAAATCCTCAACTTTAGGTGTCCTAATTTTACCGTTCAATCCCAACTCTATCCTAAAATTTTTATAGTCTCATAAAAAATCATAAATAACTTTTATTTGAGTCATAAATTTGCCCGCATTAACCCTGCATTCAAAATTTTTCATTGGCAATCGAGAGATAGGATACACCCAAGCATGAGCTATTTGAGCGTCCTAAGCACAAGCTCTTTGATTGTGAGAGATAAGACATTCCCAATCATGAAAGATTGACAAGCGAAGCATCCCTAGAGCTATTTTGACAAAAGGTTAATGGAGAGCAAATTTGAGACTTATGTAAAAGTTGGTGATTTTTTATGAGACAAAAAATTGGAGTGAAATTGAAGTCGACCTAAAGCTTGGATCTTTTTTTTTTTTTTTAAGCAAAAAAAGTTTAGGGTAGAATTGGTAGAATTGGTACTTGACCTAAAGTTAAGGGTTTAATGATACCAAAAAAAAAAAAAAAGTTTAGGGTAAATTTGAGATTGAACTTAAAGTTTGGGGTTTTTTCTCTAGAAGTAATGGAGTATAGTATGTTTTGTGTTTCATACTCTTGCTCCCTCTGTCTAGTTGGTCCTGCATTTTTTTTTGTTTTTTTATTTTATCAATTATGACGGTAGAGTACAAATTGGAAAATAGTGTCAGATCGTGGTTTTTATTACCTACTCGAAAGTTGTGGGAAAATGCGTCCAAGTGGTACCAACTTAGATGTTTATGTGTACTTAGAACTAATACAAACATGAAATCTCATCTTGATTTAGCAAGAATTCTTGGAAAAGCTTACCTGAAAATATTAATTTCGCGAAAAACATTTTTCGGAAAAATATTTTCCTCATTTTTCGGCATTAGGTTCTCTTAAGAAAATAAGTCAATGGAAAACCAATACTTAAAATCAGAAAAATGATTTTCTTATTTAAAAAATAAAAATATGACTAATTATTGGCCCTTATACTTAAAACTCTATGTTTGGCCACGAAAACCCAAATGCTAGTTCCTGGTCCTCGACGTTCAGGACCAGATCCGCCTTGCCCAAGTACGATCTATCGAGGCTAGACTCATAACCCCAGTGCCTATGCTTAGGACCCCGGTGCTAGTGCAAATCCTCAATGCTCGACCTCGAGTCCATCGAGGCTAGGTTGAAGGCCTTGACACCTTGGTCCTCAAAAGTCGTGCTCAAGACCCCAACACATGAGCTCTAATGCGTGGCTCTCAGGTCTGGGTCCACAAAGGCCATGATCAGGTCCTTAATGCTTAGGCTTGGGTTCCTAGTGCTTGAGCCGGGGTGTATTGAGGTCAAGGCCCAAGACTCTATTGCCCGTGCTCGGGCTCATCGTTCGACATTATCACACAATTTTTGCTTCTGCTACAATACACTACGGTGATGCTATAATATTGTTATAGTAATGAACTGTTTTGCTCACGCCACTGTCCATAAAGGCTAGGCCTGAGACCTAGGTGCCCATGCCTCGATCTAGGCACTCAGATCGAGGTCCATCAAGGCTAAACCTGAGACTCTGTGCCCATATTCAATTCTCCGCTTGTCCATGTACTACTTATTAACACTTGAATAGTGCGTGTCTATTAAAGAAAATCAAATCAAATTTTACATATCAAATAATGAAAAATATTTTCTAATTCATTTTTGAGTTTCAGCTAAGTACCAAAAAATACTGTCAGTATTTGCCAAACAAATGGATAAGTACATCAAAGACTTGTCCACTCCATTATCTACGACCCCAGCTGAAGATACCGGATGATCATCTTCTCCTTTCTCCACCCAAGCAGCTGGAGTAGTTGTTTTTCAAACGATCACGTTACATTTGAATTTTGTGGTTTTCGAAGCATTTCCCCATCTTCACGCGGATGCTTAATGGCTAAGCAGAGAAAACTAAGCACCTAGAGATAAGGAACGCGTCTATCTGTAGAATCCGTGTGTAGTATTTGGCGGCCGAGTGAAATTTGAGGCCTTTGCTTCGTTGAGGTCCCCCTTCTCACCGCGGTCATTCTTATAAATACCTCCGATCCCATCTTCATTTCGCATCATCTAATCAGTCTTCCAGTCGAATACTTCAAATTTCCAGAACTTGAAATATCGAAAGCGCGCGTCTAAATCCAGCGCAGAAAAATGTCTCACCCAGGACATCAGCAGCAGCAGCAGCAGCAGCAGCATCACCACCTATACCATGGCGAGGGACATCATGGCCATGAAGCGCATTTCGGTCATGGCCATGGCCATCATGGGGGAGGATATCACGGCGGGTATGGTCTGGGAGGAGGACATCATGGGCATGGTCTTCTGGGACATGGCCATCATGGGTTCATGCAGGGGCATGGGCTTGGGCACAGCATACATGGGCTTGTAGGCAAATTGCAGCATCATCAACATCCCCATCCTCATGGGCATGGTCTTTTTGGACAGATGAACGGAGGTCATGCTGTTCCCATTCCTGGATGGGGCCGCAATCCCCATGGCCTTGGAGGAGGACATCACCATCATCATCACCATGGTTGATATCGCTGACTTTTCCAATTAGTGTTTTAACATGTCGATATCGCGCCGGTTTGTGGCCGATCGACCTGGATCGAATCTTAGGGCTTTTGTCCTTGTTTCGTTCGTTCGTTCTTTTTTTTTTTTTCCTGGGAATATTAGTGTTGCTTGTACTGTATTTGTCGGTTCGTTCTTTTATTCTCTTTTCAAAATAAAGTGAAAAAAACAGAATCAAGCCTTCTAATTTCCCATAAGACTCAACTCTATGAGACGATGGGACAAGGCTCCTCTTTTGTACGGGCAAGGTGGGAGCCCAAAAACTTGAGCAAAGAGCTTGAGAGGAATTGTCAAGATTTGAATCTTTAACATGTGATTGGATACCATGGATTAAGTTAGAAATTATTTACGTAACCATTTCTTCTAATAGTTAAAATTATTATATTGTCGTACCGTATATAGTTTATCTCCTATCACTTTTGCTCATGTGCATTCTAATTCAATGATGAATACCTTAGGCGTGCAAATTCAATTATGTAGGCAAAAAATAAATAAAACCCATTGCCCTAATGAAAGGGAACCATATATGGGATGGAATAGGGATGTAAAGAATCAATAAAAGTGTAGTGGGAATATAATCTGGTTCTAATACAAATATGAAACTCATTTTTGGTTCTAATACAAATTTGAAATTGAACGTGCAACTTCAAAAGCTTAATCTATAGAAATGTAGCGGGGAATATATTCTATATCAAAAGAATAATGACTGCGGGCCTCCGCCTCACATGGCTTTTGTCTTTTAGCACCTGATCCTTTCCATATTAATCTAAAAAAATTCAGTGCTCACCGCGGCAAGATCATACTCAGTTTGAGGAAAAGATCTTTGACATTTGCAGAGTTAACTCTTCATTGAATTTATTGTCTCAGCGCTGTACTATCGAAACTCAGTGAAGTTAAACGACTGGTTAATGTTCTGACATTATCATTTTTGCTTGGGCGTCTCTAACAAACGGATTAGGTCAATTCAATCTCGATATTTTGTGTGGAGGCTTGACACTGGACCGGTTGGTTTGGATTTTTTCCCTTTTTCTTCCATATTGTCAATCTCAGAATGGTAAGATTGATGGAAGGGGCAAAACATTCCTATAATGAATTAGTCAATCTCAGAATTTTCTTCCGCCTTTCCTTAAGCGTTGTTTCTTGTTCTTTTGTGTCAAATAAGATAAGTTTACAAATTCATTACCTTTTTTTACAAAAATCTTCGAAGTTATTTTGATAAACTTAATGATTGTAGCTCTATTTTAAAAGGATAATACATAAAGTTATGTTGTCTAGAACATTTATTTACAATTTGTGTTTAAAGTTTAATCTCCGATAACTCCCTATTGTAACCAACTTTCTGGTTCAGATTATTTTTTGAGTGGAATTCCTTGGCTAAAATTTTGAACTCTTTATCGTTATAACTTAGACTTGAGATTGTTAATTAACAAAATAACCAACAAGTTTCAAACTCATTGCAAAAAATCTCTCATAGAATTCAGCTTAAGCACATTGTTAAGTATAAGAGAGGAAATGAAGTTTGTAGAAGAACGAACAGAAAATAACAGAAGGTGGTGGAATTAATACAACCGTTGGCACCAAAAATAGTCTACTTGGCATGTGAATGAGAACAAACACGTGAATAGCACATGGACATGAATGTTTACGAACATAGCGCATGGATATCACTATAAGTGTGTCAACTCATTGACATGTATAGGAATCAACTTATGTTGATTGATATTGGTATTCATTAATGCCACGTGTTTGGTTGTAGAAATATAATGTCGGATTGTTGGTAGTTGCTACTATAAACATTGTGACGAATATTTATTGAAGGGATATTAACAAGTTGCTTTGAAGTTTAAATCGATGAAGCAATTGAGACCAAAGGCACACATTTTTGAGGGACCATTTACCACCTGAAAGCAAGATTGTTGGACACCCATTGTTACAAGAAACCACATCATGGAATGGTTTACGCAACAGCAAGGGTAATGATTTGAAAATATGGATGTGAGACTTGATGAAGTGTAGAAACATGGAGGTAATCAACAGAAGTTACTTAAGGAATTATAACCGCTAGGAATCGTCAGACGGCAGTTATCATCAGCCATTATGAATATCGCCAATCATCCATCATAAACCGTTATCAATATCGCTAGTCATCCATCATAAACCGTCAGAAAATAGTTATCATAGATATCACAATACTATGAAATGCAATTAGCAGTACAATCTCGTGCTAGTAATTGTAGTTGTATCATTTGAAGGAGGTGAGGTTGGGAAACTTAATCGAAATGACACCGTAAGGTGTTAATGCCTTTGACAATGACATTTAGCACAAGAGTTATAAATAGTTATTTCAGAAACAAAAATTAAGATAATCACTTGTTTTCAACAAAGAAAGAATTATTTAAAAAAAAATCTGTTTACCTTTCATTTCTTCTTACAGAAGGAAAATATGGCACCAATCCGCTTCTCATTAAGAATTGTGACACGAAGTGAAAAAAGAAGAGAACTTGCGGGAATTCTGTATATTGTATTGATTCAACTTGTTTTAATTTACATGTACAAGTCTCTATTTATAATACAACGTATGGTTAGTAAAGGAAATAATAAAGAGGACTATATAGAATCAATTCTAATTCTAGATCGATTCACATGATAATTTTCAATCACGAATTGATTCTCGCTTATCTCCAACTTCGAATTTTTGTAATTTTCAAAACATTTCACCAGATCCACGCGGATGCTTAACGACTAAGCAGAGAAAACTAAGAACGCAGAGATCAAGGGACGCGTCTTGTCCGTGAAATGCCGTATGTAGGATCTGGCGGCCGAGCGAAACTATGGCCTCGCTTCGTTGACCTTATCATCCCTATAAATAGGTCCAATCCCTTCTTAATTTCGCATCATCCGATCGATCTTCCAAACCATTACTTCAAATTTACAGCAACTTGAAATTCAAAGCGAGCGCCTACCAGAGCAGGAAAATGTCTCATCATGGACATCATCAGCAGCAGTATCACTACATGTACCATGGTGAGGGACATCATGGCCATGAAGTACATATGGGTCCTGGCCATGGCCATCACGGGGGAGGAAATTATGGCGGGTTTGGTCCGGGAGGACATCATGGGCATGGGTTCCTGGGACATGGCCATCATGGGGTCATCCATGGGCACGGGCAAGGGCATGGGCTTGGGCACAGGCTTGGGCACGGGCTTGGGCACGCCATAAATGGGCTTCTAGGGAATTTGCATCCTCATCACCATCATGCCCATCATCATGGGCATGGTCTTTTTGGACACATGAACGGAGGTCATGCTGTTCCAGTTCATGGATGGGGACATAATCCACATGGCCTTGGAGGAGGACATCATCATCATCACCATGGTTGATGTCGCTGACTTGTTTGATTGGTGTTTCGACTTGTCGATATCGCGCCGGTCTATCGCCCGGTCGACTCAGATCGAATCTTGGGGCTTTGTTATTGTGACGTTGGCTTTTTCTTTTTTGGAATATTACTGTCCTCAACCGAGGGAACTGGATCAACCTGTGGTTGAGGACAGTGCCATAAGGCATGTCAATCTAGTTGTGGGTATTTAATCTACTCTCACTCACTCCAAACGTGGTGTTTACCTTGGTGAGGCTTCCTAATTCCCTGTCTATCTTTGTCTTCTTGATAGAGAGGGAATAGGAGAACAGCGCGGAGTCTCTGGGGCTTTGTTATTGTAACGTTGGCTTTTTCTTTTTTGGAATATTAGTGTTGCTTATACTGGATTCGTGTACAATTCGCTCTTTGATTCTCTTGTCAAAATAATTTTTTTAAAAAAATTATGCCATCTTCTTTCTCCGGAGGACTCAACTCTAGGAGCTCCTCTTAGTCTTTTGTACGGGCAAGGTGGGAACAGTAACATGAGCAAAGAGCATGAGAGGAAGTGTCGAGATTTGAATATTTAATGTGGATAGGATGGTCTAAGTTATAAATTGATTGCATAATTATTTACTCCAAAATTAAATTATCAAAGTGCGGTACTGCATATAATTTATCTCTTGATGCTCTTGCCACAGGTATACCAATTCAATGATGAAGGCTTTAGACATGTAAATTCGATGGAAGACATCATCACGAGGGAAGGCATCATCACGGTAGACATAGTCATCATGGGATTGGTAAGGGGGGCGGACACGGGCATCATGGGGGGCACGGTCCCCACGGAGGAGGACTCCTCTTTGGGCATGGTCTCGGAGGACATGGGTGTCATGGACATGAACAGGGGCTTCACCTGAGCGGTGTTTTGGGGCATGGGGGTCGTGGACATGGACATGGGCATCACGTGAGGGTTCTTTTAGTCCACGGACATGGACTTTTCAAACACGGTCATCATGGTCATTGCAAAGGTCACGGTCATGGTCACAAAGGGCGCCATGCGCATGGCCGCTGCGGGGGGCATCATATCTGTATTGAGCAACCGGAACAGGAACAAGAACAGCAACAGGAACAGGAAGTCGCAGCTGCGACGCCGACTCCAATAACCGAGCAGCTCGGTACTCTCGCTCTGACTGCTGATTAGGGAGGACGCCACTTGGAGCTGGGTCTTAAACATCAGCGACGCCCGGGTTAGCGATAAATATGTTTTGGAGATTTCGTGTCTTGGCTCCTGCCAATAATCAGTACCAGTTTTATCTTTTTGGGTTGTTTCGTGGATGATCAGATTCAACGGTTTGAAGTGTTGTGGAGGTTGATGGGTGTTGTGGAGGTCAATGGAAGTTTCTCTATACAGCTTGTGTACCAATATTATGCGATGGTACGCTAAAAATTAGTGTGATGGTATCGGTCATTTGAGGTTTCGGTTCAAATGATTCCATATATTTTATGCAGAAGATTTGAAGGTTCTGAATTATGTTCTGAATTAGAAATGATACGGCTGAGCTCTTCGAAAGCGTCATTGGCATGCACGAGCAAATTGACCAGAATTAATTGATAGGTAAGGGTTTTAACAGCAAACACCGCGGACAATGGCATATGCTTTCCATCTTGTCATTCAAGTAACCCCGGCAAAAGATTTGGGAACCCGGCAACCCAAATTGGCGATCAAGAAATCGAACTTCTTCTACTACTTAAAGCCCATAAACTTATTATTGTGGTATCTTTTGTTAATGCACCAATTTGATCAGTCCGTAAGAAAAAGGAACAAGATTCACAGTTGAAGTATAAGCTGAATCGTTCGTAGTAATTTCATAGTAAAGTGCGTTGACTTTGAATCCTCTCCTGATCGGGCTGGAGGCGAAGACCGGCAAATTCATCTTTTACCAGTTTTCACAGAAAAGGAGGCCAAACCAATAAATGGCAGATTTTAATTTGATCAGATCAGGTAGCCCTTCAAGCAACCAGTCAAACCTGGGCAGACACTACTAACCAAGAGTTGAATTACGAAGCTTACTCATGAAGAGGTAAGGAGGGGTTATTCATTTCGCATTTTTGTAAATGTGAGCCTACAAAAGCTCTAGGCAGCTTATCGACATGCTGAGTTGAGTAGGGTTAATACAAAATTTTCTTCTGAAATTATCCTTGCTAATTATTCATTTTTCTGGTTTTACCCTCGATGACTATTCATCTTCTTCTTCTCTGTTGAATAGGATCAGCATGGCTATGAGCAATTGCTTTTTAAGGGCAGGTGGTTGAGCAACCCTCTGGGGAGAGTTGTGGGGACCCAAATCATGCGGACCCTTTGGCAAGGGTCGTGTGATCTGGGTCACTGCGACCCTTGCCATAACTCTTTAGCAAGGGTCGCAGTGACCCAGATCGCACGACCCTTGCCGAAGAGTTACGTGACCCACTGCGCCATGACCTCTGCGTGGAGGTTGCCGGGACTGCATGATCTAGGTCGCACGACCCTCATTGAACTACCTACCCTTGCTGGACCATTTGCATCAGACTGCTTGCTCTTCGCTGAACCGCTTGCTCCTCACTAGCATTTGCCTCTCCTTGGTCGGCCAACTCTTTTTTTTTTTTTACAAATATAATTTATCCCAACACTATTTTTCTCAAGGTACTTCATCATGGACTATTACAATATAATTTACCAAACATAATTTATATTTTGAAAGACTCTTTTAACTTAACGCCTTTTGCATTTTTTTAAAACTTTCTCTAGAAATCTTCCCAAAGGCATCCTATAACAAAGCCAAACCATTAAAATTCACTACAAATAATTTCATTTTCACAACCAAAGTACATACACAAATGTCGCAATCCTATGAAATAGAATTACCAGTACTATCTCGTACTAGTAATTCTAGTTTTACTATTCAATGGAGATGAGGTCGGTAAACTTTATCCAAATGACATCGTAAGTTGTTAATGCCTTTGATAGTGACGGTTAGCTGAAGAGGTATGAATAGTTATTTCATAAACAAAAATTAAGACAATGCCTGGTTTTCAATTAAAAAAATTATTTTTTTTAAAAGAATGTGTTTATCTTTCATTTCTTCTTATAGGAGGAAAATATGGATCCAATCCTCTTCTCATTAAGAATTGTGACACTAAGTGAAAAAGAAGAGAAATTGCGGTAATTTTGTATATTGTGTTGATTCAACTTGTTTTACTTTACATGTATAAGTCTCTACTTATAATACCATGTGTGGCTAATAAAGGAAATAATAAGGAGGACTATATAGAATCAATGCTGATTCTAGATCGATTCACACAATCCTTTTCAATCACAAATTGTTTTAAATTATTTTCTCCTGTCTCCACTCGAACACCTAGAGTTGCCGTTCCTTAAACAAACACGCAACTTCGAATTTTTGTAATTTTCAAAACATTTCACCAGATCCACGCGGATGCTTAACGACTAAGCAGAGAAAACTAAGCACGCAGAGATCAAGGGACGCGTCTTGTCCGTGAAATGCCGTGTGTAGGATCTGGCGGCCGAGCGAAACTATGGCCTCGCTTCGTTGACCTTATCATCCCTATAAATAGGTCCAATCCCTTCTTAATTTCGCATCATCCGATCGATCTTCCAATCCATTACTTCAAACTTACAGCAACTTGAAATTCAAAGCGAGCGTCTACCAGAGGAGAAAGATGTCTCATCATGGACATCATCAGCAGCAGTATCACTACATGTACCCTGGTGAGGGACATCATGGCCATGGAGTACAGATGCGTCCCGGCCATGGCCATCACGGGGGAGGATATTATGGCGGGTTTGGTCCTGGAGGACATCATGGGCATGGGTTCCTGGGACATGGCCATCACGGGGGAGGATATTATGGCGGGTTTGGTCCGGGGATCATCCACGGGCACGGGCACGGGCACGGGCACGGGCTTGGGCACGCCATAAATGGGCTTCTAGGGAATTTGCATCCTCATCACCATCATGCCCATCATCATGGGCATGGTCTTTTTGGACACATGAACGGAGGTCATGCTGTTCCAGTTCATGGACGGGGACATAATCTACATGGCCTTGGAGGAGGACATCACCATCATCACCATGGTTGATGTTGCTGACTTGTATGATTAGTGTTTCGACTTGTCGATATCACGCTGGTTTGTGGCCTGGTCGACTCGGATCGAATCTTGGGGCTTTGTTATTGTAACGTTCACTATTTTTTTTTTCTTTTTTTTCTTAGTGTTGCTTATACAGGATTCGTGTACAATTCATTCTTCAATTCTCTTGTCAAAATAATTTTTTTTTAAAAAAATTACACCTCCTTATTTCTCCGAAGGACTCATTTTTGGGAGACGATGGATCAGACTCCTCTTAGTCTTTTGTATGGGCAAGGTGGGAACAGTAACATGATCAAAGAGCATGAGTGGAAGTGTCGAGATTTGATATTTAATGTGGATAGGATGATTTAAGTTATAAATTATTTACGCCAAAATTTAAATTATCAAAGTGAGGTACCACATATAATTTATCTCTTAATACTCTTGCCACAGGAATACCAATTCAATGATAAATGCCCTATACATGTAAATTTGATGTATGTAGCGGAAGAATTTTTTTAAACCCTTTGCCCATTATAAAAGGGAACCCATAAATTAGTGAACCGGAGAAGTGAGGAATCAAACTCGAGATTTTCACTCTAATACTCATTCAAAATTGAATGTGCTATCATTTACTTCAAAAGCTTCATTTTTTAGAGTAAAGAGCGGAAGATTTTTATTTTTTTTTATTATAAATATAATGATCAACTACCGTATGCGCCCACGCTTCATATGGGCTTTTTGCCTTTTAATTTTTTTAAGAATTCATATCTACCCAAAATCCTTCTTTAATTTTGTAGTTGTGGAGCTATAGTGGGGACAATAATGATGAAAGTTGATACTCGAGATAAAAAGAAAAATGTTAAAAAGAGTATCAAGCGGAACACTGTTCTTGCTCAATTTTATGATGAAATTCGACTAAATTGCCCCCATATTAAAAGAAAGAACATTAGGTCTACGCTTTCTTTTACATACTCTCATACCTTCTTCCTCACTCCCTCCATTTTCTTGGGCTTTTATCCTTTTTTTCTTAATCTCAAAAACCCATTGCGCATTGGGGCAAAGCATGTCCTGTAGTTGAGTTTGTTGAAAGCAGACACTAGTCTTAGCCCCTGTACCATCTGACGGGTACCGATCCGATGCATTCGAACACAAGGAATTTTCAAAACTCGTTGCCTATAAGGCTATAATGAAAAGGGAATCCATAGATGGGAGAGATGAGGACACGAGGAACCTTGAGATTTCAAGCTCCGATATCAATTAGAAATTGAATGTGCAACCGTTTACTTCAAAAGTTTTATATATTATTGTAAATTGGCGATAAGATGGTGGAGATGTGAAGACGAGTAGATACCATAATCAAAACCTGCCTAATGTATGGGGACAAGATACTAAACCATCGTCAAGTAATCTGTCGAGTAATCTATTTTGTAGATACGATGCATTGACATAATTAGTAGATACTAAATTATCATCGAAAGACTAGAACAAAAATCATAACACTAAAATTCACTAACTAATAATTCACTATTCTCAATGAAATTTATACCCAAATGTTAAAATCCTATGAAATACATTTAGTAATACAATCTTGGACTCGTAAATGTAATTTTAGCATTCAAAGGAGATTAGATCGTGAAACTTAATCCAATGAAGTCATAAGACTCTGATGCATCAAATAGTGAAATTCACCTCAATAGTATAATTAGTTTTTTTTTTTTGGAAAACAAAAATTAACATAATCCATTATTTTGGAGGAAAAAAATATTTTTTGTTTTTCCTTTAAAAAACGTCTCTATTTTGATTTCTTATTATAGGAGGAAAACATGGCGCCAACCCTCCTCCGATTAAAACTGTCATTAGTTTTTATTGATTAAAAATATCTTAATTAAATTAGCAATAATGTTACAAAAAAATGCAATTTTAAATTTCATTTATTTCGCAAAAGATGAAAATTTCATAAATATTTTCTTTAAAATAACCATTTGAAATAATTAATCAATTAAAAATATTTTATTATCAATAAAAATTTATGTCTAATTATTTTTTTAGATGATAATTTTCTAAATTTATTTATTCTATTAAGTGATAAAAAATATTTTTCAGAACGAAAGGAAAACAGGCAACCTTAAAGTATAATTTCTATTTAAAATGTTATCACGAAATAAATTATTGTGGCCCAAAGGAGCAACATTATCTTCTCACCGAACGTGCACTCCAAGCGAGACGCGTGGAAGCGCAAATCAGAACGTGCCGACGTCCCCCATCCCCATCTCTGGTCCCATTTCCCTACACAGATAGAAAACCACCTCCATTGACACGACTCACACGCTTGAACTTGCTCCCCAAGGCAACGCATGGCGACAATTTCCATCGTTCGGAGTTTGACAGTTTCCATATAGCGTTCCGACGGATCGCTTGAGTACTTACGCTTGAGTACTTAATAGCTAAGCTAAGAAATTTGGCAGAGAAGAGGCATGTGAAAGATCGCCGTATTTGATAGGCTGCTGCAGCCAAGCCACCGCTTACTGAACCTCTATAAATAGAAGGCCCCTCTTCCTCTCATCCCTCATCATTTAGACGGCCATTTCTGTATCAAGATTGAATCACAGGAAGGGAAATATACTAAACAGAGGATGAAGATGAGAAGGGTTGACGAGGGAAGGCATCATCACCGTCGACATCGTCATCATGGGATGGGTAAGGGGGGCGGACACGGGCATCATGGGGGGCATGGTCCCCACGGAGGAGGACTCCTGTTTGGGCATGGTCTCGGAGGACATGGGTGTTATGGACATGGACAGGGGCTTCACCTGAGTGGTGTTTTGGGGCCTGGGGGTTGTGGACATGGACATGGGCATCGTGTGAGGGTTCCTTTAGTCCAAGGACATGGACTTTTCAAACATGGTCGTCATGGTCATTGCAAAGGTCACGGTCATGGTCACAAAGGGCGCCATGCGCATGGCCGCTGCGGGGGGCGTCGTATCTGTATGGAGCAGCCGGAACAGGAACAAGAACAGCAACAGGAACAGGAAGTCGCAGCTGCGACGCGGACTCCGATAACCGAGCAACTCGGTACTCTCGCTCTGACTGCTGATTAGGGAGGAGGCCGCTTGGAGCTGGGTCTTAAATATCAGCGACGCCCGTGTTAGCGATAAATATGTTTTGGAGATTTCGTGTCTTGGCTCCTACCAATAATCAGTACCAGTTTTATCTTTTTGGGTTGTTTCGTTGGATGATCAGATTCAACGGTTTGAAGTGTTGTGGAGGTTGATGGGTGTTGTGGAGGTCAATGGAAGTTTCTCTATACAGCTTGTGTACCAATATTATGCGATGGTACACTAAAAATTAGTGTGATGGTATCGGTCATTTGAGGTTTCGGATCAAATGATTCCATATATTTTATGCAGAAGGTTTGAAGGTTCTGAATTATGTTCTGAATTATGTTCTGAATTAGAAATGATGTGTTGCTGAGCTCTTCGAGAGCATCATTGGCACGCATTAGCAAATTGACCAGAATTAATTGATAGGTAAGGGTTTTAACAGCAAACAGCGCGGACAATGGCATATGCTTTCCATCTTGTCATTCAAGTAACTCCGGCAAAAGATTTGGGAACCCGGCAACCCAAATTGGCAATCAAGAAAACGAACTTCTTCTACTACTTAAAGCCCATAAACTTATTATTATGAAATCTTTTGCTAATGTACCAATTTGATCAGTCCGTAAGAAAAAGGAACAAGATTCACAGATGAAGTATAAGCTGAATTGTTCGTAGTAATTACATAGTAAAGTGTGGCTTGACCTTGAATCCTCTCCTGATCGGGCTGGAGGCGAAGACCGGCAAAGTTCATCTTTTACCGATTTTCACAGAAGAGGAGGCCAAACCAATGAATGGCAGATTTTAATTTGATCAGATCAGGTAGCCCTTTAAGCAACCAGTCAAACCTGGGCTGACACTACTAACCAAGAGTTGAATTACAAAACTTACTCATCAAAGGGTAAGGAGGGGTTATTCATTTCACATTTTTCGTTGAGTCTCGATAGAGATCAAAGGTCTTGAGCAATCGATATCACTAATAAACTAAGAAACATTTTGCCTACATATTCACCACCGTAAGTCGATCTTTCTTTGGTTATTTCCTTTTATCAGGTCATCAGAACCATTTCAAGAAGTGGAGAACTATAAAGGATTCACCAGCTAACTTGACTACGGCTTGATGAATTATCGCACCACTTGGAATGGAAGCCCAATGCCCTATAAAGGCAGTTTGTCTGAGGCAATTAATTAAAAGCAGCTCATGTAAAAGCAATCTTCTTATGAAGCCGAATAGTCATATGACTAACTATATGCTCAGAAGAAAAAACAGAGGGTTATGGGTGGTTAAGGAAGCAAAAATGAGGCCAAGGCCAACGTGTGAGGAAAAGTGAGTTGATCATGTGTCAAAGCTATAGCCGAGTTTAATGAGATGCCTTTGCTCGTGCGGCCATAGCTCCGTGAATCACCTATCCGTATCTCTCCAAGCATTTAATCATATCTGGCGTGCCATGCCTTTAATGGAGAGATTTAATTAATTGAATGGCAAGAGGGACACCAGATCAAGGTCCAGACCAGGTTGGTTGAGATTCCCATAAATCACGTATTTGTGTCATTGGATCGGAAACGATAAGGAGTTCATATGAGCTAGTTCAATCGATTTCAATTATTAGAAAAACAAAGTCTACTCATCGTGATAAGAAGTCACGTTAACAACTGTCGAACTAGCCTCCAACAAGTTCATCCAAGAAAGGATGAGAAAGAATGAGAGATCCTGCCGGACGGCATGGCATTTTTACACACAAATCTTACAATCCTTTGAAAAACAATTAGTAATACCCTGCGATATGTTCTAGTCATCCCTGCTCGAAACGAATCTTTTTTGGTTTTCATAAAAAAACATGTGTTTATCTTTAAGTCCATATTACAGGAGAAAAACATGGCCCCAATCCTCTTGTGATTAAAATTGTCATTAGTCTTTTAATAATCAAAATTAGCTTAATCAAATCAATTACAATGCCATCGTGTTGTTTTGGCAGTAAAATTAAAAGTATAGTTTCTTCCTCAAATGTCATCAAGCAACAAAGGCGTCGCC
This sequence comes from Eucalyptus camaldulensis, assembly GCA_019915185.1. Classification (NCBI taxonomy): domain Eukaryota; kingdom Viridiplantae; phylum Streptophyta; class Magnoliopsida; order Myrtales; family Myrtaceae; genus Eucalyptus; species Eucalyptus camaldulensis. The sequence continues at coordinate 33,017,660 of JAHSVA010000010.1, forward strand.
TTTTCTTGGGGAGGTTGATAGTTAGTGTAACCGCATTGAATGGTATGCCTAATAAAATCAAACACGTAGTTAATACAATAAGGAGAAAAGGAAATTGGATAAACAGAGCAAGTCTCTCCAACTCAATCTGTGGCCTAAAGAAGCAAACTTATCTCCCCATCCAACGGGCACACCAAGCCAGAAACGTGAAGCCGCACGTCAGAACGTTTCGACATCCACATCTCTGGTCAATGTCTACCGACCTCCATTGATTCATTCACGCGCGAACTTGCTCTCCGAAGGACTCATCTAGGAGAGGAAGGATAAGGCTCCTCTTTTGTACGGGCAAGGAGGGAACCCAATAATATGAGCAGAGAGCTTGAGAGGAAGTGTGAAGATTTGAATCTTTAACTCGTGCTTGGATGCGATGGTTTGAGTTTGAAGTTCATTGCCCAACTGTTTTCTCCGAAAGTTTATGCCATAAAGAGCGGTATCATATGTACTTGATCTCTTAGTACTCTCACTCACGTTTCAATGAGGAAGGCTCTAGACATGCAAATTTGATGTATGCAGCGAATTATTATTATTATTTTTTAACTCATTGCTCATTATAAAAGGGGAACCCATAAATGGGTGAAGTGTAACGTGAGGAGTCAAACTCAATATTTTTTTATTGTAATACTAATTCAAATTGAATACGCAACTGTTTATTTCAAAAGTTTAATCTATTAGAGTGCTTATATTTTGAGAATAATGATCGACTAGTGCATGTGCCCACGCTTCAAATGGGCTTTTGTCTTTTACTTTTTTTGAGAATTTGTATCTACCCAAGATTCTTCTTTAAATTTGTAGTTTTGGAGCTATAGTGGGTACAATTATAATGAAAGTCGATACACGAGACAAAAAAAAGAAGAAGAAACAAGTAAAGAGAGAGCATCACGGGGAACACAGTCTCACTCAAATTTGTGATGAACTTGCCTAATTTGCCCCTCCATATTAAAGGAAAGAACATTAGGTGTGCGTTTGGTAATATTTTTTTTCGATCTTTTTCTATTTCTATTCTCTAGAACAATTTTTAAGTAAAAGATGTGTTTTGTAACTACACAAAATTTTTATTCTTGAATAGAAAAAGAATAAGAATGTGTTTGGTGTGACTCATAATTTCTTTTATAACGTAAAATTTCTTTTAATTTTTTTTTTATAATTTTTTAGATTTTTTTTCTTTCTTTTGCTTCTTCTTCTTACTCCTCCGGTAGGGGCGGTAGGTGGTGGACGGCAGCCAACAATTGGTGAAACGATCGGCGATGGCCAATTGAGGTAGGTAGCCGTGAGCGGCAAGGGGCGACAAATGGCGGGAGAGGAAGAAAAAAAGAAAATGACTTATTTCTAAAAATTGTTTCCGAAAGCAAAAGGCTACTTTTTTTATTTTTTTACTTCTTATATCTATTTCAAATTTATTCATCGGCTACTTTTCTATTTCAGGAAGTAAAAAATTAGTTGATGTTACCAAACAGATTTTTGTTCATTTTCTATTATGGAGAATAAAAGAACAAAAAAACAAAGAAGTACAAATGTTACCATGCACCCCTTAGGTCTCTGTTTTCTTTTCCCTTATCCCATCCTTCCTCACTCTCTCCATTTTCGTTTTAGTTTTGATCCTTTTCATCTTAATCTCACAAACTCAGAGTGCATAGGGGCAAAGCACATAATGCAGTTGATTTTGTTGAAAGCAAACATTTTTAGTCTAAGCTCCATTCATTTTCATTTCACGAAAAATAAACTAGTCAAGGAAAATATTTTCTGCTATTAAAAACACCTTCAAAAGTGGGGAAAATATTTTCTATTTTTGAAAAATGCAAAATATATTCCATAACTTCTTCACGCTTACTTTCTTTCACTAAACACATTTTCATTTTATTTTTCTTATTTTCTTTAAAAATTATTTTTTATTTTTTATTTTTTTCTTCTTCTTCTTCCTTGATTGGTGGTCGACCACGACTATAGCCAGCAACTTGCCATTGGCAAGTTCCGGCCTTACCATAGGCCGACGAGGCTCTGCCTTGCTTGATCTTGTGAAGTTAGCGAGCTTGAGCCTCACCATAGGCCGAAGCTCGCCAATGGTCAGTCATCGGCCGTCATTGTAGCCGGTGACTAGTCAAGGCCAAGGAAGAAGAAGAATTGGAAAAAAAAAAAAAAAAGAACGAAAAGGCCAAGGAAGAAGAAGAAAAAGGAAAGGATTTAAAAATAAAAAAAATTATTGAAAGTAAGTGTATGTAGGGAAATATTTTCCTTAGCGAACGGCAGAAAATATTTTCTGTTTAATTTTCAGATTTCAGTTGAACACTAAAAAATATAGTTATTCTCCTAGAAAGTAGCTTCTTAAAAAATAATTTCCGGAAATGGCATATTTTCCGCAAAATGAACAAAGTCTTAACTTGGTACTATCGAGGAATGCCGATCCAATGCATTCGAACAAAAGAATTTTTGGAACGCCTAAAAATGAGAGGGGAACCCTTAGATGGGTGAAATGGGGATGTGAGAAATTAAGCTCGAGATCTCTAACTCCAACACCAATTTCAAATTGAGTGCACCACCGTTTACTTTAATAGCTTAATCTATTAGAGTACAAACGGAAGACAAGATGTTGGAGATGTGAAGACAAGTAGAGGCCACGGTCCAAACTTCCCTAATGGATGGGGGGCTTTATGGAGATCTCAATTGTACAGCTGTGGAAATAGAGTCAGCCTACACTGAAGTCGCTTGCTTATAAATTCACTTTTTACTCATTAGATCGAGTTTATGTTCCTATTATATTATATGTATAAATATGATACTGAATTTGCCGTTGACTTATTTTTACATATAATTCAACACGATTGCTTTATCGCCATTCTTTAAGCAATTGTCATTCCTTTACTCACATTCAAATTTATCCCACAGCGATTATGAAAGAGGTTAGTGGTTGGTTTACAAGTATGAAGGGAAGTTTCACCCTTTGAATTAGCTTTTGAGGTGAGAGAAGTGCAAGACCATCCAACTAATTATCATCAAAAAATCAGTATCATGAAGTAGACTTGGGTTTCTAAAGGTAAAGATATACATCCATCACATGATATATTGTTTATAGTGAAGTCATATTTACTTATAATAGTCTCCGTGCGTCGACTGCCTCCTCTTCTCCCTCGTCGATCGATCGAATCAGGGGTTTGCGCTAATGGGGAAGGACTCGAAGGCGAAGGACTCGGGAGGAAAGGGGAAGGGGAAGCAAGCAGGGGGTGGGAGCGATGAGGCTGGTTCCAAGGGGAAAGGTAAGGCCAGCAAGTCAGATGGGCTAGGCACTTGCACTTTTGTCAAAGCTAGGCATATACTGTGTGAAAAGCAAGGCAAAATCAAAGAAGCATTAAAAAAAAAAAAAATTACTTATAATACAATTGTATGTACGACTGGTGTCGCAAGATGTATGATTTTACTTAAATTCAGCCTAATCTCAACTCAATTTTCGCATTTATGTTTGCATAGATTGGGATGCTTGTATTATTATTTTTTCTTTTGGGGCAACAGGGGCCTAAGCCCAAATAACTAATTATTACAAAGATAGGGATGCTTCATAATTTTCAAGCAATAGAAGGAAAGTTTCTCTTTAATGACATTAAGCAAACCCTCTTATTTACTTTGGAATTAATTAATGCATTTCAAGTAAAACAAACTAAGTAGAACTTAAGAGAGCATAATGTGGCACTTTTTTCCTTTGCTTAGTTGGCATAATTGCAATTAGCTTTCTAATCACCTTGCGTTATGTATATACATAGATTATGGTCATCAATGTAGCGATTACTGTGGCTTTTCACATTTGATAAAACTATATTTAGAGTTATATACTAAGCCATGGTCAAGTAATCTATCTGTGTTTAAAATGCATTGACATAGTCAAAAGTAACTTAGTATTAAGGTTCCCTCAGAAGACTGAAACAAAAGCCAAAGCATTGAATGAAATTCACTGACAAATTATGTGATTTTCACAACCGAAGTTCATACTGAAATGTTACAATCCTATGAAATAGGACTAGTAGTGCAATCTAGTGCTAGTAATTGTGTCGTTTTAGCATTTCAAGGAGATGAGATCGTGAAACTTAGTCCAATGAAATCGTAACGTGCTAACGTATCAAATAGTGACATTCACCTAAGTAGTATAATTAGTTATTTTATAAACAAAAACTAACATAATCCAATATTTTGGAAATATATATATTTTTCTTTTTTATGGAAAGAAATTTGTCTTATCTTTGATTTCCTATTATAGTAGGAAAACAGGCGCCAACCCTCCCCCGATAAAAAATTATCATTAGTTTTTTATTGATTAAAACCCTCTTAGTTAAATTAACAATAACGTCATCGGGCAAAAAATTTACGCTTTTAAGTTCCATTTGTTTTGCAAAAGATGAATGTTTTGGAAAATACATTCCTAAGAGTCATAGTTTGGAATAATTAGTCAATAAAAAACGTTTCATTAGATAATAATTTATCATGATTTTTTTTTGTTTGCCTAATCAATAATATAAATGGTTATTTAAAAAAAATTAGAACCAGCGCAACAAAGGCACCCTTAAAGTATACTTTCTATTTAAAACGTAATCAAGAAATAAATTATTGTGGTCCAAAGGCAGCACCATCTCCTCACCGAACGTGCACTCCAAGCGAGACGGCGTGGAGCCGCAAATCAGAACGTGCCGACAGCGACCTCCATTGACACGTTCACTCCTGAACTTGCTCCCCAAGACAACACATGACGACATTTTCCAATCGCTCGCAGTTTTTTAGGTTTCCACAGCGTTCAGACGGATTGCTTAACTACTTGGGAGCTAAGCCAAGCAGTTTGGCAGAGAAGAGGCGTGTGAAAAGATCGCCGTATTTGATGGGCTGCTACAGCCGAACCACGGCCTACTGAACCTCTATAAATAAAGGCCTCTCTTCCTGTCATCTCTCATCATTTAGACGGCTATTCCTGTATCAAGACTGAATCAGAGCCGGGGGGATACACTAAACAGAGGATGGAGATGAGAATGGTTCACGAGGGAGGGCATCATCACGGTCGACATTGTCATCATGGGATGGGTAAGGGAGGCAGACACGGGCATCATGGTGGGCATGGTCCCCACGTAGGAGGACTTGTCTTTGGGCATGGTCTCGGAGGACATGGGTGTCTTGGACATGGGCTTCATCTCAGGGATGTTTTGGGGCATGGGGGTCATGGACATGGACATGGGCATCGTGTGAGGGTTCTTTTAGTCCATGGGCACGGACTTTCCAAACATGGTCATCATGGTCATTGCAAAGGTCACGGTCATGGTCACAAAGGGGGGCGCCATGCACATGGCCGCTGCGGGAAGCATCACATGTGTATGGAGCAACCAGAACTGGAATCGGAACAGGAACAAGAGCAGCAACAGGAACAGGGAATCACGGCTGTGACGCCGACTCCGATATCCGAGCAGCTCGGTATTCTTGCTCTGACTGCTGACTAGTGGGGACGCTTGGAGTTGGGTCTTGAATAGTAGCGACGACACGTCGGCAATAAATGTCTTGGGGATTTCGTGTTGTGGCTCCTACCAATAATTAATATCAGTTGTCTTTTTGGGTGGTTTCGCTGGATGATCAGATTGGGTTGTTTGAAGTGTTGTAAAGGTCGATGGGTGATGTGGAGGGTCATGGAAGTTTCTCTGTGCTGCTTGTGTACCAATATTATGCAATGGTACACTAAAAATTAGTGTGATGGTATCCGTCGTTTGAGGCTTCGGATCGAATGATTCCACATATTTTATGCAGAATATTTGAAGGTTCTGAATTATAAATATTATGCTGCTAAGCTCTTCGAGAGCGCCATTGGCATGCATGAACAATTTGACCAGAATTAATTAAGAGATAAGGGCTTTAACACCAAACATGGCGGACGATGGCATGTGCTTTCCATCTCTGTCAATTAAGTAACTCCGGCAAAAGATTTGGCAACTCCGGGAAGCCAAATTGGCGATCAAGAAATCGAACATATTCTACTACTTAAGCCCATAAACTTATTATTATGAAATTTTGTGCTAATGTACCAATTTAATGAGTCCTTAAGAAAAAGGAACAAGATTCACAGATGAAGTATCAGCTAAATTGTTTGTAGTAGTTACACAATAAAGTGTGGCTTCACCTTGAGTCTTTTCCTGATCGAAAATGGAGGCAAAGACCGGCAAAGTTCATCATTCACCGGTTTTCACTAAAAAGAAGACCTCACCAATGAATGGCAGATTTTAACTTGATGGGATCAGATAGCCCTTCAAACAGCCAATCAAACCTGCGCAGACCACTTACGGAGAGCCGAACTACGAAGCTTACTCATCGAGGGGCACGGAGGGGTCATTCGTTTTGCATTTTTCATCGGGTCTCGATAGAGAATAAAGGTCTTGAACAAGCGATGTCAAAAGTAAACTAAGAAACATTTTCCCTACATGCTCACCACTCGAAGTCGAACTTTCTTTGCTTATTTCTTCTTATTAGATCATCAAAACCATTTCAAGAAGTGGAGGACTGTAGAGTATTTGCAAACTAACTTCACTACAACGTGAAGAATTATGGCACCACTTTTACAAGCCCAAAGCCCTATAAAGGCAGTTCATCTAAGGCAAGTCGTTTAAAGCACCTCGTGTAAAAGCATTCTTCCGTATAGCGCTATGAATAATTATATGCTTGGAAGAAAAAAAATAGAGGGTTATGGATGGTTAAGGAAGCAAAAATAAGGCCAAGGCCCGTGGGCAAGAAAAAGCTAGTCGATCATGTGTCAAAGTTCCAACTGAGTTTAATTAGATGCCTTTGCTCATGCGGCCATACCTCCGCGGATCACCTGTTCATATTGGTCCATGCATTCAATCATATCTGGCATGCCATGCCTTTAATAGAGAGATTTAATTAATTGAATTGGCAAGAGAGACACCAAATCGAGGTACCGGACTGGGTGGGTTGAGATTCCCACAAATCACATTTTTGCATGACTAGATTGGAAACGATAAGGAGTTCTCCGCTTTCAAATTGTATTAGTTCAATCGATTTCAATCCTTAGAAAAGCAAAGTCTATGCATCGTGATAAGGAGCTATGTTAACAACTATCAAAGTAGCCTCGAACAAGTTCATCCAATAAAGGATGAGAGACCCTGCACGACATTATGGCATGTTTACACACAAATCTTACAATTCTTTGAAATACAATTAGGAGTATGCTACGACATTAGTCATCCATGCTCAAAACAAATTTATTTTGGTTTTCATAAAAGTGTTTGTTTTTCTTTAAGTACTTACTATAGGAAGAAAACATGGCCCAATCATCTTGTGATTAAAATTGTCACTAATGTTTTAATTATCAAAATTAGCTTCATCAAATCAAGTATAATGTTATCGTGTTGTTTGGCAAAAAGTTAAAGGGATAAGTGCAATGAAAGCACTAAAATTTGTCAAGAAAGTACAATTAAGTTCTAAAACTTGCAAAATGTACAATGAAATTCGAAAACGTGTCAAATTGGTTTAATTGAGTCTTAAAGTTAATATCGTCAAATTTAATAACAAAAGACGTGGTGCTGACGAGGTGACTTTTAATCACTTTTCTCTCCTACGTGGAAAATAGTTTAAGGAAAAATATCCACGTCCACAAACAACGTCATTTTGGGCGTCCCTTTTTCTTCTTGATTGTCGTCTCTTCCCTCCCTGCCCCCACCACGCCAAACATCGTTTTGTTCTTCCTTCTTTGAACCGAAAGCCCCAAATTTTGCTGAAACATGTCTTTTTCTTCTTCCCAAATTGATGTCCTCTGAACCATAAGCGCAAACTTCTCTCTCTCTCTCTCTCTCTCTCTCTCTCTCTCTCTCTCTGTGAACGAAATTAAAGGGTGGCTTGACCCTGAGTCCTCTCTTGGTCGAGTCGGAGGTGGAGGCCAGTGAAGTTCCTCATTTACCGGCGGTGTCTTCAGAGAAAAGAAGGCCTCGCCGATGAATGGTGATCGGATTAGATTACTTTCAGGAAATCGACCATATCTTGGCAGACCGACCAACGAAGAGCTGAATTACGAAGCTTACTCATCAGAGGGCAGTGGGGATTTATGCATTTCATAATTTTAGTGTCTCAGAAGAAATTAAAGGTCTTGAGCGATGGTAATCATGGGACTATTTTTTTTTTTAAGTGAGGTGATAGCAATAATAAATTAGAAATAGAAAAATAATTAATAATCTTTAATTTACTGTGAGAATAACAGTTTATTCTGGACCATAAAAAATCAAATCATAAATAATTATAAATTATTGTGGGACTCACTTATTCAATAATTTGTAACTTATAATAAACTGTTATTCTCACGGTACCTCAATAACTATTATGCTAGTAAAGCTCAATAAAATAAACTCGTTTCATCTAAGGTGAAATACAATCGCAGGGGCCTAATTCAAATCCCTCAAGTAAAGTAAGAAATTTTCGCCTACCAAGTTTGCCACCTAAACTTGACTTTCTTTGATTAGATCTTCATAATCATTTCAACAAGCGGAAAACTATCGAGCATTTACAAATTGACTTCGTCTTAGTCGAGTCATTTAAAGCACCTCGTGTAAAAAGTCTTCATGTGAAGACGTCTAGCACCATGGCTAACTAAATATGCTTAGAAGAAGGGTTGTGGGTGATGAAGGAAGCAAAAATTAAGGTCAAGGCTAGCCGGCAAGGAAAGGCAAGTAGATCGCCATGTTAAAGCTCCACTCAGGTATACTTGAATGCCTTTGCTCATGAGGCTACCTCTCTCTCCGCCGTGGATCACCTGTTCATGCCGGCCCTTTCATTCTATCATATCTAGCATGCCATGCCCTTAATGGAGAGAATTAATTGACTGAAATGCCAAGAGGGACAACCAAAGAAGGAAGCGGGAAGGTTGGTTCAGATTCCCACTAGCACATATTAGAAGGATCGAATTGGAAAGGATAAGGAGTTCTTTGATTTTAAATTGCAATAGCTAGTTCGATCAATTCCAATCCTTACAAAATTAACGATTCTGCATCGCCATCAAGAGTCATGTGAACAAGTATTAAAGTAGCCCAAAATGAGTTCATCCAAGGAAGGATTTTAGAAAGGATGAGGGACTCTGCTTGACAATATGGAATGATTACACTTCATGCCGTCTTCGAGAGCTAGGGGCACTCATTTGAAGGCATTGAATTGATAAGGCTAACACAGCAATAAAAAAGGAGTAAATTGCTCGTTTTAGGAAAAACTTTTTCGCGAAAGATTTGCAAATATTCTTTTGTAGAATGAAAAATAGTTGTGGATACAAATGTTTCTATAAAGCAGCAAATAACAGTATAAGACAGAAAACTTTGTGAACACATGTATAATGATTCGCCCTTTTATTAGGCCTATGTCCATTCTCCCATAATAACAGCCACTAATAATTTCTTTAGATGAAAATTCTTCACCACCATAATCTGTCTTTGAATCATAGAGGCAAGGATTTCAAGCACTTTAGCTTTTGAAAGCCACTGCTTCTATGGAAAAACTTAATGGATTACACTACAACAAGTATCTTCCTTCGTAAAGATTACAAGAACCACAACCCTTACCAATAATACCAACTTGAAAATAAGCAGTTTTTCAGAAGTATAAGTACGAGAGTATTCAAAAACAGAGAAAAAGAAATCCTTGATCCCCTTAAGAGCCTTCCAATGTTTAAATTAGTCGTGGGAAACCATCTCTAGGTGAAAGAAGCCATTAGCAGACCTACAAACTACATGTCAAGTTAGTTTTTCCCAAGCAAAGCAGAAGATTTTCACAAACGAAGGCTTTTGCTTGTGCAAGCTGTCTAATTCTTCGACTTCTTGCATGAAAGAGGAAAGATTGCTCCGATTTTTTTCAGGTTGTTTCTGTGGGTTCTAGACCTCTTTTTTTTTTGGTTGAAAGTAGCTGCTAGGCCTCAATTTGATCTGAATCAAATTGGAAAACGTCTTCTTATCCAAGGTTGTAGAAGCACCCGACATATCTTCTACTTCGTCAGAGCCGCTTTTGCACAAGGTCCTTCCAGTCTTTTCAAGCTCCATGGTAAACTAAGTGTTCAAGTTCTTCATTCTGGTATTCCAAGCGTATTGACATCTCCTAGTTTTACATAACAGTTTTGAGTGACACGGTCATCCTTCCTCCTAAAGGGCATAGCCTCAAACTATACGAAAAAATCAAACTTTCAAAAGTTCCCGTCGATATTGATCCCACTTTATTGGCTGCTAATCAAGAAAACTAAAAAAAAAAAAAAAAAATTGGGAAGAAAATTAGTGAGCAATCACAACTTAATGAGTAGTGTGTATTTTTTCTAAGCAGATCAAGCACCGATTATGCATGTTTATAAAATCATACTGAAACTCATTCATTTTAAATCCACGATATAGCATGTGTACGAGATCAAAACGGGTTTTTATCTTTTTAACAAATTTTTATACAAATCAGAAATGCTCATAATATCAATAATATCAAAACAAAAAATCAATGGTCCATTCTATTGATTAATCTCATCAACTCGCATATCAATAATCTATTCTATTGATTAATCTTATCCATTCAAATGTCAATGATCCATTCCATCAATTAATCTAATGCTTAATATCTAAATATAATCATGCTTAATGCCCATGACAAAGACAACCAAGTTCACCCCCCTTAGCTAGGTCTACCACCCATATTAGCCGGTGGTTTGACCTAGAAAGACGTCCTAATAGCAGTATGCGTACCCCTTCCTCAGTGAGTTCTAATTATAGTGACATGATCATAAACCTATTTTCCAACAGTCCTACAATCAAAACCATAACTCATCTTGTTAAGCAGTTTTTTTATACCCGATCAATCAACTTTTGGTAACTCAAATTATCAAATATAATGCATTTCGCATAGCATTTCACAAATCCACGCAAATGAAATTTCATAAATCATACTCTAAGTCAAGAGTTTTTGGTAATTCTTTTATCAAAAAGTTTCGCAAACCAAAATTATATATATATTTTCAATCCCTTTCATCAAACTAGATATACATTTCACAAGACCTTTCTTTCCTTATTTCGGAATTCATTTCATAAGCCAATGATGCTTTGAATCGCCTTTTCTAAAACATGCCTCAAACTTATCATAAATAACTGAAAAGTAGTAAATGTCCAATCAAAACTTTTATGCAAAAAAAATATGCTCTTCTTATTTCTATATATATATATATATATATATATATATATATATATATATATATAATCATTATAACTTTAAGATGTGAGTTTTACATATTTATGAAAGAGAGAGCATCACTTACTTGGAAAAGCTTAACATCCACTTATTCAGGTGTTTTGGATATCCCCTACAACCGTAGGCTCCAAATGGCTTGGGGAATCCATCCTTCTATTTTCGACTCAAGCGGTTCGCTGTCTATTAGCCTGTTGTGCTGTCGCTGGCCACTTCCTTTGCCCCATGTGCTTATCGGTACACCCCTATCCTCGTGTCCTTGCAGAGGTTCGTGCTTCATTTGGCGTCATGCCCAGGTTACTCTTCTGAAGGACACTGTGTTCTGTTCTTATCCCGGGAGACCCCTTTCTCTCGCTCATTTGCTGCTAGGCCTTCCTTTCTTCGCAGTTTGGCTAGCTAACCTCTATTCTTCAGTGTGTCAGTTTCTCTTTTTGGGATGGATCCCTTCTTTCCCTTTGGCAGCAATGTTTGGCCTTTCTTCTCTGCTTTTGTTCTTGCCGCTTTGTTTTTGGCGTTTGTCTCTGTTGCTTGTTTCTTCCTCTTTGCAGCTCTTCTCGTCTCCCATCCACTCATCTTGACGCCTGTGTCTAGTTGAGTGTATGTTCTCTTGGAGTCGGTTGTGTTGCTGTGCTTTTTGTATAGCTCCTTGGTTCAAAAGTTATATTACATCTTATCTATTACCAAAAAAAATTATAGTCTCTTTTTATTATTTATTTATTTATGCATTTATATATAAAAATATATTTAAAATATAACGTGTCGGAATATGTCGAAATTCTTTAGTTTTTGAAAAATGACGTGTTGATGTGTTGTGTCGTGTCGCGTGTCGCGTGTCCATATCGGTGTTACATAAGTGAAAAGATTGCCAAAGGTGACAGAGTGCTATATCTAAACCACTGCATTGTGAACCTCTATAAATAAGGGCCTCTCTTCCTCTCACCTCTCATAATCCAGGCAGCTGTTCTAGTGTCAAAACTGAAACGGAGTTGGAGGGATATACAAAACAAAGGATGAAGATGAGAATGACTAATGAGGGAAGGCATCATCACGACCTATTTCACCCTTCTTATGAAATTCATTCTCTAATAATGTGACATCCTGTAATTCGAATTCAGTTATACTCTCATTTTTTTTTTTTTGTAAAAGGTAAGAATATATTGATAAGCTTTGGACAAATGTACAAAAACAGCACCAAAAACTTACACTCTAAATGCGAACAAAAGAGTGGGAGGGAGCCACGCAAAAGCCTCAAGAGGCAAGTACAGAAACAAAGCAAAAAACAAACACAGCCCAGCCACCAGACTTAGCCACCAAACCTCCATGGACGCCTGGGAAACCGAATGAGGGATTATGCGCAAGGCTGAAGATGAAGCCCAGAATCATCTGAGCTAAAGACGATCGAACGGGAATAAGGGGAGGGTTAGAAGCCCCATAAGATTAAGTGAAGATGGCTGGGTCAAGATCCCAACCTCTCTATAAACGCCGATTCCTTGGAGTGTCAGGGACATCCTTGTAGGTAATTGCTTTATCTTTAACCATCTTTACCAAATGGTTCTTCAAAGCAGGAATATTAAGATAATCCCCTCGAAAAATCATAGCATTCCTTTTCTTCCAAATTAGATAGCAAAGAGCTCCAAAGGAAGATTGGGAGAGACTATGAAAGAAGTCATTATCAGCAAGAAATTTCATAGCCTAAGCAAGGTTTTCCGCCCAAGTGCCATTCCTCCACGGCAAATTGCACCTGGTAGCCCAAAAGTACACAATGCTAGTTGAAATATTGCAATCAAAGTACAAATGGTCGGTCGAGTCTGGCTGAGCATTACAAAAAGTGCAAACCGAGTAATCAATCCTTCCATATGAGAGAAGAAGTGACTGTGTTGGCAAGTGGTTTTTAGTAATAAGCCACAAAAGGAATTGAAACCGAGGGGCTAAATCCTTGTCCCACACAAAAGAAGTCCAAGGTGCTTTGGCTTTAGAAGCTTTGATGAAGTTCCAAGCAGAAGCTACGGAGAAGGCCCCCGATGAATCTTGACGCCAAACAAAACAATCGCGGTCAACGGAAAGAGGAGGAAACGAAAAACCACAATCCTCCAAACGCGATTTGCAGAATCTGCCAGCATAAGAATACAAAGATGCCACAACCGCCCACGCAGGAACGTTGGGATCCAACAAAAAAGTTTTAGGAACTTGTAGATGAAGAGGGCCACAAGGTAGCCAACTATCAAACCACAATGAAATAGAATGGCCATTACCGACCTCCCAACCGAAGGATTGCCTAAAACAGCCTCGGAGTTGAAGGATCTTCTTCCAATTCCATGCACAAGCCGAAGGCTGAGGGGCAACCCAGAAGTTATGTTTCTTTAAGAAGTTGGAGTGGATCCAACGGCACCACAGTGATTCCTTATCCATAAAAAGGATCCAAATAAATTTCAGCATTGAGGCTCTGTTACAATCCTTGATAGACCGAATACCCAGCCCTCCTTCCTCCTTAGGCAAACAAACATCCGTCCATGAGACTTTAGCACCTCCCTTATCCAAGGAAGTGCCTTTCCAAAGAAATCTACAAAGAATGCTTTCAATCCCTAGGATAACCGAAGAGGGCAAAGTGAAGACACTAGCCCAAAAGGACTGAATAGCCTGAAGCACTGACTTTATAAGCTGAAGTCTCCCGGAAAAAGAGAGAAACCTGTGGGACCAAGAGCGGATTCGCGCAGTAATGTGGTCAATTAACTGAGTACAGTCAGCCTTGCTCAACCTCTTTGAGATGATCAGCACCCTAAGATAACGAACTGGGAGTTTACCTTCCTGAAAGCCAAAAGCCAGGAGGATTCTGTTGCACAAAGCAGGATCACCTCTCGAAAGGAAAATGTCGCTCTTATTTTTGTTGGGGAGAAGACCACTTCATGAAGAGAAAATGTCGAGGCTTCTTTTAAGGATCACAGCCGACTTCCAATCCGCTTGGCAAAAAAGGAACACATCGTCTGCAAAAAACATATGATTGAGCTTGGGAGACTTACATCTCCAAAAACATTTAAACTCCTTGGCCGAAGACCTTTGATTCAAAATTCCCGAGAAGATTTCATGATCAACGTAAATAGATAAGATGACATTGGGTCGCCCTGCCTAAGGCCTCTACCTCCCGGGAAGAAGCCATGAAGCTCCCCATTAATAGAGATAGAGAACCTAGGTGTGCGCACGCAAGCCATAATCCGACGAATAATCCACAGAGGAAACCGAAAGGCAATAAGAGTAAGCTCTAGGAAATCCCAGTCCACAGTATCATAAGCCTTGTGAAAATCCACTTTGACCGCACATCTTGGGAGGTATGGGTCTAGGTGGAAACCTGCAAATAGCTCTTGAGCCAATAAGATATTATCTCTTATTCTTCTTCCCTTAATGAACACATTCTAGGAAGGACTAACAAGATCCTGAAGCACAGGTGCAATTCTATTGGCCAAAATCTTAGTGATAAGTTTATAGACAATATTGCAGCAAGCAATTGGTCTAAAGTCATTCACTTCACATGCATTCGGCACCTTGGGAATTAGAGCTAGGATAGTTGCATTAACTTCCTTAAGAAGACAACCTGAGGAGAAGAAATTTTGCACAGCCTCTATAACTAAGGATCCCACGATATCCCAGTTACTTTTAAAGAATTATGCTGTAAAACCATCTGGACCGGGGGCTTTTCCCTTAGCAAGCGAGAACAAAGTCTTCTTAACTTCTAAATTAGAGACCATGAAGCTAGGGAACATACTTGGCTCTCGGTCAACGGCTTCCGAATAAGAGAAGTAAGCTCTTGAAGATCGGGCTTAATTAAGTTAGCTCGAGGAGCAAGGAGATCCGAAAAAAAGGATAGAAAAACTTGGGGCACCAAATCAGGATTCGAGACCACCGAACCTGCAGTGTCTTTGACAGAGAGGATTCGGTTATTGAGATGTCTAGCTTTGACAAAATTGTGGAAGAATCTCGTGTTACGATCTCCTTCCTTCAGCCATCTAATTCTAGATTTTTGCTTATAGAACGATTCCTCTTGACCACGAAGGTCTATAAAAGCACGGCGTTGCCCTTTTTCAAGTTTAGCAAGCGGAATATTTTCACGATCCAACTGAAGGAGATGCTGAGTAGAATGCAGGGCTTCCCTCGCTTCAAGATTTCTCAGAGAAATATCTGAGAAAGCTTCCAGATTAAGAGCCTTGAGGCGAGTTTTCAACAACTTCAGTTTAGAAACTAGCTTAAACATGGGAACACCCCAAACTTGACTATCCCACACTTGCAAAACCGTAGAACGGAAGTTCGGGTGCATGCTCAGCCCAGAAATCAAAATACTTAAAAGGCTTTCTCCTTGGACACGGATCAACAACCTTGACAACCATAGGAGTATGATAAGAAATTCCATGATTGAGAAACGACGCCTCCGAGTATGAAAAGTCCATTCTCCACTTAGAGTTGACGAGAACTCTGTCAATTTTTCGCATCTTCCTAGCCACACCCGCCAAAGTTGACCAGGTGAACCAAAGGCTAGAGTACTTGAGATCCTCAAGTTCCGTTTGGTCCAGACAGAGCTTGAATTCATCAAAACAGGGGATCCAAGCGTTAGAGCTACCAAAGCGGTTAGAAGGGTCCTGATTGCATTGAAATCTCCCACTACTACCCAAGCAGAGTCTTGAAAAAGCTCGTCACAATGGAGTAGATCAGACCAAAGAGGCCTCCAACGCACAAAGGAATGCTCTCCATAAATGGCAGAAACACATCAAGTAAAATTAGAAGATAACCCCTTCAAACACCCATGGATGGCTTGGTCATTCAAATAGATCAACTCAAAACTGACAGCAGCTGGATCCCATCCAATCTATACTCTACCGCATGGAGCAAAATCATAGTTCGCAATCCAATTTCAACCTCTCAAAAGATTGGAAGATATGGAATCAAACAAAGGCTCTGGAACTTTAGTTTCAAAAAGCCCTATAAGGCAAAGCTTATTCACAACAGCAAACTTTCTAATTTCCGCCCTTCTGACAGGGTTTATAATACCTCTAATGTTCCAAAACCCAAAAAACATAGTTAGCAAAAAAAGGGAATTACCTCCGCTTGGGGTACTTGAGACTACCTTTAGTCGCCTTCGAGTCCACTGCAGGAGAAGGTCTCGGCGGGTCAGGCAGCAAAAGGAGAAGCTGATCCTGGATCGAACTAGCCCCAGTAGGTTCCAAAGGACCACTCAAAGGAGGGGGCCTAGACGTGTGACCACCATCTTCACTAGATGAAACTGACTTGCTGGTATCATCTTCCTGGTCTTTAGACGGCATAACAGACTCCGGTGCCAAGTCAGAAGCCTGAGAGGAGAGGCCAGAACTGATTTTCACGAGGGGCTTAGTAGGGACTTTAGGAGGCTTTTGGCACTGAGCAACAGGCAAAGCTTCCTTTAGATTGAGAAATTGCCCCTCCTCCGAGTGTGGTGTCAATGAAGCAGTAAGATCCTGAGGCTTCTACTTCTTCTTTTTGCCTTTGACCTGATTCCACCCAGAATCAGGCTGAGCAGGATCAATTTGGTGCATACTGAGCAAGAGAAGAGGAGCCACCAGAGGAACTCATGGTTTGTCTTGCATCAATTGCCATAGCTATATTCAACTGAATAACTGCAGATTCTGAATGAGGAACCAAGATAGGCGCAACCGAAGACATTCCCCTTTGATCCTCAGACTCATCCACCGAAGTAGGAGCTGGTTTGGCTTGCTAAGAAGTGTTTCCATTTGCGGCCTTACTCTGAGGGCCAAACTCCTCTAAAGAAGGACCAGCATCAGCATGCTCTGTTCTAGGTCTACTAGGCCTGTTAGCCATTGCACAATTGTGGCAAAAAATGCCACATCCAGCACAAGCAGTGGGTCGCTACTCAAACTCCACCCTTATTTCACACTTCGTACCATTATGGGTTGTCTCAATCAATTTACAATCAGGTTGATCAACAGTAATTTCGATGAAGACCCTAGTAAAGGTAAGGCTGTTCGCTTGCTCTATTCTCTTATCAACATAAAGGGGTTTGCAACTCTCCCAATGAAGTGGGTGGACCAGCACGAAAAAGGAATATTCGATAGTCTGACCTAAATAGGGACCGCGCAGTGGGTCTCCCTTCTCAACTTAAGACCGGGGGTCCATTACTGCAGAACAAGTGGTATTCTGGCAACCGTCATCCGACCACCTTCAAGCACACCTCAACGGAACTCCCTATCAGGAATGCGAAACATAAAGAGTCCTTTGCCATTTGACATGACTTCAGCAAGGTTCGGCCCCCACGCTTTCTTCATGGCCTCTTCAACGACCTTGAAAGGCATTCGACGACCAATGAAGTAGCCCATTAAGCATTCGAACATTTTGGGATCAGCAGCTTCCAGATCTTGATAAGTGATCTCAATCACAGGTCTATTGTTAACCATAGTCGGTGGAGTATACACCAAATCATAGCCCTTGGCCACGGTTCTTGCCACCGCCACCCAAGACTTTCCCGAAGAATTCTTAGAAGTATCCCTGCCTTGAGGCTTAGCTGAACGGGACCTTTCTCGCTGGACAGGTCGCATCCCAGCACTTGCACGAGGAGCTCACGTTTCGTTCAAACCAAAAGGAACAGTGCCCGAATTCGGAATTTCTCTCATAATAGCCATCAACGAAGGTTCCTTAGTCAGAATAGGAAGCCCACCATGGGAACTTGTCCCCTCATCCCCATTTCGAGCCCTCACCGACTCTCGATCCATCTCAGATTACAAATCACAGCAGCGAAACAAGCGGACGGAACCCTAGCCATAGACAACCATGCGAATCGAGCAGAGAGAACGTACCAAGAGTCGTTGCTGGGGGTTTAAAAGAGAGGTAGGAGGCGTCACTTCCCACTAAAAAATTGCCCCAACCAACGGTCAATGCGTCTGGAATTAGCAGCTCGACTTGTAGAAGAAACAATAAACCAGTCGCCAAAGAAGAGAGCTATAGTTATACTCTCGCTTTCCTGCTCACCTATAAACACATATCCTTTTGAGTGTTGTGCGTATCTTATGAAAGTACTATTTTTGCCTTTAGGACCCAATTTTCCAAACTTGTGAGAGAGCTCATGAGTATAGGTAGCACAACCCCATAGTTTAAGAAACCTTTAGTCTAGTTTTCTACTTGTCCATAACTCATATGGAGTGGAAATAACTAAATTAGAAGGCACACAGTTAAGTATATAGGTAGCAGTTAATAAAGCATTACTCCAAAAAGTGATAGGTAAGTTAGTATGCACCATTATGGACCTAGCAATTTCCAGTAGAGTTCTATTTTTTCTTTCTGCAACATCATTTTGTTGAGGAGTATATGGAATAGACAACTTTTTTTCTATTCCTTTTTTCATCACATAAATTTATAAACTTATCAAATAAATATTCTTGATCATGATCGGATCTCAATACAATGCTTTAGATTTATGAGAAATTAAATAGACATATCCGAGTCAAGTATAATCATCTATAAATGTGATGAAATAAAAAGCCTCATTCATTCCTCTTACATTCATTGGACCACAGATGTTAGAATTGATTAAATGCAAAGGAAATTCACATCTTTTACATTTTTCAAATGGTTTTCTTGTTGTTTTCCCTACTAGGCAATGCTCAGATATGGGCAAATCGACTTTTTCAATGTTGCCCAATAAGCCCTCTTTGGCTAGTTTATTCATACGTTGTTAGCCAATATGACCAAATCTAGCATGCCACACATTTACATCATTATCATATGAATTAGAAGACATGAAAAGGGAATAACAAATATTGACATTACCACAATCAACATTCAATACAATAAAAATATCTAGAAAATAACCACAACCATAGTAGTTTGTATTCAAATACAAATCTACACCATTATTATGGAAGTTCAAACTAAAACCAAGCTTTATCAACACTAAAATAGACACTAAATTCTGACGAATCTCTGGAGCATATAATACATCATGTAGGAATAAAGTGCGTCCACCACGCATGTTTAATTGGCATATGCGAATCCTTTTTACTTCGGCTCTAGAGTTATTTTTTATATAGATCCATTTAGTTCCAATCAATACTCGTCGAAATTCCACGAAAGATTCTCTATCCTTCGCTACATGGTCTATTACTCTCGAATCTACAGTCCACAAAGGATTAGATTCGGTTAAGAATACATAACTTGACATATAAATAAAGTTCTCAAAAGTACAATGGGCATTTATCTTCTTTGGCTCACAACAGTCGTGAGTATAGTGACTCTTTTGGTCACAATTATAACATTGCATCATTGAAATTCTCTTTACTTGAGGACGTTTTCCTCTCTTATGTTGGTTAACTCTTAGTTTCTTGCTAGTAGGACTTGATCCATTTCATTTCCACCTTTTGAATGAATCAGTGCGCTTGCGCTTAGAGCTCAAAGCCCCTTCTGATCTAGAACCAGCGTAGCGGTTCTCTGCTAGCTTAAGGTGGCATACAGTATTCTCAAGTTATTCCATAACATGGTTAAGAGCTTTTAGTGTTTCTTACTTTTCAAGCACATATTAATTTTCATATTCAATATTTCACAATTCTTGCGTTCAAATTCTCTTCTTTGTTCAACTCGACAATTATGCTCTTAGTTGCTAAAGCCATTGGATCTGAACATATCAGACACATATGCATGAATTATTAATGCCTATCATTTATACATCCATTTTGCATAAACTCGTCATATTAATAAATAATTTCAAATAAATTTTCAGAATCAAAAGGTCACTATGTTTTCAATCATTATCCAAAATCCTAACTTGAAATTATCATTAACATAATTGTTCATGCAAAAATAAGTTCATCAAAGTCACTAAAACTTTCTTGAACTTCCCACAAAGAATTGTAAATTAACATACTAATTTATAACGATAGATAATATTAAACTTTCAATAATTAAATATGTCATTTATACTAAGTAATATATTCAGAGGAAATATATCAACATAGAAAGAGATATTTACACCTTAAACATCTCAAACTAATCTAAGGAAAAATAAATAATTAAACCTAAATATTCTCATTTATCTCATAAATTGGGAAAGTTTTATAAGTGCTAGTATGAACACCTAGAGGAGGGTGAATAGGTGTGAAGACAATTTTTCGCAAGGAACAATGAAAATATTTTGCTTCTAAAACTGAGTTTGAAAAACAATAGACTTTGAGTAAGTTCAAACTTTAGCAGTTAAATAGAACTACGAACAATAAAGGAGTTTAGGTAAGAAAACAAGAATACATAATTTATAGTGATTCGGCTTAGATCAAGCCTACGTTCACTCTCCACGTTGACAGCCTTCTGGCTGGATTCCACTAAGAATCAAAAGAGATTTTACAATTTTGCGATCTCAACTTCACAATAAAAAGTCTCTACTACTCTCTCATGAAGTCTCACTATGAATCTCTCTCTTTTGTATGCAACTTTGAGCTTTGAATATCGAATAACAAGAAAATGGTAAGCTTCAGACTTTGAATTTTTTCTTTCACGCACTTTATCAAACAACTGGAGAGTCCACCTTAAATACTCCTTCATGCCTTCATGACCGTTGGCACTTTCCAAATGAATTCTTCCAATCGACCTGCTGGACAAAATCAATAAAGAAGATCTTGAGTCATTTGAAAATTGTGATGAAAGCCCGTCAATCATGTTCATCCATACAATCAAGATCTTGGTTTTCATAAGTAGATTCTTTCCATATTTAGTTGCAATTCGAAAAGATTTGATTTATCTAAATTGATTTCAATAAAGATAATCAATCTCATAGGTGATATATCCATCCTGAAAACCATCTATAAACCATATGGACCGAACTCCTGAAGAGATAAACAAGATCTCGCATATGAATAAGTCTTCATTCTTCGGTAGCGTTCAGTTTGGAATTTGTCAGTGTAGGCAGACTTCTGATGTCGAACAAACTTTGATACTAAAATCTGGCAGTCTTCAGACTTAAACACTAGAGTCTGGTTGTTTTTAGACTTTGACACAGAAGTCTGGAAAAATCTTTAGAATAAACTTTGATTAAGTTTTGTCAACTTCAAAACATTAAGAGAGTTTTCTCCTACAAGTCTCTTTTAATCTCTTAGTAAAATTCTTTGAGAATTTTGAAGGTACATTGGTTAACCACGAAAAGACCTTTGGAGAGCTCTCGTGCCACCTCCAAGGTGTATTCATTTTGCGCCATATGACACTCAACCCAAGGGTTGAAGTATTGGTTAACTCGATTATATAGTCATCTCTTACAAAAGCTATTGCAAGTCTCTTATAATCCAGGACCACGTTGACCTCCCATAGGCGATCTAACACCGCTTGCCATTCAGGTGGAAGAATGTTCATTAAGACCAGCACCTTCTCAAAATCCAGCATAGGATAACCATTTCAGATGATTTCTTGTATCATCTGATTGATCCTAACCACGTGTGACATTATGTCTCTGTCGGTCTACTGATAATGGGTTAATTTTGTTTTTAGCCCTTCAAGTCTCGCCTTTTATTTGTCCGTTCTCAGAAATATAAGCATGCGTACAAAATGCATCATCATTCCTGCAATAAATGCTTAACAAAAGGGATAACTTATAATCCACAACGAACAAAATGAAAAAACATAATTTTCCTCTTTGTCTTTTGCCCGTCAACGTAGGTCAACAGTGTTCAATGTCGTTCAACAGTGGTCAACGCTAGTCAACGGTAGTCAACAACAGTCAAAAGTTAATAGCCAAAGTCAATGGTCAACGGTCAGCGTGGTCAACAGATCAGGTTGGGTCAAACTAACTAGTCCAGGTGACATCATCGTGACATGACTGGCATGTGCCGTGCATGTGTGCTAGCAACCATCGGCTAACGTCATGATGACGTCAGCTGGCTCGTGTGCGGACGCGCCAGCAATTGCTGCAGACGCATGCATTTACCGCACACATGCATTGCAAAAGCTTGCAGTTTGCCTCGCTCACGCGTGTGTTGCACGTGCCTGGGAATTGCCTCGGCGCTTGCCATGCATGCATCGACAACGCAAGATCTTTTGGCCACGCGTGGTGGTGCGTTCAGTGGCCCTCGGTGGCGGGCTACCCATTGTTTTTCTTGTCTCGACGAGAACTAATAAACTGTACTTGTGACATACCAATTTTCCGATTCTATTTTCAATAAATTGGGACGGGCATTTCGTTGGCTCGCATTTAGTTCATTTCCTTGAGTTGGCCACTCATGTAAAAACTAATTTATCAGGTGAAGCTGTTAAGAGATTCTAATGCATCAGACTTGAGAATTTTACCAGGAAGTGACCTTTCGACCGAGCTAATTTGCAAGGGTCATTACGACATAATTAAAAATCGATTAGAGGCCGGAGATAGGTCGACTCGATAGAGGCATGTGATCGAGTGTGGGTAATTCCACTAGATCGCACAATTTTTCCCGATCGTCACTGGACAAACTTTTCTATTGATTGGGTACCCCATGTCCGTATTTGAAATCTTGAGATTACCTTGACAAGTCGACAATGTGTCAAAGATGCACATTGTGGATTGAATTGATCAACCATATGTCAAATATATGAAAATTTCTAAAAGCGGCCCAGTAGATCAAGACGCGCTAGTATTGTGCCGAAGTGAAATTAACTATGAAATTGAGTTTGAATTCAGAAATTGGAAGTCATAGTGTGTCACAAATCATTTTAGGATCATTGACTCATCTTCGGAAGATTTTTCATGCAATCAGAGTTTTTCAACAAATTAATCAAGGAATGGCTAATTTAGCTTAAGAAATTAGTAGGCTCACCCTTGATCGTGCTTTTGGAACTTAAGTTGATTCTATGGACAAGTGAAGATGTGAATTGAAGTGTGGTGACATTGGATTAATTTTATGGACTTATATTTGATTCAATTGGAAGAGAATTGAATGGAATTGAATTAATGTACAAGATTTTTATGCCACGGCGGAAAAAGAAATTGAACCTATTGGAATAAGGTTATGGGAGATTGGAGATAGTGGAAGATGACATCACCTTATGTCATGATGGTTGGAGCCAAGTGATGGGAACTTGGCAAGTAGAGGGTGGAGATTGAATCTCAAAAAGGCACCCATCAACATCATCTTCAACCTCTAGCTTCTTGGAATTTGAAATTGGAGGAGGGAGAGGGAGAAATCAACTAGTTGCAGCAAGCCTTTGTGGACCGCCCTTCGTCTGCATCCTTCGCTGCTTGTCGTTCACCGGAGGTCGCGCCATCACCGCTCATAAACGCACGCCGTCCTGCTCGCCACTCGCTACTTCGCCTCCGCCCGAGCTCTCTGGCTGTCGTCCGCTGTAGCCAAGCATCTAGACCATTGCTCGGTGCCTCAACCACTTCTAGTCGTCACCAACACTGCCGTGAGCCTCAGCCTCGACTTGCCCAAGCTGCCGCTGTCTCCTTCCACCCGTTTCGTGTGCCACTAGCCGCCGTGCAACCTCCTTGTAGCCGAGGTCAGTAACTGGACGTTCTAGCAAGATCTGGTTTTTCAAGGCTTGTTTTGGATGCCTTTCGATCCTCATTTGGTGTTGCTCCGTCTAGATTTGTCATCGGCCTCGTCGTGCTCTTCACCGGAGACTCGTCGGAAAGCGATTCTGGTGAGTTTAGCTCACTAAATCTTGATTAAAGGGTTAATGATGCCTTAAGTGTGTTTAGCTTAGGTTGATTGAGATTAGGTGGTTAGATTAGTTTATTTAGTTGTGGATTAGATTAAAGTGTTTAATTAAGTTAAAGAGTGTTTAGTTTAAAGCTAAGTAGGTTTATTTTAATATAAGCCTTGATGTGACTTAAAGAAATTTATCTATGATTTAAATAAATGTTTCGAAATTATTGGATTATTTAATAATATATTATATTCAGAAAATTATTAAAATATTATTATTTAAAAAAATTCGAAAAATTATTTTTTACCTCAATTGCTCATAATTTCGTGCTGATTGCTGCTGTGTATTAAGAATTTAAATTTGATGAGTGGATAATGCAAATTGAGTGTTGATTGTGAAAAATTTGGAATTTATTCAGAATCCCAAATGTTGGGTTTGGCACCGAAATTGGATTTTTAAGGACTACTATTAAATTGGAGTATTTGAGTGAAATGCAAAGTATCCGGGGATCGGTATTGAATTGTTGTGTGCTGGTTAAAAGACTTGGTCGCAGTAGTGGCTAGACCAATTGGACCTTTATTCCTTTAGAAACATTGTCAACATAGTGACGAGGCTCGAGTCGCAGTAGAGGCTAGGCCAACTGGACCTATGCTCCTTCGGGAATGCCGTTGACGTAATGACGAAGCTGTGCTCCATGGTGGGGAGGCGATGCCTGACTATATGTCAATAGATAGCTGAACTGAGAGTAGGTTATGCCATTGTGTGGCAGTAATTAATAATTGGAATGCTTGCTGTGACTATGAATTAGGTGAAATTGATTGTGTTCCAGTGGTTCAAGTTCTTATTATTACTTATGATTGAGTGATACGAACTATACTAACATGTAGGAAAGATTTAAGACGAGCTAAGTCTTCTGTGCTGTGTGGCTAGACCACTCTTGGACGTATTTTCTTTCTAATAGGGGTTTAGGAGGGGTGAAATTGCTGAGACAATGTCTCACCCCGTTGTGAGAAAAATATTTCAGGGTCGTAGATGGCAGGACCTCCGGAGAAAAATGGCATTCCAGTGCACATTGTCGAGCAGGTGCATAGTTTTCTTGACCCTAGAAGTCATTGGGTCTACGACCTAATTAGGTCCACCATCTGGTTTCAGGAGACCGTGCATGTCAGGGTGCCACATAGGTTTAAGGTATGGTTTCGTTTTGGGGCTAATGGCTTTAGTATTGGTCTACTCGATAGTTATGATATTCCACTTGTTGTGGTGGATGCCATTTTGGGTGAAGATGTAGCTGACCTTCCTGATGGCAGAGTGGACAACCCATCATCTCCGGACCCAGTGTAGTGAAATGTGGAAGATGTGGGATCGACGAATGAGTCCGACTAGTAGTCATAGGACTGTTCCTCTTTTTGGTGGACTGATCCCTATTGTGCAGACTGACAATTTTTTATGGACATAGTCTCTGACCCATTTTTGGATGTATGTAAACTCTGGAATGATTATATATGAAAGTATATTTGTTTTTGAATTATTTGGTTTCCTGCTTTCCTATCCCGTAAGTTTTGTCAGGGGTTTCTTAGTACATTCCGCATGCACATAATAAATGAATGGGGTCGGCGAAACTACCTAGGAATGTCGCATTTACATGACCATGGCAGTTTGTTCACATGTCTTGGGATTCAGGGCGTGATAACCCCGTTTAAGTGGTATTAGAGCATGGTTCATGTATGGAGTGATAAAGTGCGTAGGAGTCATGGCATAATTGGTAGGAAAGACTTTTATTATACTAATGCAAGTGGTTGATAGCTATTTGTTAACTTGTTGGTGAGGTCACTCAGATTCTAATGTGGTATTGGAATTTGCAAATATGCGTCTATATTGAGCCTGTAGCATGAGTGACCGAGTGCCGAGAGCTACTAGGAAGAGAGCAGTAGGTCCCGTGTTTTGGGGTGGGCTGCCGATGAGGGTCGGTGCCCGAGGTGCCCTGGGAAGAGTGCAGGCTGAGGTCAGTGCAAGTGGTGCAGCATCACCTCCAGACGATGCAGTAATTCTTGAGGATTCGAGATTTGTTGGAATCATGTAGATGCTTGAGTTGATGGGTGACATACTAGACCAACAGGCCACCGCTTCACTCGCTGCTACTACCGCTGCCACTAATGCAGCTAATGCTGCCAATGCTACTGCTGCCGTAGCTGCCGCTGCCCCTACCGCCACACTTGCTGCCGCTGTACTGGTCGTCGAACCTGAAGTGAAACTTGTTGAAATTCCACCTGAGAATGTGGCCACTGGGAGGCCTAGGCATAAGTTGGTAGAGCATTTTCTGAGGTTGAATCCGCTGACGTTCACAGGAGAAAGAGATCCCGCAGCTGCATCATTATGGATTCAGGAGTTAGAGAATGCATTTGAGTTGCTGATGTGCACCAAAGTAGAGAAGGTTGTGCTGGTAGCCTATCAATTGAAAGGGATCGCAGGTACATGGTGGAAGACTACTAAAGGGATAGTGTTCCCTAAAGGTGTAGTTCCAGAGTGGAATGTCTTTTTTGAGGTCTTCAATGAGAAGTACTTTTTTGATTGTGCTATAGAGGTGAAGATGGCGGAGTTTCAGTGCCTTCGTCAAGGTACAATAACAGTCGATCAGTATGAAGCGAAGTTCGCTGAACTGTCGTAGTATGCCCCTGAGTTAGTTTAGAGACCGTTAGACAGAGCTCGAAGATTTATAGATGGGCTCCGACCGGATGTGAGGAGCTTGTTGGTACCATTAGATCTGAAGGAATACAAGGACCTTTATAAAGGGGCCCAGCTGATTAAGAAAGACTAGAATGAGAAGGCTGCTGCATCTGGGTCGCGGTTTAATTCGAACAAAGAAGGTAATCGGTTTAGGAAGAGACCGATGTCTGGAGGAAGATATTATGTTCCACTCAACAGGAAGGGTGGGATAAGAAAGCCAGCGCTGAGATCGAATGGTGTGTGTCGTCTATGCGGAAGACGACATGGTACAACCTCGCGTCCTCCTAGGATAGGTGTTTGTTATGAGTGTGGCCAACAGGGTCATATAGCCAGGAACTACCCTAGAAATCAGATGCGACATCGTCAATTATCGCTGCCGCCACTGTTGGGTTAGAACAGAGGAGTCGCGTCGCAAATCATGCCATAGGGTGGATTGAACCGACTTCCAACTTAAGGAAGGACGTATGCGATCACTAGAGGACAGGCATAGGATGCGCCTAATGTGATCACGGGTATAGTCTTACTGAACAACCAACCTACTTATGCTTTATTTGATCTTGGAGCTTCTCATTCATTTATAACTGAAAGATATGTTAAGTTGGTAGAATTAATTCTTGAGTTGTTCGAGTCTGTGATTAGCATATCTACACTGTTGAAGGATAAGGTGTTAGCTACAGTGGGTTGTCTTGGTTGCAAGTTAATGATTGGTGAGCGAGTGGGAAGGATAGACTTGATAGTCCTAGCCATGTATGATTTTGATGTGATAATTGGCATGGACTAGCTCACCAAGTAACGAACATGGACTGTTATCGCAAGGCGATTCAGTTTAACCCGTTAGGGGGTGAGAGTTTGTAATTTATTGGGAGTCGAGGGGGACCCTCGATCTCCTTAATCTCATCGCTCGAGGCATCTTGCTTGCTAGGCAAGGGTTGCCAAGGTTACCTAGCAACTGTTGTGGACACGACAATGGAGGAGCTGAAGATAGAAGATATCGCAATAGTGCAAGAGTTCCCAGACGTGTTCCCGAAAGAATTACTAGGTTTGTCGCCAAAGAGAGAGATAGAGTTCGTGATTGAGTTAGCCCCCGGGACTGAGCCAATTTCTAAAGCTCCTTACCGGATGGCCTTGTTAGAACTTAAGGAACTGAAGGTATAGATGCAAGAGTTGTTGGATAAAGGATTCATTCGTCTTAGTGCATCACCTTAGGGAGCACCAGTTCTGTTCGTGAAGAAGAAGGATGGTTCATTGCGCTTGTGCATCAACTATCGTCAACTCAATCAGGTGACTATCAAGAACAAGTATCCATTGCCAAGGATCGATGATTTGTTTGATCAGCTTCAAGGAGCATCGATATTCTCTAAGATCGACTTGAGGACAGGGTATCATCAGCTAAGGATCAAGAAGGAAGACATACCGAAGTCGGCGTTTCGCACTTGATACGACCATTATGAGTTCACTGTGATGCTGTTTGGGTTGACGAACGCCCTAGCTGCTTTCATGGATTTGATGAATAGGGTGTTCAGAGAGTACTTAAATCAGTTCGTAATTGTTTTCATCGACGACATCCTGATGTATTTGAGGAATACTAAGGATCATGAAAGGCACTTAAGGATAGTGCTTTAGACCTTGAGAGATCACGAGCTGTACGCCAAGTTCAGTAAGTGTGAGTTTTGGCTAATTCATGTGGACTTTCCTAGGTCATGTCATCTCCGGAGAAGGAATCTCAGTGGACCCAACCAAGATTGAAGTAGTGATCAACTGGCCGAGACCGACTATAGTGACAGAGATCAAAATTTTTCTAGGTTTAGCAGGGTATTACAGACGGTTTGTGGAAGGGTTTTCAATGTTAGCATCATCGATGACAAGGTTACTGAAGAAGGAAGAAAAGTTTGTATGGTCAGATAAGTGCGAGAGTAGTTTTCAAGAGTTTAAGCAGAAGCTAACTACTGCACCTGTGCTTACTATTCCATCTGGTCCAAGAGGGTTTGAGATCTATAATAATGCGTCATTTAAGGGATTGTGTTGCGTGTTGATGCATCATAGTAGGGTTGTTGCATGTGTGTCTCGTCAGTTGAGACCTCACGAGTTGAATTATCTAACGCATGACTTAGAACTTGCAACGATCATCTTTGCCCTGAAGATTTAGAGGCATTACTTGTGCAGAGAAAGGTTCTAGATCTTCACTGACCATCAGAGTCTCAAGTACTTATTCTCTCAGAAAGAGTTGAATATGAGACAATGTCGATGGATAGAGCTCCTGAAAAACTATGACTGTGAGATTTTGTATCACCTCGGAAAGGCGAACAAGGTCGCCGATGCACTGAGTAGGAAGTCTTCAATTGCACAGATGGTACTCAAGGAATGGGGTCTAATTAAGAGAGCACGAGATTCGGACTTCAAATTTGAGGTAGGTCACCTTTCGAATCTTATGGCCACCCTTAAAATTGAGCAGGAAGTGCAGGTCAAAATCAGAACGCTTCAGCAGATAGATTTAGATGTTAAAAAAATCCTGCAAGAGGACGCAGAGAAAAAAAAAGCTGACTTTTAGATTTTTGAGGATGGAACATTGAGGTTCCAAGGATGATTGCTTGTACATGATGATGTGGAGCTTAGAGAGGAGATTTTATTGTAAGCGCATTGTAACAGTTACAGGATTCATCCTGGTAGTACCAAGATGTATTAGAATCTGTGTCGATACTACTGGTGGTGTGGCATGAAGGCGGACATTGCCAAGCATGTCGCCAGGTGTTTGACGTGTCAGCAGGTGAAAGCTCATCATTGCAAATTGAGAGGAATCTGCAATCCCTTGAGATCCCAAAATGGAAATAGGAGCATATCACGATGGACATCGTGACAAGACTACCGAGGAGCCAGAGAGGAAATGATTTGATTTAGGTTGTAGTCGATAGACTGACAAAATTGGCTCAGTTCATTGCAGTTCAAAGGGACCTGAGTTTGGATAGACTCGCAAATCTATATGTACATTAGGTGGTTCATATGAATGGGGTGCCGGTCACGATTACTTCAGATAGAGACCCGAGGTTCACCGCCTCTTTTTGGAAGAGCTTGCAGTCCGCTTTAAGAACAAAGCTACAATACATTACGACCTATCATCCGCAGACTGATGGCCAGTCTGAGAGGACAATTCAGACTCTCGAGGACATGCTGTGAGCTTGCGTCTTGGACTTCAAAGAAAGCAAGGAGGAACAGCTTCATCTAGTCGAGTTTGCCTACAACAACAGTTATCAGCAGAGTATTTAGATGGCCCCTTTTGAAGCGTTATATGGTAGAGCATGCAAAACACCAGTGTGTTGGGATGAAGTCGGGGAAAGAAAGATCACAGGTCTAGAGTTGGTTTAGCAGTCAATGGAGGTAGTTGCAGTTATCAGAAACAAATTAAAGACCGCTCAAAGCCGCCAGAAAAGTTATGCCGATAAGCGTCAAAGGCCATTAGAGTTCCAAGTTGGTGAGCACGTCTTTCTGAAGGTGTCATCGATGAGAGGTACTTCCCACTTTGGCAGAAAGGGGAAACTGAGTCCGAGGTACATAGATCCATTTGAGATTTTAGAAAGAATAGGGACTCTAGCGTATCGTCTTGCACTACCGCCGAGGTTGGCACAAGTGCACGACATCTTTCATGTGTTGATGTTAAGTATGAACCTGATTCGACACACATTCTAAATTTTGAGGAATTAGACGTGGACGACAGGGTATCGTATGTTGAAAGCTCAGTTCAAATTATGGATCGCAAGGAGCCGGTTCTGCACACCAAGACCATCTCGTTGGTCAAAGTGGTCTGGTAACACCACGGCATTGAAGGAGCTACTTGGGAAACAGAAGATTCAATGAGACAATTGTACCCCCACCTTTTTTCTTAAGATGTGTGATGGTTTAAATTTTGAGAATGAAATTTTTATAAGAGGGGAAGAGTTGTGACATCACGATTTTCCAATTCTATTTTCAATAAATTGAGACGGACATTTTGTTGGCATGCATATAGTTCATTTCCTTGAGTCGGCCACTCATGTAAAAACTAATTTATCAGGTAAAGCCGTTAAGAGATTCTAGTGCATCAGACTTGAGAATTTGACTAGGAAGCGACCTTTTGACCGAGCTAATCTGCAAGGGTCATTACGACATAATTAGAAATTGATTAGAGACCGAAGATAGGTCAACTCACAGAAGCATATGATCAATTGTGGGTGATTCCAACAGATCAGTTGATCGGCACTGGACCGACTTTTTTGTCGATTGGATACCCTATGTCTATATTTGAAATCTTGAGACTACCCCCAACAACCGAAAGTTGACAATGTGTCAAAGATGTACATTGTGGCTTGAATTGATCAACCACAGGTCAAATGCATAAAAAATTTCTAAAAGCTTCCCGGTAGATCAAGACGCGCTAGTATCGTGCCGAAATGAAATTAACCGTGAAATTGAGATCGAATTTAGAAATTGGAAGTCATGGTGTATCACAAATCATTTTAGGATCATTGACTCATCTTCAGAAGATTTTTCATGCAATTAGAGTTTTTTAGCAAATTAATCAAGGAATGGCTAATTTGGCTCGAGAAATTAGTAGGCTTGCCCTTGATCATGCTTTTGGAACTTAAGTTGGTTCTATGGACAAGTGAAGATGTGAATTAAAGTGTGGTGACATTGGATTAATTTTATGGAATTATATTTGATTCAGTTGGAAGAGAATAGAAATGAATTGAAGAAATTAGTGTACAAGATTTTTATGCCACGGCGGAAAAAGAAATTGAACCTATTGGAATAAGGTTATGGAAGATTGGAGATAGTGAAAGATGACATCACCTTATGTCATGGTGGTTGGAGCCAAGTGATGGGAGCTTGACAAAGGGAGGGTGGAGATTGAATCTCGAAAAGGCACCCATCAACATCATCTTCAACCTCTAGCTTCTTGGAATTCGAAATTGGAGGAGGGAGAGGGAGAAACCGACCTGTTACAGCAAGCCTTCGTCGACCGCCCTTCGTTCGCGTCCTTCACCGCTTGTCGTTCACCAGAGGTCGTGCCATCGCCGCTCATTCGCACATGCCGTCTCACTTGCCACTCGCTACTTTGCCTCCGCTCGAGCTCTCTGGCTGTCGTCCGCTGCAGCCAAGCGTCCAGACTGTCGCTCGATGACTCAGCCACTGCCAGTCGTCACCAACGCCATCGTGAGCCTCTGCCTCGACTTTCTCGAGTTGCCGCCGCCTCCTTCTGCTCGTTTCGTGCTTCACCAGATGCCGTGTAGCCTCCTTCCAGTCAAGGATAGTAGTTGGAAGTTCCAACAAGATCCGGTTCTTCAAGGCTTGTTCTGGATGCCTTTTGGTCCTCATTTGGTGTTGCTCCATGTAGATTTGTCGTCGACCTCGTCGTGCTCTTCGCCGGAGACTCGTCGGAAAGCAATTCCATTGAGTTTAGCTCACTAAATCTTGATTAGAGGGTTAATGATGCTTTAAGTGTGTTTAGCTTAGGTTGATTGAGATTAGGTGGTTAGATTAGTTTATTTAGTTGTGGATTAGATTAAGGTGTTTAATTAAGTTAAAGCGTGTTTCGTTTAAAGCTAAGTAGGTTTATTTAAATATAAGTCTTGATGTGACTTAAAGGAATTTATTTCTAATTTAAATAAATGTTTCAAAATTATTGGATTATTTAATAATATATTATATTCCGAAAATATTAAAATATTATTATTTTAAAAAAAGTTTGGAAAATTATTTTTTACCTCAATTGCTCAGAATTTCGTGCTAATCGCTGCTGTATATTTAGAATTTAAATTTGATGAGTGGATAATGCAAAATTGAGTGTTGATTGTGAAAAATATGGAATTTATTCAGAAAATCCCAAGTGTCGGGTTTGGCACCAAAATTTGATTTTTAAGGACTACTATTGTAATTGGAGTATTTGAGTGAAATGTAAAGTATCTGGGCATCAGTATTGAATTGTTGTGTGCTGGTTGAAAGACTCGGTCGCAGTAGTGGCTAGGCCAACTAGACCTTTATTCCTTTAAAAACGCCATCAACATAGTGACGAGGCTTGGGTCGTAGTAGAGGCTAGGCCAAGTTGACCCATGCTCATTCGGGAATGCCATCAACGTAGTGATGAAGCCACACTCCAAGGTGGGGAGGCGATGCCTGACTATATATCAGTAGATAGCCGAACTGCGAGTAGGCTATACCTTTGTGTGGCAGTGATTAATAATTGGAACGCTTGTTGTGACTGTGAATTAGGTGAAATTGATTGTGTTCTAGTGGTTTAAGTTCTTATTATTACCTGTGATTGAGTGATACAAACTATACTAACCTACATGAAGGATTTAAGATGAGGTAAGTCTTCTATGCTGTGTGGCTAGACCACTCTTGGGCGTATTTTCTTTCTAATACGGGTTTAGGAGGGGTGAAATTGCTGAGATAATGTCTTAGCTCGTTGTGGGAAAAATATTTTAGGGCCGTTGATGGTAGGACCTCCGGAGAAAAATGACGTTGCAATGCACATTGTCGAGCAGGTGCATAGTTTTCCTGACCTTGGAAGTCATTAGGTCTACGAGCTGATCAGGTCCACCATCTGGATTCAGGAGACTGTGGATGTCAGGGTGCCACATAAGTTTAAGGCATGGTTTTGTTTTGAGGCCAATAGCTTTAGGATTGGTCTACTCGATAGTTATCATATTTCACTTGCTGTGGTGGATGCCATTTTGGGTGAATGTATAGCTGACCTTCCTGATGGCAGAGTGGACAACCCATCATCTCTAGACCTAGTGCAGTCAAATGTGGAAGATGTGGGATCGACGAACGAGTTCGACTAGTAGTCATAGGATTGTTCCTCTTTTTGGTGGACCGATCCCTATTGTGCAGACTAACCCTTTTTGATGCAAATAGTCTCTGACCCATTTTTGGATGTATATAAACTCTGGAATGATTATATATGAAAGTATGTTTTTGAATGATTTGGTTTCCTACTTTCCAATCCCGTAAGTTTTGTCAAGGGTTTCTTAGTATGTTCTGCATGCACATAATAAATGAATGGGGTCGACGACACTACCTGAAAATGTTGTTCACGTGTCTCGGGGTTGTTCACGTGTCTCGGGGTTCGAGGTGTGACAGTACTATCAAAAACGAGTTTTGATTTACAGAAAATCAAAAAGAGGGTGCGAATGGTATGGGTGTTGGGATTTCAGTCCCTGAGCGACCAAAGGCGGCATTTCACGAAATTTCAACCAAAAAACAATTTATAAATATCAACACTAATCGGGAAACATGAACAACATCGCTCTGATACCAATGTTAGGAAATAGATTCCCAAAATCGATCCGATACTCAAACAAATGCCCAAAAAAAAAAAAAACGAACGCGGAAAGCCTGCCCATAAAACATATTATACCGATCATACGGTATATTATGGAGTCGAACATACCTTGTCTTTCACAAATTAAACACCATTGTTGCAGTTTGATGAGGAATTATGATATTGTTTTTTAAAAGAGTGTACGGTACTTGGGGAGAAATTGAGAGAGCGTAGAAAACGGAGAGAACGTGTTTTCTCTTATTTTCATATTATGTAGCAACCGCTCAAATTTCCCCATTTTATTCAAAAATCCCCCTTTTTTCTTTTATCAACAGTAATTGCACTCTTCTTCTATGGGTCCTTCACTTATGGGCCGGGTTTTTGGCCCAACATGGACGGACGAGCCTAAGTAAGCCCATCAAACTTAAAAAACCATCAGTTTGGAACAAAAACTGGGTTAGTATTGACCAGTTAGTGGCGGGGAGCCTGGTGCCACTCGAGAACGAGATTGAGGCCGCCTCCCTCCTGCCGAAGGCCGATGGCTTCGCGGTGGAGGCCTGGAACCAACCAAAAGGAAATGCGGGTTTAGAGAATATTTCCTAGTTGTTAGTGGAAGCCATGTAGAGGGAGGGAAAAACAAATGATGGGAAAAAGAAAGCTGTCTTTTATTGTCTCTTCTTTACATAGTTCTTGCTTTACGAGCTCCATACATTGTAATAAAGTCGAAAGTTGAGACCCTTACCGCGTGATATCCCCTTACCCGTGAAAATACAGCAAGAAGTAAGTTAAAGAATATTAGCTTTAGCGAATAGCAGAAGAGTTTTCCTCGAGGGGGTCCATCATGGAGAATTAGATATAACTTTGGTATTAAGTTTTCCAGACTTTTGGGTCCCACTTAAAGAAAGAAAGAAAGAGACATTAGGAGAGCCCACGAAATCCAAAGATGAAGATATCTCTGATTTTTAGGTGGATTTTGTCAAGTGAGAATCCATGTCTTGGAAAGATAAGAATCTGTAATACGTGCGCGTTATTATTAGCTTTATGCTCGCTATCATTTTGGTTATGAGACCATCACCAAGTTTTCACTCTTTTGTCTCGGACAGACGGGAGGAGAGAAAAGCAGGGGCCATTATTCTTTCCTCTTTTTGTAAAAGTCACATGACTATGCACTTTACACATGGTACATAGGTCATAGAAAAATCAAAGACCCTTTATATACTCAGCTAAGAACAAAGACAGAATATATGAAGTACTCACATCATGGCAATACATACTGAATGTAAGTATTAAAGTATCAGTCAGGTTACATGTAGTCTCTATGGTCGTTTGCGATGCATGGAACTTGCCAAAAAATTGCTGGTCAAGTTTTCATAGGGGTATGCCTGTGAGAAGAAATAGAATCTAGAATATAACCTGTATATGAGAGAATTCTATGTTCTATTGTTGCTGAACAATCAACTGCAATACATCAGTTGAACAATTCTCTTCATCTTTCTTCTTGTTCAACCTTACAAAGCTTTACTACACGAAGAAGAACAAAAAATATAGAGAGAGAGAACTTCGGAAGAACAAAGAGAATTGAGAGAACAGAGAGATACGAGTTTTCAAAAATGTATGACCCTCCGTTCATCAATTTTCTTCAATCCCTTTATACTAAAGCTTAACTACCTAGACTTTCTTTCAAAAGATATAACAACTTTAGTAACAAAACGATTAATCTTGACACACGTGCAGCTCCTTTAGTAGCTTGATCAACTTTCGTTCCTGGTTTTAAACTCTTGTATAGTCGGATTCTTCACAGGGATTGCCAGCTCAACTTTTCTACGGATCACCAGCTCAGCTTTTGTTTCTTTGATTTCTTTATAGCTTGCCAGCTCATCTTTCAGCTTCACTTCAAGCTTGCTCTGCTTCTTCAGCTTCTTTGTTCTATATCTTTAATCTTTGTTTTGTCTCTTTAGCATCCCCCTTCAAATTGGGAATGGGGAGAGCACAGATTCCTAATTTGACTCACAGATGAGAATGTGCTACTCGTGACAAGGGTTTTGTAAAGATATCAGCAAGTTGGCAATGACTTAGAATATATCTTACATGTAATGACCTAGATGATACCTTTTCTCGAACAAAATGAAAATCTACTTCAATATGTTTTGTTCGAGCATGTAAGACGGGATTAATAGTGAGTGAGATAGTTGATTTATTGTCACAGTATAGATGAATAGGACGAGTAAGAGAACAACTTATGTCTCGTAAGACAAAGCTGATCCAAGTGAGATCAGCAGTGGTTGATGCTAGAGCACGATACTCAACCTTTGCAGAGGATCTACTAACAGTTGGTTGTTTCTTTGCTACCCAGAAGATAAGATTGGAGCCAAGATATGTGCAAAATCCAGTTGTTGATCTTCTGGTTTCAGCACATCCAGCCCAGTCTGCATCCAAGAAGCCATAGAGATGGATAGTGCTTTGTGAATGAATGAATAAGCCAAATCCGATTATACCTTTAACATATCTTAGTACCTTTTTCAATCTATGGAGGTCTACGATGGTAGGTTTCTGCATTTTCTAGCATAGTATATTTGTGGCAAAGGCAATGTCTTGTCGAGTTAATGTGAGGTATTAGAGACCACCAACTCGGCTTCTATACTCAGCAGGATTGGACAAAGCTATAGAATCATTGATCAAAATAGTTGGTCTTAATGAAAGAGGAGTTGAAATTGGTTTTGACTCGAGCATATGGGCTCGGGTGAGAAGATCAATAGCATATTTAGCTTGGCAAAGGAACAAATGTTCAGGAGTACTTCAATGCCAAGGAAATAGTGTAGCGAACCAAGATCCTTCATATGAAACTGAAGACTTAGAGCAGTAATGAGACTAGAGAGAATTTGAGATGAGTTTCCAGTTAGAATGATATCATCAACATACAGTAGTAAGAGGATTGTTGTTGTACCAGTATGTAGGATGAATACTGAGGGATCAGTTGAGCTACAAAAGAATCCATATTCTAGTAAGAAATTATTGAACTTATCAAACCAAGCTCGAGGAGCTTGTCGAAGTCCATAGAGGGATTTTCTAAGGAGACAAACATGATGAGGTGTCTGTGATTCTTTAAAACCTGGTGGCTGTTCCATATAAACTATTTCACTCAAGTTGCCATGTAAGAAGGCATTTTTAACATCTAACTGATGAATTGGTCACTATTTCATCACTGCTACTAAGAGAATTATTCGAATTGTAGCATGCTTCACTACAGGACTAAAGGTTTCTGTGAAATCAAGACCTTCTTCTTGATGGAAACCTTTGGCTACAAGTCGAGCTTTCAGTTTATCTAAACTCCCATCAGGTGCAAGCTTTGTTTTAAACACCCATTTGCAACCAATTACATTCATTTGATCAGTTCTAGGGACTAACTCCCAGGTTTTATTTTGATACAATGCATCCATTTCTTCTTGCATTGCTTGATACCATCCTCTGTGTGCTAATGCAAACTTTACTGACTTTGGTTCAACAGAACCTGATATTCAACCAGACATGCATATTTGGGATTTGCTTTAACAATCCCAGATCTTATGTAGCACCCCGAACCCTTCGAAGGTCGCCACAAGCACCAATATTACATCTTATTACCCTTTTGATAGTACTTAGAAGAAGCGTCGTTATTCACAGGCATTTTTTTTTTTAAAGTGGTCCCAGCGCGACTCATTAGCGGAAGCAAAATAAAGCATCACCATCTCTCCCCCTACCAACCATGATACAAATACACACCACTAATCACCATGATTTTATAGACAAGCCATGACACTTTATTTACATATATTTTCAAGATGGGACTTCTTTTGGGTCGATACATCAAAAAGGAAAAGCTAGGACTCAGCCATGTTCAGCCTAAAACCCCAAAAAGAACCCTCGACCCTCTACATCTCACGTGCACAACCCCCATCATAAGTGTCGGCTAACTATCCCAAAAAAAAAAAAATAGCTCCTACTCGTCACGCATGGGCCTCACACCCAATCCGGTGCGTCAGGCGGTGGAGGTGGTAGCATCCCTTTCATCACCCCGTCGCGACGAACGTGGACAGAGACGAACTCCTGGACAATCGGGCCCCCAGCTAGGCCTATGTCGTACATGACAAAACAACGCACACGAATATATGTCAATCCAGGCACAGAAGGATAGCTGAACTCCTCGCACTCTACCTTGACGTCGGATGATAAATCGTAAAATGCAACCCGCGCAACGGCAGGAAGCGGCATGCTGCTAATCTGAAATGTTGGTCCCCAAAAGGGGTGAGTACAACCACTCAGTAGGTAAAGGAATCCAACAACCACTCAATGCATCAAGCAAATTATACATGCATTGCAGGCATTACTTACCTTGAAGCCATGCGCATACTATCATGCATCATTATCATAATCATATACGTCTTCATCATCATGACATAATCACATCACACATGTCATCATCATCATGGCATCATCATATCACACATGTCACCATGCCATATCATATATCATCATCATTATCATCATGCATATCATCATGCCATGGGTGATCATCATCATTTCACATCACATATTATCATCATCATTATGCATATCATCATGCCATGGGTGATCATCATCATCATCGTCATCATTATGCATATCATCATGCCATTGGTGATCATCATCATCACCGTCATCATTATGCATATCATCATGCCATTGGGTGATCATCATCATTTCACATCACATATTATCATCATGCATATCATTATGCATATCCTCATACCATAGGTGAATTTTCCACTTTTAACTTTCAATTTGATCACCACATCACCCATTTCTCAGATCATCTATTTCATCATCCCCTCGGGCAAAGACCTCCGAGGCTTCCGGCATTCAGCCATCTCATGCCACTAGGCATCCGGCGCCCCACATTCCGGGCATCTCGCATCCCAACTGGCATCACGAGGCATCCCCCTCGGGCAAAGACCTCCGACAGGGCTTCCGGCATTTACACTCCCTGGCCAGGCATCCCGCACCCCAATCCTGGCATCGCGAGGCATTCCCTTCGGGCAAAGACCTTCGACAGGGTTTCCGGCACCCCCACGTTCCGGGCATCCTGAATCTCCCAGGGCCATCCGGCAATGCATCTCTATACATTCCGGGCATTATCCTCCACCATAGCCATCTCCTCATTTACCATTATCCATGTTTACCAATTTCAATCTTAATTTATCATGGCATATGACATGACATCAAACAAGTCATACTTGGCATAGAATTCATACATGTATGTCAATTCAACGTCATGCATACATCAAGACCTCATCATACATGCTACATGGAATAATTATTTATGAAATAAAATTTAATGGAATTTATGGCCAATAAAATAATCCATTTTTCATGCCCCTCTTTTTTTTCATTTATTTAAATTCCAGTTTTTTTTGTTATTTTCAAAAATATTAAATTTAATATCTATAAATTCCCAAAAATTATAAAAATTAAGGCAAGTCATAAACTAGCCAATAGGATAATAATTTCATGCAAAATACATGGACAAATAGAATTTCACAAAATTTCACAATTCTCACAAAATGGCATGTCATTTTCGGGTAAAATTAGAATGCACAGTTTCTGAAGAAATTCGATCAAAATATCCATTGACCTCCAAAAATTACGAAATTTTACCGAGTTATAGCCAAGAAATTTTCGTACATCTTTCATGAAGACTTCCAAGCCATATTCTTTTTAGATTATTTTCTACAGTCTCATGAAGCTTCTGGATCCATTACCGCATCGTCCAGTACATCTCCGAAATACTGAGTTTTCACCTACCTATTCTATTTTTTTTCCTCTGAAATTTAGATATGTTATACATTAAGATTTCCTCTACAAATTTCATGAAGAGATCTAAGTCAAATAACCAAAGTATAGTCGTCATCTTAGTCCATGAAGTCTCGGGTGTCCCGAAATACATCTCCGGAATTACCGTCTTCAAGATCTAGTCGATTCACTAGGCTATACTTGTTCATTTCACTTCAAATTTGAGTATGTTGTAGTTTAAGATGTCCCCTAAAACTTTCATAAAGAAATCAAAGAAATATTCCTAGCACAAATCAACATGCAACCACAAATCCAACAAAAGGTCAGTGAAATCTTTCCAGATCTGAGGTCTCCGTAGGATGAGAGTTTAACCCCTCGAATCTCCATCATTTTCCATGAAAGTTCAGTATGTTAAAGTTCAAGATGTTATATACAACTTTCATGAAGAAATCAAAGAAATATTCTTAGGACAAAT
Organism: Eucalyptus camaldulensis; assembly: GCA_019915185.1. Taxonomy (NCBI): domain Eukaryota; kingdom Viridiplantae; phylum Streptophyta; class Magnoliopsida; order Myrtales; family Myrtaceae; genus Eucalyptus; species Eucalyptus camaldulensis. The sequence goes on from JAHSVA010000010.1 coordinate 33,057,841, forward strand.
CAACATGAAACCACAAATCAAACAAAAGGTCAGTGAAGTTTTTCCAGATCTGAGGTCTCCGTAGGATGAGAGTTTAACTCCTCAAATCTCCATCATTTTCCATGAAATTTCAGTATGTTTAAGTTCAAGATGTTAGATACAACTTTAATGAAGAAATCGAAGCCAAAATCTGACTCCAAACATGCATGCAAGCTCACACAACATTCTGACTCACACTGTTTGAGCAAAAACAGCCATACCATTCAAGAATAAACCACCCATACTTCGGTTTTTCTCACCTAAACACCCAAAAATTCAACATGCAAGTAACATACACACATGCAAGAGCAGCTAGAGGACTCCCACTTGCCTCTAGACTGGACGGACGATGGCACACGGCGGCGCACACGGCGGTCGGACGGCGGCGACTGCTCCTCGGCTCCTCCTCCCTCTCTCTCGCACGATCTCCCTCTCTCTCTCTCACTCTCTCTCTCTCAGCCGAATGAACCGGCCACTCCTCTCTCTCTCTTCCCTTTTATCCCCCCTAATCCTCATCATTAGTAATCATTACTTTGCCTCCCAACTAGCCAATGCATGCCACCCTTGTTTAGGCCAATGCATGAAGACTTCTTGCCACTTGTCTTGATGGGCTTTTGGGCTTGGGCTTTTGGGCTTTTGGGCCGGCCACTCTTGGGCCTCCCTCTTGGTCGACGGCAGCCCACTTGTGGGCTTCAATGGGCCGGCCAACTTGGCCCATTAAAGATCCACTTTTGGGCTTAAGGCCCAATCAAATTTTACCCTCTTTTTTTTTTATTTTTTATTTTTTATTTTATAATCTCTTCCATAAATTTTTTAAATTTAAATTTCCACATGGCCAAAGTCTTGTGACATTTTGTTTATTGAAATTTAATTTATAAAGTGCATGGCCAAGCATAGATTATTATCATTAATCTATCTAAATTTAAAAATTAAATAAACACAAGCACAAATCACCTAATCTTAAAAAGACTAATGGCTAAAGCATAAGCCATAGGGAATTTTATTACCTAATTAGAGACTTTAACACACCTTATGATTTGACTTTGAATTTTGGGATGCCACATCTTAGTCTAGTTTGCATAGGATGAGTAGAAAATGTACCTTGTGTACTTCCTGATACAGAACTGAGTTGTGCTTGTTCTATATTAACATGTGATGTCGAGTCAGAGTCTTGGCTGGTAGATACTTGTTCTTTAATATTTGGAGATATCTAAGATGTTTCAACATTACTAAATGCATTATCAGGAGTGATCTATAGCTCAGCATCAAGTACTGTGTTCATTTGTGGTATAACTATAGGATTGATTATGTTGATTCCACTGTCGTGCATTTCTGGAATGATTTGACTTGATCCAGAATTCTGCAAGGATTCAATTGATTTATTTGCTTGTGACTGAGTCTGTTCTGTAGTATTGGATATAGGAGATACCAATCCTCTTATCCATTGCTTGTATAGTTCAGATCCCTGTTGATATTCAATAGTGGTTCTTCAATTAAAATGAAATACTTTTTCATCAAAAACTACATTTCTACTGATATAGACATGTCCATTAGTAGGTAAAAGACACTTGTAGCCTTTATATTTCTCACTGTATCCAAGAAATATGCATGTGAGAGATCTTGGATTAAATTTATGCTTTGTATAGGGTCTGAGACATGGATAACAGGCTAATCCAAAAACTCGTAGATGAGCATAATTTGGTTTCTATTTATACAGCTTATAGTGAGGTTAGTTCATATGCAGTTTTGTTGTGGGAAGCAAATTGATTACATAGACTGCTGTCATGAAGGCATCTACCTAGTATTTTAATGGTACTCTTGCATGATACAGCATTGCTATGCCCAATTCAGCCACATGTCGATGCTTTCTCTCAAAAACACCATTTTTGTGACATCCCGATTTTTCTCAATTTTATTTTCAGTCAGTTGAGTCGGGCAATTCATCTGTGCATGTAGTTCGTCTCTCAGAGTTGGCCACTTACGAGAGAACTAGTTTATTGAGTGAAGTAATTAAGGAATTTTACCGCGTCAGACTTGGGGACTGATCACCCTCGGGTCGGATGCAAGAAAACTTCCCCAAAAGCTACTCAGTAGATTAGGCGCACAAAAATCTCACCTGAGTGAAATTAATCGTGAAATTGAAATCGAATTCTGAAATTGGAAGTCAAAGGGTGTTGCAAATCTTATTAGGAACATTGGATTAATTCATGGACTTTAATTTAGACTCAATTAGAAGAGAATTGATGGAAATTGAAGTAATTGAATGTACAAGAACTTGGACACCGGCGGAAAATGAAATTGAACCTATTGGAAGATATTATGGAGGATTTGAATTAGTGGAGAGTGACATCAGCAGGTGATGTCATGGTGGAGGCCAAATTTAAGGAGAGCTTGACAAGTGTTACAAGCCAATTGGCTCACCAAAAGTGGGGGTGTCACATCAACTTCTTCTTCAACCTTGGAACCGGTTGGGAGGGGAAGAAGAAGAAAGGAAACCAGCGCCGGATCCCCCTTCGCTCGAGCTGCTTGCACGCCGCTTGGTCGTCACCTTCGCCGTTCTCCGCTATGGCATGCCGTCGCTGTCGCCGCTCGTCCGCGTGTGAAGCCTCGAGTGCGAGCTCGTCGTGTCCTCATCGCGCCATCGTCTCTTCGTCCACTGCTGGTCGCCGTCCGCCGAAGCTCCCGTCATCGCCGTCCGTCCGCTCAAGCCTCCGCCGGTTGTTGCACAAGCTGTCGCCGGTTCTCCTCCGCCGTTTCTCCGTCCGTTCAACCGCCGTTGCGCCACCTTTCAAGCCCGGTTAGTTGCTGGAAAGAAAACCAGCCAGATCTAGCCTCTTCCGAGCTCATTTTGGTCCCCTATTAGTGCTCATTTGGTGTTGATCCGTGTAGGTTTGTTGTCGGCGTCGTCGTGCTCTTCGCCGGAGACTCGTCGGAAAGTGATTCCGGTGAGTTTACCTCACTAAACCGTGATTAGCGAGTTAATGATGCCTTAAGTATGTTTAGCTTAAGTTGATTAAGCTTAGGTGGTTAGATTAGTTTAATTAGTTGTGGATTAGATTAAGGCGATTGATTAAAGTAAAGTGTGTTTTGTTTAAAGGTTAAGTATGTTTATTTTTAAAATAAGCCTTGATGTGACTTAAAAGAATTTATTTATGATTTAAATAAATGCTTCGAAATTGTTGGATTATTTAATAATATATCATATTCCGAAATTTATTAAAATATTATTTATAAAAAAAAACTCAAAAATTTATTTTTGATCCTATTTGCTCAGAATTTCGTACCAATCGCTGCTGTATGTTTAGAATTTGAATTTGATGAGTAAATATTGCAAATTGAATGTTGATTGTGAAAAATAGGAATTTTATTCAAAATTCCCACGTGTCGGGTTTGACACCGAAATCGAATTTGGAAGGGTTAATATTGAAATTGGAGTATGTGAGTGACATGTAAAGTGTTCAGGGGTCGATTTTGAATTGTCGTGTGCTGATTGAAAGGCTTGGTCACAGTAGTGACGAGACCGACTGGACCTTTATTTTTCTAGAAATGCTGTCGATAGAATGACGTGGCTTGGTCGCAGTAGTGGCGAGACCGACTGGACCTTTATTTTTCTAGAAATGCTGTCGATAGAACGACGTGGCTTGGTCGCAGTAGTGGCGAGACCGACTGGACCTTTAGTTTTCTAGAAATGATGTAATGTTAGTAGATAGCCGACCTGCGAGTAGGTTGTGCCCTTGTGTGGCAATGGATAATGATGACATGGAATGCTTACCGTGGTTGTGAAATTAAGTGAAATTGATTGTGTTCCGATGGCTTACATTCTTATCATTACTAGTGCTTGAGTGATATGAATTATACTAACCTGCAGGAAGCCAAGAAGGCGAGGTAAGTCTTCTGTGCTGTGTGGCTAAACCACTTTGGGGTGTATTTGCTTTCTAATAGGGGTTTAGGAGGGGTGAACTTGCTGAGACAAAGTCTCATCCCGGTTTGGGGAAAAATATTACAACTGTAGATGGCAGTATCCCGGAGATGAATGGCATGCCGACGGAGGTGGACCAGACGATAGAGAGTACTCCTGACCCTTTTTGATGCACATAAACTCTGACCCATTTTGGTGCCTATAGTCCCTGGATCCTGTTGGTATATGTAACCTTGGTTTGATGAGGATGTATGAAAGTATGATTGATTTTGAATTGATTTCCCTGCTGTCCTATCCCGTATATCTTTGTCAGGGGATTTCTTAGCACGTTCCGCATGCGTATAATAATTTAAATAAATTAGATTGGGATCGGCGACACTACTTGGGAATGTCGCATTTACATGACCATGGCGGGTTGTTTCATGTGTCTCGGGGTTCGGGGCGTGACAATTTTGCTCTGGTGTATAAGGACAAGAAATGTTATGCTTAATGCCACACCGTTGTAGATGATTCTGAAATTTAATGCTAGTGAACTCTCTTCCTCCATCACTCTGAAACACTTTGATCTTGTGATCAAGCTAATTCTCTACTAGTCTTTGAGACATAACAAACACATCATACATTTCTGACTTCTGTCTCATTGGATATATCCAACTATATCGAGAAAAATAATCCACAAAGATGACATAGTAAAGAAATTTCTGAACAGGTGGAATTGGTGATGGTCCCCATACATCACAATGTATCTTTTCTAGGGGAACATTAGAGATATAGTCTGAGAGTGGAAAGGGTAAAGTTGAGCTCTTAGCAATTTGACAGCTGCTACACATACTTGGAGCTTTCGAATTATATTGGATCAAATGTTGACTTTGTAGAATCTTCACTGTTTTTAAACTTGTATGAGCAAGTCTTTGATGCTAGATATCTTCTCCTACTTCATGTTGAGTCTGAGTGAAGAAAACTTCTGTGGCTCTAGATTCCACTCGATACAGCCCCTTGATTTTGCTTCCTAGCTTCATTGTTGTATGATTGTAATTGTCCTTCATATATACCCCATGTTTGTCAAATGTAAAAGAACAAGGATAGTCATCTGTTAATTTTGATACAGAAAGGAGATTCTTCTTGATTTCAGGAACTATTAAAACATCATTTAGTGGTAATATGCTAGTTGTTGTATTTAATGTTCCATTACCAATACATGAGATTGATAAACAGGACCCATCTCCTATCATAACTGTATCATTACCACTATATGCAGCATAGTTTCAAATCATACTAGGTTCTGCAGTAATGTGTGATGTAGCCCCTGTGTCTGGATACCATTCTGAACCACATGGTTCTTCAATATGCATAGCTGCCAATGCAGTTGGTATTTCATCTGCTTGATATGAATTATCAAAGCGATACCAACATCTAAGTGCCGTATGACCTGGTCTTTTACAAATTTGACATTCTAGAGGACCATTATTCATTGGCTTTGTATCCTGTATGTGCTTATCACCATTTGAGCCTTGTGGTGGATAAGATCTAACACCTTGATATCTCTGAGAAGAGTTTGTGTATGGTCTAAACCCTTGTCCATAGTTAGACTAGTTATCCTTATTGACCTGATCTTGCTTTGTTATGTTCAAGGTATTCATTTTGCTCTGTTGATTCCTTCCTGTTCCAGTAAAATTATTTCCATGATCTCTTCTATTAATGAATTGTCCTCTGCCAGAGTTGTATCCCCTTTGAATACTTTCTCTTTGACTTCTGTAATTAAACCTCTGCTGACCTGTTCCAGTCTTTCTTTGTCCATAATATGCCAGGTTAGTATTGTATTGATTCACAGGATATGTTTGCAATCTAGTTTCAAATCTCTAAAGTTGGGAGATAACCTCATCATACTCTAGCTGGGGTTTGAGACAGTACATGATTGTTCTAAAAGTTTCATATTCAGAACCTAACCCTTCAAGTATGCCAAACATCCTGGTTATATCATCAACAGGCTTTCCAATCGCATTCAATTGATCACAGATGGTTTTAAATTCTCGAAGATATTCACTCAATGGTCTATCTCTTTTTCTACAAGCCTGTAATTTTCCTCTTAACTCAAATTCTTTCACTACAGACTTCTAAGTAAACTGATTTATAAGAGCCTGCCACACCTCGAATGAAGTTTCTAAGCCAATTATCAAACTTAGAATATTCTCTGATACTGCACCACTTATCCATGATGAGATTAGCTGATCAGTTTTTATCCAATCTAGGTGATCAGGATTCATCACTTCCCCAATCTCAGTTTGCATCATTTGAGCAGGTGGTAATGTTTCACCATTAATAAAGCCAATCAGATCTTGACTTTTTAGAAACCTGCTAAATTGTGCTTGCCATAATAGAAAATTCTCTTCATTCAATTTGATTGTAACAAAGTTGGCTATATTCACATGAATAGGAAAATGATACTTCTACAATCTGGTTGTCATCCTATATCTTCAGAAAACTTTGAAGATACGAAGAAACGATCAAGTAAACTTCGAAGATCTTACTAACAATCAACAAGATCTTCGTATTGTCTTGCTCATGTGATCTTCATACAAACTTTCAGTAATACAGACATTAGATCTAGAACTCCCAGGATTGCTCTGATACCATGAGAAGAAATAGAATCTAGAATATAACCTATATATGAGAGAATTCTGTATTCTGTTGTTGCTGAACAATCAACTGCAATACATCAGTTGAACAATTCTCTTCATCTTTCTTTTTGTTCAACCTTACAAAGCTTTACTACACGAAGAAGAACAAAAAATACAGAGAGAGAGAGAGAACTTGAGAAGAACAAAGAGAATTGAGAGAACAGAGAGATACGAGTTTTCAGAAATGTATCACCCTCCGTTCATCAGTTTTCTTCAATCCCTTTATACTAAAGCTTAACTACCCAGACTTTCTTTCAAAACAGATATAACAACTTTAGTAACAGAATGATTAATCTTGACACACGTGCAGCTCCTTCAGTAGCTTGATCAACTTCCATTCCTGGTTTTAAACTCTTGTATAGTCGGATTCTTCACAGGGATTGCCAGGTCAGCTTTTCTACGGATCACCAGCTCAGCTTTTGTTTCTTTGATTTCTTTATAGCTTGCCAGCTCATCTTTCAGCTTCACTTCGAGCTTGCTCTGCTTCTGTCAGCTTCTTTGTTCTGTATCTTTAATCTCTGTTTTGTCTCTTTAACAGCCTGCACCACCGTAATACAAGTTTTACGGAGGGCCTTAACCCTAATGGGATATTGAAATGGTTAAGAACCAACAAGAGAGGAAGCATCGTCTTGGAGTTCTAAAGAAGACAACCTTGGAGCTTCCCTTAGGGACCTCAGACGTTGCAACCAACTACTTGAACGTGATGACTAAGGATTTATCGTTGACTCTGTGGGATGAATCGAGTGTTTTTTGAGGTCCGGACGCAGCCCCCATCATCAATGACAAAGAGACGGAGAAGTTGGTGCCTCACATTTTTTTTTTTCCTCTCTGAGACATTCCTCTAAATTTTGCCACATAATTCAGGAATTTCTTCGCTGAACATGTCTCATTTCTCTAAACTATAATGTCAGTCAGTGGTATGTGGTACATTCTTTGGATATAGAGCGCAAAGAGAGGAAGATGGTCGGGTTTTTATTCTTACGCACTAACCTAACTCTGTCAATGACTTAGTAAAAATACAAAATAAACTACCTTCTTTAGTGTAAGCTCACTTTTCCTTCTCCTTAAATCAATATGGATGACCAATTTGGTATATGGTTTAAAGAAGTATACGATCAGACTAATTCTGTAAAAACTTTGTGGGGGGAATAATTAAATATGGGGCAGAAAGGAAGTTGGACTACGTGCTTTAAATGGGACCTAATTTGAGATTAATTTTGCATAGAAGGATAAGACGGAACAATGACTTATGGAGTTGCTTTGAATAGAATAATTTCTCAAATTATAAGAATATCTAGGATAATATATGTCAGCTTGAAAATGACAAGAATGAAGTACGGCGAAAATGTTCTTCATGCATTTCTCAATTTCTTGACATGAATGAATATCGTAATGTTACGTGATGATGGGTGTTTCTGGAGCTTGTCACTTCATGAATGAACCGAGATCAAGCATATATAATTTCAGTTCGTGTATGGCACTAATTTTTCAAAGGAGAACACAAATGAAATGGGAAAAAGGGGGTCACATATAAAAGCTCACCTTGAGGAATTGCTCCAAAGACCGTGTTGACTTGTATCTTGATGATCATGCCTTCCAAGTTCAGGCCTTTTCGGGTTCGCAACTTCGATTACTAAATCATCAGCAGTTTCTCCTGACGATCCATCATCAAATACATTCGTTTGTCCTGTGTGTAAAAGGTGAAGATAGATGCATAAGAACCTCATGCACGACGGTGCATGCCAAAACATTCTATCGCACACATGGTTTATATCATTTTTTCACAAAAAGGAAAACCGGTTAGTGCTTACCTGAAGAATTAGCTGCTGCTCTATCGGTAGTCTTCACGGTTTGATACATCTGCAAACCCCACGAGTAAACTTGTTTATGAGTTTTTTTGGCAATCGGCCTAAAAAGAAAGTGTTTTATTTAGGTTTTATGTAATGCTTAAAACAGGGACTGATTAATCTCCTCGTGCATGATGCATCAACTATATATATGCCTCCAAAATATGTGCACATACAAAAACATTACTGCCATATCCAAAAAATATGCAGAAATACAAATAAAAAACCGCATGAAGGTTGTGCAAGTGTGTCCACTTCAGAAGAAACCCGTCTGAAACCTACATCATTGATAAATGATGATGTTCTGTATTTACTCCTCTTTCCTTTCCCTATTTTTCCTTCCCAGAACTTTCTGAAGAAAAAAAAAAGAAAAAAGAAAAAAACTCAGCATAATTGTGCTCTTCTCTCGGCTTAGCTGACTCCACTTTGAACTCCTCGTGTTTTGTGTTTTCTTGTTTCTCTGAAATCGATAACAGCAACTCCCTCCCTCTCTCTCTCTCCAACACCACCCCCACCACCCCCCCCCCCCCCCCCCCCCCGCAAAAAAAAAAAAAAAACCTATTAATTTATTGTTCTTTCTTTTTTGACTTGGGTTATTGATTCTTGTGAGTAAAAAGCTGTTCATGATTAGTTTCTTTGCAGGACCATCAGATCTAGTAGAGAAAAGAGTTTGCAAAGGGCTTAAGCTGTGAAAATCTTGGAATCTGAAACCAATGCACTAAACAGATCTCCAGTGCAAGGTCAGCTTTTGAATAATGCAAGTGGTGAGGCTTATAAAACCATGGAGAAAAAAACAATGGATTACTGCTTAACATTATGCAATTTCTCAGAGAAAACACAAGATGCAAGAGAGACAGAATTTGTGGCTACATTTTCTTGCTTTTCGATTAATTAGAGAAAGAGAAATCTTGAAAAATAAAATAAAAATGAGGTGCTTTTATTACCTGTAAATGAGACTTAACATGTGCCAAGGTTAGATCTTTAACATCCATCAGCTCAAGGACTGACTTTGGTGTGGCTCCTGAAAAAACCCACGAGAAGAAAAGAGAGAATAAGCAGAAAAAAGTAAATATTCTCTTCTTATTTGGTTTCCTGTTTTCGCAACTTCTAAAGAATGAAGCCCGATTTTTTTTTTATTTTTTATTTTTAGGAAGGAATAATAATCTGCAAAAGAGGAAAGATGAAGCAAAAACGTCATAGAAAAGAGAGAAATCACAAAGAATACAAAGATGAGAAGCATTACTCTCGTGGCCGCCGAGCAGCTCCACCGCATGGACGAACCGGGCGTGCAGCGTAGTCGTCCACCGCATTCGTGGCGCCCGCATGCTCCGCTTTGCCGGGAACCGTGACAAGAACCTCGATCTCATCAGCTCGCGTGAATGGCAAAGGTTCGAAGCGATGGAATTGGCACTATTTGTTAGGGAGTTACTACTAGCCGTCCGCCGCCAGGACGCCGATTTGGCGTTAGGCGGGCTGATTTGCAGCGAAGAAAACAGCGGAGGCTGAGAGTTCTTGGGGTGATCTGCTTATTGGGTGGAGGAATTTAAAGTTGGGAAGAGGGAGGAGAGGGTTGGATTCATAGATGGGGTTAGATCAAAATGAGACTGAGGCAAGAGTAGTTGCAGAGAACTTTGAGATGGAGAAGAGAGAGAGAGAGAGAGAGAGAGAGAGGAAATGAAGACAGCGGCCTCGTTTTCCTTTGTGTGAAGTATAAGTGAGAAAATGACACCTGAGGAGCTAGAGAGAGAGAGAGAGAGAGCAGTTCCTTTTTTTTTTTCCCTTGCCTTTTGTGTGGACGTGGGCGTAGGATTCCTTTTTTTTTTTTTTTCCTTGCCTTTTGTGTGGACGTGGGCGTAGGACAGTAAGGGCGAAAAAGGGAGGAAAAGACGAGGGGAAAAGTTATTAATATTTGGGGACTTCAGTTACTCTTTTTTGACTTCTCTGCTTTTTCCTTTTCATTTCTTGTGCTTTGGGAGAAAAGGAATTTTTTTTTTTTTTGCTAACCCATGTGGAATATCTCTTTTGGTAAAGGTCAATCTTTGATTTTAAACCCATGTAAATATTGTCCATTGTCATTTTAACAAGATAAGTCTACGTTATGTGCGAGTAAGATTTGCAGTGGACTTCATGGGAATGAATTATATAATCGGTATTGCTTTGACACACGACAATAGACATGCGAGCCCTATTTCATATAAGATCAATCTTATATGATAGTGTTTGTGGAAATGATCAACGATGTTAGTCAAGTTTTACATTTGATAGATAAAATTATATTATATATAATATATAAATCACTTTTGGACATTATATTACCAACTCAATACGATTTTCTTTTTATGAATATATGGTTATTATTATCTGTTACGTAATGATTAAAAGCATATTCACATAGTGTGCGCCATTCATGATATACTTTCTCCCTTGGGTGCTTGAATTTCTTCAAATGGATATCAAACCCACAATATAACTTGGAGAATCAAACATGTGAAAGTTTAGAAAACTAATTCGCTAAAAAAGATTTTACTCAAACAAACACACCGTGCATATCATAATGCAATCCTATTCATTTTTCATGGACAGCTACCTTGAGATTCTCCCTTCTAATGTGAGATAATTGGGAAAAGTGTCAAAAAAAAGTCCTAACATTTTTTTGATACTGATTTAATCCTAAACCTTTTTATGTTGTGCAAATTCAGTCATTTTCGGCCAATTTTGACCGGATTTTGCTAACTAAACGCCGGCCGGCTGATGTGGCTTGATCGGCGCTGACATTGACAACTTTTAATAATATTTCAATATTTTTTAATTTTTTAATTTTCTTTTTATTTTTTATTTTTTTCTTCTCCTCTTCTTCCTTTAGCCAGTCGGCGGACCTCGACGACTGGCCAAAGGCGACGGCTGATGAGATCGAGGGCGACCTTCCCGGCCACCTCGCCAATGACCGTGAGGGGCGGCCTCACCGGCCTAGTGCAAGGTCGACCTCGAGGCCTGGCTGGCGAGGCTTGCCCTCGCCAGCCATGGGCGAGGAGGACGAGCCTCATCGCCCAAGCCTCGAGGGTGGCCTCCCACCAGGTGAGCGAGGCTCGCCCTTGCCGCCCAGCATGAGGCCGCCCTCGCAACCATTGGCGAGGTGGCCGGCAAGGTCAACCTTGACCTCGTCGGTTGTCGCCTCTGGTTGGTCGTTGAGGTCTGGCGATTGGCTGGAGGAAGAAGAGGAGAAGAAAAAAAGCAAAAAGCAAAAAAAAAAAAAATCTAAAATATTAAAATATTATTAAAAGTTATTCACGTCAGCGCTGATTAGGCCACGTCAGCCAACCTGCGTCTAGTTAGCAAAATCCGGCCAAAATTGGTCGTAAAGGACTGGATTGGCACAGTGTAAAAAGATTTAGGACTAAATCGGCACAAAAAAATGTTTAGGACTAAATCGACATAAAGATAAAAGGTTTAGGACTTTTTTGACACTTTTCCCCGATGTATGTCTAATTATTTTTTTAGATGATAATTTTCTAAATTTATTTATTCTATTAAGTGATATAAATAATTATTTAAAAATATATATGTTTTAGAACGAAAGGAAAACGGGCAACCTTAAAGTATAATTTCTATTTAAAATGTTATCACGAAATAAATTATTGTGGCCTAAAGTAGGGGTGAGCGTGGTCCCGGGTAGAACCAGGAACTAGAGGGTAGAACCGGAGGTTCTGGTTCGGTTCTAGGTTCCAAGGAGGGAGGTTCCAGTTCCCGGTTCTATTTTTTTGGGAACCGGCTCCAGGAACCAAAAAACCCTAGTTTTCAATTTTTTTCATCCCTCTTTTGTTCTTCCTTCTCCCTCCTCTCGTGACTCCCCTCTGTTTTAGTTTTAGGGTTCCTTCACTCTCTTCTGAGTCTTCTTCTTGTCCACTCCAGCGTCGCCACTCTCAACGCCGCTCCCCTCCCCCCCTTCGACTGCGCTTGACGTCGCTCGTCCCCCTCGACGCTTGCTCGACGCTGCTCGGCCCGCTCAGCTCCTCGATGCCTGCTCGATGCCGCTCAGCCCGCTCGACGCCTCTCGGCCACTTGACGCCACTCGGCCCACTCGGGCCCTTGATGCCGCTCGCCATCGACGCCGCCAGTGCACACCACTCGTCCCTTTGGTGGAGGCCGCTCGCCGCTTGCGCAGCCGCCCCCAACGATGCTCGCTTGGTCGCCCTCGACGCTGCTTCCCCCCCCCCCCCTAGGACGCTGCTCGACCAACCACCCCTAACATCGCTGGCCCAGTCAGCCCTTGACGCTACTTCCCCCCCCCCCCCCCCAGGACGCTGCTCGGCCAGCCACCCCTAACACCGCTGGCCCAGTCAGCCCTTGACACTGCTCGCCAGCCGATGGAGAACTGATGGTTCTAATTGTATGGCTGTTTTGGATTTGTAGGATTCTCATTAAATTTCTTTATTCCATTTTGAAGTTCAACACTTTGGTTTTGCTTTATGATAAGTGCTGTGGTCGCGGGTGGATGATGACAATCAGTTCTAGTCTTCAATTCATGGTCAGAGACTGTATTTAAAAGGAAAATCCAAGAACAATGATGGTTCAATTCCAGAAAGAAGTAAAAGGTGAAGATTTTCCAAGGTTGGTTCGTTGTATTTCTGCTGCAAAATATGTTCTTGATGATGCGTATGTGTTTGGTGGTTTGAACCCCTTTTTCCCTGAATTCTTGTTCTATTGTTGACAAGTTCTTGCAAATAGACCAGATATTATTAGAGAAGACTACATGAATGAACTCTGCATTCTACACGACAATGTTCATTCCTTCCCCAATCAGGTGAATGGCATAATTTAACAGAGAAAGAAGCATTCTAATTTAAGATTTTAATAAGCTTTTTCACACTATCTTGGATGTTATAGGATATGAATCTTATCAATATGACAATTAGGTTGCTTTCAACATCATAGAGGAGGAGTTGGGGCGGCCTCTTGAAGCTGTGTTCAGCAAAATTTCATCTCAGACGATAGCAATTGCCAGCTTGGGTCAAGTTTATAGAGCTACGTTACGTGATATGGAGAGGATGTTGCAATTAAAGTTATCTTCCATGCTGTGAATTGCTTTTTCATCACTGACATCTACAGCTCTACATTATTGAGAAAAATTGAGACTTGCAGGCCCATCTTGTTTTCACATTTCTGCCGTAGTAGATATTGATGAAGTTCTGGGATTTTATTATCATTGCTTTAGGAGCAGTAGTCATGCAAGATAAATATATTTATTTGCCCGTGCCATCTTTGCCATGAAGTTCTTTATATTCATTTTCCTAAGAAGCATACATGATGTAGCATTTCTTTTTGGGAGATGATATAACTTCAAATTCAACATCTACCTCTATTGTTACTAAACATTCTACTTTGTCCTTCTGTACATTGTTCTCTTTTATGCAATAATGCTGCCTGTTACTTGTTTTGTTACTTCTAACTGTTTAACTGTGTATATTTTACTATGCCATTATCATTGAAATTCATTTCTTTCTGTCTTTTAAGAAGTTTCATATCATGTTTGCCGCAGATGATTGTCGAATTCCATGTGTTGTGCTGTCTCTTCTGATTCACCCCTCAACACACCATCATATCATTAACAGGATTTGTTGGGCCTTTTATGTTTATCTTGAAGCTGTTTCAATGCTACCCCAGCTCCGAGTCATGCAGAACACAAAGGTACTGCAATGTCCAAATCTTGTAATGGCGATATGCATGGAAAATATCTATGTCAATTGAAACAGAGTGTAAAAGGACCTCTACTTCTTATCTGCTGGTCACTTACACTTCTAGAGATAGTTTGATGTTTGAAGCCCCTTCATTCAGTTGATATCTTCATTTTGCATGTTTAAGTAGCAATTTTGCAATCCTTTTTATTTCTTTTTGAAAAATTCGAATGATCGCTTTCCTTTTTCTTTTGCCACTCGCTCCTTTACTCTGAATCTTTGGCTATTTCTTTTGTATATTCATGTCAGCCAAGTCTGAGATTGCTCATTTGTGAACTATGGTTTCTATCCATTTGCTATCTGTCCTACAAAGTTGGGGTTTTGCAATCACTCTAATGCATACACATCACATCTAGTGTGTTGGTTTATACTATGCTAATAGGAAATTCCCATGGGTTTTTTACTGCATAGCTTTCTCAAACATTGGTCTTATGTAAATGTTGACAGCACATCTATTGGCTTTTTTTCTTCTCTATTATTGAGTTTGTACCACTCTTTATAATTTTGTGGTACTCAACTGATAAAAGAAAGGAGGAAGACATAAAAAAGAAAAAAGAAAAAAAGAACCTGTTGGAACCTGGAACCGACCCCAGAACCTGTGACAGGGTGACAGGGTAGGTTCCAGGTTCTTGGTTCTAACGGGTAGGTTCCAGGTTCCAAAAAATGAGGAACCTGTACCCGATGGTAGGTTCTAGGTTCCAGGCGGAACCTGTAAGGAACCGGGAACCGCTCACCCTTAGCCTAAAGGAACAACATTATCTTATCACCGAATGTGCACTCCAAGCGAGAAGCGTGGAAGCGCAAATCAGAACGTGCCGACGTCCCCCGTCCCCATCTTTGGTCCCATTTCCCTATGCAGATAGAAAGCGACCTCCATTCGCACGACACATTCACAAGCTTGAACTTGCTCCCCAAGGCAGAGGATGGCGACAATTTCCATCCTTCGCAGTTTGACAAGTTTCCATAGCATTCCCACTGATCGCTTAAGTACTTAATAGCTAAGCTAAGAAATTTGGCAGAGAAAGGCGTGTGAAGAGATCGTTGCATTTGATAGGCTGCTGCAACCAAGCCACCGCTTACTGAACCTCTATAAATAGAAGGCCCCTCTTCCTCCCATCTCTCATCATTTAGACGGCTATTCATGTATCAAGATTGAATCAGAGCCAAGGGGATATACTAAACAGAGGATGAAGATGAGAATGGTTCACTAGGGAAGGCATCATCACTATCAACATCGTCATCATAGGATGGGTAAAGGGGGCGGACACGGGCATCATGGTGGGCATGGTCCCCACGGGGGAGGACTCCTCTCTGGGCATGGACTCGGAGGACATGGGTGTCATGGACATGGACAGGGGCTTCACCTGAGTGGTGTTTTGAGGCATGGGGGTAATGGACATGGACATGGGCATCATGTGAGGGGTCTTTTAGTCCACGGACATGGACTTTTCAAACATGGTCATCGTGGTCGTAGCAAAGGTCACGGTCATGGTCACAAAGGGCGCCATGCGCATGGCCGCTGCGGGGGGCATCATATCTGTATGGAGCAACCGGAACAAGAGCAAGAACAGGAACAGGAACAGGAAGTCGCAGCTGCGACGCTGACTCCGATAACTGAGCAACTCGGTACTCTCGCTTTGACTGCTGATTAGGGAGGAGGCCACTTGGAGCTGGGTCTTAATTATTAGTGACGCCCGTGTTAGCGATAAATATGTTAGACGCAAATTGCGTAACCCCAAGATCTCCATAACTAGAACAAGAACATGCATAATTGAGTAGAAAAATTAACGCACCTGTTTTGGGATCCATTGTTCTTGAAACAGAAGCAGAAACACAATGTTCCACGCGCAAATCCTTCTTCTCTATTACCCTTCGCATCACTGGCTCAATGAGGCGGCCCCCTTCACGTGTAGCGTTAGGTAAACGCCCCTTAGGTGAGGATAGAAGTGAGAATTAGGGTTAGAAGAGAGACTTGAGCACTATTTATAGAGTTTTCAGCCAGTCCCTCTCATTACGGGTCAGGCTCAACTCGGCCCACACTAGTCAGCCCATATTAGACTAATTAAGAAACATTTTATCTCACCTTAAATCAAACCCCGTAAAACAATAAACGTTAAACGGTAAATTACAATATCAATTAATATAGTCCACAATTAGAAAAACTCTTACATTCTCCCACTTGGACCATATTAATTGAAATCGTACTATATGTGTGCACATTGGTCCAGAGATAATTCTTAATAGTCAATCCTATCCCATAAAGTCTTAAACACCGAATCATGGCGGTAACTGCATGTATACACACAGAGCCTTCCATGGTCATGAATGTTCTCAACTTTATTGATATGGATTCAATATGGTAGCGTGACAAATGGATAACATCTCTCATAGAGAGATCCCATTTGTCAATCACCATTCTCTTAACTTTAGGCGTCACAAATACTTGTGCCACTAGAGAATGCTTTATGGTTCCAATGAACCGACATATGTCTTGTCCTTACGGTTAACCTTTTTTTATGTATCACAAGACATATGCACAATGCTAATAATCGGATGCCCGGATGCCCCTAGCCTTCACTCAAGGTTTAAGTAATACCTTTAAGACTTTCAACAATATATATATATATATATATATATATATATATATATCAAAGTGTTACTAAATTGTAACAAAACAGATGTAAACTTTATTCAAGGAAAAATAAAACACAGCTCCCACTAAATAACAGTATCCCAAGATGCTCCTAGGCCCATACTAATGACATGTCGATCAAAAACACACGAGCGTAGGCCTTTAGTTAGTGGATCTGCAATCATATCATCTATATGAATATAATCTACTGCAACGTCACCATTCTGTACTGATTCCTTTATAATCAAAAACTTGACCTCCATGTGTTTAGACCTCTTGAGACCTCTATTGTTATTAATAAACAACACTGCAGAGTTATTGTCACAATATAGCTGTATGGGTCTATCCACAAAATCAAAAATTGATAACTCCCTAATGAGGTTTCAGAGCCAAATAGCTTGAGTAGCAGTTGAAAAACATGCTACAAACTCCGCTTGCATGGTAGAAGAAGATATGGATTTCTATTTTTTGCTCTTCCATGATACTGCACCTCCTGCCAACATAAATATGTATCCTGTCATTGACTTCTTATCATCTTGACAACTAGCAAAATATGCATTTGAATAGCCTGCTAGTTACAAGTCTAAAACATGTCTATACATCAGTATATAATCTTTTGTTCTCTTTAAGTAGTTTAAAACCTTCTTGGCAGCAACCCAGTGATCATGTCCTAGATTTGACTGATATCTGCCTAGAAACCTTGTTGAAAAAGCACTATCTGGCCTAGTGCAAACTTGAGCATACATGATGCTTCCAAGCACACTAGCATAAGGTACATCATTCATTTGAGCTTTCTCTAAATCTGAATTAGGGCATTGTGAAAGACTCAATTTATCACCCTTAATAACAGAAGCAATTCTTGGTTTGCAATCCTGCATATTGAATCTTTCTAAAACGCGATCAATATACGCCCTCTGAGATAAACCCAATGAATGGCATGAGCAATCCCTATGGATCTCAATGCCAAGAACAAAAGACGCCTCACCAAGGTCTTTCATATAAAATTTTTTCGATAATATCCACTTTGTCTCATATAGTAAATCAATGTCACTACTAGCAAGCAAGGTATCATCTACATAAAGTATGAGAAAAATATATTTCCTCCCACTGACCTTGGTGTATATACACTGATCTACTTTGTTCTCAATAAATCCAAATGAAGTAACAATACTATGAAACTTGAAATACCACTGTCTAGAAGCTTGCTTAAGGCCATAAATAGACTTTTTCAATCTACAAACAAGCTTACCTGAGTCATCTGCTACAAAACCTTTAGGCTGCACCTTATAAACCTCCTTATCAAGGTCTCCCTTTAAAAAAGCAGTTTTAACATCCATCTGGTGTAACTCCATATCGTAATAAGCTACCAATGCCAAGATCACTCTAAAAGAATCTTTAGAAGAAACTGGAGAAAATGTTGCTTCATAATCTATTCCTCCTCTTTGACTGAAACCCTTAGCTACCAGTCTGGCTTTAAACTTTTCAATTTTTCCTTTGGAATCCTTTTTAGTCTTGAATACCCATTTGCAACCAATAGGTTTACAACCTTCGGGCAATTCAACAAGCTCCCAAACACCATTATGTTTCATAGATTGCATCTCATATTTCATCGCATCTAACCACAAATCTGATTGAGGACATGAGATGGCATCAGTATAAGTCACAGGATCAACAACACAGCCTATATCATAATCATGCTCTCCCAGGTAAACTAGATAGTCTGGTGGTATAGCTGAACGTCTTTCTCTAGTTGATCTTCTGAGTGGAGGTACTTCAACCTCATTCTGAATTTGAGGGGCTTGAGGAATTTCATCAGGGACTGTCTCAACAATAGGATCATGTGCCAGAACAGGCTCAGTTTGTGGCGCAAGAGGCTCCATAATTGTCCGCACAGGATGAGACAGAGATCTAGTAATCCCCACCATACTATCATCTTCAATAGCTTGTGAGCAACTACCCTTTTCAGCTACATCAAATTCCAGAAATTTTGTAGTATGAGATTCTACAATTCTTGTACCTCCATTAGGGTTATAAAACCGATACCCCTTTGAATGATCTGGGTAAGACACGAAATAACACCGAGTAGTTTTGAAATCCAACTTACTCAATGTTGGATTATATAACTTCACTTCTGCTAGACATCCCCAAACTTTAAGATGATTCAAGTTAGGTTTACGTCCAGTCCACAACTCAAAAGGAGTCAATGGAACCGCTTTAGTAAGAACACTATTTAGAATATAAAGAGCTGTTTTCAAAGCTTCTCCCCATAGAAAATTAGGTATAATTGGTCCTACTAATCATACTTCTCATCATGTCCATAATAGTACGATTCCGCCTTTCAGCTACACCATTTTGTTCAAGACTTCTGGGCATAGTAAACTGACCTATTATCCCAAAATCCTCTAAGTATTTAGCAAACCGCCTTTTAAGTTGGCCAGCATCACTGTGCCTACGAAAATACTCACCACCACGATCAGATCTGACAATCTTAATAACTTTTCCCAACTGTTTCTCCACTTCAATCCAAAAAATCTTGAATTTATCAAGAGACTCGGACTTTTCTTTAATCAAGTATAAGTATCCATATCGGGAATAGTCGTCAATGAATGTGATGAAATAAAAATTTCTGCACAAAGTAGCCGTGTATGGTCCACTAATATCAATGTGAATAACCTCCAACAAGTCTGAACTTCATATAACAGATTTCTTCTTTATCTTAGTCATCTTACCTCTGCAACAGTCTACGCAAGTCTCTTGATCATCTTTAAGAGTAGGCAAGATATCAGCCTTTATAAGCCTTTCTACTCTATCTTTAGAGATGTGACCAAGATGTTTATGCCTCAATGTATAAGACCTTTCCTTAAGTAGAGGCCTCTTGGAAACAATCTTTTCAGCGGAATAAGCAACGTATATGTCATTGGGAGATAAGCTCAATCGATATAATCCATCGGATAAATTGCAACACCCAATCTTATTTGAATCATAAAACATGAAAATAGTATTACTCTTTATTTCAAAAGAGTATCCACACATGTCCAAATAAGACACAGAAACTAAATTCCGCCTAAAAGAAGGTATGTAAAAAGTGTTTCTTAACACCATCCGAAAACCAGAATCTAAAATCAAAATAACATCTCCCGCGAACTCAACGTCAACTCCAACGCTGTTTCCAACAGTGAGCTTTGATTCATCCTGATTTGGCGTCTTTTGGTTTATGAACCCCTTTAGGCTCTCTCTTATTTCTTTTAGACAACCAAGCCTTAAACTTCCTGCAACGTTTCTTCACGTGTCCTCTCTCCCTACAAAAGTAGCAAAGAACACCATCCTTCTTGGTGAATGCTTTCTTAGGACCCAGAGTGTTAGAAGGACCTGCACCTTCAGAATTTCCTTTGTTGTTGGAAGGACCAACAACTTCTGAATTGCCTTTGTGGGTATAGTTCTTCAATTTCTTACCCTTGTGACTAGCAAAACTAGAAGCATAAAGAGCAATATGTCCTTTATCTTTCTTCAATTTCTTTTCCTCTGCCACCAATCTTGCAATCAGGTCATTAACAAACCAGGTTTCATCTTGGGAACTATAATTGGTCTTGATAATCCCAAAATCAGGAGGAAGAGTATTTAGAGCTTGATGGACAATGCAAGCAGTAGGAATTTCAACATTGAGAGCCTGAAGCTTTGTCTGTAAATCAACCATCCTCAGAACATAATCTCTAACTCCACCAGAACCATCATATGTCATAGTAAAAAGTGTTTGCATGTGTGTTCCTATCTTAGCATTAGGTGAGACACGGTTTCTAACCATCAAAGCTTCCATCATCTACCTAGCATTGCAGTTTGCAGGCAAACCACTTTTCAAGTGTTCCTGAATAGAACGCTTCATGGACAGTAAGCAAATTCTATTGCTCTTTTCCCATACAGAAAAATTTGTTTTTTGAGCCTCTGTACTCTCGGTAGTCAAATCTGCCGGCCAATCAATAGTAAGAGCCATATGAATATCTGCCATCTCCATAGCAGACATAAAATCCTCTCTCCATGTCTTAAAATTCGAACCAGCAAGAATCTCAATGATGACGGAGTTACCATTTACAAAAAATGTGACTGAAAAACAAGCAGTATATATAATTAGCATCATGTGAGCATTGTGTAACTTGACGTATAAGTACACATCCAGAGAATTACTTGCAAAATCACATAATCACCTTTGGGCAGAATACATGACATGCAATTGTACGCTCCCCACATGATAAGGGTTATGAGAATATATTCCAATCTTCGTGAATTTATCACCTTTTGGCATATGAACCATTAGGATTGGTCACTCCTCCACTACACTATCATGTATCCTTCCATGAACTAATACACAATCACCTCCTTTGAGAGTATAACTATGCATTAGACCAGGAGACATCCTAATCAATATACAAGATCGAAATTTCTCAAACCCAATCAAGTGTGCCACTTTGGCGGTCACAACTCAATTGAATCATTGAAATTCTCTCATACTAGGGATATAATCTTTACATCTCACATATACCATATACATGTGATTTAACTTTAGTGATAGGAGCATCATATCACTCAAATCACATGATATGCTAATTATACTGCCTTATTCATTAATAAAATACAATTAAGTTTAATTTTTATTAATGAATCACACTTTTATAATGTTTATGTGATAACATATCAGTAACTCAACATATGTATTTCCAAAAACACAGAGAATACAAGAAAAATACACAAAAAATACACTAAAAATTCACGTATTTAGGGCTTTGCATGTATTTTCACATCCATAAAATCATCAAACATGCAAAATAAATTCACCACAAGATAGAGGACGGTCATATGAATCTAGCGCCACCAGCCACACGCTGAACGGAGGCTCCACGAGCCCACATGCGCCGCCTGAGTGTGCGGCGAGTGGAGCTCACGCGCGGCGTGCATTCGACGCCCAGGCGGCACGTGGCCACGCGTGGGGGTGCGTGCGGCCTCCTCCGGCGACGCGCCACTGACCTTCGTGCTCGTCTCGTCGAGCCCAATCCAAATATATAATTTAAATTAATTTTTATTGAACGAAAAATCTCGAAAATCTCAAATTAGGGCAAGATCTGCACTAATTAGGGCTAATCCGTACAAATTATGGCAAAATCAATTGCGTTTAAGTTCTAAGGTTATGGAGGCTCTGATACCACATGTTAGACGCAAACTGCGTAACCCTAAGATCTCCATAACTATAACAAGAACATGCATAATTGAGTAGAAAGATTAACGCACTTGTTTTGGGATCCATTGTTCTTGAAGCTTTTGGGATCCATTGTTCTTGAAGCGGAAGCGGAAACACAATGTTCCATGCGCAAGTCTTTTTCCTCTATTACCCTCCATATCACTGGCTCAATGAGGCGACCCCCCTCACGTGTAGCGTTAGGTAAATGCCCCTTAGGTGAGGATACATGTGAGAATTAGGGTTAGAGGAGAGATTTGAGCACTATTTATAGAGTTTTCAACTAGTCTCTCTCATTACGGACCAGGCTCAACTCAACCCACACTAGCCAGCCCATATTAGACTAATTAAGAAACCTTCTATCTCACCTTAGACCAAACCCCGTAAAACGAAAAACGTTAAACGGTAAATTACAATATCAATTAATATAATCCACAATTAGAAAAACTCTTACAAAATATGTTTTGGAGATTTCGTGTCCTAACTCCTACCAATAATCAGTACCAGTTTTATCTTTTTGGGTTGTTTCGTTAGATGATCAGATTCAACGGTTTGAAGTGTTGTGGAGGTTGTGTTGGGGTTTCATGAATCATGTATAAGAAAATTAACGAAATAAACGCAGCGGAAACAAAGATAAATATTACACATGATTTTCCTTAGGCGTTGTTCGTGTGTTTTAATAAAAAATCTAAACATAAAAGGAAGTTAAACGAAATACCTCTCGAAGCGCGCTTTGAAACGAGTCGGTTCGGTTGTTCTATAATTCGAGTCCCACAAGCATTGGACCTCTAGTTTAGACACACCAACAACGAACGTCGAACGGAAGAGAGAACCTTCGGATATTCTCCACTTCGATTGTGCTAGCAATGACGTGGAAAGAATCCGTCGTATTCTTGATGTATAGTAGTCACGGCCCGAACGAGAGAATTGTTTCTCTTCCTCGTGTCTCAAAGACACAAGAACACACGCACACTTTTTCTCAATATTCAGCAACTCTCGAGAACTCTAAATTTTTGTTCATGGTGAAGAGCGGATCCGGAACAAGAAGACAAAACACATCTCTCGAAGTCTCCTTTTTTTAATTTTTCAGCAGCTCTTTTTACACTCGTCCCTCAATGGTTTTTATTATAAAAACCGACCAGCAACCTTGCGGCATTTTATCTCTCTTAAAGCCTTCACGAATCAGCAACGGTTGCTGATCGTGGGATCAGCAACCGTTGCTGATCACGATTATGCACCATCGTGCAAGAACGGTCAGCAACCGCTGACCGTTCATGCACGATCTTCATGCATGATGGTCAGCAGTTGCTGACCATCCATGCTTCGTGCATGATGGTCAGCAACCGCTGACTATGTGCACGATTTTGTGCATGTGCACGATTTAAAGAATCGTGCACATGCACGAAGCTTTAAGCTTTAATCATTTTTTTTTTAGTAATAAGTTAATTTAGGGCATACTACTAACAATCTCCCACTTGCACTAAAGTCAACTTGTTTGGTATGTTAACATATATCCACTTTGGGCATGCGTGTGCATCATATGCAAGTAGTCTCGTGACTATAATACAAATTAAATTAAATCTCATTTAATTTAATTTCAAATCGACTCAATTCGATTGCAGTAATTGCAAACATATTTGCAATAATATTTCTCTCTTGTTCCACGTCATCCTAATTGTTTATGGTGTGTGACATCCCTAGGTTCATCACTAAGCTGGTAGTAAGACTTGTACTAACACATTAGTACTTCTAAAAGAATTAATTGTCCCGATTAATCTTTTAGGTCCTACAAGCCACGATTGACATCTAGCAATATGTCATGGCTACCCAGATAGTGTGAATGCTTTAAGAACATAATGAACCTGTCAGCTTTGACTACAGTGTAATTCAATCCCTCTGTCTTACTATGTCCCGATCAAACAAAGACCATGGAATATATGTCAAGTCATTAATTCGATCATATGCACAAATCTAATTGACATGCATTTTATTCGAGACATAAACAATTTATTCTCGGTTACAACCCCGGCCGAGGATTTCAATGCAGTGTCATAATTAGATCACATAGGACATCATTGTCATACCTTGCATATAACAAGGAGACAGATTCCATATTGCGCACACATGTAACTTCGTATATGAACAAACTATGACCATCAAGTATAAAGACGGATCGACGACCCGGCATTATGTGCACCCGTGAATCATAGTTGTTCGATACACAAGTTAACACTGTGCCTCAGGTCTAAGGATTATTTACACAAGACCAAAGCATGAACAATTAAACATTGACCACGCTAAAAGCTCCCATGTCGCTAATCGTTCCATATGCGTCACGTTCAGTGAATTTGTCTAATACAAACACCTGTGTTCTAACTCAGGCATCATAATACCCAATGACATGTGACTCATCATTCCCTTAAGTATCCAATACTTAATGGCGAAGTTAAGAACACACCGGTCTCAACAGGATTATTAATATCCACTTAATAATCCATCGACCGGGAACAATTTAAAGATTCAGTCTAACTATGAACCCGTTACATATATTCTTGACGTCTCAAGAATAGGTCTAGTTGCAACTGATCTTATGGAATCATTCATCAATATAAAATAATTGGACAAATGAATGAATACGTCGTTGCCATTAATTAAATAATAATAATGAAAGTACAACTAAAATCCCTAATATGTAACTATTACATAGTAACTTTAGGGCATACATCCAACAATTTCCCAGTTACACTAAAGCCAACTTGTTTGGTACCTCAAACCCATTTTGTCAATATGTCTTTCAAAAGAAGACTGAGGTAAGGCCTTAGTGATGGGATCTGCCACGTTTTCTGCTGAGGCAATTTTCTGTAAGGCGATATCACCTCTCCCAACAATTTCTCTGATGAGATGGAAGCGTCTCTCAATATGCTTGGACTTCTGGTGAGACCTCGGTTCTTTAGCTTGAGCTATCGCCCCATTGTTGTCACAAAACAATGTGATCGGTTGCTCAATTGAAGGAACAACTCCAAGTTCAGAAATAAACTTCTTCATCCAAGCGGCTTCCTTTGCTGCTTCAGAAGCAGCTACATACTCTGCCTCAGTGGTGGAATCGGCAGTTATGCTTTGTTTGGAACTTTTCCAACTAACTGCACCACCATTGAATGTAAAGACAAACCCGGACGTAGACTTATAATCATCAGGATCCGATTGAAAATCGGAATCAGTATAAGCTACAACTTTAAATTCTCCTTCTCCATATATCAAGAATAAATCTTTAGTCCTTCGCAAGTACCTAAGAATATTCTTGATTGCTATCCAGTGCTCTTCTCCTGGATCAGACTGATATCTGCTGGTAATACTTACAGCATGTGCAATATCAGGTCTAGTACATAGCATAGCATACATTATGCTTCCAATAGCGGATGCATATGGTATCTTTGCCATCCGCTCTCTTTCTTCAGGAGTGTTGGGACACATCTCCTTAGAAAGACGGATCCCTTGCCTAAAAGGCAATAATCCTCTCTTGGAACATTGCATGTTAAACCGTGTTAACACTTTGTCTATGTACGTAGATTGTGAGAGGCCAATCAATCGTCTTGATCTATCTCTATAGATCTTGATACCTAAAATGTAGGTTGCCTCTCCTAAATCTTTCATGGAGAATTTTTGTGACAAGAATAGTTTTATTGATGATATCATTGGTACATCATTTCCAATCAAAAGTATGTCATCAACATACAAAACTAGAAATGCAATTGCACTTCCACTGATCTTCTTGTATACACAAGGTTCATCCGGATTTTTGATGAAGCCAAACGATTTGACTACCTCATCAAAACGGATGTTCCAACTTCTGGAGGCTTGTTTGAGTCCATAAATGGATCTCTTAAGCTTACACACCTTCTGTTTTTCACTATTGGATTCAAAACCCTGTGGCTGTTCCATATAGATGTCCTCATCGAGAAAACCATTTAGAAAAGCCGTTTTGACATCCATTTGAAATATCTCATAATCAAGGTGTGCAGCTATAGCCAACATAATCCGAATGGATTTTAGCATGGCCACAGGTGAGAAAGTTTCGTCATAATCAATTCCTTCTTTTTGACGATATCCTTTCGCCACCAGCCGTGCTTTGTAAATTCCAATTTGACCTTCAACATTCATCTTCCTCTTGAAGAGCCATTTACAGCCAATTGGTACAATACCATCAGGCAAGTCAGTCAAGGTCCAAACCTCATTGGAATACATTGAATCCATTTCGGATTTCATGGCCTCTAGCCATTTACCAGAATCGATGTCCAACATCACCTCCTCATAGGTTTTAGGATCACAGGGTTGATCACTATCATTCACAATGAATAATGGTTCGATATGATCAACCGAGTGTCTATAACGAGCAGGTGGGCGAGACATTCTCGCACTTCTCCTAAGAGGTTGTGTATCAGAAGCTCCCACTGAATCAGAGATTGGTATCTGAACTCGGTTGTTTGATACTTCATTATTTTCTTCTTGTAAGACTATTTTCCGCCCAGCACCACTTTCTTGGATGAACTGATTCTCCAAAAAAGAAGCGTGCTTGCATACCAAAATTCTTTGGTCTGAATGAAAATAGAAATAATATCCAAGAGTTTCCTTTGGATATCCAATGAAGCGACCTTGTTCAGATCTTGCCTCCAATTTTTCCATTTTCAACTTTTTCACGAAAGCTGGACAACCCCAAATCTTAATATGATTAAGACTAGGTTTCTTACTATGCCATATCTCATAGGGCGTAGTTGGAACAGATTTGGACGGCACTCTATTCAGTATATATACAGCAGTCTCAAGGGCATATCCCCAAAGGGATATTGGCAAATCGGTGTAACTCATCATAGATCGTACCATATCTAATAGAGTACGATTTCTTCGTTCAGATACACCATTATGTTCTGGAGTTCCAGGAGGTGTCCATTGTGATAAAATGCCATTCTCTTTAAGAAAGTCCAGGAATTCAGTACTAAGGTATTCACCTCCTCGATCTGATCGAAGAGCCTTAATACATTTTCCTGTTTGTTTCTCAACTTCAGTCTTGAATTCCTTGAACTTTTCAAAGGATTCAGATTTATACTTCATGAGGTATAAATAACCATACCGTGACTGATCATCGGTGAAGGTAATGAAGTAATTATAACCACCTCTAGCAGTTTCATTAATTGGTCCACATACATCTGTATGTATTAATTCTAATATGTCAGCAGCTCGCGCACTTTGTCCCACAAAAGGCGCTTTGGTCATTTTTCCTAGAAGACATGCCTCACAAGTCGAGTATGACTCAAAATTTGAAGGATCAATGTATCCATCATTACTCAACTTGTTAATTCTGTCTTCTCCAATATGACCTAATCGAAGATGCCAAACATACTTTTTATTTGGACCGTCTCTAGGGCGTTTATTAGTTATGGCATTTATATCAATTCTATTTTGCTT
The DNA here is from genome assembly GCA_019915185.1 of Eucalyptus camaldulensis. Taxonomy (NCBI): domain Eukaryota; kingdom Viridiplantae; phylum Streptophyta; class Magnoliopsida; order Myrtales; family Myrtaceae; genus Eucalyptus; species Eucalyptus camaldulensis. Next base: position 33,085,351 of record JAHSVA010000010.1, read on the forward strand.
ATTGACATTGGTAATCACATTACCGGACATTGTAATGGTATAAAGATTGTTGGTTAATAAGCTAGAACCAACACATATTCTATTATGATAAATAGAACATACATCATCAGCGAAAGAAAATTCATAATTCTCTTTACCCAGACGAGGTATAGAGATGATGTTCCTAACAGCATTTTTATAATGCAAACAGTTCTTTAAAACCATTACATGTCCAGAAGGGAAACATAAACGAAAAGTCCCTATAGCTAATGCAGCAACTCTTGCTCCATTGGCAAACGTCAGGACAATCTCATTTCGCCTTAGCATCTTGCTTATTTCCAGATTCTGCAAAGACATACAAATATGTGAAGTTGCAGCAGAATCTAGAACCCATGAGCTGGATTCAGCACTAACCATAAGATTGGTTTCAATAAGCATAGACACCATACCTTCATAAGGTTGGTTCTTGGGCTTGACTTTCAAGCTCGCGAGGTACCTCTTGCAGTTCCTCCTCCAGTGCCCTTTGACACCACAGTAATGACATTTCCCTTTATCAATCATGGGTTTTGGTTGCACAACAGGTTTGGCAGGCCTTTTCCATTTATTCTTCTTTAAAATGGTCTTACCCTTTGAAGAAGAAGCCTTAGCCATAGCCACTACATTTGGCCTCGTGTTATGCATTTCCTTCTCATAAACTACCAACATGCTATGTAACTCAGCAAGAGTTTTCTCCATCTTATGCATGTGGAAGTTTTGGACAAAGCCAGAGAAGGAATCGGGTAAAGATTGGAGGATCAAATCCACAGCTAACTCATTGTCCATAACGAGATTCAGCCTAGCCAATTCTTCAATGTGCCAGATCATTTTCAAAGCATGATCATTAACAGATGATCCTTCCGCCATCCTCATACGGTACAATGCCTTAGATATCTCATATCTAGAGGTTCGACCATTCTCATCAAAGTATTCCTTTAAGTGCAAAATGATCGACCCAGCATCTTCCATAGATTCATACTTCTTCTGTAATTCATTATTCATAGAAGCAAGCATATATGACCTAACTTTTAAGTCATCATCACGCCACTTATCATAAGTGACACACTCCTCTTGGGTCCCACCCTCAGGAAAGGAGGTTGGCATCTTTTCATCAAGCACATACCCAATTTTTTCTGAATTGAGAACAATTCTCAAATTCCTCACCCAGTCAGTGAAATTGGGTCCAGTCAAACAATTCTTGTCAAGTATAGCAGCGAGTGGGTTTGTGGTCACCATTTTCAGAGTAATAATATATCTGTTGCAGAAAATGAATTGTTAGCCGTTGTATCTTTCAAAGTAACTATTTCATTTTGGCCTTTAAATGAAATATATCCTCCCACTAAATTTATATTCGAATCCCATACTCCTTAAGATGGGAAGCGGTAATCTTTGTTGGGTAAAGATTACTAGTGGGGATTGGAGTCCCACTAGCCCAAAGTTCACCTCACCTAACAGTTATTGGTGTCCTATGAACTTAGTGAGTGAACCAGCTTGTTCAACGCATCATATACGAGTCCCAATCATAACTTCGGCCTCTAGACCATGAAAGCCTCACCTAACAGTTATTGGCATCATGATCATAGTTAAGTCTAGCCCATCGTCTCATGCAAGTATTGAAAACACAAATGATTCCCTCACCTAACAGTTATTGGAAATCATTTGGCTCCAACCCCACAGCATCATATGCATAATGGAGGGGTCCAATATTATAAATGGTAATTAACCCCTATGTATCCATAACCGGTTAGTTAACCACTATAATATTGGATCAAACCACGACGATGGAAGGCCACGAGTCCGAAACCCGTTTCGACTTAATATTCTTTGTAAGGAGATTTGGGTCGTTATTAACGGTCTCACTTTGCACATTAACCGGTTTAACATGTACGATACCATAAACACAATAAATAAATAGATATCACATAATATCTATCCTATGTGGTGATCATGGAATTATGGTTCAATGGGTCTCGAGCCAAAGAGACCCATTTAGCCATTTTAATGTTTTAATAATATGGACCTGCTCTTCACTTTTTCTTCAATCTTTGAACTCTTCAAAGACCGGGCCCAAAGAGCTCACCTGTTTAATGGCTCCTCCAATGGCTCCTCCTCTCTTGTAGTATTTACATCAACAATTGAAATACTAAACTATACTAAAATTACATATCAAGAAAAATTAAAGTAAAATAAAAGGAAGGACGCAGCCTCCATTTAATAATTACATCCCCAAAAAGAATACCTGTAATCATCATACATTCATCCATATAACAATCACAACAATTAGGGATTTTTCCATGATCACCACCCTTCCTTACGAGCCATAAATTCAAAATTTAAAGCTCTGGAAGGCATACATAAAATTCTGCATATCATTTGCAAAATATAAACATCAAGTATAACAAGTTACAAATTTTTGATTCAAAATTGATTTAGTTCTAATTTTTGCTTAGTTGATTTAATTTATCACATAAATCAATCAACTTCTATAGGCCACATAAAAGGTAAGAGAACCGATTCTCTTAACAAAATAAATTGGCCATTAGAACGCAAAAATTTATTTGAACTACAAATCAATTAAACGCATGAAAACGCCTAAGGTTGGCTCTGATACCACTGTTGGGGTTTCATGAATCATGTATAAGAAAATTAACGAAATAAACGCAGCGGAAACAAAGATAAATATTACACATGATTTTCCTTAGGCGTTGTTCGTGCGTTTTAATCAAAAATCTAAACATAAAAGGAAGTTAAACGAAATACCTCTCGAAGCGCGCTTTGAAACGAGTCGGTTCGGTTGTTCTACAATTCGAGTCCCACAAGCGTCGGACCTCTAGTTCAGACACACCAACAACGAACGTCGAACGGAAGAGAGAACCTTCGGATATTCTCCACTTCGATTGTGCTAGCAATGACGTGGAAAGAATCCGTCGTATTCTTGATGTATAGTAGTCACGGCCCGAACGAGAGAATTGTTTCTCTTCCTCGTGTCTCAAAGACACAAGAACACACGCACACTTTTTCTCAATATTCAGCAACTCTCGAGAACTCTAAATTTTTGTTCATGGTGAAGAGCGGATCCGGAACAAGAAGACAAAACACATCTCTCGAAGTCTCCTTTTTTTAATTTTTCAGCAGCTCTTTTTACACTCGTCCGTCAATGGTTTTTATTATAAAAACCGACCAGCAACCTTGCGGCATTTTATCTCTCTTAAAGCCTTCACGAATCAGCAACGGTTGCTGATCGTGGGATCAGCAACCGTTGCTGATCACGATTATGCACCATCGTGCAAGAACGGTCAGCAACCGCTGACTGTTCATGCACGATCTTCATGCATGATGGTCAGCAACCGCTGACTATGTGCACGATTTTGTGCATGTGCACGATTTAAAGAATCGTGCACATGCACGAAGCTTTAAGCTTTAATCATTTTTTTTTTTTTTTAGTAATAAGTTAATTTAGGGCATACTACTAACAATTTGATGGGTGTTGTGGAGGTAAATGGAAGTTTCTCTAGACAGCTTGTGTACCAATATTATGCGATGGTACACTAAAAATTAGTGCGATGGTATCGGTAATTTGAGGTTTCGAATCAAATGATTCCATATATTTTATGCAGAAGATATGAAGGTTCTGAATTATGTTCTGAATTAGAAATGATGTGTTGTTGAGCTCTTCGAGAGCATCATTGGCATGCATGAGCAAATTGACCAGAATTAATTGATAGGTGAGGGTTTTAACAGCAAACAGCGCGGACAATGGCATATGCTTTCCATCTTGTCATTCAAGTAACTCCGGCAAAAGATTTGGGAACCCGGCAACCCAAATTGGCGATCAAGAAATCGAACTTCTTCTACTACTTAAAGCCCATATACTTATTATTATGAAATCTTTTGCTAATGTACCAATTTGATCGGTCCGTAAGAAAAAGGAACAAGATTCACAGATGAAGTATAAGTTGAATCGTTCGTAGTAATTTCATAGTAAAGTGTGTTGACTTTGAATCCTCTCCTGATCGGGCTGGAGGCGAAGACCGGCAAAGTTCATCCTTTACCAGTTTTCACAGAAAAGGAGACCAAACCAATGATTGGCAGATTTTAATTTGATCAGATCAGGTAGCCCTTTAAGCAACCAGTCAAACCTGGGCAGACACTACTAACCAAGAGTTGAATTATGAAACTTACTCATCAAGGGGGTAAGGAGGGGTTATTCATTTCATATTTTTCGCTGAGTCTCAATAGAGATCAAAGGTTTTGAGTAATCGATATCACTAGTAAGCTAAGAAACATTTTGCCTACATATTCATCACCGTAAGTCGATCTTTCTTTGGTTATATCCTCTTTTTAGATCATCAGAACCATATCAAGAAGTGGAGAACTATAAAGGATTCACCAACTAACTTGACTACGGTTTGATGAATTATCGCACCACTTGGAATGGAAGCCCAATGCCCTATAAAGGCAGTTTGTCTGAGGCAATTAATTAAAAGCAGCTCATGTAAAAGCAATCTTCTTATGAAGCCGAATAGTCATATGACTAACTATATGCTCAGAAGAAAAAACAGAGGGTTATGGGTGGTTAAGGAAGCAAAAATAAGGCCAAGGCCAATGTGTGAGGAAAAGTGAGTTGATCATGTGTCAAAGCTATAGCCGAGTTTAATTAGATGCCTTTGCTCGTGCGGCCATAGCTCCGTGAATCACCTATCCGTATCTCTCCAAGCATACAATCATATCTGGCGTGCCATTCCTTTAATGGAGAGATTTAATTAATTGAATGGCAAGAGGGACACCAGATCAAGGTACCAGACCAGGTTGGCTGAGATTCCCATAAATCACGTATTTGTGTCATTGGATCGGAAACGATAAGGAGTTCATATGAGCTAGTTCAATCGATTTCAATCAAAGTCTACTCATCGTGATAAGAAGTCACGTTAACAACTGTCGAACTAGCCTCCAACAAGTTCATCCAAGAAAGGATGAGAAAGAATGAGAGATCCTGCCGGACGGCATGGCATTTTTACACACAAATCTTACAATCCTTTGAAAAACAATTAGTAATACCCTGCGATATGTTCTAGTCATCCCTGCTCGAAACGAATCTTTTTTGGTTTTCATAAAAAACATGTGTTTATCTTTAACTACATATTACAGGAGAAAAACATGGCCCCAATCCTCTTGTGATTAAAATTGTCATTAGTCTTTTAATAATCAAAATTAGCTTAATCAAATCAATTACAATGCCATCGTGTTGTTTTGGCAGTAAAGTTAAAAGTATAGTTTCTTCCTCAAATGTCATCAAGAAACAGAGGCGTCGCCTTTTCATGGGGAGGTTGATAGTGAGTGTAACCGCATTGAATGGTATGCCTAATAAAATCAAACATGTAGTTAATACAATAAGGAGAAAAGGAAATTGGATAAACAGAGCAAGTCTCTCCAACTCAATCTGTGGCCTAAAGAAGCAAACTTATCTCCCCATCCAACGGGCACACCAAGCCAGAAACGTGAAGCCGCACGTCAGAACGTTTCGACATCCACATCTCTGGTCAATGTCTACCGACCTCCATTGATTCATTCACGCGCGAACTTGCTCTCCGAAGGACTCATCTAGGAGAGGAAGGATAAGGCTCCTCTTTCGTACGGGCAAGGAGGGAACCCAATAATATGAGCAGAGAGCTTGAGAGGAAGTGTGAAGATTTGAATCTTTAACTCGTGCTTGGATGCGATGGTTTGAGTTTGAAGTTCATTGCCCAACTGTTTTCTCCGAAAGTTTATGCCATAAAGAGCGGTATCATATGTACTTGATCTCTTAGTACTCTCACTCACGTTTCAATGAGGAAGGCTCTAGACATGCAAATTTGATGTATGTAGCGAATTATTATTATTATTTTTTAACTCATTGCTCATTATAAAAGGGGAACCCATAAATGGGTGAAGTGTAACGTGAGGAGTCAAACTCAATATTTTTTTATTGTAATACTAATTCAAATTGAATACGCAACTGTTTATTTCAAAAGTTTAATCTATTAGAGTGCTTATATTTTGAGAATAATGATCGACTAGTGCATGTGCCCACGCTTCAAATGGGCTTTTGTCTTTTACTTTTTTTGAGAATTTGTATCTACCCAAGATTCTTCTTTAAATTTGTAGTTTTGGAGCTATAGTGGGTACAATTATAATGAAAGTCGATACACGAGACAAAAAGAAGAAGAAGAAACAAGTAAAGAGAGAGCATCACGGGGAACACAGTCTCACTCAAATTTGTGATGAACTTGCCTAATTTGCCCCTCCATATTAAAGGAAAGAACATTAGGTGTGCGTTTGGTAATATTTTTTTTCGATCTTTTTCTATTTCTATTCTCTAGAACAATTTTTAAGTAAAAGATGTGTTTTGTAACTACACAAAATTTTTATTCTTGAATAGAAAAAGAATAAGAATGTGTTTGGTGTGACTCATAATTTCTTTTATAACGTAAAATTTCTTTTAATTTTTTTTATAATTTTTTTAGATTTTTTTTCTTTCTTTTGCTTCTTCGTCTTACTCCTCCGGTAGGGGCGGTAGGTGGTGGACGGCAGCCAACAACTGGTGAAACGATCGGCGATGGCCAATTGAGGTAGGTAGCCGTGAGCGGCAAGGGGCGACAAACGGCGGGAGAGGAAGAAGAAAAGAAAATGACTTATTTCTAAAAATTGTTTCCGAAAGCAAAAGGCTACTTTTTTTTTTTTTTTTACTTCTTATTTCTATTTCAAATTTATTCATCGGCTACTTTTCTATTTCAGGAAGTAAAAAATTAGTTGATATTACCAAACAGATTTTTGTTCATTTTCTATTATGGAGAATAAAAGAACAAAAAAACCAAGAAGTACAAATGTTACCATGCACCCCTTAGGTCTCTGTTTTCTTTTCCCTTATCCCATCCTTCCTCACTCTCTCCATTTTCGTTTTAGTTTTGATCCTTTTCATCTTAATCTCACAAACTCAGAGTGCATAGGGGCAAAGCACATAATGCAGTTGATTCTGTTGAAAGCAAACATTTTTAGTCTAAGCTCCATTCATTTTCATTTCACGAAAAATAAACTAGTCAAGGAAAATATTTTCTGCTATTAAAAACACCTTCAAAAGTGGGGAAAATATTTTCTATTTTTGAAAAGTGGAAAATATATTCCATAACTTCTTCACGCTTACTTTCTTTCACTAAACACATTTTCATTTTATTTTTCTTATTTTCTTATTTTCTTTAAAAATTATTTTTTTCTTCTTCTTCTTCCTTGGCTGGTGGTCGACCACGACGACAGCCAGCAACTTGCCATTGGCAAGTTCCGGCCTTACCATAGGCCGACGAGGCTCTGCCTTGCTTGATCTTGTGAAGTTAGCGAGCTTGAGCCTCACCATAGGCCGAAGCTCGCCAATGGTCAGTCATCGGCCGTCATTGTAGCCGGTGACCAGTCAAGGCCAAGGAAGAAGAAGAATTGGAAAAAAAAAAAAAAAAGAACGAAAAGGCCAAGGAAGAAGAAGAAAAAGGAAAGGATTTAAAAATAAAAAAAATTATTGAAAGTAAGTGTATGTAGGGAAATATTTTCCTTAGCGAACGGCAGAAAATATTTTCTGTTTAATTTTCAGATTTCAGTTGAACACTAAAAAATATAGTTATTCTCCTAGAAAGTAGCTTCTTAAAAAATAATTTCCGGAAATGGCATATTTTCCGCAAAATGAACAAAGTCTTAACTTGGTACTATCGAGGAATGCCGATCCAATGCATTCGAACAAAAGAATTTTTGGAACGCCTAAAAATGAGAGGGGAACCCTTAGATGGGTGAAATGGGGATGTGAGAAATTAAGCTCGAGATCTCTAACTCCAACACCAATTTCAAATTGAGTGCACCACCGTTTACTTTAATAGCTTAATCTATTAGAGTACAAACGGAAGACAAGATGTTGGAGATGTGAAGACAAGTAGAGGCCACGGTCCAAACTTCCCTAATGGATGGGGGGCTTTATGGAGATCTCAATTGTACAGCTGTGGAAATAGAGTCAGCCTACACTGAAGTCGCTTGCTTATAAATTCACTTTTTACTCATTAGATCGAGTTTATGTTCCTATTATATTATATGTATAAATATGATACTGAATTTGCCGTTGACTTATTTTTACATATAATTCAACACGATTGCTTTATTGCCATTCTTTAAGCAATTGTCATTCCTTTACTCACATTCAAATTTATCCCACAGCGATTATGAAAGAGGTTAGTGGTTGGTTTACAAGTATGAAGGGAAGTTTCACCCTTTGAATTAGCTTTTGAGGTGAGAGAAGTGCAAGACCATCCAACAAATTATCATCAAAAAATCAGTATCATGAAGTAGACTTGGGTTTCTAAAGGTAAAGATATACATCCATCACATGATATATTGTTTATAGTGAAGTCATATTTACTTATAATAGTCTCCGTGCGTCGACTGCCTCCTCTTCTCCCTCGTCGATCGATCGAATCAGGGGTTTGCGCTAATGGGGAAGGACTCGAAGGCGAAGGACTCGGGAGGAAAGGGGAAGGGGAAGCAAGCAGGGGGTGGGAGCGATGAGGCTGGTTCCAAGGGGAAAGGTAAGGCCAGCAAGTCAGATGGGCTAGGCACTTGCACTTTTGTCAAAGCTAGGCATATACTGTGTGAAAAGCAAGGCAAAATCAAAGAAGCATTAAAAAAAAAAAAATTACTTATAATACAATTGTATGTACGACTGGTGTCGCAAGATGTATGATTTTACTTAAATTCAGCCTAATCTCAACTCAATTTTCGCATTTATGTTTGCATAGATTGGGATGCTTGTATTATTATTTTTTCTTTTGGGGCAACAGGGGCCTAAGCCCAAATAACTAATTATTACAAAGATAGGGATGCTTCATAATTTTCAAGCAATAGAAGGAAAGTTTCTCTTTAATGACATTAAGCAAACCCTCTTATTTACTTTGGAATTAATTAATGCATTTCAAGTAAAACAAACTAAGTAGAACTTAAGAGAGCATAATGTGGCACTTTTTTCCTTTGCTTAGTTGGCATAATTGCAATTAGCTTTCTAATCACCTTGCGTTATGTATATACATAGATTATGGTCATCAATGTAGCGATTACTGTGGCTTTTCACATTTGATAAAACTATATTTAGAGTTATATACTAAGCCATGGTCAAGTAATCTATCTGTGTTTAAAATGCATTGACATAGTCAAAAGTAACTTAGTATTAAGGTTCCCTCAGAAGACTGAAACAAAAGCCAAAGCATTGAATGAAATTCACTGACAAATTATGTGATTTTCACAACCGAAGTTCATACTGAAATGTTACAATCCTATGAAATAGGACTAGTAGTGCAATCTAGTGCTAGTAATTGTGTCGTTTTAGCATTTCAAGGAGATGAGATCGTGAAACTTAGTCCAATGAAATCGTAACGTGCTAACGTATCAAATAGTGTCATTCACCTAAGTAGTATAATTAGTTATTTTATAAACAAAAACTAACATAATCCAATATTTTGGAAATATATATATTTTTTCTTTTTTATGGAAAGAAATTTGTCTTATCTTTGATTTCCTATTATAGTAGGAAAACAGGCGCCAACCCTCCCCCGATAAAAAATTATCATTAGTTTTTTATTGATTAAAACCCTCTTAGTTAAATTAACAATAACGTCATCGGGCAAAAAATTTACGCTTTTAAGTTCCATTTGTTTTGCAAAAGATGAATGTTTTGGAAAATACATTCCTAAGAGTCATAGTTTGGAATAATTAGTCAATAAAAAACGTTTCATTATATAATAATTTATCATGATTTTTTTTTGTTTGCCTAATCAATAATATAAATGATTATTTAAAAAAAAATTAGAACCAGCGCAACAAAGGCACCCTTAAAGTATACTTTCTATTTAAAACGTAATCAAGAAATAAATTATTGTGGTCCAAAGGCAGCACCATCTCCTCACCGAACGTGCACTCCAAGCGAGACGGCGTGGAGCCGCAAATCAGAACGTGCCGACAGCGACCTCCATTGACACGTTCACTCCTGAACTTGCTCCCCAAGACAACACATGACGACATTTTCCAATCGCTCGCAGTTTTTTAGGTTTCCACAGCGTTCAGACGGATTGCTTAACTACTTGGGAGCTAAGCCAAGCAGTTTGGCAGAGAAGAGGCGTGTGAAAAGATCGCCGTATTTGATGGGCTGCTACAGCCGAACCACGGCCTACTGAACCTCTATAAATAAAGGCCTCTCTTCCTGTCATCTCTCATCATTTAGACGGCTATTCCTGTATCAAGACTGAATCAGAGCCGGGGGGATACACTAAACAGAGGATGGAGATGAGAATGGTTCACGAGGGAGGGCATCATCACGGTCGACATTGTCATCATGGGATGGGTAAGGGAGGCAGACACGGGCATCATGGTGGGCATGGTCCCCACGTAGGACTTGTCTTTGGGCATGGTCTCGGAGGACATGGGTGTCTTGGACATGGGCTTCATCTCAGGGATGTTTTGGGGCATGGGGGTCATGGACATGGACATGGGCATCGTGTGAGGGTTCTTTTAGTCCATGGGCACGGACTTTCCAAACATGGTCATCATGGTCATTGCAAAGGTCACGGTCATGGTCACAAAGGGGGGCGCCATGCACATGGCCGCTGCGGGAAGCATCACATGTGTATGGAGCAACCAGAACTGGAATCGGAACAGGAACAAGAGCAGCAACAGGAACAGGGAATCACGGCTGTGACGCCGACTCCGATATCCGAGCAGCTCGGTATTCTTGCTCTGACTGCTGACTAGTGGGGACGCTTGGAGTTGGGTCTTGAATAGTAGCGACGACACGTCGGCAATAAATGTCTTGGGGATTTCGTGTTGTGGCTCCTACCAATAATTAATATCAGTTGTCTTTTTGGGTGGTTTCGCTGGATGATCAGATTGGGTTGTTTGAAGTGTTGTAAAGGTCGATGGGTGATGTGGAGGGTCATGGAAGTTTCTCTGTGCTGCTTGTGTACCAATATTATGCAATGGTACACTAAAAATTAGTGTGATGGTATCCGTCGTTTGAGGCTTCGGATCGAATGATTCCACATATTTTATGCAGAATATTTGAAGGTTCTGAATTATAAATATTATGCTGCTAAGCTCTTCGAGAGCGCCATTGGCATGCATGAACAATTTGACCAGAATTAATTAAGAGATAAGGGCTTTAACACCAAACATGGCGGACGATGGCATGTGCTTTCCATCTCTGTCAATTAAGTAACTCCGGCAAAAGATTTGGCAACTCCGGGAAGCCAAATTGGCGATCAAGAAATCGAACATATTCTACTACTTAAGCCCATAAACTTATTATTATGAAATTTTGTGCTAATGTACCAATTTAATGAGTCCTTAAGAAAAAGGAACAAGATTCACAGATGAAGTATCAGCTAAATTGTTTGTAGTAGTTACACAATAAAGTGTGGCTTCACCTTGAGTCTTTTCCTGATCGAAAATGGAGGCAAAGACCGGCAAAGTTCATCATTCACCGGTTTTCACTAAAAAGAAGACCTCACCAATGAATGGCAGATTTTAACTTGATGGGATCAGATAGCCCTTCAAACAGCCAATCAAACCTGCGCAGACCACTTACGGAGAGCCGAACTACGAAGCTTACTCATCGAGGGGCACGGAGGGGTCATTCGTTTTGCATTTTTCATCGGGTCTCGATAGAGAATAAAGGTCTTGAACAAGCGATGTCAAAAGTAAACTAAGAAACATTTTCCCTACATGCTCACCACTCGAAGTCGAACTTTCTTTGCTTATTTCTTCTTATTAGATCATCAAAACCATTTCAAGAAGTGGAGGACTGTAGAGTATTTGCAAACTAACTTCACTACAACGTGAAGAATTATGGCACCACTTTTACAAGCCCAAAGCCCTATAAAGGCAGTTCATCTAAGGCAAGTCGTTTAAAGCACCTCGTGTAAAAGCATTCTTCCGTATAGCGCTATGAATAATTATATGCTTGGAAGAAAAAAAATAGAGGGTTATGGATGGTTAAGGAAGCAAAAATAAGGCCAAGGCCCGTGGGCAAGAAAAAGCTAGTCGATCATGTGTCAAAGTTCCAACTGAGTTTAATTAGATGCCTTTGCTCATGCGGCCATACCTCCGCGGATCACCTGTTCATATTGGTCCATGCATTCAATCATATCTGGCATGCCATGCCTTTAATAGAGAGATTTAATTAATTGAATTGGCAAGAGAGACACCAAATCGAGGTACCGGACTGGGTGGGTTGAGATTCCCACAAATCACATTTTTGCATGACTAGATTGGAAACGATAAGGAGTTCTCCGCTTTCAAATTGTATTAGTTCAATCGATTTCAATCCTTAGAAAAGCAAAGTCTATGCATCGTGATAAGGAGCTATGTTAACAACTATCAAAGTAGCCTCGAACAAGTTCATCCAATAAAGGATGAGAGACCCTGCACGACATTATGGCATGTTTACACACAAATCTTACAATTCTTTGAAATACAATTAGGAGTATGCTACGACATTAGTCATCCATGCTCAAAACAAATTTATTTTGGTTTTCATAAAAGTGTTTGTTTTTCTTTAAGTACTTACTATAGGAAGAAAACATGGCCCAATCATCTTGTGATTAAAATTGTCACTAATGTTTTAATTATCAAAATTAGCTTCATCAAATCAAGTATAATGTTATCGTGTTGTTTGGCAAAAAGTTAAAGGGATAAGTGCAATGAAAGCACTAAAATTTGTCAAGAAAGTACAATTAAGTTCTAAAACTTGCAAAATGTACAATGAAATTCGAAAACGTGTCAAATTGGTTTAATTGAGTCTTAAAGTTAATATCGTCAAATTTAATAACAAAAGACGTGGTGCTGACGAGGTGACTTTTAATCACTTTTCTCTCCTACGTGGAAAATAGTTTAAGGAAAAATATCCACGTCCACAAACAACGTCATTTTGGGCGTCCCTTTTTCTTCTTGATTGTCGTCTCTTCCCTCCCTGCCCCCACCACGCCAAACATCGTTTTGTTCTTCCTTCTTTGAACCGAAAGCCCCAAATTTTGCTGAAACATGTCTTTTTCTTCTTCCCAAATTGATGTCCTCTGAACCATAAGCGCAAACTTCTCTCTCTCTCTCTCTCTCTCTCTCTCTCTCTCTCTCTCTCTCTCTCTGTGAACGAAATTAAAGGGTGGCTTGACCCTGAGTCCTCTCTTGGTCGAGTCGGAGGTGGAGGCCAGTGAAGTTCCTCATTTACCGGCGGTGTCTTCAGAGAAAAGAAGGCCTCGCCGATGAATGGTGATCGGATTAGATTACTTTCAGGAAATCGACCATATCTTGGCAGACCGACCAACGAAGAGCTGAATTACGAAGCTTACTCATCAGAGGGCAGTGGGGATTTATGCATTTCATAATTTTAGTGTCTCAGAAGAAATTAAAGGTCTTGAGCGATGGTAATCATGGGACTATTTTTTTTTTTTTAAGTGAGGCGATAGCAATAATAAATTAGAAATAGAAAAATAATTAATAATATTTAATTTATTGTGAGAATAACAGTTTATTCTGGACCATAAAAAATCAAATCATAAATAATTATAAATTATTGTGGGACTCACTTATTCAATAATTTGTAACTTATAATAAACTGTTATTCTCACGGTACCTCAATAACTATTATGCTAGTAAAGCTCAATAAAATAAACTCGTTTCATCTAAGGTGAAATACAATTGCAGGGGCCTAATTCAAATCCCTCAAGTAAAGTAAGAAATTTTCGCCTACCAAGTTTGCCACCTAAACTTGACTTTCTTTGATTAGATCTTCATAATCATTTCAACAAGCGGAAAACTATCGAGCATTTACAAATTGACTTCGTCTTGGTCGAGTCATTTAAAGCACCTCGTGTAAAAAGTCTTCATGTGAAGACGTCTAGCACCATGGCTAACTAAATATGCTTAGAAGAAGGGTTGTGGGTGGTGAAGGAAGCAAAAATTAAGGTCAAGGCTAGCCGGCAAGGAAAGGCAAGTAGATCGCCATGTTAAAGCTCCACTCAGGTATACTTGAATGCCTTTGCTCATGAGGCTACCTCTCTCTCCGCCGTGGATCACCTGTTCATGCCGGCCCTTTCATTCTATCATATCTAGCATGCCATGCCCTTAATGGAGAGAATTAATTGACTGAAATGCCAAGAGGGACAACCAAAGAAGGAAGCGGGAAGGTTGGTTCAGATTCCCACTAGCACATATTAGAAGGATCGAATTGGAAAGGATAAGGAGTTCTTTGATTTTAAATTGCAATAGCTAGTTCGATCAATTCCAATCCTTACAAAATTAACGATTCTGCATCGCCATCAAGAGTCATGTGAACAAGTATTAAAGTAGCCCAAAATGAGTTCATCCAAGGAAGGATTTTAGAAAGGATGAGAGACTCTGCTTGAAAATATGGAATGATTACACTTCATGCCGTCTTCGAGAGCTAGGGGCACTCATTTGAAGGCATTGAATTGATAGGGCTAACACAGCAATAAAAAAGGAGTAAATTGCTCGTTTTAGGAAAAACTTTTTCGCGAAAGATTTGCAAATATTCTTTTGTAGAATGAAAAATAGTTGTGGATACAAATGTTTCTATAAAGCAGCAAATAACAGTATAAGACAGAAAACTTTGTGAACACATGTATAATGATTCGCCCTTTTATTAGGCCTATGTCCATTCTCCCATAATAACAGCCACTAATAATTTCTTTAGATGAAAATTCTTCACCACCATAATCTGTCTTTGAATCATAGAGGCAAGGATTTCAAGCACTTTAGCTTTTGAAAGCCACTGCTTCTATGGAAAAACTTAATGGATTACACTACAACAAGTATCTTCCTTCGTAAAGATTACAAGAACCACAACCCTTACCAATAATACCAACTTGAAAATAAGCAGTTTTTCAGAAGTATAAGTACGAGAGTATTCAAAAACAGAGAAAAAGAAATCCTTGATCCCCTTAAGAGCCTTCCAATGTTTAAATTAGTCGTGGGAAACCATCTCTAGGTGAAAGAAGCCATTAGCAGACCTACAAACTACATGTCAAGTTAGTTTTTCCCAAGCAAAGCAGAAGATTTTCACAAACGAAGGCTTTTGCTTGTGCAAGCTGTCTAATTCTTCGACTTCTTGCATGAAAGAGGAAAGATTGCTCCGATTTTTTTTCAGGTTGTTTCTGTGGGTTCTAGACCTCTTTTTTTTTTTTGGTTGAAAGTAGCTGCTAGGCCTCAATTTGATCTGAATCAAATTGGAAAACGTCTTCTTATCCAAGGTTGTAGAAGCACCCGACATATCTTCTACTTCGTCAGAGCCGCTTTTGCACAAGGTCCTTCCAGTCTTTTCAAGCTCCATGGTAAACTAAGTGTTCAAGTTCTTCATTCTGGTATTCCAAGCGTATTGACATCTCCTAGTTTTACATAACAGTTTTGAGTGACACGGTCATCCTTCCTCCTAAAGGGCATAGCCTCAAACTATACAAAAAAATCAAACTTTCAAAAGTTCCCGTCGATATTGATCTCACTTTATTGGCTGCTAATCAAGAAAACTAAAAAAAAAAAAAAAAAATTGGGAAGAAAATTAGTGAGCAATCACAACTTAATGAGTAGTGTGTATTTTTTCTAAGCAGATCAAGCACCGATTATGCATGTTTATAAAATCATACTGAAACTCATTCATTTTAAATCCATGATATAGCATGTGTACAAGATCAAAACGGGTTTTTATCTTTTTAACAAATTTTTATACAAATCAGAAATGCTCATAATATCAATAATATCAAAACAAAAAATCAATGGTGCATTCTATTGATTAATCTCATCAACTCGCATATCAATAATCTATTCTATTGATTAATCTTATCCATTCAAATGTCAATGATCCATTCCATCAATTAATCTAATGCTTACTATCTAAATATAATCATGCTTAATGCCCATGACAAAGACAACCAAGTTCACCCCCTTAGCTAGGTCTACCACTCATATTAGCTGGTGGTTTGACCTAGAAAGACGTCCTAATAGCAGTATGCGTACCCCTTCCTCAGTGAGTTCTAATTATAGTGACATGATCATAAACCTATTTTCCAACAGTCCTACAATCAAAACCATAACTCATCTTGTTAAGCAGTTTTTTATACCCGATCAATCAACTTTTGGTAACTCAAATTATCAAATATAATGCATTTCGTATAGCATTTCACAAATCCACGCAAATGAAATTTCATAAATCATACTCTAAGTCAAGAGTTTTTGGTAATTCTTTTATCAAAAAGTTTCGCAAACCAAAATTATATATATATTTTCAATCCCTTTCATCAAACTAGATATACATTTCACAAGACCTTTCTTTCCTTATTTCGGAATTCATTTAATAAGCCAATGATGCTTTGAATTGCCTTTTCTCAAACATGCCTCAAACCTATCATAAATAACTGAAAAGTAGTAAATGTCCAATCAAAACTTTTATGCAAAAAAAATATGCTCTTCTTATTTCTATATATATATATATATATATATATATATATATAATCATTATAACTTTAAGATGTGAGTTTTACATATTTATGAAAGAGAGAGCATCACTTACTTGGAAAAGCTTAGCATCCACTTATTCAGGTGTTCTGGATATCCCCTGCAACCGTAGGCTCCAGATGGCTTGGGGAATCCATCCTTCTATTTTCGACTCAAGCGGTTCGCTGTCTATTAGCCTGTTGTGCTGTCGCTGGCCACTTCCTTTGCCCCATGTGCTTATCGGTACACCCCTATCCTCGTGTCCTTGCAGAGGTTCGTGCTTCATTTGGCGTCATGCCCAGGTTACTCTTCTGAAGGACACTGTGTTCTGTTCTTATCCCGGGAGACCCCTTTCTCTCGCTCATTTGCTGCTAGGCCTTCCTTTCTTCGCAGTTTGGCTAGCTGACCTCTATTCTTCAGTGTGTCAGTTTCTCTTTTTGGGATGGATCCCTTCTTTCCCTTTGGCAGCAATGTTTGGCCTTTCTTCTCTGCTTTTGTTCTTGCTGCTTTGTTTTTGGCGTTTGTCTCTGCTACTTGTTTCTTCCTCTTTGCAGCTCTTCTCGTCTCCCATCCACTCATCTTGACGCCTGTGTCTAGTTGAGTGTATGTTCTCTTGGAGTCGGTTGTGTTGCTGTGCTTTTTGTATAGCTCCTTGGTTCAAAAGTTATATTACATCTTATCTATTACCAAAAAAAATTATAGTCTCTTTTTATTATTTATTTATTTATGCATTTATATATAAAAATATATTTAAAATATAACGTGTCGGAATATGTCGAAATTCTCTAGTTTTTGAAAAATGACGTGTTGATGTGCTGTGTCGTGTCGCGTGTCGCGTGTCCATATCGGTGTTACATAAGTGAAAAGATTGCCAAAGGTGACAGAGTGCTATATCTAAACCACTGCATTGTGAACCTCTATAAATAAGGGCCTCTCTTCCTCTCACCTCTCATAATCCAGGCAGCTGTTCTAGTGTCAAAACTGAAACGGAGTTGGAGGGATATACAAAACAAAGGATGAAGATGAGAATGACTAATGAGGGAAGGCATCATCACGACCTATTTCGCCCTTCTTATGAAATTCATTCTCTAATAATGTGACATCCTGTAATTCGAATTTAGTTATACTCTCATTTTTTTTTTTGTAAAATGTAAGAATATATTGATAAGCTTTGGACAAATGTACAAAAACAGCACAAAAAACTTACACTCTAAATGCGAACAAAAGAGTGGGAGGGAGCCGCGCAAAAGCCTCAAGAGGCAAGTACAGAACAAAGCAAAAAACAAACACAGCCTAGCCACCAGACTTAGCCACCAAACCTCCATAGACGCCTGGGAAACCGAATGAGGGATTATGCGCAAGGCTGAAGATGAAGCCCAGAATCATCTGAGCTAAAGACGATCGAACGGGAATAAGGGGAGGGTTAGAAGCCCCATAAGATTAAGTGAAGATGGCTGGGTCAAGATCCCAACCTCTCTATAAACGCCGATTCCTTGGAGTGTCAGGGACATCCTTGTAGGTAATTGCTTTGTCTTTAACCATCTTTACCAAATGGTTCTTCAAAGCGGGAATATTAAGATAATCACCTCGAAAAATCATAGCATTCCTTTTCTTCCAAATTAGATAGCAAAGAGCTCCAAAGGAAGATCGGGAGAGACTATGAAAGAAGTCATTATCAGCAAGAAATTTCATAGCCTAAGCAAGGTTTTCCGCCCAAGTGCCATTCCTCCACGGCAAATTGCACCTGGTAGCCCAAAAGTACACAATGCTAGTTGAAATATTGCAATCAAAGTACAAATGGTCGGTCGAGTCTGGCTGAGCATTACAAAAAGTGCAAACCGAGTAATCAATCCTTCCATATGAGAGAAGAAGTGACTGCGTTGGCAAGTGGTTTTTAGTAATAAGCCACAAAAGGAATTGAAACCGAGGGGCTAAATCCTTGTCCCACACAAAGGAAGTCCAAGGTGCTTTGGCTTTAGAAGCTTTGATGAAGTTCCAAGTAGAAGCTACGGAGAAGGCCCCCGATGAATCTTGACGCCAAACAAAACAATCGCGGTCAACCGAAAGAGGAGGAAACGAAAAACCACAATCCTCCAAACGCGATTTGCAGAATCTGCCAGCATAAGAATACAAAGATGCCACAACCGCCCACGCAGGAACGTCGGGATCCAACAAAAAAGTTTTAGGAACTTGTAGATGAAGAGGGCCACAAGGCAGCCAACTATCAAACCACAATGAAATAGAATGGCCATTATCGACCTCTCAATTGAAGGACTGCCTAAAATAGCCTCGGAGTTGAAGGATCTTCTTCCAACTCCATGCACAAGCCGAAGGCTGAGGGGCAACCCAGAAGTTATGTTTCTTTAAGAAGTTGGAGTGGATCCAACGGCACCACAGTGATTCCTTATCCATAAAAAGGATCCAAATAAATTTCAGCATTGAGGCTCTGTTACAATCCTTGATAGACCGAATACCCAGCCCTCCTTCCTCCTTAGGCAAACAAACATCCGTCCATGAGACTTTAGCACCTCCCTTATCCAAGGAAGTGCCTTTCCAAAAAAATCTACAAAGAATGCTTTCAATCCCTAGGATAACCGAAGAGGGCAAAGTGAAGACACTAGCCCAAAAGGACTGAATAGCCTGAAGCACTGACTTTATAAGCTGAAGTCTCCCGGAAAAAGAGAGAAACCTGTGGGACCAAGAGCGGATTCGTGCAGTAATGTGGTCAATTAACTGAGTACAGTCAGCCTTGCTCAACCTCTTTGAGATGATCAGCACCCTAAGATAACGAACAGGGAGTTTACCTTCCTGAAAGCCAAAAGCTAGGAGGATTCTGTTGCACAAAGCAGGATCACCTCTCGAAAGGAAAATGTCGCTCTTATTTTTGTTGGGGAGAAGACCACTTCATGAAGAGAAAATGTCGAGGCTTCTTTTAAGGATCACAGCTGACTTCCAATCCGCTTGGCAAAAAAGGAACACATCGTCTGCAAAAAACATATGATTGAGCTTGGGAGACTTACATCTCCAAAAACATTTAAACTCCTTGGCCGAAGACCTTTGATTCAAAATTCTCGAGAAGATTGATCAACGTAAATAGATAAGGTGACATTGGGTCGCCCTGCCTAAGGCCTCTATCTCCTGGGAAGAAGCCATGAAGCTCCCCATTAATAGAGATAGAGAACCTAAGTGTGCGCACGCAAGCCATAATCCGACG
Organism: Eucalyptus camaldulensis; assembly: GCA_019915185.1. Lineage (NCBI taxonomy): Eukaryota > Viridiplantae > Streptophyta > Magnoliopsida > Myrtales > Myrtaceae > Eucalyptus > Eucalyptus camaldulensis. Next base: position 33,105,134 of record JAHSVA010000010.1, read on the forward strand.
AATAATCCACAGAGGAAACCGAAAGGCGGTAAGAGTAAGCTCTAGGAAATCCCAGTCCACAGTATCATAGGCCTTGTGAAAATCCACTTTGACCGCACATCTTGGGAGGTATGGGTCTAGGTGGAAACCTGCAAATAGCTCTTGAGCCAATAAAATATTATCTCTTATTCTTCTTCCCTTAACGAACACATTCTAGGAAGGACTAACAAGATCCTGAAGCACAGGTGCAATTCTATTGGCCAAAATCTTAGTGATAAGTTTATAGACAATATTGCAGCAAGCAATTGGTCTAAAGTCATTCACTTCACATGCATTCGGCACCTTGGGAATTAGAGCTAGGATAGTTGCATTAACTTCCTTAAGAAGACAACCTGAGGAGAAGAAATTTTGCACAGCCTCTATAACTAAGGATCCCACGATATCCCAGTTACTTTTAAAGAATTATGTTGTAAAACCATTTGGACCGGGGGCTTTTCCCTTAGCAAGCGAGAACAAAGTCTTCTTAACTTCTAAATTAGAGACCGATGAAGCTAGGGAACATACTTGGCTCTCGGTCAACGGCTTCCGAATAAGAGAAGTAAGCTCTTGAAGATCGGGCTTAATTAAGTTAGCTCGAGGAGCAAGGAGATCCGAAAAAAAGGATAGAAAAACTTGGGGCACCAAATCAGGATTCGAGACCACCAAACCTGCAGTGTCTTTGACAGAGAGGATTCGGTTATTGAGATGTCTAGCTTTGACAAAATTGTGGAAGAATCTCGTGTTACGATCTCCTTCCTTCAGCCATCTAATTCTAGATTTTTGCTTATAGAACGATTCCTCTTGACCACGAACGTCTATAAAAGCATGGCGTTGCCCTTTTTCAAGTTCAGCAAGCGGAATATTTTCAGGATCCAACTGAAGGAGATGCTGAGTAGAATGCAGGGCTTCCCTCGCTTCAAGATTTCTCAGAGAAATATCTGATAAAGCTTCCAGATTAAGAGCCTTAAGGCGAGTTTTCAACAACTTCAGTTTAGAAACTAGCTTAAACATGGGAACACCCCAAACTTGACTATCCCACACTTGCAAAACCGTAGAACGGAAGTTCGGGTGCATGCTCAGCCCAGAAATCAAAATACTTAAAAGGCTTCCTCCTTGGACACGGATCAACAACCCTGACAACCATAGGAGTATGATAAGAAATTCCATGATTGAGAAACGACGCCTCCGAGTATGAAAAGTCCATTCTCCATTTAGAGTTGACGAGAACTCTGTCAATTTTTCGCATCTTCCTAGCCACACTCGCCAAAGTTGACCAGGTGAACCAAAGGCTAGAGTACTTGAGATCCTCAAGTTCCGTTTGGTCCAGACAAAGCTTGAATTAATCAAAACAGGGGATCCAAGTGTTAGAGCTACCAAAGCGGTTAGAAGGGTCCTGATTGCATTGAAATCTCCCACTACTACCCAAGCAGAGTCTTGAAAAAGCTCGTCACAATGGAGTAGATCAGACCAAAGAGGCCTCCAACGCACAAAGGAATGCTCTCCATAAATGGCAGAAACACATCAAGTAAAATTAGAAGATAACCCCTTCAAACACCCATGGATGGCTTGGTCATTCAAATAGATCAACTCAAAACTGACAGCAGCTAGATCCCATCCAATCTATACTCTACCGCATGGAGCAAAATCATAGTTCGCAATCCAATTTTAGCCTCTCAGAAGATTGGAAGATATGGAATCAAACAAAGGCTCTGGAACTTTAGTTTCAAAAAGCCCTATAAGGCAAAGCTTATTCACAACAGCAAACTTTCTAATTTCCGCCCTTCTGACAGGGTTCCTAATACCTCTAATGTTCCAAAACCCAAAAAACATAGTTAGCAAAAGGAGGGAATTACCTCTGCTTGGGGTACTTGTGACTAGCTCTAGTCGCCTTCGAGTCCACTGTAGGAGAAGATCCCGGCGGGTCAGGCAGCAAAAGGAGAAGTTGATCCTGGATCGAACCAGCCCCAGTAGGTTCTGAAGGACCACTCAAAGGAGCCGGCCTAGACGTGTGACCACCATCTTCACTAGATGAAACTGAATTGTTGGTATCATCTTCCTGGTCTCTAGACGGCATAACAGACTCCGGTGCCAAGTCAGAAGCCTGAGAGGAGAGGCCAGAACTGATTTTCATAAGGGGCTTAGTAGGGACTTTAGGAGGCTTTTGGCACTGAGCAACATGCAAAGCTTCCTTTAGATTGAGAAACTGCCCTTCCTCCGAGTGTGGTGTCAATGAAGCAGTAAGATCCTGAGGCTTCTACTTCTTCTTTTTGCCTTTGACCTAATTCCGCCTAGAATCAGGATGAGCAGGATCAATTTGGTGCGGTGGAGGGGGCAAAGTATCATCAGGAACCGCAGCCTACTGAGCAAGAGAAGAGGAGCCACCAGAGGAACTCATGGTTTGTCCTGCATCAATTGCCTTAGCTATATTCAGCTGAATAACTACAGATTCCGAATGAGGAACCAAGATAGGCGCAACCGAAGACATTCCCCCTTGATCCTCAGACTCATCCATCGAAGTAGGAGCTGGTTTGGCTTGCTAAGAAGTGTTTCCACTTGTGGCCTTACTCTGAGGGCCAAACTCCTCTGAAGAAGGACTAGCATCAGCATGCTCTGTTCCAGGTCTACTAGGCCTGTTAGCCATTGCACAATTATGGCCAAAAATGCCACATCCAGCACAAGCAGTGGGTCGCTACTCAAACTCCACCCCTATTTCACACTTTGTACCATTATGGGTTGTCTCAATCAATTTACAATCAGGTTGATCAACAGTAATTTCGATACAGACCCTAGTAAAGGTAAGTTCGCCTGCTCTGTTCTCTTATCAACATAAAGGGGTTTGCAACTCTCCCAATGAAGTGGGTGGACCAGCATGAAAAAGGAATATTCAACAGTTTGACCCAAACAGGGACCGCACAGTGGGTCTCCCTTCTCAACTTAAGACCAGGGGTCCATTGCTGCAGAACAAGTGGTATTCTGGTAACCGTCATCTGACCACCTTCAAGCACACTTCAACGGAACTCCCTATCAGGAATGCGAAACATAAAGAGTCCTTTGCCATTTGACATGACTTCAGCAAGGTTCGGCCCCCACGCTTTCTTCATGGCCTCTTCAACGACCTTGAAAGGCATTCGACGACCAATGAAGTAGCCCATTAAGCATTCGAACATTTTGGGATCAGCAGCTTCCAGATCTTGATCAGTGATCTCAATCACAGGTCTATTGTTAACCATAGTTGGTGGAGTATACACCAAATCATAGCCCTTGGCACGGTTCTTGCCACCGCCACCCAAGACTTTCCCGAAGAATTCTTAGAAGTATCCCTGCCTTGAGGCTTAACTGAACGGGACCTTTCTCGCTGGACAGGCCGCATCCCAGCACTTGTGCGAGGAGCTCGCGTTTCATTCAAACCAGAAGGAACAGTGCTTGAATTCGGAATTTCTCTCATAATAGCCATCAACGAAGGTTCCTTAGTCAGAATAGGAAGCCCACCATGGGAACTTGTCCCCTCATCCCCATTTCGAGCCCTCACCGACTCCCGATCCATCTCAGATTACAAATCACAGCAGCGAAACAAGCAGACGGAACCCTAGCCATAGACAGCCATGCGAATCGAGCAGAGAGAACATACCAGGAGTCGTTGCTGGGGGTTTAAAAGAGAGGTAGGAGGCACCACTTCCCACCAAAAAATTGCCCTAACCAATGGTCAATGCATCTGGAATCAGCAGCTCAACTTGTAGAAGAAACAGTAAACCAGTCGCCCAATAAGAGAGCTATAGTTATACTCTCGCTTTCCTGCTCACCTATAAACACATACCCTTTTGAGTATTGTGCGTATCTTATGAAAGTACTCCTTTTGCCTTTAGGACCCAATTTTCCAAACTTGTGAGAGGGCTCATGACTATAGGTAGCACAACCTCATAGTTTAAGAAAACTTTAGTCTAGTTTTCTACTTGTCCATAACTCATATGGAGTGGAAATAACTGAATTAGAAGGCACCCGGTTAAGTATATAGGCAGCAGTTAATAAAGCATTACTCCAAAAAGTGATAGGTAAGTTAGCATGCACCATTATGGACCTAGCAATTTCCAGTAGAGTTCTATTTTTTCTTTCTGCAACACCATTTTGTTGAGGAGTATATAGAATAGACAACTTTTTTTCTATTCATTTTTTCATCACATAAATTTCTAAACTTATCAAATAAATATTCTTGATCTCGATCGGATCTCAATACAATGCTTCAGATTTATGAGAAATCAAATAGACATATCCGAATCAAGTATAATTATCTATAAATATGATGAAATAAAAAGCCTCATACATTCCTCTTACATTCATTGGACCACAGATGTTAGAATTGATTAAATGCAAAGGAAATTCAGCTCTTTTACCTTTTTCAAATGGTTTTCTTGTTGTTTTCCCTACTAGGCAATGCTCACATATGGGCAAATCGACTTCTTCGATGTTGCCCAACAAGCCCTCTTTGGCTAGTCTATTCATACGTTGCTAGCCAATATGACCAAGTCTAGCATGCCACACATTTACATCATTATCATATAAATTAGAAGACATGAAAAGGGAATAACAAATATTGACATTACCACAATCAACATTCAATACAATAAAAATATCTAGAAAATAACCACAACCATAGTAGTTTGTATTCAAATACAAATCTACACCATTATTATGGAAGTTCAAACTAAAATCAAGCTTTATCAATACTAAAATAGACACTAAATTCTGACGAATCTCTGGAGCATATAATACATCATGTAGGAATAAAGTGTGTCCACCATGCATGTTTAATTGGCATGTGCGAATCCTTTTTACTTCGGCTCTAGAGTTATTTTTTATATAGATCCATTTAGTTCCAATCAGTACTCGTCGAAATTCCATGAAGGATTCTCTATCCTTCGCTACATGGTCTATTACTCCCGAATCTACAGTCCACAAAGGATTAGTTTGGTTAAGAATACATAACTTGACATATAAATAAAGTTCTCAAAAGTACAATGGGCGTTTATCTTCTTTGGCTCACAATAGTCGCAAGTATAGTGACTCTTTTGGTCACAATTATAACATTTCATCATTGAAATTCTCTTTACTTGAGGATGTTTTCCTCTCTTATGTTGGTTAACTCTTAGTTTCTTGCTAGTAGGACTTGATCCCTTGCATTTCCACCTTTTGAATGAATCAGTGCGCTTGCGCTTAGAGCTCAAAGCCCCTTCTGAGCTAGAACCAGCATAGCAGTCCTCTGCTAGCTCAAGGTGGTGTACAGTATTCTCAAGTTATTCCATAATATGGTTAAGAGCTTTTAGTGCTTATTTCTTTTCAAGCACATATTAATTTTCATATTCAATATTTCACAATTCTCGTCGTTCAAATTCTCTTCTTTGTTCAACTCGACAATTATGCTTTTAGTTGCTGAAGCCATTGGATCTGAACATATTAGACACATATGCATGAATTATTAATGCCTATCATTTATGCATCCATTTGCATAAACTCATCATATTAATAAATAATTTCAAATAAAGTTTCAGAATCAAAGTGTCACTATGTTTTCAATCATTATCCAAAATCCTAACTTGAAATTATCATTAACATAATTGTTCATGCAAAAATAAGTTCGGCAAAGTCACTAAAACTTTCTTGAACTTCCTAAAAAGAATTGTAAATTAACATACTAATTTACAACGATAGATAATATTAAACTTTCAATAATTAAATATGTCATTTATACTAAGTAATATATTCAGAGGCAATATATCAACATAGAAAGAGATATTTACACCTTAATCATCTCAAACTAATCTAAGGAAAAATAAATAATTAAACCCAAATATTCTCCTTTATCTCATAAATTGGGAAAGTTTTATAAATGCTAGTATGAACACCTAGAGGAGGGTGAATAGGTGTGAAGACAATTTTTCGCAAGGAACAATGAAAATATTTTGCTTCTAAAACTGAGTTTGAAAAACAATAGATTTTGAGTAAGTTCAAACTTTAGCAGTTAAATAGAACTACGAACAAAATAAAGAAGTTTAGGTAAGAAAACAAGAATACATAATTTATAGTGATTCGGCTTAGATCAAGCCTATATTCACTCTCCACGTTGACAACCTTTTGGCTAGATTCCACTAAGAATCAAAAGAGATTTTACAATCTTGCGATCTCAACTTCACAATAAAAAGTCTCTATTACTCTCTCATGAAGTCTCACTATGAATCTCTCTCTTTTGTATGCAACTTTGAGCTTTGAATATCGAATAACAAGAAAATGGTAAGCTTCAGACTTTGAAATTTTTCTTTCACGCACTTTATCAAACAACTGGAGAGTCCACCTTAAATACTCCTTCATGCCTTCATGACCGTTGGCACTTTCCAAAGGAATTCTTCCAATCAACCCACTGAACAGAATCAATCAAGGAGATCTTGAGTCATTTGAAAATTGTGATGAAAGCCCATCAATCATGTTCATCCATACAATCAAGATCTTGGTTTCAATAAGTAGATTCTTTCCATATTTAGTTGCAATTCAAAAAGATTTGATTTATCTAAATTGATTTCATTAAAAATAATCAATCTCATAGGTGATATATCCATCCAGAAAACCATCTATAAACCATATGGACCGAACTCCTGAAGAGATAAACAAGATCTCGCATATGAATAAGTCTTCATTCTTTGGTAGCGTTCAGTCTGGAATTTGTCAGTGTATGCAGACTTCTGATGTCGAACAAACTTTGATACTAAAATCTGGCAGTCTTCAGACTTAAACACTAGAGTCTGGTTGTTTTTAGACTTTGACACAGAAGTCTGGAAATCTTTAGAATAGACTTTGAATAAGTTTTGTCAACTTCAAAACATTAAGGGAGTTTTCTCCTACAAGTCTCTTTTAATCTCTTAGTAAAATTCTTTGAGAATTTTGAAGGTACATTGGTTAATCATGAAAAGACCTTTGGAGAGCTCTCATGCCACCTCCAAGGTGCATTCATTCTGCGCCATATGGCACTCAACCCAAGGGTTGAAGTATTAGTTAACTCGATTCTATAGTCATCTCTTACCAAAGCTATTGCAAGCCTCTTATAATCCGGGACCACGTTGACCTCCCATAGGCGATCTAACATTGCTTGCCATTCAGGTGGAAGAATGTTCATTAAGGCCAGCACCTTCTCAAAATCCAGCATAGGATAACCATTTCAGATGATTTCTTGTATCATCTGATTGATCTTGACTACGTGTGACATTATATCTCTGTCAGTCTACTGATAATGAGTTAATTTTGTTTTTAGCCCTTCAAGTCTCGCCTTTTATTTGTCTGTTCTCAGAAATATAAGCATGCGTACAAAATGCATCATCGTTCCTGCAATAAATGCTTAACAAAAGGGATAACTTATAATCCACAACGAACAAAATGAAAAAACATAATTTTCCTCTTTGTCTTTTACCGGTCAACGTAGGTCAACAGTGTTCAATGTCGTTCAACAGTGGTCAACGCCAGTCAACGGTAGTCAACGGCAGTCAAAAGTTAATAGCCAAAGTCAATGGTCAACAGTCAGCGTGGTCAACAGATTGGGTCGGGTCAAACTGACTAGTCCATGTGACATCATCGTGACATCACCGGCACGTGCTGTGCATGTGTGCTAGCAACCATCGGCTAACGTCATGATGACGTTAGCTGGCGCGTGTGCGGACGCGCCAACAATTGCTGCAGGCGCATGCAGTTACCGCACACATGCATTGCAAAAGCTTGTAGTTTGCCTCGCTCACGCGTGTGTTGCATGTGCCTGGGAATTGCCTCGGCGCTTGCAATGCACGCACCAACAACGCAAGATCTTTTGGCCACGTGTGACGGTGCGTTCAGTGGCCCTTGGTGGCGGGCTACCCATTGTTTTTCTTGTCTCAACGAGAACTACAAAATTGTACTTGTCACATACCAATTTTCCGATTCTATTTTCAATAAATTGGGATGGGCATTTCGTTGGCACGCATATAGTTCCTTTCCTTGAGTCGGCCACTCATGTGAAAACTAATTTATTAGGTGAAGCCGTTAAGAGATTCTAATGCATCAGACTTGAGAATTTCACCAGGAAGTGACCTTTTGACCGAGCTAATTTGCAAGGGTCATTACGACACAATTAAAAATCGATTAGAGACCGGAGATAGGTCGACTCGACAGAGGCATGTGATCGAGTGTGGGTGATTCCACTAGATCGCACAATTTTTCCCCATCATCACTGGACAAACTTTTTTGTCGATTGGGTACCCCGTGTCCATATTTGAAATCTTGAGATTACCTTGACAAGTCGACAATGTGTCGAAGATGCACATTGTGGATTGAATTGATCAACCATAGGTCAAATGCATGAAAATTTCTAAAAGCGGCCCAGTAGACTAGGATGCGCTAGTATTGTGCCGAAGTGAAATTAACTATGAAATTCAGTTTGAATTCAGAAATTGGAAGTCACAGTGTGTCACAAATCATTTTAGGATCATTGACTCATCTTCAGAAGATTTTTCATGCAATCAGAGTTTTTCAACAAATTAATCAAGGAATGGCTAATTTGGCTCGAGAAATTAGTAGGCTCGCCCTTTATCGTGCTTTTGGAACTTAAGTTGATTCTATGGACAAGTGAAGATGTGAATTGAAGTGTGGTGACATTGGATTAATTTTATGGACTTATATTTGATTCAATTGGAAGAGAATTGAATGGAATTGAATTAATGTACAAGATTTTTATGCCATGGCGGAAAAAGAAATTGAACCTATTGGAATAAGGTTATGGGAGATTAGAGATAGTGGATGATGACATCACCTTATGTCATGATGGTTGGAGCCAAGTGATGGGAACTTGACAAGTAGAGGGTGGAGATTGAATCTCAAAAAGGCACCCATCAACATCATCTTCAACCTCTGGCTTCTTGGAATTTGAAATTGGAGGAGGGAGAGGGAGAAATCGACCGGTTGCAGCAAGCCTTCGTGGACCACCCTTCGTCTGCATCCTTCGCCGCTCGTCGTTCACCGGAGGTCGCGCCATCACCGCTCATAAACACACGCCGTCCCGCTCGCCACTCGCTACTTCGCCTCTGCTTGAGCTCTCTGGCCGTCGTCTGCTGCAGCCGAGCATCCAGACCATTGCTCGGTGCCTCAACCACTGCCAGTCGTCACCAACACTGCTGTGAGCCTCAGCCTCGACTTGCCCGAGTTGCCGCCACCTCCTTCCACCCGTTTCGTGCGCCACTAGCCGCCATGCAACCTCCTTGTAGCCGAGGTCAGTAGCTGGACGTTCCAGCAAGATCCGGTTTTTCAAGGCTTGTTTTGGACGCCTTTCGATCCTCATTTGGTGTTGCTCCGTGTAGATTTGTTGTCGGCCTCATCGTGCTCTTCACCGGAGACTCGTCGGAAAGCGATTCTGGTGAGTTTAGCTCACTAAATCTTGATTAAAAGGTTAATGATGCCTTAAGTGTGTTTAGCTTAGGTTGATTGAGATTAGGTGGTTAGATTAGTTTATTTAGTTGTGGATTAGATTAAAGTGTTTAATTAAGTTAAAGAGTGTTTAGTTTAAAGCTAAGTAGGTTTATTTTAATATAAGCCTTGATGTGACTTAAAGAAATTTATTTATGATTTAAATAAATGTTTCGAAATTATTGGATTATTTAATAATATATTATATTCAGAAAATTATTAAAATATTATTATTGAAAAAAATTCGAAAAATTATTTTTTACCTCAATTGCTCAAAATTTCGTGCTGATTGCTGCTGTGTATTAATAATTTAAATTTGATGAGTGGATAATGCAAATTGAGTGTTGATTGTGAAAAATATGGAATTTATTCAGAAAATCCCAAATGTTGGGTTTGGCATCGAAATTGGATTTTTAAGGACTACTATTAAATTGGAGTATTTGAGTGAAATGCAAAGTATCTGGGGATCGGTATTGAATTGTTGCGATGCCTGACTATATGTCAATAGATAGCTGAACTGAGAGTAGGCTATGCCCTTATGTGGCAGCGATTAATAATTGGAATGCTTGCTATGACTATGAATTAGGTGAAATTGATTGTGTTCCAGTGGTTCAAGTTCTTATTATTACTTATGATTGAGTGATACGAACTATACTAACATGTAGGAAGGATTTAAGACGAGCTAAGTCTTCTGTGCTGTATGGCTAGACCACTCTTGGGCGTATTTTCTTTCTAATAGGGGTTTAGGAGGGGTGAAATTGCTGAGACAATGTCTCACCTCGTTGTGGGAAAAATATTTCAGGGTCGTAGATGGCAGGACCTCCGGAGAAAAATGGCATTCCAGTGCAAAGTTTTCATGACCCTAGAAGTCATTAGGTCTACGAGCTGATCAGGTCCACCGTCTGGTTTCAGGAGACCATGCATGTCAGGGTGCCACATAGGTTTAAGGTATGGTTTCGTTTTGGGGCTAATGGGTTTAGGATTGGTCCACTCGATAGTTATGATATTCCACTTGTTGTGGTGGATGCCATTTTGGGTGAAGGTGTAGCTGACCTTCCTGATGGCAGAGTGGACAACCCATCATCTCCGGACCCAGTGTAGTCAAATATGGAAGATGTGGGATCGACGAATGAGTCCGACTAGTAGTCATAGGACCGTTCCTCTTTTTGGTGGACTGATCCTTGTTGTGCAGACTGACCCTTTTTGATGGACATAGTCTCTGACCCATTTTTTGATGTATGTAAACTCTGGAATGATTATATATGAAAGTATGTTTGTTTTTGAATGATTTGGTTTCCTGCTTTCCTATCCCGTAAGTTTTGTCAGGGGTTTCTTAGTACGTTCCGCATGCACATAATAAATGAATGGGGTCGACGAAACTACCTAGGAATGTCGCATTTACATGACCATGGCAGTTTGTTCACGTGTCTTGGGATTCAGGGCGTGATAACCCTGTTTAAGTGGTATTAGAGCATGGTTCATGTATGGAGTGATAAAGTGCGTAGGAGTCATGGGATAATTGGTAGGAAAGACTTTTATTATACTAATGCAAGTGGTTGATAGCTATTTGTTAACTTGTTGGTGAGGTCACTTAGATTCTAATGTGATATTGGAATTTGCAAATAGGCGTCTATATTGAGCCTGTAGCATGAGTGACCGAGTGCCGAGAGCTGCTAAGAAGAGAGCAGTAGGCCTCGTGTTTTGGGGTGGGTCGCCGATGAGGGTCGGTGCCCGAGGTGCCCTATGAAGAACGCAGGCTGAGGTCAGTGCAAGGGGTGCAGCATCACCTCCAGATGATGTAGTAGCCCTTGAGGATCCAAGATTTGTTGGAATCATGCAGATGCTTGAGTTGATGGGTGACAGACTAGACCAGTAAGCCACTGCTTCACTCACCGCTACCGCTGCTGCCACTAATGCGGCTAATGCTGCTAATGCTACTGCCGCCGTAGTTGCCGCCGCCCCTACCGCCACACTTGCTGCCGCCGTACTAGTCTTCGAACCTGAAGTGAAACCTGTTTAAATTCCACCTGAGAATGTGGCTGTTGGGAGGCCTAGGCATAAGTTGGTAGAGCATTTTCTGAGGTTGAATCCGCTGACGTTCACGGGAGAAAGAGATCCTGCAGCTGCAGCATTAGGGATTCAGGAGTTAGAGAATGCATTTGAGTTGCTGATGTGCACCAAAGTAGAGAAGGTTGTGCTGGTAGCCTATCAGTTGAAAGGGATCGCAGGTACATGGTGGAAGACTACTAAAGGGATAGTGTTCCCTAAAGGTGTAATTCCAGAGTGGAATGTCTTTCTTGAGGTCTTCAATGAGAAGTATTTTTCTGATTGTGCTATAGAGGTGAAGATGGCGGAGTTTCAGCGCCTTCATCAAGGTACAATAACAGTCGATCAGTATGAAGAGAAGTTCGCTGAACTATCGTAGTATGCCCCTGAGTTAGTTTAGAGACCGTTAGACAGAGCTCAAAGGTTTAGAGATGGGCTCCGACCGGATGTGAGGAGCTTGTTGGTACCATTAGATCTGAAGGAATACAAGGACCTTTATAAACGGGCCCAGCTGATTAAGAAAGACTAGAATGAGAGGGCTGCTGCATCTGGGTCGCGGTTTAATTCGAACAGAGAAGGTAATCGGTTTAGGAAAAGACTGATGTCTGGAGGAAGATATCCTGTTCCACTCAACATGAAGGGTGGGATAAGAAAGCTAGCCTTGAGATCGAATGGTGTGTGTCGTCTATGCGGAAGGCGACATGGTACAACCTCGTGTCCTCCTAGGACGGGTGTTTGTTATGAGTGTGGCCAACAGGGTCATATAGCTAGGAACTGCCCTAGAAATCAGATGCGACATCGTCAATTGTCGTTGCCGCCACCGTTGGGTCAGAACAGAGGAGTCGCGTCGCAAATCATGCCGTAGGGTGGATTGAATCGACCTCCAACTTAAGGAAGGACGTATGCGATCATTAGAGGACAGGCAGAGGATGCGCCTAATGTGATCACAGGTATAGTCTTACTGAACAACCAACCTACTTATGCTTTATTTGATCTTGGAGCTTCTCATTCATTTATAACTGAAAGATATGTTAAGTTGGTAGAATTAATTCATGAGTTGTTGGAGTCTGTGATTAGCATATCTACACTATTGAAGGATAAGGTGTTAGCTATAGTGGGTTGTCTTGGTTGCAAGTTAATGATTGGTGAGCGAGTGGGAAGGATAGACTTGATAGTCCTAGCCATGTATGATTTTGATGTGATAATTGGCATGGACTAGCTCACCAAGTAACGAAGATGGACTGTTATCGCAAGGCGATTCAGTTTAACCCGTTAGGGGGTGAGAGTTTCGAATTTATTGGGAGTCGAGGGGGACCCTCGGTCTCCTTAATCTCATCGCTCGAGGCATCTCGCTTGCTAGGCAAGGGTTGCCAAGGTTACCTAGCAACTGTTGTGGACACGACAGTGGAGGAGCTAAAGATAGAAGATATCGCAATAGTGCAAGAGTTCCTAGACGTGTTCCTGAAAGAATTACTAGGTTTGTTGCCAGAGAGAGAGAGATAGAGTTCGTGATTGAGTTAGCCCCTGGGACTGAGCCAATCTCTAAAGCTCCTTACCGGATGGCCTTGTCAGAACTTAAGGAACTGAAGGTGTAGATGCAAGAGTTATTGGATAAAGGATTCATTAGTCTTAGTGAATCACGTTAGGGAGCACCAGTTCTGTTCGTGAAGAAGGATGATGGTTCATTGCGCTTGTACATCAACTATTGTCAACTCAATCAGGTGACTATCAAGAACAAGTATCCATTGCCAAGGATCGATGATTTGTTTGATCAGCTTCAAGGAGCGTCGATATTCTCTAAGATCGACTTAAGGACAGGGTATCATCAGCTAAGGATCAAGAAGGAAGACATACCGAAGTTGGTGTTTCGCACTCGATACGACCATTATGAGTTCACTGTGATGCTGTTTGGGTTGACGAATGCCCCAACTGCTTTCATGGATTTGATAAATAGGGTGTTCAGAGAGTACTTAAATCAGTTCGTAATTGTTTTCATCGACGACATCCTGATGTATTTGAGGAATACTAGGGATCATGAAAGGCACTTAAGGATAGTGCTTTAGACCTTGAGAGATCACGAGCTGTACGCCAAGTTCAGTAAGCATGAGTTTTGGCTAACTCATGTGGACTTTCCTAGGTCATGTCATATCCGGAGAAGGAATCTCAGTGGACCCAACCAAGATTGAAGCAATGATCAACTGGCCGAGACCGACTAAAGTGACAGAGATCAAAAGTTTTCTGGGTTTAGCAGGGTATTACAGATGGTTTGTGGAAGGGTTTTCAGTGTTAGCATCGCCGATGACAAGGTTACTGAAGAAGGAAGAAAAGTTTGTATGGTCAGATAAGTGCGAGAGTAGTTTTCAAGAGCTTAAGCAGAAGCTAACTACTGCACCTGTGCTTACTATTCCATCTGGTCAAGAGGGTTTGAGATCTATAATAATGCGTCATTTAAGGGATTGGGTTCCGTATTGATGCGTCATAGTAGGGTTGTTGCATATGCGTCTCGTCAGTTGAGACCTCACGAGTTGAATTATCTAACACATGACTTAGAACTTGCAACGATCATCTTTTCCCTAAAGATTTAGAGGCATTACCTGTGCAGAGAAAGGTTCCAGATCTTCACTGACCATCAGAGTCTCAAGTACTTATTCTCTCAGAAAGAGTTGAATATGAGACAATGTCGATGGGTAGAGCTCCTGAAAAACTATGACTGTGAGATTTTGTATCACCCTGGAAAGGCGAACAAGGTCGTCGATGCACTGAGTAGGAAGTCTTCAATTGCACAGATGGTACTCAAGGAATGGGGTCTAATTGAGAGAGCACGAGATTCGGACTACAAATTTGAGGTAGGTCACCTTTCGAATCTTATGGCCACCCTTAAAATTGAGTAGGAAGTGCAGGTTAGAATCAGAACGCTTCAACAGATAGATTCAAATGTTCAAAAAATCCTGCAAGAGGACGCAAAGAAAAAAAAAGCTGACTTTTAGATTTCTGAGGATAGAACATTGAGGTGCCAAGGATGATTGCTTGTACCTGACGATGTGGAGCTTAGAGAGGAGATTTTATCAGAAGCGCATCGTAATAGTTACAGGATTCATCCTGGTAGTACCAAGATGTATTAGAATCTGCGTCGATACTACTGGTGGTGTAGCATGAAGGCGGACATCACCAAGCATGTCGCCAGGTGTTTGACATGTCAGCAGGTGAAAGCTCATCATTGCAAACCGAGAGGACTTTTGCAATCCCTTGAGATCCCAGAATGGAAATGGGAGCATATCACGATGGACATCGTGACAGGACTACTGAGGAGCCAGAGAGGAAATGATTCGATTTAAGTTGTAGTCGATAGATTGACAAAATTGGCTCATTTCATTGCAGTTCAAAGGGACCTGAGTTTGGATAGACTCGCAAATCTATATGTACATCAGGTGGTTCGTATGAATGGGGTGCCAGTCACAATTACTTCAAACAGAGACCCGAGGTTCACAGCCTCTTTCTGGAAGAGCTTGCAATCCGCTTTAAGAACGAAGCTACAATACAGTACGACCTATTATCCGCAGATTGATGGCCAGTCTAAAAGGACATTTCAGACTCTCGAGGACATGCTGCGAGCTTGCGTCTTGGACTTCAAAGAAAGCTAGGAGGAACAGCTTCATCTGGTCGAGTTTGCCTACAACAACAGTTATCAGCAGAGTATTTAGATGGCCCATTTTGAAGCGTTGTATGGCAGAGCATGCAAAACGCCAGTGTGTTGGGATGAAGTCGGGGAAAGAAAGATCACAGGTCTAGAGTTGGTTTAGCAGCCAATGGAGGTAGTTGCAGTTATCAGAAACAAATTAAAGACCGCTCAAAGCCGCTAGAAAAGTTATGCCGATAAGCATCGAAGGCCATTGAAGTTCCAAGTTGGTGAGCATGTCTTTCTGAAGGTGTCATCGATGAGAGGTACTTCCCACTTTGGCAGAAAGGGGAAACCGAGTCCGAGGTACATAGGTCTATTTGAGATTTTGGAAAGAATAGGGACTCTAGCGTATCGTCTTGCACTACCGCCGAGGTTGGCACAAGTGCATGACATCTTTCACGTGTCGATGTTAACTGATTCGACACACATTCTAAATTTTGAGGAATTAGACGTGGACGACAGGGTATTGTATGTTGAAAGCTCGGTTCAAATCGTGGATCGCAAGGAGCCAGTTCTGCGCACCAAGACCATCCCGTTGGTCAAAGTGGTCTGGCAACATCACGGACTGAAGAAGCTACTTGGGAAATAGAAGATTCGACGAGACAATTGTACCCCCACCTTTTTTCTTAAGATGTGTGATGGTTTAAATTTCAAGGATGAATTTTTTATAAGAGGGGAAGAGTTGTGACATCACGATTTTTTAATTCTATTTTCAATAAATTGAGACGGGCATTTTGTTGGCACGCATATAGTTCATTTTCTTGAGTCGGCCACTCATGTGAAAACTAATTTATCAAGTAAAGTCGTTAAGAGATTCTAATGCATCAGACTTGAGAATTTGACTAGGAAGCGACCTTTCGACTGAGCTAATCTGCAAGGGTCATTACGACACAATTAAAAATTGATTAGAGACCGGAGATAGGTCGACTTAATAGAAGCATATGATCAAGTGTGGGTGATTCCAACAGATCAGTTGATCGGTACTGGACCGACTTTTTTGTCGATTGGATACCCTGTGTCCATATTTGAAATCTTGAGATTACCCCAACAACCGAAAGTTGACAATGTGTCAAAGATGTACATTGTAGCTTGAATTGATCAATCACAGGTCAAATGCATAAAAAATTTCTAAAAGCTGCCCGGTAGATCAGGACGCGCTAGTATCGTGCCGAAATGAAATTAACCATGAAATTGAGATCGAATTCAGAAATTGGAAGTCATGGTGTGTCACAAATCATTTTAGAATCATTGACTCATCTTCGGAAGATTTTTCATGCAATTAGAGTTTTTCAGCAAATTAATCAAGGAATGGCTAATTTGGCTCGAGAAATTAGTAGGCCTGCCCTTGATCATGCTTTTGGAACTTAAGTTGGTTCTATGGACAAGTGAAGATGTGAATTAAAGTGTGGTGACATTGGATTAATTTTATGGACTTATATTTGATTCAATTGGAAGAGAATAGAAATGAATTGAAGAAATTAGTGTACAAGATTTTTATGCCACGGCGGAAAAAGAAATTGAACCTATTGGAATAAGGTTATGGAAGATTGGAGATAGTGAAAGATGACATCACCTTATGTCATGGTAGTTGGAGCCAAGTGATGGGAGCTTGACAAAGGGAGGATGGAGATTGAATCTCAAAAAGGCACCCATCAACATCATCTTCAACCTCTAGCTTCTTGGAATTCGAAATTGGAGGAGGGAGAGGGAGAAACCAACCCGTTGCAGCAAGCGTTCACCGATCACCTTTCGTCTGCGTCCTTTGCCGCTTGTCGTTCACCAGAGGTCGCGCCGTCGCTGCTCATTCGCACATGCCGTCCCGCTTGCCACTTGCTACTTCGCCTCCGCTCGAGCTCTCTGGCCGTCGTTCGCTGTAGCCGAGCGTCCAGACTATCGCTCGGTGACTCAACCACTGCCAGTCGTCACCAATGCCATCGTGAGCCTCCGCCTCGACTTTCTCGAGTTGCCGCCGCCTCCTTCCGCCTGTTTCGTGCTTCACCAACTGCCATGTAGCCTCCTTCCAGTCGAGGATAGTAGCTGGAAGTTCCAACAAGATCTGGTTCTTCAAGGCTTGTTCTGGACACCTTTCGGTCCTCATTTGGTGTTGCTCTATGTAGATTTGTCGTCGACCTCGTCGTGCTCTTCACCGGAGACTCGTCGGAAAGCGATTCCAGTGAGTTTAGCTCACTAAATCTTGATTAGAGGGTTAATAATGCTTTAAGTGTGTTTAGCTTAGGTTGATTGAGATTAGGTGGTTAGATTAGTTTATTTAGTTGTGGATTAGATTAAGGTGTTTAATTAAGTTAAAGTGTGTTTAGTTTAAAGCTAAGTAGGTTTATTTTAATATAAGTCTTGATGTGACTTAAAGGAATTTATTTCTGATTTAAATAAATGTTTCAAAATTATTGGATTATTTAATAATATATTATATACCGAAAATATTAAAATATTATTATTTAAAAAAAATTCAAAAAATTATTTTTTACCTCAATTGCTTAGAATTTCGTGCTGATTGCTGCTGTATATTTAGAATTTAAATTTGATGAGTGGATAATGCAAAATTGAGTGTTGATTGTGAAAAATATGGAATTTATTCAGAAAATCCCAAATGTCGGGTTTGGCACCAAAATTTGATTTTTAAGGACTACTATTGTAATTGGAGTATTTGAGTGAAATGCAAAGTATCTGAGCATCAGTATTGAATTGTTGTGTGCTAGTTGAAAGACTTGGTCGTAGTAGTGGCTAGGCCAACTGGACCTTTATTCCTTTAAAAACGCCGTCAACATAGTGACGAGGCTTGGGTCGTAGTAGAGGCTAGGCCAAGTTGACCCATGCTCATTCGGGAATGCCGTCAATGTAGTGACGAAGCCACACTGTAAGGTGGGGAGGCGATGCCTGACTATATGTCAGTAGATAGCCGAACTACGAGTAGGTTGTGCCCTTGTGTGGCAGTGATTAATAATTGAAACGCTTGTTGTGACTGTGAATTAGGTGAAATTGATTGTGTTCCAGTGGTTTAAGTTCTTATTATTACCTGTGATTGAGTGATACAAACTATACTAACCTACATGAAGGATTTAAGACGAGGTAAATCTTCTATGCTGTGTGGCTAGACCACTCTTGGGCGTATTTTCTTTTTAATACGAATTTAGGAGGGGTGAAATTGCTGAGATAATGTCTTAGCTCGTTGTGGAAAAAATATTTCAGGGCTGTTGATGGTAAGACATTTGGAGAAATATGGCGTTCCAGTGCACATTATCGAGCAGGTGCACAGTTTTCCTGACCTTGGAAGTCATTAGGTCTACGAGCTGATCAGGTCCACCGTCTGGATTCAGGAGACCGTGGATGTCAGGGTGCCACATAAGTTTAAGGCATGGTTTCGTTTTGGGGCCAATAGCTTTAGGATTGGTCTACTCGATAGTTATCATATTCCACTTGCTGTGGTGGATGCCATTTTGGGTGAATGTATAGTTGACATTCCTGATGGCAGAGTGGACAACCCATCATCTCTAGACCTAATGCAGTCAAATGTGGAAGATGTGGGATCGATGAACGAGTTCGACTAGTAGTCATAGGATTGTTCCTCTTTTTGGTGGACCAATTCCTATTATGCAGACTGACCCTTTTAAATGCAAATAGTCTCTGACCCATTTTTGGATGTATGTAAACTCTGGAATGATTATATATGAAAGTATGTTTTTTTTTGAATGATTTGGTTTCCTACTTTCCTATCCCGTAAGTTTTGTCAAGGGTTTCTTAGTATGTTCCGCATGCACATAATAAAAGAATGGGGTCGGCGACACTACCTGAAACTGTTGCATTTACATGACCATGGCGAGTTGTTCACGTGTCTCGGGGTTCGAGGTGTGACAGTACTATCAAAAACGAGTTTTGATTTACAAAAAATCAAAAAGAGGGTGCAAACAGTATGGGTGTCGGGATTTCAGTCCCTGAGGGACCAAAGGCGGCATTTCACGAAATTTCAACCAAAAAAAAATTTATAAATATCAACACTAATCGGGAAACATGAACAACATCGCTCTGATACCAATGTTAGGAAACAGATTCCCAAAATCGATCAGATACTCAAACAAATGCCCAAAAAAAAAAAAAAACGAACGCAGAAAGCCTGTCGATAAAACATATTATACTGATCATACGGTATATTATGGAGTCGAACATACCTTGTCTTTCACAAATTAAACACCATTGTTGCAGTTTGATGAGGAATTATGATATTGTTTTTCAAAAGAGCGTACTGTACTTGGGGAGAAATTGAGAGAGCGTAGAAAACAGAGAGAACGTGTTTTCTCTTATTTTCATATTATGTAGCAACCGCTCAAATTTCCTCATTTTAGTCAAAAATCCCCCTTTTTTCTTTTATCAACAGTAACTGCACTCTTCTTCTATGGGTCCTTCACTTATGGGCCGGGTTTTTGGCCCAACATGGACGGACGAGCCTAAGTAAGCCCATCAAACATAAAAAAAAAAAAAAAACCATCAGTTTGGAACAAAAACTGTGTTAGTATTGACAAGTTAGTGGCGGGGAGCCTGGTGCCACTCAGGAACGAGATCGAGGCCGCCTCCCTCCTGCCGAAGGCTGATGGCTTCGCGGTGGAGGCCTGGAACCAACCAAAAGGAAATGCGGGTTTAGAGAATATTTCCTAGTTGTCAGTGGAAGCCATGCAGAGGGAGGGAAAAACAAACGATGGGAAAAAGAAAGCTGTCTTTTATTGTCTCTTCTTTACATAGTTCTTGCTTTACGAGCTCCATACATTGTAATAAAGTCGAAAGTTGAGACCCTTACCGCGTGATATCCCCTTACCCGTGAAAATACAGCAAGAAGTAAGTTAAAGAATATTAGCTTTAGCGAATAGCAGAAGAGTTTTCCTCGAGGGGGTCCATCATGGAGAATTAGATATAACTTTGGTATTAAGTTTTCCAAACTTTTGGGTCCCACTTAAAGAAGGAAAGAAAGAAAGAAAGAAAGAGACATTAGGAGAGCCCACGAAATCCAAAGATGAAGATATCTCTGATTTTTAGGTGGATTTTGTCAAGTGAGAATCCATGTCTTGGAAGGATAAGAATCTGTAATACGTGCACGTTATTATTAGCTTTATGCTCGCTATCATTTTGGTTATAAGACCATCACCAAGTTTTCACTCTTTTGTCTCGGATAGACGGGAGGAGAGAAAAGCATGGGCCATTATTGTTGGAGAAATCCTCTTGAAGTGTTTTGAAGTTGACAAAACGTTTCCATCAGTCTAGTTTGAAAGCTTGCAGACTCTGCTATTTAAAGTCTGAAGACCTCCGGACAGCCAGACTCAAGACTCAAACTCTATCCTCATTGACAGTTTCTAATCCGTTGAAGAAAAGCTATCTAGAACTAGATGTTTCATTAAGGATGTGACGTTATCGACTAGAGAAGATCTCTTGGCTGGATATGACATGATGGAATCCTTTATTTGATCATAATTGATTCGAAGATTAAGGATCCGATGATTGGCAAAGTATACTTGGAAGGTTCTACTTATGGAAACCGAGATCCTAATTGTATGGGCGAATAGGATTGATGGGCTATCGACATGTTCCTTTAATATCTCGAATGATCTTCCTAATTGATTCTGTCCAACTGGTAGATTGGAGGAATTCCTTTGGTAAGTGCCAACGGGTATGATGGCATGAATGAGTATATAAGGAAGACGTTCCAGTTGTTCAAGACTGTGCACGATAGAAGAATTCCAAAGTCTGAAGCTCCTTGTTCTTAGTCAATTCATTTGTTGAGCGAAATCTTGTAAACAAAAGAGAGTCTATATTTGTGAAAAACCTTGAGGAAGTGTGATGGAACATCTACACTGTGGAATCAAGGAAAAGCTGTGTTGTAACTTCTCTTTTGTTCATAGTAAAATCCAGCCGGTGGGCTGTCAGTGCAGAAGAGTGGACGTAGGCTTGGAATAAGCCGAACCACTATAAACCTTGTGTTAAATTTTCTCTTCCCTACTCTTTACTTTACTTTGATCATATTAAGAGAGAACTTCCTTTCTATCGCTTGCCTAGAATCGCTTCCGTATCTCGAAAAATTGTTTGTGCACCCATTCACCCCCCTTTAGGTGCTTATACTAGCTATCTCAATTGGTATCAGAGCTCGTGTACTCACTTTTGTTGAAGTGTTTTACTTTAGAGTTAAAGATTCATGGCTAGTATGTTGGCTCCAGGATTGGTAGAAGGGCAAGGCAATACCAGACCGCCTTACTTTGATGGAAATGATTACAACATATGGAAAAACAAGATGAAAGCGTTCCTAAGATCAAAAGATTCAAAAGGAATCATTCCTAAAGCTGCATATGTCTCAGAAAGAGGAAAATATGCTGTTGAGTCTAGCGAAATGACTCAGGAAAAGATAATCAAGAGACAAGCTCTTGATGCAAAAACAATTTATTTTTTATATTGTGCTTTATCTCCTACTGAATATAATAGAATATCTTCTTGTGTTACAGCTAAAGAAGTCTGGGATAGATTACATATTACCTATGAAGGAACTGATCGAGTGAAAGAGACTAGAATCAACATTCTCCTCGGTCAATATGAAGCCTTTAAAATGAAATCGGGAGAATCTATAACTGATATGTTTAGTCATTTTACAAAAATCGTGAATGGTCTTGAAAATCAAGGTCAACCAATTTCTGATCTCATGAAGGTAAACAAGCTACTGCGTGGACTCTCCAAGGATTGGAATCACATAAAGACCTCAATCAGAGAGACCTAAAGAATCATGCCACTATCTGTTGATGAGTTGGTTGGGACTGTTCAGTCTTATGAAGTGGAACGAATCAATGAAGACGAAGACCCTAAAGGTAAGAAATCTATTGCATTAAAATCTAATGATGATTCTGATGTAACAGATTCTGAAGACGATATGGATGATGAGGAACTTGCTCTCATGATAAGAAGATTCAGAAAGCAAAACAGAAAAGGAAGAAGATTCAATTCAAAGAAACAAAGTTTTCAAAAGCAACAGACTAAGTCTGTTAAGGATGATGAATCAAACAAAGATGTAGTCTGCTTTGAATGTAAGAAAAAGGGACACATTAGACCCAACTGTCCTCTTCTGAGGAAGAAGAAAGGAAAAACTGAAAAGTATCGAAAAGCTCTTAAAGCTGAAACCTGGAGTGATATAGAGTGTGAAGAAAGTGATGATGATTATGCCAATATATGTCTGATGGCACAATCGGATTCAGATTCAAATTCCAAGACAGATTCAGATTCAGAAAGCGAATTTGAGGTCACTATCAAGAAAAAGGTAAAATGGTATCTGGATAGTGGATGCTCAAGACACATGACAGGAGACTCAAATTACTTCATAAAGCTTGTTCGAGTAAATGGTGGAAAAGTCTCTTTTGGAGGAAACAGCAAAGGAAAAATTGTGGGATTTGGAACTGTAAAGATTGGAAATCTCACAATCAGCAATGTTTCCTTAATGGAAGGGCATAATTACAATTTGCTCAGTATTAGTCAATTATGTGATACTGGCTTCAAAATCAACTTTCAAGAGGGAATATGTTCAGGAATTAGTAAAGATTCTACTCAGTCATTCATGGGTCGAAGACATGGAAATATCTACCTCTTGGACGTGAAACTAGATGAATCACAATGTCTAATCTCAATCCAAGATGAAGCAAACTTATGGCACAGAAAGCTTGGGCACGTCAATATGAAGCAGATAGCCAAAATCTTAGCAAAGAAGCTTGTTCGTGGTCTACCCAATTTATCATACCAAAAGTTTGATCTATGTACACCATGTAAATTGGGAAAACAGGTAAGAAATTCCTTTAAACCAATAAATCAAATTTCCACTAACCGTGTACTGCAGCTTCTGCATATGGATCTTTTGGGACCAACCAGAACACAAAGCATTGGATGTAAGAAATACTGCTTAGTAATTGTGGATGATTACTCATGATTTACTTGGGTATATTTCTTGGCAAGTAAGTCTGAAACTTTCTCTTACTTTGAAAAATTTGCTAAAAAGGTTCAAAATGAAAAAGGGTATGTTATCTCGAGTATAAAAACAGATCATGGAGGTGAATTTGAAAATCATGATTGTACAAAATTCTGTGATGAATCTGGTTTTCAGCATGTATTCTCCTCTCCATTTACTCTAGAGCAAAATAAAGTTGTGGAAAGAAAGAATAGATCGCTTCAAGAAATGGCTAGAACTCTTTTAATTGAAAGTAACATCTCTTCACGTTTTTGGGCTGAATCAGTTTCAACAGCATGTTACATTATAAATAGAGTTTTTCTAAGGCCTATTCTGGAAAAAACCCCCTATGAACTATTCAAAGAAAAGAAGCCTATTGCTTCATATTTTCATGTATTCGGATGCAAATGTTTTATACTGAAAAATGCAAATGATCGAGTTGATAAGTTTGAAGAAAAGTCAGATGAAGGCATCTTCCTTGGATATTCAACCACAAGCAAAGCGTACAGAGTCTACAACAAGAAGACTCAAACAGTGGAAGAATCAATGAATGTTAAATTCCAAGATTCTATGCAAAATGAATCCATTCAGACTCATCTTGAAGAATCTGAACCTGCTCCAGACTCTACAAAGTCTAAATCTCAGGAAATAGCTTAGACTTTGAAGGACTAGCAACAAGTGACTGTTGAAGATTCAAGTGAAGGAAGTGACCATCAATCTGACAAATTAACCAGTAACTAGAAACATAAGTCCAGTCATCCCAATGATCTTATTATTGGTGACATCAATGAAGGAATTCGCACAAGATCCAAAATGCGCGAAGAGTCTAGTGCTGTGGCTCTTATTTCTGAAATAGAACCCAAAAGCATAGAAGAAGCTTTATCTGATGAAAGCTGGATTGAAGCTATGCAAGAAGAGCTCATGCAATTCAGTATTAAGAAACAAGGCAAGACTCGTGGCCAAGGGATACAAGATGAATGAGAAAGGAAAAATCATAAGAAACAAGGCAAGACTCGTGGCCAAGGGATACAAGATGAATGAGAAAGGAAAAATCATAAGAAACAAAGCAAGACTCGTGGCCAAGGGATACACATAAGAAGAAGGGATAGACTATGACGAGACTTACACACCAGTAGCAAGATTAGAAGCAATTCGATTATTACTTGCTTTTGCTTGTTATAAGAATTTCAGGTTATT
Source organism: Eucalyptus camaldulensis (assembly GCA_019915185.1). Classification (NCBI taxonomy): domain Eukaryota; kingdom Viridiplantae; phylum Streptophyta; class Magnoliopsida; order Myrtales; family Myrtaceae; genus Eucalyptus; species Eucalyptus camaldulensis. The sequence continues at coordinate 33,129,520 of JAHSVA010000010.1, forward strand.
CCAAATGGATGTCAAAAGTGCCTTCCTAAATGGATTTATCCATGAGAAAGTCTATGTGGAACAACCACCTGGGTTTGAAGACCCAAGGAAACCAGACTCAGTATTTAGACTCAAAAAGGCTTTATATGGCTTCAAACAAGCACCTCGAGCTTGGTGCGACAGACTGAGTAAGTTTTTAATTGAAAATGGTTTTGTTAAAGGTAAAGTAGACACTACTCTTTTTATTAAAAGAGAAAGCAAGAGTTTTCTACTTGTTCAAATATATGTCGATGATATTATTTTTGGATCCTCTAATGAAAGTCTGTGCAAGAAATTCTCTAAGACTATGCAGGATGAATTTGAAATGAGCATGATGGGTGAGTTAACCTTCTTTCTTGGACTTCAAGTGAAACAACTGAAGGAAGGAACTTTTATTCATCAAGGAAAATATGCTAATGATATTGTGAAGAAGTTTGGACTGGACAATTGCAAAAAGGCCGATATACCAATGTCAAGTTCCTTGAAGATAGACAAAGATGAAGGAGGAAAGAAAGTCGACCAAAAGTTATACAAGAGTATCATTGGTTCACTTCTTTATCTTAATACTTCTAGACCTGATATTTTGTTTAGTGTTTGCATTTGTGCCAGATTTCAAGCAGACCCTAAAGAATCTCATTTAAATGTTGCAAAGCGTATTATCAAATATATTGCATCAACTTCAAGCTTTGGTCTCTGGTATCCTAGAAGGGGAGACTTTACTCTTCTTGGATACTCAGACGCAGACTTAGCTGGATGCAGAGTTGATAGAAAGAGCACCTCAGGTACCTGTCAACTACTTGGAGGTAGGACAGTGTCTTGATTTTCAAGGAAGCAAAGTACAGTAACTTGCTCTACAGCAGAAGCATAGTATGTAGCTCTCGGGAGTTGTTGTTCACAAATTCTGTGGATAAAACAACAGCTAAGAGACTTTGGAATTGAAGATTCATTTACGGAGATTAAATGTGATAACACCAGCGCAATCAATCTCACCAAAAATCCAATTCTTCACTCAAGAGCAAAGCATATAGAGATTCGACATCACTTCATTAGAGATCATGTTCAAAATGGTGAAATTACGATTCAGTTTGTTGACTCAAAGAATCAACTGGCGGATATATTTACAAAGCCTTTGGAGAAAAATCAATTTGAAATTATCCGTTCCAGACTCAACATTTTGAGGTTTGAAGAAGTTAAAGTTTAGAGACTCTCAAACTCAGACAAATAAAACTTTGACTGTAAGTTATTCTCTCTCTAATCTCATCTTGAAAAGGTACGTTCATCAACCGTGTTTGATCATTGTTATCTCAACCGCTATCTTTAATTGACGAGATTATTGCAACGTTTCCTTTTGAAAAAAGAGTTATTTTGAGATGACCATTTTTCGAAAAAAGGTAGTTATTTTTTAAAAGGTATCTTTTCACTTTCCATTACGTCGTTTGATATCTCCTCCCTTCAACTGTCTTACATATAGTCGGTTTCTCTTCGCTTAACTCCAAACCCTAAAAAAAACCAATCTTCCATTCCTGTTTTCCTCTCTTATTTAATCTTCGAAAAAGTTGTCATCTTTCTTGGGAAAGTCAAGCAAGGAATCTTTCAAAGACTAAGAAAGATGTCGTCTTCAAGAAAGTCTTCGAGGATCGCAAGCAGGGGACCACGACGAATGAGTGAGGGGCCTACGCACTTTGATCTCACCGAAGAAGAAGTGTCTCCAAATCAGCAACAGAGCCCACAACATTCTCAGCAGCGTCATTCTCCTCCATCTAGTCCTCAAGGTGTTGATCATCAACAAAAGGAAGAAATCATTGAAGATGTAGATCCTGTAAGAGTTCAAAAGCCCTCTTTTATTTATAAGTTATATCGTGCTTTAAAAGGGACTGGTACTCCATTGAACTATGTCGATGATTTTCTTAAGGACAAAGGATATGGAAATGAATATATCTTTTTGCGAAAAATGGAAAGTTTGGGAATTGCTCGTAAAGGGGTGACAGAAGAAACCCTTGCGAATATTCCAAGTGATCCTCATGATTGGGGATTTAATCCGGTAGATGGGAATGATGATGACAAATTATACAGCCAATTTCAACCAAGAATGGGAGTTGCGGCGAAAAATCGAGGAAAAAGGGGAGAGTTGTTTAGATCAAAGGAACATAAGGATTTATACTCAAAATTGCTGAAGCGTGGGGTGATAAACCCTAGGAGTGTGGATTTTGATTTTCTGGATGCTGTGAATGTGAACTTGAGGGAAAGTTCGGTCATCTTCAACTTGAAAAATTCTGCTCTGACACCACAGAGGCATATCCTCAACTAACTGTATATTCTATTCAAATCTTAGTTTCTTGGATGTGAATAAATTCTCTTTTAGTGTCAAAGATCAAGACTTTGTAGTGGATATGGATATGCTAGCAAATGTGTTAGGAGTTGAGAGAGGAAGATATCAACGGATCAAAGTTTCTATTGCTCGTACTACATTGGAACTTGTTAAGAACAGGAGAACAGAGGAAAAGATTTCCTACTCAAGGATGAGTGCATTCAACATCTTGCTGCACAAGATTGTAATCAATTGCCTTAGACCGAAATCAACTTCCAAGACTGATGTTTCAAGTTCAGAGGCAAAGCTAATGTATGCCATCATCACTGGGAAAAGGTTTTCACTTCCTCACACTGTTATGTTCCACATGTATAGAGCAGTGATGAAGGACAGAGGTCAACTTCCTTATCCAGGTTTTGTGACGAAGTTATTCAGACATCTGAACATTCAGCCTCCGCAAATTCTTTGTGCTCGATCGTGCGATCATATGGTGGTAGGACTGAAAATGGTGACTAAGATGCGTCTGAAGGAACTAAGCAAGGTATTAGAGAAATTCAAGGAGAAGACTCCAGTCAAATATCATCAATTCTCTTCTGTAGGAAAAAGAAAAGGGAAGGAGCCCATGGATGCTCCATCCAAGAGAAGAAGAGCTCTCATCGTTGAGGATGAAGATGATGAGGAAAACATCACTATTTTTGCAATGGCATTGAAGAATCTGAGTCGTTCTGTTCCAGAGAAAAACTCAGACAGAAGAAAGAAAAGAGAAAGAAGTAGAGGAAAAAGAAATGGAGGAAAGAGAAGAAGAAGAAGAAAGAGATGCTGAGAAAGAGAGAGTTGAAAAAGAATAAGAAGAGAAAAGAGATCAAGATGAAGGAGAACATGAGGAGCACTCTCCACCTGAAGGCATGAAAACAGGGGGAGACCAAGAGAAAAGAGGAATGTCCTGAAATCCAGCAACCAATGAGGGAGTCAGTCGATCTCCAGTAGATCCAGAGGATATTTATGCCTCTCAATTTCCTGAGGAAGGTCATGATGTTTCTTCGCAAAATCTGCGTGACTATGCTAATCTACCATCGTCTGCATTTACTCCATCAGATCGTGCCGACGCCAGTATGCAGACCGACAATTCAGCAGATTTTCGCAGAGTTATGGATATTCTCTTGGAGATGCAAGGTCAGATATATGCATTGGGATGCGAAGTTCAGAACTTGCAGAATGCAGGTCAAGCTTCTTCGGGTTCATTGAATGATCAGATCCAAGCCCTTTCTCTTCAGATTCAGGCTAATGCTAAGGATGAGGATGTTGCACAATTGAAGGAAGACTTGAAAAGGCTGGAAGGCATCATTCAGTTGATGGGAGATTTCTAGCTTGTTCATGTTCCCAAGCATTCTTGACTCCACTCCATTTTCCTCTCAACCTTTTTATGCTGACAAAAAGGGGGAGAGATGCGAGATTTAAAAACTTTGAACTTAAATTTGTCGAACTTTTGGCTTGTTTGGTTTGTGGTTTGTTTTGACTTGAGTGTCTGGATGTAGACTAAATTTGGGATTTGGATTTGACTGCTTATTATTAACTACTATTGATATCTTATGGATGGCTTTATTGCATACTAGACTAACCTATTTTCTGTGGTTGCAGATTCTAGTGTTATTCATTTAGCCATTTATCTCTATAAGATATGCATATGTGTTTGAGAAATGTTTTGCAGGTCAAAGTTTTTCAAATCTGCAGGAAAGTTTTGTCACCATTAAAAAGGGGAAGATTGTTGGAAAAATCCTCTTGAAGTGTTTTGAAGTTGGCAAAACGTTTCCATCAGTCTAGTTTGAAGGCTTGCAGACTCTGCTATTTAAAGTCTGAAGACCTCTGGATAGCCAGACTCAAGACTCAAAGTCTATCCTCATTGACAGTTTCTAATCCGTTGAAGAAAAGCTATCCAGAACTGGATGTTTCATTAATGATGTGACCTTATCGACTAAAGAAGATCTCTTGGCTAGATATGACATGATGGAATCCTTTATTTGATCATAATTGATTCGAAGATTAAGGATCCGATGATTGGAAAAGTATACTTGGAAGGTTCTACTTATGGAAACCGAGATCCTGATTGTATGGGCGAACATGATTGATGGGCTATCGACATGTTCCTTTAATAGCTCGAATGATCTTCCTAATTGATTCCATCCAACGGGTAGATTGGAGGAATTCCTTTGGTAAGTGCCAACGGGTATGATGGCATAAAGGAGTATATGGGGAAGACGTTCCAGCTGTTCAAGAGTGTGCACGATAGAAGAATTCCAAAGTCTGAAGCTCATTGTTCTTAGTCAATTCATTTGTTGAGCGAAATCTTGTAAACAAAAGAGAGTCTATATTTGTGAGAAACCTTGAGGAAGTGTGGTGGAACATCTACACTGTGGAATCAAGGAAAAGCTGTGCTGTAACTTCGCTTTTGTTCATAGTGAAGTCTAACCGGTGGGCTGTCAGTGCGGAAGAGTGAACGTAGGCTTGGAATAAGCCAAACCACAATAAACTTTGTGTTAAATTTTCTCTTCCCTACTCTTTACTTTACTTTGATCGTATTAAGAGAGAACTTCCTTTCTATTCCTTGCCTAGAATTGCTTCTGTATCTCGAGAAATTATTTGTGCACCTATTCACCCCCCCTTTTAGGTGCTTATACTAGCTATCTCAATTATTCTTTCCTCTTTTTGTAAAATTCACATGACTATGCACTTTACACATGCACTATTCAGATGCGTTCGTGTACATAGGTCATAGAAAAATCAAAGACCCTTTATATACTCAGCTAAGAACAAAGATAGAATATATGAAGTACTCACATCATGGCAATACATACCGAATGTAAGTATTAAAGTATCAGTCAGGTTACATGTAGTCTCTATGGTCGTTTGCAATGCATAGAACTTGCCCAAAAATTGCTAATCAAGTTTTCATAGGGGTATGCTTGTGAGAAGAAATAGAATCTAGAATATAACCTGTATATGAGAGAATTCTGTATTCTTTTGTTGCTAAACAATCAACTGCAATACATCAGTTGAACAATTCTCTTCATCTTTCTTCTTGTTCAACCTTACAAAGCTTTACTACACGAAGAAGAACAAAAAATATTGAGAGAGAAAACTTGAGAAGAACAAAGAGAATTGAGAAAACAGAGAGATACGAGTTTTCAAAAATGTATCACCCTCCGTTCATCAATTTTCTTCAATCCCTTTATACTAAAGCTTAACTACCTAGACTTTCTTTCAAAACAGATATAACAACTTTAGTAACAAAACGATTAATCTTGACACACGTGCAGCTCCTTCAGTAGCTTGATCAACTTCCGTTCCTGGTTTTAAACTCTTGTACAGTCGGATTCTTCACAAGGATTGCCAGCTCAACTTTTCTACGAATCACTAGCTCAGCTTTTGTTTCTTTGATTTCTTTATAGCTTGCCAGCTCATCTTTCAGCTTCACTTCAAGCTTGCTCTGCTTCTTCAGCTTCTTTGTTCTATATCTTTAATCTTTGTTTTGTCTCTTTAGCATCCCCCCTCAAATTGGAAATGGGGAGAGCACAGATTCCCAATTTGACTCGTAGATGAGAATACGCTACTCGTGACAAGGGTTTTGTAAAGATATCAGCAAGTTGGCAATGACTCGGAATATATCTTACATGTAATGACCTAGATGATACCTTTTCTCGAACAAAATGAAAATCTACTTCAATATGTTTTGTTCGAGCATGTAAGACAGGATTAATAGTGAGCGAGATAGCTAATTTATTGTCACAGTATAGATGAATAGGAGGAGTAAGAGAACAACTTATGTCTTGTAAGACAAAGCTAATCCAAGTGAGATTAGCAGTGGTTGATGCTAGAGCACGAGACTCAGCCTCTGTAGAGGATCTACTAACAGTTGGTTGTTTCTTTGCTGCCCAGAAGATAAGATTTGAGCCAAGATATGTGCAAAATCCAATTGTTGATCTTCTGGTTTCAGCACATCCAGCCCAGTCTGCATCCAAGAAGCCATAGAGATGCATAGTGCTTTGTGAATGAATGAATAAGCCAAATCCGATTATACCTTTAACATATCTCAGTACATTTTTCAATCTATGGAGGTCTGCGATGGTAGGTTTCTGCATTTTCTGGCAGAGTAGATTTGTGGCAAAGGCAATGTCTGGTCGAGTTAATGTGAGGTATTGGAGACCACCAACTTGGCTTCTATACTCAGCAGGATTGGACAAAGCTATAGAATCATTGATCAAAATAGTTGGTCTTAATGAAAGAGGAGTTGAAATTGGTTTTAACTCGTGCATATGGGCTTGGGTGAGAAGATCAATAGCATATTTAGCTTGGCAAAGGAACAAATGTTCAGGAGTATGCTTAACTTCAATGCCAAGGAAATAGTGTAGCGAACCAAGATCCTTCATATGAAATTGAAGACTTAGAGCAATAATGAGACTAGAGAGAATTTGAGATGAGTTTCCAGTTAGAATGATATCATCAACATATAGTAGTAAGAGGATTGTTGTTGTACCAGTATGTAGGATGAATAATGAGGGATCAGTTGAGCTACAAAAGAATCCATATTCTAGTAAGAAATTACTGAACTTATCAAACCAAGCTCGAGGAGCTTGTCGATGTCCATAGAGGGATTTTATGAGGAGAAAAACATGATGAGGTGTCTGTGATTCTTTAAAACCTGGTGGCTGTTCCATATAAACTATTTCACTCAAGTTGCCATGTAAGAAGGCATTTTTAACATCTAACTGATGAATTGGCCACTGTTTCATCATTGCTACTGAGAGAATTATTCGAATTGTAGCATGCTTCACTACAGAACTAAAGGTTTATGTGAAATCAAGACCTTCTTCTTGATGGAAACCTTTGGCTACAAGTCGAGCTTTCAGTCTATCTAAACTCCCATCAGGTGCAAGCTTTGTTTTAAACACCCATTTGCAGCCAATTACATTCATTTGATCAGTTCTAGGGACTAACTTCCAGGTTTTATTTTGATACAATGCATCCATTTCTTCTTGCATTGCTTGATACCATCCTCTGTGTGCTAATGTAAACTTTACTGACTTTGGTTCAACAGGAACCTGATATTCAACCAGACATGCATATTTGGGATTTGCTTTAACAATCCCAGATCTTATGTAGCACCCCGAACCCTTCGAACGTTGCCACAAGCACCAATGTTACATCTTATTACCCTTTTGATAGTACTTAGAAGAAGCGTCGTTATTCACAGGCATTTTTTTTTTTTTTAAAAGCGATCCCAGCGCGACTCATTAGCGGAAGCAAAGTAAAGCATCACCATCTCTCCCCCTATCAACCATGATACAAATACACACCACTAATCACCATGATTTTATAGACAAGCCACAACACTTTATTTACATATATTTTCAAGATGGGACTTCTTTTGGGTTGATACATCAAAAAGGAAAAGCTAGGACTCAGCCATGTCCAGCCTAAAACCCCAAAAAGAACCATCGACCCTCTACATCTCACGTGCACAACCCCCATCATAAGTGTCGGCTAACTATCCAAAAAAAAAAAAAAACAGCTCCTACTCGTCATGCACGGGCCTCACACCCAATCCGGTGCGTCAGGCGGTGGAGGTGGCAACATCCCTCTCATCACCCCGTCGCGACGAACATGGACGGAGACGAACTCCTGGACAATCGGGCCCCCAGCTAGGCCTATGTTGTACATGACAAAACAACGCACACGAATATATGCCAATCTAGGCATTAAAGGACAGTTGAACTCTTTGCACTCTACCTCGACGTCGGATGGTAAACCGTAAAATGCACCCCGTGCAACGGCAGGAAGCGGCATGCTGCTAATCTGAAATGTTGGTCTCCAAAAGGGGTGAGTACAACCACTCAACAAGTAAATGAATCCGACAACCACTCAATGCATCATGCAAATTATACATGCATTGCAGGCATTACTTACATTGAAGCCATGCGCATACTATCATGCATCATTATCATAATCATATACATGTCTTCATCATCATGACATAATCACATCACACATGTCATCATCATCATGGCATCATCAAATCACACGTCACCATGCCATATCATATATCATCATCATTATCATCATGCATATCATCATGCCATGGGTGATCATCATCATTTCACATCACATATTATCATCATCATTATGCATATCATCATGCCATGGGTGATCATCATCATCATCGTCATCATTATGCATATCATCATGCCATTGGTGATCATCATCATCACCGTCATCATTATGCATATCATCATGCCATTGGGTGATCATCATCATTTCACATCACATATTATCATCATGCATATCATTATGCATATCCTCATACCATAGGTGAATTTTCCACTTTTAACTTTCAATTTGATCACCACATCACCCATTTCTCAAATCATCTATTTCATCATCCCCTCAGGCAAAGACCTTCGAGGCTTTCGGCATTCAGCCATCTCAGGCCACCGGGCATCTGGTCCCCCACATTTCGGGCATCTCGCATCCCAACTGGTATCACGAGGCATTCCCCTCGGGCAAAGACCTTCGACAGGGCTTTCGGCATTTACACTCCCTGGCCGGGCATCCCGCACCCCAATCCTGGCATCGTGAGGCATTCCTTTCGGGCAAAGACCTCCGATAGGGCTTTCGGCACCCCCACGTTCTAGGCATCCTGATTCTCCCAGGGCCATCCGGCAATGCATCTCTATACATTCCGGGCATTATCCTCCACCATAGCCATCTCCTCATTTACCATTATCCATGTTTACCAATTTCAGTCTTAATTTATCATGGCATATGACGTGACATCAAACAAGTCATACTTGGCATGGAATTCATACATGTATGTCAATTCAACGTCATGCATACATCAAGACCTCATCATACATGCTACATGGCATAATTATTTATGAAATAAAATTTAATGGAATTTATGGCCAATAAAATAATCCATTTTTCATGCCCCTCTTTTTTTTCATTTATTTAAATTCCAGCTTTTTTGTTATTTTCAAAAATATTAAATTTAATATCTATAAATTCCCAAAAATTATAAAAATTAAGGCAAGTCATAAACTAGCCAATAGGATAATAATTTCATGCAAAATACATGGCCAAATAGAATTTCACAAAATTTCACAATTCTCACAAAATGGCATGTCATTTTCGGGTAAAATCAGAATGCACAGTTTCTAAAGAAATTCGATCAAAATATCCATATGACCTCCAAAAATTACTAAATTTTACCACGTTATAGCCAAGACATTTTCGTACATCTTTCATGAAGACTTCCAAGCCAGATTCTTTTTAGATTATTTTTCTACAGTCTCACGAAGCTTCTGGATCCATTACCGCATCGTCCAGTACATACTTCTCTGAAATACTGAGTTTTCACCTACCTATTATCTTTCGTTTCCTCTGAAATTTATATATGTTATACATTAAGATGTTCTCTACAAATTTCATGCAGAGATCTAAGTCAAATAACCAAATTATAGTCGTCATCTTAGTCCATGAAGTCTCAGGTGTCCCGAAATACATCTCCAGAATTACCGTCTTCAAGATCTAGTCGATTCACTAGGCTATACTTGTTCATTTCACTTCAAATTTGAGTATATTGTATTTTAAGATGTCCCATACAACTTTCATTAAGAAATCGAAGAAAGATTCTTAGCACAAATCAACATGCAACCACAAATCCAACAAAAGGTCAGTGAAATCTTTCCAGATCTGAGGTCTCCATAGGATGAGAGTTTAACCCCTCAAATCTCCATCATTTTCCACGAAATTTCAGTATGTTGAAGTTCAAGATGTTAGCTACAACTTCCATGAAGAAATCGAAGAAATGTTCTTAGCACAAATCAACATGCAACCACAAATCCAACAAAAGGTCAGTGAAGTCTTTCCAGATCTGAGGTCTCTGTAGGATGAGAGTTTAACCCCTCAAATATCCATAATTTTCCACGAAATTTCAGTATGTTGAATTTCAAGATGTTAGCTACAACTTTCATGAAGAAATCGAAGCCAAAATCGGACTCCAAACATGCATGCAAGCTCACACAACATTCTGACTCACACTGTTCGAGCAAAAACAGCCATACCATTCAAGAATAAACCACCCATACTTCGGTTTTTCTCACCTAAACACCCAAAAATTCAACATGCAAGTAATATACACACATGCAAAAGCAGCTAGAGGACTCCCACTTGCCTCTAGACCGGACGGACGACGGCACACGGCAGCGCACACGGCGGTCGGATGGCGGCGACTCCTCCTCGGCTCCTCCTCCCTCTCTCTCGCACGATCTCCCTCTCTCTCTCTCTCTCTCTCTCACTCTCTCTCTTGGCCGAATGAACCGGCCACTCCTCTCTCTCTCTTCCCTTTTATCCCCCCTAATCCTCATCATTAGTAATCATTACTTTGCCTCCCAACTAGCCAATGCATGCCACCCTTGTCTAGGCCAATGCATGAAGACTTCTTGCCACTTGTCTTGATGGGCTTTTGGGCTTGGGCTTTTGGGCTTTTGGGCCGGCCACTCTTGGGCCTCCCTCTTGATCGACGGCAGCCCACTTGTGGGCTTCAATGGGCCGGCCAACTTGGCCCATTAAAGATCCACTTTTGGGCTTAAGGCCCAATCAAATTTTACCCTCTTTTTTTTTTATAATCTCTTCCATAAATTTTTAAATTTAAATTTCCACATGGCCAAAGTCTTGTGACATTTTTTTTATTGAAATTTAATTTATAAAGTGCATGGCCAAGCATAGATTATTATCATTAATCTATCTAAATTTAAAAATTAAATAAACACAAGCACAAATCACCTAATCTTAAAAAGACTAATGGCTAAAGCATAAGCCATAGGAAATTTTATTACCTAATTAGAGACTTTAACACACCTTATGATTTGACTTTGAATTTTGGGATGCCACATCTTAGTCTAGTTTGCATAGGATGAGTAGAAAATGTACCTTGTGTACTTCCTGATACAGAACTGAGTTGTGCTTGTTCTATATTAACATGTGATGTCAAGTCAGAGTCTTGGCTGGTAGATACTTGTTCTTCAATATTTGGAGATATCTAAGATGTTTCAACATTACTAAATGCATTATCAGGAGTGATTTGTAGCTCAGCATCAGCACTGTGTTCATTTGTGGTATAACTATAGGATTGATTATGTTGATTCCACTGTCCTGCATTTCTAGAATGATTTGACTTGATCCAGAATTCTGCAAGGATTCAATCGATTTATTTGCTTGTGACTGAGTTTGTTCTATAGTATTGGATATAGGAGATACCAATCCTCTTATCCATTGCTTGTATAGTTCAGATCCCTGTTGATATTCAATAGTGGTTCTTCGAGTAAAATGAAATACTTTTTCATCAAAAACTACATTTCTACTAATATAGACATGTCCATTAGTAGGTAAAAGACACCTGTAGCCTTTATATTTCTCACTGTATCCAAGAAATATGCATGTGAGAGATCTTGGATCAAATTTATGCTTTGTATAGGGTCTGAGACATGGATAATAGGCTAATCCAAAAACTTGTAGATGAGCATAATTTGGTTTCTGTTTATACAGCTTATAGTGAGGTGAGTTTATATGCAGTTTTGTTGTGGGAAGCAAATTGATTACATAGACTGCTGTCATGAAGGCATCTACCCAGTATTTTAATGGTACTCTTGCATGATACAGCATTGCTATGCCCATTTCAACCACATGTCGATGCTTTCTCTCAAAAACACCATTTTGCTTTGGTGTATAAGGACAAGAAATGTTATGCTTAATGCCACACTATTGTAGATGATTCTGAAATTTAATGCTAGTGAACTCTCTTCCTCCATCACTCTGAAACACTTTGATCTTGTGATCAAGCTAATTCTCTACTAGTCTTTGAAACATAACAAACACATCATACACTTCTGACTTCTGTCTCATTGGATATATCCAACTATATCGAGAAAAATCATCCACAAAGATGACATAGTAATGAAATTTCTGAACAGGTGGAATTGGTGATGGTCCCCATACATCACAATGTATCTTTTCTAGGGGAACATTAGAGATATAGTCTAAGAGTGGAAAGGGTAAAACTGAGCTCTTAGCAATTTGACAGCTGCTACACATACTTGGAGCTTTCGAATTATATTGGATCAAATGTTGACTTTGTAGAATCTTCACTGTTTTTAAACTTGTATGAGCAAGTCTTTGATGCCAGATATCTTCTCCTACTTCATGTTGAGTCTGAGTGAAGAAAACTTCTGTGGCTCTAGATTCCACTCGATACAGCCCCTTGATTTTGCTTCCTAGCTTCACTGTTGTATGATTGTAATTGTCCTTCATATATACCCCATGTTTGTCAAATATAAAAGAACAAGGATAGTCATCTGTTAGTTTTGATACAAAAAGGAGATTCTTCTTGATTTTAGGAACTATTAAAACATCATTTAGTGGTAATATGCTAGTTGTTGTATTTAATGTTCCATTGCCAATACATGAGATTGATAAACAGGACCCATCTCCTATCATAACTGTATCATTACCACTATATGCAGCATAGTTTCGAATCATACCAGGTTCTGCAGTAATGTGTGATGTAGCCCCTGTGTCTGGATACCATTCTGAACCACATGGTTCTTCAATATGCATAGCTGCCAATGCAGTTGGTATTTCATCTCCTTGATATGAATTATCAAAGCAATACCAACATCTAAGTGCCGTATGACCTGGTCTTTTACAAATTTGACATTCTAGAGGACCATTATTCATTGGCTTTGTATCCTGTATGTGCTTATCACCATTTGAGCCTTGTGGTGGATAAGATCTAACACCTTGATATCTCTGAGAAGAGTTTGTGTATGGTCTAAACCCTTGTCCATAGTTAGACTAGTTATCCTTATTGACCTGATCTTGCTTTGTTATGTTCAAGGTATTCATTTTGCTCTGTTGATTCCTTCCTGTTCCAGTAAAATTATTTCCATGATCTCTTCTATTAATGAATTGTCCTCTGCCAGAGTTGTATCCCCTTTGAATACTTTCTCTTTGACTTCTGTAATTAAACCTCTGCTGACCTGTTCCAGTCTTTCTTTGTCCATAATATGCCAGGTTAGTATTGTATTGATTCACAGGATATGTTTGCAATCTAGTTTCAAATCTCTAAAGTTGGGAGATAACCTCATCATACTCTAGCTGGGGTTTGAGACAGTACATGATTGTTCTAAAAGTTTCATATTCAGAACCTAACCCTTCAAGTATGCCAAACATCCTGGTTATATCATCAACAGGCTTTCCAATCGCATTCAATTGATCACAGATGGTTTTAAATTCTCGAAGATATTCACTCAATGGTCTATCTCTTTTTCTACAAGCCTGTAATTTTCCTCTTAACTCAAATTCTTTCACTACAGACTTCTAAGTAAACTGATTTATAAGAGCCTGCCACACCTGGAATGAAGTTTCTAAGCCAATTATCAAACTTAGAATATTCTCTGATACTGCACCACTTATCCATGATGAGATTAGCTGATCAGTTTTTATCCAATCTAGGTGATCAGGATTCATCACTTCCCCAATCTCAGTTTGCATCATTTGAGCAGGTGGTAATGTTTCACCATTAATAAAGCCAATCAGATCTTGACTTTTTAGAAACCTGCTAAATTGTGCTTGCCATAATAGAAAATTCTCTTCATTCAATTTGATTGTAACAAAGTTGGCTATATTCACATGAATAGGAAAATGATACTTCTACAATCTGGTTGTCATCCTATATCTTCAGAAAACTTTGAAGATACGAAGAAACGATCAAGTAAACTTCGAAGATCTTACTAACAATCAACAAGATCTTCGTATTGTCTTGCTCATGTGATCTTCATACAAACTTTCAGTAATACAGACATTAGATCTAGAACTCCCAGGATTGCTCTGATACCATGAGAAGAAATAGAATCTAGAATATAACCTATATATGAGAGAATTCTGTATTCTGTTGTTGCTGAACAATCAACTGCAATACATCAGTTGAACAATTCTCTTCATCTTTCTTTTTGTTCAACCTTACAAAGCTTTACTACACGAAGAAGAACAAAAAATACAGAGAGAGAGAGAGAACTTGAGAAGAACAAAGAGAATTGAGAGAACAGAGAGATACGAGTTTTCAGAAATGTATCACCCTCCGTTCATCAGTTTTCTTCAATCCCTTTATACTAAAGCTTAACTACCCAGACTTTCTTTCAAAACAGATATAACAACTTTAGTAACAGAATGATTAATCTTGACACACGTGCAGCTCCTTCAGTAGCTTGATCAACTTCCATTCCTGGTTTTAAACTCTTGTATAGTCGGATTCTTCACAGGGATTGCCAGGTCAGCTTTTCTACGGATCACCAGCTCAGCTTTTGTTTCTTTGATTTCTTTATAGCTTGCCAGCTCATCTTTCAGCTTCACTTCGAGCTTGCTCTGCTTCTGTCAGCTTCTTTGTTCTGTATCTTTAATCTCTGTTTTGTCTCTTTAACAGCCTGCACCACCGTAATACAAGTTTTACGGAGGGCCTTAACCCTAATGGGATATTGAAATGGTTAAGAACCAACAAGAGAGGAAGCATCGTCTTGGAGTTTTAAAGAAGACAACCTTGGAGCTTCCCTTAGGGACCTCAGACGTTGCAACCAACTACTTGAACGTGATGACTAAGGATTTATCGTTGACTCTGTGGGATGAATCGAGTGTTTTTTGAGGTCCGGACGCAGCCCCCATCATCAATGACAGAGACGGAGAAGTTGGTGCCTCACATTTTTTTTTTCCTCTCTGAGACATTCCTCTAAATTTTGCCACATAATTCAGGAATTTCTTCGCTGAACATGTCTCATTTCTCTAAACTATAATGTCAGTCAGTGGTATGTGGTACATTCTTTGGATATAGAGCGCAAAGAGAGGAAGATGGTCGGGTTTTTATTCTTACGCACTAACCTAACTCTGTCAATGACTTAGTAAAAATACAAAATAAACTACCTTCTTTAGTGTAAGCTCACTTTTCCTTCTCCTTAAATCAATATGGATGACCAATTTGGTATATGGTTTAAAGAAGTATACGATCAGACTAATTCTGTAAAAACTTTGTGGGGGGAATAATTAAATATGGGGCAGAAAGGAAGTTGGACTACGTGCTTTAAATGGGACCTAATTTGAGATTAATTTTGCATAGAAGGATAAGACGGAACAATGACTTATGGAGTTGCTTTGAATAGAATAATTTCTCAAATTATAAGAATATCTAGGATAATATATGTCAGCTTGAAAATGACAAGAATGAAGTACGGCGAAAATGTTCTTCATGCATTTCTCAATTTCTTGACATGAATGAATATCGTAATGTTACGTGATGATGGGTGTTTCTGGAGCTTGTCACTTCATGAATGAACCGAGATCAAGCATATATAATTTCAGTTCGTGTATGGCACTAATTTTTCAAAGGAGAACACAAATGAAATGGGAAAAAGGGGGTCACATATAAAAGCTCACCTTGAGGAATTGCTCCAAAGACCGTGTTGACTTGTATCTTGATGATCATGCCTTCCAAGTTCAGGCCTTTTCGGGTTCGCAACTTCGATTACTAAATCATCAGCAGTTTCTCCTGACGATCCATCATCAAATACATTCGTTTGTCCTGTGTGTAAAAGGTGAAGATAGATGCATAAGAACCTCATGCACGACGGTGCATGCCAAAACATTCTATCGCACACATGGTTTATATCATTTTTTCACAAAAAGGAAAACCGGTTAGTGCTTACCTGAAGAATTAGCTGCTGCTCTATCGGTAGTCTTCACGGTTTGATACATCTGCAAACCCCACGAGTAAACTTGTTTATGAGTTTTTTTGGCAATCGGCCTAAAAAGAAAGTGTTTTATTTAGGTTTTATGTAATGCTTAAAACAGGGACTGATTAATCTCCTCGTGCATGATGCATCAACTATATATATGCCTCCAAAATATGTGCACATACAAAAACATTACTGCCATATCCAAAAAATATGCAGAAATACAAATAAAAAACCGCATGAAGGTTGTGCAAGTGTGTCCACTTCAGAAGAAACCCGTCTGAAACCTACATCATTGATAAATGATGATGTTCTGTATTTACTCCTCTTTCCTTTCCCTATTTTTCCTTCCCAGAACTTTCTGAAGAAAAAAAAAAGAAAAAAGAAAAAAACTCAGCATAATTGTGCTCTTCTCTCGGCTTAGCTGACTCCACTTTGAACTCCTCGTGTTTTGTGTTTTCTTGTTTCTCTGAAATCGATAACAGCAACTCCCTCCCTCTCTCTCTCTCCAACACCACCCCCACCACCCCCCCCCCCCCCCCCCCCCGCAAAAAAAAAAAAAAAAACCTATTAATTTATTGTTCTTTCTTTTTTGACTTGGGTTATTGATTCTTGTGAGTAAAAAGCTGTTCATGATTAGTTTCTTTGCAGGACCATCAGATCTAGTAGAGAAAAGAGTTTGCAAAGGGCTTAAGCTGTGAAAATCTTGGAATCTGAAACCAATGCACTAAACAGATCTCCAGTGCAAGGTCAGCTTTTGAATAATGCAAGTGGTGAGGCTTATAAAACCATGGAGAAAAAAACAATGGATTACTGCTTAACATTATGCAATTTCTCAGAGAAAACACAAGATGCAAGAGAGACAGAATTTGTGGCTACATTTTCTTGCTTTTCGATTAATTAGAGAAAGAGAAATCTTGAAAAATAAAATAAAAATGAGGTGCTTTTATTACCTGTAAATGAGACTTAACATGTGCCAAGGTTAGATCTTTAACATCCATCAGCTCAAGGACTGACTTTGGTGTGGCTCCTGAAAAAACCCACGAGAAGAAAAGAGAGAATAAGCAGAAAAAAGTAAATATTCTCTTCTTATTTGGTTTCCTGTTTTCGCAACTTCTAAAGAATGAAGCCCGATTTTTTTTTTATTTTTTATTTTTAGGAAGGAATAATAATCTGCAAAAGAGGAAAGATGAAGCAAAAACGTCATAGAAAAGAGAGAAATCACAAAGAATACAAAGATGAGAAGCATTACTCTCGTGGCCGCCGAGCAGCTCCACCGCATGGACGAACCGGGCGTGCAGCGTAGTCGTCCACCGCATTCGTGGCGCCCGCATGCTCCGCTTTGCCGGGAACCGTGACAAGAACCTCGATCTCATCAGCTCGCGTGAATGGCAAAGGTTCGAAGCGATGGAATTGGCACTATTTGTTAGGGAGTTACTACTAGCCGTCCGCCGCCAGGACGCCGATTTGGCGTTAGGCGGGCTGATTTGCAGCGAAGAAAACAGCGGAGGCTGAGAGTTCTTGGGGTGATCTGCTTATTGGGTGGAGGAATTTAAAGTTGGGAAGAGGGAGGAGAGGGTTGGATTCATAGATGGGGTTAGATCAAAATGAGACTGAGGCAAGAGTAGTTGCAGAGAACTTTGAGATGGAGAAGAGAGAGAGAGAGAGAGAGAGAGAGAGGAAATGAAGACAGCGGCCTCGTTTTCCTTTGTGTGAAGTATAAGTGAGAAAATGACACCTGAGGAGCTAGAGAGAGAGAGAGAGAGAGCAGTTCCTTTTTTTTTTCCCTTGCCTTTTGTGTGGACGTGGGCGTAGGATTCCTTTTTTTTTTTTTTTCCTTGCCTTTTGTGTGGACGTGGGCGTAGGACAGTAAGGGCGAAAAAGGGAGGAAAAGACGAGGGGAAAAGTTATTAATATTTGGGGACTTCAGTTACTCTTTTTTGACTTCTCTGCTTTTTCCTTTTCATTTCTTGTGCTTTGGGAGAAAAGGAATTTTTTTTTTTTTTGCTAACCCATGTGGAATATCTCTTTTGGTAAAGGTCAATCTTTGATTTTAAACCCATGTAAATATTGTCCATTGTCATTTTAACAAGATAAGTCTACGTTATGTGCGAGTAAGATTTGCAGTGGACTTCATGGGAATGAATTATATAATCGGTATTGCTTTGACACACGACAATAGACATGCGAGCCCTATTTCATATAAGATCAATCTTATATGATAGTGTTTGTGGAAATGATCAACGATGTTAGTCAAGTTTTACATTTGATAGATAAAATTATATTATATATAATATATAAATCACTTTTGGACATTATATTACCAACTCAATACGATTTTCTTTTTATGAATATATGGTTATTATTATCTGTTACGTAATGATTAAAAGCATATTCACATAGTGTGCGCCATTCATGATATACTTTCTCCCTTGGGTGCTTGAATTTCTTCAAATGGATATCAATCCCACAATATAACTTGGAGAATCAAACATGTGAAAGTTTAGAAAACTAATTCGCTAAAAAAGATTTTACTCAAACAAACACACCGTACATATCATAATGCAATCCTATTCATTTTTCATGGACAGCTACCTTGAGATTCTCCCTTCTAATGTGAGATAATTGGGAAAAGTGTCAAAAAAAAGTCCTAACATTTTTTTGATACTGATTTAATCCTAAACCTTTTTATGTTGTGCAAATTCAGTCATTTTCGGCCAATTTTGACCGGATTTTGCTAACTAAACGCCGGCCGGCTGATGTGGCTTGATCGGCTCTGACATTGACAACTTTTAATAATATTTCAATATTTTTTAATTTTTTAATTTTCTTTTTATTTTTTATTTTTTTCTTCTCCTCTTCTTCCTTCAGCCAGTCGGCGGACCTCGACGACTGGCCAAAGGCGACGGCTGATGAGATCGAGGGCGACCTTCCCGGCCACCTCGCCAATGACCGTGAGGGGCGGCCTCACCGGCCTAGTGCAAGGTCGACCTCGAGGCCTGGCTGGCGAGGCTTGCCCTCGCCAGCCATGGGCGAGGAGGACGAGCCTCATCGCCCAAGCCTCGAGGGTGGCCTCCCACCAGGTGAGCGAGGCTCGCCCTTGCCGCCCAGCATGAGGCCGCCCTCGCAACCATTGGCGAGGTGGCCGGCAAGGTCAACCTTGACCTCGTCGGTTGTCGCCTCTGGTTGGTCGTTGAGGTCTGGCGATTGGCTGGAGGAAGAAGAGGAGAAGAAAAAAAGCAAAAAGCAAAAAAAAAAAAATCTAAAATATTAAAATATTATTAAAAGTTATTCACGTCAGCGCTGATTAGGCCACGTCAGCCAACCTGCGTCTAGTTAGCAAAATCCGGCCAAAATTGGTCGTAAAGGACTGGATTGGCACAGTGTAAAAAGATTTAGGACTAAATCGGCACAAAAAAATGTTTAGGACTAAATCGACATAAAGATAAAAGGTTTAGGACTTTTTTGACACTTTTCCCCGATGTATGTCTAATTATTTTTTTAGATGATAATTTTCTAAATTTATTTATTCTATTAAGTGATATAAATAATTATTTAAAAATATATATGTTTTAGAACGAAAGGAAAACGGGCAACCTTAAAGTATAATTTCTATTTAAAATGTTATCACGAAATAAATTATTGTGGCCTAAAGTAGGGGTGAGCGTGGTCCCGGGTAGAACCAGGAACTAGAGGGTAGAACCGGAGGTTCTGGTTCGGTTCTAGGTTCCAAGGAGGGAGGTTCCAGTTCCCGGTTCTATTTTTTTGGGAACCGGCTCCAGGAACCAAAAAACCCTAGTTTTCAATTTTTTTCATCCCTCTTTTGTTCTTCCTTCTCCCTCCTCTCGTGACTCCCCTCTGTTTTAGTTTTAGGGTTCCTTCACTCTCTTCTGAGTCTTCTTCTTGTCCACTCCAGCGTCGCCACTCTCAACGCCGCTCCCCTCCCCCCCTTCGACTGCGCTTGACGTCGCTCGTCCCCCTCGACGCTTGCTCGACGCTGCTCGGCCCGCTCAGCTCCTCAATGCCTGCTCGATGCCGCTCAGCCCGCTCGACGCCTCTCGGCCACTTGACGCCACTCGGCCCACTCGGGCCCTTGATGCCGCTCGCCATCGACGCCGCCAGTGCACACCACTCGTCCCTTTGGTGGAGGCCGCTCGCCGCTTGCGCAGCCGCCCCCAACGATGCTCGCTTGGTCGCCCTCGACGCTGCTTCCCCCCCCCCCCCCCCAGGACGCTGCTCGACCAACCACCCCTAACATCGCTGGCCCAGTCAGCCCTTGACGCTACTTCCCCCCCCCCCCCAGGACGCTGCTCGGCCAGCCACCCCTAACACCGCTGGCCCAGTCAGCCCTTGACACTGCTCGCCAGCCGATGGAGAATTGATGGTTCTGATTGTATGGCTGTTTTGGATTTGTAGGATTCTCATTAAATTTCTTTATTCCATTTTGAAGTTCAACACTTTGGTTTTGCTTTATGATAAGTGCTGTGGTCGCAGGTGGATGATGACAATCAGTTCTAGTCTTCAATTCGTGGTCGGAGACTGTATTTAAAAGGAAAATTCAGGAACAATGATGGTTCAATTCCAGAAAGAAGTAAAAGGTGAAGATTTGCCAAGGTTGGTTCGTTGTATTTCTGCTGCAAAATATGTTCTTGATGATGCGTATATGTTTGGTGGTTTGATCCCCTTTTTCCCTGAATTCTTGTTCTATTGTTGACAGGTTCTTGCAAACAGACCAGATATTATTAGAGAAGACTACATGAATGAACTCTGCATTCTACACGACGATGTTCATTCCTTCCCAAATCAGGTGAATGGCATAATTTAACAGAGAAAGAAGCATTCTAATTTAAGATTTTAATAAGCTTTTTCACACTATCTTGGATGTTATAGGATATGAATCTTATCAATATGACAATTAGGTTGCTTTCAACATCATAGAGGAGGAGTTGGGGCGGCCTCTTGAAGCTGTGTTCAGCAAAATTTCATCTCGGACGATAGCAACTGCCAGCTTGGGTCAAGTTTATAGAGCTACGTTACGTGATATGGAGAGGATGTTGCAATTAAAGTTATCTTCCATGCTGTGAACTGCTTTTTCATCACTGACATCTACAGCTCTTCATTATTGAGAAAAATTGAGACTTGCAGGCCCATCTTGTTTTCACATTTCTGCCCTAGCAGATATTGATGAAGTTCTGGGATTTTATTTTCATTGCTTTAGGAGCAGTAGTCATGTAAGATAAATATATTTATTTGCCCGTGCCATCTTTGCCACGAAGTTCTTTATATTCATTTTCCTGAGAAGCATACATGATGTAGCATTTCTTTTTGGGAGATGATATAACTTCAAATTCAACATCTACCTCTATTGTTACTAAACATTCTACTTTGTCCTTCTGTACATTGTTCTCTTTTATGCAATAATGCTGCCTGTTACTTGTTTTGTTACTTCTAACTGTTTAACTGTGTATATTTTACTATGCCATTATCACTGAAATTCATTTCTTTCTGTCTTTTAAGAAGTTTCATATCATGTTTGCCGCAGATGATTGTCGAATTCCATGTGTTGTGCTGTCTCTTGTGATTCACCCCTCAACACACCATCATATCATTAACAGGATTTGTTGGGCCTTTTATGTTTATCTTGAAGCTGTTTCAGTGCTACCCCAGCTCCGAGTCATGCAGAACACAAAGGTACTGCAATGTCCAAATCTTGTAATGGCGATATGCGTGGAAAATATCTATGTCAATTGAAACAGAGTGTAAAAGGACCTCTACTTCTTATCTGCTGGTCACTTACACTTCTAGAGATAGTTTGATGTTTGAAGCCCCTTCATTCAGTTGATATCTTCATTTTGCATGTTTAAGTAGCAATTTTGCAATCTTTTTTATTTCTTTTTGAAAAATTCGAATGATCGCTTTCCTTTTTCTTTTGCCACTCGCTCCTTTACTTTGAATCTTTGGCTATTTCTTTTGTATATTCATGTTAGCCAAGTCTGAGATTGCTCATTTGTGAACTATGGTTTCTATCCATTTGCTATATGTCCTACGAAGTTGGGGTTTTGCAATCGCTCTAATGCATACACATCACATCTAGTGTGTTGGTTTATACTATGCTAATAGGAAATTCCCATGGGTTTTTTACTGCATAGCTTTCTCAAACATTGGTCATATGTAAATGTTGACAGCACATCTATTGGCTTTTTTTCTTCTCTATTATTGAGTTTGTACCACTATTTATAATTTTGTGGTACTCAACTGATAAAAGAAAGGAGGAAGACATAAAAAAAAAAAAAAAAGAACCTGTTGGAACCTGGAACCGACCTCGGAACCTGTGACAGGGTGACAGGGTAGGTTCTAGGTTCTTGGTTCTGACGGGTAGGTTCCAAGTTCCAAAAAATGAGGAACCTGTGCCCGATGGTAGGTTCCAGGTTCCAGGCGGAACCTGTAAGGAACCGGGAACAGCTCACCCCTAGCCTAAAGGAACAACATTATCTTATCACCGAATGTGCACTCCAAGCGAGAAGTGTGGAAGCGCAAATCAGAACGTGCCGACGTCCCCCGTCCCCATCTTTGGTCCCATTTCCCTACGCAGATAGAAAGCGACCTCCATTCACACGACACATTCACAAGCTTGAACTTGCTCCCCAAGGCAGAGGATGGCGACAATTTCCATCCTTCGCAATTTGACAAGTTTCCATAGCGTTCCCACTGATCGCTTAAGTACTTAATAGCTAAGCTAAGAAATTTGGCAGAGAAAGGCGTGTGAAGAGATCGTTGCATTTGATAGGCTGCTGCAACCAAGCCACTGCTTACTGAACGTCTATAAATAGAAGGCCCCTCTTCCTCCCATCTCTCATCATTTAGACGGCTATTCATGTATCAAGATTGAATCAGAGCCAAGGGGATATACTAAACAGAGGATGAAGATGAGAATGGTTCACTAGGGAAAGCATCATCACTATCAACATCGTCATCATTGGATGGGTAAAGGGGGCGGACAAGGGCATCATGGTGGGCATGGTCCCCACGGGGGAGGACTCCTCTCTGGGCATGGTCTCGGAGGACATGGGTGTCATGGACATGGACAGGGGCTTCACCTGAGTGGTGTTTTGAGGCATGGGGTAGTGGACATGGACATGGGCATTATGTGAGGGGTCTTTTAGTCCACGGACATGGACTTTTCAAACATGGTCATCATGGTCATAGCAAAGGTCACGATCATGGTCATAAAGGGCGCCATGCGCATGGCCGCTGCGGGGGGCATCATATTTGTATGGAGCAACCGGAACAAGAGCAAGAACAGGAACAGGAACAGGAACAGGAAGTCGCAGCTGCGACGCCGACTCCGATAACTGAGCAACTCGGTACTCTCGCTCTGACTGCTGATTAGGGAGGAGGCCACTTGGAGCTGGGTCTTAATTATTAGTGACGCCCGTGTTAGCGATAAATATGTTAGACGCAAATTGCGTAACCCCAAGATCTCCATAACTAGAACAAGAACATACATAATTGAGTAGAAAAATTAACGCACCTGTTTTGGGATCCATTATTCTTGAAACAGAAGTGGAAACACAATGTTCCATGCGCAAATCCTTCTTCTCTATTACCCTTCGTATCACTTGCTCAATGAGACGGCCCCCTTCACGTGTAGCGTTAGGTAAACGCCCCTTAGGTGAGGATAGAAGTGAGAATTAGGGTTAGAAGAGAGACTTGAGCACTATTTATAGAGTTTCCAGCGAGTCCCTCTCATTACGGATCAGGCTCAACCCGGCCCACACTAGTCAGCCCATATTAGACTAATTAAGAAACATTTTATCTCACCTTAAACCAAACCCCGTAAAACAATAAATGTTAAACGGTAAATTACAATATCAATTAATATAGTCCACAATTAGAAAAACTCTTACATTCTCCCACTTGGACCATATTAATTGAAATCGTACTGTATGTGTGCACATTGGTCCAGAGATAATTCTTAATAGTCAATCCTATCCCATAAAGTCTTAAACACCGAATCATGGCGGTAACTGCATGTATACAGACAGAGCCTTCCATGGTCATGAATGTTCTCAACTTTATTGATATGGATTCAATATGGTAGTGTGGCAAATGAATAACATCTCTCATAGAGAGATCCCATTTGTCAATCACCATTCTCTTAACTTTAGACGTCACAAATACTTGTGCCACTAGAGAATGCTTTATGGTTCCAATGAACCGACATATGTCTTGTCCTTACGGTTAACCTTTTTTTATGTATCACAAGACATATGCACAATGCTAATAATCGGATGCCCGGATGCCCCTAGCCTTCACTCAAGGTTTAAGTAATACCTTTGAGACTTTCAACTATATATATCAAAGTGTTACTAAATTGTAACAAAACAGATGTAAACTTTATTCAAGGAAAAATAAAACACAGCTCCCACTAAATAACAGCATCCCAAGATGCTCCTAGGCCCATACTAATGACATGTCAATCAAAAACACACGGGCGTAGGTCGTTAGTTAGTGGATCTGCAATCATATCATATATAGGAATATAATCTACTGCAACGTCACCATTCTGTACTGATTCCTTTATAATCAAAAACTTGACCTCCATGTGTTTAGACCCCTTGAGACCTCTATTGTTATTAATAAACAACACTGCAGAGTTATTGTCACAATATAGCTGTATGGGTCTATCCACAAAATCAAAAATTGATAACTCCCTAATGAGGTTTCAGAGCCAAATAGCTTGAGTAGCAGTTGAAAAACATGCTACAAACTCCGCTTGCATGGTAGAAGAAGATATGGATTTCTGTTTTTCGCTCTTCCATGATACTGCACCTCCTGCCAACATAAATATGTACCCTGTCATTGACTTCTTATCATCTTGACAACTAGCAAAATATGCATTTGAATAGCCTGCTAGTTACAAGTCTAAAACATGTCTATACATCAATATATAATATTTTGTTCTCTTTAAGTACCTTAAAACCTTCTTGGCAGCAACCCAGTGATCATGTCCTGGATTTGACTGATATCTGCCTAGAAACCTTGTTGAAAAAGCACTATCTGGCCTAGTGCAAACTTGAGCATACATGATGCTTCCAAGCACACTAGAATAAGGTACATCATTCATTTGAGCTTTCTCTAAATCTGAATTAGGGCATTGTGAAAGACTCAATTTATCACCCTTAATAATAGAAGCAATTCTTGGTTTGCAATCCTGCATATTGAATCTTTCTAAAACGCGATCAATATACACCCTCTGAGATAAACCCAATGAATGGCATGAGCGATCCCTATGGATCTCAATGCCAAGAACAAAAGACGCCTCACCAAGGTCTTTCATATAAAATTTTTTCGATAATATCCACTTTGTCTCATATAGTAAACCAATGTCACTACTAGCAAGCAAGGTATCATCTACATAAAGTATGAGAAAAATATATTTCCTCCCACTGACCTTGGTGTATATACACTGATCTACTTTGTTCTCAATAAATCCAAATGAAGTAACAATACTATGAAACTTGAAATACCACTGTCTAGAAGCTTGCTTAAGGCCATAAATAGACTTTTTCAATCTACAAACAAGCTTACCTGAGTCATCTGCTACAAAACCTTCAGGCTGCACCTTATAAACCTCCTCATTAAGGTCTCCCTTTAAAAAAGCAGTTTTAACATCCATCTGGTGTAACTCCATATCGTAATAAGCTACCAATGCCAAGATCACTCTAAAAGAATCTTTAAAAGAAACTGGAGAAAATGTTGCTTCATAATCTATTCCTCCTCTTTGAATGAAACCCTTAGCTACCAGTCTGGCTTTAAACTTTTCAATTTTTCCTTTGGAATCCCTTTTAGTCTTGAATACCCATTTGCAACCAATAGGTTTACAACCTTCGGGCAATTCAACAAGCTCCCAAACACCATTATGTTTCATAGATTGCATCTCATATTTCATCGCATCTAACCACAAATCTGATTGAGGACATGAGATGGCATCAGTATAAGTCACAGGATCAACAACACAGCCTATATCATAATTATGCTCTCCCAGGTAAACTAGATAGTCTTGTGGTATAGCTGAACGTCTTTCTCTAGTTGATCTTCTGAGTGGAGGTACTTCAACCTCATTCTGAATTTGAGGGGCTTGAGGAATTTCATCATGGACTGTCTCAACAATGGGATCATGTGCCACAACAGGCTCAGTTTGTGGTGCAAGAGGCTCCATAATTGTCCGCACAGGATGAGACAGAGATCTAGTAATCCCCACCATACTATCATCTTCAATAGCTTGTGAGCAACTACCCTTTTCAGCTACATCAAATTCCAGAAATTTTGTAGTATGAGATTCTACAATTCTTGTACCTCCATTAGGGTTATAAAACCGATACCCCTTTGAATGATCTGGGTAAGACACGAAATAACACCGAGTAGTTTTGAAATCCAACTTACTCAATGTTGGATTATATAACTTCACTTCTGCTAGACATCCCCAAACTTTAAGATGATTCAAGCTAGGTTTACGTCTAGTCCACAACTCAAAAGGAGTCAATGGAACCACTTTAGTAAGAACACTATTTAGAATATAAAGAGTTGTTTTCAAAGCTTCTGCCCATAGAAAATTAGGTATAATTGGTCCTACTAATCATACTTCTCATCATGTCCATAAGAGTACGATTCCGCCTTTCAGCTACACCATTTTGTTCAAGACTTCCGGGCATAGTAAACTGACATATTATCCCAAAATCCTCTAAGTATTTAGCAAACCGCCTTTTAAGTTGGCCAGCATCACTGTGCCTACGAAAATACTCACCACCACGATCAGATCTAACAATCTTAATAACTTTTCCCAACTGTTTCTCCACTTCAATCCGAAAAATCTTGAATTTATCAAGAGACTCGGACTTTTCTTTAATCAAGTATAAGTATCCATATCGGGAATAGTCGTCAATGAATGTGATGAAATAAAAATTTCTGCACAAAGTAGCCGTGTATGGTCCACTAATATCAATGTGAATAACCTCCAACAAGTCTGAACTTCATATAACAGATTTCTTCTTTATCTTAGTCATCTTACCTCTGCAACAGTCTACGCAAGTCTCTTGATCATCTTTAAGAGTAGGCAAGATATCAGCCTTTATAAGCCTTTCTACTCTATCTTTAGAGATGTGACCAAGACGTTTATGCCTCAATGTATAAGACCGTTCCTTAAGTAGAGGCCTTTTGGAAACAATTTTTTCAGCGGAATAAGCAACGTGTATGTTGTTGGGAGATAAGCTCAATCGATATAATCCATCGGATAAATTGCAACACCCAATCTTATTTGAATCATAAAAAATGAAAATAGTATTACTCTTTATTTCAAAAGAGTATGCACACATGTCCAAATAAGACACAGAAACTAAATTCCGCCTAAAAGAAGGTATGTAAAAAGTGTTTCTTAACACCATCCGAAAACCAGAATCTAAAATCAAAATAACATCTCCCACGAACTCAACGTCAACTCCAACGCTGTTTCCAACAGTGAGCTTTGATTCATCCTGATTTGGCGTCTTTCGGTTTATGAACCCCTTTAGGCTCTCTCTTATTTCTTTTAGACAACCAAGCCTTAAACTTGCTGCAACGTTTCTTCACGTGTCCTCTCTCCCTACAAAAGTAGCAAAGAACACCATCCTTCTTGGTGAATGCTTTCTTAGGACCCAGAGTGTTAGAAGGACCTGCACCTTCAGAATTTCCTTTGTTGTTGGAAGGACCAACAACTTCTGAATTGCCTTTGTGGGTATAGTTCTTCAATTTTTTACCCTTGTGACTAGCAAAACTAGAAGCATAAAGAGCAATATGTCCTTTATCTTTCTTCAATTTCTTTTCCTCTGCCACCAATCTTGCAATCAGGTCATTAACAGACCAGGTTTCATCTTGAGAACTATAATTGGTCTTGATAATCCCAAAATCAGGAGGAAGAGTATTTAGAGCTTGATGGACAATGCAAGCAGTAGGAATTTCAACATTGAGAGCCTGAAGCTTTGTCTGTAAATCAACCATCCTCAGAACATAATCTCTAACTCCACCAGAACCATCATACGTCATAGTAAAAAGTATTTGCATGTGTGTTCCTATCTTAGCATTAGGTGAGACACGGTTTCTAACCACCAAAGCTTCCATCATCTGCCTAGCATTGCAGTTTGCAGGCAAACCACTTTTCAAGTGTTCTTGAATAGAACGCTTCATGGACAGTAAGCAAATTCTATTGCTCTTTTCCCATGCAGAAAAATTTGTTTTTTGAGCCTCTGTACTCTCGGTAGTCAAATCTGCCGGCCAATCAATAGTAAGAGCCATATGAATATCTGCCATCTTCATAGCAGACATAAAATCCTCTCTCCATCTCTTAAAATTCGAACGAGCAAGAACCTCAATGATGACGGAGTTACCATTTACAAAAAATGTGACTGAAAAACAAGCAGTATATATAATTAGCATCATGTGAGCATTGTGTAACTTGACGTACAAGTACACATCCAGAGAATTACATGCAAAATCACATAATCACCTTTGGGCAGAATACATGACATGCAATTGTACACTCCCCACATGATAAGGGTTATGAGAATATATTCCAATCTTCGTGAATTCATCACCTTTTGGCATATGAACCATTAGGATCGGTCACTCCTCCACCACACTATCATGTATCCTTCCATGACCTAATACACAATCACCTCATTTGAGAGTATAACTATGCATTAGATCAGGAGACATCCCAATCAATATACAAGATCGAAATTTCTCAAACCCAATCAAGTGTGCCACTTTGGCGGTCACAACTCAATTGAATCATTGAAATTTTCTCATACTAGAGATATAATCTTTACATCTCACATACACCATATACATGTGATTTAACTTTAGTGATAGGGGCATCATATCACTCAAATCACATGATATGCTAATTACACTGCCTTATTCATTAATAAAATACAATTAAGTTTAATTTTTATTAATGAATCACACTTTTATAATGTTTATGTGATAACATATCAGTAACTCAACATATGTATTTCCAAAAACACAGAGAATACAAGAAAAATACGCAAAAAATACACTAAAACTTCACGTATTTAGGGCTTTGCATGTATTTTCACATCCATAAAATCATTAAACATGCAAAATAAATTCACCACAAGATAGAGGACAGCCATATGAATCTAGCGCCACCAGCCACACGCTGAACGGAGGCTCCACGCGCCCACATGCGCCACCTGAGTGTGCGGCGAGTGGAGCTCACGCGCGGCGTGCATTCGACGCCCAGGCGGCACGTGGCCACGCATGGGGGTGCGTGCGGCCTCCTCTGGCGACGCGCCACTGACCTTCATGCTTGTCTCGTCAAGCCCAATCCGAATATATAATTTAAATTAATTTTTATTGAACGAAAAATCTCGAAAATCTCAAATTAGGGCAAGATCTGCACTAATTAGGGCTAATCCGTACAAATTAGGGCAAAATCAATTGCGTTTAAGTTCTAAGGTTATGGAGGCTCTGATACCACATGTTAGACGCAAACTGCGTAACCCCAAGATCTCCATAACTAGAACAAGAACATGCATAATTGAATAAAAAGATTAACGCACTTGTTTTGGGATCCATTGTTCTTGAAGCTTTTGGGATCCATTGTTCTTGAAGCGGAAGCGGAAACACAATGTTCCACGCGCAAGTCCTTCTCTTCTATTATCCTCCATATCACTGGCTCAATAAGGCGACCCCCCTCACGTGTAGCGTTAGGTAAATGCCCCTTAGGTGAGGATACATGTGAGAATTAGGGTTAAAGGAGAGACTTGAGCACTATTTATAGAGTTTTTAACTAGTCTCTCTCATTACGGACCAGGCTCAACTCGGCCCACACTAGCCAGCCCATATTAGACTAATTAAGAAACCTTCTATCTCACCTTAGACCAAACCCTGTAAAACGAAAAACGTTAAACGGTAAATTACAATATCAATTAATATAGTCCACAATTAGAAAAACTCTTACAAAATATGTTTTGGAGATTTCGTGTCCTAACTCCTACCAATAATCAGTACCAGTTTTATCTTTTTGGGTTGTTTCGTTGGATGATCAGATTCAACGGTTTGAAGTGTTGTGGAGGTTGATGGGTGTTGTGGAGGTCAATGAAAGTTTCTCTAGACAGCTTGTGTACCAATATTATGCGATGGTACACTAAAAATTAGTGCGATGGTATCGGTAATTTGAGGTTTCGAATCAAATGATTCCATATATTTTATGCAGAAGATATGAAGGTTCTGAATTATGTTCTGAATTAGAAATGATGTGTTGTTGAGCTCTTCGAGAGCATCATTGGCATGCATGAGCAAATTGACCAGAATTAATTGATAGGTGAGGGTTTTAACAGCAAACAGCGCGGACAATGGCATATGCTTTCCATCTTGTCATTCAAGTAACTCCGGCAAAAGATTTGGGAACCCGGCAACCCAAATTGGCGATCAAGAAATCGAACTTCTTCTACTACTTAAAGCCCATATACTTATTATTATGAAATCTTTTGCTAATGTACCAATTTGATCGGTCCGTAAGAAAAAGGAACAAGATTCACAGATGAAGTATAAGTTGAATCGTTCGTAGTAATTTCATTGTAAAGTGTGTTGACTTTGAATCCTCTCCTGATCGGGCTGGAGGCGAAGACCGGCAAAGTTCATCTTTTACCAGTTTTCACAGAAAAGGAGACCAAACCAATGATTGGCAGATTTTAATTTGATCAGATCAGGTAGCCCTTTAAGCAACCAGTCAAACCTGGGCAGACACCACTAACCAAGAGTTGAATTATGAAACTTACTCATCAAGGGGGTAAGGAGGGGTTATTCATTTCATATTTTTCGCTGAGTCTCAATAGAGATCAAAGGTTTTGAGTAATCGATATCACTAGTAAGCTAAGAAACATTTTGCCTACATATTCATCACCGTAAGTCGATCTTTCTTTGGTTATATCCTCTTTTTAGATCATCAGAACCATATCAGGAAGTGGAGAACTATAAAGGATTCACCAACTAACTTGACTACGGTTTGATGAATTATCGCACCACTTGGAATGGAAGCCCAATGCCCTATAAAGGCAGTTTGTCTGAGGCAATTTATTAAAAGCAGCTCATGTAAAAGCAATCTTCTTATGAAGCCGAATAGTCATACGACTAACTATATGCTCAGAAGAAAAAACAGAGGGTTATGGGTGGTTAAGGAAGCAAAAATAAGGCCAAGGCCAATGTGTGAGGAAAAGTGAGTTGATCATGTGTCAAAGCTATAGCCGAGTTTAATTAGATGCCTTCGCTCGTGCGGCCATAGGTCCGTGAATCACCTATCCGTATCTCTCCAAGCATTCAATCATATCTGGCGTGCCATTCCTTTAATGGAGAGATTTAATTAATTGAATGGCAAGAGGGACACCAGATCAAGGTACCAGACCAGGTTGGTTGAGATTCCCATAAATCACGTATTTGTGTCATTGGATCGGAAACGATAAGGAGTTCATATGAGCTAGTTCAATCGATTTCAATTATTAGAAAAACAAAGTCTACTCATCGTGATAAGAAGTCACGTTAACAACTGTCGAACTAGCCTCCAACAAGTTCATCCAAGAAAGGATGAGAAAGAATGAGAGATCCTGCCGGACGGCATGGCATTTTTACACACAAATCTTACAATCCTTTGAAAAACAATTAGTAATACCCTGCGATATGTTCTAGTCATCCCTGCTCGAAACGAATCTTTTTTGGTTTTCATAAAAAACATGTGTTTATCTTTAAGTCCATATTACAGGAGAAAAACATGGCCCCAATCCTCTTGTGATTAAAATTGTCATTAGTATTTTAATAATCAAAATTAGCTTAATCAAATCAATTACAATGCCATCGTGTTGTTTTGGCAGTAAAATTAAAAGTATAGTTTCTTCCTCAAATGTCATCAAGCAACAAAGGCGTCGCCTTTTCTTGGGGAGGTTGATAGTTAGTGTAACCGCATTGAATGGTATGCCTAATAAAATCAAACATGTAGTTAATACAATAAGGAGAAAAGGAAATTGGATAAACAGAGCAAGTCTCTCCAACTCAATCTGTGGCCTAAAGAAGCAAACTTATCTCCCCATCCAACGGGCACACCAAGCCAGAAACGTGAAGCCGCACGTCAGAACGTTTCGACATCCACATCTCTGGTCAATGTCTACCGACCTCCATTGATTCATTCACGCGCGAACTTGCTCTCCGAAGGACTCATCTAGGAGAGGAAGGATAAGGCTCCTCTTTCGTACGGGCAAGGAGGGAACCCAATAATATGAGCAGAGAGCTTGAGAGGAAGTGTGAAGATTTGAATCTTTAACTCGTGCTTGGATGCGATGGTTTGAGTTTGAAGTTCATTGCCCAACTGTTTTCTCCGAAAGTTTATGCCATAAAGAGCGGTATCATATGTACTTGATCTCTTAGTACTCTCACTCACGTTTCAATGAGGAAGGCTCTAGACATGCAAATTTGATGTATGTAGCGAATTATTATTATTATTTTTTAACTCATTGCTCATTATAAAAGGGGAACCCATAAATGGGTGAAGTATAACGTGAGGAGTCAAACTCAATATTTTTTTATTGTAATACTAATTCAAATTGAATACGCAACTGTTTATTTCAAAAGTTTAATCTATTAGAGTGCTTATATTTTGAGAATAATGATCGACTAGTGCATGTGCCCACGCTTCAAATGGGCTTTTGTCTTTTACTTTTTTTGAGAATTTGTATCTACCCAAAATTCTTCTTTAAATTTGTAGTTTTGGAGCTATACTGGGTACAATTATAATGAAAGTCGCTTTACCAAAAAAAAAATTATAATGAAAGTCGATACACGAGACAAAAAAAAAAGAAGAAGAAACAAGTAAAGAGACAGCATCACGGGGAACACAGTCTCACTCAAATTTGTGATGAACTTGCCTAATTTGCCCCTCCATATTAAAGGAAAGAACATTAGGTGTGCGTTTGGTAATATTTTTTTTCGATCTTTTTCTATTTCGATTCTCTAGAACAATTTTTAAGTAAAAGATGTGTTTTGTAACTACACAAAATTTTTATTCTTGAATAGAAAAAGAATAAGAATGTGTTTGGTGTGACTCATAATTTCTTTTATAACGTAAAATTTCTTTTAATTTTTTTTATAATTTTTTTAGATTTTTTTTCTTTCTTTTGCTTCTTCTTCTTACTCCTCCGGTAGGGGCGGTAGGTGGTGGACGGCAGCCAACAACTGGTGAAACGATCGGAGATGGCCAATTGAGGTAGGTAGCCGTGAGCGGCAAGGGGCGACAAACAGCGGGAGAGGAAGAAGAAAAGAAAATGACTTATTTCTAAAAATTGTTTCCGAAAGCAAAAGGCTACTTTTTTTTTTTTTTTTTTTACTTCTTATTTCTATTTCAAATTTATTCATCGGCTACTTTTCTATTTCAGGAAGTAAAAAATTAGTTGATGTTACCAAACAGATTTTTGTTCATTTTCTATTATGGAGAATAAAAGAACAAAAAAACCAAGAAGTACAAATGTTACCATGCACCCCTTAGGTCTCTGTTTTCTTTTCCCTTATCCCATCCTTCCTCACTCTCTCCATTTTCGTTTTAGTTTTGATCCTTTTCATCTTAATCTCACAAACTCAGAGTGCATAGGGGCAAAGCACATAATGCAGTTGAGTCTGTTGAAAGCAAACATTTTTAGTCTAAGCTCCATTCATTTTCATTTCACGAAAAATAAACTAGTCAAGGAAAATATTTTCTGCTATTAAAAACACCTTCAAAAGTGGGGAAAATATTTTCTATTTTTGAAAAGTGGAAAATATATTCCATAACTTCTTCACGCTTACTTTCTTTCACTAAACACATTTTCATTTTATTTTTCTTATTTTCTTATTTTCTTTAAAAATTATTTTTTATTTTTTATTTTTTTCTTCTTCTTCTTCCTTGGCTGGTGGTCGACCACGACGACAGCCAGCAACTTGCCATTGGCAAGTTCCGGCCTTACCATAGGCCGACGAGGCTCTGCCTTGCTTGATCTTGTGAAGTTAGCGAGCTTGAGCCTCACCATAGGCCGAAGCTCGCCAATGGTCAGTTATCGGCCATCACTGTAGCCGGTGACCAGTCAAGGCCAAGGAAGAAGAAGAATTGGAAAAAAAAAAAAAAAAGAACGAAAAGGCCAAGGAAGAAGAAGAAAAAGGAAAGGATTTAAAAATAAAAAAAAATTATTGAAAGTAAGTGTATGTAGGGAAATATTTTCCTTAGCGAACGGCAGAAAATATTTTCTGTTTAATTTTTAGATTTCAGTTGAACACTAAAAAATATAGTTATTCTCCAAGAAAGTAGCTTCTTAAAAAATAATTTTCGGAAATGGCATATTTTCCGCAAAATGAACAAAGTCTTAACTTGGTACTATCGAGGAATGCTGTTCCAATGCATTCGAACAAAATAATTTTTGGAACGCCTAAAAATGAAAGGGGAACCCTTAGATGGGTGAAATGGGGATGTGAGAAATTAAGCTCGAGATCTCTAACTCCAACACCAATTTCAAATTGAATGCACCACCGTTTACTTTAATAGCTTAATCTATTAGAGTACAAACGGAAGACAAGATGTTGGAGATGTGAAGACAAGTAGAGGCCACGGTCCGAACTTCCCTAATGGATGGGGGGCTTTATGGAGATCTCAATTGTACAGCTGTGGAAATAGAGTCAGCCTACACTGAAGTCGCTTGCTTATAAATTCACTTTTTACTCATTAGATCGAGTTTATGTTCCTATTATATTATATGTATAAATATGATACTGAATTTGCCGTTGACTTATTTTTACATATAATTCAACAAGATTGCTTTATTGCCATTCTTTAAGCAATTGTCATTCCTTTACTCACATTCAAATTTATCCCACAGCGATTATGAAAGAGGTTAGTGGTTGGTTTACAAGTATGAAGGGAAGTTTCACCCTTTGAATTAGCTTTTGAGGTGAGAGAAGTGCAAGACCATCCAACAAATTATCATCGAAAAATCGGTATCATGAAGTAGACTTGGGTTTCTAAAGGTAAAGATATACATCCATCACATGATATATTGTTTATAGTGAAGTCATATTTACTTATAATAGTCTCCGTGCGTCGACTGCCTCCTCTTCTCCCTCGTCGATCGATCGAATCAGGGGTTTGCGCTAATGGGGAAGGACTCGAAGGCGAAGGACTCGGGAGGAAAGGGGAAGGGGAAGCAAGCAGGGGGTGGGAGCGATGAGGCTGGTTCCAAGAGGAAAGGTAAGGCCAGCAAGTCAGATGGGCTAGGCACTTGCACTTTTGTCAAAGCTAGGCATATACTGTGTGAAAAGCAAGGCAAAATCAATGAAGCATTAAAAAAAAAAAATTACTTATAATACAATTGTATGTACGACTGGTGTCGCAAGATGTATGATTTTACTTAAATTCGGCCTAATCTCAACTCAATTTTCGCATTTATGTTTGCATAGATTGGGATGCTTGTATTATTATTTTTTCTTTTGGGGCAACAGGGGCCTAAGCCCAAATAACTAATTATTACAAAGATAGGGATGCTTCATAATTTTCAAGCAATAGAAGGAAAGTTTCTCTTTAATGACATTAAGCAAACCATCTTATTTACTTTGGAATTAATTAATGCATTTCAAGTAAAACAAACTAATTTCAAGTAAAACAAACTAAGTAGAACTTAAGAGAGCATAATGTGGCACTTTTTTCCTTTGCTTAGTTGGCATAATTGCAATTAGCTTTCTAATCACCTTGCGTTATGTATATACATAGATTATGGTCATCAATGTAGCGATTACTGTGGCTTTTCACATTTGATAAAACTATATTTAGAGTTATATACTAAGCCATGGTCAAGTAATCTATCTGTGTTTAAAATGCATTGACATAGTCAAAAGTAATTTAGTATTAAGGCTCCCTCAGAAGACTGAAACAAAAGCCAAACCATTGAATGAAATTCACTGACAAATTATGTGATTTTCACAACCGAAGTTCATACTGAAATGTTACAATCCTATGAAATAGGACTAGTAGTGCAATCTAGTGCTAGTAATTGTGCCCTTTTAGCATTTTAAGGAGATGAGATCGTGAAACTTAGTCCAATGAAATCGTAACGTGCTAATGTATCAAATAGTGACATTCACCTCAATAGTATAATTAGTTATTTTATAAACAAAAACTAACATAATCCATTATTTTGGAAATATATATATATATATATATATATTTCTTTTTTATGGAAAGAAATTTGTCTTATCTTTGATTTCCTATTATAGTAGGAAAACAGGCGCCAACCCTCCCCCGATAAAAAATTATCATTAGTTTTTTATTGATTAAAAATTATCGCCGTATTTGATGGGCTGCTACAGCCGAACCACGGCCTACTGAACCTCTATAAATAAAGGCCTCTCTTCCTGTCATCTCTCATCATTTAGACGGCTATTCCTGTATCAAGACTGAATTAGAGCCGGGGGGTTACACTAAACAGAGGATGAAGATGAGAATGGTTCACGAGGGAGGGCATCATCACGGTCGACATTGTCATCATGGGATGGGTAAGGGAGGCAGACACGGGCATCATGGTGGGCATGGTCCCCACGTAGGAGGACTTGTCTTTGGGCATGGTCTCGGAGGACATGGGTGTCTTGGACATGGGCTTCATCTCAGGGGTGTTTTGGGGCATGGGGGTCATGGACATGGACATGGGCATCGTGTGAGGGTTCTTTTAGTCCATGGGCACGGACTTTCCAAACATGGTCATCATGGTCATTGCAAAGGTCACGGTCATGGTCACAAAGGGGGGCGCCATGCACATGGCCGCTGCGGGAAGCATCACATGTGTATGGAGCAACCGGAACTGGAATCGGAACAGGAACAAGAGCAGCAACAGGAACAGGGAATCACGGCTGTGACGCCGACTCCGATATCCGAGCAGCTCGGTATTCTTGCTCTGACTGCTGACTAGTGGGGACGCTTGGAGTTGGGTCTTGAATAGTAGCGACGACACGTCGGCAATAAATGTCTTGGGGATTTCGTGTTGTGGCTCCTACCAATAATTAATATCAGTTGTCTTTTTGGGTGGTTTCGCTGGATGATCAGATTGGGTTGTTTGAAGTGTTGTAAAGGTCGATGGGTGATGTGGAGGTTCAGGGAAGTTTCTCTGTACTGCTTGTGTACCAATATTATGCAATGGTACACTAAAAATTAGTGTGATGGTATCCGTCGTTTGAGGCTTCGGATCGAATGATTCCACATATTTTATGCGGGATATTTGAAGGTTCAGAATTAGAAATATTATGCTGCTAAGCTCTTCGAGAGCGCCATTGGTATGCATGAACAATTTGACCAGAATTAATTAGAGATGAGGGCTTTAACACCAAACATGGCGGACGATGGCATGTGCTTTCCATCTCTGTCAATTAAGTAACTCCGTCAAAAGATTTGGCAACTCCGGGAAGCCAAATTGGCGATCAAGAAGTCGAACATCTTCTACTACTTAAGCCCATAAACTTATTATTATGAAATTTTGTGCTAATGTACCAATTTAATGAGTCCTTAAGAAAAAGGAACAAGATTCACAGATGAAGTATCAGCTAAATTGTTTGTAGTAGTTACACAATAAAGTGTGGCTTCACCTTGAGTCTTTTCCTGATCGAAAATGGAGGCAAAGACCGGCAAAGTTCATCATTCACCGGTTTTCACTCAAAAGAAGGCCTCACCGATGAATGGCAGATTTTAACTTGATGGGATCAGATAGCCCTTCAAACAGCCAATCAAACCTGCGCAGACCACTTACGGAGAGCCGAACTACGAAGCTTACTCATCGAGGGGCACGGAGGGGTCATTCGTTTCGCATTTTTCATCGGGTCTCGATAGAGAATAAAGGTCTTGAGCAAGCGATATTAAAAGTAAACTAAGAAACATTTTCCCTACATGCTCACCACTCGAAGTCGAACTTTCTTTGCTTATTTCTTCGTATTAGATCATCAAAACCATTTCAAGAAGTGGGGAACTGTAGAGTATTCGCAAACTAACTTCACTACAACGTGAAGAATTATAGCACCACTTGGAATGGAAGCCCAAAGCCCTATAAAGGCAGTTCATCTAAGGCAAGTCGTTTAAAGCAGCTCGTGTAAAAGCATTCTTCTTATGAAGCCGTATAGCGCTATGACTAATTATATGCTTGGAAGAAAAAAAAATAGGGGGTTATGGATGGTTAAGGAAGCAAAAATAAGGCCAAGGCCCGTGGGCAAGAAAAAGCGAGTTGATCATGTGTCAAAGTTCCAACTGAGTTTAATTAGATGCCTTTGCTCATGCGGCCATACCTCCGCGGATCACCTGTTCATATTGGTCCATGCATTCAATCATATCTGGCATGCCATGCCTTTAATAGAGAGATTTAATTAATTGAATTGGCAAGAGAGACACCAAATCGAGGTACCGGACTGTGTGGGTTGAGATTCCCACAAATCACATTTTTGCATGACTAGATTGGAAACGATAAGGAGTTCTCCGCTTTCAAATTGTAAGAGTTAGTTCAATCGATTTCAATCCTTAGAAACCAAAAAAAAAAAAAAATCCTTAGAAAAGCAAAGTCTATGCGTCGTGATAAGGAGTTATGTTAACAACTATCAAAGTAGCCTCGAACAAGTTCATCCAATAAAGGATGAAAGACCCTGCACGACATTATGGTATGTTTACACACAAATCTTACAATTCTCTGAAATACAATTAGTAGTACGCTACGACATTAGTCATCCATGCTCAAAACAAATTTATTTTGGTTTTCATAAAAGTGTTTGTTTTTCTTTAAGTACTTACTATAGGAAGAAAACATGACCCAATCATCTTGTGATTAAAATTGTCACTAATGTTTTAATTATCAAAATTAGCTTCATCAAATCAAGCATAATGTCATCGTGTTGTTTTGGCAAAAAGTTAAAGGGATAAGTGCAATGAAAGCACTAAAATTTGTCAAGAAAGTGCAATTAAGTTCTAAAACTTGCAAAATGTACAATGAAATCCGAAAACTTGTTAAATTGGTTTAATTGAGTCTTAAAGTTAATATCGTCAAATTTAATAACAAAAGACGTGGTGCTGACGTGGTGCCTTTTAATCACTTTTCTCTCCTACGCGGCAAATAGTTTAAGGAAAAATATCCACGTCCACAAACAACGTCATTTTGGGCGTCCCTTTTTCTTCTTGATTGTCGCCTCTTCCCTCCCTGCCCCCACCACCCCAAACATCGTTTTGTTCTTCCTTCTTTGAACCGTAAGCCCCAAATTTTGCTGAAACATGTCTTTTTCTTCTTCTCAAATTGATGTCCTCTGAACCATAAGCCCAAACTTCTCGCTCAAATTTTGCTGAAACATGTCTTTTTCTTCTTCCCAAATTGATGTCCTCTGAACCATAAGCCCAAACTTCTCGCTCTCTCTCTCTCTCTCTCTCTCTCTCTCTCTCTCTCTCTGTGAACGAAATTAAAGGGTGGCTTGACCCTGAGTCCTCTCTTGGTCGAGTCGGAGGTGGAGGCCAGTGAAGTTCCTCATTTACCGGTGGTGTCTTCAGAGAAAAGAAGGCCTCGCCAATGAATGGTGATCGGATTAGATTACTTTCAGGAAATCGACCATATCTTGGCAGACCGACCAACGAAGAGCTGAATTACGAAGCTTACTCATCAGAGGGCAGTGGGGATTTATGCATTTCATAATTTTAGTGTCTCAGTAGGAATTAAAGGTCTTGAGCGATGGTAATCATAGGACTATTTTTTTTTTTTTAAAAGTGAGGAGATAGCAATAATAAATTAGAAGTAGATAAATAATTGATAGTATTTAATTTAATGTGAGAATAACAGTTTATTCTGTACCACAAAAAGTCAAATCATAATTAATTATAAATTATTGTGGGACTCACTTTTTCAAGAATTTGTAACTTACAATAAATTATTATTCTCACAGTACTTCAATACTTCAATGACTATTATGCTAGTAAAGCTCAATAAAATAAACTCGTTTCATCTGAGGTGAAATACAATTGCAGGGGCTTAATTCAAATCCCTCAGGTAAAGTAAGAAATTTTCGCCTACCAAGTTTGCCACCTAAAGTCGACTTTCTTGGATTAGATCTTCATAATCATTTCGACAAGTGGATTTACAAACTGACTTCACTAAGACGTGATGAATTATTGCACCAGTAGGAATGGAAGCCTAAAGCTGTACTAAGGCAGTTCGTCTTAGTCGAGTCGTTTAAAGCACCTCGTGTAAAAGTCTTCATGTGAAGACGTCTAGCACCATGGCTAACTATATATGCTTAGAAGAAGGGTTGTGGGTGGTGAAGGAAGCAAAAATAAGGTCAAGGCTAGCCGGCAAGGAAAGACAAGTTGATCGCCATGTTAAAGCTCCACTCAGGTATACTTGAATGCCTTGGCCCATGAGGCTACCTCTCTCTCCGCCGTGGATCATCTGTTCATGCCGGCCCTTTCATTCTATCATATCTAGCAAGCCATGCCCTTAATGGAGAGAATTAATTGACTGAAATGCCAAGAGGGACAACCAAAGCAGGAAGCGGTGTTGGTTGAGATTCCCACATAGCACATATTAGAAGGATCGAATTGGAAAGGATAAGGAGTTCTTTGATTTTAAATTGCAATAGCTAGTTCAATCAATTCCAATCCTTACAAAATTAACGATTCCGCATCGCCATCAAGAGTCATGTGAACAAGTATCAAAGTAGCCCAAAACAAGTTCATCCAAGGAAGGATTTTAGAAAGGATGAGAGACTCTACTTGACAATATGGCATGGTTACACTTCATACCGTCTTCGAGAGCTAGAGGCACTCATTTGAAGGCATTGAATTAATAAGGCTAACACAGCAATAAAAAAGGAGTAAATTGCTCGTTTTAGGAAAAACTTTTTCGCCAAAAATTTGCAAATTTTCTTTTGTAGAATGAAAAATAGTCGTGTATACAAATGTTTCTATAAAGCAGCAAATAATAGTCTAAGAGAGAAAATTTTGCAAACAAATGCATAGTAATTCACCTTTTATTAGGCGTACGTCCATTCTCCCATAATAATAGCCACAAATAATTTCTTTAGATGAAAATCCTCCACCACTATAATCTGTCTTTGAATCATAGAGGCAAGGATTTCAAGCACTTTAGCTTTCGAAAGCCACTGCTTCTATGGAAAAACTTAATGGATTACACTCCAGCAAGTATCTTCCTTTGTAAAGATTACAAGAACCACAACCCTTACCAAGAATACCAACTTGAAAATAAGAAGTTTTTCACAAGTATAAGTACGAGAGTATTCAAAAACAGAGAAAAAGAAATTCTGATTTCTGCCGAAGTCCTCAGCAATCCTTGACCCCCTTAAGAACCTTCCAATCTTTAAATTAGTCGTGTGAAACCATCTCTAGGTGAAAGAAGCCATTAGCAGACCTACAAACTACATGTCAAGTTAGAAGCAAAGCAGAAGATTTTCACAAACGAAGGCCTTTGCTTGTGCCAGCTGTCTGATTCTTCGACTTTTTGCATGAAAGAGGAAACAATGCTCCGATTTTTTTCAGGTTGTTTCTGTGGGCTCTAGACCTTGAAAGTAGCTGCTAGGCCTCAATTTGATTTGAATCAAATTGGAAAACGTCTTCTTATCCAAGGTTGTAGAAGCACGCGACATATCTTCTACTTCATCAGAGCCGCTTTTGCACAAGGTCCTTCCAGTCTTTTCAAGCTCCATGGTAAACTAAGTGTTCAACTTCTTCATTCGGGTATTCCAATCCAACTTTCAAAATTTCCCATCGATATTGACATCACTTTATTGGCTGCTAACCGAGAAAACTAAAAAAAATTGGGAAGGAAATTAGAGAGCAATCATAACTTAGTGAGTAGTGCGTATTTTTTCTAAGCAGATTAAGCACCCATTATGCATGTTTATAAAACCATATTGAAACTCATTCATTTTAAATCCATGATATAGCATGTGTACAAGCTCAGAACGACTTCTATCTTTTTAACAAATTTTTATACAAATTGAAAATACTCATAATATCGGTAATACCAAAACGAAAAATCAATGATCCATTCTATTGATCAATCTCATTAACTTACATATCAATAGCATACTCCATTGATTAATCTTATCCGTTCAAACGTCGATAATCCGTTTCATCAACTAATCTAATGCTTAATATCTAAATATAATCATGCTTAACACCCATGACAAATACAACCAAGTTCACCCCCCCCCTAGCTAGGTCTACCACCCATATTAGCTGGTGGTTCAACCTAGAAAGACGTCTTGATAGCAATATGCATACCCCTTCCTCAATGAGTTCTAATTATAGTGACATGATCTTAAACCTATTATCCAACAATCCCACCATCAAAACCATAACTCATCTTGTTAACCAGTTTTGCATACCCGATCAAATCAACTTTTGGTAACTCAATTTATCAAATAGAATGCATTTCATATAGCATTTCACAAATCCATGCAAATGACATTTCATAAATCATACTCTAAGTCAAGAGTTTTTGGTAATTCTTTTATCAAAAAGTTTTGCAAACCAAAATTATATATATTTTTTCAACCCCTTTCATCAAACTAAATCTACATTTCACAAGACCTTTCTCGCCCCATTTTGATATTCATTTTGTAAGCCAATGATGTTTCGAATCGACTTTTCTAAAACATGCCTCAAACTTGTCATAAATAACTGAAAAGTTGTAAATGTCCAATCAAAAAAATTTATGCAAAAAGATATTCTCTTCTTTTTATATATAATCATTATAGACATGATTTTTACATATTTATGGAAGAGATAGCATCACTAACTTGGAAAAGCTTAGCACCAACTTACGAAAATCACTCAAGCCGACACACTTGTATTCCCATCAATTAACCGAAAAAATATGATATCAAAATTCAAGTAAAACACTACTCCAATTAATGACTTGAGTGACCACGCTCAATCATCATTGAATCCACTCCTGCGTGCTGATGAAGAGACTAGTATATAATGGACATTCATCGTTTCTATTAAATGCATTGTCTGTTAAGCATAACTCACACACGAAAGTTTAGAATTTTGTTTTGACCAACTTGTATTTTGGAATTTATTTTCGTTTAACTCCATAACTCCATAATGCCCTAGCTCGACAATTCCTCAATTGAATATCATAGTTCAAAATTGATTTTTTCAAATTTGTGCCCTAATTCAAAAAATTACTCTAATTTGTCAAGTAATGGGCTTGAATACTTAACGAGGCGTTGCAATTCACAGCTAATTTGACTTGTCAGAACGTCCGGATCCACACTACGCGCGACACTCTCTCTCTCTCTCCCCTTTCTCTGTTTTTCTTCTTCGTGGTCGAGCTTCTCTATCTCTTTTTTTTTTTTTTTCCCTGTCCACTGCCCTCAATGCTTTACGCGCATCATATGGGAAGGAAAATGAAGATGGGCTGAGTTTTTTTATTAAAGACATGGGCCTGGTCTTGATGGGCCCATTTAGTGCAAGTTCACCTTCTCCACAGTTTTGTGTATAAATAAATTGTGCAAAAAGTAAATTAAAATAAGCTATGGATTGCTTCAAACGGCGCAATCTTATATTTAGTTGTCCTCCCCTTCTCCGCCCTAAGTCAAGCGAGCAAGGTCATCGATGTGGTGATTATCGTGGCCTTTTCCATTTCATAAAAGTCAATTTACAGTTAGATACTAAGCAATCATCATGTAATCTATCTAGGGCAAGGTGCATTGACATAGTCAAAAGTAACTTGGTAAGGCTCCCTCAAAAGATTAGAACAAAAGCCAAACCGTTGATATATACTGACAAGTAATTTTATTTTCACAACTGAAGTTTAAACCCAAATCTTACAATTCTATGAGATACAATTAGTAATACAATCTTGTACTAATAATTGTAGTATTAGCATTTGAAAGAGATGAGATTGTGAAGCTTACTCCAATTAAATTATAAGGTGTTAATGCATTGAATAGAGAGACACTTAGCTCAACAATATGAAGTTACAACACTTCGTAGCTATAACTTCTAATCAGTTTATAATCATTTTAATTGCATTGAAGGGTACGCCTAATAAAATCAAATAAAGGGTCAATAAAATAAGCACAAAAAG
Source organism: Eucalyptus camaldulensis (assembly GCA_019915185.1). Lineage (NCBI taxonomy): Eukaryota > Viridiplantae > Streptophyta > Magnoliopsida > Myrtales > Myrtaceae > Eucalyptus > Eucalyptus camaldulensis. The sequence goes on from JAHSVA010000010.1 coordinate 33,173,862, forward strand.
AAATCAGATCCAGAGGAGCAAGCCTCCACCACTACAATCACTTCTCTTTTTGTGGCCCAGAGGAGCAAGCCAGAACCGTCCAGCCGCAAAATGAGGAGGTGCCGACATCCCCCGTCCCCATCTCTGGTCCTATATCTCCACGCAGAGAATGCGACCTCCATTAATTCATTCACGCGTGAACTTGCTCCCCAAGGCAACACATGACGAAATTTTCCGTGTTCATGGTTGAAAAGTATTCATCCACCGCGTTCACACGGATTGTTAGCGACGCCAAGAAATTTGGCAGAGAAGAGGCGTGTGAAAAGATTGCCGAAATCATTAGTGCTACGGTTAAAACCACCGCCTCTAAACCTCTATATAAGTAAGGCCCTCTCTTCCTTTCATCTCCATCAACCAGAGAACTATTCCTCTGTCAAGATTGAAACGGAGTTGGGGGATAGACTAAACAGAGGATGAAAATGGGAATGGCTCACGAGGGAAGGCATCATCACGGTCGACAGCAACATCATGGGATGGGTAACAGAGGCCGACACGGGCATCATGGCGGCCGTGGTCGCCAAGTAGGAGAACTTCTCTGCGGGAATGGTCTTGGAGGAGAAAGGGGTCATGGACATGGGCCTCATCTGAGGGGTCTGTTAGGACATGGGGGTCATGGTCATGGTCATGGTCATGGTCATGGTCATAAACACGGACATGGGCATCATCTGAGGGGTCTTTTAGTCCATGGGGGACATGGACATAGACACGGACGTGGGCATCATCTGAGGGGTCTTTTAGGACATGGGCATGGACCTGCCATACATGGTCACCATGGTCATCGCCATGGTCACGGTCATGGTCACAAAGGGAGGCAACATGCGCATGGCGGATGCGGGAGGCGTCATCCTAGTATGGTGCAACCAGAACAGGAGCAGGAAGTCGCGGCTGCGTCCCCCACTCCGATAACCGAGCAACTCGGCACTCTTGCTGTGACTGCAGACTAGAGAGGACGCTTGAAATTGGGGCTTGAACAATAACGACGCCGTGTCAGCAATATTGTGTCTTGGGGATTTCTATTTATTGGATCCTACCAGTTTTATCTTTTTGGGTAATTTCGTTGGATGATCAGCAGTGGCTGATGTGTTGCAGAGGTTAAAGAAAGTTTCTTTGTACTGTTTGTGTACGCTGAGGCGTCGGATCAGACAGATGATTTCCGTATGTGTTATTCAGATCTGAAGGTTTTAAACCAAAAATGATATATATTACTGAGCTCATCGAGGGCACCATCGGCACGCGTGAACAATTTACCAGATCCAATTTAGAGATAAAGGGCTTTGACAGCACCCATCGCCGACAATGGCATATGCTTTCTTTCTCATTCAAGTAACTGCAGCAACCCAAATGGGCGATCAAGAAAACAAAACATCTCCCAACGATTAAGCTTTTTTTCGATTACGATAGAATTTATGGCTTAATCCAGAAAAGAAGGCGGCCTCGCCCAACCGACGATAGGTTTGGATGAAGACTCACTCATATATGGGGAAAGAGCATGCGCACTAGCACGCTATCTATGGCTTATGAAGTTGATCGGATCAAATAGCCATTTAACTAACCAAACCAAACTAGGAGCAAACATTTTTTTTTTTCCCCGATGACCTGGACTCCTGCACCGGCCGCACTATAAGGGTCTGACCGGTCAGGCACCAATCGGTGGAGAGCTAGCCTGAACCTATAGACTAGCCTACATCTAAGTCGAGGATATTGGAAGATGGAGGGCAGAGGGACTCGAACTTGGGATCAATCACCCACAGCCCAAACCCTTACCACTCCACCAACCCACTTTGGAGGCAAACTAGGGGCAAACTTACCAATGAAGTACTGGCCTATGGAACTCATCACGGAGCAGTAGGGGTTTATGCATCCGCGTCACTTAGGGTGCGCATGATAAAATTTCTGTTTCTCAATTTCTCTGTTTCTCTGTTCCCCGGAACAGGTTTGGAACAGAAATCCGTTTGGTAACGCAATCTAATTTCTCTATTTCTGAAACATATTTCTATTCCAGAAATAGAGAAATCGAATAAATCAGAAGCTGAAATTTTTAGTTTCTCAGTTTCTGAAACAGAAATAGAAAATTTTTTTTCTCAACTTTTCAATTTAGTCCAAAATATTTTAGATCAGTAATATTGAAATAGAAATAGAAATAGTTAATTTAGTCCAAAATATTTTAATAATTTTTTAGTATAATCATTTCAATCAATATTGATTGAAAATCTTAACCATTGGGCAAAATGGTGGGAATTGAATGAACAAGGCTTCATTTGTTGCACACAAGAGATTTCACACATGGTAATAGTCAACTTGCCACATTCATATATAACGAGTCTTTCTTCACCTACTCTTCCGTAATACGCCAGACAATGGCTCTATCTAGCTAACTATTTTTTTAATCATAAGCTTCATATTGAGACGGTAAAAAGGGGTCAAATCATTAGGGCTTCATCCGATTTTTCTTTTATAAGGAAAAGAGATCTAATCAGGAATCTGTTGCTCTTGTAAGAGTGTTGATGAAAATACAGATTTTGATAATAAATTTTTAAATAATCCTAGTGTTGATAATTTTGAAAAAAATTGGTGACGATTTTTGAACATGGTGAGGATTTTTTTAACAAAATTTGGAAAGAAATTGGAATTAGCCTTGAAGTTAGGACTTTTTTAGGAGATTAGACTATTATAATCATGGCTATCATTAGACTTATTTGATTAATGTGAAATCAATTTCAGCAAAAACATAACGACATATTCACTACAATTGAATTTCAATTGATTTTTTTTTGCCACGTTGTTTATTTTTCGAAAGAAAATATCACGTAATACGAAATGTAAACACATGTAATAGGAAATTCCATGAAATGGTATTTTCAACTTTTGTAATGTATTAGTATTATTTCGACTATTATTTTGTATTTGAGGATTTCCTATATTGTCATTTAATCAATTTCTATTCCTAGAAATTAAAATGTTATTCTGTTATCAAACGGATTTTTGTTCCAGAAATAGAAATTTTGAGTTATTATCAAACGGGTTTCTTTATTCAGAAACTTGTCCGGGGAATAGAAATTGAGAAATCAATTTCTGGCCAGAAATCAATTTCTGGCCAGAAATCAATTTCTGGAACAGAAATTTTGTCATGCGTGCCCTTAATATTTCTTTCGGCTCGAAGGGATTGCTACTATGAGCGATCATCACACAGGATAGAGAATGATGGATTCGTGGACCGATTGAGTGACCGAGACATGGTACTCATTAACCGATCATGTCAAAATCTCTGAGAGCCCTTACTATACAATGGTAAGAGAAATCTCTTAACAACAATAAAACAATAACCATTTTACATCAGGATTCCTTGATTTGGGCCAAAGAAGCAATGTTACTCGATCATTATCATACTGATTGATTGTGCAAAAATAAAATTGAATAAAAAGTATGCTATTGGTTGCTTCGAACTGTCCTGCAATCTTATATTTTAGTTCTCCTCTCCTTCCCCGGCCTAAGCCAAGCAAGTAAGGTTATAAAAATCTGGTGATTTTTGCATTTCATAAAAGTTTATTTACGGTTAGATACTAAGCCGTCGTCAAGTAATCTGTGTATGGGTCAGATGCCTTGCCATAGTTAAAGTAATTTAGTGCCAAGGCTCTCTCAAAAGACCAGAACTAAAGCCAAACCATTGAAGCTCACCAACAAATAATTTGATTTTCACAACCGAAGTTTCTACACAAATGTTACCATCGTATGAAATACAATAAGTAGTACAATATTGTATTACTAATGGTCGTTTTAGCATTTGAGGGGGATAAAGTTTGCGAAACTTAATCCAATGAATTAGTAAGTGTTTGCACTGAAAAATGGATAGGTTGACGATTTGAGTAGACATGTGATTGAAGTGTTATTATCAAACACGTGATTCATCATCGATGATCAAGATTGGTGTTGATATTGACAACCATTGATGATTGTTATCAACCGGTTGTTGATATATGACAACTTGTAGTTAACAATGATCGACAATGGATAGCAAGATCAATAAAATTGTCATGGTACCAGAAAAAGCTAAACACAGAAACGGTCACAAGGCACTGTTACAAGTTTGAAATCAATAAGAACAAAGTAATGAAGGTCATGGAGCAACTTGCACGTGTTTTGTAGGAACAACTGCCTAAAGGCAAGATTGTGGTATCATAATAGTATGAGCACAGAGTTTTCGCAAGTAAAGGAATGTGGCACATGTGCATGAGAATTGCTCAGAGACGGTTATGACACAACCACTATAAATAGCATCATTAGTCTGCTGAAGAGCTCTCACATAAATCAAACAAATTTACTATCTTCTAGGGTCTGTTCGTTTTGAAGAAAATGAGCCATTTTTGGAAGGGCATGCCTAATAGAATCAAACGTCTAGTTAATAAAATAAGGACAAAAGGAAATCGGATTCACAGGGCAAATCTCCAATTCAAACGGTTTCTTTTTTGTAGCCCAAAGGAGCAATGTTATTTCCTCATGCTACGTGCACACCAAGCCATAAACGCGGAGCCGCACAATAGAACGCGTCGACATCCACGTCTCTGGTCAATGTCCCAAAGCAGGGCCACCGACCTCCATTGATTCATTCACGCGCGAACTTGCTCCCCAAGACAAACACTCGACGGCGTTTGCCGTGGTTCACACGGATTGCTTAAGTACTTAATAGCTAAGCTATGAAATTTGGCAGAGAAGAGGCGTGTGAAAAGATCGCCATGTTTGATAGACTGCTGCAGTTGAACCACCGCCTCGGGAAACTCTATAAATAAGGGCCTCTCTTCCTCTCATCTCTCATCATCCAGACAGCTATTCTTGTGTCAAGACTGAAACGGAGTCGGGGTTATATACGAAACAGAGGATGAAGATGAGAATGGGTCACGAGGGAAGGCATAATCACGATCGACAGCGTCATCGTGGGATGGGTAACGGAGGCGGAGATGGGCATCATGGTGGGCATGGTCCCCATGTAGGACTTCTCTTTGGGCATGGTCTCAAAGGACATATGGGTCATGGGTTCCATGGACATGGACATGGACATGGGCATGATGTGAGGGTTCCATTAGTCCATGGGCATGGACTTTTCAAACATGGTCATCATGGTCATCACAAAGGTCACGACCATGGTCACAAAGGGAGGGAGGACCATGCGCATGACTGGTGCGGGAGGCATCACACCTGTATCAAGCAACCGGAACCGGAGCAGGAACAGGAGCAGCAACAGGAACAAGAAGTTGTGGCTGCGACGCCAACTCCAATAACCGAGGAACTCGATACTCTTGGAGATGGGAATCATGTGAGGGTTCTTCTAGTCCATGGGCATGGACTTTTCAAACATGGTCATCATGGTCATTGCAAAGGTCAAGGTCATGTTCACAATGGGAGGAGGTGCCATGCGCAAGGCCGGTTTGGGAGACATCATACCTGTACGGAGCAATCAGAACCGAAACAGGAGCAAGAGCAGCAACAGGAGCAGGAAGTCGTGGCTGCGACGCCAACTCTGATAACCAAGCAACTCGGTACTCTCGGACATGGGCATCATGTGAGGGTTCTTTTAGTCCACGGGCATGGACTTCTCAAACATGGTCATCATGGTCATTGCAAAGGTCACAGTCATGGTCACAAAGGGAGGAGGTGCCATGCGCATGGTCGGTTCGGGAGGCGTTACACCTGTGCAGAGCAACCGGAACCGGAACAGGAACGGGAGCAGCAACAAGAACAGGAAGTCGTGGCTGCAACAGCAACTCCAATAACCGAGCAACTCGATACTCTCGCTCTCACTGCCGACTAGAGAGGACGCTTGGAGTTGGGTCTTGGACAGGAATGACGCCGTGTCAGCAATAAATGTGTCTTGGGGATTTCATGTTTTGGCTCCTACCAGTAGCCAATACCTGTTTTATCTTTTTGAGTAGTTTCGCTGGATGGTCAGATTCAGCTGTTTGAAGTGTTGTGGAGGTTGAAGGAAGTTTCTCTATACTGTTTGTGTACAAATATTATTCAATGGTACAATGAAAATTAGTGTGATGGGATCCGTCGTTTGAGGTTTCGGATCAAATGATTCCATATATTATATGCAGAAGATTTGAAGGTTATGAACTAGAACTGATATGTTACTGAGCTCCTCGAGAGCGCCATTGGCATGCCTATACAAATTGACCAGAATTAATTGAGAGATAGGGGCTTTTACAGCAAACATCACGGACAATGGCATTTGCTCTCCATCTTTGTCATTCAAGTAACTCCGGCAACCCAAATTGGCGATCAAGAAATCGAACATCTTCTACTAGTTAAGCCCAGAAACTTATTATTATGAAATCTTTTGCTAATTTACCAATTTGATCAGTCCGAAAGGAAAAGGAACAAGATTCAGAGATGGAAGTCTGTTTTTATTAAGTAGGGCGATAGCTATAATAAGTTAGACTTGTTTCATCTTGGGCGAAATACGATTGCAAGGGCTTTATTCAAATCCCTTAGGTAAAGTAAGAAAGTTTCGCCTACTATACTCGCCACCCAAAGTTGGACTTTCTTTAATAATTTCCTATGATTAGATTTAGATCTTCATAACCATTTCGAGAAGTGGAGATTTAATTTACAAAACAACAATGGAAAAAAAGGGGGACGCCTTGCCAGGAGGGCACCGCCGCCATTGCCCATTGCAGTGGGGCCAACAAAGTAGCAACCTTAGGGGGAGGGCGGCCGGCACTCTCGAGACTTGAGTGAGGCTCACCCAGATCTGGGTAATTTTGGCCCTCGCCTGAGACCGATAAGACCTCACCCAAGGCCGGCAAGGGCCGACGTCACCCAAATCTAGGCGAGTTGCGCTGGCCCAAGGTGCGGGCCAGTAAGAGTCACCAACCCTCGCTTGGGGCCAACATTGCCCAGATTTGGGCACCCTCAACTCAAATCTAGGCTAGCCCTATCGGCCCCTCCAATGTTGGGTATGTTGGGTGGTGGCGGCATTAATAAGTTTTACATTTGATTGCATTTTTTGAAAATTATACAATTTAATTGCACTTTTGTGATAAATTTTAAGACTTTTAGCGTATTTATCTCTAAAATAAGTTATCAATTGCTTCAAAATGCACAATGCTGTATTTAGTTGTCCTTCCCTTCTCTACCCTACGTCAAGCGAGCAAGGTCATCAATGGGTGGTTATTGTGGCCTTTCACATTTCATAAAAGTCGATTTACAGTTAGGTACTAATTGATTGTCAAGTAATCTTCTTATGGGCAAGATGCATTGACATAGTTAAGAAACTTAGTACCAAGGCTCCCTCAAAAGACTAGAACAAAAGCCTAACCATTGAGAGTCACTTACAATTAAATTTATTTTCAAAACCAAAGTTCGTATACAAATCTTATAGTCCTATGAGATACAATTAGCAGTGCAATCTTGCACTGCTAATCGTAGTTTTGGCATTTGAAGGTGATGAGATTGTGAAGCCTACTCTAATGAAATCATAAAGTGTTAATGCATTGAATAGAGAGACATCTGGCTCAACAATATAAAGTTATAACACTTTGTAGCTCTAACTACTAATCAGTTGATAATCATTTTAACTACATTGAAGGGTATGCTCCATAAAATCAAACGAATGGTTAATTAAATAAGCACAAAACGAAATCAGATCCACAAGAGCAAATCTGCACCCCTTTTTTTTGGTCGGTAGTCTCCATCCCCTCAATCGCTGTTCTTTATGCGGCCCAAAGGAGCAAAACTTACCTGCTCATCTAACCAAGCCAGAACCGTCCAGCCGCAAATGAGAAGGTGTCGACATCCGCGTCCCATTTCTCAACGCAGAGAAAGCGACCACCATTATTTCATTCCCGCGTGACCTTGCTCCCCAAGGCAACACATGACCACATTTTCCTTGTCCGTAGTTGAAAAGTATTCATCCACAGCGTTCACACGGATTGCTCAAATACTTAGGCCTGTTTGTTAACGTTCTTTTTTTTATTATTATTTATAAACAAAATTTCTGTTTTTTAGTTCTAGGAAACAAAAAAAGAACAAAAACGTATTTATTTGCGTTTTATTCCAAATCTATTTTTTTGTTCCCAGTAACACATTTGGAACAGAAACGAGAAATAAGAAAAACATGTTTCTTGTTTGTAGAACAATTTTTAAGAACATATTTTCTCTCTCCTCTCTCTTTCTTCTCTTTTTTTTCTTCTTTTCTTTTTCTTTGGCCGGTCCCTGGCCTCGGCCATGGCCGGCGACCGACCGTCAAGGGCTGGCGACCTCACCGGAGCATCACCGGCCGGCGAGCCTCGCCGTGGCTAGGCAAGGCCGCTGGCCCTCGTCAACCGGTCGCCGGCCATGGCTGAGGCCGCTGGCCCTCGTTGGCCGGTCGCCGGCCATGGCCGAGGCTGGCGACCGGCCAAAAGAAGAAAAAAAGAAAAAAGAAAAAAGGAAGAAAATAAATAAAAATATTTAAAAATTAAAAGAAATAAAAAAAAAAAGAACACAAATTTACCAAACGTGTTTCTGTTCATTTTTTATTCCCGGAACAAGTTTACCAAACACCTTCTTCTGTTAAAAAATTGTTCCCCGAAGCAGAAATAGTTTTTTCTATTTCTGTTCCTTGAAACAATTTTTGAAAAGAAACGTTACCAAATGCGTCCTTGGTAGCTAAGCTAAGAAATTTGGCAGACAAGAGTCGTGTGAAAGGACTGCCAAAATCATGGGGTGCTACAGTTAAACCACAGCCTCTAAACCCCCTATAAAAGTGAGGCCCTCTCTTCCTTTCATCTCTCATCATCCAGAAAACTATTCCTCTGTCAAGACTGAAACGGAGTTAGGGGTTGACTAAACAGAGGATGAAAATGAGCATGGCTCACGAGGGAAGGCATCATCACGGTCAACATCATCGTCATGGGATGGGTAAAGGAGGCCGACATGGGCATCGTGGCGGGCACGGTTGCCTAGTAGGAGAACTTCTCAGCAGGAATTGTTTCGGGATTGAGATCATGGACATGAGCATCATCTGAGGAGTGTGTTAGGACATGGGGGTCATGGTCATGGCCATGGAGTACGCGGACACGGACGTGGGCATCATCTGAGGGGTCCTTCAGGACATGGGCATGGACCTTCCATACACGGTCGTCATGGTCATCGTCCTGGTCACGGTCATGGTTACAAAGGGAGGCGCCATGCGCATGGCAGATGCGGGAGGCGTCATCCCTGTATGGGGCAACCAGAACAGGAGCAGGAAGTCGCGGCAGCGTCCCCGACTCCGATAACCGAGCAACTCGGCACTCTTGCTCTGACTGCAGACTGGAGAGGACGCGTGAAGTTGGGGAGACAATAACGACGCAACGTCGGCAATATTGTGCCTTGGGGATTTCTATATATTGGTTCCTACCAGTTTTTATCTTTCTGGGCAACCTCATTGGTTGCTCGGCAGTGGTTGAAGTGTTGCGGAGGTTAAAGAAAGTTTCTTTGTACTGCGTCTGTACCAGTATACTATGGTAAACTATGTGATGATATCGCTGTGGCGTCGGCTCAGACAAATGATTTCCATGTGTTATTCAGATCTGAAGATTTTGAACGAGAAATGATATGTGGTACTGAGCTCATTGAGAGCACCATTGGCATGCATGAACAATTTGACCTGATCCAATTTAGAGATTAAGGGCTTCAACAGCACCCATCGCCCACAATGGCGTATGCTTTCTTTCTCATTCAAGTAACTGCGGCCATCCAAATTGGTGATTAAAAAAAAAAACTCCCGGAGATTAAGCTTTTTTTTATTATGATAGATTTGTGGCTTAAGCCAGAAAAGAAGGCAGCCTTGCGCAACCAACGACAAGTCTGGATCATGTATAGGGAAAAAGCATGCGTGCTAGCACGCTATCTATGGTTTATGAAGTTGGTCGGATCAGATAGTCATTTAAGGAACCAAACCAAACTAGGGGCAAACTTACCAACGATGTGCTGGCCTATGGAACTCATCCAGGAGCAATAGGCGTTTATGCATCCGCGTCACTTAGGAATTCTTTCGGCCAGAAGGGATTGCTACTATGAGCGATCATCACGCATGATAGATAATGATGGATTGGTGGACCAATTGAGTGACTGAGACATGGTACTCATTACCTGATCATGTCAAAGTCTCCAAGAGCCCTTGCTACACAAGCGCAAGAGAAATCTCTTATCAACAATATGACAAGAACCATTTTACATCGTATCTAAGGGATTTCTTTATTTGGGCCAAAGAAGCAAAATTGCTGGATCATTATCATACTGATTGCTTATGCAAAAATAAGACAAAATAAAGTGAGCTATCGGTTGCTTCGAACTGTCTTGCAATCTTATATTTTAGTTCTCCTCTCCTTCCCCGGCCTACGTCAAGCGAGTAAGGTTATAAAAATCTCGTGATTTTCACATTTCATAAAAGTTTATTTATGGTTAGATACTAAGCCGTCGTCAACTAATCTGTCTATGGGTTAGGTGCATTGACACGGTTAAAGTAATTTAGTGCCAAGGCTCTCTCGAAAGACCAGAAGTAAAGCCAAACCATTGAAGCTCACCAACAAATAATTTGATTTTCACAACCGAAGTTTCTACACAAATGTTACCATCGTATGAAATACAATAAGTAGTACAATATTGTATTACTAATTGTCGTTTTAGCATTCAAAGGGGATAAAATTTGTGAAACTTAATCTAATGAATTAGTAAGTGTTTGCACGGAAAAAAGGACAAGTTGACAATCTGAGTAGACACGTGACTAAAGTGTTATTATCAAGCACATGATTCATCATCAACAATCAAAATTGGTGTTGGTATTGGCAAACATTGATGATTGTTATCTATCAATTGTTGATATATGACAACTTGTAGTTAACGATGACTGATAATGGATAGCAAGATCAATAAAATTGTCAAGGTACCAGGAAAAAGCTAAAAATAGAAAGGGTCGCAAGCCATCGTTACAAGTTTGAAGCCCCCCTAAGAACAAAGTAATGAAGGTCGTGGAGCAACTTGCACACGTTTTGAAGGAACAACCGCCTAAAGGTAAGACTGTGGTATCACAAGAGTATGAGCACAAAGTTTTTGCAGGTAAAGGAATGTGGCCACAACTAGGAGAATTGCTCAGAGACTGTTATGGCACAACCACTATAAATACCATTATTAAGGTAGCACATGAGAATGTTTCTGTTTCTCATGGTTTCTGTTCTTTTGTTCTCCAAGTTGTTTTTCTATTCCCAGGAATAGAAAGTTAGCCCTGGAATAGATTTGGAGCAGAAACAAGAAGTAAAAAAAAGTTGCTTCTTGTTCCCGGGAATAATTTCTAGAAATAAGTTAATTTTCTTTTTTATTTTTCTTTTATTTCATTTTCTTGCCGCGACCACCGTTAACCGCTCGGAGCCACCGCCCACTGCCCATTGCAACCGGTCGCCGATTGCCGGCCACCGCTGCTGGTTGCCGGTCGCCGGTCGCCGATTGCCGCCAGCCACCACCGCCACCCATCACCGCCGGTCGCCTGTAGCCGGTCGCCGCCGAACGCCGAACGCCGCTGCCACCGCCGCTGCACGACTATCAGCGGCGATCCGTGAACAAGAATAAAAAATGACTAAATACAAAAAAGAAATTATTTTGTTACCAAACGCAATTTCTATTGTTTTTTTTATCCCTGGAGTAGAAATTTTGTGCAGTTACCAAATGGGTTATTTTACTCAGAAATTGTTCCCCGGAACAAAATTAGAAAAGAACTATTTCTGAATAAAAAAAAAAAAAAACTCTTCCCCATAACAAAAGCGTTGTCATGTGTAGCCTAAAGGGGTGCATGACAAACCAAAATTTCTGTTCCAGAAACAATTTTTCTATTCCAGACCTGTTTCTAGAATAGAAATCCGTTTGATAAACCTATTCCATTTTTCTATTTCTGAAATAGATTCTTGTTCCAGAAATAGGTTTGAAATAGAAATCAGAAGTAGAAACTTTCTACTTCTCTATTTTTGGAACAAAAATGAGAAATAAAAATTCTTCTCAACATTCATCAACTGGTCCTTCATCGGTCGCCGGCTGCCACCATCGGTCGTTGGCCACCGGCCGCCATCGCCGGATGCTACCGCCAGTTGCCAGTCGCCGGTCACCAGCCGCTGCCGCCAACCACCAATCGCCGACCGCCGATCGCCGGTCCACCGCCATCCGAAAAGAAAAATTTTTGTGTCGTTTATCAAATAAATTTCTATTTTAGAGTAGAAATTTTGTGTCGTTATCAAACGGTTATTTTTGTATAAAAACTCTTCTAGAAATAGAAATAGAAAAATCTATTTCTCTTCCAAAACGTATTTCTAGAACATAATGGTTATCATTCACCCCCTAAGTTATCCTTATTGCCACTCTACAGAATTGTACATGAGATTTTCACCACATACGGCTCCTTGTTCAATTGTTTCGAAGTCATTAGATCATTTTCCTCGTTCGAGAATCTCCTCCCTTCTTCCACGCCATCCCAAAGAGTAACTAAGATCAATTCAATTACGTTTTCATAATCCAATTGAACACTTTCCATTTTGGATTATTCTCAAAAGAGAATATTTTTCTTTTTACCAAACACTTGTGGATCCAATCACAATCTTATAACAAGAACAAGAGATCTTTCTCAATCAACCTTCTTGCCTCTCATTCTTCAACAATCAGAAAGATCCCTTTCAAGTTTGAATTTGTTCATTTGAAATTTGAGTTCTTCTACTTCAATTTTATTTACTTATTCTTTTTACTCTATTCTTGAGTTCTCTTCTGATTGGGTTGAAGGCAAAGACCGGCAATGTTCATCATTTTCTTGTTTTCAACAAAAAAAAAAAAAGGCCTCAACAATGAATGGCAGTTTTTAATTTGATCGGATCAGATAGCTCTTTAAGCAACCAATCAAACTTAGGTAGACCTACTAATGAAGAGCTGATTACGAAGCTTACTCATCAAGGAGCACGAAAGTGTTATTCATTTCATATTTTTCATTGATGCTCGATAGAGATCAAAGGTCTTGAGCAATCGATATCATGAAAAAACTAAAAAATATTTTGCCTACATAATCAATACCCAAAGTCCAACTTTCTTTGGTTATTTCCTCTTATTAGATCATCGTAACCATTGCAAGAAGTGGAGAACTACACAGTATCTGCAAACTAACTTCACTACCACGTGATGAATTATTGCCCAATTGGAATGGAAGCCCAAAGCCCTATAAAGGCAATTTGTCTAACGCAAGTCGTTTAAACCAGTTTGTGTAAAAGCATTCTTCTTATGAAGCCGTATAGTGCTATTGTTAACTTATGTTTAAAAAGGGGAAAAAAAAAGAATAGAGATTTATGGATAGTTAAGGAAGCAAAAATAAGGCCAAGGCTCGTGCGCAAGGAAAAGCGAGTTGATCATGTGTCAAAGCTCCACCCAAGTTTAATTAGATGGATGCCTTTGCTCGTGCGACCATGCCTCCAGGGATCACCTATTCATATTTTTCTTGCCATTCAATCACATATGGCATGTCATGCCTTTAATAAAGAGATTTAATTAATCGAAATGGCAAGAAGGACACCAAATCAAGGTATCGGCCCAGGTTGAATGAGATCCCCACAGATCACGTATTTGGAAGACTGGATTGGAAATGATGGGGAGTTCTCCGCTTTCAAATTTTATGAGCTAGTTCAATCAATTACAATCCTTAGAAAAGCAAAGTCCACATCGTGACAAGGAGTCATGTTAACGACTATCAAAGTAGCCTGAAACAAGTTCATCCAAGAAAGGACCCAAGAAAGGATGAGAGACCGTGCCCAACAGCATGGCATGTTTATGCACAAATCTTACTTCTAGTCGTCCATTCGCCAAACAAAATATTTTCGCTTCTCATAAAAAGAAGTGTTATCTTTAGGTTCTTACCGTAGGACGAAAACATGGCCACAATCCTCTTCTGATTAAATTTGTCTTTGGTTTTTAATAATCAAAATTAGATTAATTAAATCAATTATAGTATCACTGTGTTGTTTCGGCAAAAAGTTAAAGTATAGTTCCTTCCTCAAATGTCATCAAGAAACAAATGCGTTGCCTTTTCTTGGGGAGGTTCATAGTTAATTTAACTGCATTGAAAGGCATGCCTAATAGAATCGCACGTCTAGTTAATAAAATAAGGACAAAAGGATATCGGATTCACAGAGCAAATCTCTAATTCAATCGGTTTCTTTTGTGTAGCCCAAAGGAGCAATGTTATTTCCTCATGCTACGTGCACACCAAGCCATAAACGCGGAGCCGCACATTAGAACGCGTCGACATCCACGTCTCTGGTCAATGTCCCGAAGCAGGGCCACCGACCTCCATTGATTAATTCAGGCGCGAACTTGCTCCCCAAGACAAACACTCGACGGCGTTTGCCGTGGTTCACACGGATTGCTTAAGTACTTAATAGCTAAGCTATGAAATTTGGCAGAGAAGAGGCGTGTGAAAAGATCGCCATGTTTGGTAGACTGCTGCAGTTGAACCACCGCCTCGTCGTGAAACTCTATAAATAGGGGCCTCTCTTCCTCTCATCTCTCATCATCCAGACAGCTATTCTTGTGTCAAGACTGAAACAGAGTCGGGGTTATATACGAAACAGAGGATGAAGATGAGAATGGGTCACGAGGGAAGGCATAATCACGGTCGACATCGTCATCATGGGATGGGTAACGGAGGCGGAGATGGGCATCATGGTGGGCATGGTCCCCATGTAGGACTTCTCTTTGGGCATGGTCTCAAAGGACATAAGGGTCATGGGTTCCATGGACATGGACATGGGCATGATGTGAGGGTTCCATTAGTCCATGGGCATGGACTTTTCAAACATGGTCATCATGGTCATCTCAAAGGTCACGACCGTGGTCACGAAGGGAGGGAGGGCCATGCGCATGACTGGTGCGGAAGGCGTCACACCTGTATGGAGCAACCGGAACCGGAGCAGGAACAGGAGTAGCAACAGAAACAAGAAGTTGTGGCTGCGACGCCAACTCCAATAACCGAGGAACTCGATACTCTTGGACATGAGAATCATGTGAGGGTTCTTCTAGTCCATGGGCACGGACTTTTCAAACATGGTCATCATGGTCATTGCTGTTAGAAATTTTGTGCTCTTGTAGGCTCTGAATCTGGCTTCCACTTTATGATATGGAGTATATTCTCATGCTCCTCTCACTCAATTATATCAATGGGTTATGGCCTTTTTATAGGGACTCGTCCTCGTAGATGTCCCACCATTTCTTGACCAGCATCTTGATGTCCTCTCTCTGCATGTTCTCCTCCTTCCCAGTGTACCTCCACGTGCCAGGACGAGGTTGTACGCGAGCGGGATGGGCTTGTACACGTTCCTGAAGTACATGTTCAAGAAATCCTGCTCCGCAAACGGGGTGGGCGGGGTGACCTTGACGGCGCTCAGGAGGTCGTGGTAGGTGGCGAGGCTGGGCTCGTACACGAACATGCCGGTGTTGAAGTAGAGGGTCGGGGGCGGGCCCATCTCGTCGCGCCACCGCACCTTGTCGAGGCACTGCGAGCAGTACCCGATGGCGTACTGCGGGGTGTGGCTCCACGTCTTCTCGTAGAAGTAGTCCATCACGGCGTAGAAGTAGCGGTCCTCTAGGTCGAAAAGGTGGTCGATGTTGTCGAATACCTGAATGTCGCCGTCCAGGTACATCATCTTGCTGTACTCCACGAACTCCCAGATACGGAGCTTGGAGTAGTTGATGACGTAGTACGCCATGGCGAACTGGGTCTGGTTCTCGAGCTAGTACACGGGCTCGATCTCCCGGACCACGCACCCCTGCTCCTCCAGGATCCGGCGGTGCTTCGCGGGGACGTCCGGCAGGACAGCCACCACCAGCGGGTACACCGACCGCGCCCGCCGCAGGCCCTTGGCCAGCCCAACCACACCCTTCACGTACTGCCCGCTCCCGGACAGGAACGTCACATAGGCCCGGGACAGCGCCGCGGGCTTGGCGGCAGGCTTCACCGAGGCAGGCACGAGTTCTGGCGTACCCGCTAGTGGTGGCTGTCCTGCCGGACGTCCCCGCGGAGCACCGCCGAATCCTGGAGGAGCAGGGGTGCGTGGTCCGGGAGATGAGCCCGTGTACCCGCCCGAGAAACAGACCCAGTTCGCCATGGGGTACTACGTCATCAACTACTCCAAGCTCCGTATCTGGGAGTTCGTGGAGTACGGCAAGATGATGTACCTGGACGGCGACATTCAGGTGTTCGACAACATCGACCACCTTTTCGACCTAGAGGACCGCTACTTCTACGCCGTGATGGACTACTTCTGCGAGAAGACGTGGAGCCACACCCCGCAGTACGCCATCGGGTACTGCTAGCAGTGCCTTGACAAGGTGCGGTGGCGCGACGAGATGGGCCCGCCCCCGACCCTCTACTTCAACACCGGCATGTTCGTGTACGAGCCCAGCCTCGCCACCTACCACGACCTCCTGAGCGCCGTCAAGGTCACCCCGCCCACCCCGTTTGCGGAGCAGGACTTCTTGAACATGTACTTCAGGAACGTGTACAAGCCCATCCCGCTCGCGTACAACCTCGTCCTGGCGATGCTGTGGGTTATACACGAACATGCCGGCGTTGAAGTAGAGGGCCGGGGGCGGGCCCATCTCGTCGTGCCACCACACCTTGTCGGGGCACTGCTGGCAGTACCCGATGGCGTACTGCGGGGTGTGGCTCCACGTCTTCTCGCAGAAGCAGTCCATCGCGGCGTAGAAGTAGCCGTCCTCCAGGTCGAAAAGGTGGTCGATGTTGTCGAACACCTGAATGTCGCCGTCCAGGTATATCATCTTGCTGTACTCCACGAACTCCCAGATACGGAGCTTGGAGTAGTTGATGACGTAGTACGCCATGGCGAACTGGGTCTGGTTCTTGGGCGGGTACACGGCTGGACGGCTACTTCTACGCCGTCCTCTAGGAAATTCTAGATTCTAGTTTAACAACTCTAGAAAATTCTAGAAAATGGATCACCATTTCCAACAATTACAAAGGTGTTGATGTATCAAGACTGCACGTGCTGTTTTTATTTTGTTTTGTTTGGTGTCCTGTTTTTTAGGAGTTGGTTAGTCAATCTTATCTCCTAGGAGTAGTTAGCTGCACGTATCTTAGATATTCTGATCTATTGCTGGTTTTGTGGATCAAGCAAGCCGTTAGTCGGCTACGTGGGTTTGTGGTTACGTTCTAGTATGTATTTTGAACCTTTTTTTTTAGTTTTCAGAACACGACGCTCTGTTTTCTGCTGAAAACTTGTTCTCTGCTTCTGCTGTAAAACTCCTTTTTTTTTCTGTTCTTTTTTGCTGTCTACGTGTTCTCTGTTCTTATCAAAAAAAGAAAAACAACACTGGTATCAGAGCTCTCTTGATCTTAAGGGGCCGTGAGTGACTTGTGAGATTGATTGAGAGGTGTGTCTGCATCCATAGAAGTTAAAAGCGAGATGGAGGCAGGATCAAGTGGTTTTTCAGCAATGGCTCCACCAGCGTTTGATGGAGAAAATTATCAAGCCTGGGCAGTGAGAATGCGAGCCTATCTAGAGGGTTGTGATTTTTGGGAAGCTATGGAACAAGATTATGAAGTTGCTCCCCTTCCCGACAATCCAACCATCAATCAAATCAAGTTTCACAAGGAGAGGACGACAAGGAAAGCAAAGGCAAAGTCTTGTTTATATGCCGCTGTCTCACCTACCATTTTCAGCAGAATTATGGCTTGTGAATCAGCCAAAGCTATTTGGGACTTCCTCAAAGCTGAGTATCAAGGAGATGAGAGGATCAGAAGCATGAAGGGGCTAAATCTGATCACAGAATTCGAGAGACTGCAGATGAAGGAGTCTGAGACAATTAAGGAGTATTCTGGTAAGTTGATAAGCATTGCAAATCAGGCAAGAGTTCTAGGCACTGACCTCTCTGATAATAGGCTAGTGCAGAAGATTCTTGTCTCCTTGCCCGAAAGGTTTGAGGCAACCATTGCCTCTTTGGAGAATACCAAGGATTTGTCTCAGATCAAGTTGGCAGAATTGCTAAGTGCTTTGCAAGCACAAGAGCAGAGGAGGTTAATGAGGGTGGAAGGAAGTGTAGAAGGAGCTTTGCTGGCCAAAGAACAGCAGAATGTAGGAGGAAAAGTTAACAAGTGGAAAGGGAAGAAAGGAAATGGCAGTAGTGGTTCAGAAGCTGCTGCTGGAGAGAATAGTGCGAGCAACTCCAACAACAATTGGGGAAGATATTCCTCATGTCAGCACTGTGGAAAAAAGAATCATCCACACTTTAGGTGTTGGAAGAGGCCAGATGTTAGGTGCAGAAAGTGTCATAAGCTTGGACACATTGAGAAGTTCTGCAAAGAGAAGAGAGATCAGCAGCAGGGTGAGGCACATGCTGCAGTTCAGCAAGAGGTAGATCAACTGTTTGTTGCCTCTTGTTTCTCCTCTAGTGCTCCATGTGATAGTTGGCTTGTTGATAGTGGTTGCACAAACCATATGACAAGTGATGAAACGTTGTTTATAAACCTTGACAAGTCGTTGAAGTCAAGAGTGAGGATTGGGAATGGGGAGTACTTAGAAGTGAAAGGTAAAGGGACTGTAGCAATGGAGAGTTGTGCTGGAACTAAGCTGATTTCTGATGTGATGTATGTGCCTAAAATTGATCAGAATTTGCTGAGTGTGGGGCAGTTGGTAGAAAAGGGATTTAAGGTGATATTTGAAGAGGAGAAGTGTTTGATCTTTGACTCCAATGGTTAGGAGTTGTTCAAGATAAAAATGCAACAGAAAAGTTTTTCTTTGAATCCTCTTGAGAAGGAGCAGATGGCATTCAAGTGTCAGGCTAATGATTTAGAATTATGGCACAAGAGGTTGGGGCACTTTCATCATAAAGGCGTGATGTTCATGCAGAAGAATGAAATGGCAACCGGGTTACCAAACTTGGAGGAGCAGATCACAAGGTGCAAAGCTTGTTTGCTAGGCAAGCAGACAAGACTTCCCTTCAAGAAATCCACTTGGAGAGCGACAGAGAAGCTGCAGCTGATTCATACGGATCTATGTGGTCCACAAGTGATTCCTTCACTAAATGGCAGCAGGTATTTCATTATTTTCATTGATGATTATACTAGAATGTGCTGGATTTACTTTATGAAGCAAAAGTCAGAAGTTGCTGAGGTATTTCTGAAGTTTAAGAAATGGGTTGAGAACCAAAGTGGCTGCAAGATTCAGGTCATTAGATCTGATAATGGAACAGAATACACTTCACAGAGGTTTAAATCCTTTTGTGAAGAGGCTGGAATTGAACATCAGTTTACTGCTCCTTACTCTCCACAGCAAAATGGAGTTAGTGAGAGGAAGAATAGAACCATTATGGAGATGACTAGGTGTTTGCTTTATGAGAAGAGTCTACCAAAAGAGTTTTAGGCAGAAGCAGCAAGCACAGCAGTTTTTCTACTGAATAGATTACCTACGAGGGTATTGGAGATGAAGACACCCTTTGAAGCCTGGTTTGATGTCAAGCCAATTCTAAGAAATTTGAAGGTGTTTGGCTGTTTGTGTTTTTCTCATATTCCACATGTCAAGAGAGACAAGTTGGGAGAGAAAGCTGAACCTGGGATCTTTGTTGGCTACAGTTTAGTATCAAAAGCTTACAGGATCTATCAACCTCAGACAGGGAAGGTGATCACTAGCAGGGATGTTCAGTTCCTAGAAGATGAGAAATGGGATTGGACAAATGAGCCACAAGGCAAACACAAAGAGGTCTCATTGGAACCTGACGAACTGGTGGATGATGTTCCAGTTAGAGGTACCAGATCTTTGACTGATATATATCAAAGGTGTAGTGTGGCTGTTTTGGAACCTACAGGTTATGAGGAAGCTAAAAGCGATCAGAGGTGGATGAATGCAATGAAGGAAGAGTTGGCTATGATAGAAAAGAACCAGACATGGGAGCTAGTGGAGAGGCCTCAAGATAGGAAGGTGATTGGAGTAAAATGGGTTTTCAAGACCAAATTTAATCCTGATGGCTCAGTGAATAAGCATAAGGCCAGGTTGGTGGTGAAGGGATATGCACAGATTTGGGGAGTTGATTTCTCAGAAACCTTTGCTCCTGTGGCAAGACTTGATACAATTAGAATGATTCTTGCTTTGGCAGCTCAACAAAGATGGAAGGTATATCAGTTAGATGTAAAATCTGCATTTTTGAATGGAGTGTTGCAGGAGGAGATTTATGTTGAGCAGCCAGAAGGCTTTGTCACACCAGGCCAGGAGGAGAAAGTTTATTTGTTGAGAAAGGCTCTTTATGGCTTGAGGCAAGCTCCTAGAGCATGGTACAGTAAGATGGATGAGCACTTGTTGGGTCTAGGTTTCAAGAAAAGCCTCAGTGAATCCACTCTATATGTTAAGAAGTTAGTATCTGACTTAGTGGTGGTGTCTCTTTATGTGGATGATATGCTGGTGACAGGGAGTAATAGTGCTCAGATTACTGCATTTAAGCAAGAGATGATGAAGATGTTCGAAATGACTGATCTTGGTGAGATGTCATATTTTCTAGGAATGGAAGTTAAGCAGACTCAGAATGAAGTTTTTATCTGTCAAAAGAAGTATTTGAAGGAGATCCTAAGGAGATTCAACATGGAGGAGTGCAAGAGTGTGAGTACTCCAATGGGTCATAAGGAAAAGCTTCAAAAGGAGGATGGATCAGCACCTGCAGATGAAAGAGTTTATAGAAGTTTGATTGGCTGTCTTATGTATCTCACTGCAACTAGGCCAGACATCATGTTTCCTGTAAGTGTCTTATCTAGATTTCTCAATTGTGCAAGTGAGTTGCATATGGTAGCTGCAAAGAGGGTATTGAGGTACTTGAGAGGTACTCTTTCATATGGGATTAAGTTTTGTAGAGTTCAGGAGTTTAAGTTGCAGGGGTATTCTGATAGTGATTGGGCAGGATCAATGGATGATATGAGGAGCACTTCAGGTTATTGCTTTACATTTGGGTCGGCATGTTTTTCTTGGTGTTCAAAGAAGCAAGAAATAGTAGCTCAATCAACTGCAGAAGCTGAGTTCATTGCAGCTACTGCAGCTGTGAATCAAGCATTATGGTTGAAGAAGCTAATGGATGATCTGCATATGCAGCAAGAAGAAGATATAGAAGTGTTTGTGGATAATCAAGCTACTTTGGCCATTTCACAAAATCCGGTATTTCATGGAAGAACAAAGCATTTTAAGGTCAAGTTTTACTTCTTGAGAGAAGTGCAAAAGGCTGAAGAGGTGAAACTTGTGTACTGCAATTCAGAAAACCAGATTGCAGATATATTCACGAAGTCATTTCATGTTGGTCGATTTGAACTTCTCAGAGCAAAGCTAGGAGTGTGCAGTACTTGATCCAGGAGGAGAGTGTTGATGTATCAAGACTGCACGTGCTGTTTTTATTTTGTTTTGTTTGGTGTCCTGTTTTTTAGGAGTTGGTTAGTCAATCTTATCTCCTAGGAGTAGTTAGCTGCACGTATCTTAGATATTCTGATCTATTGCTGGTTTTGTGGATCAAGCAAGCCGTTAGTCGGCTACGTGGGTTTGTGGTTACGTTCTAGTATGTATTTTGAACCTTTTTTTTTTAGTTTTCAGAACACGACGCTCTGTTTTCTGCTGAAAACTTGTTCTCTGCTTCTGCTGTAAAACTCCTTTTTTTTTCTGTTCTTTTTTGCTGTCTACGTGTTCTCTGTTCTTATCAAAAAAAGAAAAACAACAAAAGGTCAAGGTCGTGTTCACAAAGGGAGGAGGTGCCATGCGCAAGGCCGGTTTGCGAGGCATCATACCTTTACGGAGCAATCAGAACCGGAACAGGAGCAAGAGCAGCAACAGGAGCAGGAAGTCGTGGCTGCGACGCCAACTCTGATAACCAAGCAACTCGGTACTCTCGGACATGGGCATCATGTGAGGGTTCTTTTAGTCCACGGGCATGGACTTCTCAAACATGGTCATCATGGTCATTGCAAAGGTCACAGTCATGGTCACAAAGGGAGGAGGTGCCATGCACATGGTCGGTTCGGGAGGCGTTACACCTGTGCAGAGCAACCGGAACCGGAACAGGAACAGGAGCAGCAACAAGAACAGGAAGTCGTGGCTGCAACACCAACTCCAATAAGCGAGCAACTCGATACTCTCGCTCTCACTGCCGACTAGAGAGGACGCTTGGAGTTTGGGTCTTGGACTGTAATGACGCCGTCTCAGCAATAAATGTGTCTTGGGGATTTCATGTTTTGGTTCCTACCAGTACCCAATACCAGTTTTATCTTTTTGAGTAGTTTCGCTGGATGATCAGATTCAGCTGTTTGAAGTGTTGTGGAGGTTGATGGAAGTTTCGCTCTACTGTTTGTGTACCAATATTATTCAATGGTACACTGAAAATTAGTGTAATGGGATCCGTCGTTTGAGGTTTCGGATCAAATGATTCCATATATTATATGCAGAAGATTTGAAGGTTATGAACTAGAACTGATATGTTACTGAGCTCCTCGAGAGCGCCATTGGATTGCCTATACAAATTGACCAGAATTAATTGAGAGATAGGGGCTTTAACAGCAAACATCATGGACAACGGTATATGCTCTCCATCTTTGTCATTCAAGTAACTCCGGCAACCCAAATTGGCGATCAAGAACTCGAACATCTTCTACTAGTTAAGCCCAGAAACTTATTATTATGAAATCTTTTGCTAATTTACCAATTTGATCAGTCCAAAAGGAAAAGGAACAAGATTCACAGATGGAAGTCTATTTTTATTAAGTAGGGTGATAGCTATAATAAGTTAGACTTGTTTCATCTTGGGCGAAATACGATTGCGGGGGCCTAATTCAAATGCCTCAGGTAAAGTAAGAAAGTTTCGCCTAACATACTCGCCACCCAAAGTTGGACTTTCTTTGATTAGATTTAGATCTTCATAACCATTTCGAGAAGTGGAGTTTAACAACAATGGAAAAAAAGGGGGACACCTTGCCAGGAGGGCACCACCGCCGCTGCCCATTGATAGAGGGGCTAACAAAGTAGCAACCTTAGGGGGAGGGCAGCCAGCGCTCTCGGGACTTGAGTGAGGTGCACCCAAATCTGGGTAATTTTGACCCTCATCTAATACCAATAGGCCTCACCCAAGGTTGGCAAGGGCCGACGTCTCCCAAATATGAGCGAGTTGCGCTAGCCCAAGGTGAGGGCCAGCAAGGGTCACCCGCCCTCGCTTGGGACCAACATTGCCCAGATTTGGGCACCCTCAACTCAAATCTAGGCTACCCCTATCGGCGCCTCCAATGTTGGGTGGTGGCGGCATTAATAAGTTTTACATTTGATTGCGTTTTTTGAAAATTATATAATTCAATTTCACTTTTGCGATAAATTTTAAGAATTTTAGTGTATTTATCTCTAAAATAAGCTATCGATTGCTTCAAAATGCGCAATGTTATATTTAGTTGTCCTCCCCTTCTCTACCCTACGTCAAGCGAGCAAGGTCATCAATGGGTGGTTATTGTGGCCTTTCACATTTTTTAAAAGTCGATTTACAGTTAGGTACTAATTGATTGTCAAGTCATCTTCTTACGGGCAAGATGCATTGACATGGTTAAGAAACTTAGTACCAAGGCTCCCTCAAAAGACTAGAACAAAAGCCAAACCATTGAAAGTCACTTACAAGTAAATTTATTTTCAAAACCAAAGTTCGTACACAAATCTTACAGTCCTATGAGATATAGTTTTGGCATTCGAAGGTGATGAGATTGTGAAGCTTACTCTAATGAAATCATAAGGTGTTAATGCATTGAATAGAGAGACATCTGGCTCAACAATATAAAGTTATAACACTTTGTAGCTCTAACTACTAATCAGTTGATAATCATTTTAACTGCATTGAAGGGTATGCTCAATAAAATCAAACGAATGGTTAATTAAATAAGCACAAAAAGAAATCAGATCTACAAGAGCAAGTCTGCACCCCCTCAATCGCTGTTCTTTCTGCGGCCCAAAGGAGCAAAACTTATCTGCTCATCTAACCAAGCCAGAACCGTCCAGCCGTAAATGAGAAGGTGTCGACATCCGCGTCCCCATCTCTGGTCCCATATCTCAACGCAGAGAGAGCGACCGCCATTATTTCATTCCCGCGTGAACTTGCTCCCTAAGGCAACACATGACCACATTTTCCTTCGTCCGTAGTTGAAAAGTGTTCATCCACAGCGTTCACACGGATTGCTCAGAAACTTAGTAGCTAAGCCGAGAAATTTGGCAGACGAGTGGTGTGAAAAGACTGCCAAAATCATGGGGTGCTACAGTTAAACCACCGCCTCTGAACCTCCTATAAAAGTGAGGCCCTCTCTTCCTTTCATCTCTCATCATCCAGAGAACTATTCCTCTGTCAAGACTGAAACGGAGTTGGGGAGTTGACTAAATAGAGGATGAAAATGAGCATGGCTCACGAGGGAAGGCATCATCACGGTCAACATCATCATAATGGGATGGGCAATGGAGGCCGACGTGGGCATCGTGGCGGGCACGGTTGCCTAGTAGGAGAACTTCTCAGCAGGAATGGTCTCGGAGCAGACGGAGATCATGGACATGGGCATCACCTGAGGGGTGTGTTAGGACAAGGGGGTCATGGTTATGGTCATGGACATGGACATCATCTGAGCGGTCTTTTAGTCTGTGGTGGTCATGGTCATGGTCATGGAGTACTCGGACACGGACGTGGGCATCATCTGAGGGGCCCTTCAGGACATGGGCATGGACCTTCCATACACGGTCGTCATGGTCATCGTCCTGGTCACGGTCATGGTTACAAAGGGAGGCGCCATGCGCATGGCAGATGCGGGAGGCGTCATCCCTGTATGGGCCAACCAGAACAGGAGCAGGAAGTGGCGGCAGCGTCCCCAACTCCGATAACCGAGCAACTCGGCACTCTCGCTCTGACTGCAGACTGGAGAGGACGCTTGAAGTTGGGGAGACAATAACGACGCAACGTCGGCAATATTGTGCCTTGGGGATTTCTATGTATTGGTTCCTACCAGTTTTTATCTTTTTGCGTAACCTCGTTGGATGCTCACCAGTGGTTGAAGTGTTGCGGAGGTTAAAGAAAGTTTCTTTGTACTGCCTCTGTACCAGTATACTATGGTAAACTATGTGATGACATCGCTGAGGCGTCGGCTCAGACAGATGATTTCCATATGTGTTATTCAGATCTGAAGGTTTTGAACGAGAAATGATATGTAGTACTGAGCTCATTGAGAGAACCATTGGCATGCATGAACAATTTGACACGATCCAATTTAGAAATTAAGGGCTTCAACAGCACCCATCGCCCACAATGGCGTATGCTTTCTTTCTCATTCAAGTAACTGCGGCAATCCAAATTGGTGATCAAGAAAAAAACAAAAAATCTCCCGCCGATTAAGCTTTTTTTTTTATTATGATAGATTTGTGGCTTAAGCCAGAAAAGAAGGCAGCCTTGCACGACCAACGACAAGTCTGGATCATGTATAGGGAAAGAGCATGCGTGCTAGCACGCTATCTATGGTTTATGAAGTTGGTCGGATCAGATAGTCATTTAAGGAACCAAACTAAACTAGGGGCAAACTTGCCAGCGAAGTGCTGGCCTATGGAACTCATCCAGGAGCAATTCGTGTTTATGCATCCGCGTCACTTATGAATTCTTTCGGCTAGAAGGGATTGCTAGTATGAGCGATCATCACGCATGATAGATAATGATGGATTGGTGGACCAATTGAGTGACTCAGACATGGTACTCATTACCTGATCATGTCAAAGTCTCCAAGAGCCCTTGCTACACAAGCGTAAGAGAAATCTCTTATCAACAATAAGACAAGAACCATTTTACCTCGTATCTAAGGGATTTCTTTATTTGGGCCAAAGAAGCAAAATTGCTGGATCATTATCATACTGATTGCTTATGCAAAAATAAGACAAAATAAAGTGAGCTATTGGTTGCTTCGAACTGTCTTGCAATCTTATACTTTAGTTCTCCTCTCATTCCCCGGCCTACGTCAAGCGAGTAAGGTTATAAAAATCTCGTGATTTTCACATTTCATAAAAGTTTATTTACGGTTAGATACTAAGCTGTCGTCAAGTAATCTGTCTATGGGTTAGGTGCTCTGACATGATTAAAGTAATTTAGTGCCTAGGCTCTCTCAAAAGACCAGAAGTAAAGCCAAACCATTGAAGCTCACCCACAAATAATTTGATTTTCACAACCGAAGTTCCTACGCAAATGTTACCATCGTATGAAACACAATAAGTAGTACAATATTGTATTACTAATTGTCGTTTTAGCATTCAAAGGGGATAAAATTTGTGAAACTTAATCCAATGAATTAGTGAAGTGTTTGCACCGAAAAAAGGACAAGTTGACATTATGAGTAGACACGTGACTAAGGGGTTATAATCAAGCACATGATTCATCATCAACGATCAAGATTGGTGTTGGTACTGGCAACCATTGATGATTGTTATCTATCAATTGTTGATATATGATGACTTGTAGTTAACGATGATTGATAAAGGATAGCAAGATCAATAAAATTGTCAAGGTACCAGGAAAAAGCTAAACATAGAAAGGGTCGCAAGCCATCGTTACAAGTTTGAAGTCCCTAAGAACAAAGTAATGAAGGTCGTGGAGCAACTTGCACGCGTTTTGAAGGAACAACCGCCTAAAGGTAAGACTGTGGTATCACAAGAGTACGAGCACAAAGTTTTCGCAGGTAAAGGAATGTGGCTACAACTAGGAGAATTGCTTAGAGACTGTTATGGCACAACCACTATAAATATTGTCGCGACCAATTTTTTTTGGGTGAACCACCTAAAATTTGGCTAATGGATTATTAAACCTAGACTTAATTCGGGCTCTCCCAAGCCCATACCAATTTGCGACTTAAGTTCAAGTTCTTAACATGCAATTGATTTTTTAATCAAGAGTCGCCACTAATATTTTTTTTTTTTTTTTTGTGGGTCGATTAGAAACCCAAGTAAAGTAACGGGAGTTTCACTTTACTCCTACGAATCAGAGACTATGGGTATGGGGACTTGGTTACATTAGATTTCTCTAATGCCCTTTCGATACCATTCTTTTATTTTCAAAAAAATGTTTTTGCAAGCAGCTTAAATTGATTTTAAATCTATTTTCCTAACATGTGAGGTGATCATGCGGGTGCGCAATCCACCAATTTAACACCCAGATAAACAATAAATAAATTGCAAACACTTACCTCAAAGCAACGAAAGCATCTGCAATGTTAAGTTAAAAACCGCATCAACAACCCTAGATATGGTTTCTAATTAACACGCAATTTCCTTTTTTATTTGTTTTCACTTTTTTAATGAAAATCATGCAATATGCAATGCAATATTAACTAAATGACCTAATTCTAATGACATGCAATTTCTAATTAAACAGGCGTAGCAAAAATACTAAATGACATGCATCCCGATGAATCTAGCCCTAATGATGTGCATATGACATTTTTTTTTTCTTTTTCCTAAAAGAATGCATTTTATCATAAATAATAAATTTAATTTAACCTATGCCATTTTTTTTTTGTATTTTTCAGGTAAAATGTGAAAATTACCTAATTAGATTAAGATCCTATTTAATTTATATTAGGAATTAGGTTGGGCCAAATCCTAATTTAAACTAAAACATTATCTTAACCTAAATAATCTTAAAATGCAATATATCTAAAAAATACCTAAACTTATGACAAATTAAGAAAAAAAAATATTATCTAGAATTGAACTAAGTGCAATTTAGTCTTAATATGCAATGACGTGCAGAATATGCTTTAACACTACATGACATGTATATGATGATTTTTTTTTTGTCTTTGTTTAATTTCGAAATTAATAATTGCCAAGTAATTAAACATACAATCCAAATTAAAAATCTAGCAACCTAAGTTGATTGATTTGATTTTTTTTA
Organism: Eucalyptus camaldulensis; assembly: GCA_019915185.1. Classification (NCBI taxonomy): domain Eukaryota; kingdom Viridiplantae; phylum Streptophyta; class Magnoliopsida; order Myrtales; family Myrtaceae; genus Eucalyptus; species Eucalyptus camaldulensis. Next base: position 33,201,855 of record JAHSVA010000010.1, read on the forward strand.
TTTTTTTTATTTTAAAATTCGAAATAAGATTCCTATTCTAAATATGTAAACCCTAAAACATGCAATATTATAACTGAAACACATTTCAAGATAAACAAAGCGATCATGACAAGCTAAACCAAGGACATCATTCAGATCAAAGGATAATATTTCGCTGATAAAATCGATAAATTGATCTTAAGCCTTAAAGATCAAAATATCTATTTTATTCCCGCTTAATTAATTATTTCATCTAAGGCCTTATAGATGAAATAAAAAATCCTGGCGCGGTTGCGAATCAGGTAATATGTTGAATTTCTAATCATATACTAAAGACTAATTATACTAAAAAAAAAAACAAGATAAACGTAAAATAAATTAAATAAAATAAACCAAAGAAAACTACCTAATGTGTTTTCTCTTGTTTTTTTTTATTGGGCTTGGCAGCCGTGGGGTCCAGCCAAGGATGGCTGACCGGAGGTCCGACGAGGCACCGGGACGACACGTCGGCTGCAAGGGGCTTGCGGGTCGCGCGAGGCAAGGCGGAGGCGTCGGGCTCTAGTGGTGCAGCAGCAGGGATGGTGCCAACGTTGCAGGTGATTGGCGCGGCAACCAGTAGCGTCGAGCGGATTGGCACGGGCTGAGGTGGAGTTGGGGCGCTCGGATCGCGGAGGTGGCTGGTGTCGCGATGGCGCGGCTCCGGCTGGGGTGCGTTGGGCTGAGGCGAGCAGTGACGGTGCTGGCTCCGGCGACGTCGGGCAGCGGATCCGGAGTTGCCGGCGTTGGCTGGGCCGTGCTCGGCGCTGGTCGTGGGTTGCAGAGACGCGGCGGCGTCGGGCTCCGAGTAGATGCGCGGGCTCGGCGACGCTTGGCGTCAGGCGGGGCAGCGACGACGTCTGGCGGAGGCGCGGCGATGCTCAGGGGGGAGCGGCGAGACCGGTGGCAGGGCGTCGGTGACAGTGCTGGGCTGTTGGTCGCGGTGGGCTTCAGCCCCAAGCGGCGTCGGGGCGGCGCGAGCTTCGGGTGTCGGGTGGAGCCAGGGGCGAGCGAACCAGTGGTGGTGCGGAGGCGCGGCGGAGCTTGGAGATCAACGGGCGGCGTCGCGGACAGAGCAGGGGTGTTGCAGCGGTGCGGCGTTGGCGAGGGCGAGAGCGCGGTCGTCGGGGCGCGGTGCGAGGTCAGGAGCGGCGGTGGTGCAGTGGTGGGTGGCGCTCGGCGATCGTCAGGAGCGGCGGGCTTCGTCGGAGCTCCGGCGTCGGGTCTCCGCGAGTTGCAGTGCACGGGTGAGGCGCGGATTTGGGGAAGATGATGAACAGGAAATGTCAAATCAACCTTTACTGTTTTTACTTTTCTCTTTTCTCTCCCACTCTTTCTCTCACGTTCTGACTTTTTCTTTTCTTCTTTTTTTTTTGCAGTTTTTTTTTCTTTTACACTTTCTGCAGAAGAAATTTTCTCCTCCTTCTCCTTTTTTTTTTCCTCAATTTTTTCAGAGAAGCCTCCCCTCATACGAAAAATGAAACTCCCTTTTATACTAATTCCGAACGGCCGCTTTGTATGGCATTTTTCGACTTTCCATCTTCCGTCGCATTAAATCAAAGCTGTAAATCAGAGCATGATTTCGCAATCAGCTCGATCCTGCTCAGATTTCTTCCATTTTGCAAAATTCTTGCCTCTTATTCACTTGATTTTTAAATTACTTCCACATTTAACGAAATCCGAATGCTCATCAAAATTTCAAATTTCCATGCATAATCAATCAAATAAATTTCCCCCATTTATTTTTCATTTTTTCCTTTTCTTTGTTCCAATGCAATTTTTATTTTCCTTATTTTCCTAGATTTGCTAAAAATAGGTGTCAACAGCTGCCCCTCTTTGAAGGTGAGCTCGTAGAGGTGACCTTCAAAGACAAGTTGAGACCTAAATGTTAATCATGCAGATGTACTGAGTGACCTTTTTTTTTTTTTTTTGGTGGGAAGATGAATCCCATTTTAAAATGCAATTTATATGATGCATGGAAATGCTAATGCAAATGATAAAGGAACCTACCTGGAATTGCTTATCTTCGGGGATGGTAGAGTAACTCAAGATAGATTGGTGTTACATGTCTAGGACCCATACCATTCTACAGTCGCCCGAGTTGGGGTTGTCTAGGACTCGTACCATTTTACGGTCGCCTAAACAAAAAAAAAATGATTTTTCAAGATCCGTACCATTCTACGGTCGCCTGAACTATTGTCTAGGACCCGTACCAATCTACGGTCGCCTAAACTGGGATTCATTTTCAGGACCCGTACCATTCTACGGTCGCCTGAATAAGGAATAAGTGTTGTCAAGGACCCATACCATTCTACGGTCGCCTCGACGAAGAAAATTATTTTTCCAGGACTCGTACCATTCTACGATCGCCTGAATGAGGAAATTGCTTTTCCAGGACCCGTACCATTGTACGGTCGCCTGTTAGAGCAATAAATGTTGTCTAGGACCCGTACCATTCTATGGTCGCCTAGACTAAGGTTTTGCTTGGCTAGGACCCGAACCATTCTTCGGTCGCCCAGCCTTGCGACAGAAATCATCCGACCAGGACCCGAACCATTCTTCGGTCGCCTTAATCAGATTGAATCTTAATGAAAAATCTTTAATGTTGTCTAGGACCCGTACCATTCTACGGTCGCCTAAACTAAGGTTTTGCTTGGCTAGGACCCGAACCATTCTTCGATCGCCCAGCTTTGTGACAAAAATCATCCGACCAGGACCCGAACCATTCTTCGGTCGCCTTAATCAGATTGAATCTTGATGAAAAATCTTTGGGAGACAACTCAATTGAGTGTTGGTATGCTTAAAAGGGAATACCTGTGCAATGACAAATATTCAAGGTATGGATATAGATATATTTACCTGGTAACATCTCCGATCTTCGAAGATACGTCTCCTGCAAAACATGGTCATAAGAGAGGCAACATGCATTTGTAATCATAAACATGCATCAATATAATGGAGGTTTATGATGATTTCCATTAATCTTGCATCACCTAATTTCCATTGGGAAGTATCTCAAAAGAAAATTCCAATCTGAACACATGAGTGTCATGGATATGTCAAATGAGGGATCTTTTGGTCTGAAAGGACTTTACACTCATCCTCATTAAAATGGCAATTTCATCCTGACCTTTGATGCAGGATTTTGTCAATCACTCTATCTCAGCATCGTCATGCCTAAACAAGGGTCTGAGCAATCTCGCAAGTGGTACGATCTTACCAATCTGAGAGGTCTTTAACAAGGACCGTAATGTGGGCCTGGTCAACGGCTTAACAAAAGGGACTCTTTGAGTCAAGGCTTTTGAAAGAATGAGTGATATTCTGTAATCATCTCTGGGTTTACAAGTCAAGAATCCTGCAAAATGAGAAAGAAATAATCTTGCTCGCACTTCTTCGAGCGATGCTTAAAACATATGAACCCCTGGGTTAATTCAAGTGCCATAATCAGAAGAGATTTTGCAAGGGACGTAACGTAGGCTTGGCTCATAGGTTGAGAAACGAAAGGATCATTTGGCTCAAAAAGTGTTTATGGGGTCAAAGTTGGTGATCATCTTGACATTTCCAATAATTTTCCTCCCCATTGTCGAAGATTTTCTTCACATCACAACTCCACCGATTGCAACACCCTAAACTTTGGTTTTTTTTTTTTTTGGTTTTTTTTATACCACCTTGTTGGGGATACGACTCACTTCATCAAGTGTTTGATTTTTTTTTCTTTGGGCATTGGCCTTGCTTTTACCAGGCACACTGCTTTTTCATGCCCCATTATTTTGTACTTATTTTTTAACTTGCATAACCATCCTTTGTAGCATTCTAAACCATGTTACTTGAATGGTTCTTTTTGCCTTGCCCCAGTGTGGGGGATGATCACCAACTGGGTTTAATATGAAATAAATTCATAGGCTCAAATGGGCTATGCAATGGATAAAAGTGTATAGGATAAAGAAAGAACTGCTCTTCGTCATCCTAAGGCACTTCAAATTACCATACGAGTTACACTACAAAAGCAATATTCAAAGATTGATGCAAGTGGGAGCAAGAAGATTCCTACCATCCATTTCAAATTTGTCCCAATGTGGGATGATTCTTGACAGGGATAATTTTAAAATCTCCATAAGTGTATGGGGCTCAAAGGGGTTGAGCAATGGATCACCTGTAGTGTTTGGGATAGAGAAATGAATGCCTCTCATTACCTTGGTTGACGTACCCTTTGCGAGATAGCCCTCTTCCTTGTGGGCATGGAATTTTTCACACAACTCACTGGGGGTTAGTGTATGAAGCAGTATATGGAACAAGGCTTGCCTTTCGTCATTCCAAAGTACTTCATTTGACACATTCAATTCATCTCACACAATTCATCAGGGAAAATATGCAAAATTTGCAACAAATTTGAACAATTGAACTCATTGAAGCAATTTATTGATCATTGAAATGCTTGCAATTCAAAACATGACATAGCAAATTCTATCATGGATAATACTTCTTGACAACATCTGAATTAACAGGAGTGGAAAACTCACGACCATCCATTTCTGCCAATATCAATGCACCGCCGGAAAATATCTTCTTTACCACATATGGGCCGATGTAGTTTAGAGCAAACTTGCCTCCAGGATCTGGAAAGATCGGCAACAACTTCCTTAGGACTAGGTCATTTACCTCAAAATGCTTTGGCCGCACCTTCCGGTTGAAAGATCTGGCTACTCTCTGTTGATATGCTTGGCCATGACAGAGAGCTTTCAGTCTTTTCTCGTCGATCAAGTTCAACTGCTCGAATCTTTGTTGTGACCATTCTGCCTCGGACAACTCCACTCGGGATAAAATCTTCAGAGAAGGAATCTCCACTTCTACAGGTAGGACTGCCTCCATGCCGTACACCAAAGCAAACGGGGTTGCCCCAGTAGAAGTGCGGATCGATGTCCGGTACGCCATTAGTGCGAAGGGTAGCCTGTCATGCCAATCTCGATAGTTCACGGCCGTCTTAGCCAAAATCTTCTTAATGTTCTTATTGGCCGCTTCAACAGCCCCATTCATTTGAGGGCGGTAAGGAGACGAATTCAGATGCTTGATTTTGAACTCTCTGAACAACTCATCAACAAGTTTGTTGTTCAAATTGGTCCCATTATCAGTGATGATTGCTTTAGGGACACCATAGCGAGCAATTATGTCACGTTTAACAAACTTCACGACATTACGAGCAGTGACACTTGCAAATGATGTAGCTTCGATCCATTTGGAGAAATAGTCTATTGCCACCAAAATGAATCGATGTCCATTTGAAGCCTTGGGATTGATTGGGCCGATCACATCAATACCCCACATCAAGAAAGGCCATGGCTCTGAGAACTGATGCAGCTCAGTTGGAGGAACATTTATCTTATTTCCATGAATCTGGCAGCGGTAACAACTTCGAACATGCCGAATGCAATCACTTTCCAGTGTGAGCCAGTAATAGCCCAACCTCATAATCTTCTTGGCTAACATATGCCCATTCATATGGGGGCCACATACTCCTTCGTGCACTTCCTGTATGATTTGAGTGGCTTCGACTGCATCTATACATCGCAACAAGACAGAATCGTAAGATCTCTTATACAAATTCTCACCACTGACGAAAAATTTCGAAGCCATCTTCATGATATACTTCCTATCAGCCCGAGTGCTTCCTTCGGGGAATTCTTGTTTCTTAATGTAATTCATGATATCGTAATACCATGATTTTCCATTAGGTTCCTCAGTCACAATCATACAATAAGCTGGCTTCGGCAAAACTTCTATTTTCAGGGGTTCAACCTCCAACCCATCAGTGACTTGCAACATAGAGGACAACGTTGCAAGTGCATCTGCAAATTGATTATGAGACCTCGGCAAGTATTGAAACGAAACTTCCTCGAATTCTTTCACCAGATTTTCTAAATACTTGTGGTATGGGAGTAACTTGGCATCCTTGGTCTTCCATTCTCCCACGGTCTGCAGTATGATTAGTGCGGAATCTCCGAACACTTTTAACTTAGCCACACCCATCTCAATTGCTGCTTGAAGCCCGAGGATGCAAGCTTCATACTCGGCCACATTGTTGGTGCACGGAAATATCAATTTTGCAGCTACCGGATGGTGTTGTCCATCTGGAGATATTAGAATTGCTCCAATACCCGAATCGGATAGGTTTACAGCTCCGTCAAAGAACATCTTCCATGAGTCTTCATTTACAATCAAGACATGGTCATCAAGGAAACCGTTATCATCATTAGGGACTCCTGAATTCTCGGCCAATAGATCAGCGATTGCTCGGCCCTTAACCGACTTTTGTGGCATGAATTGCACATCAAATTCAGAAATCAAGATTTGCCATTTGGCTAATTTACCTACAAAAGCTGGTCGATTAAGCAGGTACTTGATAGGGTCGTTCTCAGTCATGAGGAATGTCTGATAATGTAGTGTGTATTGTCGCAATCTATGCAACACCCACACCAATGCCAAACAAGTCTTTTCAACCTCAGAATATTTCAGCTTTGATACGGTGAACTTCTTACTGAGGTAATAAACGGCCCGTTCTTTTCCATCAACAAGACTTTCTTGAGCCAACATTGCGCCCAATGACTCATTATGAATAGTGAGGTAGAGAATCAAAGGATGCCCTGGTGAGGGTGGGACAAGAACTAGTGGATTCATCAAGTACTGCTTCAGCTTGTTGAACGCTTCTCGACACTCATCATCCCAGTTGACTTGTGCATTCTTCTTCAGAAGCTTGAAGAAAGGCTTGGCGGTTTCAGAGAGTTGAGAAATGAACCTCGCTATGTAGTTCAATCTCCCTAAAAGGCTCCGGACTTCTTTCACTGTTGATGGAGGTTGCAATTCACATATGGCCTTAGCTTTGGAAGGGTCGATCTCAATCCCTTTACTGCTCACAATAAATCCGAGTAATTTACCGGATGTTGCTCCGAACACGCACTTAGTGGGATTTAGACGAAGTTTGAACTCACGAAGTCGATCGAACAACTTCTTCAATGTTTCGATGTGGCTTCTTCCTGGTCGAGTCTTTGCAATCATATCATCAACATAGACTTCAATCTCCTTATGCATCATATCATGAAACAATGCAACCATGGCTCGCTGGTAGGTTGCCCCTGCATTTTTGAGTTCGAAAGGCATGACTTTATATTGAAAGGTTCCCCATGGGGTAATAAATGCAGTCTTTTCCTTGTCTTCTTCATTCATCCTTATCTGATTGTACCTAGAAAAACCATCCATAAATGAGAATAGTTCAAAGCCAGCAGTACTATCCACAAGGACATCTATATGTGGTAATGGGAAATCATCCTTTGGACTAGCCTTGTTCAGATCCCGATAGTCAACACAAACTCGAACTCGACCGTCCTTCTTCATCACTGGTACGATATTAGCCACCCATTCAGGGTACTGTGAGACTTCAATAAACCCCACATTCAAAAGCTTCATCACCTCTTCCTCTATCTTCTTTTAGAGTTTGGGCTTAGTCCTCCGCAGCCTTTGCTTCTTAGGTGGCATATCTGGATTAGTAGGTAAGCAATGCTCCACGATTAACGGGTCTAGTCCAGGCATGTCAGCGTAGGTCCACGCAAAAATGTCTTGATATTCCTTCAGTAATTGAATTAAGCGCTCAGCCTCATCTTTGGGGAGACTCACCCCAATTTTTACTTCTTTGGCTTCTTCAATGTCACTCAAATTAATAGTGATGGTCTGCTCAGATGTGAGAGCCTTAGCTTTTTCATGTTGTTCCCAGCTATATTGCACTTCAATGGAGTCTTTGATTGAGTCTTCAGGATCATCACCATTAGCACTTGTTGCAGTGGATCGGACCATTTCTACATCTTTGCATGCCATAGGATCGTTCCTGAAACATGAGGTAGATAAATTAGAAAGACAAACAGAGTAATCAGCATCTTTGCTTTTTGTTTTTTTTTGTTTTTTTTTAAATCTTTGGCGAAAAACATTTTTTTTTCGAACATTTTGACATGAGGAAGCATGATGAAGCCTAAGCCTCAGAGTTCTCCTTGGATTTTTCTTTTCTTTTATCGGTTGGATATCATCACCGGGCTGGTTTGGTGTACCTCATCATGCCCTCAAAAATAAAATTTGTAACTTCATTGAAATTCATCAATCGATTACATTTATTGAATGAAAAAAATGCAACACTCAATTAATAAAAGAAGAAACTGAAAACATCATTAAGAAAATAATAGAAATTCCCACGCAGGGGAATGTGCAAAAGCAGTAAAAGAGTTACTCTCGAGGGCCAAGGCCCACTCTTCAGGGGGTCCTTCATTAATGGCTCCTATGATGAGGTTGTCGAATAAGCTTGCAACTCCTTCCAGCTCATCATTAGGGTTCTCTGCTTTCGGGGGTGTCGGACCATCCATGCCACCCCATCCATCTGGGACTATCTCACTAGGATCAATGTAATAACTAGGAGGGGTTGAATACTTCACCAAGTAATCAAACTTGCCACTAGGCTGCCCCAAGGTGTCTATCACTTCCGCTTCTTCATGCATCATTCTTGGAGGACCAGGGAATGTCTCTTGAATGCTTGGGGGTAGTGGGTTTTGCCTCTCTCGCCCTTGGTCAGGGGGCAAACTCCGCCTCTCTTGTCTTCGTCCTTCAGAACTTCCTCCACCTCGTCCATGGTACCCTAAACCAGCAGAACGGGACCTCTGAGGGGCTTCAATGGGGCTTCGAATGCCCTGACCATTTCTCCCAAGACCATTGCCAGGGACGAAACCATTCCCGACCATTACTCTTCCCACCATGAGAGTAGCATCTGATACTTCAAGGGTAGGCGGTGATGAACCCCGAGAAGCATGTATGGTGGACACCAATTCGAATGAGTGGTAACTTGATTCAACCTGGGAATCCGGCTCTACATAAGGGATAGCCGTCTCATGATAGATCCGGTGGTCTTCCTCACCATACACAGTGACCAAATTCTTTTCAATGACAAATTTCACAGCTTGATGTAGACTTGATGGTACTGCTCCAGCAGTGTGTATATAGGGACGACCTAGCAAGAAATTGAATGCGGTAGGGATATCCAGCACTTGGAAGGGAATGTTGAAGACGACCGGCCCTATTTGGACATCGAGATGGATTTCCCCAATCACCTCCTTTTTTGTTCCATTGAAAGCTCGCACCGAAGTTTTCGCAGCATGTATCCTTGACGGGTCTACCTTGAGGCGGTGAAGAGTGGCCAATGGACAAATGTTCAGAGCGGACCCATTATCGATGAGCACTCGGGACATATGAGAAGACTTGTGCTTAACAGATATGTAGAGTGCTTTGTTATGTCCCCTGCCTTCAAGAGGGAATTCCTCATCGGAGAAGGCAATCAAATCCTTGAGAAGGACTGATCCCACGAATTCTTCTAGCTTGTCAGCTTCCACGATCTCTGGCACACGGATTTCACTCAATACCTTCATTAGTGACTTTTGATGCAAGGGGGATGTCATCAAGAGCTCGAGTAGGGAGATCTGAGCGGGCAACTTTCGTAATTGGTCAACCACGTTATACTCGCTTGCTTTGATTACTGCCAGAAATTCCTTAGCCTCTTCATCGGTGACCGGCTTTACAGGTTGAGTACTGGCTTGACCATAGGTCCATCCAGACCTTGTAACAAGGTCCACATCCAAGTCATAAGACCAAGGCACTGCTTTATTATTGACATACTCATATGGCTGAGGCACCTCTATCACTATCTCTTCGTCAGATGCATCCTCTAATGGGGGCATGTCTACAAGCGAAGGATCAACCTCTTCCTTGTCAGCATCAAGTGTGGCCTGCTCCTCCTCCCAATCAATGATGAGGTGGGAGATAGTGGAAACTATGCAATTACGATCGGCATACACAATGGTACCATCATCTACCATTCTGGCAACTCTTTCACCGATAGAGGGACATCTTCCTGACCTCGGTAATACCCAGCTCTCACTAGCCCGTTATAGGCATCTGCCACGTGCACTTTTGAGTTCCTAATCCATCCGACTTCAGGTTCCAGGATAGCATTCACTGTACCCCCATGCTCTGGTAGTGGATTTTTTTTAACATTCGGCCGAGCAGTCTGAAATGAAAAGGCCTTTGTATCCAGAAGATTCTGGATCTTGTGCTTGAGGGTGAAACATTCATCAGTTGAATGCCCCAGTTCACCATTATGGTAGTCACACTTCTTTGTTGGGTCGTAACCACGCATGCCTTCACGGTTAGGCCACTTTGGTTCACTAGTAAGCAAATCCTTCTTTCGGAGGACTGTCAACACTTGGGATGGAGACCCAGGGAGAGGGGAGAACTGCCTTCTATTATTCGCTTGGGCGAATGATTGATGGCTAGCGGGTTGTTGTTGTCTTTGGTTCACCTGTATAGCCGGGGCACGTTTGGCACTTTCTTGGCTATAAGCCACGTTTACATCCACGGTTGCTTCCTTCTCCTTCTTGGCAAAGAACCTCTTAGTAGATGGCTCAGAAAACCATCCTTCTCTTATCCCCATCTCGATCTGTTCTCCTACAGGAATAAGCTTATTGAAGCTCTCAACATACGTACTGGCCATTCGATTTCGGAACTCAGATGGAAGGGTCTTCACGAACAACTTCATCAACTCCTTGTTGGTAGGCTCAGGAGTAATTTGAGCCGCCAAGTTTCTCCATCTCACAGCATATTCTTTAAATGACTCACTCCTTTTCTTTTCCATCCGCTCCAGGTCTTCTCGGGAAGGCGCGATGTCCATGTTGAACTTGTACTGTTTAAGGAATGCGTCCGCCACTTCGTTCCAAGTTTCGAGGAGGTTTACGTTCTTCATCACGTACCAGTTTAGTGCGGGCCCAGTCAAACTCACATGAAATGATTGGATCATAAGGGGCTCATTTTTTACATGCTGGGCCATGCGCACGTGGTACATCTACATATGAGACTTTGGACAAAATGTCCCGTCATACTTCTCAAACTCTGGCATTTTGAACTTGCTTGGCATTTTAACCTTCTCATAGACTGAGAGGTCAAACGGGAGTGAGCTTTGAGACTCCTGCAGCTGTCTCACTTTTTCTTCCAGCTTTGTAACGCGCCCATCCTGATCTGTCTTGGGAACCACGTCATCTTCCAGCTCGGGCATTTCGTCATCACTCATTTGGGCCCTATTTGCTTGCCTCGGGACTATTATCTCGGGGAGAGCAGGTGGAGGAATTGGGTTCACTTGGAGGGATTGGAGCTGAGCTGTTACAAGCTGCAAGGAAACGGCTAACTGTTTGAGTTGATCTTCCACGGAGGACATGCGATCACGCATCTCGCCTTGGTCGGCCATTCTTGCTCTTAATCGTGTGATGATGGGTGAGCGTAGAGGATCCGTCGCCACCTAATGTGATATGAATACACATGAGCATTTCACATAAAACATGTCGGTCCATGACGAAAGTCTAATTGGTTTTATTCATTAATGAAATTGTTTTTGACATTAATAATGTAAAGAGCTTGCAAAATCTTAAACTAATCAAGTAAACGACTCAACTTCCTAAACATTAGGTTAAAGTAAAAAGACCGAATAGATTCAAGCCACTTTATTTGGCCTGATCTATAAACATATGGGAAGCCAACGCTCGACGTAATTGCCTCTTCTCCTTAGCGTCTTTCTTGGCTTGCTCTTCAAGCTCTTCAATCTTCCTCTTGTGATGATTAAGCTCCGCTTGTCGAGTGGGCTTCTCGGTCACATTTGGCACTTTTGGGAGATACTCGGTAGGAATCTTGTGCTGACGGATGTATCAAGCTGTGGCGTAGTAAGTCTTTTCCTTCCCCTCGAGCTCATCTTCAGGTAAGCTCAACCTTTGTTCGCGACATGCAATCCAAGCTTGTTCGATACAACGGAGTTCCTTCTTGTGATCGCCATCCTTAGCAGTGAACTGGGCTTGGAACAAACCCAACTTGAGAGGGGGCGGTAGATCTTGCACAACTCGATATTGACGAGCCACTCGGAGTGGGTAGTAGGAAGTGACACCGGTGATCCCCAATAGCGGGATCGGTTCATCATCCCCATGAGAGAGACGTGCTTTGGAGACTTTGAACCATTTAGCATGCCATAGGAAAATCTTGGTATTCGGATTTTTCAATAATTTGACCCATTTTGAGTAAGAAAGATTTGGAGTTCGATCCTGATGATTTTTAAATACTTCGATGGGATGATGGAAATCAGTGACATTAATAATATTCATGCGAATATTGATCTTACTCATGTGAGAAAAGAACCAGATTTGTAAAAGCTCAATTGGTGCACGAAAGGTTTTATCTTCATCTTCCTTAAACCGGGTGAGTGACAAAAATGTTTCAGCTAGAATAGTATTGACAAAACTAATCCTAGCACATACTTGTTTGACCACCCATGCGATGGAAGGATCAATGGCGCCCTTACGAAGAGGGAAAATAACAAGTCCGAAAAAAGTTAGGAGGAAAATCCTACTTTTTAAGAGAGTGTTAGCACTAGCAAAAATCTAATCTAGGAAAGAAAAAGGACATGAAAGACAATTATCCTTCAGCACTCTTTTTATCAAATTCTTATCCATCTTAAGAAAATCTGACAAAATTGATTCTGGTTCTAGTCCGATGGGTGGATTTATTAATTCTAATTCTAAGGGTTTTCCTATGGCAATGCTGTATTCTTCAAGAGTCGGAGTCAGCTCGTGTTTACCAAATATAAACGTTGATATTTGGGGGCTCCAGAAATGAGCAAGTGCTTGCATGACGCCACTCTGGACATCAACGTCAAGGAGGGGAACAAGGCGACCGAGTCTGCTCTCTACATAGCTTTGGCCCTCATGGCCTAGACGATCCCACCATGATTTGAGTTCAGTCTTTGGTGCCGGCACGAATCGAATGTCGGATTTTCCCATTTGTTTATAGATCAGGACTCGACCAACCTAATGTCATGGACCAACCAAATACGTAAATAAATAAATTGCAAGAGTAAAGGATAGTGAGCTTACTTTACCATACAATTAAAGCAACCACATAGACAAGCGCATGAAGTGTGGGGCTCGATTTCTATCTAGACAGGCTTAGCAAAGTGGAGTTAAAAGGGTGGGATGACTTAGTTGCAGCCTCGCATACCAAGTCAAGTCCTCCTAACTCCGGCTCAGTCGAGAATGATACCCCAATGCGACGCAGCCTCGCGGGCAGAGGTAAACATTCTTGACACCAAGAAAAACTTTCGAGATTGAGTTGGGCAACCTCTACTACGCGGCCTCGAGGTCGAAGTCGTATCCAACTCAATACCATCCTATGTATCCTAGTGCAGCCCAGGTTCGGCAACAAGTTGTGTATGCAAAAGTGTAGTGCAAGATGCAAAGCATGCACGACAGTTTATATCAAGCAACACTTCGTTCATGAAAATAAACCATATATTCCTTCACCTCCCTACAAAACAGAGGTTAACAAACACTTCCTCTTATACCTCCCAATTTGCAAAAACATTTAACACCTTAAATGTTAGGGACGTACCTAGGATCCTCGCTGCTAAACAAAAACATTTTTCAAAAAGAAGAAAATTGGCCTAAGTCCACTAAGTGTTTTAACACAGGTCCCCAGCGGAGTCGCCAAGCTGTCGCGACCAATTTTTTTGGGTGAACCACCTAAAATTTGGCTAATGGATTATTAAACCTAGACTTAATTCGGGCTCTCCCAAGCCCATACCAATTCGCGACTTAAGTTCAAGTTCTTAACATGCAATTGATTTTTTAATCAAGAGTCGCCACTAATATTTTTTTTTTTTTTGTGGGTCGATTAGAAACCCAAGTAAAGTAACGGGAGTTTCACTTTACTCCTACGAATCAGAGACTATGGGTATGGGGACTTGGTTACATTAGATTTCTCTAATGCCCTTTCGGTACCATTCTTTTATTTTCAAAAAAATGTTTTTGCAAGCAGCTTAAATTGATTTTAAATCTATTTTCCTAACATGTGAGGTGATCATGCGGGTGCGCAATCCACCAATTTAACACCCAGATAAACAATAAATAAATTGCAAACACTTACCTCAAAGCAACGAAAGCATCTGCAATGTTAAGTTAAAAACCGCATCAACAACCCTAGATATGGTTTCTAATTAACACGCAATTTCCTTTTTTATTTGTTTTCACTTTTTTAATGAAAATCATGCAATATGCAATGCAATATTAACTAAATGACCTAATTCTAATGACATGCAATTTCTAATTAAACAGGCGTAGCAAAAATACTAAATGACATGCATCCCGATGAATCTAGCCCTAATGATGTGCATATGACATTTTTTTTTCTTTTTCCTAAAAGAATGTATTTTATCATAAATAATAAATTTAATTTAACCTATGCCATTTTTTTTTTTGTATTTTTCAGGTAAAATGTGAAAATTACCTAATTAGATTAAGATCCTATTTAATTTATATTAGGAATTAGGTTGGGCCAAATCCTAATTTAAACTAAAACATTATCTTAACCTAAATAATCTTAAAATGCAATATATCTAAAAAATACCTAAACTTATGACAAATTAAGAAAAAAAAATATTATCTAGAATTGAACTAAGTGCAATTTAGTCTTAATATGCAATGACGTGCAGAATATGCTTTAACACTACATGACATGTATATGATGTTTTTTTTTTTTGTCTTTGTTTAATTTCGAAATTAATAATTGCCAAGTAATTAAACATACAATCCAAATTAAAAATCTAGCAACCTAAGTTGATTGATTTGATTTTTTTTATTTTTTTTATTTTAAAATTCGAAATAAGATTCCTATTCTAAATATGTAAACCCTAAAACATGCAATATTATAACTGAAACACATTTCAAGATAAACAAAGCGATCATGACAAGCTAAACCAAGGACATCATTCAGATCAAAGGATAATATTTCGCTGATAAAATCGATAAATTGATCTTAAGCCTTAAAGATCAAAATATCTATTTTATTCCCGCTTAATTAATTATTTCATCTAAGGCCTTATAGATGAAATAAAAAATCCCGGCGCGGTTGCGAATCGGGTAATATGTTGAATTTCTAATCATATACTAAAGACTAATTATACTAAAAAAAAACAAGATAAACGTAAAATAAATTAAATAAAATAAACTAAAGAAAACTACCTAATGTGTTTTCTCTTGTTTTTTTTTATTGGGCTTGGCAGCCGTGGGGTCCAGCCAAGGATGGCTGACCGGAGGTCCGACGAGGCACCGAGACGGCACGTCGGCGGCGAGGGGCTTGCGAGTCGCGCGAGGCAAGGCGGAGGCATCGGGCTCTGGTGGTGCAGCAGCAGGGATGGTGCCAACGTTGCAGGTGATTGGCGCGGCAACCAGTAGCGTCAAGCGGATCGGCACGGGCTGAGGTGGAGTTGGGGCGCTCGGGTCGCGGAGGTGGCTGGTGTCGCGGTGGCGCGGCTCCGGCTGGGGTGCGTTGGGCTGAGGCAAGCAGTGACGGTGCTGGCTCCGATGACATCAGGCAGCGGATCCGGAGTTGCCGGCGTTGGCTGGGCCGTGCTCGGCGCTGGTCATGGGTTGCAAAGACGCGGTGGCGTCGGGCTCCGAGCAGATGCGCGGGCTTGGCGACGCTTGGCATCAGGCGGGGCAGCGACGGCGTCTGGCGGAGGCGCCGCAATGCTCAAGGGGGAGCAGGGAGACCGGTGGCAGGGCGTCGGTGACAGTGCTGGGCTGTTGGTCGCGGTGGGCTTCAGCCCCAAGCGGCGTCGGGGGGGCGCGAGCTTCGGGTGTCGGGTGGAGCCAGGGGCGAGCGAACCAGTGGTGGTGCGGAGGCGCAGCGGAGCTTGGAGATCAACGGGCGGCGTCGCGGACAGAGCAGGGGTGTTGCAGCAGTGCGGCGTCAGCGAGGGCGAGAGCGTGGTCGTCGGGGCGCGGTGCGAGGTCAGGAGCGGCGGTGGTGCAGTGGTGGGTGGCGCTCGGCGATCGTCAGGAGCGGCGGGCTTCGTCGAAGCTCCGGCGTCGAGTCTCCGCGAGTTGCAGCGCACGGGTGAGGCGCGGATTTGGGGAAGATGATGAACAGTAGAGGTCAAATCAACCTTTACTGTTTTTACTTTTCTCTTTTCTCTCCCACTCTTTCTCTCACGTTCTGACTTTTTCTTTTCTTCTTTTTTTTTTGCATTTTTTTTCTTTTACACTTTCTGCAGAAGAAATTTTCTCCTCCTTCTCCTTTTTTTTTCTCAATTTTTTCAGAGAAGCCTCCCCTCATATGAAAAATGAAACTCCCTTTTATACTAATTCCGAACGGCCGCTTTGTATGGCATTTTTCGAGTTTCCATCTTCCGTCGCATTAAATCAAAGCTGTAAATCAGAGCATGATTTTGCAATCAGCTCGATCCTACTCAGATTTCTTCCATTTTGCAAAATTCTTGCCTCTTATTCACTTGATTTTTAAATTACTTCCACATTTAACGAAATCCGAATGCTCATCAAAATTTCAAATTTCCATGCATAATCAATCAAATAAATTTCCCCCATTTATTTTTCATTTTTTCCTTTTCTTTGTTCTAATGCAATTTTTATTTTCCTTATTTTCCTAGATTTGCTAAAAATAGGTGTCAACAAATATCATCATTAATCTGCTGAAGAGCTCTCACACAAATCAAACAAATTTACTATATTTTAGTTATCTTTACTTTTATGTACTATATTTATCTTTCAAATTCATGGCATCAATTAAATTCCGACAAGTTCTTAGCTGTAGTTCTTAGATCTGCGTGATCAATAAAATTCTAGTGTACATCTGTATCATAGGTGTTGCACCATTATTTTTATGTTCTCAAGTTTTGTCATCAATTAAATTTCGACATAATTTGTTTACCTTCAATATGGAGTTAGTATTTTCCAGGGCTTGTTATCAAAAACATTCTGGCATAATTTATGTTCATATAGTTTTGTTTGAAGTAAAGTTGTTGATTTCCTTGTTTCATGCGATATTTCCCATTCAAAGTCAGCACATTACTTGTCCCTTTCAAATAAATATCAAAGAACAACTTTTCGTGAAAGGTATATGATGACAAGATAAATTCCAGTGAAATAGTATAGTGACATTTAGCTGACAATATGAATAGTTATTTCAAAAATAGAAATTAACATTATACATAACTTTGCAAAAAAAAAAATCATATAGAAAAATGAGTTCATCTTTAATTTATTATTATAGGAGGAAAATATGACGCCAATTTTTTTCCGTCAAAAAAATTCATAATTAGTTTTATAATAATTAAAATCTTCTCATTAAAACCAATAATTGTGTCATAGAGTTGTTTTGGCAAAAAACAGTTACATTGTAAAAATAAGCATAGCTTCTTATTAAAATGTTTTCAAAAAACAACTATATTGCTTATTATTATTATTATTATTATTATTATTATTATTATTATTATTATTATTATTATTATTATTATTATTATTATTATTATTATTATTATTATTATTATTATTATTATTATTATTATTATTATTATTATTATTATTGGTGTTGTTGTTGTTGTTATTGGTGGCTCTAAGTTCTAACCAGTTGATAATTATTTTAACTGCATTAAACTTTGGCAAATGTTTGGGAACTCCAGCAACCCAAGTTGGCAATCAAGTTGAAGACTTCTACTAGTTAAGCCTAGAAACTTATTATTATGAAATCTTTTGCTAATGTACCACTTTGATCAATCCTAAAGAAAAAGGAACAAGATTTATAGATGAATATTAGCTCATAGTAATCACATTGAAAAGTGCGGCTATAGAATGTGCTTGTAAATTGTGGCCAATACCAAGTATATAAGCAATGATTTCAAATTCAATGGTTAATCATACTATGGCAACTTTATGTAAGGCAAAATTTGGTTTTTTTGGCGGTGATAGTGTGACAGCTTGAATTTTCAGATTTTGTTTTCGATTAAATAAATCGAGCATTTCATTGATACGTCTATAGTGCTATTTTCTGAGTTGGTCACTCACGAGATAACCAGACTATCTGGGAAAGCCGTTAAGGAATCTAAACGTAATAGACTTGAGAATTCAACTCAAAATCAACTACTCGACCGTGTTGATCTGCAAAGGTCATTACGACACCATTAAAAATCGATCAGAGATTGGAGATAGGTCGACTTGATGAGATATGTAATTAGTGCGTGGATAATTCCACCTAATTGCAAAATTCTCATTGAATGGCACTAGATCGACTTTTTTGTCATTTCTGTACCCGATGTCTGTATTTGAAATCTTAAGATTTTCACAATAACCGAGAGTCGTCAATGAGTCAAAGATGTACAATGTGGCTCAAAAATAATCAACCATGGGTCAATTGCACTAAAAATTCCTAAAAACTATCCGATAGACCGGGTCATGCTAAAGTTGCGTTAGATTGAAATTAACTGCAAATTTGAACCCGATTTCAGAAATTGAAAGTTCTGTTATGTCACAATTTATTTTAGAAATGTCAACTCATCCTTCGAATTTTTTTTGAAGATTCCAAGATTTTTACGGAAAATCGTTTCGAACGATTAGGAAAATAACGGAAATTTGGATGGGCCAAATTAAATAGGATGTTGGCTCCTATACCGGGCTATATGGCGAAGGGGACTTGCTAAAAATTTATGGGCTTTTTCCTTGGCAAATTTGAACGTCAAATGAGGGAATTTGTGAAGAAATTGAGGCTTAAGATTTGAAAATTCGGAACTATGGAAGGGGCTACAATTTTGACTTCAATTTGAACTAAATTGTGGCATTATCTTGTCAGAAAGGTAGGGGGGCAATGCATTTAAGTGGATTATCCTCCCCCCCAAGCTTCTTGGACAAGCTTGGCCGATTCCCTCCATCTTCGTGCGCCCTCTCTATCCCTCTTTCTCTCGACCACTCTTGCTTCAATTTCTTCTCCTCCGATTTCCTCCCGCCAGCCAACCAATCACCCCCCACCGAGTTCTCTCTCTGCCACCAGCCAACTTCTTCCATTTTTCTCTCCACGCGCGGTCAACTGTCAGCCTTTCCCCACACCCCCCTCTCTCACGAAACCAGTGACCAAGCTTTGTAGCTGCCACGTTCGAAGCTGCCCATCCCAATCAACCACCAGCGTCTCTTCATCTCATCCCTCTCCGCCACATTCTTGGGTCAACCTTCAACCGTCGAAGCCCAGGTGTTGATCGAAGCAGCTCCTTCCTCCATCCAGCCGCTCCCTTCACCGACTTGCCACCCTGTTTCCCCTCAACGCCACAGCAGCTGCGTCCGTCGAAGCTGCTTCTTCCTTCTGCCAACCCCATCCCACGAGAGTTAGCAAACTCAGCCCAGCAGAAGGCCACGCAAGTCCAGCCCACCTCCAACAACGACCCGGCAATCCATCCAGCGTCTTAGGCTCGGTTCAGCAACCCACGAAATTTTCATCTCAGTCCACTTGAAGCCATTCGAAGCCCGCAAAGCAATCCCAACCTCAGCCAAGCCCAAGCCCAAACCACGCCCAACAATTTGCTGTAGGCTTGCAAGGCTTTTTGGCTCGACCCAAGTGTCCGTCAACGCCGCCAAAAGTTCGAGTTTTGGCTGCAGTTGCGCCGCCGTCGCGGTGAACTGGTTTTCGCATTAAACCGGTGAGTTTATGCACTAAACTCTTCTTAGTAGGCTAATGGCATTTAAGGAGTGTTTAGTTTAATTTAATTAGAAATTAGGCGGTTAGTTAGATTATATTAATGACTTAATTAGTTAATTATGCATGTTATGTGATTAGATTAAATTAATCAAGGCCTAGATAAGGTGTGCTATTTATCTAGATAGGTTCGGGAATTTTCCCAGCCCGTTTTGGTATTTAATTTAGCAATTAAAGCCTAGGTTAGTATTTTCGGTATTTAAATTAATTTATTTAATTAATTTCAATAATTATTTAATTATTAAATATTTTCCGGAAATTAGACCGGGATAGCTGATAATCGAAATTTCGTGCTGATTGCAATGATGTGCTTAATTTCTGCAATTGAGTGTTAGTTTATGCAAATTGAGTACCGATTGGATTTTTGGTCTTTTATTCCAAGAATTTGTGAATTTCAATATTTATTTAGAAAATCCCGGGTGTCGGATTTTCAACACCGAAAATGGTTTTAGATAATATATAAAACAATGGGATTTTAAATTGGGAGATATCACTTTTTCTTGGTCGAGTTGATTGTATACCCATACACGACTATTTTATCGTGTATTTCTAATACGAAAAAAATAAGCCAAGTTCACCATTTTAATGGAGATATTTGAGTGTAATGCATGGTGCCCTGGGCCATAATTGAGTGATCGTGTGTTAGTTAAGAGAACCTATCCCAAGCTGTTAAGCTATATGGTAACCCCTATATGAGACGCCCCTAGACAACGAGAAGCCAGTCACAGTAGATTTTAAACATGAGCTCTTTTGAGAAAGCCATTTAGTAAAGACGTAGCCGTACTCAATAGTGTGAGACGACGCCTGACAATGCCAGAAGACCGCCGAACAAAGAGTAAGTCGTGCTATATGCCAAGATCAAAACTAAGAACGCATGATTAATTAAATTGAAGGTGTCGGATTATGGGACAAAATTGTGTGACACGGAATGGGACGTGTCATAACGATTTGGCCCTATAATCAGGACCCCCATGCTTGGTTGATTTTGAATTTGGCGTTCCAGTTAATTGAGCTTGGTTATTACTCATGCTCTCGTGCTGTTTGTGATATAAACTGTAGTGACCTGTAGGGAGGATTTGAGACGAAGTTAAGTCTCCTTGATTGTGTGATGGTGTGGTTAGGGCACCTCTGGGTGTATTACCCTCCTAATCGGGGTTTAGAGCGTGAACTCACTGAGATTTATATTTCACTCCGTCGTGGACTTAATTTTTAGGATCGCAGAGTGGTGGATCTGGAGCCTAGTTGAGGGGACATGAAGAATAGATTAGATAGGACAGCCTTTTTTTTTAGAATCAGTCTTTTGAAATCTTTTGGTCATAGACTTTGTACTTAACTCGGTATGTTTATAAAAGCATGTTGTATTTGTAAATCTATGTCCTGCTTTTCTATCCCAAGCTATTGATGTTAGGGGATTAGTAATTCGCTTCTGCATGTACATTAAAATGAAAGGGTTGGCGACTCATCCTAGGAAGTTGCAAAATTTTATTGACCAAAGAGAGATGGACATGCACTTGAGGTTTGGGGCGTGATAGATAGTGGAAAAGTTGACATATAAGTTATCCTTATTGCCACTCTACGGAATTGTATATGAGATTTTCACCTCATACGGCTCCTCGTTCAATTGTTTCAAAGTCATTAGGTCATTTTCCTCGTTCGAGAATCTCCTCCCTTCTTCCACGCCATCCAAAGAGTAACTAAGATCAATTCAATTACGTTTTCATAATTCAATTGAACACTTTCCATTTTTGGATTATTCTCAAAAGAGAAGATTCTTCTTTTTACCAAACACTTGTGGATCCAATCACAATCTTATAACAAGAACAAGAGATCTTTCTCAATCAACCTCCTTGCCTCTCATTCTTCGACAATCAGAAAGATCATTTTCAAGTTTGAATTTGTTCATTTGAAATTTGAGTTTTTCTACTTCATTTTTATTTACTTATTTTTTTTACTCTATTATTGAGTTCTCTTCTGATTGGGTTGAAGGCAAAGGCCGGCAATGTTCATCATTTACTTGTTTTCACAAAAAAAAAAAAAAAAAAAAAGGCCTCAACAATGAATGGTAGTTTTTAATTTGATCGGATCAGATAGCTCTTTAAGCAACCAATCAAACTTAGGTAGACCTACTAATGAAGAGCTGACTACGAAGCTTACTCATCAAGGAGCACAAAAGGGTTATTCATTTCATATTTTTCATTGATTCTCGATAGAGATCAAAGGTCTTGAGCAATCGATATCATGAAAAAACTAAAAAACATTTTGCCTACATAATCAATACCCGAAGTCCAACTTTCTTTGGTTATTTCCTCTTATTAGATCATCGTAACCATTGCAAGAAGTGGAGAACTACACAGTATCTGCAAACTAACTTCACTACCACGTGATGAATTATTGCCCACTTGGAACTGAAGCCCAAAGCCCTATAAAGGCAATTTGTCTAGCGCAAGTCGTTTAAACCAGTTTGTGTAAAACCATTCTTCTTATGAAGCCGTATAGTGCTATTGTTAACTTATGTTTAGAAAGGGAAAAAAAAAAATATAGAGGGTTATGGATAGTAAGGAAGCAAAAATAAGGCCAAGGCCTGTGCACAAGGAAAAGCGAGTTGATCATGTGTCAAAGCTCCACCCAAGTTTAATTAGATGGATGCCTCTGCTCGTGCGACCATGCCTCCAGGGATCACCTATTCATATTTGTCCTGCCATTCAATCACATATGGCATGCCATGCCTTTAATAAAGAGATTTAATTAATTGAAATGACAAGGACACCGAATCAAGGTGCCGGACCAGGTTGAATGAGATCCCCACAAATCACATATTCGGAGGACTGGATTGGAAATGATAGGGAGTTCTCTGCTTTCAAATTGTATGAGTTAGTTCAATCGATTTCAATCCTTAAAAAAGCAAAGTCCACATCCTGACAAGGAGTCATGTTAACAACTATCAAAGTAGCCTAAAACAAGTTCATCCAAGAAAGGACCCAAGAAAGGATGAGACCCTACTGAATGATATGGCATGTTTATGCACAAATCTTACTTCTAGTCATCCGTTCGCCAAAAGAAATCTTTTTGGTTTTCACTTAAAGAATTTTTATCTTTAAGTTCTTATTGTAGGAGGAAAACATGGCCACAATCCTCTTATGATTATAATTGTCATTGGTTTTTAATAATCAAAATTAGATTAACTAAATCAATTATAATATCACTGTGTCGTTTTGGCAATAAGTTGAAGTATAATTTCTTCCTCAAATGTCATCAAGAAACAAATACGTTGCCTTATCTTGGGGAGGTTGATAGTTAATTTAACGGCATTGAAAGGTTTGCCTAATAGAATCAAACGTCTAGTTGACAAAATAAGGACAAAAGGAAATCGGATTCATACAGCAAGTCTCCAATTCAATCGCTTTCTTTTCTGTAGCCCAAAGAAGCAATGCTATCTCCTCATGCTACGTGCACACCAAGCCATAAACGTGGAGCCGCACATCAGAACGCGTCGACATCCACGTCTCTGGTCAATGTCCCAAAGCAGGACCACCGACCTCCATTGATTCATTCACGCGCGAACTTGCTTCCCAAGACAATCACTCGACGGCATTTACCGCGGTTCACACGGATTGCTTAAGTACTTAATAGCTAAGCTATGAAATGTGGCAGAGAAGAAGCGTGTGAAAAGATCACCATATTTAATAGACTGGTGCAGTTGAACCACCGCCTCGTGAAACTCTATAAGTATGGGCCTTTCTTCCTCTCATCTCTCATCATCCAGACAGCTATCCTTGTGTCAAGACCGAAACAGAGTCGAGGTTACATACGAAACAGAGGATGAAGATGAGAATGGGTCACGAGGGAAGGCATAATCACGGTCGACATCGTCATCATGGAATGGGTAACGGAGGCGGAGATGGGCATCATGGTGGGCATGGTCCCCATGTAGGACTTCTCTTTGGGCATGGTCTCAAAGGACATAAGGGTCATGGGTTCCATGGACATGGACATGGGCATGATGTGAGGGTTCCATTAGTCCATGGGCATGGAATTTTCAAACATGGGCATCATGGTCATCCCAAAGGTCACGACCATGGTCACAAAGGGAGGGAGGGCCATGCGCATGACTGGTGCGGAAGGCACCACACCTGTATGGAGCAACCGGAACCGGAGCAGGAACAGGAGCAGCAACAGGAACAAGAAGTTGTGGCTGCGACGCCAACTCCAATAACCGAGGAACTCGATACTCTTGGACATGGGAATCATGTGGGGGTTCTTCTAGTCCATGGGCAAGGACTTTTCAAACATGATCATCATGGTCATTGCAAAGGTCAAGGTCATGTTCACAAAGGGAGGAGGTGCCATGCGCAAGGCCGGTTTGGGAGGCATCATACCTGTACGGAGCAATCAGAACCGGAACAGGAGCAAGAGCAGCAACAGGAGCAGGAAGTCGTGGCTGCGACGCCAACTCTGATAACCAAGCAACTCGGTACTCTCGGACATGGGCATCACGTGAGGGTTCTTTTAGTCCACGGGCATGGACTTCTCAAACATGGTCATCATGGTCATTGCAAAGGTCACAGTCATGGTCACAAAGGGAGGAGGTGCCATGCGCATGGTCGGTTCGGGAGGCGTTATACCTGTGCAGAGCAACCGGAACCGGAACAGGAACAGGAGCAGCAACAAGAACAGGAAGTCGTGGCTGCAACACCAACTCCAATAACCGAGCAACTAGATACTCTCGCTCTGACTGCCGACTAGAGAGGACGCTTGGAGTTTGGGTCTTGGACAGTAATGACGCCGTGTCAGCAATAAATGCGTCTTGGGGATTTCATGTTTTGGCTCCTACCAGTAGCCAATACCTGTATTATCTTTCTGAGTAGTTTCGCTGGATGATCAGATTCAGCTGTTTGAAGTGTTGTGGAGGTTGATGGAAGTTTCTCTATACTGTTTGTGTACCAATATTATTCAATGGTACACTGAAAATTAGTGTGATGGGATCCGTCGTTTGAGGTTTCGGATCAAATGATTCCATATATTATACGCAGAAGATTTGAAGGTTATGAACTAGAACTGATATGTTACTGAGCTCCTCGAGAGCGCCATTGGCATGCCTATACAAATTGACCAGAATTAATTGAGAGATAGGGGCTTTAACAGCAAACATCACGGACAATGGCATATGCTCTCCATCTTTGTCATACAAGTAACTCCGGCAACCCAAATTGGCGATCAAGAAATCGAACATCTTCTACTAGTTAAGCCCAGAAACTTATTATTATGAAATCTTTTGCTAATTTACGAATTTGATCAGTCCGAAAGGAAAAGGAACAAGATTCACAGATGGAAGTCTATTTTTTTTTTTAAGTAGGGCGATAGCTATAATAAAATAGACTCGTTTCATCTTGGGCAAAGTGCAATTGCGGGGGCCTAATTCAAATCCCTCGGGTAAAGTAAGAAAGTTTCGCCTAACATACTCGCCACCCAAAGTTGGACTTTCTTTGATTATTTCCTTTGATTAGATCTTCATAACCATTTCGAGAAGCGGAGATTTAATTTACAAAACAACAATGGAAAAAAAGGGGGAAGCCCTACTAGGAGGGCACCACCGCTGCCCATTGCCAGTGAGGCTGACAAAGTAGCAACCTTAAGGGGAGGGCGGCCGGCGCTCTTGGGACTTGAGTGAGGCTCACCCAGATTTGGGTAATTTTGGCTCTCACCTGGGACCAATAAGGCCTCACCTAAGGCCGGCAAGGGCCGACGTCACCCAAATCTAGGCGAGGTGCTAGCCCAAGGTGAGGGGTAGCGAGGGTCACCAACCCTCGCTTGGGGCCAACATCACCTAGATTTGGGCATCCTCAACTAAAATCTAGGCTTAGCCCTACCACCCCTCCAATGTTGGGTGGTGGTGGCCTATGAAGTATTGACATTTGCGAGAGTCATCGTGTTGTGTCGAACACTTCAACACGTGTCTGATACTCTCGAACACTCGGTTAACACATATCAGAAAATCCGACATCTGATCAACTTTCCTAACACTTTCCGACACTTAAGTCGGAATTTCGACATGTGAATTTCCAACACATGAGGTCAATTTTAAAAAATTTCAATAAATGAGAGGTCAAAATGTGTGTGTGTGTGTGTGTGTATAAATAAAATAATAAACAAAAAAAAGAAGAAAAACCTAATATTCTCTTCTCTTCAGACTCTCACTTTTTGTGATACATAATTCACCCAAAAGGCTTTTTTCTCTTCTCTTCTAATATGTCTAACATGCGAGTCTAGAATATGTATTCCTTATTTTTTTTTCTCTAAGTTTTATGAATTATTGGAATTGAGTTAAATTTGTCAAATTGAAACAATGGATTATATTAATGAATGGTGGATTAATATTTTTAGTGTAAATTTATTCTAGGTTTTATTATTATTTGTTTATTTGTGAATTTGAATAAAATTAATTTGATCAAAATAATTATAAATATATATTTATTATGTATATATAAAAATATACATTTAATATACAACGTGTCCCAACGTGTCGAAATTCTTTGTTTTTTTTAGAAACGACGTGTTGGTGTGTCGTGTCGTGTCGTGTCACGTGTTACGTGTCAAAATCAATGCTACTTAGGTGGCGGCATTAATAGGTTTTACACTTCATTGCATTTTTTGAAAATTATACAATTCAATTGGATTTTTGCGATAAGTTTAAGACTTTTAGTGTATTTATCCCTAAAATAACCTATCGATTGCTTCAAAATGCGTAATGCTGTATTTAGTTGTCCTTCCCTTCTCTACCCTAGGTCAAGCGAGCAAGGTCATCAATGGGTGGTTATTGTGGCCTTTCACATTTCATAAAAGTCGATTTATAGTTAGATACTAATTGATTGTCAAGTAATCTTCTTATGGACAACATGCATTGACATAGTTAAGAAACTTAGTACCAAGGCTCCCTCAAAAGACTAGAACAAATGCCAAACCATTGAAAGTCACTTACAATTAAATTTATTTTCAAAACTGAAGTTCGTACACAAATCTTACAGTCCTATGAGATACAATTAGCAGTGCAATCTTGCACTGCTAATTGTAGTTTTGGCATTCGAGGTGATGAGATTGTGAAGCTTACTCTAATGAAATCATAAGGTATTAATGCATTGAATAGAGAGACATTTGGCTCAACAATATAAAGTTATAACACTTTGTAGCTCTAACTACTAATCAGTTGAAATCATT
This sequence comes from Eucalyptus camaldulensis, assembly GCA_019915185.1. Taxonomy (NCBI): domain Eukaryota; kingdom Viridiplantae; phylum Streptophyta; class Magnoliopsida; order Myrtales; family Myrtaceae; genus Eucalyptus; species Eucalyptus camaldulensis. The sequence goes on from JAHSVA010000010.1 coordinate 33,228,729, forward strand.
TTAATTGCATTGAAGGGTATGCTCAATAAAATCAAACGAATGGTTAATTAAATAAGCACAAAACGAAATCAGATCACAAGAGCAAGTCTGCACCCCTTTATTTTGGTCGGTTGTCTCCACCCCTTCAATCGCTGTTCTTTTTGCGGCCTAAAGGAGAAAAACTAAAACTTATCTGCTCATCTAACCAAGCCAGAACCGTCCAGCCGCAAATGAGAAGGTGTCGACATCCGCGTCCCCATCTCTGGTCCCATATCTCAACGCGGAGAGAGCGATCGCCATTGTTTCATTCCCGCGTGAACTTGCTCCCCAAGGCAACACATGACCGCATTTTCCTTCGTCCTTAGTTGAAAAGTATTCATCCACAGCGTTCACACGAATTGCTCAGAAACTTAGTAGCTAAGCCGAGAAATTTGGCAGACAAGAGTGGTGTGAAAAGACTGCCAAAATCATGGGGTGCTACAGTTAAACCACCGCCTCTGAACCTCCTATAAAAGTGAGGCCCTCTCTTCCTTTCATCTCTCATCATCCAGAGAACTATTCCTCTGTCAAGACTGAAACGGAGTTGGGGAGTTGACTAAATAGAGGATGAAAATGAGCAAGTCTCACGAGGGAAGGCATCATCACGGTCAACAACATCATCATGGGATGGGAAATGGAGGCCGACACGGGCATCGTGGCAGGCACGGTTGCCAAGTAAGAGAACTTCTCAACAGGAAGGGTCTCGGAGGAGATGGAGATCATTGACATGGGCATCATCTGAGGGGTGTGTTAGGACATTGGGGTCATGGTCATGGACATGGACATCATCTGAGCGGTCTTTCAGTCTGTGGGGGTCATGGTCATGGTCATGGAGTACGCAGACACGGACGTGGGCATCATCTGAGGGGCCCTTCAGGACATGGGCATGGACCTTCCATACACGGTCGTCATGGTCATCGTCCTGGTCACGGTCATGGTTACAAAGGGAGGCGCCTTGCGCATGGCAGATGCGGGAGGCGTCATCCCTGTATGGGCCAACCAGAACAGGAGCAGGAAGTCGCGGCAGCGTCCCCAACTCCGATAACTGAGCAACTCGGCACTCTCGCTGTGACTGCAGACTGGAGAGGACGCTTGAAGTTGGGGAGACAATAACGACGCAACGTCGGCAATATTGTGCCTTGGGGATTTCTATGTATTGGTTTCTACCAGTTTTTATCTTTTTGGGTAACCTCGTTGGATGCTCACCAGTGGTTGAAGTGTTGCGGAGGTTAAAGAAAGTTTCTTTGTACTGCCTCTGTACCAGTATACTATGGTAAACTATGTGATGATATCGCTGAGGCGTCGGCTCAGACAGATGATTTCCATATGTGTTATTCAGATCTGAAGGTTTTGAACGAGAAATGATATGTAGTACTGAGCTCATTGAGAGAACCATTGGCATGCATGAACAATTTGACACGATCCAATTTAGAAATTAAGGGCTTCAACAGCACCCATCGCCCACAATGGCGTATGCTTTCTTTCTCATTCAAGTAACTGCGGCAATCCAAATTGGTGATCAAGAAAAAAAATAAAAAATCTCCCGCCGATTAAGCTTTTTTTAATTATGATAGATTTGTGGCTTAAGCCAGAAAAGAAGGCAGCCTTGCGCGACCAACGACAAGTCTGGATCGTGTATAGGGAAAGAACATGCGTGCTAGCACGCTATCTATGGTTTATGAAGTTGGTCGGATCAGATAGTCATTTAAGGAACCAAACCAAACTAGGGGCAAACTTACCAACGAAGTGCTGGCCTATGGAACTCATCCAGGAGCAATAGGTGTTTATGCATCCGCGTCACTTATGAATTCTTTCGGCTAGAAGGGATTGCTACTATGAGCGATCATCACGCATGATAGATAATGATGGATTGGTGGACCAATTGAGTGACTGAGACGTGGTACTCATTACCTGATCATGTCAAAGTCTCCAAGAGCCCTTGCTACACAAGCGTAAGAGAAATCTCTTATCAACAATAAGACAAGAACCATTTTACCTCGTATCCAAGGGATTTCTTTATTTGGGCCAAAGAAGCAAAATTGTTGGATCATTATCATACTGATTGCTTATGCAAAAATAAGACAAAATAAAGTGAGCTATTGGTTTCTTCGAACTATCTTGCAATCTTATATTTTAGTTCTCCTCTCCTTCCCCAGCCTACGTCAAGCGAGTACGGTTATAAAAATCTTGTTATTTTCACATTTCATAAAAGTTTATTTACGGTAAGCTGTCATCAAGTAATCTGTCTATGGGTTAGGTGCATTGACATGGTTAAAGTAATTTAGTGCCAAGGCTCTCTCAAAAGACCAGAACTAAAACCAAACCATTGAAGCTCACCGACAAATAATTTGATTTTCACAACCGAAGTTCCTACACAAATGTTACCATCGGATGAAATACAATAAGTAGTACAATATTGTATTACTAATTGTCGTGTTAGCATTCAGAGGGGATAAAATTTGTGAAACTTATTCCAATGAATTAGTAAGTGTTTGCACCGAAAAAAGGACAAGTTGACAATATGAGTAGACACGTGACTAAAGTGTTATTATCAAGCACATGATTCATCATCGACGATCAAGATTGGTGTTGGTATTGGCAACCATTGATGACTGTTATCTACCAATTGTTGATATATGACAACTTGTAGTTAACGATGACTGATAATGGATAGCAAGATCAATAAAATTGTCAAGGTACCAGGAAAAAGCTAAACATAGAAAGGGTCACAAGCCATCGTTACAAGTTTGAAGTCCCTAAGAACAAAGTAATGAAGGTCGTGGAGCAACTTGCACGCGTTTTGAAGGAACAACCGCCTAAAGGTAAGACTATGGTATCACAAGAGTATGAGCATAAAGTTTTCGCAGGTTAAGGAATGTGGCTACAACTAGGAGAATTGCTTAGAGACTGTTATTGTCATGTCTTGATCCTTGAGCGAGTGCCCATCGCTCACTGGTTGATTAAAAATGAGACATCCCAGGACGCATCGCCGACCCATAAAGCACATGGGAAAGCAAATAAATAAATAGGTTTATTTACAACATCAGGTTGTTTACAAAACATCGGCTCAAAAGGTAATTGTCCTATGACCCACTAGTCAGTCAGGTTCGCCGATTCTTCAATCTTCGCCTTCCCAAACTCCGAGGCTTCCGATCCTTCACCAACACTATTTAAGGTAGGCCTGAGCGTGGTTCCCGAGTTACCTGGGAACCGGAACCGAACCGGAGGAGGGTCCGGTTCGGTTCCCGGTTCCAAGGGGACCGGTTCTGGTTCCCAATTCCTTTTTTCTAGGAACTAGAACCGGTATTGGAACCGGAACCAGAACCAGAACCGATTAAGGAACCGGAACCGGAATCGGTTTCGGAACCGGTACCGGAACCGGTTGCGGAACTGGTTAGGGCTCCTAACCTAAAGAAGAAAACGAATTGCAAAATCAATTCAGTTCAAGTCTTCAGAGTCTTCAGAGTTCACACACACACGGTCACGACTCACGCCGCTCTGAGTCTCGTCGCCGGACGCCGCTCGCCCTCGAGGTCGCTGCCGCTTGACGCCGCCGGACACTAGTCGCCGACACCGCTCGCCTGAACCCTCGCCGCTTGACGCCCGTCCCTGCCCAAATCTCTGAGTCTCTCCCCCCCGAGTCCCAACGCCCTTGGCCGAGCCTCCCCCGAAGCTGCTCCCCCTGAGTCCCGACGCCCTTGGCCGAGCCTCCCCCGAAGCTACTCCCCCCGAGTCCCGAGTCTCCTGATGTCCAAATCTCGGTTTCGCTTCCCCCCCGCGATTGCATCCTCCACGTCTTCAAGGCTGCGCTTCAGGGCCTCCGCCGCCAATGTTCCCGTCTTCCTCTCCGCCGACTGGTATTGTTTCTGTTTCCGCAGGAATCCTTCACTGAAGGGAAGGCTAGTTTATTTATTTTGAAGCTGCAGGGAGTATGGAAAAACGATCTCACTGGTTTATTTCACTTTGCAAACTTTATTCATCGAATTCAGGCGACTAATATTTATTGCCGCCATTGCTGTTCGCTGCCTTAAACTTTAAGCAGTGGCCTCTCTGTTTTGCTTCGTTTCCCTACCGAGAAGACTGAAGTGCTCGGATGTCGCTTGAGTTACTTCTACTGGATTTGATTTCGTCCTGTTAACCTGGTAACTTCATCATCCCCAGTTCTGCGTCATTCGAAATACAAGACCGAGTTGCGTTCACAACTTCATACCACTCATGCATAAATAATTGAGAATCCAAAGCGTTTCCTGATGATATGTGATGACATTGTTGTGCTAGTGACATTCTTGCGTTCATAACTCTAAGACACTGTTACGAAATAGGTTACGTTTTTTGCGCAATCTGAGGGCGTTTTGGTGTAGATTAATCATTTTAGTAACGCAAAGTTTTGAATGCATTTACATTTCATTGCTATCACAATTGAATCTGCACACATTTCTGTTGCTTTTTTAACTTTGTGTTTACTGTTTAGCCATGTTCCTGTGACTGTCAATGGAGATCCCCAAAAGAAATGCTTACTTTAACAACCCAAGCCCTCCTCATTCGTTGTCGGACGTATAATTCTAGCAAAAGCTTGTTTTTTTTTTCCTTTTTAATTTTTCTTGGTCTCGCATCATACTCATTTCGGTTGCTATTAAGTGTTTTTCCGTATCTTTTCTGAGTGGAAATGCTTGCTCTTGTGTTTCAATCTTGCATTTAGAGTGTAACGTGCATCAAAACAATGTCTATGAATTAAGTGTGGGAAGCTACCGTGTAGTATTTTTGCTAAGATGTGAGAAGTTACCGTGTAGTATACGCGTACGTTATAGTTTTTTTTTTTTTTTGTAACGTGCGCATACGTTATATTTTTTTTTTTAGTAACGTGCACGCACGTTATAGTTTTTTTTGGTAACGTGCGCGTACGTTATATATATATATATATATATATATATATATATATATATATATATATATATATTGGTAACGTGCCCGTACGTTACAGTTTTTTTTTGGTAACGTGTGCGTACGTTATAGTTTTTTTGGTAACATGCGCGTACGTTATATTTTTTTTTTTTGGTAACGTGCGAGTACAGTATATTTTTTTGGTAACGTGTGCATACATTATATTTTTTTTTTTGTAACGTGCACATACGTTATAGTTCAAATCTTTAAAAAAAAAAACTGTTGGAACCTGGAACCTATGACAGGGTAGGTTCTAGATTCTCGGCTTTGACGGGTAGGTTCCAGATTCCTCATTTTGAGGAACCTGTACCCAATGATAGGTTCCAGGTTCCAGACGGAACCGAACCGGAACCTGGAACCGCTCGCCCCTAATTTAAGGACCTGAAAATGATTATACGATGACTAGTGAGATAATGTCTCAACAAATTCTACCCCCTAAAACTCGATTAGGAAGAAAATATGCCTGAAGGGCTGCCTAAGCACAAACATGAGTCGGAGGTCTTACATTTGCCTATGTTCTTTCCTACAAGTCAATATATCTCATAGATACACAAATCACATCAACCAAACAATTCAATTAATTGGATCGAACTATCGATCAATCAACTCAATTGATTATATGTCATCATGACCTCCCTCCGGTTGGCCAAATCAATACTATCTAATAAGTCCTGTCATATCAAGACTACTCGCTCTAAGCTAATATATAGATAATATAACTCGCACTAAGCTAATAAATAGTATAAATTTAAGTTGACATATCAAAACCTATAGGTTAATATAGTATACTAATAGTGCTTCCTCTAAATTGATAAGGTATACTACTCACAATCTAAGCTGATATATCGCTCAAGCTGATATAGTATACCACCCTGACCATCTATTCAATTTACCACTTTTATCCTACTTGATAAAAATACTAATGTGTTGGTACACGGTCAGCTTTAGCCAAAATACAATACTTTCACTTTTGAACATCCCTCTATTTCCAGCAGTCCCAAAATAAAATTTTGGTGTTGTAGACCGATGCTTGGTAATTTTCTCATTAATTACTGAAATTCAATAAATTTAGGAATAAATTCCTAAAATACAAATCACACACAATCAACACAAATTAAAATTCAATTAAATAAACAGATCACACCATTACAATCATTATAAAATTCCAGCAATCAATTATCCCAGTCTAATTTCCAGAAATTAATTATGAAAATTAATTAAATAATGCCAATAAATACCAAAAATGCATACTTAGGCCCACATATGTCGGAATGGGCTCTGAAAAATTTTGAAACTCGTTAAATAAATATTAGAGCTTATCCACTTACTAATTATATAAAACTAACCACCTAACATGCATCGGTAATTAACTAATTCACTAAACCGTTCTAATTATCCACTAAACCAATCTTAGTCTTAACTAATCAACCTTTAAGCATCATTAACCTACTAAGCGAGAATTAGTGAGTTAAACTCACTTGATTAACGAATTGCTGGGTTTGAAACGACGGGGACGTGGCGAGGATCAACTATCTCCAAAGCGGGCCTGCCAACTAGGGTCAGGAACACCTCCAAAACGGGATGAACAGTAGCTTGGAGACCCACTAGATTCTACTTCTATTCTAGGCTGAACTGCAAGGAGAGAACCAGCTGCTGAACGGTGAGGAAACGAGCCAATCAAAGCTCTAGCGAGTGGGTGGTCAACAACCATTGGCTCCCGGGGGTCAAGGGGCCCTTTTTGGTGGTTGTTACAGGCAAAGGAAAGGCTAGAATGGGAGAAAATCGATGAAAATTTGAAACAGGCGGACACAAGCGGAACTAAGCTATCCGGCGACCGATTCCTTCTCGCCAATGGACGGGACGGCCGGCAAATTGTTCTAGCAAGTGGCAAGGTGCTCCGGTACGGTCTAGACGTGCTGAAGACGATGGTGGGTGAAGCGTGAGCTAGTTCTCATGGGAAGACAACTTTTAACTTGAGTTTTTGACGAAAGGTCAGCTGAAGCAGAAACTGAAACGAGGAGAAAACATAGGAAAAAAGAGGTCGACGAGCAAGGGGGATGGGCTGGCTTGGTTTCTGGGTTGAAGAAGTTTCAAACAAGCTAGAGAGAAGGGAGGCTCAACGGATGTGGGAGGGAGAGAGGAGGGAACCGGTTTTGATAGGGGGGACCACCTTTGGTCTCCTTTATCCCATTTTGTCCCCTTGAACTTGGTCCCACCTCCACAACTAGCTTCCTCTGCAATCTTCAGCCCTCAATCTTCCTCAAGAAGCCAAGGAATGGGTCCAAAAGTCATGAGTCATGGGGACATACGAATTTGAACCTATTTTCCCTCAATTAGACATCAATTGTTTCTTGAATCTACTCAAACTGGCCTCTATCCAATATCGAGTCAATAATCAAATTGGTCACCAATTGATCCTACTTGCATCCCAATTGCGCAATAAAAAAATGGTCTCTGACATTTCCTGTACATAAATGGTCCTATAACAACTTTTTCCCAAAAAATCTCGGTTTGCAGAAAAATCTTCAAAAAGTAAGTTGACATTCTTAGAATTAATTGTGACATGACAGAACTTTCAATTTCTGAAATCGAATTCAAATTCACGGTTAATTTCACTATGTCGTGTTTTTAGCGTGACTTAAGCGACAGATATGTAACCCCCTGGATCTCACATGATTTTACATGACTTGCTTGAATTTCAGGAATTATAAAATAAATTGCAGTCAAGTTGAATCATAAGAAACTGAACTGCACTTGGCTCTACTTATCATAAAAATTTATTTCTTTACACGTAGGGAGATGAGGTTAAGAGAGGGATTTCTACAAAAAAAAAAAAAAAAATACACTAGGAACCACAAACACTAAACATCCCGCCTCCTATCGAGTATGTACATGCTGTCAAACAACCAAAAACAAAATTCTCCCACACGTCAAACGCTCCTCGGCCACCTCCTACACTGCGAGGATACCACCATGGCTCGGTCTATTGTCGTATAACGCCAAGGGCGCCACCAGCTGACCATCCACAAGTGTGTAGAGGGCTACGAAGGCCATGTATGCCGACCCTGTAGGTGCTCTCATGTCTACCGTCAGATAGGATGTGCATTTGATGAAGACTATGCTCGAGAAGTGTCGGTCATGGATTTCCTCTTGGTGCCATACAAAATCGGCGGGGGAGCCATATAGGATAGTCGTCATGGCAGTAGGTGATGTAGGTGGTGTAAAATACATCTGCTAATCTGAAAAAATAACATAATAAACAAGTGTGAGTTTTTAAAATAGAAACTCAGCAAGTGGACAGTTAGTCCTAACTTGGATTTGGTCAATAGTATGACAAATAGGTAAACAAACTGTCAATTTGCTGAATCCACTGAAGTCTAGCTGCAACAATCACCCAGGGGGAGACGACACTCCACCCTGAACCCCTTGCACCCAACCTGGCATCACGAAATCCCATGAAAAGTTGTTCAACCCTTCTCAAACTTCTGGAGAGAAAACCATTACTTCTTTTCATCCCTTTCCAAGCATCCCGACACCCGGGATCTCACATTGGCTCTTTAGCCAACCACACATTCATAATTCCGCCTTGTTGCAACACCAACTCTAGTATGCTAACAATCACATCAAGGTCTAAACATACATTATTAATTACTTCAAGGTATACAAGAACCCTCATTAAACGTGACAAAGTAAGGGTCCAACCTTTTCTTGCAGAAAACTCAAAATCTACTAGCTTGGACAAAACTAGGTAAAGGCTACTGAGACACTAGACTCCATATGTGTCATGAGAATCAAGTACAACAGACACAACAACTATTGCATATTCTCGGATCAAAGCAATCTATGAACTAAAATGAGCAGTTTCAATCACAGACACATAAAGTATATCTAACCTTATTAGAATGTTACGAAATTTCAGTATGTTATAAAAGAGACATAGATTAACATTTTCTGTGACGAAACCTAAGTCTATATTTCAATGTATTAAGAGCAGTAATTTCTGTCTTCTTTCTAAAATCCTGCAGCAACTTTCAGATTTAGTACCTATAGAAGAAAAATCGTTTCACTAGCCAAACCTTGTTCATTTGTTCTCAAATTTCAATGTGTTATTCCTAAGGATGTGTCCTACAATTTTCACTAGGGTTCAAAGTCCAATTCTATCTAGATAATTACAGAAAATTCACAGTCATCGAAGGTCTTGCTGTTTCCTACAAGACAGCTTACTGTTTCAAAGAGAATTACTTCCACTTACATGTTTTTGCATTCACATAGCTATAACTAAAAGTCAAACTCAATCTAATGGATGTTTCTTAAGTAAAATGGTTCTTTTCCTTTTCTTCATCTTAGAAATCAAGGCAACACAAAATAAAAAGCTTTCCATCTATATTTCTCTAGAATAGAAACATCTTATACAGTTTTCTTCGTTTCTATCTCAACCAAACCGTAAATTTCTCTACCAATCTCTTTTACAACACCTCAAGTGTTTGCACTGAAAAAAGGACAAGTTGACAATATGAGTAGACATGTGACTAAAGTGTTATTATCAAGCACATGATTCATCATCAACGATCAAGATTGGTGTTGGTATTGGCAACCATTGATGATTGTTATCTACCAATTGTTGATATATGACGACTTGTAGTTAACGATGACTGATAATGGATAGCAAGATCAATAAAATTGTCAAGGTACTAGGAAAAAGCTAAACATAGAAAGGGTCGCAAGCCATCGTTACAAGTTTGAAGCTCCTAAGAACAAAGAAATGAAGGTCGTGGAGCAACATGCATGCGTTTTGAAGGAACAACCGCCTAAAGGTAAGACTGTGGTATCACAACAGTACGAGCACAAAGTTTTCGCAGGTAAAGGAATGTGGCTACAACTAAGAGAATTGCTCAGAGACTGTTATGGCACAATCACTATAAAAACCATCATTAATCTGCTGAAGAGATCTCACACAAATCAAAGAAATTTGCTATCTTTTAGTTATCTTTACTTTTATGTACTATATTTATCTTTCAAATTTGTGGCATCAATTAAATTCCAACAAGTTCTTAGCCGTAGTTCTTAGATCTGTGTCATCGATAAAATTCCAATGTACATCTTTATCATGTCGCACCATTGGTTAAATTCCAACGTAATATTTTTACGTTCTCAAGTTTTGTCGTCAATTAAATTTCAACATAATTTGTTTACATTCAATTTCGTTATGGAGTCAATATTTTCCAAGGCTCGTAATCAAATAAATTCTTGCATAATTTATGCTCATATAGTTTTGTTTGAAGTAAAGTTGTTGATTTCCTTGTTCCATGTGATATTTCCTGTTTGAAGTCAGCATGAACTTGTCCCCTTCAAATAAATATCAAAGAATGACTTTTGGTGAAAGGTATATGACGACGGGATAAATTCTAGTGAAATAGTAAGGTGTCGATGCATTGAATAGTGACATTTAGCTTGGCAATATGAATAGTTATTTCAAAAATATAAATTAACATGATTCATAAGTTTGAAAAAAAAATCATATACAAAAATGAGTTCATCTTCAATTTATTATTATAGGAGGAAAATATAACGCTGATTTTTTTCCGTCAAAAAAATTCGTAATTAGTTTTATAATAATTAAAATCTTCTCATTAAAGCCAATAATTGTGTCATAGAGTTTTTTTGGCAAAAAATAGTTACATTGTAAAAATAAGCATAGCTTCTCATTAAAATGTTTTCAAGAAACAACTATCTTACTTATTGTTGTTGTTGTTGTTGTTGTTGTTGCTGTTATGGGTGGCTCTAAGTTCTAACCAGTAGATAATTATTTTAATTGCATTAAACTTTGGCAAATGTTTGGGAACTCCGGCAACCCAAGTTGGCAATCAAGTTGAAGACTTCTACTAGTTAAGCCCAGCAACTTTAGCTAATGTACCACTTTGATTAATCCTAAAGAAAAAGGAACAAGATTTATAGACGAAGTATCAACTCATAGTAATTACACTGAAAAGTGCGGCTATAGAATGTGCTTGTAAATTGTGGCCAATACCAAGTATATAAGCAACAATTTCAAATCTAATGGTTAATTATACTCTGGCAACTTTATGTAAGGCCAAATTTGGTTTTTTGGGGTGATAGTGGAAAAGTTGACATATAAGTCATCCTTATTGCCACTCTACAAAATTGTACATGAGATTATCACCTCATATGACTCCTCGTTCAATTGTTTCGAAATCATTGGTTCATTTTCCTCGTTCGAGAATCTCCTCCCTTCTTCCACGCCATCCCAAAGAGTAACTAAGATCAATTCAATTACGTTTTCATAATCCAATTGAACACTTTCCATTTTGGATTATTCTCAAAAGAGAAGATTCTTCTTTTTACCAAACACTTGTGGATCCAATCACAATCTTATAACAAGAACAAGAGATCTTTCTCAATCAACCTCCTTGCCTCTCATTCTTCGACAATCAAAAAGATCATTTTCAAGTTTGAATTTATTCATTTGAAATTTGAGTTCTTTTACTTTATTTTTATTTACTTATTTTTTTACTCTATTATTGAGTTCTCTTCTGATTGGGTTGTAGGCAAAGACCAGCAGTGTTCATCATTTACTTGTTTTAACAAAAAAAGGCCTCAACAATGAATGGCAGTTTTTAATTTGATCGGATCAGATAGCTCTTTAAGCAACCAATCAAACTTAGGTAGACCCACTAATGAAGAGCTGACTACGAAGCTTACTCATTAAGGAGCACAAAAGGGTTATTCATTTCATATTTTTCATTGATTCTCGATAGAGATCAAAGGTCTTGAGCAATTGATATCATGAAAAAACTAAAAAACTTTTTGCCTACATAATCAATACGCAAAGTCCAACTTTCTTTGGTTATTTCCTCTTATTAGATCATCGTAACCATTGCAAGAAGTGGAGAACTACACAGTATCTGCAAACTAACTTCACTATCACGGGATGAATTATTGCCCACTTGGAATGGAAGCCCAAAGCCCTATAAAGGCAATTTGTCTAACGCAAGTCGTTTAAACCAGTTTGCGTAAAAGCATTCTTCTTATGAAGCCGTATACGTTGACGAGGTCTGTCCCTTCTCCAGCTTCTTGTGGTCTTTCCCCGCCTTACCTTATGCTGCTACCTTGTGCTTGCTTACTAGACTGGCTGGACTGCTATTGTCAACTTATGTTTAGAAAGGAAAAAAAAAACAGAGGGTTATGGATAGTTAAGGAAGCAAAAATAAGGCCAAGGCCCGTGCGCAAGGAAAAGCGAGTTGATCATGTGTCAAAGCTCCACCCAAGTTTAATTAGATGTATGTCTTTGCTCGTGCGACCATGCCTCCAGGGATCACCTATTCATATTTTTCTTGCCATTCAATCAAATATGGCATGCCATGCCTTTAATAAAAAGATTTAATTAATTGAAATGGCAAGAAGGACACCAAATCAAGTTATCGGCCCAGGTTGAATGAGATCCCCACAAATCACGTATTCGGAGGACTGGATTGGAAATGATGGGGAGTTCTCCGCTTTCAAATTTTATGAGCTAGTTCAATCAATTTCAATCCTGAGAAAAGCAGAGTCCACATCGTGACAAGGAGTCGTGTTAACAACTATCAAAGTAGCCTAAAACAAGTTCATCCAAGAAAGGACCCAAGAAAGGATGAGAGACTCCACCCAACAAATCTCGCTTCTAGTCGTCCATTCGCCAAACAAAATCTTTTCGCTTCTCATAAAAAGAAGTGTTATCTTTTGGTTCTCATTGTAGGAGGAAAACATGGCCTCAATCCTCTTCTGATTCAATTTGTCATTGGTTTTTAATAATCAAAATTAGATTAATCAAATCAATTATAATATGACTGTGTAGTTTCGGCAAAAAGTTACAAGTATAGTTCCTTCCTCAAATGTCATCAAGAAACAAATGCGTTGCCTTTTCTTGGGGAGGTTGATAGTTAATTTAACTGCATCGAAGGGTATGCCTAATAGAATCAAACGTCTAGTTAATAAAATAAGGACAAAAGGAAATCGGATTCACAGAGCAAATCTCCAACTCAATCGGTTTCTTTTTTGTAGCCCAAAGGAGCAATGTTATTCCCTGATGCTACGTGCAAACCAAGCCATAAACGCGGAGCCGCACATTAGAACGCGTCGACATCCACATCTCTGGTCAATGTCCCAAAGCAGGGCCACCGACCTCCATTGATTAATTCAGGCGCGAACTTGCTCCCCAAGACAAACACTCGACGGCGTTTGCCGCGGCTCACACGGATTGCTTAAGTACGTCATAGCTAAGCTATGAAATTTGGCAGAGAAGGGGCGTGTGAAAAGATCGCCATGTTTGATAGACTGCTGCAGTTGAACCACCGCTGTTGCGATAGGGCGAGCGATCGAACAAAATATAGACGGAAGAAGAAAAAATAAATTAGACACCAGATTTACGTGGTTCAGTCGTAAAGACCTACGTCCACGGGGAGAGCATCAGCGAATTTCACTATAGATCAAGCGATACAAGGAGATTACACACTCAAGTCACTCAAACACTTTCTCGGTGTTTCCCAAGCCCCAATTACATCCAATAACGCACCCAGTGTTTAGCCCCGAAATTCCTCGAAAATAATCTCTCAATCTTACGAAGGAATTACACACAAATCTTACCTCAAGATTTAATCGACTACAAACACTAAACTTCTTGGATGTAATTGCACGAACGAACCCACTTTCAAGCACTCGATATTTGGTGCTTCAAGTTTGCTTGCATCAACAACGGCGGAACAAGCGCTCGTGCGGCGCTTCAATATGTGGCTTCGCTGATCGTTGAACGTGCGGCTACGTATGTAGGGTTCGGCAACAATTTTCAGAAGCCCCCAATTAGAAGACCTGAAAGTTATGCTTTTATATGTGGGTCGTCAGCCGCTCCACGCACACCATCAAAGAAGGAAATATATTGTCTTTATACGTGTGCCCAAGGGAGGGCCCACGTACGCTCCTTGCTTCGGCTTCAAGCTGAACTTATGTGTGTGTGTGCCCAGAGTCAACACTTTGACTCTGGGCCCACCTCTCTTCAATTCACGTACAGAGGCTTCATGCCAAAAGATTTCGGCAAAGCACGGGGCTTCCGCAACTTCACTCCAAAGAAGAAAAAATTCCTCTTTTAATTATTTCTTCTTTTGTAAATCCATCAAAAGTCCAGTGAATCTCAAACTCGAGTCATAAATTAACAATCTCCACCTTGACTCGATGTTTGAGCCAAGTCGCAATCGCTTCACAAAAATTCAAATTCTGCTGCTACTTTCCCATAGCCCCCAATGGGCTCAACCGCCACACATATTATCCAAGTCCAAGCTTCGCTTGAACTTCGCCATAACTGAGGACCTCATCAGAATACCAACTCTACATGCACCTTTAACTGCTCCGCAAGGATTTTCTGACGCAACCTCCCTAACCGCAGATAAAGCAAAACCATTATTGCATCCATATCTATCAGGAGATCGAACACGTACCTTATTAATTTCAGCAGTTACAGCAACCGTTGGCTCTATAAGCTCCACCTCGCTATAAGCACCATCCGTGTCGATTACTTTGCTAGTACCTGTACTCACTACCTCAGGAGTTTCTAGTTGCAACTCCACCTCAAGCTGAACACCATTCAGATCCGTATTAACACTGTTATAATCACTCCTAACTAGAAGTACTTGAGACTCATCAAGGGTAACTTCTCTGCTGTTAACAGGTGAATTTATATCTGGACACCACAACGGATCGCCTCGCTCACCTTGTACATAGCCATGGAATATGCACCCTGCCCTCCCATCGAGCTTACCATCACTCACTCGAAAATAACATGGGCAACAAAACATTCTAAGAATAGAATAATCAGCAACGTTACCTGACAACACTTCTTCAGGAGCCTGCCATTCAATAGCAGTTGATGGGGATCTATTCACCAGGTAGCTTACCGTACTTAGCACATCAACTAGGATTCTCCTAGCAATACCAGCACTAGAGATTATTTTACGGGCCATCTCTAGTAATGTTCTGCTCATCAATTCTACAAATTGTTGTGATTTACTAACACTAGTGCGGTGTTTCACTATACTATCTTTCATGCAGAATTTATTTGTCAGCTCTAAGCAAAACTTCATGCTATTGTCAGTCTGCACATGCTTGATCAACTTACCAGTCTCTGTCTCAATCAAAGCTTTTGACTGCAAGATCCTGACACCATCATCAAACTTGTGCCTTGGCACAAACACCCGGGTCTTCCTCGAGCAGTCAATAGACTCTAGAACAGATGCATCCGACGTCTTCGCAGCGAAATTTATCACTGTCTCACCTTGAAGTTTATACAGGCCATCGTGCTTGATTCCTTTCATTATCACCAGGGCACCTCGAACAATCTTCAGAACTCCACCTTTTGAAGAATACCTGCAACCAGCTGAATCTATGGCACCCAAGGAAATTAAGTTCTTTTTTAATTCTGGAACATGCCTCACTCCAGTCAATGTCCTCACGATACCATCATGCATTCTGATTTTAATATCACCAACACCCACAACATCGCACTTAGCGTTGTTCCCTAACTGGACTTTATCATTACCCGTGCACTGATAAGTGATAAACCAATTTCTATTTGGTGTGACATGAAAAGAACAACCAGAATCCATAATCCATCCATCAAACGATGAATAATCAGTGACAGACAAGACATAATCAGCATTATCTGCTATAGCTGCAACATTATCTGTAGAATCAACCATAATTCCCTTACCCTTCTCATTCTTCAGCTTAAGGCAATCCCTTCTAAGATGCCCCCTCTTGCCACAGCTCCAACAGACAACATTAGCAGTCCTAGATTAACTACGTCTGTTCATATTAGTACTACCATTACCCACACGTGTTACAGCTCTTCCTCTATTTTCACCTACTAGAGCAGTAGATGCAGATTCGCCAGATTCTCTTCTACGAATGTCCTCGCTCAGAATCAAATCTCGAACCCCATCAAACGTCAAACTTGTTGACCCAGAGGAATTACTAACAGCAGTAACGGTAGTATTCCAACTATCAGGCAATGAGGATAATAGAATCAAAGCACATACCTCATCTTCAAAATCAATCTCAACTGAACTCAATTGACTAACAATCACATTGAATTCATTGATATGATCTGCAACTGACGCACCTTCTTTCATCTTCAAGTTAAACAGACGTCGCATCAAACAGACCTTGTTGATCACAGAGGGCTTCTTGTACATATCCGACAGGGCTTGTATCAAATCAGCAGTGGTCTTCTCCTTCAGGATGTTAAACGCGACGTTACGAGCCAACGTCAGCCGAATAACACCCATAGCTCGTCTATCCAGCAAATCCCAATCAGCTTGCTCCATCGTCGCTGGTTTCTCCCCGGACAAGGGCAAGTGCAGTTTCATCTGATAAAAATAATCTTCAATCTGCATCTTCCAGAAACTAAAATCCTTCCCATCAAATCTGTCGATTCTCACTTTTACTTCTTCTGTCGCCATCGATTCGCTTCAACTCAGCCAAGCCTGGCTCTGATACCACTTGTTGCGATAGGGCGAGCGATCGAACAAAATATAGACGGAAGAAGAAAAAATAAATCAGACACCAGATTTACGTGGTTCAGTCGTAAAGACCTACGTCCACGGGGAGAGCAGCAGCGAATTTCACTATAGATCAAGCGATACAAGGAGATTACACACTCAAGTCACTCAAACACTTTCTCGGTGTTTCCCAAGCCCCAATTACATCCAATAACGCACCCAGTGTTTAGCCCCGAAATTCCTCGAAAATAATCTCTCAATCTTACGAAGGAATTACACGCAAATCTTACCTCAAGATTTAATCGACTACAAACACTAAACTTCTTGGATGTAATTGCACGAACGAACCCACTTTCAAGCACTCGATATTTGGTGCTTCAAGTTTGCTTGCATCAACAACGGCGGAACAAGCGCTCGTGCGGTGCTTCAATATGTGGCTTCGCTGATCGTTGAACGTGCGGCTACGTATGTAGGGTTCGGCGACAATTTTCAGAAGCCCCCAATTAAAAGACCTGAAAGTTATGCTTTTATACGTGGGTCATCAGCCGCTCCACGCACACCATCAAAGAAGGAAATATATTGTCTTTATACGTGTGCCCAAGGGAGGGCCCACGCACACTCCTTGCTTCGGCTTCAAGCTGAACTTATGTGTGTGTGTGCCCAGAGTCAACACTTTGACTCTGGGCCCACCTCTCTTCAATTCACGTACAGAGGCTTCATGCCAAAAGATTTCAGCAAAGCACGGGGCTTCCGCAACTTCACTCCAAAGAAGAAAAAATTCCTCTTTTAATTATTTCTTCTTTTGTAAATCCATCAAAAGTCCAATGAATCTCAAACTCAAGTCATAAATTAACAACCGCCTCGTGAAACTATATAAATAAGGGCCTCTCTTCCTCTCATCTCTCGTCATCCAGACAGCTATTCTTGTGTCAAGACTGAAACAGAGTCGGGGTTATATACGAAACAGAGGATGAAGATGAGAATGGGTCACGAGGGAAGGCATCACCACGGTCGACATCATCATCATGGGATGGGTAACGGAGGCGGAGATGGGCATCATGGTGGGCATGGTCCCCATGTAGGACTTCTCTTTGGGCATGGTCTCAAAGGACATAGGGGTCATGGGTTCCATTGACATGGACATGGGCATCATGTGAGGGTTCCATTAGTCCATGGGCATGGAATTTTCAAACATGGGCATCATGGTCATCCCAAAGGTCACGACCATGGTCACAAAGGGAGGGAGGGCCATGCGCATGACTGGTGCGGAAGGCGCCACACCTGTATGGAGCAACCGGAACCGGAGCAGGAACAGGAGCAGCAACAGGAACAAGAAGTTGTGGCTGCGACGCCAACTCCAATAACCGAGGAACTCGATACTCTTGGACATGGGAATCATGTGAGGGTTCTTCTAGTCCATGGGCAAGGACTTTTCAAACATGATCATCATGGTCATTGCAAAGGTCAAGGTCATGTTCACAAAGGGAGGAGGTGCCATGCGCAAGGCCGGTTTGGGAGGCATCATACCTGTACGGAGCAATCAGAACCAGAACAGGAGCAAGAGCAGCAACAGGAGCAGGAAGTCGTGGCTGCGACGCCAACTCTGATAACCAAGCAACTCGGTACTCTCGGACATGGGCATCACGTGAGGGTTCTTTTAGTCCACGGGCATGGACTTCTCAAACATGGTCATCATGGTCATTGCAAAGGTCACAGTCATGGTCACAAAGGGAGGAGGTGCCATGCGCATGGTCGGTTCGGGAGGCGTTATACCTGTGCAGAGCAACCGGAACCGGAACAGGAACAGGAGCAGCAACAAGAACAGGAAGTCGTGGCTGCAACACCAACTCCAATAACCGAGCAACTAGATACTCTCGCTCTGACTGCCGACTAGAGAGGACGCTTGGAGTTTGGGTCTTGGACAGTAATGACGCCGTGTCAGCAATAAATGCGTCTTGGGGATTTCATGTTTTGGCTCCTACCAGTAGCCAATACCTGTATTATCTTTCTGAGTAGTTTCGCTGGATGATCAGATTCAGCTGTTTGAAGTGTTGTGGAGGTTGATGGAAGTTTCTCTATACTGTTTGTGTACCAATATTATTCAATGGTACACTGAAAATTAGTGTGATGGGATCCGTCGTTTGAGGTTTCGGATCAAATGATTCCATATATTTATGCAGAAGATCTGAAGGTTATGAACTAGAACTGATATGTTACTGAGCTCCTCGAGAGCACCATTGGCATGCCTATACAAATTGACCTGAATTAATTGAGAGATAGGGGATTTACCAGCAAACATCACGGACAATGGCGTATGCTCTCCATCTTTGTCGTGCAAGTAACTCCGGCAACCCAAATTGGCGATCAAGATATCGAACATCTTCTACTAGTTAAGCCCAGAAACTTATTATTATGAAATCTTTTGCTAATTTACCAATTTGATCAGTCCGAAAGGAAAAGGAACAAGATTCACAAATGGAAGTCTATTTTTTTTTTTAAGTAGGGCGATAGCTATAATAAAATAGACTCGTTTCATCTTGGGCGAAGTGCAATTGCGGGGGCCTAATTCAAATCCCTCGGGTAAAGTAAGAAAGTTTCGCCTAACATACTCGCCACCCAAAGTTGGACTTTCTTTGATTATTTCCTTTGATTAGATCTTCATAACCATTTCGAGAAGCGGAGATTTAATTTACAAAACAACAATGGGAAAAAAAGGGGGAAGCCTTGCTAGGAGGGCACCACCGCTGCCCATTGCCAGTGAGGCTGACAAAGTAGCAACTTTAAGGGGAGGGCAGCCGGCGCTCTTGGGACTTGAGTGAGGCTCACCCAGATCTGGGTAATTTTGGCTCTCGCCTGGGACCAATAAGGCCTCACCTAAGGCTGGCAAGGGCCAACGTCACCCAAATCTAGGCGAGGTTCTAGCCCAAGGTGAGGGGTAGCGAGGGTCACCAACCCTCACTTGGGGCCAACATCGCCCAGATTTGGGCATCCTCAACTGAAATCTAGGCTTAGCCCTACCGCCCCTCCAATGTTGGGTGGTGGCGGCCTATGAAGTATCGACATTCTCTAAGAGTCATCATGTCGTGTCGAACACTTCAACACGTGTTTGATACTCTCAGACATTCAGGTAACACGTGTCGGAAAATCTGACATTTGATCAACTTTCCTAACACTTTCCGACACTTAAGTCGGAATTTCGACATGTGAATTTCCGACACATGAGATCAATTTTAAAAAATTTCAATAAATGAGAGATCAAAATGTGTGTGTGTGTGTGTGTGTGTGAATAAAATAATAAACAAAAAAAAGAAGAAAAACCTAATATTCTTTTCTCTTCAGACTCTCACTTTTTGTGATACATAATTCACCCAAAAGGCTTTTTTCTCTTTTTTTCTAATTTGTCTAACATGCGAGTCTAGAATGTAAATTGCTTATTTTTTTCTCTAAGTTTTATGAATTATTGGAATGGAGTTAAATTTGTCAAATTGAAACAATGGATTATATTAATGAATGGTGGATTAATATTTTTAGTGTAAATTTATTCTAGGTTTTTTTATTATTTATTTATTTGTGAATTTGAATAAAATTAATTTGATCAAAATAATTATAAAAATAATAATTTATTATGTATATATCACAATGTGTCGAAATTCTTTGTTTTTTTAGAAACGACGTGTCAGTATGTCATGTCGTGTCGTGTCACGTGTTGCGTGTCGATATCAATGCTACTTAGGTGGCAGCATTAATAAGTTTTAAATTCAATTGCATATTTTGAAAATTATAGAATTCAATTGCACTTTTACGATAAGTTTTAAGACTTCTAGTGTAGTTATCCCTAAAATAAGCTATCAATTGCTTCAAAATGCACAATCTTGTATTTAGTTGTCCTTCCCTTCTCTACCCTAGGTCAAGCGAGCAAGGTCATCAATGGGTGGTTATTGTGGCCTTTCACATTTCATAAAAGTCAATTTATAGTTAGATACTAATTAATTGTCAAGTAATCTTCTTATGGGCAAGATGCATTGACATAGTTAAGAAACTTAGTACCAAGGCTCCCTCAAAAGACTAGAACAAAAGCCAAACCATTGAATGTCACTTACAAGTAAATTTATTTTTAAAACCAAAGTTGGTATACAAATCTTACAGTCCTATGAGATATAATTAGCAGTACAATCTTGCACTACTAATTGTAGTTTTGACATTCGAGGTAATGAGATTGTAAAGCTTACTCTAATGAAATCATAAGGTGTTAATGCATTGAATAGAGAGACATCTGGCTCAACAATATAAAGTTATAACACTTTGTAGCTCTAACTACTAATCAGTTGAAATCATTTTAATTGCATTGAAGGGTATGCTCAATAAAATCAAACGAATGGTTAATTAAATAAGCACAAAACGAAATCAGATCACAAGAGCAAGTCTGCACCCTTTTTTTTTGGTCGGTTGTCTCCACCCCTTCAATCCCTGTTCTTTTTGCGGCCTAAAGGAGAAAAACTTATCTGCTCATCTAACCAAGCCAGAACCGTCCAGCCGCAAATGAGAAGGTGTCGACATCCGCGTCCCCATCTCTGGTCCAATATCTCAACGCGGAGAGAGCGATCGCCATTGTTTCATTCCCGCGTGAACTTGCTCCCCAAGGCAACACATGACCGCATTTTCCTTCGTCCTTAGTTGAAAAGTATTCATCCACAGCGTTCACACGAATTGCTCAGAAACTTAGTAGCTAAGCCGAGAAATTTGGCAGACAAGAGTGGTGTGAAAAGACTGCCAAAATCATGGGGTGCTACAGTTAAACCACCGCCTCTGAACCTCCTATAAAAGTGAGACCCTCTCTTCCTTTCATCTCTCATCATCCAGAGAACTATTCCTCTGTCAAGACTGAAACGGAGTTGGGGAGTTGACTAAATAGAGGATGAAAATGAGCATGGCTCACGAGGGAAGGCATCATCACGGTCAACATCATCATCATGTGATGGGTAATGGAGGCCGACGTGGGCATCGTGGCGGGCACGGTTGCCTAGTAGGAGAACTTCTCAGCAGGAATGGTCTCGGAGGAGACGGAGATCATGGACATGGGCATCACCTGAGGGGTGTGTTAGGACACGGGGGTCATGGTTATGGTCATGGACATGGACATCATCTGAGCGGTCTTTTAGTCTGTGGTGGTCATGGTCATGGTCATGGAGTACTCGGACACGGACGTGGGCATCATCTGAGGGGGCCTTCAGGACATGGGCATGGACCTTCCATACACGGTCGTCATGGTCATCGTCCTGGTCACGGTCATGGTTACAAAGGGAGGCGCCATGCGCATGGCAGATGCTGGAGGCGTCATCCCTGTATGGGCCAACCAGAACAGGAGCAGGAAGTCGCGGCAGCATCCCCGACTCCAATAACCGAGCAACTCGGCACTCTCGCTCTGACTGCAGACTGGAGAGGACGCTTGAAGTTGGGGAGACAATAACGACTCAACGTCGGCAATATTGTGCCTTAGGGATTTCTATGTATTGGTTCCTAACAGTTTTTATCTTTTTGCGTAACCTCGTTGGATGCTCACCAGTGGTTGAAGTGTTGCGGAGGTTAAAGAAAGTTTCTTTGTACTGCCTCTGTACCAGTATACTATGGTAAACTATGTGATGATATCGCTGAGGCGTCGGCTCAGACAGATGATTTCCATATGTGTTATTCAGATCTGAAGGTTTTGAACGAGAAATGATATGTAGTACTGAGCTCATTGAGAGAACCATTGGCATGCATGAACAATTTGACACGATCCAATTTAGAAATTAAGGGCTTCAACAGCACCCATCGCCCACAATGGCGTATGCTTTCTTTCTCATTCAAGTAACTGCGGCAATCCAAATTGGTGATCAAGAAAAAAACAAAAAATCTCCCGCCGATTAAGCTTTTTTTGATTATGATAGATTTGTGGCTTAAGCCAGAAAAGAAGGCAGCCTTGCACGACCAACGACAAGTCTGGATCATGTATAGGGAAAGAGCATGCGTGCTAGCACGCTATCTATGGTTTATGAAGTTGGTCGGATCAGATAGTCATTTAAGGAACCAAACTAAACTAGGGGCAAACTTGCCAGCGAAGTGCTGGCCTGTGGAACTCATCCAGGAGCAATAGGTGTTTATGCATCCGCGTCACTTATGAATTCTTTCGGCTAGAAGGGATTGCTACTATGAGCGATCATCACGCATGATAGATAATGATGGATTGGTGGACCAATTGAGTGACTCAGACATGGTACTCATTACCTGATCATGTCAAAGTCTCCAAGAGCCCTTGCTACACAAGCGTAAGAGAAATCTCTTATCAACAATAAGACAAGAACCATTTTACCTCGTATCTAAGGGATTTCTTTATTTGGGCCAAAGAAGCAAAATTGCTGGATCATTATCATACTGATTGCTTATGCAAAAATAAGACAAAATAAAGTGAGCTATTGGTTGCTTCGAACTGTCTTGCAATCTTATATTTTAGTTCTCCTCTCCTTCCCCGGCCTACGTCAAGCGAGTAAGGTTATAAAAATCTCGTGATTTTCACATTTCATAAAAGTTTATTTACGGTTAGATACTAAGCTGTCGTCAAGTAATCTGTCTATGGGTTAGGTGCATTGACATGATTAAAGTAATTTAGTGCCAAGGCTCTCTCAAAAGACCAGAAGTAAAGCCAAACCATTGAAGCTCACCGACAAATAATTTGATTTTCACAACCGAAGTTCCTACGCAAATGTTACCATCGTATGAAACACAATAAGTAGTACAATATTGTATTACTAATTGTCATTTTAGCATTCAAAGGGGATAAAATTTGTGAAACTTAATCCAATGAATTAGTAAGTGTTTGCACCAAAAAAAGGACAAGTTGACGATATGAGTAGACACGTGACTAAAGTGTTATAATCAAGCACATGATTCATCATCGACGATCAAGATTGGTGTTGGTATTGGCAACCATTGATGATTGTTATCTATCAATTGTTGATATATGACGACTTGTAGTTAACAATGACTGATAATTGATAGCAAGATCAATAAAAGGTACCAGGAAAAAGCAAAACATAGAAAGGGTCGCAAGTCATCGTTACAAGTTTGAAGCCCCTAAGAACAAAGTAATGAAGGTCGTGGAGCAACTTGCACGCGTTTTGAAGGAACAACCGCCTAAAGGTAAGACTGTGGTATCACAAGAGTACGAGCACAAAGTTTTCGCAGGTAAAGGAATGTGGCTACAACTAGGAGAATTGCTTAGAGATTGTTATGGCACAACCACTATAAATACCATCATTAATCTGCTGAAGAGCTCTCACACAAATCAAACAAATTTACCATCTTTTAGTTATCTTTTCTTTTATGTACTATTATCTTTCAAATTCATGGCAACAATTAAATTCTGACAAGTTCTTAGCTGTAGTTCTTAGATTTGCGTCATCAATAAAATTCTAGTGTACATCTTTATCATAGGTGTCGCACCATTGGTTAAATTCCAACATAACTTTTTTATGTTCTCAAGTTTTGTCGTCACTTAAATTTCGACATAATTTGTTTACATTCAATTTTGTTATGGAGTCAGTATTTTCCAGGGCTTGTAATCAAAAAAATTCTAGCATAATTTATGTTCATATAGTTTTGTTTGAAGTAAAGTTGTTGATTTCCTTGTTTCATGTGATATTTCCCATTCAAAGTCGGCACAGAACTTGTCCCTTTCAAATAAATATCAAAGAACAACTTTTGGTGAAAGGTATATGATGACGGGATAAATTCCGATGAAATAGTATAGTGACATTTAGCTTGACAATATGAATAGTTATTTCAAAAATAGAAATTAACATTATACATAATTTTGAAAAAAAAAATCATATAAAAAATCAGTTCATCTTTAATTTATTATTATAGGAGGAAAATATGACGCCAATTTTTTTCCGTCAAAAAAATTCGTAGTTAGTTTTATAATAATTAAAATCTTCTCATTACAACCAATAATTGTGTCATAGAGTTGTTTTGGCAAAAAACAGTTACATTGTAAAATAAGCATAGCTTCTCATTAAAATGTTTTCAAAAAACAACTATAGTGCTTATTATTATTATTATTATTATTATTATTATTATTATTATTATTATTATTATTATTATTATTATTATTATTATTATTATTATTATTATTATTATTATTATTATTATTATTATTATTATTATTATTATTATTATTATTATTATTATTATTATTATTATTATTATTATTATTATTATTATTATTATTATTATTATTATTGGTGTTGTTGTTGTTGTTATTGGCGGCTCTAAGTTCTAACCAGTTGATAATTATTTTAACTGCATTAAACTTTGGCAAATGTTTGGGAACTCCGGCAACCCAAGTTGGCAATCAAGTTGAAGACTTCTACTAGTTATGCCTAGAAACTTATTATTATGAAATCTTTCGCTAATGTACCACTTTGATCAATCCTAAAGAAAAAGGAACAAGATTTATAGATGAAGTATTAGCTCATAGTAATTACATTGAAAAGTGCGGCTATAGAATGTGCTTGTAAATTGTGGCCAATACCAAGTATATAAGCAATGATTTCAAATCCAATGGTTAATCATACTATGGCAACTTTATGTAAGGCAAAATTTGGTTTTTTGGGGGTGCTAGTGTGACGGCTTGAATTTTCAGATTTTGTTTTCGATTAAATAAATCAGGCCTTTCATTGACGCATCTATAGTGCTATTATCTAAGTTGATCACTCACGAAATAACCAGACTATCTGGGAAAGCCGTTAAGGAATCTAAACGTAATAGACTTGAGAATTCGACTCAGAATCGACTACTCGACCGTGTTGATCTGCAAGGGTCATTACGGTACCGTTAAAAATCGATCAAAAGTTGGAGATAGGTCGACTCGATGAGATATGTAATTAGTGCGCGGGTAATTCCACATAATTGCAAAATTCTTATCGAATAGTACTAGATCGATTTTTTTGTCATTTCTATACCCGATGTCTGTATTTGAATCTTGAGATTTTCACAATAACCGAGAGTCGTCAATGAGTCAAAGATGTACAATGAGGCTCGAAAATAATCAATCACGGGTCAATTGCACTAAAAATTTCTAAAAACTATCCGATAGACCAAGTCATGCTAAAGTTGCGTTAGATTGAAATTAACCGCAAATTTGAACCCGATTTCAGAAATTGAAAGTTCTGTTATGTTATAATTTATTTTAGGAATATCGACTCATCCTCCAAAGAATTTTCGAAGATTCCAAGATTTTTACAGAAAATCGTTTCGGACGATTCGGAAAATAACGGAAATTCGGATGAGCCAAATTAAACAGGATTTTGGCTCCTATACCGAGCTATATGGCGAAGGGGACTTGCAAAAAATTTATGGGCTTTTTCCTTGGCAAATTTGAACGTCAAATTAGGGAATTTGTGAAGAAATTAAGGCTTAAGATTTGAAAATTCGGAACTATGGAAGAGGCTACAATTTTGGCTTCAATTTGAACTAAATTGTGCATTATCTTGTCAAAAAGGTAGGGGGACAATGCATTTAAGTGGATTATCCTCCCCCCCCCCCCTCGGAAGCTTCTTGGACAAGCTTGGCCGATTCCCTCCATCTTCGTGCGCCCTCTCTATCCCTCTTTCTCTCGACCACTCTTGCTTCAATTTCTTCTCCTTCGATTTCCTCCTGCCAGCCAACCGATCACCCCCACCGAGTTCTCTCTCTGCCACCAGCCAACTTCTTCCATTTTTCTCTCCACGTGCGGTCAACTGTCAGCCTTTCCCCACCCCCCCCCTCTCTCACGAAACCGGCGACCAAGCTTTGTAGCTGCCACGTTCAAAGCTGCCCATCCCAATCAACCGCCCTCGTCTCTTCATCTCGTCCCTCCCCGCCACGTTCTTGGGTCAACCTACAACCGTTGAAGCCCAGGTATTGACCGAAGCAGCTCCTTCCTTCATCCAATTGCTCCCTTCACCGACTCGCCACCCTGTTTCCCCTCAACGCCACAGCAGCAGCGTCCGTCAAAGCTGCTTCTTCCTTCTGCCAACCCCATCCTACGCGAGTCAGCAAACTCAGCCCAGCAGAAGGCCACGCAAGTCCAGCCCACCTCCAACAACGATCCGGCGATCCATCCAGCGTCTTAGGCCCGGTTCAGCAACCCACGAAATTTTCATCTCAGTCCACTTGAAGCCATTCAAAGCCCGTGAAGCAGGCCTAACCTCAGCCAAGCCCAAGCTCAGACCACGCCTAGCAATTTGCTGTAGGCTTGCAAGGCTTTTTGGCCCGACCCAAGTGTCCGTCAACACCGTCAAAAGTTCGGGTTTTGGCCGCAGTTGCGCTGCCGTTGCGGTGAACTGGTTTTCGCATTAAACCAGTGAGTTTATGCACTAAACTCTTCTTAGTAGGCTAATGACATTTAAGGAGTGTTTAGTTTAATTTAATTAGAAATTAGGTGGTTAGTTAGATTAGATTAGTGACTTAATTAGTTAATTATGCATGTAATGTGGTTAAATTAAATTAATCAAGGTCTAGATAGGGTGTGCTATTTATCTAGATAGGTTTGGAATTTTCCCAGCCCGTTTCGGTATTTAATTTAGCAATTAAAGCCTAGGTTAGTATTTTCGGTATTTAAATTGATTTATTTAATTAATTTCAATAATTATTTAATTATTAAATATTTTCCGCAAATTAGACCGGGATAACCGATAATCGGAATTTCGTGTTAATTGTAATGATGTGGTTAATTTCTGCAATTGAGTGTTAATTTATGCAAATTGAATACTGATTGGATTTTTGGTCTTTTATTCCAAGAATTTGTGAATTTCAATATTTATTCAGAAAATCCCGGGTGTTAGATTTTCAACATCGAAAATGGTTTTAAATACTATATGAAACAATGGGATTTTAAATTAGAAGATATCACTTTTTCTTGGTCGAGTTGACTGTATACCCACACATGACTATTTTATCGTGTATTTCTAATACGAAAAAAATAAGCCAGGTTCACCATTTTAATGGAGATATTTGAGTGTAATGCATGGTGCCCTGGGCCATAATTGAGTGATCGTGTGTTGGTTAAGAGAACCTTGTTGACACCTAAAAAAAAAATTAATTAAAAAATTAATTAAAAAGACTAAAAAAAAGAAAAAAAAAAGTTTTAAAAAAAAAAAGAAAAAAAGTTGGGGCCAATGATCTAAATGTGACTAGCCAAGCTCAGGAGGTCAGATTGGAATTAAAATGGCAAATTGGGGCAAAAATGCAATTTTCAAAAGTTGATGGACCAATTCGCAAATTTTGTAAAATTTCACCCGAGCCCTTAAATCATCATCTTAGCCCCCAATTAAGTTGAAATTGAACTTGGGTCAGGTCTAATTAATCGAATTGGGCGAAAATGACCAAATTACATTGAATTGGACATTTTCGGGCAAGAAAATGGCCAACTTTGAGGGACTTTATTGCAAAATGGGATGGAGATAATTGTGAAAAATGGTCAAGATCTTAAACTACTATACATGAGCTTTCTAATTAATCAAAAAACGCAGCCAAATTAGTGGATTAAAGCACTCAAATCAGCAGCCAAAACTCAGTCCACGAGTTGGTCTTAATCCGGAGTTGCTGAGTAAGCAATTTGGTGGCCCCACCATATCCTCCTCAGCTGCCCAACCAGCCCGATCTTTGTACGTGATGGAAGACCGTATATAGTAGTGCAAGTGGACGAAAATTGGCCAGGGATAAGCTTCTGACAACACCGGAAATTCGCAGCAAAGTCCGCACACTCAACAGCTGCAGAACTTAAAAAATTGGCTTAAGTCTGAAGAGTAGGTGAAGTGGCCCTGTTGACAGGCTTGGTAGATGGACAAAAGGCTGACCAAAAATCCCTTAATTCTGGGGAGAAGATCACTGAAGCAAGGTCTTTTAAGGGATGAGAGAGAGGAGACGAGAGGGAGGGAGGAGAGCTCGGAATCGTTCCCCAAAGACACCTTCAGAAGCAACTCCAAAAAGAAAAAAAACCCAGAAAATCCAGACTGACCTTGAGAGAGAAAAGTGATATTTTCACATACCTGCGGCCAAAATTAGCCAAAACCTTCAACTAGAGAGTGAAACTTCACTCAAATATCTTTTCAACCATATGTCGCACGTCCCAAATGGAGATTGGGAAGGCCTCCTAAAGCCCCCCGAAACAGTGCCCTCCTGGCGGGCCAAGAAAGTCCGAAAATTTTTTTAAGTGTTGAGCCCGGTTGGTCGCGAGTGAGAGAAAGCGAGTGTTTTTGAGAAAGTTGAGAGACAAATGGGAAAACCATGAGTTCAAACCCAAACTAGAATACATATATTTTGGATTGGTGTCAATTTTTTCAACAAAAGAGGTCCTAAAACTTGATTTTGGAGGTCAATAAAAACCTTCGTTATCAGTTCTTTCTTTGCAGATCTTGTTTTCCAGTTGAAGAAGCCAATCTCCACGTGCCTCCCGAGGATAAGTTCTTCGTTTCCTCAGCCAAGAACCACTTGAAAAAGAAACTAGGAAGCAAGGTAAGTATCCTAGATGTATTTTTGTTTGAGTTTGAACGTGTTTTAATAGTGAAAAATCAAGAGGAAAACCAGCCCGGAAAACTGATTTCAGAGGCCGTATTTTTTCTGAAGTGTTGAAATTTCTTCAAGAGTTGCGCATGTGTGCTTCTTAGAGAGATCGTTTTGATGCGTTCGTTTGGTCATTCTCTGTGATGCTCCTTATATTTGAAAGCTTATGTTACCTACTTTCACTTGGACCAAGTAATGTTTCCCTTAGATCTTGCATGTGATAAGTGACGGGGCTTGAATATGGGCATGCAACCTGTTTGTTTGATTTGGGTTCAAACCCAGATTTGTTAAATCAGTTCAGACTTGCATATTTGAGACCGATTTCAACCTAGTTCTTGTGTGTTTTAAGCTATTATTTCTATCTGATCTTGCTCCCTGCATGTGGTAATACGATCTTGATACTTTAGTTCCACATAAGATTGTTCATGCGTTAAGATTGAAGGCCGCAAACATAGCCCGAGGAAGCTGGTTTAGGATGATTTGAAGCACGCCAAGTGTTCGACGAAATGCGCAAATCAAGTTTCGATCTTGAAACGGTCGATTTGAGCTTGGTTCTTGTTATATTCATGTACTGGGCAGTCCCATATTAGTGTAAATCGTCATATATCGGTTTAGGGAATTAATTTTAAATAAAAATAATAAAAATAATAAAAAAAAAATATGAAAATTTCAAAAAAATTATAAGAATGATGGATGATATCAAATTATGATAGAAATGACATCTAGGAAATTTTACTAATTTTAAAAAGGTCATTTTCTTAATTTAATGATTTTTTGGTATTTTATAACCATTTTTGTAAATAATCTATTTTGCGTAGATTAAAATTAATTAGAGTGATTTCATGCATCTAGAGTAATTTCATGCATATTTAACTTTTCATTTTGCTCACGGGGGTCCTGTCCCGGGGCGTGATAACAAGGCCATGTAATATTATTTGCCCAACTTGTATCGGGTCTTTCTTTTCCGCATTACTTTCAAGTCATTTCAATTTCTTGGATGTTATCTACCGCACCGCTTTTCAATAATTTGAGTGTAAATTTCTCTTCTAAATTATGTTAGGATTAGTCTAGAGATTAAAAAAAAAAAAACCTACAAAAACATTTGCATGGACACTTAGTGGTTTCATAAAGATTATAATTGGTAATCAAGATTGTGTAACCATTTAGATAAACAACCTTCCAAGTTAGTGGTACCGCAAGGGCGCTAATAGAAACATTAACATAAACAAGTCCCCGTTCCTAGAAATCTCTGGTTGTGTAGGAATCGAGACATCACTCCCGTGTCTCGATTGGTTTCTAGCCGACCCCAATAGGCTAGTGGCGACTCCTAGAATTACATAGATTGTTAAGAACTAAAATTCAAAATCCAATGTCACGCGAGGTATGGGCTTGGGAGAGCTCGCGCCTAATTTAGGGCCATTGGTCCGCCTCTTTAGGCAAATACCTCTAAACCTTCTTCTTTTTCCCCGGACAGAAAAAAGGAGGTCGTGACAAACCTATCCCAAGCTGTTAAGCTATACGGTAACCCCTATATGAGATGCCCCTAGACAACGGGAAACCGGTCACAGTAGATTTTAAACACGAGCTCTTTCGAGAAAGCCATTTATGAAAGACATAGCCGTACTCAATAGTGTGAGACGACGCTTGACAATGCTAGAAGACCGCCGAGCAGAGAGTAAGTCGTGCTATATGCCAAGATCAAAACTAGGAACGCATGATTAATTAAATTGAAGGTGTCAGATTATGGGACAAAATTGTATGACACAGAATGGGACGTGTCATAACAATTTGGCCCTATAATCAGGACCCCCGTGCTTGGTTGATTTTGAATGTGGCGTTCCAGTAAATTGAGCTTGGTTATTACTCATGCTCTCGTGCTGTTTGTGATATAAACTGTACTAACCTGTAGGGAGAATCTGAGACGAGGTAAGTCTCCTTGATTGTGTGATTGTGTGGTTAGGGCACCTCTGAGTGTATTACCCTCTAATCAGGGTTTAGAGCGTGAACTCGCTGAGATTTATATTTCACTCCGTCATTGGCTTAATTTTCAGGATCGCAGAGTGGTGGATCTAGCGCCTAGTTGAGGGGACATGAAGAATAGATTAGATAGGACAGCCTTTTTTTGAGAATCAGTCTTTTGAAATCTTTTGGTCATAGACTTTGTACTTAAGTCAGTATGTTTATAAAAGCATGTTGTATTTGTAAATCTATGTCCTGCTTTTCTATCCCAAGTTATTGATGTCAAGGGATTAGTAATTCGCTTCTACATGTACATTAAAATGAAAGGGTTGGCGACTCATCCTAGGAAGTTGCAAAATTTTATTGACCAGAGAGGAATGGGCATGCACTCGGGGTTTGGGGCATGACAAATAGTGGAAAAGTTGACATATAAGTTATCCTTATTGCCACTCTACGGAATTGTACATGAGATTTTCACCTCATACGGCTCCTCGTTCAATTGTTTCAAAGTCATTAGGTCCTTTTCCTCGTTCGAGAATCTCCTCCCTTCTTCCACGCCATCCCAAAAAGTAACTAAGATCAATTCAATTACATTTTCATAATCCAATTGAACACTTCCCATTTTTGGATTATTCTCAAAAGAGAAGATTCTTCTTTTTACCAAACACTTGTGGATCCAATCACAATCTTATAACAAGAACAAGAGATCTTTCTCAATCAACCTCCTTGCCTCTCATTCTTCAACAATCAGAAAGATCATTTTCAAGTTTGAATTTGTTCATTTGAAATTTGAGTTCTTCTACTTCATTTTTATTTACTTTTTTTTTTTTACTCTATTATTGAGTTCTCTTCTGATTGGGTTGAAGGCAAAGGCCGGCAATGTTCATCATTTACTTGTTTTCACCAAAAAAAAAAAAAAAAAAAAAGAAGGCCTCAACAATGAATGGTAGTTTTTAATTTGATCGGATCAGATAGCTCTTTAAGCAACCAATCAAACTTAGGTAGACCCACTAATGAAGAGCTGACTACGAAGCTTACTCATCAAGGAGCACAAAAGGGTTATTCATTTCATATTTTTCATTGATTCTCGATAGAGATCAAAGGTCTTGAGCAATTGATATCATGAAAAAACTAAAAAACATTTTGCCTACATAATCAATACCCGAAGTCCGACTTTCTTTGGTCATTTCCTCTTGTTAGATCATCGTAACTATTGCAAGAAGTGGAGAACTACACAGTATCTGCAAACTAACTTCACTGCCACGTGATGAATTATTGCCCACTTGGAACGGAAGCCCAAAGCCCTATAAAGGCAATTTGTCTAGCGCAAGTCGTTTAAACCAGTTTGTGTAAAACCATTCTTCTTATGAAGCCGTATAGTGCTATTGTTAACTTATGTTTAGAAAGGAAAAAAAAAAATATAGAGGGTTATGGATAGTTAAGGAAGCAAAAATAAGGCCAAGGCCTGTGCACAAGGAAAAGCGAGTTGATCATGTGTCAAAGCTCCACCCAAGTTTAATTAGATGGATGCCTTTGCTCGTGCGACCATGCCTCCAGGGATCACCTATTCATATTTGTCCTGCCATTCAATCACATATGGCATTCCATGCCTTTAATAAAGAGATTTAATTAATTGAAATGACAAGGACACCAAATCAAGGTGCCGGACCAGGTTGAATGAGATCCCCACAAATCACGTATTCGGAGGACTGGATTGGAAATGATAGGGAGTTCTCTGCTTTCAAATTGTATGAATTAGTTCAATCGATTTCAATCCTTAAAAAAGCAAAGTCCACATCCTGACAAGGAGTCATGTTAACAACTATCAAAGTAGCCTAAAACAAGTTCATCCAAGAAAGGACCCAAGAAAGGATGAGACCCTACTGAATGATATGGCATGTTTATGCACAAATCTTACTTCTAGTCATCCGTTCGCCAAACGAAATCTTTTTGGTTTTCACATAAAGAATTTTTATCTTTAAGTTCTTATTGTAGGAGGAAAACATGGCCACAATCCTCTTATGATTATAATTGTCATTGGTTTTTAATAATCAAAATTAGATTAACTAAATCAATTATAATATCACTGTGTCGTTTTGGCAATAAGTTGAAGTATAATTTCTTCCTCAAATGTCATCAAGAAACAAATACGTTGACTTATCTTGGGGAGGTTGATAGTTAATTTAACGGCATCGAAAGGTTTGCCTAATAGAATCAAACGTCTAGTTGACAAAATAAGGACAAAAGGAAATCGGATTCATACAGCAAGTCTCCAATTCAATCGCTTTCTTTTCTGTAGCCCAAAGAAGCAATGCTATCTCCTCATGCTACGTGCACACCAAGCCATAAACGTGGAGCCGCACATCAGAACGCGTCGACATCCACGTCTCTGGTCAATGTCCCAAAGCAGGACCACCGACCTCATTGATTCATTCGCGCGCGAACTTGCTCCCCAAGACAATCACTCGACGGCATTTACCGCGGTTCACACGGATTGCTTAAGTACTTAATAGCTAAGCTATGAAATTTGGCAGAGAAGAAGCGTGTGAAAAGATCGCCATGTTTGATAGACTGCTGCAGTTGAACCACCGCCTCGGGAAACTCTATAAATAAGGGCCTCTCTTCCTCTCATCTCTCGTCATCCAGACAGCTATTTTTGTGTCAAGACTGAAACAGAGTCGGGGTTATATACGAAACAGAGGATGAAGATGAGAATGGGTCACGAGGGAAGGCATAATCACGGTCGACATCGTCATCATGGGATGGGTAACGGAGGCGGAGATGGGCATCATGGTGGGCATGGTCCCCATGCAGGACTTCTCTTTGGGCATGGTCTCAAAGGACATAAGGGTCATGGGTTCCATGGACATGGACATGGGCATCATGTGAGGGTTCCATTAGTCCATGGGCATGGACTTTTCAAACATGGTCATCATGGTCATCCCAAAGGTCACGACCATGGTCACAAGGGGAGGAAGGGCCATGCGCATGACTGGTGCGGGAGGCGCCACACCTGTATGGAGCAACCGGAACCGGAGCAGGAACAGGAGCAGCAACAGGAACAAGAAGTTGTGGCTGCGACACCAACTCCAATAACCGAGGAACTCGATACTCTTGGACATGGGAATTATGTGAGGATTCTAGTCCATGGACATGGACTTTTCAAACATGGTCATCATGGTCATTGCAAAGGTCAAGGTCATGTTCACAAAGGGAGGAGGTGCCATGCGCAAGGCCGGTTTGGGAGGCATCATACCTGTACGGAGCAATCAGAACCGGAACAGTAGCAAGAGCAGCAACAGGAGCAGGAAGTCGTGGCTGCGACGCCAACTCTGATAACCAAGCAACTCGGTACTCTCGGACATGGGCATCATGTGAGGGTTCTTTTAGTCCATGGGCATGGACTTTTCAAACATGGTCATCATGGTCATTGCAAAGGTCACAGTCATGGTCACAAAAGGAGGAGGTGCCATGCGCATGGTCGGTTTGGGAGGCGTCACACCTATACAGAGCAACCAGCACCGGAACAGGAACAGGAGCAGCAACGAGAACAGGAAGTCGTGGTCGCGACACCAACTCCAATAACCGAGCAAGTCGATACTCTTGCTTTGACTGCCGAATAGAGAGGATGCTTGGAGTTGGGTCCTGGACAGCAATGACGCCGTGTCAGCAATAAACGTGTCTTGGGGATTTCATTTTTGGCTACGACCAGTAACCAATACCAGTTTTATCTTTTTGAGTAGTTTCGCTGGATGATCAGATTCAGCTGTCTGAAGTGTTGTGGAGGTTGATGGAAGTTTCTCTATGTTGTTTGTGTACCAATATTATTCAATGGTACACTGAAAATTAGTGTGATGGTATCCGTCCTTTGAGGCTTCGGATCAAATGGTTCCATATATTTTATGCAGAAGATTTGAAGGTTCTGAACTAGACTGATATGTTACTGAGCTCCTCAAGAGCACCATTGGCATGCCTGAACAAATTGATCAGAATTAATTCAAAGATAGGGGCTTTAACAGAAAACTTCGCGGACAATGGCATATGCTCTTCATCTTTGTCATTCAAGTAACTCCAGCAACCCACGATCAAGAAATCGAACATCTTGTACTAATTAAGCCCAGAAACTTATTATTGTGGCATCTTTTGCTAATGTACCAATTTGATCAGTCCGTAGGAAAAAGGATCAAGAGTCACAGATGGAAATCTATTTTTTTAAGTAGGGCAATAGCTATTATAAAATAGACTTGTTTCATCTCGGGCAATATACGATTGCGGGGGCCTAATTCAAATCCCTCAGGTAAAGTAAGAAAGTTTCGCCTACCATATTCACCACCCAAAGTCGGACTTTCTTTGATTATTTCCTTTGATTAGATCTTCATAATCATTCCGAGAAGTGGAGATTTAATTTACAAAAAAAAAAAAAAAACAACGAAAAAAAAAAGGGAGGCCTTGCCAATAGGGCACCACCATTGCCGCCCATAGGAGGAGGGGCTGACAAAGTCACAGCCTTAAGGGGAGGGGGGCCAGAGCTATCTAGCCTAAATAGGGCAGCAATAGGGTGTCATCATTGCCGCCCATTGTCGGAAATGACTAAATTAACACAATATAAAAAAATTTAAGACTAAATTAGCACAAAAACAAAATAT
Organism: Eucalyptus camaldulensis; assembly: GCA_019915185.1. Classification (NCBI taxonomy): domain Eukaryota; kingdom Viridiplantae; phylum Streptophyta; class Magnoliopsida; order Myrtales; family Myrtaceae; genus Eucalyptus; species Eucalyptus camaldulensis. The sequence goes on from JAHSVA010000010.1 coordinate 33,264,418, forward strand.
TAAAACTTTTTTTGACACTTTTCTCGAGGAGATGAGATTGTGAAATTTACTCTAATGAAATTACAAGGTGTTAATGCATTGAATAGAGAGACGTCTAGCTCAACAATATAAAGTTATAACACTCTTAGCTCTAACTACTAATCAGTTAATAACCTTTTTAACTACAGGGTATGCTTAATAAAATCAAACGAATGGTTAATAAAAATAAGCACAAAACGAAATCAGATCCACAAGAGCAAGTCTCCACCCCTTTAATCGCCGTTCTTTTTGCTGGCCAGAGGAGCAACACTTATCCGCTTATCTAACCAAGCCAGAACCGTCCGGCCGCAAATGAGAAGGTGTAGACATTCCCCCTTCCCATCTCTGGTCCCCTATCTGAATGCAGAGAGAGCGACCACCATTATTTCATTCACGCGCGAACTTGCTCCCCAAGGCAACACATGACCACATTTTCCGTTGTACGAAGTTGAAAAGTTTTCATCCACAGCGTTCACACGGATTGCTCAAGTACTTAGTAGCTAAGCCAAGAAATTTGGCAGAGAAGAGGCGTGTGGAAAGGATGCCAAAATCATGGGGTGCTACAGTTAAACCACCTCCTCTAAACCCCCTATAGAAGTAAGGCCCTCTCTTCCTTTCATCTCTCATCGTCCAGAGAATTATTCCTCTGTCAAGACTGAAACGGAGTCGGGGGGTAGACTAAACAGGGGATGAAAATGAGCATGGCTTACGAGGGAAGGCATCATCACGGTCAACATCGTCATCATGGGATGGGTAATGGAGGCCGACATGGGCATCGTGGCAGGCATGGTTGCCAAGTAGAACTTCTCGGCAAGAATGGTCTCGGAGGAGAACTTGATCATGGACATGGGCATCATCTGAGGGGTGTGTTAGGAAATGGGGGTGGGGGTCATGGTCATGGTCATGGACATGGATGCGGACGCAGACGTGGGCATCATCTGAGGGGTCCTTTGGGACATGGACATGGACCTTCCATACATGGTCATCGTCCTGGTCACGGTCATGGTCACAAAGAGAGGCGCAATGTGCATGGCAGACGCCGGAGGCGTCATCCTTGTATGGGGCAACAAGAACAGGAGCAGGAAGTCGGAACTGCGTCCCCGACTCCAATAACCGTGCAACTCGGCATTCTCGCTCTGACTGCAGACTAGAGAGGATGCTTGAAATTGGGGCTTGGACAATAACGACGCCGTGCCATCAGTATTATCCTTTTGGGTAATTTCCTTAGATGATCAGCAGTGGCTCATGTGCTGCAGAGGTCAAAGAAAGTTTCTTTGTACTGTCTGTGCACCCATATACTATGGCACCCTATGTGATGACATCGCTGAGGCGTCGGATCAGACAGATGATTCCCTTATTTGTTATTCAGATCTGAAGGTTTTGAACGAGAAATGATATGTAGTACTGAGCTCATTGAGAGCCCCATTGGCATGCATGAACAATTTGACCAGATCCAATTTAGAGATAAAGGGCTTCAACAGCACCCATCGCGGACAATGGCATATGCTTTCTTCCTCATTGAAGTAATTGCGGCAACCCAAATTGGCGATGAAGAAAATAAAACATCTCCCACCGGTTAAGCTTTTTTTTTATTATGTTAGAATTTACAGCTTAAGCCCAGAAAAGAAGGCGGCCTCGCCCAATTGATGGCAGGTTTGGATGAAGTCTCGCTCATATATAGAGGAAGAGCAAACGAGCTAGCACGCTATCTATGGCTTATGAAGTTGATTGAATTGGATCAAATAGCCCTTCAAGCAACCGGACCAAACTAAGGGCTGGCCTATGGAACTCGTCAAGGAGCAGCGGCTATTTATGCATCTGCGTCACACATGAATTTTTCCAGCTAGAAGGGATTCCCGCTATGAGCAATCATCATGCATGATGGACAGTGATGGATTAGTGAACCGGTTGAGTGATTGAGATGTGATACTCATTAACTGATCACACCAAAATCTCTGAGAAACCTTATTATTCAAGGGGAAGAGAAATCTCTGATCAACAATAAAAATAAGAACCATTTTACATCGTATAGAAGGGATTCTTGATTTGGGCCAAAGAAGCAATAGTATTCAATCATTATTGTACTGATCATTTATGCAAAAATAAAACAAAATAAAGTGAGCTATTAATTGCTTCGGACTATCCTGTTCTCCTTTCCTTCCCCGGTCTAAGTCAAGCCAGTAAGGTCATAAATCTGGTGATTATTGCGGCTTTTCACATTTCATGAAATTTTTTTTTTGGTTAGATACTAAGCCATTGCCAAGTAATCTATGGGTCAGAAGCATTACCATAGTTAAAGTGAATTAGTACCAAGGCTAGAACAAAAGCCAAACCACTAAGTTTACTGACAAATAAAATGATTATCACAACCGAAGTTTCATTACAAATGTTACCATCCTATGAAATACAATTAGTAGTACATCTTGTTCTAGAGATTGTCATTTACCATTCGAAGGAGTGAAACTTAATCCAATAAATTAGTAAGTGGTTGCACCAAAAAGTGGACGGGTGGTTGATATCAGTAGACACGTGACTAAAGCATTAAATTCTGTCAAGCACGTGACTCATCATTGATGACTAAGATTGGCGCGGATATTAGCACACAAATGATTGTTATCAATCAGTTGTGGATATATGACGACGTGTAGTTAACAATGATCAACAGAGGTATCAATTGGCAAGGTCAATAAAATCGTAAAGGTGCCAAAAATATGCTGACCGTAGAAAGGGTCGTAAGGCATTCTTACAAGTTTCGAGCCCTTTCGAACAAAGTAAAGAAGATCATGGAGCACTCGGCACATGTTTTTAAAGGAACAATAATTTGAAGGCAAGATCATGGCATCACGAGCACAAAATTTTCAGAGGAAAAGGGTCAGCTACAGCTGTTGGAGAATTGCTTGAAGACAGTTATGGCACAACCACTACAAATGCCATTGTTTGCCTATTAAAAAGCCCATTACAAATCAAACAAATTTACTATCTTTTAATTATTTTTACTTTCCTACAATGTATTTTTGTCTATCATATTTGCATAATCGAATTTACTATCTTTTTGTTATTTTTACTTTCCTACAATGTATTTTTATCTTTCATATTCACGTTGTCGATTAAATTCCAACGTGTATCTTTATTATGAGTGTCGCATTGTTGATTAAATTCCAATGTAGCAATTTTGTGTTGTCAAGCTTTATTATCAATTAAATTCCAGCATAATTTGTATACGTTGGGTTCCACTGTAGAGTCTGTATCTTCTAAACCTTGTTGTTAATTAAATCTCGGCACAGTTTATGTTTGTACAATACTGTTTTAAATTAAAGAAGTTGATTTTTTTGTTAGCTATGATATTTCCTATCCGGAGTTGGTATAGGATCGGTCTCCTTCAAATAAAAACCGTACAGCAATTTTCAATGAAAGGTTATTTCGTCAAGGGATAAATTCGGGCGAAATAGCTGTCAATGTATTGAATAGCGGCATTTAGCTTGACAATATGAATAGTTATTTCAAAAACAAAAATTAACATAGTTCATAATTTTGAAACAAAAGAAAATGTCATAGAAAAATGTGTTTATCTTTCATTTCTTATTATAGGAGGAAAATATATGGCGCCAATTTTCTCTTATAATTAAAATTTTAATTAGTTTATCTGTTTAATTAAACCAATAATTGTGTCATTATGTTGTCTTGGCAAAAAAAAAAAAGTTACTTTGTAAAAATAAGCATAGTTTCTCTTTAAAATGTTTTCAAAAAACAAATATATTACTTATTATTCTATCATCATCGTGTCGTCGTTGCCGTCATTATTAGCACTAAGTTCTAACCAATTGGTAATTATTTCAACTGCATTGAAGAGAACACCAAATAAAATGAAACACATGATCAATAAGACAAGCACAAAAAGAAATCAGTCACAGAGAAGGTCTCCAAATTTAATCGGTTGTCCTATGGTGGCCCAAAGGAGCAGAGGTATCTGCTCATCTAAACGTGCACACCAAGCCCGAAACGCGGAGCCGCAAAATCAGAACGCGCCGACACCAGCCTCCATTACACTGTTCGGGCGTGGACTTGCTCCCCAAGACAGCAACACCCCGACGACATTTTCCAGTCGTTCCCAGTTTTCAAGAGCGTTGATGCGGATTGCTCGAATCCTTGTTAGCTAAGAGGCGTGTGAAAAGATGGCCAAAGTTGATAAGTCTGCTGCAGCTGAACCAACGCCTCCTGAATCTCGGTAAATAAGGGCCTTCTTTCCCACTCGTCTCTCATCATCCAGACAGCTAATCTTCTGTCAAGACTGAAACAGAGTCGGGGGATTATGTACTGAACATAAAATGAAGATGAGAATGGCTCACGAGGGAAGGCACTATCATGGGATAGGCAACGGAGGGGGACATGGGCATCATATGAGGGGTGGTGTTGGACATGGGGGCCATAGTCATGGATATGGGCATCATCTGATGGGTCTTTTAGTCCATTGGGGTCACGGTCATGGTCATGGGCATCATCTGATGATGGGTCTGTTGGGTCATGGGCATGGACTTTTCAAACGGGTCATCATGGTCATCGCCATGGTCACTGCCACGGTCACAACGGGAAGCGCCTTGCGCATGGTGGACGCCAGAGGCGTCATTTCGGTATGGAGCAATCGGAGCAGGAACAAGAAGTCGCAGTTTCGACGCCCGCTCCGATAACCGAGCAACTGGGTACTCTCGCTCTGACTGCTAATTAGGGAGTATTGTGGAGGTCAACGAAAGCTCCTTTGTACTGTGTGTATACCTGGTATACTATACGGTACACCAAATCTAGTTTGAGGTGGCGGATCATATATATGATTTTCATACGTGTTATGGAGAAGATCTAGAGGTTTTGAACCAGATATCATTTATTACTGAGCTCATCGAGAGCACCATTGGCATTCATGAACTCATTGACCAGATCCAGCTGCCAGTTTAAGGGCTTTAACAGCATCCTCATCACCGGCAATGGCATACGCTTTCTATCTTTCTCATTCAAGTAACTACGGCAATCAAAATAAGGGATCAAAATAATCAAATATCCTCCACTAATTTAGCTTTATTCCATTTTGGAAGGACTTACGGCTTAAGCCCGGTTACTAAACACTATGAAATCTTGTGCAAATGCACCGATTGGATCAGTCTGGTACGAGAAAGGAACAAGATTCAGAGACGAGCATTAGCTTAGAAAGCTTATAGCAGTCAAGTGACGGCAAATTTTGGCACACGCTTTCCTTCCCGGAGTAGCGAATACATTTCAAAGATGGAGAATTTGACAACGAATTGGTGAGGATTGCTCTCATTTTTCCAATAAATGATCAAGTAATCGTCTTTAATCTACTGTGAGAATAATATTCTATTCTGGACCATAATAATCAAATAAAAAATACTTATAAATTGTTGTGAGTCAACTCTTTCAACAATTGTTCTCAAAAAAAAAAAAAAAACTCTTTCAACAATTTATAAGTCATAATAAATTGTTATTCTTATAGAAACCCAAAGACTGTTATGCTAATAAAATCCCATTTTTCTATGCAAGACGAGGCAACATAGTTTGAATTCACGTGTTTTCCACGACATTCAAACGGGTGCTAAATTGCTAACAGCGTGTGAGAAGGTCTTCCAATATCGGCGTTTGAAATTTGGTCCATTGACCCCACCGCCTCGTTGGGATCCACTAACATTTTATCCCACCGGCCCAAAATACATATGTACTTCGAAGAAATTCATTCCCCAAATACAAAACTCATCTAATGCATTAACGTCTCTTGTTGATTTGTTGATCCATTTTCTAGAAAAAGTCCACAAATATCTAGTATCGTCACCGCAAGGATAATTGTCCAAAAAGTCTTAAATATGTTGTACTTTAATCAATTTAATTTTAAACATTTCAATTTTACTAATTAAATCATAAATCCTTTCAACTTTTGTCAATTGAGTCAATCCGGTCATTTTTTATGAAAAAAATGCTAACATAACATGATTAATGCCGACGTAAATATTTTTAAATATTATTTTAATAATGTTTGAATTTTTTATGATTATTTTCCTTTTTTTTCATTTTCTATATTTTGGCTCACTGTATAATTTTGTCCTTAAATTTTTAATTTATTTAATGTGATCTTTGAACTTGAACCTAATATGCAATATCATCCTTCAATTTTTAATTTGCTCAATGCAATCCCTTATTGTCCCTTAACTTGAATTAAGAAAGATAATGTTTGATGAAACATTGATCAGAAGTTCATAAAGCACAATGGGATTTTATAAATTGGATAAAAGTTTATAGACCATTTGTGTAATTATTTTTTTGTCTAAATGATTATTGAAGAGCTGCTCTTTTATTATTATTATTATTATTATTATTATTATTATTATTATTATTATTATTAGTGAATAATTTTTTTTTTTTTTGGGGGTTTGGGTTTAGTGATATTAATTAGCGCTTCTCCACTCCATTAACCCCCTCAACATACACAAATCTAAAACCCTCGCGTACTTTTCCCCCTCAAAGCCTCTGGACGTCTTCCTCAACGAGCATCATCCTCCTTCCTTCCTCTCTTCCTTCCTTCCTTCCTGCCTTTCGTCGCTCTCCGGCACATCGAGCATCCTCCTCCGTCGAAGCGGAAGAATCGAAGCGATCGGCTCCCCCCTAATTCGTTCAGGATGAGTACCATGAAATTCTGCTGCGAATGGTCAGTTCCCCTTGTTCCTCTGCGCTCCTCTTTCTCGCGTTTTCTTGCACCCTGCGCGGAGCCTGATCCCCGTTCTTGTTCCGTTCGCAGCAACAACATACTGTACCCCAAGGAGGACAGGGAGGAGAAGATCCTCCTCTTCGCTTGCCGCAACTGCGAGCACCAGGTCAGGTGTTGGGGTTTTTATTGATGGGGGGGCGTATGATCTCTGGGTTTATTTAGTGGCGTGAGAATTTTGGCGTCCTTGGACATGACCCACGTTTTTTTTCTTTTCGAATTGGATGTATGCTGTGCATTGCTAGTTTAAAGGTTCGATCTTGGGGTGTTTCTTCCTTTTTTTCCAGGCAAAAGCAAATTTCTTGAGTGGGTTTTACTGGTGCGATGCGAAGTGTGACTAATTATTCGCCACTTGATGCAAATGCTCGTAAGCCGGTAGTAAACGAACTATTTCGAGCCCTTTAGGGACCCGAGCTCGAACTTCAAGGTGGCCATGTATTTTCTTGGCTCTTTATTTACAGCAGAACATGTGAAAATGTAAAATTCTCTGGCAAACTTCAGGCAGAGAATCGTTGCGTATGGGAACAGTACTGATTCCTTTCGAAAGCTTAAAGAGGTGATGTTTGTTTGCTTGCCTGTTTTTGGTCACAAGAATTTTTTTCGTGAAGAGTAAGACATGTAGGAGAGTTTGGGGTCGCTTCGGTGTACATGTCTGAACCAAAGTTATCTGTTTTGTAACTTTGGTTTGATAAAACTCAAACCGGACAAACATAATCATTAACTTTGGTATATGATTGGTTTGGTACAATTTCAAATCTGCAAACCTGCATTTGCATGAGAGAGCAATTGCAAGATCGAGACCTTCAATTAATTGTTGGAATTCCTCGAGATAAGGTCTTCTCTGCTACACATATGTATAAGGCGATCATTTACTGCCAATTAGAGTCTCCTCCTGTACAATTCCAAGTATCCTTTGATCTTTATCGGTAATCACTCTTCAACTCATTCATCTTAGTAAATAAGTTATTAAGCAAGTATAGATGCAAGCATGCATGCTTGCAGGCAGACAAAAGTTGAAGCTGGGATGCAGGTGATACATATGCACTATGATTATACCAAACACTGGCATACACGATAAAGAGGCTGCATGAATTGTGGCTGGCTAATTGTGCAGTTTGCTTGTCCTAACAGCTGCAATAATTAAAGATTTAATGGATCAATAATGGCCTTGAGGTTCAGTTGTTTTAGTTAAGTATTCATGTAAAGTTTGACTCTAGTTTACCGTGACAAACGTATCGGTGCTCTGTTGTCTTCTTATTCAAGAGAGACCATTTAGGGAAATTTAACCTTCAAACCCGTGTTTGTAAGTTGATAATTTCACCATGGTTTCCTAATCAGTTCTTGGAGAAAAGGGGGCAAAATGCGTGCTGACTCCAAGCATTGAATTCTATGATGTTCGATTTGTATCTGACTTAACTGACCATGTCATTTATTTTCCTCCATACTTCCTGGTCCATATAGATTAAGCAATTGTTACTTAGGGTGGATGATAGATTTGCTGGTTGTGGGAATTGCTGCTAATGATGGTGGAGACATGTCTCATGACTTTTAAAAGCTTGTCAATATATATGTATTGTGTGCACGCACGCACGTGCGTGTGTCTGATGGTATTCCTTCAACCTTAATAATAAATGTCCAATAATGTGGATGTTACTCTTTCATTGAAATGTCCCGCTAATCCATTTGGACTTTCTATATAAGACTGCAGAGGGGGATGGAGTTTCCCTGTAGTGGACCTATTGCTGAAATAGGCATTATTTGTTATTGTCGCTGTTGTTCTTTTCTTGTCAGCATTGTCTAAGCATCATTTCTAATGGCAATATGCTTAAAGGAGCTGATATCTTCTTGCTTTAACTTCTGTAAAGATTGGTCATGGAGAAAAATATGACATGGTTCTGCTAGTTTTGAGAATGAAAAATTCAGAGGTTGTCTCACATGTTAGAATTTTATATACTGGGTCTTCAATATGATTTAGTTCTACTCTCTATTTTTCTCATGAGGTCCGTATCATCCATTCAGGAAGTTGCCGATGACAATTGTGTCTACAGAAATGAGATACATCACTCCGTCGGGGAGCGAACTCAAGTTTTGCAGGATGTAGCAGCAGATCCAACTTTACCTCGTACAAAATCTGTACGCTGTGCTCAATGTAACCATGGCGAAGCTGTCTTCTTCCAGGTGAAATTGCTCATACTACACTTTGGAATGAAATTCTGCTAATTTAGTTCTATATCTTGAATCTTGGACTCTACAGACTGATTCTGGAATCTGATCTAGATAGTAGCATCTCTTGATTATGGATCTTGAAAAGGAAGGAATTGTTGTAGTTGTAAGATGTGGTCTATCTGTCTTTTGGATACCTAGTGAAATAACGTCACGTTGGATCTCATTACTCTCCTTAATTAGGTTATTTCCTTGAATAAATACAATGTTCAGAGAAATTACATATGGTTTTCTAAAAACTACAGATTCTTTGAAAAATCCAAGTAGCATGACTTGGCAATGCCTGCATCAATCTGTCTCATGTATTTTGTGGATTAATAAGTCACACATCAAATGGATTAACTGCAAAAGAAGTGCCTTCTCACTGCACATATCCAAGGAACTCTTGCTTTGTGATATATGAATTCTTTGAGACTAGAAAAATGTTTTGAGTCGGTCAATCGACCAAATCACAATCTTGACAGGCAGTGGTAGTGGTAATAATCCTTCACTCTTCAGGGAACAAAAGAGTGATCCCCCACAGTAGAAAAAGGGGGATCTGTCATTTGATATGGAAAGAATGAAGATTTGCTTCTGGTTTTGGCATATTTAAGAGGAGGCACCAGAAGAGGGGTTGCCGATACAAAAATTGTTTCCTAGAAAGCAGCTCTATAAAGTTTAATGGCAACCATCTCCTCATTAGGTTCACTCTTCATGTATTGAAAATTGAGATGTGATAAATATTGAATGAGGATTAAAGAGTGCATAGTTGAGTGAGTAAATATGAGAAAATGCATGGTGATTATGTATATTTTAGACCCCTTGCCTTCTCTAAGGAAAGGCAGCAAAATGGACGAAAGGAATGGAAAAATATTCAGGATATTTCCATATCTAGGTCCTTCTGATGGTTACTGTAGTCATGGCTTATGCCTGTCTCTGTCTGGCTGTATATGCTGACAATCTCATCTGTCATTATTCAGGCCACTGCTAGAGGGGAGGAAGGTATGACGCTGTTCTTCGTCTGCTGCAACCCAAATTGTGGATATCGTTGGAGAGATTGACATCCACCGGGATGCTTGAATCTAACTTGGATAATGTTTCTTGGTGTTTGCTGAAAGAAACTATCTGCTAACTCATTGATCTGGGTGTGGGGGACCTAAGAATATCCATGTTGTGGTCCTATTTTTTCCTGGAGCTGGTTCAGTTTGGCTGTAACTCGTTGACCAAAAGAATTCAATCTGTAACTAGCGGTATTTCAATTTGGGAGTGTGAATTGCTGGATTTTTTTAAACGTGCTCTATCTGTTGAGGACCTAAAGGTGGCCATCCTTCTGATTCATGGCTTGACCAGGCAGCTTGAGGTATTCGGGGCCTTTATTAGCGCGTAGAAAAGCTAAAAATAATGGATAAGATGGAGGAGATCAATGATGACAAGATTAAGGAAAACTGTGAGAGATGTAGTCAAATTGTGAAGGCCAAAGAGCCATGGCTACAGATCTCGAAAGGACATTTGCAACTCTTTGTGGAGAATTTAAAAGACCAACTCTAGTTCCTCTGGTAAAAATGTAGTAATATACGTTTGGGTCCATCAGGGGCTGATGGGAGCCCAATTAACGAGTTAGCGGACAATGCTATCCAGAACCAGTCTGACCAGAGATTGCCATTTAAAAAACAAGGAAAAGAGAAATGCTTCCCAATTATCTTCACTTGCTCCTTTCCTTCCAGAGAAATTAGTTCATGTGATGGCGATAATACCTCATGCATCATACTTAAATAACATCATGTAACTAGGGTTACGTTCCTGTCAACGTTGAGCATGGTGCTTTCCGTTCATTACGGGCTTTGCTATTAGGAGAACGCAGGCCGCGCCAAGACATGCGTACACGACATAGCAGTGATGACCTTAAGACACCCTGAACAAAGATTTACCAGTAATCTGAAGCAGACTACTGTTTATTCACCTATTGTATTGCTGCAGTCATGCAGACTCACTGTTATTCATTGCTTACGAGTGTTATTACTGTATCGTTAATACAAAGGTTTTGCAGGACAATTTTTGGTCTGACTAAACCTCCTTTGTTCCAAGGACCAAAATGCAACACGGTCCGCTCCATGTTCGTTCTTTCCAGAATTCAGCCACACGTGAAAATCCTTTAATTTGCTTAAACATCCAATAAATAATATTGAATACGGAGTGTCTGCCAAAAAGGCTTCTAGCGTCCTCCTCGACATTGGTAAGAGCTGCAATCTACTTGAGGGGCATGAGTGGCATCGCTTAGGGAGACAAATTCACCATGTCCAAACTTTCAGAAACGCTCATTCGTGCTTGTCTTTGTGGGATGGATGAACTAGTCGCATAAGTAGATCCTGTTTATTTGTGATTTTAGCTTCAGAACGGAAAAATAATTCTTCCCTTCTCCTGCTCTGTTTCGGGAGCCGCGTGGAAGGGGGTGCAAATTTCTTTCTCCTGACTGAAAATTGAAGTCCTCTTGAGCTATGTCAAATGGGGAAGGGGAAATCTCTGCAATGTCCAATACTAGAGCTTGCTTGGGATGCTTTACTGCTTTCATAGTTGGTGGACCTCAGAATACAAGAATGGCTGTCTTGGACAGCCTGTCTATAGTTTGACGTGAATGATAGTAGAAGCAGCATAGCGTTTGCGGTAAGGCCTAGACAGCTATGTCCTAATGATTTGTATCGTAGAATTACGAGTGCAAATAGACGGAATAGTTATAGAAATCCAAGATTGGAATTCATCATATCTGAGAGCTCATAGCAGATTAGTTCTGTTGGTTCTTCTTCTATCGACATGGAACATCACTCACCCAAAAAAAACAGATGAAAACCAAAGATTGATTCTATCAGATTAAAGAAAATGTGAGGAAGAACCTGCAATTTTTGGCCACTGGAGTGAAAAACATGTGAATTTTGCGAGACAAGAATTTAGTTCATTTAATAGGTTTGGACATCTGAAGATAGCTCATTTTGAATTTGGCAAAAAGACTGGAATTGATTTGTTTTGCTAAGATCGCATGGAAAGATACTGGGGTCTTGCCTCTTAATCAGAATGTTCAATAATAATTTGAGTAGAATGATTAAATTTGAAAATGAAAAAGAGCCATCTTGCAATGTACATCCTCAAAATGAATCTCTCGTTGAATTATATGGTTGCATATATAAGATCTAAGTATAGTATACCCCCTTTTTGGCAAATGCAGAGCTACACTCATTATTGACATACTCACAGGACCAACAACACAAGTCCTCACAGGGGATTTGAGAGAAAGGCCTATAAAAATTGACCAATTCTGCTTCCGGCTGCATATAGGACTTCCCTTGCTAAGCGCTTTCTTTCCCGTTTTTCTGGATCGGACCTGGGGAAGTTGAATTTTTGATGGTTTTGTTCAGCAAAACCAATACTGGGATCGCCGCCGCTCACAATCACTTTCCTTACTTTTCCTATCCTCTCTAAAACTCCCTTAATGGCTACATCAAATGCATCATCGAAGTTCCGTTCTTTAGACCTGGGATCTGCATAAACCATCCTCGGAATCAGCCGTATAACCTCCTCTCTCATGGCCAACACTTCATTCTCCGGAATGCTTTGGAGTATTGGTTCAATGCTAACCTTCTTGGCCTCATCCAACTGGATAAATACGGAATATTTAGTATGATCCCTTGGTAAATGCCATACATATTGCACATAAGCTGTGCCAGAATGGAAAAACACAGGAATGCACCCGGCCAGAATCGAGTCAAATGTCGACCGCCTAGTGTAAGAGTCTCCCCGTGGTTGCAAACAAAAAACCGAGCTTCGAAACACCTCCATCACATTAACTGGGTCATCGCAATTATTTGTGCTGGAACTGCAGTTAAGCAACTTGCATTTCCCATTCGACGCAAGACACTGGTTAATGATCTCTCCCCGGATAGTGAACTCAAGTTCAGGTCGCGGAGCGCCCGCAAAAGCAAACAGGTACTTTCTCTCCTGCTTTCTCATTCTGTCTTGCCACTGTGCAACTTCAGCACCCTTCGAAGGATGGAAATAAGTCGGGTACGGGATCGCGAAATCGTTGTTCCAAACACTCGACTCCACCGACAACATCGTCATGTTCTGAGATTGTGGCAAGAACATCAGTTTACTCCCCCAATAGGACGGATCATCAGCCTGTCTCCTGAAATCCCACGCTATCCTACCCGCCACGAGGAAATGGTCTCGACCCGACATCCGCCTCCACTCTGGTCTGCCGGACAACCACCCGACTAGATCGAAGGCCGTGGCGTCCCTCACCGATATGTTGGAACTCCAGAGGTACTGGCTAATGTCCAGCCCTGCATAGTACGGCACATAAATCGCCGAAGCGAGCGACGAATCATTAGTCAGGCACTTATACTGCTTCATCTTGTTATGGAAAATAACTTCCAGTTGGAACTGGTTCGTCCTGAACCAGCTGTTGTTCAACAACACCCCTCGGGAATCGGCCACAGCAGGACCCATGCCTAGGTTTTCGATGTACGGACACATGTTCACAGTCGTCCCTCTGGTCAGCGACTCGCACTTCCGAAGCAGGTCATCATTGAACCTGCTCGGGAGATCATGAACGTAAATGAATCTGCCAGAGCACGGATCTCCATCAAGACCCATGTCGAGACTTTCATGTTCACTGCTCTGGTTAGTGGGAGAAACCAAATCATCATCAGATTTGTCCCCCACAGCGACGTCTGGTGGACTAAGACCATCATAAGGGACCTCACGATCTCTTGCTGTACTGTTTGCTTTAAGGAGCGACCCTTTGTCGACGGGGGCTGAACCGATGGTCTTGTTAGGACTCCCGGCTGAGGGAAGCGACTTGGGCTTGCGGGTGTTGATGGAATTCTCATAATTGTCGACGAGGAAAGTGACCCCGCTGTTGCCGCCGCCGCCCCCGCTCAAGAACGAACGATCCGAGGAAAACAGTAAAAGGAAACACAGCAGAGAAGAAATGAGGACGACGAACCAGACTTGGTGGCCGTACTGACCCTTCTTCCCCAGCATCTCTTCCCGGTTCCGCTCAGAGCCAGATGACTTCCAAGACACGACAGCTTCAACAGTGAGAAGTTTCCACGGATGCCAAGAGGGGACGGCAAGGTAAGGTTAGAGGGTCCTGCCTGAAGAAGGCCAAACGTGGGGTGATTAGAGAGAGACAGACAAACAGACAGAGAGACGGGGGTTCTGCAGGAGGAGATGGAAGAGTTACGCCATGGGTGCTGAAGTCGAGATTGCATTAATGGCGGCATGAGTAACGGCCTTTTGAGTCAAGTTCGGTGTCTTTGCTGACTGGCCGGGTCAAATTGAAAAGGAAAGGTGAGAACCTAATTATTACTTAGCTTTAATTAGTGGGGTGATTAGCCCAATAGACCATGCTAAGATTGAAAGCCGAACACACCGTACACCTGCTAGAATCTCGCAAAACACCGTAGGGAAGGGAAAGGGATGCCTTATTATTTTGAGAAAAATAAATGATTGAAAAATTAATTTTATAAATAATTATTTGTATCACTTAAAATGATAAGTCAATAAAAAAAATATTTTCATTATCGATAATAGTTTGTGTCTAAATATTTTTTGTTCATGAGACCATGAGGATTCAAGCTATCCCTATAAAGAGCTTATTGGAATTCTAATGTCCTCTCGTGATTTATGTTGTATTTATTTTACGAAAAATAAATTATTAAAAATATATATATATATTTTTTAAAAAGAGTACTCATATCACTTTTGCAAAAATATATTCTTGAATCAATTCCTTAGGTAGTGATCTCAAGATCTAGTTCACTTTAGCAAGACCATTTATGAGGATAATGAATCTTGTGAACATTTCAATAACTGTCTCCTCATACTTGATTTTCAACAATTCACAATTTCCTAAGAGGATGTTCAAATTTGTTTCTCCCACACATTCAGTTCCTTCAAATGTTATTTTGAGTTGATCCCATATTTCTTTAACTAAATACATGAAGAAATTCTATTAAACTTAAAAGGGGAGGGAGGGAGGGCGCGATAAAGCATATGCCTTGCTTTAGCATTATGAGAGCGCGACAGAGGGGAGCGAGGGAGGGAGGGAGAGCGCGACAAAGCATATGCCGTGCTCCTTTAAGCTCCTTCAAGGCTCCAGCAACAGTTGATTTTTGCCTTCATGTTGAGCAGCCGGTGCAAGCATTCTCTTTGGAACAACAAGACCATTCTTGATGACTTCCCACATCTAAAGATCAGTTGCTTCTATATAAGCTTATATAAGCTTGCATGCGCTGCTTCCAATAGCTATAATCGATTCCATCAAAATAAGGTGATTGGGAGCACGAGAGTCAAAGGCAAAAAAGCTACCAAGGTTAGCTATATAAACAGATCTCTTTGCTTAGAAGTAATGCACTTCAATAA
Source organism: Eucalyptus camaldulensis (assembly GCA_019915185.1). Lineage (NCBI taxonomy): Eukaryota > Viridiplantae > Streptophyta > Magnoliopsida > Myrtales > Myrtaceae > Eucalyptus > Eucalyptus camaldulensis. The sequence continues at coordinate 33,279,815 of JAHSVA010000010.1, forward strand.
ATGGGACAGGGGCACAACTTTCATATGGCACTTACTCGAAGGCCATAACTTTTCTTCTTCTTTTTTTTCCATTCAATTAAATGCCACAAATTTAAAAAATTGGCCACTTAAGTGCCATCACGGTTCATCTCACCAGAAGATCCGATATGGATGCTGATTATTATATGTGGCACTGTCAGCGTTGACATGAATAATTTTTGTAATTTTTTTCAATCATTTAAGTGTCATAAATGTCAAAAATCAATCACCTAAATGCCACAACAAAAATCAAAATTAAAAAAATGCAAAAATTCCATGTAGGATGATTTGTTAGAAGTGGCACTCAAATTATCGATTTTACTTCAGTGTATCACTTAAATGAGCCAAATAAAATTATAACAGTCAAATGAGCGTCATACGAAAGTTATGACACTCTTGCTGTACTTACCCCTTAATAAACAAGCAACAAAACTCTTATACCAAATTTTGGGGGCTAACAAAGCAACCTAGAATGGGGAATGAATACGTTGAGTGTTGATGGATTAAAACTCTTTCAGAATATTAAACAATCGGCACTCAAGAATATTAAACAATGCTAGTAAGTAAATCAAAGTAAAATAACTAGATTATACAAAGATGTATAGTGGTTCAACTTATGACCAGGCCCATGTCCACTCTCGAACTATCGGCCTAAATAGCGGTTGGATTCCACTAGTAAACAATGGTGCAAGTTGTCAATGGTTGTGTAGTTCCCTTCATTTACTAGATCACACTATCGGGATACAAAAATATTGCACTTACTTGTGTACATTTGAGTATAAGCTATTACAATGCTAAACCAAGTATAATGAGGTTTATAGATCAAGAGCAATGACAATTTCACATATTATGTTTTTCCAAGCTTCTCTCTTCACAGCACCACTACTCCTTATATACTCGGGTTTTCAATATATCCATTAGAGGCCTACATAACAAATAAATGCGAAATAAAATAAATTTCAAGCAAAGTCTGAATAAGGATCATAATTTGACAAACAAGCCACTAGACTTCTAGTAGATGTTCAGAATGTGTTATACGATGGAATAGACTTCTGAAATAACTTGTAAGTACGCAACATACTTAAATATGAAGAGTTAAGAGAAGAGAATGTTGCACATGAAATTTATATTGGTTCAGCTTAGATCAAATCTACATCTACTATCCCACGCTAACAGCCTTTTGGTTAGATTCCACTATGTGATCAACAAGAGATTACAACTCTGAGTGCAAACACTCAGTGGTAGATCACACTATCTTACTAAGTCAATCTTTTGGTATTTCTCTCACGATCACAAACGTTTAAGCTCATGAAAGACAAATGTATGATCGAAGATCGCTCAGGCTTTGGAATTATAAATTATACGCTCTGTCTCTTACTTGCTCATCGATCTTTGATTTCCTTAAATACTCATCTACTTCCAAACTAGCCGTTGGACAGTATCTAGAGGATCGTCTTCCAATCTACGCATTGGACAAATATGTATCAAGAAGATTTAGTAGCCGTTGAGTGATAGAAGTAGAATTCCAAATTGATTTTGATTGTCCATACAAATTGAATCTTGGTTTTCATAAGTAGAGCTTCTTCGTATAGAAAGTTCTTATCTTCAATATTCAATTGTCAATCAATTAGATTGAGTCAATCAAATCTATCTTGATATAGAATCCAAACCAGATCACTAGCCGTTACATGTTTGGGGCTTGTGTTACGTTCTATCAAGTTGTCTCGTTCTGAACATGCTTTGTTTTGAATCTGTTATGTTATGAACTTGTGTCTCGTTCTGAATCTTGTCGCATTCTGGACTTGTGTCTCGTTCTGGATGTAAAGTCTGAGAGTGTTCTGTTTGAAGTAAAATCTGAGTGTTTTGTGTCTGAAATAGACTTTACAATCTAGATATAAGTTTGAACATTTTCTGCTTCTGAACATATTTAGCCTTAAGGTCTAGACACAGTCTGAATAAGTTCAGCTTTAGCATAGAGTCTATCTTTTGGTTCTTTCAAGCATAGATTTCGACAATATCCTTTACATGTTCTATCATATGCATAGTTTATTACTCAACCATTAAAAACGTTATTAGTTTTTGATTTATTTTGTCATCTTCAAAACATCATAAGGGATTTTCCTAACACATGGATGACCAGCTAGCCGTTTAAGAGTCGTTGGGAGGTACTCTACTGGTATTAAGATTGCTTCTACAATCGCTTTACTTGTAATGATCTAAATTTCCATACAATTTAAACCTCATATGTGAATATAATTTAACTTTACTTCAATATGGTAAATGAATAATCTATCCTCAATTGAAAAAATAATTTAACCTTAGCTAATATACATCGAAACTTTATATACATAAACCCGTCTCCACTTTCATCACACTTTGATCCAAGCCTTACAAGTGGTCTTCGGAAGTGTTAATCTAAAAGCTCCTAAACTCCTGAACTACAAATCGACAAACCTCGCCAATCAACAAGCCATCACCATTGAAACCAAAAGAACCATCAAAGCCCCTTAACGATACAATTAACTCACTATTGATGTTCTAGTACTAGTGACAAATTGATGGGAACCCACTCCAACAATCTTGCAATGACCCATACAATAAAACTATACTTAGTATATACTACCAATAATTTTGGTACAAGCACATCATAGTAATTGCAACCAAAATATCTAGGAACTTCAAACCGCAATAGTAAAGGGTGATCCATCCTATAAATCTGAAAAATATGGGGTGAGCCAAAACTCAGTAAATGAAGGCTCTAAGTCTAAGGTAGAAGATCACCTCACCACTCAACTTGGTGCGTGCAAAGCACAACGATCCCAAGCACATACTAAATAACTATGAGAGACGATTAAATAAATGGATGCATTAATTTACATATCATGTTATGTCGAGAGAAACCATGAACAATATCACATAGGATTATTCATTCAAATGCAAGCAGATGACATAATACATTGTGATGCATGATTATAACCAATTAGTTCATTAATAGACATGTATGCACATAGTCACACATCATATTAATAATTTCATCTCATTTCATCTCGATTCTTGGAGCATCCCAACTCTAGGGCATCTCGATACACGGCACATCTCCACTCTGATACATCACAAACATTCCGAAGACATCTCCACTCCAAGGCATCTCGACTCTATGGGTCACTCGAACTCCAAGGCATCATTGCCACTAATATTTAAGCGATGGGCATAGCTTTTCATGATACTCTTTATATTTACTCATATAGCAAAAATGCACATAATAACATTATAATCATATGATCTCTCTTACCTCAACAACAAAATCAACGTTCATTTCAAGAATCGACATCCAGTACACAACATTTTTTCATGCAATTTTGTTTTGGAACAAAATTACATTGCACTTTCAATGATCACATATGCAAATAATAATATGAGATGCTTACCTCTTGTCATTTCTCACGTAAGCAAATGATAACATTATGAAAGAATCAACCATATGAACATCGATAACCCAAATAATCAACAACATGACATCGACAACCCAAATAATCAACAACATAACATCGACAACTCAACTAATAAACAGCATAACATCAACGACATAATAATTGACAAAATGCTTAACTAGTAAATCAGTAATTTAGTCGAATAACGAAAATATCATTTTTGGGTTTAATCTACTGTCAAATCTCATGGAAGTTGATTACTTACAACCTCAACATATAGAAATTCATTTATTCAAGTCAAATGAACATAATGATCCATCATGCAATTGTTATAACCTTCTCACACTTAACATCCAAGTTTAAATTAAAATTAACAACCATCAAACAACCAAGTCAAGAGCACTAAGTAGATCCATCTAACTTAGTCTTTGGAGTTTTCACTTACCATGAAAATGACTAGAGCAAAAACCAAATCTTTGATTTCCTTCAAAGCAAAATAATCAAGAACATAAGTTAACAACTCCTGATCTTTTTAAACAACAAAACTAATTTGATAAGATAAAGAGGAAGCCTAAAAATTCACCCTATAAAAACTTGAAATATTGAACTAGAAGCTTTAAAAATACAAGCATGAGACATTTGCCTTTGCTTTAAAAGAGTGGGAAATGAAAGAGAAAGAAAAGTGGCATGTAACTCTCTCTTTCTTTACAAGAATAAGTTAACGCTCTCTAATTAGAGCTAGGCTTCTTGAAACGACTTCACACGATCAAAAAGACTTTCATGAAGTACAAAAGGATAAGAGTAAGTAACTAAGCTTAAATATAATGATGAGTTTGAGTTAAAAACACCAAGTGTAAAAGAGTGGGATAGATGTTCCAGTCCATAAGTTACAAGTGGCTTAATGAGGGTGGCTAAAAGGAGACATTTTAATTGAGAAAAGAGAGAGCTCCTTCCGTCAAGTAAAATGCATAAATGAGTCATCAAGAGCATTTATGAGCTAAAGAGGTTCAAATAAAAATTTATAAGTGTCATAATCATATAACTCCATTCAATGATATGGTCAAGGGGAATGAATTTAAAAGACCAGGAGTTATCAAGAGATAAGAATAACCAATCAAGATTAAAAGTAAAAATGGCTTGAAATTAAAAACAATTGATTGAAATTGAGTGAGGAGTGTTTCAATTAGAAAGTGACAAATATCTCATTTCAAAGTAGATATTTTGTTAAGTTACCAAGATATCTAGTAAAATTATTACAGAAAGAAAAAATTCAGTATCCGTGTCAAATACCGATAAATTAGAAAATTATTTTGGACTCACTAAAGTCATTATGAAAAATAAGAGATGTTAGGAAATTCTCGGCTCACTAAATTTTAAAACTTGAAAATCATCTAATACGTATTTCGGAGTGTGTCGGGCCTTGAATAGGTTAATGATTGTTGCTCTACACAATCAATGTACATGTCAATATCTATTTTTTGATGCTAACGTATCGGACTCTGGCCAATAACGATCGTGGAAGATCATCCTTCGCACCTCGCAAAGTAATCGACTGAACTGAGATTCCTTATTTGTCACCCCAAAACTCCAAGCTAAATAATACTTAACATTACATCGTAAATATTATTATTGAACATAGAAAATTCTGATCACATCACTGACCAGAGCAAATTTCCCAAAATGGCTATAGCTGTCTTGCCTAAAAAAATTATCAACTGCTTATCGAATACTTGACCCATTTTTTAGCCACGGAATCCAAAGCTTCGATAGCTCTTTTCTAAACCATCAATTATTTTCTTCCAATGTGTATCTCACTATCATCGGACCTGATATATCACTATTGCAATCTATCACACACTATTATTGGCGCTAATTGTAAGTGACTCAGCTAATTATATTCAATGACGATATCAACCAAGTGACACGGATGTTAAGATCAATCATGGTTTCCAACTTTATTAGTACCAAAGATTTCCATAATTGCTATCTTGACTAGTCCTTCCAAGCTAACATGAGATCTAAATCTCATTGATGCTTATTCACTGAAAGTCAGAGGTATATTGTCTTTGTTGATGGGTAGAATCATTGATAATGGTAAGCAATTTCACTATGTGCATTCATCATCATAACTATTTATAATAGAGATAGTTTAGTGATCATCAAAATCTCATAGGGGTGTTTTCCAACATCAAATAGACATCACATTAATCGATGATAGTGACTTGAGACTATCATGGCAAATAATCCTTCATAAGAGAAGTCGTTGATGTAGCTACTAGTGTGCCACAAGTACATACTTTCTCTGACACAGAAATAATCCTAAAGTTGTTCGCGTCACTTCAATTCCCAAAGAGCACTTTAAGGGGGTGTTCGTTTGTATTTTTTTTTATGAACAAAAATTTTATTTTTTTTGTTCCGGATAACAAAAATTCTGTTTTTTTGTTCCGGATAACAAAAAAAGAACAGAAACGCGTTTGTTTGCGTTTTTCCAAGTCTATTTTTTTTTTATTTCCGGGAACAAATTCGAAATAGAAACAAGAAACAAAAAAAACTTGTTTCTTGTTTCTGAAATACTTTCAAGAAACAAATTTTCTCTCTCTTCTATTTTTCTTCTCTTTCTTTCTTCTTCTTTTCTTCTTCTTTTTTCTTTGGCCGGTCGCCGGAGCGTCGCCGGCCCCTAGCAAGGCTCAGCCTTACCTTGGCTGGGTGAGCTCGAGCTCACCGGGGGCCGGCAAGCCTCGCCGTGGCTGAGCGAGGTTGCTGGCCACAAGGAAGAAAAAAATTAAAAAAAAAAACGAAAAAATATTTAAAAATTAAAAGAAAAAAAACACAAATTTACCAAACATGTTTCTATTCTTTTTTTTTTTATTCCAGGAATAAGTTTACCAAACGTGATCTTCTGGTCAAAAATTGTTCCTCGTAATAGAAATAGTTTTTTTGTATTTCTGTTCCCTGGAACAATTTTTGAATAAAAATGTTACCAAACGCACCTTAATTGACCAAGGTCCTTGATATAAACACACTTGTCAAGGTACCGTTTGACGCGGTACAAATTATGAAGCAATTTACAATAAATTCCGGTCGATTGTGAATATCTTGAAAGTTACAAACAGTTTGATATTCTACCTTTCTTGGACAGTTACAAGGACTTACAGAATAACAATAATTATTGAGGGCAACTACTAAGCACAACCACCATCAATTTCGACAGTTTGAGGCAAAAAACTATGCCATTGATTTATTACCATGTGTTTTTATAAATAAATTACCGTACATATATATAATTACTATTACGAGTGCACGACAACTAGAAATAAGTTATGAATCATAAAATAAATAACTATTCATAAGTTGCAATCAACCTTATGGCATTTTTTTCGTACATTATGATAAATTCAAGAAATTTACAGCAAGTTCATTTTATTTTTTTTTTGACATACAAGATCATAGAAGCCACCCAGATAGAGTTACTTTAATCTGCTAAGTAGTGCACGAAACTCCACCGCAGAGACTGATCCAAGGCATGCATTAAGGATCACATGCAGTTCTCGGCACTTACATAAAAAAAAATGTCTAAACAATTACAAAACGACCGTTCATGTCCTAACTTTGGTAACGGGACCCCACATTTCTGGTCCTATGCACCAGGTTTCACGTTATGTCCGTGAAGAGATGAGTTTCTACAAATGTAAAATCCCCGACAATTAAGTAACGACAGGCCATTTGAATCACATATGTGCATAGGTTAACTTTTCCGGATTGAGTTTGCGTGTATCTTCTGGATCACTCGTACAATTTTGTGGGTATTGGTAGCACGAAGAAATAAGTTAGGGGCACAAGAGTCATGCCAGATAAAGTGAAGACTTCTAGTTGGGATTTTTCAGATTCACATCATTTCCATTAGCTTGCCGTCATCCACCCAATTCATCATGTGAGATTTTTAACAGCCATCTTAGACGAAATTATGCTTAGGGGTACTTTTGGATCACATATACAAATTTGAGGATTTTTCATGACCCAAAAAAAGTTTAGAATATTAAGAGTATTGGTATCACGTCAAATTAGATGTATTTTAGAGTTTTTGATGGTGTTAGTACTACAAAAATTTAATGGTATGGGTGCCATGCGGATAAATTCTAGGCTTTTCGGTAAGATTTTTTTTTTTTTTTTTCAGATTCATGTCATCTCCATTTGTCTCCTGCTATACACCCATGTCGTTATGTGAGATTTTCAATAGCCGTCTTGGATAGAATTGTGTTGGAGGGTACTTTTGCATCACGTATACAAATATGAGGATCTTTCGTGACTTCAAAGAGGTTCGGGATATTAGCATCATCTTGGAAGAAATTTGGAGTTTTTTTATTTTTTATTATTATTATTATTTTTTAATGGTGTTGGGTACTAATTAAAGTTAAGGGTTTTCCTTTCCTCGCGAGGATGATCATTTATCAGAAGACGGGAGCATAAAAGGGGTCAAATCTAACCTCTCTCTTCTCTTTTACCCTTTAGTCCCTCTTTTCTGCAGAGTCTCCATGTCTTGAGCGCAAGACATTGCAGAAATCAGGTAACCGTATCCGCAAAAGCTGTCTCTCACAAAGCGAGCAAAGGTGCATCCCGTGGGTCCAAAGAATCCAAACATCGTAGCCCACCATCAGGCGGCATCGTTCGAAAATCGAGGCCCCGTATAGTTGCTTTCCACAGTTCACCTCTGCCGACACTCTCGTGACAATAACAGCCCTAGCCCTAGGGTTCTTCCATGCTTGCACGTCTCAATGCTTGCACCCCCAAAGTCCTGTCAGGGTTTTAGGGTAGGAGTCGTATTGTCAGTCGCTCGCTCCATCATTCTCCAGTTTTCCATGGGGTTTTGCGATTTGCACGCACCAGAGAAAATATTTTAAAAATCCAAAATATATTATATTAGTGTTAATTTAATTTCAAAATTTTCAATTGAATAAATTTAGTTTTAAAATTTTCAATTAAATTAATTTAATTTTAAATATTTTTGTACTTATGCTAAATCAAGTCAATCCAATCAATTTTAATTTGTTGATTGGATAGACTCATGAGCACAAATGCAAAATTTTTATGATTAAACTAAATTAAAATGTTTATGACTTTTTTGGAACTTCTTTCTTGCATGCATCCTCCTATACTCATAATCTTGACATAAATATAGTCGATTACATCTAGTGTTGTAATCCAGTTTCTTACATGATTTAGTAATGTCGTGCTATGGAAATGACAGATGGGCAGGTCTAAGCCAAGCCCTTATATCAAACCTATTTGTTGCCCAAGCCCACCGTTGGGGAAAACCTTTTTTCATATAAAAATTTTGGGCCGCGCCAAGCCGCCCAAGCACAGTCGCGAGCTGCCACGCCTATCATTTGGTCTATTTCAAAAGTAGATATTTATGTGATCCTCCATTGGAATCGTATCACATTGAATCCTTGATTATTAAGTAATTAAGTGTTTCATTTGAAAGCGGTAGATGCCATACCGAGTCACAACATATCTCAACTATGGTAACCTAGAGTCATGTCTATCAACTTACAGGAGGAGCCTTATCCCGATGTAAGTGGGCATGACAGTTTACGTGCATCTAATTGGAATGAGTGGATCAGAAGATATGGATGCTCGTGTTTCAAAAAAAAAAAAAGTTCAGGCCCATTGATTGTCATCCCCTGACTCACGACAGGGTGCCCGCTTGGCGATGCGGTTTCGATCCCATGTTCATGCATTCATTTCGAATCCTCCTCCCACTCTCCCACGGCGATTGCTGTCCAGCACAACCGGCAGAAAGACGACGACGATCGCGACGCAGATGTTTGCCTTGTTCATGTTAAGAAAAGAACAAGAACTACATAAGGCGTCTATCTCTGATATTGAGAAATAGGCAGACTTAAGTAAAGTGGCCAAACTGGTTGGGAGACTAGGCTTGGCCCATCATTCATGGCTTTGTAGCTAGGCAGACCAGCGACAGTCTACTATCATTTGGGCCCCACGTCTCGTATAATAATTGATTCGCGATTAGTGATGTAACAAGCGCATGCCACAAGACTTGCAATGACTTAGCAATCCTCGCAGTCCTAGTGAAAAAGAACACACTTCTTTTGGGGGGGGGGGGGGGAAACCTCGGCTCGTGACTGATGGCAACTCTCCATGAATTTTCGTAATTTCTAAACAAAATGACGTAACACTCAAAAACCGAAAACTTTTACAGTTAATGGACGAGATTTAGTCTCCTTTTTTATCCGATGTTCATCGAGGAATTGGCAATCGGTTCACCCAAGAACCCTTAGAAGCACTCCAGAGGTAAAAAGACATGACCAAGGCTAAGAGTTGGAAAGAGGAGGATTCTTAATTGGTCCGGGTACATGTAAAGCCCTAAAGCAAGGCAGTTGTAGAACGAGACAGGTACGAAATTCTTAATTAGAATGGGGTTGGCCCACTTAGAAGCGCAAAAGGAAAGGAAGACAAGCTTCATATGAACTGGAGTATGGCCCAGAAGATATATTAGCAAGCTCTAAGGTCTTTCAAAGACATGAGAAACACTACCAAGCTTTAGGAAATCCTTTTTACTTACATGAGGACTTGCTTCAATTTGATCGATCTACTGTGGATACACATGAATTGCTCGTCTGCACGCGTCGTGTAGGGAACCACCTGCAGGGTGGCGGACAGCCCGTTTACGTTGCTCTTTGTACTTAGCATAATTCGGCTCATTAAGAACTTATGATTGCAATCCCTTTTGATTTCCTTGCAAATTTCTTTCTCTTGAAGATGGAAGTCTTGGTACCAAGAAGTCAAAATTTACATAACTTGGCATAGGATCCTCCGATCGTTTGAACGTCGGTTCGGTTCTTACACTTCGAAATCGCATCTTGCAAGAGTACAAAAGGACTGAAATTTTTCTTTGCTTTTGAAATGCTGTTGGCTCTTTCGCACATGGTGCTGACTAGTATTAAAGTATGGGCAATGCTTTCTGTCGGAGATTCCTTATCTCGCCCTAAATTTAATATATGCGTAAGGCCAAGGTGCGTTTCAATACGTGAGAGATGATCCTCAAGCCACCGACAAAAGTTTTTTTAAAGAGTTTATCAGATGGGCGCATGTTACAAATGCATTTGGAAAACACTTTTTCAAAACCCCTTGACTTAAAGGCTTTTGAACAAATGAAAATACCATTTGGTAATTTTTTTGGAGAGTTTTGGAAACATGCAATTACATTTCTAGACACCTCTAAGCCCAAAGCAAGTTCAAATGTGCTGAGTTTTGAGCATTTCCGAAATACAAATACATTTTTTATCTTCCAACTTTTTCTTAAGTTTTTCATTATTTCGAAAATGTCTCCACCTCATGCAACATCACCGACAAGGGTTCATGTTGCTAACGAGGCTAAATCCGGCTATTAGCAAGCCAATCTAACACCGGCCAACCTTGTCGAAGGTCCTCAAGCAATGTGTGGTTCGCGAGATCCCAAGTGACCATTGCCTGGCTTGGGGTCACGGGAACCCAAGTGACCTTAAGTAAGGTTGGTTGATGGATCATTTGACTCACCAATGGCTAAGTTTGTAGGCAAAGGTTTGAGATTCTTTATTAAAATAAATATAAAATAAAATAAAATAAAATAAACAAAAACAAGAAGACACACACACAAACACTAGCAAAAGTCCTTTATAAAGTTGGCACTGACAATGCTAACATAAACGATTTTTATAATTCTTTTTAGAATTTCTTGAACTTTTTCTCTTCTTTTTCCTTCTTTGTTTTTTCACTAACGGCAATGCTTTGAAGGCCATTTACCATATACTAGGGTTGCCCTAATTGGATCTAGCAAGGGTCGCCTTTGCCAAATGTTAGCCTTTAGTGAGAGTTGTGCCAGCAAGGGTAACCCTTGCTTGTGGCCAACCATCGTTGAGGACTTAGTGATTGACAGAGGGAAATAAGAGAAAAAAAAAACAAAAAAAAAAAAGGAAAGAAAACAAAAAAGAAGAAGGGAAGAAAAAAATCAGATTTTTTTTTATAAAAAAAATTGCAATTTGGTTCATGTTAGTATTAATCGTGCCACATAGGATGATCGACGTCCACATTAATGATTTCTAGCCAAATTGACCGGAATGACTACATTGACAAATCTTCAAAAGGTTTAGGATTAATTTGCCCAAATTAAAAAGTTTTAGACTAAATTTGCCAATGCACAATAGGGTTAGGACTTTTTGGGTAATTATCTCTTGGAGACTTGACAAAGGAAATTCCAATTCATGAAGTTTAGGTCATATGTTTAAATTTTACCAATTACGTGCAAACTGTTTAGGCAAGCTTAGGGCTACATGGATATGCCAAATTAATGGCCAGTCGATTGTTTATATGTCTTAATTTCTAGACATGTGCCTCTTTGATGTTGGGTAGGTAGAGTCTGAAGAACAAAAGGTTAAAATAGGTATGCTATTCCTAACTAACAAGCACCACATGCCATTTTTCAAGGGCTTGCCTCTTAGTTTCCTAACCCTTTACTCTTGAATCTGGACATTATAATGCCAAATTTTCTGATCCACAGGTTCTATAAAATGATAAATGGGGAGCATGCTTAAAATTATACCATCTTACTGAGCTAACAACAAAATTCTAATCAGAATAAGCCATTCCGAGGGAGGAAGAAAAAGGACTTAGAAAGCCATGAACGATATAAGAATATGGGTTTATTTAGGGAAGGTTACCCTACCCCTTCAATTTACAATACATTGCCTTATATAGGCATGAGCTGCATCAAACATCACAAGGCATTTAGAGGATAGGTCCCTCTAATGATGCTACAAACAATAGATACAAAAGCCACAGAGTACGAAAGATGCTTAAAGCACTACAAACAACACACGCTCCACACCAAGCCTACTAAAGCAAGTGGTAAAGCACAAAGAACACTACCATATATTATTACTAAATCCTTTTAATGTTCTCTATTAACCTATCTGAGCCGTCTTCATCTTTTGCTTTGCAAAAGGCATGAATAAGGCTATCTATTCTTGTTATGACAAAAGCTTATCAGCAACAAGGTCATCAAGGATTCCTAATGAAGATGGGCAATCTGTTCTTGTTTTCTTAAAGGGAGAGGACTAGTTTTTCTAGGGCTATGACCAATGGGATCAGTTTTCGAAAGTGGTGGAAGCCAAATATAAATTTATTTAAAGGAATTTAGATTAGTATGGGTCTTGGGCTAGTGGCCCACCCCATGGATCTTGGGAGGAAAAAGTGAATGCTTCATCATGGTCGAAACTGAGATCTTCTCCATAATATTCTCTTAAGGCTTGATGAATTTGGTGACTTACTTTAAGAAACTCTAGATTAGTGTGTTGCCAAATTGTGTTACCTTCTTGCCAAATTTATGGAGGAATCACCCTATTGTGTTGGTGCAAAATTCTCTGAAGTTCCTTATATTCCTATGGGATTTGCTTGACTTTGCTAGGAGGGTTTTGAAAACATCGTTTGTTTTTGGTTGAGGCTTGAAAGTAGAGACACCAACCTTTGCCAAAGTCTAGTGAAGATCTCCACTTGGCCTAATAAACATCCACAACCTATGAAAGATGATTAAGGTGTGAAGTTCTAGATTTGGCCGGCAAACTTTCACTTGTTCTTTGAAAACTAATTTCTAGGTTCCTAAAGGATTAAACCATGACATGAATTCTCCCAAATGTGCAAAATCGTATTGTCTTTGGATAATCTAGCTAATGATGAAAGGCATTTTAGCTATAGGAAATTTGATAGCTATCGTATGCAAATTAAGCATATACCAAAGAAGCCATTTAAGGTCTTCAGGAAATGGGTCTATGGGTGAGATGATTAAATGATATATGAAAATGGATACTTGGGATCCAAGGGTTTCAAACATAATCCACCATATCTATTGATGATTCTTAGCTTATAAACTGATAACAGATCAATTAAGCTTTCAAAGATAATATTACCTTGAATGAGTCCTAGAATTTCAAGAGGATATTCCCTTCTCAGCCATTTTGGCGCATTAGTTGAGCTCAAATTTGGCCACTGGTTGTTGTACTTGATACATGTTGATGAAACTCACTGGAGCTTGTTCTGGCCTAAATAGAAAATCTATAAGCATATTCTTTTTTCCCGCAATTTGTTTGGTTTCAAAAGAGTATTTGGAAAATCGGTATGCCTATCTTAGAAGCTGTGGGTGCAGAACTGTCTTCTGTTTGAATTTCAACATCCTAGGAAAAGAAGACATGTCCAATTCAATAAGAAAATGATGACCTATGAGATGGGATTCAAATTTCTTAATCACATACTTAACAATCAAGATTTTTTTGAAAGTAAAATGGTAACGAATTTCTACTTAGGAGAATCTTCCACTCTTGTATGCACGGATTCTCCTTTTATCGTTAGGCTATTCTTCGAAAAGAATAGCTGCTTAATATTTGTCACTAGCATCAGTTTGGAGAATATTTTTTTTTTCTTGAAAGGGAATTTGAAGAGAATGTAAAGATTCTAACTTTTGTTTGAGTGACTAGACTACCTTAATTTGTGAAAGTCCCCAAGGACGTAGGTCTTTCTTCAGTATTTTTTGCAATGGATGCATATACCTAGTGGTCTTAGGAACAAAATCCCTCAAGTGGTTAACTATTAATGAATTGTTGGCTTTGTTTATGGGAGAGATTCTAAATGGGAACTTGAATACTATTTTTTTTTTTTTTTTTGCAAAATGATCACTTGGTTGGAATGCGCCATCCTTGAGCTGCATGCCATCAAAATTGAATCTCCGTATGGGAAATCTTCATCTTTTTCAGTAATAACATAATACCTTACTACTTGACAATATAAGCAAAATTGGATGAGCAACATACAGTGAGACTCTTTGTCTTCCCTATAGAGCAATATGTCATCAATGTAGACCCATGCACCTACATTGATTGGATGGAATATTTTGCATATGACCTTTTAGAATAATGAGAGTGTTGTCGTTAATCCAAAAGGAAGGACCTTCCACTCGAAGTGTTCATTTAGTATCCAAAATATTGTCTTATGTTTGTCTTCTAGGTGGATTCCAAGTTGCTAGAATCCTACTTTCAAGTTGAATTTAGAGTAAAGTTTTGTAGTGACAGACGAGAGAATAAAGTTTTTTCGTTGGATAAGGGAAGCTTATCATCCTGGAAGAACATTTTAAGATGTTGATAATTGATGACCAATCTCATTTTTACTCTAACTTGTTCAGCACATTTTTCCATATAAAATGCTTCACATGCTCACTGAGTTTGTGGGCTCAATAAGTCATTGTTGGACGAGATCTTTGCATTCTTTCTAGGCTAATTGGAGGTGTCATGGATTGGGTCAACATCCTCTTTCTTTTTAAAGGGCAATTTAATGAAAAAATCTTAATTTTTCCACAAAGAATTGGAACATCTGCCAAGACACTCTAAGTGGTTTTCAGTGCATGACTCCAGAAGGGCTAGATGATCAAATCAAGGCTTTTAGGCTAGATCAAATAGTCTATAAGTCTCTAAAAATTCTCGAAACTTCCAAGGTCAGAGTTAGGATATCCCAGCTAATGATGATGTGCCAAATTCGGAATGGGAATCCAATAATCCAAGTAGTAATGGTGCACTATTGAAAGAACTGAATTTTGATGGGTTTACTCCTTATTTGGTTGGAAAAGCGTTTCCAGATGTAGAAGTAAAATACCAGGTATGAGGTTCCCATTATTCTCAGGAAGAAGCTTTGGATCAAGGATAGAAGAGTCTACACCAATGTTTTTTAGTACAATGAGGGGAATGGATTTAGAGGATTGAGATGGAAGGAACTGGATAGGAACATATGGCTTAAAAGAAAGAGCTGTTTCTTTGTTGACCTGGATGAATGAGAATTGGTATTGGCTTGCTAGAGAGGATGATGGTTCATCAAAAAAGAACATGCCTTTGTGGGCAGAATAATCTCCACCTTCACTATGTTTTGAGAAAGTTTCTACGGCACAAATAGTTGTGTCAGTAGGTTCATCTTCAAGAGAGAAGAGGGACTCAAGATCATCTTTTACCAGAGAGATACCGGTTTTCTTGTGGATGGCGTCCGCAAGATCCATACATTTTTTGTGAATTTGTGGACAATTTTTTGCAAAAAGTCCTTTATGACCACAGATGAAATAACAATCTTTCTTCTTCTTTTTACAAAATGATCTCCTTGATGGTATCGACGACTCTTTTTAAGAAATTTCCATTTTCTTTTCTTTCTTTTGGAAGAATGCTTTCAAAAATGCTTCTATTTCTTGTTTGGACAATCGTAAGAAGAATCTCTATGGCCACATTTGAATTGGCGGCCTAGTCTTTTGGAGGCCTTGCCTAGCATTTTGTTGTTTTTAAGAATTTCTTGAATGCCTTTTTCTTGAGACATAATTTGTCAAGGGTTCCATGAATCCCTTGCCTGATTTCTCTAAAGGAAGCATCTAAGGTTCTCTGATTCTTTGATTGGAAATACTTGTCAACCATATTGCCAATTTGCTTTGGCACAGATGACAAGAATACCAATTTGAGAGCTAGATCTCCGCCAAGGGTTTAGTAGAGCTCCATCATTCCCTGTAAATGTCTATCAAGATCTTTTTGTTCATAAGAATAGCATTTTCTCTTAGAGAATTCTTTCTTTTTTAGCTCTACAAGATCTTTTGGTCTCCTGATAAAGTAAAGGTGACGAATGTGAATCACTTGGTCAAAATCTTGTGCTAAGAACATATCATGATATGTTGGAGCAAGAGCCAACCACTATTCTAGCAAGCTACTTGTAAATCTAGCAATAAACTCTACGAGAATATGAAATTGGTCATTTTCTAGATTAGTAGTTTTGACATTCATCCAAGCATAGAACTCTTGTAGCCTAGCATGCCACTTGTGATATGATATATCATCAAGTGTGAAGGTGAGATTAGAGATTTTATTCCCAAAATTAGTATTCTGGAAGGGAAAATCCATCATGTTTTCTTCATCACTTTCTTCAGATGGCATCATGAAGCTAATGGGGCCTTGTTTAGGAAGAGTTTGAGGCTATTCATCGTCCATGAAGTGGATGATGTATTGTCTAACTAAGACACAAAAGCTTCAAAGTATGAATCTTGTATATACTGGATTTTGTCATGGCCTACTATGATGATGCTCATCTTGGCATGTTCTCTCATAAACGACTCAAGGGGGTTGGAGATCATGTATGACGATGGAGGGTCAGATGGTGGAGGCTCAGACTGTTTTAATTTTGCCAGTTCTCATGTTGATTTGGCTATAGATTTCAGTTTTTGTTTTGCTAAGAACCTTTCTTTGATGGCCCTCACGCCATGCCTATAAGCGGGAGTGGCTTGATTTAAACTAGAAAGTAAAGACAGAAAGGCTGGAGAAATGGTGGAACTCAAAGGGAGGAATGAATATTTTTTCTCACGAAGAGGAAAATAATGGATCAGATATAAAGGTAGAAGAAGAGGGATCGTGTTTCCTCTCTTCGCTAGTTTGGAGTTCTTTGATTGTTTCTAAAGTCTTTCTACTTCAACTGACTAATCATCAAGGTAATTTCTAGGTCTTATTAACCCAACTTCTATTTTTTGTAGCTTTGTCTAATAAAGTTGAAGAAGTTTGTTTTAGACCACTGAAGTCTAATCTATCTGTTGATAGACATGATCTAGTTGAGTTTTGACTTCTCCCACTTCGCTTCGGACTTCAGCCACTTGAGTTTTGAGAACATTAAAGCTCGCTTGTTGTTCGGACCTCAATATGGTAAGGGCCTTGTTTGGGACTAAGGCATTTTTCGTTTGCCAATTTATGACAAATTCCGGGGGACTGAGCTCTCTAGTAGTTCCACTAGAATTAATTCTAGTGCGATTGGGAATCTTGGCTATTATACTTAGTAGGACTAGTGAATTTTTCCAAATGCGGAAACTCAAACTCATTAACCATGCAAATGTGGGAAGGGGTAAATGGCTTAGGAGGATTTGGTTCTACTGATTTGCAGAATTGAAAGTTGTTTAGATCACAAGTCGGATTTTTCTTGGCCCATTTGAGGATAGGTTTGTAGCATGGTTTAACAAGAGAAGAAGGTTGTGGTCTTCTCTTCGAAGGGTTTTAAGAAACTAATGATTTTGATTTTTTAGAAGAGCCATAAGACACCAAAAATTTGTATCTTCCTTCATTTTCTCCAAGTGGCCTAATAGAAGGGTCCTTTTGCTGTCATTTCTAAAAGACTGGATGTTTGGATTTCCATTTTCTTCTGGAACGCCTGTCATCATCATTAGATCTGGTATCATATAGACCTAGCAATCCACATGCTATGGGCAATGCCCCGAAATAGTGTCTTTGAAATAAACTGTGGGATCTCCTTCAAAATCAAAGGCTTGTATTTCAAGTTTGTTGACACCTAAATTTTGGTGACCTGTTTATTCATTTATCGCATTAAAAAATTAGGGATTAATGTTAACCCCTAAAAAAATATTAGTTAATTAATTAATTGCATAGCATATAGATTTAGGTGCATTGGCATTTTTTTTGCATTTATTGGACCGGTGGCGGATGGGTTTGAATTAGTGATTTTGAGCTTTAAATTGACAGGCCGGACTAAGCCCACGAAGCGAGCAAATTGGCCCAAGCCCTTTTTTTTATAATAAAAAATCTCGTGAAAAATAGGAATTTGAATTTTATTCAGGATATGATGAATTTTTTGGATAGAGCATATGTGAAAAGAAAATATTGCATTTTGAAAAAGAATCTCTGTGGATATGATTTTGGAAAATTAAAAATCCTAATATGTGGCCTATAAATAGATTAATACGCATAGGGTTTTGAGGAGGCCACACATATTGATACATACGGCCACAGTGAGGGGGAGCAATTCTGAATACACAGAGACACGCACGTGAGATAAGAGAGAGATAGAGTGCTCCACCAAGCTTGGTCGAGATTCCCTTGCCATGTGAGTCCCGCTAGCCACATCGCCGCGCTCTCATGCTCGTAACGCTGCCCCCACATTGCGAGACCACCGCCGGGACGAGCTGCTGCACTAGCATCCTCAGCTGCGTCGTGATCCCCTCTGATGAAGCATCCGTGAGCCACGAGTCCCAGCAGTTCAATCCTACAATTTGCTCCACCTTGACGTTCATCCAAGCAACATGTGGCGGTGGGTACATTAAAAAATTTATAAAGATGTGTGCTGATCAAAGAAGCAGAGAACACATCCACACGTCTGAAGAAAGGATTCCACCGCACATGAATTGACTCCGCTCTCGAAGATCCCGAGTGTGATTTGCAAGCCACGGTGACCATCCCCACTCCTACCGTCCGACAAGTCCAAATTTGGAAACACATCTGAGTGACATCAAGAGCTAGCTAAGAATTTTGGTCAATTTGGTTCCCATATATTCTATTGCCATTCCTTGAAATATTCTAATGTTGGTTGAATCCCCTGATATAGAAAACGATAGCCACAATTGGGAGGAGACGTTAAAAAGGAAAAAGTTTCTTGCTTCTTTTTCTCTTAGTAGGTCAACGGAAGATCAATACAAGGGAACTCGATGCCCTGAGAGATGAAGCAGAGCGGTGATTTTTGGCTTGGTTTGTCAGTCCTTGCAGTGAAACCAGAATCTCTAGCAACTCCAGGCCGGTGAGCAATTTCCAAGGGTCAAGCACTGCTCAGCAGGACCCATATTTCCCACTGAATTCCATCCGAATCCAGCGAGCTCGAGACAACCGGCAAAGTCCTCAGCCGATGTCCGAACACCACCACCGTTCCTGCTCCCGTAACCTAGCTTCAGCAAGTCCGACGTCACTTCTAGCAAAGCTCGGGTGTCCTGCACTTGAGCGCTATCGATATTCCGACTCGATTGCTCTGCCATCATCCGTTTTGTCCACACTGGCCAATAACGGCAACCCCGAGCCATATCAATCGCCTTGCTGTGCTTGCTGAATTTCTTTTGCGGGTTTTTCCAAATGTTCCAGTTCAATCCATCGGGGAAGTCTCGCATGTTCTTGCGGTCGTCGCACTCCTCACCACCGTGACCTTGCACCAGAAAACTTGTTAGGAGGAGAACTTCAAATGGTGGTAAAAAAAAAAAAAAGCTCTAGTGGAGGTTATATTAAAATATAGTAAGGCAATCCGAAGAGGGGACGTCTTGCAAACAGGAAAGTCCACTTGAAGACTTTCGGTTGTGTCTGACAAAATCAACGCAGCCCTCACTGAGCCAAGAGCCCTTTCCACGTCGAGTGCCACGAGTGATTCTCAAAACGTTATCGTGAGCCAGCTACCGTGAAGCAAAGTTGATCGCGACTCCTACGATCTGATACCTGTCCAAACTAGGAAACAACAATCAAGGTAGGTAAAATTCTCATCTAAATTAATTCTTAAATATTTCGTTTAGCTCAATTGAGGTATTGCATTTTTTTATTAAACCCCTGAATGATGTTATCTTGTCCCATGTTCCCTGAATAGTCTTTCAAATTGGGAAATCTTCCTAATTTCGCAACGTACATATGATTGACTGTCCGATTTCATACTCGAAATACGACCCGCAATCGTATGGAAAAATCACCAATCCAATCTCACGCTAGAGATATGATTTGTGATTTTATTTAAAAATTGGCCAATCGATCTCATGCACGAGATACGATTCGTCAACTTATTTCCCAAAATTAAATGGACATGGATGATATCTTGCTTGATTTGGTGCCATGCTTTCTTGATGCCTCTATTTGATTGTTCTCTTAAAAGAAAAACCCAAAAATATATATTTGAGTTAGATTAGGTTCATGTTAGAATATATTTTGCATGTTTAGAATAGGAAATTTATTTATTTCGAATCCCTTAAATAAAAGTCCAAAAAGATGCAATCATTTAGGATGTTAGTTTTAAATTTGAATTGCACTTTTAATTATTTGGCAATTTTAATTTCGAATTTCGTAATAAAAAAAGAAAAAAATTAGAATTGTGGCATTCTTTGCACGTCATTGCATATTAGGATAGATTGCATGCTTATTAAGAAAATAAAAAATCATGTGCACGTCATATAGCATTAGGTTCATGAAATGCACGTAATTTAGAGATTGTTATTAGGTCCGTTTAATTAGAAATTGCATGACATTATAATTAAGTCATTTAGTTAATATTGCATTGTATATTACATGATTTTCATTAATTAAGTGAAAATAAAAAAAGAAATTGTATGTTAATTAGAAATCATATCTAAGACTGTTGATGTGAATTTTAATCTAACAATGCAGATACTTTCGTTGCTATGAGGTAAGTCCTGCAATTTATTCATTGCTTTCTTGGATGTTAAATTGGTGGTTTGTGCACCTGCATGATCGCCTCACATGTTGGGGAAATAGATTTAAAATCAATTCAAGCTGCCTACCAAACATTTTTCGAAATAAAAGAGAAAGGTACCGAAAGGGCATTAGAGAAATCTAGCGTAACCAAGTCCCCGAACTCATAAATCTCTAATTCGTAGGAGTAAAGTAAATCTCCTGTTACTTTACTTGGGTTTCCAATCGGCCCACCAAAAATAAATTAGTAGCGACTCATAACTGAAATATCATTTGCATGTTAAGAAGTTGAACCTAAGTCGAGAATTGGTATGGGTTTGGAAGAGCCCGAACTAAGTTATACTTAATAGTCCATTAGCAAAACCCTAGGTGGTTCACACCCCAAAAATTTGGTTGCGACAAAGTTTGTCACCTTCTGAGCTTTCTGGTTCGTCTTGAACATATGGCATCATGGTAAGGATGGTTGGAAAGATATAAATTTTTGGCTTCTCATGAGAGTGTTTGAATTTTGATGACTATAAAGCCATCTTTGTTTTTGATGAACTTTGATTTTATAGCTTGAATGGGTCTGGAATTTTGATGGAGCTTTTCACAGTTCGTCACCCAAGTATTTGGGAGGAGCTTAACTAACTCAAAGTGAGGGATTTTTTTAGGCACGTGGATGCAAGATGGTGTTTGATTGCTGTTGATAGAAATGAATAGAGCATCGTCTATCGAAGATAGCTCTACATCCAAGGCGTGATTTTGGACTCAATCCACCATTTGGTAATGAAGGGTTGCAGCAATTGAATTAGCAATTTGGGGTGCTCTAGTTATTTGCAACTAGACCTTTAAGGCATCAAGGACTCAAGGATCGAGCAAGGTCTTATTAAAGGTAAGAAAAAGGGTAACAGAGATTGTGCCATTATTGAGGGTAATCTCAACTGTTTTTTTTTTTTTTTTTAAATACCCAAGGAACCTCGCACAACTGGCAGCCAGTGAGTAAACCTGGAGTGATGCTAGCGGAGAAACCACCACTCTGACGTCACACTTAAGACACCAAGTGCCTCCACTGGGTTTTGAACCCCTCACCTTTGGGCAAGGATCAATGAAGCTCTTATCCAGCGGAACCACCACTGCCGGTGGTGGGTAATCTCAACTGTTCCTATGCAAGCACATTGGTATTTGAGGAACCGAATGTGAAGGAGCAACATTCTGGCAGCCATTGGAAGGCTTTTTCATTCATGAAAGGTTGAAGTAAGATGGATTGCTCCGAGATGGAGATGTGTATAATCTTGGAAATGCCATTGTTGGACAAGTTTGGAGGAAAATGAAGACTAAGAAAATGTTCTTACTGAGTAGTGGGAATAGGGTGCTAATCAAAACGAGTAAACTAGATATACTCATTGACATCTTTTGGAGTATGTTTGATGAGTTTTGAATGGAACATATAGAGAAAAAGAGTGGGGTTTTGAAAATGCAGAATATGAATTATTAGAGGGAGTTGAGTGCTAAAAACCTTGTAATCTTTATTGAGATAAGTGATAAAGATAATCAAGCTTTGAGGAAGTAGATTTTCTAAAGGTAAAGAGATCTAAGGACAAAGGTACATCTATCACAATAGATTATTGATCAGTCATGATGATAAGAAATTCTTCTCATTAATTATGATACTTCATTAAAGAAGAATGGTGTTAATAATTTGAGATAAATTAGGACACCATAATAAGATAAAAGGGTCCCCCCCCCCCCCCCACCCTTTCATCCCCAGAGTAACAAGATATTAATGTGTTCTATATAAGAAAAACAAAAAAATAATAATAATTTATGTGGCTTAGAGAACGCCGAACTATAAAAACGTTATCTTTTTTTGCAATATCAAGACTAGTGACAGGGACGGGCGTCTGTCGGTAGCGTTACATGCACCGGCCCGTGTTCTGCAAATCAATCACGTTTCTAACCTTTAAAATATGAAAGAGTATCAAAGATTAAAAAATGGCCGGTAGCGGGAATAATTCAAGGCTAAAATCGAAAAGCTGAAAGAAAGTGCGTGTATTATGAAAGTGGAGGATGAAGATGGAGTGCGAATGTAAAGGGGAAAATATGAATGAATGTGAAGAAACTGCAAAAATCGCCGATGTTTTATTGTCTGCCACTGTCTATTTTTAATCCTTGTACTTTGACTTGTGACGATTTTGGACTCTAAAGTAATATTTGAATCAAAATTACACAGCAAATTTCATATTTCGTATCAAAACTTAGACAGAAATTACCGATCGAGTACTAGATGTGAACATTGGCCCTGAGGCGCAGTACTAAAATAAAGTTGAGAGAGGGCTAAAAAAACGAAAGTGGTCCCTATGTACAATTTCTCATATTCAATTTGGGAACAAAAGAAATGGTCCCTATGTACTATTGCTCATATTCAATTTCGGTTGATGTCCTTTATAGGATAATAGATATGATCTACTTTATTTTTACGATGGACATGATCTTCGAGCTGATCTTCAATCGCAATTTTTCAGACAAACTTTGTACTTTCTAATCCAAGTGAAAATGAAAAGTAGATGCTAAGTGGTAAAGATTAATTATCTAGCGTCGAAGGTTTTCTTAACATGTAGCATCTAGGGAAATTCTCAACTATTGAAACTTAATGTCCATTTTCTTAACCTTTAACGAGCCTTTGGGAATATCCTCGATGTTTTCCCTTCTTCTTCTTCTTTTTTTTTTTAATAATTTGGACCTTAGTGGCCATTTTTTGTCATTTTCGTTTTTTTTTTCTATCTGCAATTAAAGTTATTGAGTTGTACCATTATTTCTTTTAGTTTTCAAGTATTTTTATGTCTTTGGGAACTTCACACTCTTTTTTGGTCTTTTCTTTTTACTATTTCAACCTTTTCTTTGTTTCTCTTTATTTCTTGAAATTTACTAGCCTTTTTTTTCTCATCTTATTTTGGTCTTTTCTATTTCTTGTATCTCCAGGGTTACACGATCAATTTCATCCAATAGGATTATTAATGATATATTATGGATTGGCACAAAATTGACTTGAATATGTTTAGTCTCGGTCCAAACATGTTAACTTCATCTCAAGTTCAAATCATTTTATCATCACGTGTCAAAATTGCCACCTTATTACTAGATGGAAAAGAAATTGAAAATTTAGAGAGAGGTTCTTTCCTATTTGAGACATTGGGAGATGCAACCTACACGTCTACTATGGGCAGGAAACAAAAAGGTGTACGTAGGGGTTGGCGATTAATTTTTTTACTTTTTCTGTTTTACTCTCAAGCAAATTTGAGACATTGGATCCTTTTACCGCTTTTACTCTCATGCTGATAATTTCATAAGTGAGAAGCATTTTCACAAAAAAAAATTGAAAAAAAAAAGAGTGGATAAAGGAAGAAGAATGGCACGTGTCATTTATATGAAGCAACGAACCCTTCTCTGTCTGTCGGCAAGGAAATCCACACGAGATTGTATTAAATGAAATTCAGTTTCCTCGAGCAATCAGGTCCATATGTTTGTCCCCACAAATCAACGATGATCTCAAACGTGTCTTATCCTTTTGAATAGTTGATGGCCTTTCTCCTTTGGAAAAGTTGAAGCGACATGATCCAAAAGAAAAGGACGAAAAAAGTTGAACGAACCGATTTATTTGTCTTCTTAAAGTAATTTGAATGGCCTAGCCCATGCGACAACGATATCATCAAGTCGAGTCTAGTCGAGTCTTATGGCCATGGAGGAGCCGTCGAGACTCAATTGCAAGAGCATGAAAATAGTGAGGGAGTGCCAAGACGATGGCTTGGGTAGCTCGGCCTAGACGACGAGGCACGGCTTGGCCGATAGTGGTGGCAACTTAGGGTACGGAGGCGGAGGGTGGTGGCGCAGAGGCTGTGGCTGAAGTATGAGGGGATTGGTTTTGGGGGGTGGGGGGAGCGAGGAGGATTGGGTGTTTAAGTTTTTCTTTTTTGGGGATCTAGAACGGGTTTTTTCCGGGGACTAGAGTTAGACAAGTATGGCAATCCTTGGGGACGGGATACCCACGTAAACCGAACACCTAACCTAAAACACACATTGAATTGGAAAGACTTGATAGGAAAACAAGGTGCAAAAGCAAATGAAAATTGGACAGGACAATCTTGACATTGGTTTTGACCGAAAAAAAAAAAACCTTGACATTGGTTGAGCATGTCTTCTTCCTATCTCATTATTGGATTTCTGGACAAATATGGAGCAAGAGCCACTCCAAAATCATTTATGTTTTGTTCAGTGAACTTCTTGGTCTAATTTTATTCCTCGAACGGGCCTTGAATTCTAAGGCATGATTTTCACCTCCGGACGGTGTAAAACTGAATACGAGCCGTAGAAAATCGATGGCCTCCGTGTCAATCCCACTTTATAGAATGGTCCAAATTCAGTTTGATACGCCCGCTAAATTCTGCACAAGAAAACGACAAATGACCGACGCGGATGTGATAATGTATAGAGGCTGAAACGCGGGGAACATCAACTCCTTTGGAGGATACCAATCAGTCGCCGCGTGGCAGTACACTTCAAGCCACTGGTCCTCATCCACGTGACACCTTGGCCACCAGTCAGATATTTTCGCATATAAATCCCCGTATCCCTCCGCCTTCGATCACCACCCATCATCTCAGCTAGCAACGCACCTTTGGAGGGCAAGATTTCCTTAAGAGAGAGTCACCAAAATGTCTGATCACGGTCATCACGGCGGAGGCGGGCACGGAGGTCCTGGAGGTGGTGGCCCTGGCGGAGGTGGCCATGGAGGTCCTGGAGGTGGTGGCCCTGGCGGAGGCCATGGAGGCCCTGGAGGCGGTGGCCACGGCGGAGGCCATGGTGGTCCTGGTGGAGGCCAGGGCGGTCCAGGCGGCAAGCCCGGAGGAGATCACGGCCATGGCGGACCAGGTGGACCGGGCGGGCAAGGCCCCGGCGGACATGGCCCAGGTGGCCACGGTCCTGGGGGCGGCCACCAGCACGGCAGATGCTAGTTGGTAGACTAGCGTCCTGTCGTTTATATGTGATGTAAAGTATCTCCGGTGCCTTTTAACCGTCTTCTATCTGAGGTTAAAAAAAAAAAAAACCCCAAAAAAACTAATAAGCACCGTGTGGAGTCAGTCTTGTAATTGTGCTTGCAAGTATCCTAATGAATTTCAAGGTTCCTAATATGATCTGTAGCTTTGTGCATGAGATGTCCTTGAACCTCATTCATGAAACAGGTTACAAATAAAAGAAACAGAATTCCGATTTAAGATAAGCATGTTTCTTCACAAGCATCGTTCATCAACTGACCAGTCACGACGAGAGACAATAGAAACATAAGCACAGTGCTCCCCATTACTTCTGATTATCAACAAGAAAATAGAAACAAACTAGGTCGGTCTCCATTAGTCACGATCCAAACACATTATATGAACAAAAGTTTCTCTTATGCCCTTTCGTCCCTCATCAATTCCTTCCAGCCAGTGAAGTTCGTAGTCTTGCGATCTTCAGCGTGGTTTCTCATCTCCACACGATGTCAAAGTCGACGAAGTTCACGTTCTGTTTTGAGTTCTCTTCATTTAATTTTTCCGCAGAAATTAGAGACGTTCGATAAAAAAAATTAATATAATCACCATTTTGCATCAAAGGGCTGTACGAAACGGTCAAATGGTGGGGCCATATGTTGCAAAAGGATCGGCAAAAGTTTGGGGTGTCTTGAGGGTATTCTTTACTACATAGCAAGATCATGGGTTCTTCGATCTGGTGCAGAAAAAACAATTTAGCTACTCGTGAGTTCTGGTTCAGTGTATGCATAAACTAACTTAAGAGGGATTCTAAAGCATTTCCAAAATATAAAAGGAGAAACTTAAACAAGGGAGAACATAAATAAGATCACCAAGGGAAAATTTGGCGTCAAAAATGAAATTCGATGATCTGAATCGACTTTGGTGAAATTCCTGGAGCAATATTGCTTTGAAAGGATGATAGTGGCCCTAAAGCTGAGAACAAGGATGTAACATCAATTGGCTACTCGATGAACTCCAACTTCAAAAATGAGAAAAGGGTGCAAGCACAGTATCATTATGTCAAATTGACTGAGATTATAACCGAAATCATGTTCATCATTACCTCCTCTTCAATCCTTTTCAACAAAAGGTAGTGCTGGGAAGAAATTCAGGAGGTGAGGCAAATGAAAAGAATGATAATGGAGAGAGATAGAGAGAAAGATTTCTTTTTGTAGCAGGAGTGGCAATAGAATAGAACCAGCTTGTGCGTTTTGCCAATTAAACTCTAATTTATCACTGGGGGAAAAAGGGACATGGTGAAGTTGCTTACGCTTAGTTTGAGAAAATTCGTCCATGCTATAGAACCAAAAAATCTAGTTTCGGAACTGCAGTTCCCCTTTTAACTTTCCTTACATCCATCCCATAGTAAACAAAGGTTTAGTCAAGGTGCTATTAAATCTTCGTTTAGTTGAAGCAATTCTTCTGCAGTATAAGAAAAATTCTAGTTTCAATGCTGTTCCTTATTAGAAATGTGGGATACAAGGAGAAGTACTAAAATTCGCTATGTGGTCAGCCTTCGGAACAAAATCAGAGAACCTGAAAAAAAAAAAGAAAAAAGAAAAGAGGGGTTCAGCAGGTGACTACCTAAAACACACCACGGAAAACTTGGAGACAATATAACGAGCATGACATACCCAACAGCCCTGTTCTGTGCTCTTTCCGTTTCTTTGTGATCGACTGAAACCAAAAAAGTGCATCTTGGCCTACTGAGTGACTACTTTTAGAAGTGATCACCAAATTTCTATAAGACGTTCCAGTGGTAGCTCCAGGTAGAGTTGAAAATGAAGAATTTGCCTGTGCTTTTTGCTCTGGTCTGGTTAAGCTTTCGAGTTGAATCATAAGGGACTCATCTTTGATGTACCATGACATCTTCAGTACATAGTATTTCAAATAAATCCTCAGATCCCCAATACCACCTCAGCTTGGCAGAGTGAGAGAAATCTCCTGTCACCTGGGTCGCAGAGTCCTGCATAAACTGGAGCCTCTCTTCTATCTTGGCAATCCACTTATTGTTTTCTTCTTCCTTTTGAGCCACAATTGCTTCAATTAAGGGATTGAGTTCAATCACCATGGGTGAGCGATAAAGACCTGCTTCCATTATCTTCTTTAGGAAAATATTCCCTCTATTAACATGTAATGGCTTCTTTTTGTAATATTTTTTCAGGAAAGTTCAATCTTAAAGCAGCTGAAAATTTCATCTCAATTTGCCTACCCCCTATGTTTTTATGTTGAGGTTTCTCAAAGCAGCTCATTCAGACAAATAGGTATGCAGCAGCTCATGAATGAGTGAGATCAGACTAGCGTGTAGGATAATCTCATTCCTTCTACTGTCGTGAAGAGCTTCAGAAATTTCAAAATGTAGAAGTAACTTAATTTCAGATTGCAGATGTTCCTATTAACCTATTTGGATGTGGCGGAAACTTGAATGTCCACATCCTGCAAATTCTTGCTTATGTTGCCTTGGTATAATTTCATTAAGCGCTAAACCTGCTAATGTTTCTCATTGCCTTGGTCATTCCTGCCTGCTCGAACACTTAGCATTTTATCTTGCCGAGCTATGCTTAGGGGGAATACAAGGGTTTAGAGTGGAAGCCCTCACCGCTATCTGCGTCAGCTTTGTATGTTGCAAGGTGTACACTAAAGATGACTCCAGGTTGGACTCCGCTGCTGGTCAGACGTGCGCTATGAAGTGTCCCAAATCAGGCATAGTTTGAGATCATTCTCCTGTGAACTTCTTACTCTGTAGTCAGTTTTGACAAGCTCAGTATTAGCAAGGTGTACATTTACTTTTGGTTTGGAGATTCAAACTCATCATTGTCTCTGTTTATTTTCATATTATCAGGTACTTTCCCCTTCAACTGCCTGACGGGGAAGTGTGCATTGCTGTACATTTTGTAGTCACGACTTGTTTTAGTTTCGTTAGTAAGGTATATAGTACATCAAGGGTGTGAATCTCTGCCTTTCTCCTTCTAAGGCTGGCTTTTGCGCCGACGCCGCTGCCACTGCTAATGCCGCCGCTAACAGGGTTCAATTGTGTCCTTAAGGGCACTTTGAATTGTCTGCGGATTTGAATTTAGATATATGTATAACATGCTGAGCATTTGGACAGCTTCAACATTTGATGACAATGGCGGAAACACAATAGATATCAGACGATGTATTGATCTTCAGGTTAACGTCGCTGTTGAAGATTGATATTGTGTTTGATCCTTTCGCAATACCTTGGAATCTAGCTATGAACATGGCGAACGAATTGATGTTCTTATATGGCTTAGTCAAAATTGTGAAATTGATGTTGCCTTGCAATCTGACCGTGCAGGCCTTTTTTGTTATTCAGAATTGCGGTTCATGTTCTTGCTGCAGCTACAAGAGCGAGCGAAAGATATTGATATTGAAATTACATTCGTTTTGCGAAAAATAAATAATTTGAAAAATATTCTCTTAAAACTTATTGCTTGTATAGCTTACAAAAATAAACGAACGAAAAGTATTTTCATTGTCCATAAAAATATTTTGATATAAATAGTTGTCGATGATTTAAAAAAAAAAATCTATTGACTAATAATTTTAAGTAATAAAAACGATTATTTTTACGAAATTATTTTTAAATTATTTTTCTTCACGAAACAAATGCAACCTAATTGTCAAATTGATTTACCACTTTCCATTCACAGTTTAAAAGGGAAAACTGTACAAAAAGTCTTACACCTATTGTATAACAGCAAATAGTCATAAACCTTTCAATTTTACTAATTTAGTCTTAAATCTTTTAAAAACTTATCAATTCAGTCATAAACATTTTAATTATACCGATTTAGTCCAAAAAATTTAAACTATTTGCTAGATTAATCCTAAACCTTTTAACAAATTGTCAGTTTAGTTATTCTGGCTAATTTTTGCTAGACATTACTGATGTAACGCCGTACACTAGGTATAGGATTGAATTGAAAGAATTTAAAGGTTTTGGACTACATTGGCCACCATACAATAAGTTTAAAATTTTTTGGATAATTTTCTCTGATTTAAAACTAAATGTGACGGTGATTTGCTGGTTTCATGCAAATTTTTTCTCTTTGATTAGCATGCAAAAGCCCCCTTAAGATTTTGCTTACTCATACTATAATTCGGGAAAAGTGATATTAGTAGAAAACGTTTCATGCAATCCTTCTCATGTTAACCCGTAAACATGCAAATTTATGTGGCCATGCTTAATCAAGCTCCTCTAACAAGATCCGAATACTTCAACAATCAAATGATTTAAAAAAAAATAAAAAAGGCCGTATCAAGTAAGTTGCGATAATATCAAAGCAATGAAAATGCAGTAAGTAAATCTCGATCCGCATCGAGAAAAGAATATGCGACACCTCGTTATCGAACCTCAGGAAATGACCCCACGGGCCATGATTGAAGTTAAACGCGTTAATGCCTTAAGTCATGAATGCAAATTTCCTAACGCCAAATAACGACAATGAAATATGAAGCAAAATTGACTACGACTAAGCAAGAGTCTAGTCTAGCCCTAGGATGTAACTCCTAACTAGATGCAAACCCGATTTCTTCGTTCATCTTTCTCATTTCTGTTTGTGATAAACAAGATCAAATCCTAAACTTACTAAATATACACTAACATGTTAAACTAGGCACGAGGCTAGGACTTAAGTTACGATGTGATACTAACACACGAATATGTCATATAGAGATGGTGTACTATGTAAAACGGTCGCTCCGGACTGCTTGAGACCCTTGGTAAAAGGCCATCTCTAAGCATGCTGTCCAGCCCTTTAGAGGTGCTGGACGGCAAGATTAAAGTGTTCATTCGCCTGCCAAACGATCCCCAATAAATTTTGAAATGTCGCAACATGTCCTCAGGTCATGGGGACTGCTATTTTTGTTACGGTTTAATTCTTGAGTCGCAACTAAGTTGAAATAATTATGACATAAATGTAACAATTTTCAATCGTCCTAATCCAACCAAGTCGATCATAAGCGTTTTGGATATGGTTTCTCGCCATTCTTTTGGTTTGGCGGCCCTCACAACGCATGGTCGCGGAGCACCCGTTAGAGAAAGCGCATCTATTGCACCGAGGGGAAACGATTTGTCATTTTTTTAATAAATCATCACTTATAAAAAAAAAAGTTATAATAGAAGTTTTGTAATAGATATTGGAAGATCGATTAATGTTTAGAGCTGTCTTTTCAAATTAAATCCCCGAACCCTATAGACTCGTACTACATTTACCTTAAATTTATTTTTATATCGCAAAAAATCCCAAAACTAAAATACATGTATCACATGTGCCCCAAATTAATTTTTTTGTCACAAAAATCTCAAATTAGTATACACGTGCCATATTTATCTCCAAACTAGTAAATTCTACCACATTTAACCTAATTTTTGAAATTTTTAATAACACGAATGTAACAATTTGAGATTTTTTTTACGACACAAAATTAATTTAAATTAATGCGGTATGAATGTATTAATTTGAGATTTTTTGTGATTTTTTATTATATGAAAATTAATTTAGAATTATCATGATATGAGTGTATTGGTGTGGGATTTTTTTTTTTTAATATTAACTCTATAAAAGATAAAAATTTATCCACTAAATGAGGATTGTTATACCCCTTTTCACATTCATATACTGGAAAACCATTCGAAAAAGTCTCAATCCTAGAGAGGAGATTCTCTATAGAGAGAGAGAGGATAAAGGAAGAAAATGGTATGTGCTAGATGCTAATCGTGGTTTTGTTTTTTGTCGATCGTACTTTACCCCACTTGATGTTAAATTGTCACTATCTCAATTCTTTTGAGAAGTGAGGATTTGAATTCTTCACTTCTCTCTTTTTATGTGAGAGGGTCCTAAATAATTGGATCGATCTTACTTTACCCCACTTGATGTTAAATTGTATCTATCTCAATTCTTTTGAGAAGTGAGGATTTGAATTCTTTCACTTCTCTCTTTTTTATGTGAGCCATTGGATAATTGGACCAAGTTACACAGGAAAAATTTATAAAGCAACAAACCTTTCTCTGTCTGTCGGCAAGGAAATTCCGTATGTATTGTTTTAAATGAACTTCAATTTCCTCGAAGCAATGGCATCCATATGTTTTACCCACAAATCAACGACGATCTTAAACGTGTCTCCATCTTTTAGAAAAGTTGTTGCCTCTGTCTTGAAATGCTGATCTGACCTAAACCAAATAGTCAAAAAAAAAAAAAAAAGGAAAAGAATGGAACGAACTGATTTTCACTTGTCTTCTAAAAGTAATTTTGATTGGCCGAGCTTCACTATAACGACTTCCTCAAGTTAAGTCTCGCGGCCATGGACAATCCGCCGAGGATCGATTGCCGGAGCGTGAACATGGAGAGGGAGGGGCCGACACGATGGCTGAGTAGCTCGGCCTTGACGATGTGGCACGACTTGGGCGCGGCTTGGCTCGGAGCGGCCGTAACTTAGCGTCTGATGGCGGAGGGTGGTGCGGTAGGAGCTGTGGCTGACATATGAGGATAGGAGGAGGAGAAGAGAGGAGGTTTAAGTGTTGTTGTTTTTTGTGAGGAGATTCGGAATAGGGATTGGATGCGTTTTGGTATGGCTTTTCCTAAGGGCTTTTGGCCTCTAAAGCCTTTTAAAGAAATGTTATGGTGTTTGACAAGTTTTCTCAAGGGCCTTTCGATCGAATGCTGACCTTGGAAACTATTAGCATTGGGCTTTCAGAGACTAACATTGGACTTTCAATATTTTGCCGCATTTGGCCAAATGTTGAATTCAATTTTTTTTTTCTAAAACTATCCTCTTTAATTTTTCAAATTTCTAATTTTGTCCCTCATTATACTTTTTTTTTTCATTAAAAAATGACCTAGACCCTTTGTTAGAATCAGCCTGCTACAACCGCCAACGATTGTTGGTTAAGGTCCCTCGACCTCGAGCAACCTCTAGCGAGGGTCACTCAACATAGGCAATGGGCGAATAAGGCCTCGCTAAGGTCGCGGGGCCTTAAGCGGCGGTTGCCTAAGGTCACATGACCCTCGCGAGATAGACAAGGGTAGCGTGAGGCCATATGAGCTCGAGGGACCCTCGCCTGGGTTGCGTAACCCTTGCTGGCGGCTGTAGCCCCTCGTTGAAACTAGTGAAAGGTTTGAGTGCTTTTTTAATAATTCTGTTGTCGTCATGAAGAATTTTTTCAAATCTAAACTTGATTGAAGACGACTTTGGGTAAATCGATCAGCTTTATGCCATGTAAATGCCGAAAGGTCCATGAAATGATTGCCAGTTTCGACAGTAAAAAGCAAAAGGGAAATGGCCGAGGCGGATGTGACTATGAACAAGCCTATGATGCGGGGAACATGAACTTTCATCTACAGAAAAAGGACACCAATCAGTCGCCGCGTGGCAGTACGCTTCAACCCACTGGTCTTCCTCCACATGATTCCCCAGGCCACCAGTCGGATATCCCTCCCCCACTGTCATTTCCTTTATAAATCGCTGTATCTCCCACCTCCAACCATCACGCAATCCCAGCCAACATACTTTTGGAGAACAGGATTCCGTTGACATAGAGAGTAACCAAAATGTCTGAGCACGGCCATCAATGCGGCGGCGGCCACGGCCCTGGTGGTGGAGGTGGACATGGCCCTGGTGGAGGCGGTGGAGGCCCGGGTGGTGCTCCTGGCGGAGGAGGCCATGGTGGTCCAACCGGCGGACCTGGACATGACCATGGTGGTGGCCCCGGTGGTCATGGCCCAGGCGGAGGCCATGGAGGCCAGGGTGGTGGTCATGGCGAAGGCCATGGTGGTCCAGGTGGTGGACACGGCGATCATGGCCCGGGCGGAGGCCATGGAGGCCCGGGTGGTGGTCATGGTGGAGGCCACGGTGATCATGGTCCAGGCGGAGGCCATGGAGGCCCGGGTGGTGGTCTTGGCAAAGGCCACGGAGGTCCAGGTGGTGGACACGGTGATCATGGCCCTGGCGGTGGACACGGTGATCATGGCCCTGGCGGAGGCCATGGAGGCCCTGGTGGTGGTGCTGGTGGAGGCCACGGTGGTCCTGGCGGAGACCATGGTGGTCCCGGCGGTGGACACGAACATCACCATGGTGGCGGCCACGGCGGTCATGGCCCTGGTGAAGGCCACGGAGGCCCAGGTGGTGGTCATGGCGAAGGCCATGGAGGTCCAGGTGGCGGACACGGCGATCATGGCCCTGGTGGAGGCCATGGAGGCCCGGGTGGTGGTCATGGCGAAGGCCATGGAGGTCCAGGTGGCGGACATGGCGATCATGGCCCTGGTGGAGGCCATGGAGGCCCGGGTGGTGGTCATGGCGGAGGCCATGGAGGCCCGGGTGGCGGACATGGTGATCATGGCCCTGGTGGAGGCCATGGAGGCCCGGGTGGTGGTCATGGCGGAGGCCACGGTGGTCCTGGGGGAGGCCATGGAGGTCCAGGTGGCGGAGCCGGCTGCAAGCCCTGAGGAGATCATGGCCATGGAGGACGAGGCGGTCATAGCCCGATGAACATGGCCATGGTCCTGGAGGCGGCCACCACCACGGCTGAAGCCAGTTCGCCCCCCTTGTCAGTTGTTGAGTTTAGACATGGTTAATATGTGATGTAAAGTATCTCCGCAGCATTTTAACGATCTTTTATTTGGGAGAAGAAAAGTACTAAAAAATAATAAGAACCATGTGGAGTCAGTCATGTACTTGAGTACTTGAGCTAGCAAGTATCCTAATGAATTTCGAATTCCTAATTTGATCCCTAGCTTTGTGCATGACATGTTGATGCCTGTACACTTAGTGCACCAAAATTCTCGGATCATCGGAAAATCTCGTGTTGGACCTATCAATGGTCGGATTTAAGGACGTATATTAGCCTGAGATGCACGTAGGTGCACATGCAAACGGTGCATCTCAATAATTTTACTTGTGCGAGTAAATCCTTAGATAAGGTGACTGTAAGTGTAAGACATGAAAGACCAAACAAAGTGATTTCTTAAGGTGATGTGCTTCAAAATTCTCCTCCAATAAATGTACAGAACAGAACTTGAGTCAGTTTGTTTCCTCGCAAGCATCATTCAACTGACCAGAGAGCGATCAGAGACGATGGAAACACAAACGCAGGACTTCGCAACACGAAAATTGAAAGCAAACTAGGCCAGTCTCAATCAGACCATCCATGAAACTATATGAAGAGAAGTCTCTTCTATGCCCCATATTCCAACTTCTTTCATTAGTAGAAGTTTATAGTTTGCGATCTTCCCCATGATTTATTGCCTCGATACAATGTCTAAGGTCCATTACCTTTTGGGAGGCCTACACCCCATAAAAGTGATCTACCTGAGTCTATCCCTTAGTCTATAGGTCATGACACAAAAGAAAAATTCTAGTTCTTCCAAAGTGATATCTCACTAATGGCTTAGGTCCCCATGAAACAAGGCCTTCTTTGCCTTCCACCTAAGCTGCGAGCCAATCCCATGGAACAATAAAATTTCATGGGGTCTTTCAATTCGGTGTAAGTAGTCAGCATCGTCATAGACATATCTATTTCCCTGAGTTTCTCCCTGAGATAGTGCCCAACTCATTACACCTTGTAAAGGCAGAGAAGAAAATTACTTTCTTTTTGTTGTTTGGGACAATGGATAATACCTATGGTTGCAGATTACATTCATAAAGCAGTTGACCTTGATGCTAACCTTACACCTCAGGTTGCCACTGGGCAGAAGAAGTGGTAGTATCTGGGGAATAGAACTTGATTGATCCATTTGTTGAATTGCTTTTTGGTCTGTAGCCAATTAAAACCACCTTTTGCGCTTTGCCAAGAAAACTCTAAATTATCACATGGGGAAAAAAAGGACATGGTGAAGTTGCTATTTCAATATTCACTTTTAGTTGAGAAAATTCGTCCATGCTTTCCCCCAAAATCTAGTTTGAGCAACTGCAATTCCCCATTTAACTTTCCTTACATCCATCTCATTCATAGTAAGCAAAGGTTTGGTCAAGGTGCTATTACACCTCATAATATGAAGTAAAGGTGACCCATATGTATCAATTTAAAGTTTTTTATAACACGAAAAATAATTTAAAGTAAATGTGACCCATATGTATCAATTTAGGGTCAATGCTGCACAAGTGTACTAGTTTGAAAGTTTTTGTGATATTTATCAACCCTATCTATTAAAATAAAATTTATTTACTAAATGAGGATCCTTCTGTCACTTTTAACATTCAAATAAAAATACTGAAAATACACTTGACCATTCTCAATACTTGACAAGAAGCATTTTCAAAAAAGTCCTTGATTATGTGCTAAATGGGAAATGAAACTTTCCACTATTCCAAGGAATCTTACTAGATGATGTAATTCTTAGAATTTGGGCAATCAAACCACTGGTAGCCTCTGATGGAAAAGATATTCTATTGTGGAAAGGTAATAGCAATGGATCTTTCTCTATTAAGTCAACACGTGAAATTATTAGAGGGATCAATAATCAAGAAACTGACAGGATATGGCTCCTTATATAGAAGTGGAGAGGACCTCGACATATTAGAACCTTCATTTGGCTAGCGGCACATAAACACTTATTAACCAATGAATTGAAAACGTCTCACAATTTGGAAGGTAATCTTTACTATCTGCATTGTGAATCTTCAATGAAAACAACGTTGCATGTTTTGCGGGATTATCCAATTATTTGGAACATATGGATTAATCTCGTCACATCACATTGTCTCGAAGAGTTCTTCTCAATTAACTTATCTCAATGGTTGAAATTCAACCTGGCTAAGTATGAGAGATTTAATTCCCACTTTAATTGGAGTACTACTTTTGGTGTGAGTATGTGGTTTTTTTTATAATGGCGAAACAAGTCGTTGTTCCAGGAAAGTTTTGTTTTTTCTTCCAACCCTGTACAAGTAATCCAAACACACGCGAAGAAAATCATAGTTTTGCCCATGATCAATTTGTCTAAAAGCGGATCATGTACTTCTCCCATTATGGTTGCTTGGGATCCGCCGCCTCCAAGATGGATCAAATTGAATACGAATGGAGTATCTAAAGGTAATCCTGAACTTGCAAAAGTCAAAGGGTTATTCCAAAATGAAGGGGGTGACTAGCCTGGCGATTTTATCTCATTTCTTGGCATTTGTTCATATGTACAAGTAGAATTATGGGTGCTATGGTTGGGACTTACCATCATAAAGCAACAATGTTTCCATAAGCTCATCATTGAGATGGACTCCAAAATTATTACGAAACTTCTTAGCCAAGAGAGGATGGCGGACAACACTAGACCAACACTTCTTAAGGATATTGGGAGACTATTGAGCCTCATTTTAAGATCAAATTTCCTCACATTTTTGGGAAAGGCAATTAGCTTGTTGATATGCCTTCCAATGTTGGCATAATGAAGCATTTTGATATTATGTTCTACTTTTAGACTCTTAGGATACATTTGTCTGTCCGGATTTTCTATCAGAATTGGACTAAATAGGATAAGATATGAAATTCATGAATTTTGCTATACCATGTCCATTATTTGGTAATTATAGTAATAAAGTCGGATATATTCATATTATATTATATGCATTGTTTAGTATAAATGCCATATTAGTACAGATGGACCAAAAATTTTACAAACGAAAATGTTAAAAATCTCTTGGGACACTCTTACCTACTCTATTTTATTTTATATTTTTATTTTATTTTACTCTCTCTTTTTATTTTCTTTTTAAATTCTTTCTTCCTCTTCCAACATTCTCTAATAATTTTTTTTAATAGCAAATTGTACTAATATACCTAAAATACTAAAAGACCTAAAATATTTAATAAATATACCTAAAATATGTGATAAATATAAATATATATTTATATATATTGAATTTATATCATAAAATAGGATTAAATTTGAATATATAAATAAAAATAAGATTTAATTGAAATAGATAAATCATTATTTTGTTTTTTGAATTTATTATATTAGAATTCAACTATTAATTATATTGAAATATAATTTTAATTTTGTTAATTTAAGAAGTTCGTTATTCGAAAAAAAAAATTATTTCTATTATGGATGTTAAAAATCATATCCATCTTTATCCTACCTCACCTATGGAATAATTTTATCTTGTTTATATTTCCCTTATATCAAATTTTATCCTATCTTGAGTAAGCACCAAGTAAGATATGATAAATTTTATCTCGACTGCCAAACGCAACCTTAGAGAATTATCTCATGTCTTGTTTAGTGATAAAGTTGGGATTGTGAATTTTAGACGTTAATTCTTTTTAGTTTGTAACTTATATTTACCACAAAAAAGCAAAAGGCAATTGGACCGAGCATCCAGGAAAATTTTATATTGCAACGAACCCCTCTCTGCCTGTCGGCAAAGAATTTACTGTGGGATTTTTTTCAAATGAACTTAAATCTACTCAGGCAATCACATCCATATGTTTCCTCCAGCAAATCAACGGTGCCCTTAAATGCGTCTCTATCCTTTTGAAAAATTGACCAGGCGAAGTTCGTCCAAGAAGTCCCTGATAAGGATCGGCTACTGAGAGGTTACACATGGCCTCAAAGGTGCTTAAGAGCGTATGCGAGATGTGTGAAGTAGTTGTGCAAGAAATAAGAGAGATCCGTGTATATTGCGCGCCGTAGGAGCGCAAGTACGTGTCTGACTTTAGTCCCCGGGGCAAGCCGTTCTAGATCCCCAAAAAAAACCGCAACACCCAATTCTACCTCGGCCACAGCCGCAGCCCACGCCACCGCCCTCCGCCGTCATACCCTAAGTCACCGGCACGGCAGACGAAGCCGTGCCGTGTCGTCTAGGCCAAGCTACCCAGCCATCGTGTCGGTCCCTTCCCTCTCTCTCTTTGGCAATTGAGTCTTGACAGCTCCTCCGTGGCCGCCAGATTTGACTTTAATTTGTTTTGTTCGGTTAACTTCTTAATCTACTTTTATTCATCCGATGGGACCGGGAAGCTTCACGTCATGACTCTAGTCTCCAAACGGCGTTAAACTGAATTTGAGTCATCGGAAACGGTGGACTCCATTACATATTAATCCCACTTGATATGATGATTCAAATTCAATTTAATGTGTGTATTAAGTCCGCGGATTAACGTGCCACTTTCGCGGGTAACAAGACGACCAAACAAGGCTGAGGCGGATATGATAATGGATAAAACCTACAACGTGGGAACACATGGACTATCGTCACCTTCAGACAAGGGGACACCGACCAGTCGCCATGTGGCGGTGTCAACTTCAAACCACCGGTCTCCTCCACGACTCTCTGATCGCCGGCCAGATCATTCTCCCCCAGTCTCGTTTCCTATAAATCTCCCCGTCACTTCCCGCCTTCGATCACCAGATAATCTCAGCTACCCATACCTTTGAAGAAAAGATTTTCCTCGAGATAAGTGAGCAACCAAAATGTCTGATCACGGCCATCACGGCGGCAGTGGGCACGGCCCCGGCGGTGGACATGGCCACGGTGAAGGCCATGGAGGCCCAGGTGGTGGTCATGGTGGAGGTCACGGTGGTCCAGGCGGCGGACACGGACATGACCATGGCGGTGGTCATGGCCCTGGTGGAGGCCATGGAGGCCACGGCGGTGGTCATGATGGAGGCCATGGAGGCCACGGTGGAGGCCATGGAGGAGGCCATGGAGGCCACGGCGGTGGTCATGATGGAGGCCACGGGGGAGGCCACAGTGGAGGCCATGGAGGTCCAGGCGGTGGACATGGACATGACCATGGAGGAGGCCACGGCGGCAAGCCCGGAGGAGATCACGGCCATGGAGGACCAGGAGGGCATGGCCCCGGTGGCCAAGGTGGTGGCCGACACTAGTTCGCCACCGCTTGGCAGTTGTTGTGGACTAGCGTCACATGATTGCTGTATGATGTAAAGTATCTCCGGTGCATTTTAACCATCTTTTATTTGAGAAAAGCCCAGAAAATAATAAGCACCGTTGAGTCATGCAGTTGAGCTTGCAAGCATGCTAATAAATTTCAAGTTCCTAACTTGATCAATAGGTTTGCGCATGATAAAAAAAATTTCGGTCAAAGCATGAGATGTCCACGCGTGTCCACTTAGTGCACCAAAATTGTTGGATCGGCGGCAATTCTCGTGTTGACCCATCAGCGATCGTATTCAAGGACGTATGTTAGCCTGAGATGCACGCTTGTGCGCGTCTCAAAAATTTTACTCGTGCAAGATGCCATGTGGTCCACTGTGATCAAATCCTTAAGTGACTGGAAGACATGAAAGACCGAAAAAAGTTAAAAAGATTTCTTAACGGCTCCGTTTGTTTCGCGGAAAATAATTTTTAGGAAAATGTTATTCAGATTTTTCGGCGTTTGTTTCATGGAAAATGAATTTCTTGGAAAAAATGTTTTCCATGAAAAAA
Source organism: Eucalyptus camaldulensis (assembly GCA_019915185.1). NCBI lineage: Eukaryota > Viridiplantae > Streptophyta > Magnoliopsida > Myrtales > Myrtaceae > Eucalyptus > Eucalyptus camaldulensis. The sequence continues at coordinate 33,320,003 of JAHSVA010000010.1, forward strand.
AAATTCTTCTAAATTAAGAAAAGTGAAAAGCATTTTCCTCATTTTATCTTTTTTATCTCACACATTTATTTTTCTTCTTTTCTTTTTTTGTTCGAATTATTTTTAATTTCCTTTTTCTTTTCTATTTCTTTTTCTTTTTTTCTTTTTCTTTTTTCTTTTTTCTTTTCTTTATTTCCCATCTTCTTCTTTCTTGGCTAGTCATCAACCGTTGCCAGGCGAATTTTGAGCTCGTCAATCTCAAGCTCGCACTTTGCACTATTGCTTATCATTTTATTTATTTATTCTACCATGCAATTGTCCATTACTCAATCGAAATGCTCTACATGATTTACTTCTTTTTTCTTTTGTTTATTAAAACACAAAAGACAGAGGGGTTTAACCACCCACCTGGGTGGCGTTGCTAGCTTTGGGCCTCCTCCCCCTCACGAAGGGGAGGGGTTCAAATTCCCAGCGCGTCGCAGAATGACTTACCCGCTGGCATGTCAGCTTACGGGTTTCCCTGAATCACCCAAAAAAAAAAGACAGGGGTTTTTACCAAAAAAAAAAAAAGACACAGGATAAAACAAGCCACTCAACTAGGAGATTCTCATAAGAATTATATATACTTTGCTTCTTTTTAAAATCCATACGAACATTTTTTTAAAGTAGATAAGCTTTTTGCGACAATGAGGGAACAAAGACATGAGTAAGTTTGTCTGGATTTAAAGGTAAGTTCATATTTGATGGATTTATAGGTCGGTAAGTGATACATGCTGAAATGGTGAAGTCTTAAATAATATTTTACTTACCAAACACTGGAAAATATTTTCCGAAACATTTTCAAGTGTTAGTTGAACACCAGAAAATAGCCACTTTTTTGGAAAATGACTTCTGGAAAAATATTTCCCGGAAATTGTCCATTTTCTACAAAACGAATAGAGAAGTCTCTTTTATGGTCCTTATTCAACTTTTTTCGTCAGTAAAGTTCGTAGTCTGCGATCTTCCTTATGGTTTTCCATCTCCAGACGATGTCAGAGTCGAGAAATTTTTCATTCTGTTTTGAGCACTCTTCGTCTCATGTTTAGGCAAAAATCAGCAATGTTCAGTAAAGATTAATGTTCTTACACCATTTCGTATTAAAGGGCTGTACAAAACAGTCAAAGGGCAACAATCACGGGCAGTGGGTGACAGCCATCGAGTTCAAGGATCGTCCAAACTCAATTGATAGCGTCACACTAGACAAACAAGTCACGAGGGCAAGGTCATGTATAGCAAAAGGACCAGCGAAGTTCATGGTGTCTCGAGGATCCTTACACTATATAGCAATATAATCGTTTCCACGGTCTGGCGCAGAAATCAAAGCATAGCTACTCATAACTTCCAATTGAACCATGAAGAGTGTATGCCTAAACCGACTTAAAAGGAATTTCTCAGCATTTTAAAAATAAAAGACAAGAGAGAAACTAAAGCAAAGATGAACATAAAAAGAATCACGAAGAAACAATTTGGCATAAAAAATGAGAAGTGATGATCTGAATCGTAAAGCAATATTGCTTTTGGAGGATAATAGTGGCCCCAAAACTGAGAACAAAGAGCCCAAATTAAATGGCCAGTTGATGAACTTCAACATAAAAAATGAGAAAGGGTACCCGTACAAAATCATCACGTGATATGGTTGAGATCATATCCAAAATCATGTTCGTCGCTACCTCCTCTTCAATCTTTTTCAACAAAAGTAGCGTTTGGAAGAAACTTCACCAGGTGATGGAAATGAAAAGAATGAAAATGGAAAGATAGAGAGAGAGAGAGATTCTTCTTGTTGTCCGGGAGAATGGTGAATAAAGGAGGAGAAAATGAGAAGACAGACAATAATCATACTAGCCATTCCTATCTAAAACTCACAGTACTTCATTGGCAAAGGAAAAGGTAGACCTTTCTTATGTTAACAATATGGTATTCAGGGAGTAGGTAAATGGAGATCCTAAAATGAAGGTGTTTTATGGTAAATAAGCAATTTTGCTAGGAGACATTACAGAGTTGCAAACACATTCTCTTAGGATGGAGGTGCAGACATGACATAGGACCAAAACTTAGGGAAATGTTAAAAGACTTAAGTTTTTAGGTAATTTTTGTTCTTCAATTAGCTAATCAGTTTGCTTTCTTTTCCATATTGGGACGATTAGTTTAAGTGGGCTGCCCGGGAAGTTTTTCAGCTTTAATTCAACACCTCCCCTTTCACCGTCTTCCAAATAAACAGAGGAATCAGATTTTCTATTCTAGTTTTCCCTTTCTCCCAGTTCAATCCACTCTAAGCCTATGCTCCAGACAAAAGTGAATGTTTCACAGCTTAAAAAGCTCATGTGGTTGATCTATTTCCTCAGTATGATCTTTGAACAATTTTTAGAACACAGCTCTTAGGCAAAAACAAGCCACCACAAACTGTAGAAAAGTTACGCCAGAGCGATTTACTTTAAAAACTGAGACAAAGTTCTCAAGAACCACCAAAAAACTTGTATTAACTTGTACTAGGAAATTAATCTGCAGTCAAAAGCATTTCAGAGAATTCTTCCAGAACTCCAGTAATAGACGGCCCTAACCCGCACAGAAGCAAGTCCTGTTGTAATCCGAGCCAAGCAACCATTTTGAATCTCAGTTATTCCAGGTTATGGATAATGGTTACTTGCCAGCTTCTTCCTTCCTATGTCAAGATGGTTCCCACAGATTTAGGCCTCCTTGTATCAATGCATTTGTGTCTCATCCGATAAATTGCTTCCAGCACATATAGGAGTCCTCCATCTGCAAATGCAATATTTTGGTAAGAATCTGCTTTTCCTCTTACAAAAAGTCCCTACTAACAAACATAACCATGCCAAGAAACAAGTCTAATTTATTATTCTAATATGGTTGATTCAAGTTACTCATGCTGAGCAACTTCTTTAATATTGAGTGGAGAGGGAAAAGGGAGTTCCATATTAAATTTGATACCTTCATTCTCTTCCCATGTCATTAGAGAAGAACTTTTCATCCAGCCATGGTTATATCAATGAACTTCTTAATATCCTACCACTTTGCCTGCTTCTATAGTCAGTAGAGGAAATTCATGTCCAAACAAGACCTGGTACTATTACAACAATATCTCAAGGTGCACAAACTTCATATAAAGAATTATGAACATAGGAGAAAATCAAATAAGGTCGCAAAAACCAAATATGTTCCCAATACTCTTGATATTAACTGTTTACTCCGCTGTTGGCTCTACATGCTGATTCAATGAGCAATCAAACCTACTCGACCATGGTAGGTCAACAGCAGAAGCAGCTGTTTGAGTTGATGATACCAATTGACTCACTGCCACACGTCAAAGATTGTTTTAGCTCTTTCTTATATTTAATTATTTTGCCCATGGTGCATCTTGCTTATTTCCAGTTTTATGGCTCTCATTTACTAGTCCTAGCCGCAGCATGGGCACAAAATTAGAAGAATGAGCATGGAGTGTTTCCACGAGATGCTTCATAGTCATACATTGGATCTTGAGTACGTACTACTCTGACTTATAACAGATTTTCCCTGCACAAGGATAATAATAAATAGATATCATTCTCTTTTTCTTTTCCTTGAGAACATCGAACTGAAAACAAATCCACACATAAATATTTAAATGGATTTACAGTCCAAGCATTTGATGAGACATAGTGTGGTACAGGAATATAGGCTTAAGAATTTCTTCTGATGTTTGCATTGTGAATCTCTAGCCCTCATTGTTGTCTCTTGGCTCTCAATTATCATTTAGTTGTAGTGATAATTTGATTTTATCGTGCAAGATAGTGGAACCATAAGAACATACTTTCTCTCTCATGGCTTTCTGTCTTGTTAGAATTTGTAGATTGTTGCCAAATGGTTAACTCTTTTAAGCTAGGGAGAGAGACACAGTATGATTGACTTGGTTTTGTGTTGACATGGCAATGATTACCAGTACCATCAAAGAGACTTCTTGGATTTTGAAGATTGCTGTTAGATTGAAAGGAGCGAGGCACCAAACAATGGATTCGGTTTTATGTTTACATGTAGATGATCGCTAACACCACCTAGTCTGGTTACCAACAGCAGAAGTGTTGGCAAAGATATGAAATCAAGGTTTGTATCATGTGCTGCTATGTGTCCAGAGAGTGTTAGGCGAAAAGAAGTCCTACATCAGGGGTGTAGTGTAATGTGGGTGGAGCAATTAATATACCGTACTTGCCCTATAACTCATAGGTCTAAGCTTTTCAAGGAACATAAGTTCAACTGGATATACTGATGAACCCAAACTTAGGCTCTCCCCAAATGATCTCCTCAAGTGAGGGTATTGGACTGATGTTGTGCCTCTCAACAAGTGGTAACAGAGCCGATAGTTCATTGGTGGCTCACTCACTCTCATTATGTATCGGCATCTCAAGAAAAGAATCTTGGATGTGACTCCCTAATCGAGGTGGCAGATAGTGTCCTTTGGCTTCCGCCTGAACTTGATGGGCCAAGGCGTTGAGGCAGAGTTTGAAATGCATATGTTCCACACCAACATCTGCTAAACTTGGCCAAGCAAAAATGGAAATTTGCATTGAGATAAAGTTGGTATCAAAGGATACTTAGATTAAAGGGGAACAAACCTAACGCTAGAAACTCACATGTGAAGGGTGATTTCTTGAGGTGCACATGTGAGAGTCTTAAGTAAGAAGAAGGCGCACCGGGGATGTGGTGTAATATATAACTCATTGGCTCAAATTTTTGAGTGAAAACGAGATATATTGGAAATGTTGATGAACTTGGACTCGATCTCCCCAGGCAAAGATATCTGGCTTTTTCTATGCCTCACAATACTTTTTTGTCTACTAAATTAGGTTTCAAGATTTGTGATCATATTTTCATGGAGTTTATTATGGTAATTTGTTGCTTCACTTAAAAAATATTATGTGATTTGATGTTCAAACTTTTGTGTTGTTGTCATTCATTGGAATGCCAGATTTTTTCTCCTAATTTTACTACTATGAAGTAATTGTGCGGGAGAAATATTAATTCTCTCTTGTCCAGACAAAAGTGGACAAAAACATGATCCTGAGCCATTAATCCTTAACTCAGGTTGAGCATGAAAAAGATCTGACTGTCAACCCCTGCATGTTTCAAGTCAGACTTTTGACACCCCTAGGAGAGGCTAGGGCTTGATATATGACTTTCTCCAAAGTGTTTTCATCCAAATTAATTTTAGTTACTGAGTTGAAGAGGGCTTAATACATGTTAGACTTTCGAACGCCGATATGTACTTTGATTCTATTTTTCTTTTTATTACCTAAACAGTTTGGACCTTTTGAACTTTTACCCAGAAACTAAACCCACCAAATATTTTATTGTTTTAACTCCTAAGCTAAATAGATATCACTCTGACTCAAACTTAACATCTCATGTGTCATGTTAACCAGATTAGGTTGGCTTTTTGAGTCAATCACATTGTTGACAGCCCTAGTGCCACCCATCTTGGTTGCCATCCTCCCAGACCAATATAAATTCCTCCTTGACAAATTGGGTATATAAGAAGACTTTAGAATATAGTATATTCTTCAAGATAATAATATATTTTAATCCTATGGAAGAGAACAATAACATTTCCTCAGTTGATAAGCACAATGATGCTCTACATATAGAACAGCATATACATACATGTATGATTTACATACATATAATTCCCCCAAGAGCAAATCAGCAAAAGGAGGAAAACACATGCACAATTGATTGGTTTGCAGTACTTAATGGCATCCATTCTTCCAGATTGATTACCATAAGGAGCAAGTTCTGGAGGGAGAATAGTGGATCCGATGACATTGTAATGAAATTCTCCTGGAAGAGTGAAAGAGAGTTTCTCTAAAGATAGGCATGCTTCACTCATTCAGCACATCATGGTGAAAAGAGATGGATCTTATACTTCACAAAGAAAAAACCGAAAGGGAGCAACTTCTGCTCTCCAAGGAAAAAGAGCCTTAAATATATTTACATTTAATCAAGAGAGTTTTTAGAGAAAAAGATATAATCTGTATGAAGGGGCCATGACCACCTAAAGAAGAAACAACATGCGCCATAGAAGGAAGCAAGTTTTCTAATTTAATCAAATGAACCGTGGAATTTTGCATATTTCGCATTTAAAGACGGGAGGGACAGTACAAAATGTACACAAAATAACCTATCAATGTTCACAAATGGGAGAGGTCTAATTGCTTTAGATTGCTTTGATGTGGTAGAGACCTAATTTTATTCAAACTTAAAGTAGTTGGGAGAACTCTAATTGCAATAGATTGCCTTGATGTAGTTTTAGACCTAATTTTATGCAAAGTCGAAGTGGTTTGATCATACTATCAAGGGAGAATAAGTCACCAAGGGATGGTAATGCCAAGAATTTAGTGATAGTAAGTTTAGGGGAATTACAGGGTCAACACTGACCAGAAAGCATAGCAACCCTCACATGATCAAGGGGCAATTTCAGCACTACAAAAAAGACAATCCCCTCATAAGCACGCAATTTCTTTTGTGCTGTAGTATAAGACATTATTTTATCTTCAAAGCTTCCTCAGTGCAGCAAAAGACTGAGACTAAGATGCTACTTTATGCAATCTGGAATATTCTTACTGCTTGAGCATAAGTTCTAGCGCAAGAAACAGGAAAGTTGACTTAGCAAATGAGCAATCAGGTGAAAATATAAAGAAACTGTGGTATAAGCATCCCATTTCCACCTACCAAGTGTAGTTTCTAAACCAGTATAAAATGGTAAAGAGTCTAAAGACAGTAAAGAAGAATTAGTGAACACCAGGAGATACTTGGTTACAGCTTGTAAAATCAGGAGGACACATCAGAAACCCATTTCGTTCTGTAGGCAAAGTAAAAAACTGTCTATCAAGCTGCCTCATTAAAACCAAAACCTCAGCTTTCTTTCTCTTCCACAGAAAGCAAGAGAATTTTGGGGAAATTACCCACCCATCCTTAGCCACCTTCAGATATAAGCATGTGTTATTCAGCCTTTTGAAGCACAATAAGGGCCTTTATGTTTGCAAAAAGTTTTCAATTGAAAATGAGCACAAGAAAGGTTTTATATTTTCAATCTTCCATTTATCTGAAATTGTGTTTGCAAAATGAAAATAAAAATCTTTATTGAATTAAATTGTGAAAACATGTTCGGTATGATTTAAAATTGACCTTAACTCATTGTCTTTTAATTTTTTTGGCCATCATCATCTAATTTTCTTTTAAAATTAATATCGTTGCTTACTTGATAAAAGGGTACATTCAGAATTTTTTCAGGAAATGAAGAACTTCTTTGAAGCTTTGTGCTTCAAACAACTCTCCCCAGAGTCTACCAGCGCAAAGAGCCCTGATATCTTTATCCTCTCATCTAGCTTGATCTCCATTCTACATCAAACGTTTTCCTTACCTTATTGAAGCATCAGATACAAACACACACAGAGTTTGGGTGAATGAGTCTGCAAATACTTGAAGAGTGGGAATTTAAGAAGCAGAGATGATTTTTGTGCTTTAGTTTTGAAGATGAACTGTGATCAGTAAAGGCAGAGGAGGTCCTGTGAAAAGTGAGCGATTTCTTTAAAGGCAAAGATTTTTTGCCCCTTTCGCTAATAGTGATTCACTAGTGGTGAAAACTCTCAAAACGACAATTTGTGGTCTTCGAAAGTGAGCCAGTTTCATCTTTAAATTTGGAAAACTGGTTTCTGTGCTTTCAAAAAAATATTGTTAGAAAACTCTACCAAATAAGTTTTCTGTGTTCTCAAAAGAAAAAAAAAAAACAGAAAAGTGGAGAATGTGCTTATAACAAAGAACACCCAAGTATTCACTATTCAGCAGGCTTCAAGAAGAATGATCTCTAGTTTTCTATTAACTCACAAGTAAGTGTTCTAAAGTATGATTGGTGCCCAAGCATGCCAAGAAGACTGCTGACTTTAACAAAACTAAAGTAGGAATTCATGATGGATGGAATATTACCATCAAAAGCACAATCCACTGGGATTCACACACTAACTTCAACAAAACTAAAGTAGGAATTCATGATGGATGGAACATTACCATCAAAAGCAAAATCCACAGGGATTCACACACTTAATTTGATGCAAACACACCTAGGGCAACACATCATTGCTGCAGGCGTGACACAATCAGTCTAACTCTGCCTTCTTTCTTTTTATTATGCTTTTGGCCAGATAGACCATATATCTCATCCAGTCCCATTTGAGCTTTGGAGAAGGTAAACATCCACGCTTAGCTCCCCTACCCAACCCAAAAGCCACTGCCAAGTGCCAAATGTTCAACAGAATAACTATTATCATGCACAGTCTTATGTATGATCTACCACATGCAACCTTCGCTATAGTTGAAGGAATGACAAATTAATCCAATGAGTTTTTGTTCAGTGACAAAGCACCCATTAGACAAAAGTGCACTAACCAATCCAATAAGTCAGATTCATTTGTTTTCCTCCAAAACTTTTATTACACTGAATATGGTGGACTAGCAATGTAGAAGTAAATTTCAATTCAAAAGTGTCATGTGACTAAAAGCAATCTATACAGTAACAGAACGATTATCACCAAACCAAAACTGAAGAAAACAGAATGCAATGAAAACTATCAGCATAAGAACTCCAAGCTTTAAACTGAACCATCCAATTTTCTAACTTCTAGGGGACGATACACAGATCCTGCTAAGCCTTTCTAAATGGGATCAACAAGTGCATGACGGAGTTAAGCAAGAATTGGATAAGAGTAGGCCAGTCACCTTCCGCAGACTGATTGCCTTGTATTTTCTATTTGAATCTGAACAAGTGCTAGTCAGATACTCAGAAAGAAGAAAGCCCACATAAATAACACCTTGTCAGCTACATTAAGGTTTGTTCCTTTCTTATCTGCATGACATGTACAATGTATTGATTAGTACACACACTTCATCATATCAACAGGAATACTGACTGATCAAGCAGAGGCATTGTCAATAGTTAACCATATAAAGGACGCATGCAACTAAACTCTTTATAGTAGGATCAAAACCAACTACCTGTACCGGAAGAAAAATGTCAGGTCCTGACTTGCACTTAATAAGGTGATTTCAGGGCTGCACCATCAACCCATGAAGGTCTGTTTGCATTATAGTAGAAATGTGCAATCATATGAACCAATTCATCAGCTGTTCGAAACTCTGTATGGACAAGGGAAAGGATTCTATTTCAAAAACTTAATCATGATATGATTATCAAAAGCAACTGGGAACTTTCATCCTCATGAATTAAGATAAGGTTTCAGATCTTACCTTTCTCCCTGTACAAAATCTTGTTTCCACGTAAAAATAGTATTTGTGGGCACTCTTTAACTTTAAGAGCATATGCCAAGTCTCTTTCAATATTCATATCTACTTTAACAGCCTACAATGACAACAATGACAATCAGAGAGGAAAGAAACACCACACTTCACCAAAATCTATACTGGATTATCAGTAATGATCTGCTCCAAGTATTTAAGTTTCGGGGTAGAAAAGACTAGGACAAGAGGTTTAAAAGTCAAGAACCAGCAATGCTCCAAGACCGAAGAAAATACAACCATTAAAGTTAAGAAGTCTGACTATAGCATACTCGAGGTGGTAATCGGTCTTTCGTCCCCCAGTAAACTTTGATGGCATTTTCTAACTCTTTCAAGACCTTCCAGTTATCAGCTGCCCTGCAATACAATATAGCATTCACAGATTACGATTTCTTACTCAATTAATTGCAAGATCAGAAACAACAGAAAAGGAGCACTCAATTTTCTAAATGGCTCAAAGATTACATACATAAAGAAGATATCATACGCTAAGGAAAATGCGGACCAGATTATGGACTACAGCCAAGAACAGGTAGCCCAAGATATGGATACCACGGAAAAGACATTATCACATTAACAAGTCAATCAGAACTCTCATCTGACAGAACGTGGCAACAATCCCCCACAATAAGCATAAAATGGACTATCCAAATCCAAATTCTTTAAATTTCAGTAATCCGCCACCCCGGTCTATCCAAAGACTATATTTCTCTCAATTCATGATCTTAAATTATCGCTTTCTTTTTTTCATTTGGATTGCTCGAAAGCTCTTTGCCATCTCCTAATATTGTTATTGATATACAACGTATTGTCTTCCTGCACACAACATCATAACCTACTCACACTAATGCCACGGGAAACCTTCAACTTGTCCAGAATGAGGGGATTTCGATGATCCAACCTGTTGTATCTTTCGAAGACAAGAACAACCAATGGGCTCGGATGGAAAGCGAAGCTCTCCCACTCCAAGCAGTTGATCTCCTGGACCCAACTGTCCTCCACCTCCCCTTCCCAGTCGATCTCCGAACCATCTTCTCCGACCACATTCTTGATCGGGTGCTGCTCGAAATACTCCGACGCCCTGATTCCCCAGCCCACGTCCGCATCGAGCGGCCAGCTCGAGCTCTCCTCCTCGACCACAAACTCCTTCTCCACCTCCGCCGCCTCCCCCTCCTCCTCCTCCTCCTCCTCCTCCTCATCCTCGACCTTCTCCTTCATCACCGCACCCTCCGCGACTCCATCGAACGCCTCGGGATTCTGCTCCCTGATGGACGCGAACGTCCGGTCGAGCGAGCCCCTTACGAAGTCCTCGACCGCCTCGGCCTCGCTCCGCCGGCCCCTCCTCCGCCTGGTCTTCGGCGGCTTCGTGGCCGACAGGGGCGGCGGCGGCGGCGGCGTCTCTCCGGGCCCGTCGCCGCCGCTGGGGTCGCGAGGGTCGGGCGGTCCCCGGGAGCCGGCGGCGGCGGCCGCCATGCGAGGGAGCGGTCCCGGGCGGCGCCGGCCGCGATCGGAGCGGAGAGAAGATGGCGAGAGAGAGTGCAGAGGGAGACGTGGCCGGAGCGCGGGAGGAAGGGAAAAGGAGAGAGTCTGAGGCGTGCAGATGCTCTGAACAACCACCATTTTTTCTTCAGAGAGAGAGAAGCTGGAGTGAGGCGGTGGACTGGGGGAAGAGAGCTTAGCGGGAAGGGTAAAGAGGGGAAGGAAACTTTTCAACTGATGAACTACTAACCTTCCTCTAATTCATATTATTTTAAAATATTGAGACACGAAATTATTTGTAATTTTTTATGATTTTTTTGGTTAATAATTTTTTGTGAGATTTTTTCAAATTGAAGTCGTATTTTAAATTTTGACACGAAAAGTTTTATATAATCTTGAGCAAGCATGCCCTAGATAATTAGGGTGAAGATTAGTCCAATTCCAATCAAGAACTGGAACGGAACTTAATTGATTAATTCTAGACAATTCTCGATTCATAAAATTTGAAGTTGATGATAATCGAACCAGTTCCCAGTTTTAAGTGCGGACCGAACAACCTGAATAAGACCAATGGTTTTTTTTTTCTTTTAACAATTTTTGTTAATTCGTTTCCTAAAAGATGAATGGGGCAAAAGCCTCAAAATCCAGACAAAAGCAACTTCATTTGGATATTAATGAGTTCGTAGAAAATAAACTCAAGGCCCTCCTATATAGGGGTGTGCATGGTCCGGGCGGGCGGTTCCCGACCTAGAACCGGGAACCGCCCGCTAAGGACCGGTTCCGAAAAATTGGAATCGGGATCCACCCGTTTGTTGCGTGGATCCACCCGGGAACCGGACCGCCGGTCCGGTCCGGTTCCCGGGTGGATCCATAGAACCGATTTTGACACGAAATTTTTTTGGTTTTCAACAAAAAAACAATTACGTGACATCAAAGCAAGCCAAAGAAAGAAAAATCAAATTTAAGTACGTGAAACAAATATTTATTTGTTGTAATTATAAATGTATCTTGTAGATAAAAAAAACACGAACATATGGAATGCAACATTCTCCCATTTCCTACTTGCAAATAATCATAGATGGTTAAATTTTCTTTGACCAAAGGTAAAGGTTCCCTAGAGAGTGAGATGAGATGTAGGGTTTCTCTTAGTAATTTTTTTTTTTAATATTAAAAAGGTTCCGGTCCGGTCCGGGTGGGCGGATCCGCTCACGGAATCGGGAACCGGACTAGTTCCCTCAAGACCCGCCGGTTCCGGGCGGTTCCGATCCGGTTCCGGGCGGTCCGGGCGGATCCCGGGTATTTTGCACACCCCTACTCCTATACTTCCACAACTCACTCCTTTCTTAGTGCTTACTTCAGGTCATACGTTATGTTTTGTAAGGTTTACTTCCAAATAAGCGTGAAGATTGATGATTGCATGGTCAGGATAATTACTTTGACGATGACAACTTGCATGAAGAAAGACGCTTGCACTCTCGTAGGGAATAAAAAGGATAAAAAAAATTAATTCACAGCGTCCAAGACTAGGGGCGCATTTGGTAACCATTCTGTTTCCATAAATAATTTATAATAAGAAGTTATTCTTTTTTATTTTATTCCCGGGAACAATTTTTAAGCAAAAAAACGCGTTTGGTAACTATAAAAAATTTATGATTCTTGAATAAAAAAAAGAACGGAAATGAGTTTAGTAACTGCATAAAATTTCTATTCCAATTCTTTTTCAATTACATTTTTAGATGAGTGTAAATTTGATAATTATCATGAACCACTCAAAAATATAATTGTCTTTTTATGAGTAAAGAAATCATATTATATTTTATTATATTTTCGATTTCAAAAGAATTCGAATTTAGAATTCTATTTCATTCTAAAATTCTATCAAATCATAGAAATTCTATTGATTAATTATATTTATACTAAGTAATAAAAATATTAACTAATCAAATTTTTATTAAGTAGTAAATAATAAACTATAGTATAAATTATAAATACAAATACTAAATAATAAATCAAAATACAAAATTAAATATGGATTCTATATATAGCAAAATTTCAATTCCTACTTCAAATCATTTTTTTATTTTTTAAATAATTTTATTATTTTTTCCTTTTTTTTTCTTTTTTTTTCCTTTCTTTCTCCCCTTCTTCTTCTTCAAGGTGGCCGGTCGCTGGCCTTGAGATGACTGGTGACCAACTAGACGAGGGACAACGACCTCACCGGAGCATTGCTGGACCTCGGCGAGGCTGTGCCTCGTCGGCCGAGCCTCACCGACAACTGGGTGAGACTCGTTGGTGGCTAGGGGAGGCTTGGGCGAGGCCCGCCTCACTAGTGGCTAGGCAAGTCTCTAGCGAGCTCGACGGCAGCAGACGGTGGCGGTGGCGACGGCAGACGGCAATGGCAGCGGCGGCAGCACTTGAAGAACAAAGGAGAGGGAAGAAGAACAAGAAGAAAGAAGAGAAAAAAGGAAAAATAGGTTGATTTGATTCTAGAATTGTTACCAAGAAAGAATCAACTTTTTTTTTATTCTCGATTCTGTTCTAAATTTACTTCTTAGAACAAAAAAATAGAAATTTGTTACCAAGAACAAAAATTTTACCAAATGCATTTTTGTTCCAAATCTACTTTCGGGAATAAAAGAACATAAACAAACACTATTTGGCAAGTTGCCAAATAAGCCCTAGGTGTGCCAATTCCCAATTCCACAAACCCACAATTGACCTTACTCAGTTTGATTTCAAATTCCAAGTTCCAAGGTGGAAACTAAGGATCCATTTAGTAATGCTTCTGTTTTAGGAAAGAATTTTTTTCATAAAAAGTCTTTTTCTTTTTATTTCAATTCAGAACAATTTTTGAATAAAAAACGCATTTAATAACTATACAAATTTTTTATTCTTGGAATAAAAGAACGGGAATTTGTTTGGTACAATCCACAATTTTCTTTTAATTTTTAAAATAATTTTTAAAGTTTTTTTTTTCTTTTGTTATTCTTCTTTGCCGTCATCGACCAACCATTAACTACCCACATTGACCAATCGTCGACTGCCCGCTCCTGCCGACCACTGCTCGCCCCCATCATCGACCATTACCCGCCGCTCGACCGCCACCCTTAGTCAACAATCGGCTAGCAGTGGGCGGACAACAAGCGACACCGACGATAGGCAGAGGGTGGCAAGAAAGAAGATATGAAAAAATAACTTATTTCTAGAAATTGCTCGTTACTTTTTTTTACTTCTTATTTTTATTCCAAATCTATTTCCCCACCACTTTTCTATTCTAGGGAGTAGAAAATTAGTTGATGTTACCAAATAAATTTATGTTCTTTTTTTTCTTCCAAGAAATAAAAGAATAGGAACGTTAACAAATAGGCCCTAACTCACTTTGGAATTGATCGCCCCTTGAAGACCAATTGCCTCTCTAAGACTAATGCAACCATGTTTATCAAAAAAGCAAAATTGAGAAGAAATAAAATGTGCATTTTCATTTTCACCTTATTGGACAATCTTCTATTAAAGATAGATGTCAATTTAAAAAAGTTTACTTATAAAAAAATCAAATTGGAGTGAGATTCGGACCATCTTTGCCATATTGGGCTATGTGCTTTTCAAAAGAAAAAAGATGGGGATTATGTCTGTATTTTCTGCAATAGCAGCTCGCATTTAATATCCTAATGGTACTTCTTTTGGTAGACCAAGGCACTAGAACACAGGCCTGGCCATTTGGGATATCAAATTTGAGCGATTACAGAAAAATAATTGCAGTTAAAGATCTACCACGAGTGTATGTTATCTCGCAAATTCTAAATCCATGGACATGCCAAACGGAAGTACTTGTATTTTGAATATTACGACCATGTGATCGTTATTGATAAAGAAAAGGAACACAAGAAATCACGGCATGAATTTAGACAACAGGTGAGAAATGAAGCTGTGAAAACTACAATATCAAAAACTACTATTTTAAAAAATGTGAATTTGTGAATACATATTCATTCTTGTAAACTCAAATTTGGGATTATCGCTATGAAAGATGAAATATTTTTGTAAATCTCTCGGTTTATTTCACGGAAAAATGTGTGATTTAGAAAATATTTTCTTAAAAATGATTATTTGTATCGTTTAAAATCATTAGTCAATTAAAATTTCATTATCAACATTTATTTTTGTCAAAATATCTTTGTAAATGATAAAACAAGAATCCGTTCATCATTTTTATAAGAGATACAATCATTCATTTTTTTTTAAATATTTTATAAAATATTTTTTTGCGAAATAAATGCATCGTTAAACACTTGCCTTTTTTTTTTTTTCCTTTTTTTTGTGCACACTTCGATGGTGTGGAAGTACTGGAACTGTTGTGGGGCATCATAGAAAGAAGGGTTGCCGAAAATGACTTCTCCTGTTACGAAAAGGATATTATATTGCAAAAGTATATATTTGTAATTGAGTAACTCATTTCTCGTGCTCCGAACATAAGGGAAAGCTCTGAAAACATTTTGATGCGGGGAGCATGGGGGTTTGGATATTCCATTGAAGACAAACAACTTACAAGCTCAGCTCAAATCTCGTCAATCGACCAAGCCAATCTCATATTTGCGCAAGTAAAGGGAAATTTCAACCATCACATAATCTAAAGGGGTTCTATGTGGAGATAGGGTCCAAGAATAGGGTCCAAAGAATGGAAGGCATCTGAGATGGAGTTTCTAGCAGTTGAAAAACAAAGATTAATTCGATTGGGTCAAGGCGGGAGGGTTGTTTCATAACATAAGTAGGTTTCCTTAACTTGAGTAGGATTTCTAGTTTAAGTAGGCTTGCTTTGATTAGTTTTCTTATTTAGTGTTTCCTTGTCTTAGTCCATTTAATGTTTCCTAGTCTAAGGCCGTCTTAGTATGTCTATAAATGAGATGTGCATTCTCAATTGTAAGGACGCAAATTTTGAGTTGATGCTATATGGGAATATTTCTCAACTGAATGATTTGTTCAGTTTTCTATCCAATTTACTGGTGGAAAATATTAAGGTTTTTTTTAATCATTGACTAGTGGAATATTCTTTTTCTTTCGTGACGAACTCTTATATCCCAAGATTATTTCCGCAAACACATCAAAGACCTTATTTTCATTAAACACATTCGGCATTCTCACGTAATCACTATCCGTCACGTTGTTAGGGTATTTCCATGAAATAAACACAGCCTATACTTGAAAAGATAGGTGATAACTTCTTCTTTTTTTTGTCAAAAAAAAAAAGATAGGTGATAACTTACTGACCATAAATTTACCTCAAATTAAAAGTCAAGATGGCAAGAGTGTAATGTAATGTGAAGTGATTTGTTAAAACTAAAAAGGACCTAAAAATAAGGTCAATAGAACAAAATTATCAAGCATTCTCAAATTCTTCGAATCTAATCACTTTTTGGAATTTTTTTTTGGCGAGATTTGCTATAAAGCAGTCACTTAAAGAACATTAGGTCAGACTCCGATTAACCACACTCACCATCCGACCGTAACCAAATAAGGTTTACGTTATTAAATATGTAAGATGCTTGTTAATTTTTTTTTATTCTTTTGCTTTTATAAGAATCTCAAAATAAAAAAGTAATGGTATTTTTAATTATGGACACTCTACGAAATATTCTCACCCTCCTTTTAGGCCGTGGAAATCGACCGCATTAGAATGACCTTTTTCTTCCAAGATTTGTTAATTTGTCCGTCGCCTAATTATTAATTAAAAATAATATATTGACAATAATGATATTGCTTGGTTATTTATTATCAGAATAACGACACAAATAATTCATAAACTTTTACTTAATGTTCAATGTGATCTCTAAACATTGATTATTGAACTTTATCTTAATGTGAAATGTGGCTCCCAAACTTTTGATATATGTTTAATTTGATCCATAACCTATTGTCCTTCCATTAATTCAAGTCCAGGGTTCGACCTCAAAATACTACTTTACACTTGATGATATCCTACACTCCGAATGGCCATCATTCAAGGATAAAATTAAATATATACCAAAAACTTAGGGACCAAATTAAACAGTTCAGAAGTTCAAAGACGACATTCACATTAGAAGAAAGTTTAAAG
Source organism: Eucalyptus camaldulensis (assembly GCA_019915185.1). Taxonomy (NCBI): domain Eukaryota; kingdom Viridiplantae; phylum Streptophyta; class Magnoliopsida; order Myrtales; family Myrtaceae; genus Eucalyptus; species Eucalyptus camaldulensis. The sequence goes on from JAHSVA010000010.1 coordinate 33,336,927, forward strand.
ACAACATTAAACATTGTCCAACAATGAAATTTCGAATATGTACAAAGAGTTCAGAGACCCTATTAAATAGTTTATAAGTTTAGGGATCAACTACTCACATTTAACTGTTTGGAGACCACATTACATGCATACACATGTTGAATCATATTGTGAGGATTGAGATAATTATCAAAAAAGTCCTAAACCTATTGCAATCATGCCAATTTAGTCATAATTTTTTTTTTTGCCAATTTAGTCCTAAACATTTTGCAATTATCTCAATTTAATCCATTTGGCCAAATTTGGCCAGCTAGTGTCAACTGTCTGGCAAACATTAACGCAACAATTTTTAATGATTTTTTTTTTTTTAGTTTTTCTTTTCTTTTTCTTTTTCTCTTCTTCTGCTTTGGCTTCTCCTCCCTCACAATGGCTGGCGAGCTCTGCCGCCAGTGAGGGTCACATTCCCTGCCTACCTCACCCACCGTTGCCAACGGCTTTGCCCTAGCCTTGCCTCAAGCGAAGGGGACCTCACCCATGATTGGTGACCTTCACCTAGCCCTGTCATGGCCTCGCCAACCGTGGAGGAGGTTGCCTTCAGCCTCACCAAGGTGAGGCTGACCTTGCTCGTGGCCCCAAGCCCTTGTGCAGTGGCTAGCGAGCCCCGTTGAAGCCTCGCTAGCCATTGTGAGTAAGGAAGCCAAAGAGGAAGAGGAGAAATAAAGGAAAAAAGAAAAATTAAATAATTAAAAAAATAAAATACTATTAAAGAATTGCCGCATCAACATTCGTCGAATGATTGATGTTGGCTAGTGTCCATATTAGTGTTAGCTGGTTAAATTTGGTTAGATAGATTAAATTAGGTTTATGGAAATTGGCAAAAAAAAAGTTTAGGATTGCGTTGGCGTAATTGCAATAAGTTTAGGATTTTTTTTAATAATTCTCCTGCAAGGGCCATCCTTGTCCTTTTTGCCTTTTTTTTTTTTCCTTTGTTACCAAACGACAGCTTGGTCTTAGTGCGTCTATAAATAAGACATGCATTCTCAATTTAAAAAATGCAAATATCTCTAAAATAAATTATTCGCTCGGTTTTATATCCAATTTATTGATGGTAAATATTAAAGATTTTTCTTTTTTTTACATCATTGGTTAGTCCCAAGATTATTTATCTGCAAACACATCAAGGACCTTATTTTCATCAAACACGTTCGATATTCTCACCTCATTATATGTCATGTTGTTAGGTTATTTCTATGAAATAAACACAAGCTAAATTTGAAGGGATGGGTGACAACTCGCTAACTATAAATTTGCCTAAAATTACAAATCGAGATGGCAAGAGTACAATGTGATATGAAATGATTTTTTAAATTAAAATGACCTAAAATTAAGGTCTATATAACAAAATTATCAAGCATTCTTAAGTTCTTCTAACGCAATCACTTTTTAGGATTTTTTTTTTAATTTTTTGGCGAGGTTTGCTCTAAAGCACTCAACTAAAGAGCATCAGGTCACGAATCCGAATAATTATACTCACCATCCAACCGTGACCAAACAAGTTTTATGTTATTAAATATCTAAGATGCTTGTTAATTTTTTTTTTTTGGATCTTTTGCTTTTATAAGAATCTTTAAATAAGAAGTAAAGGTATTTTTAATTATAGACCCTCTACGGTATATTCTCACCCTCCTCCTAGGCCAAGGAAATCGAGCACATTAAAATTACCTTTTTCCAATGAGATATGTTAATTTATATGTTGTCTAATTATAATAAAAAAGATATTATATTGAAAATAAAGACTATTGATTGGTTATTTATTATCGGCATAGTGACACAAATAGCTCTTGAACTTTTACCTAACATTCAATGTGTTCTCTGCACATTGGTTATTTAATTTTACCTTAATATCAAATGTAGTCCCCAAACTTTTAGTATATGTTCAATTTGATCCATAAACTATTGCCATTTCATTAATTCAAGTTCAACATTCGACCTTAAAATGCCACTTCACACTCGATGATATCTCATACTCCAAATGGCCATACTTCAAGGATAAAATTAAACATATATCAAAAGCCTAATGACCAAATTAAACAGTTTAAAAATTTAGAGACAACATTTTATACTGGACAAAAGTTCAAGGATGGCATTAAATATTTTATGTAGTCCCATGACGAAATTTTGAATATATACCAAAAATCTAGAGATCTTATTAAATAGTTTATAAGTTTATGGATCAAGTACTAATATTTATTAACTTATTCGTGGTAACTGTATTAATTGAGAGTCCCTTCCTCATCGCATAGGTCAAGAGTTCAAAACTTGCAATCGTTAATGATTTAAATGGAGCCCTGATAGTGGGTTGCTAAGCTAGTCTTCTCCGAAGTATAGGGGCTTGGCTCTCAGAGCCATTCAGGCACGGGGTTCCATGGTGGAGTCATGGGTTACCAAAACAAAAAGAATACTAATATTTATAAAAAGGTCGGAGGTCACATGAATCATGTAAGGACCATCCGTGTTTTGTTTTTGTGCTTTATTACCGAACGACAGTTTGGTGGAACCTTCGGTTGCTTCTGGTTCGGCCTGCCAGGTTTTTTTGACAGTCCAACCTTCGTCGTCGTCGTCCGAAAAGTCAATACAAGGTGGCGCCCCGCAAAAACCCAGACCCGGTCAAACCCGCACTCCCCCCTCGCCCAAATCGTCGGATTCTCTCTGCCTCCGCCCTCGATCCCCAAAACCCTCCTCCGAATCGATTCCGGCAGCCCCCTCCGGCCACCGCCTCCCGCCGCAATGGACGCAGCGCCGCCGGGCGGCGGCGGAGGCGGAGGCGGCCCGGCGCCGTTCCTCCTGAAGACCTACGAGATGGTGGACGACGCGGGGACGGACGAGATCGTGGCGTGGAGCTCCAGCAAGACGAGCTTCGTCGTGTGGAACCCGCCCGAGTTCGCCCGCCTCCTGCTCCCCACCTATTTCAAGCACAACAACTTCTCCAGCTTCATCCGGCAGCTCAACACCTACGTGAGTCCTCGGAACCCTTCGCCCGCCTTTTTGTTTCGAGCCGTCGCGCTCCCGTCTCGCGCCGCCGGGGGGTTCGATGCGTGCGTCGGACGCTACGTCTGTGATTGGTCGTGAATTTTTTGTTCTGGTTACTGGGTTGATGATTGTTTTGCTGTTCTGAATTTATGCTGCGGCGTTCTGCTTTCCTGTGTATGATATGAGGGCATCGAATCTCTTGTCGGATTGAATACTTGGTGTTTTGTATGAGCTAGAAGTTTCTGCAGTTCGCGTCTTCTTTTCTTTTCTTTGCTTTTTGTCTTGCTTTCTCGCGTTCTGCTTTTTCGGGATCAGTGTTTCTTCTCGCATTGTGATTGAAAGTGGTTCTTCTCGCATTGTGATTGAAAGGAATGTGAATTCTGCATCTTAAGCTCATTTGCCGCTATTAGGGGTCTGTGATGACTAAATTTTGGCTACATGAGTGCATTATGTCTACCATGGATAAGCTTTCTTATAATTAATTTTTGATAATGTCCGAAAGTCTGTGCAAATGTCAGCATTTTATGTCTCTTGAAGTCATTTCTTGACTATTTATAATGATTGATCAATGTGACTGGTGGACCAATTTGACATCCCTTTGCAGTTCCTTTTGTTTTACATTGATTCGGGGCTTTCTGGGAGCATGTGTTGCCACTGTTCCACTGATGATCACTTTGTTTATGTATTAACAATGGCATCTCTTGAGCTGAGCCTTTCATCACTGCCAATATTACCTCGCTTCCTAGTGTTGCCACACTCAAAATGGTTGAGGGAAATAAGGAATCTGGGAAGAAATTATCACTTGGAGTATTGTGAGGTTTGGTCTGGGTCTTGGAAACAGATATCACTTTGATAATTTTCAATACATTTCTTAATTTCAGGAAATAATTTTTCTCTGTCTAATGTTATAAGTAGACCTATGTATCATAACGGATTTCTTTTTCAAGGAGAGCAAGACTTTCTACATAATAGCTATTGACAACGTGCTATGGTCGGTTTGGACTACTTAGCTATCAAATGAAGTTGGAAGCAACTTGCTAAATCCCGGCATCTCCCTTTCTTAATGTTCATTATTTGTGTTGTTGCTTTCTTTTCTTCTGATCCTTATGCGTTTCCCTAATTCAAAAGCTACGATCTTGCATGATGTTACACATCTATATGGGTATGATGCCAAAGCTAGGTATCTGGAATTCAGTGGTCAGTTTGGCATTAATTCCTACATCAACCTGGTATTGGAGCGTTCTTTCTTGCACCATTCATTCTTGGAACTAGAGCTTTCTAGGATCGGGAGATGCGTCTGGTGAGCCCTGGTTGCCAGGCTAACTTTTTTAGTGTTTGCCCTTTTGTGAAGGTCTATTTAATCATTTCCATGGTAGTTGCATATGCCTGTTACCTATACACGGTGGTTTATTGGCCTTCTTTAGTTTTGAGACTGGAAGCTCAGTGAGCTTGAAAAAAATACTTGGCTTGAAAAAATGCAACTTACTTGCTGGGTGGATTTGTTTGATTGATGGAGCTTTCATGTCTTTGTGCGGTTCATGTGCAAGTGAGATTAAAATGACGGTGATATCCTGGAGGTGGTATTCTTCTCTTTGCTTGTTACATGTTGATGGAGGCTTGTTCGGTCTACAAGAACTGCTTAAGTCTAGAATTTGAATCAATCACTTCTCTCATGGCCAATTTTATTCAGTTAAACCTCCTAGGTGGAAGGGAGAATATTTTGGGAAGCCACAGGAAAACTAGAGATGTGCAAGGAAACCTGCTAAGCTGGAATGGTTCGTTAGGAATTGGATGGGGTATTGGAGAGTAGATACTTAGTTTCAAGATACAAAACTTGAGAAATTGGAAAAAAAAAATGGTAGGTTGGATTTGGGGTCTTACCCAACCTCTACCGAAATATGATTTTAGATAATCTATGATACCAAATGGTCATCTTTCTTCAAAATATATAGGAGCATCTTTCTTGGGGGTTATGAAGCTAGAAAGGTTGGATTTGGAGGATAGGCATTGCTATAAGCTTGGTTATTAGGGATCAAAGCATTATATTATTTTACTTTTATCTGTCTTTCATCTTCTTATTTTATGAATCAATTAAGCTTTATATTTTATGTGTTAGCTATTTTAGACAGATAACAGGGACTATTTTATATGATTTTTATTTTTATTTTATATCAATACTGGAAAATTTGACCCAAAAAAAAAAAAACAAGTATACGGTATCCTAGATTCTATGTGGTGGACATGCCAGCTTCCAGGATAATTCCAGAAGGGAACAACATCAAGGTTGGTTTTGGCTGTTGAAGGATGCAGGATCTGATATTTTTTTTGTGGTGCTGGTTTTCTTCCTCTTTTGATTTTTTTTTTGGGGTGGGGTGGGGCGAACATTAAATTGAAAATGCTCAAACATAAAAATTACTAAATAACTTACAGTTATACCATTTTAATGTACAAAGATCCGGTCAATAGTTTTACGTTTATTTGTCATAATTAAATAGAGTCATGTATAAAATTCATATTTAATACTTATCTTTTACTTAAAGCCTCAGCTAGAAAGGATCCTAATAATAGATTCTATCAATGGTAAAACTACTCTTAAAGGGGGTAGTAATGCTAACGTAATGAATGGTAAATTGTTGGCAGAACATTCAAGACGGGGGAAAATCAAGTTTGTGGAACACAAAATATCATCAATTTTGATAGAAAAGTACATTATAATAGCAAAAAGAAATTGGAATTTCGTCAGTCCACTGGTCAGGGATGGTAAGAGGAAAAATAAAAGATAAATGGAAAGAGGGAAACACTAAAGAGGAACAATAAAAGCCAACGGAAGGGTGCAGTGGATTTGTGTTTCTGCTAGCATTTTTATGTTTCTATCTCTCTCCTGCTGTCATCAGTTGCATCCGCTGCTATAAAAGCATCTAACAGCTAATCATATGCTGTCTCCAGTGATCAGACTAAAAAAATGCAGAGGTTTTGGGGACAGGGGGATGGGTGCCCTCAGAAATTTTTTGGCAGACACCCACTCAATCTTTGTCCACTCTGTGCTCTACGCACCCTAAGTGAAAACTGAGTTTTCCAGGTTATATCTTATGATGAAGTGCTCTGAGGTGATCTCATGTCGATGTTCTGTAAAAAGTTTGTTAAACAAAGGATGTTCTCTATATAGCAGTTATGCTCTCTGAATTAAGTTACTTCTGAAGAAGGGAGAACAACATTATAAGATATTAGAATTTGACTTTAAGTAATTCAATGTCACAGTGGAAATGAGAGTTTTACATGTTTGGATGACATAAAATGAGATTAAGACTGGGGTTGTCCCTGCCTCAGTTTCCTGTATGGCTAAAAGAGGTGAGCTTCATTCATTCTGTGGAGCATTCTGGAGACTCGTTCAGTGTTCTAAATGTGGTGGATTGTCTTGTCTAGAGCCCATGTTAAGGTTCTGTGTTTTTAATATCGCAGCAGTCATCTTAAGCTTTCTGTGAGGGTGAAGATGAATTGATCGGAAATTGCCGCCAGAGGAATCTCCATGTTAAATTGTTTACATTTTCAATAGATGAGATGATGGCATAATGGGAGAGAACTTGCAATGTTGAAGTGCCTCTAATGGCAAAATTGGCAACATTTTTTGTTTAATATAGACTCCAACATTCATGAACTTGTTCTGTGGTGCCGAATCTTGTGTATTCTTTGGTTAGCTCTTTATATTATTACCCTTACCAAAAAAAAAAAAAAAAAAATTCATCAACTACCGTTGCCTCATAAAATAACTTCAAAGTTTTTTATATGCTTCCTCTGCTGGATGTCCTTTAGGGTTAGTTCTTTCACTTGGAAAATTAGCTTCTGACAGTCTGGCCAGCTCTAGACGGAGGCAGCTGCAGATGCTATAATCATTTTCTTAAGAAAATCAGGCACCAACTAACCTTTTGGATTTGGAAATAATGATATGCTTCATGTTAATCTGGTAAAGATACTGAATATTCATCAAGCTTTTATAGGATTCAGTCTCTGAATTCAAACTCACTGCATGATCATAGGGCCCTTTACTGATTCAGCTGCTTCTTTTTATTTACTTTATTTTGCTGTGGTGTTTTCAGGTCTTCTCCAACTCTAGTGTGTTTGTACTTTGAGTTTTTCTCTGGGTACATGAATTTATGCCCTTCAATGGCACCTTTCTCAAACTGAGGAATTAAATAAACAGAGAAGCTTCTTATTCAAATACAGTTTTTAACTGGCCATCATTTACATGGCCTTGCTTGCACAATCACATCACAGCTTGGGTGTGGTCTTATCGTGATTGGATCAACATTTGCAGGAAATTCAGGTTTCTAATATGCCTGTCTCATACTGAAAACTGTATTCAGGGATTCCGAAAAATTGATCCTGAGCGATGGGAGTTTGCTAATGAAGATTTTGTGAAGGACAAAAAACATCTTCTCAAGAACATCCACCGTAGAAAGCCCATCCATAGCCATAGTCAGCCTCAAGGTTCAATGGTGGACTCTGAAAGAGCAGCATATGAAGAAGAACTAGAGAAGCTCAACCGAGATAAAAGTGCCCTTGAAGCAAAGATTGGGAGGCTCAAGCAGCAGCAGTCTATTGGGAAGCTTCATATGGGGGAACTTATTCAGCGAGTGGGAGGAATGGAGCGGAGGCAGGAGGATTTGCTTGCATTCCTAGAGAAAAATCTCCAGAATCCTAATTTTGTTGAACATCTGACTCGGAAAGTCAAGTCTCTGGATCTATCAGCATATAAAAAAAAGAGAAGGCTTCCCCACACTGATCATGGAAGGCCAGGGGCGGAGAACAGTTTGGATACTCATAGTAGCTCAAGACTGGAGCTTGGAAATATTTTCCAGCAAGATTTCTCAAATAAGCTCAGGCTCGAGTTGTCACCTGCAGTTTCGGATATTAATTTGGTTTCCAATAGCACACATAGTTCATACGAAGATGGGGGAAGCCCACGGAGAATTACATCAGAAAGTGACCCTAAAGATGCTCCAATGGGAACTGAGAGCCTTTTAAGTGCACCTGAAGCAGTAGAGCTTTCAGATACAGGGACTTCCTTCACGTTCAAGATGGATTCGTCTATGCAAAGGAAACCACCAGTAGACGAAAGCCCAAGGATGCATCCGTTGCCCATGAATCTAACTACTGAAGAGGGAGATAACAATGTTTCGTGCCAACTAAATCTATCTCTTGCATCTTCTCTACTGCAAGTTGACCACAGTCAACAATTCAATCGTTTGAATGTGCTAGGTTCAGAAACTAGCAAGTCTCCAGATGCAAGGTCAAATGCCAGCATCACAGAATCTGGTTTTGGGGTTCTCCAGAAGAATAAGAATTCAGATGAAGAGCGTACAAATTCCTCGTTGCCTGAGGCTCAAAACAACAATCAACCTGTAGCTCCTGCTTCGGGTAGAATAAACGATGTGTTTTGGGAGCAGTTTTTGACAGAAAGGCCCGGAGCATTGGAGAATGAGGAGGCTTGTTCTAGTTACAGGGAAAACTCGTACGACGTGCATGGTGATCAAAGACCAGGCCCTGGAATGTCCAGAAATTCTAAAAGCATGGAGCGGCTCACGCTGTGAGAGTAAAGCCGGAGGTGGAGATCAATGACAGCTTTCTTTGGGTTTCTTATTGACCATCTTTGTCCATTGTACAACATGCTCATAATATGATTGTATCTCTGGATTTTGACAAATCACTCATTTAATAAGGCCATAGAAAATGAAGTTACATACGCTGGTTCATTTAGAGGCATGTAGCTCTAACACAAACGCACCCCCGTTTTATTGTGATCATGAGGTGCTTTTGGGACTATTATTTCAATAGGACTCCATGGGCTAATGAGGCGCCAAATATAATCAGATATTTTGCCATTAATTCTTGCTAAGTGTTCGACGTCATATGTAATTTGGGAACTTATGTCAATTTTTATGTCAGGATATACTCAATTGAGATGTACCTGTGGAAGAGAATACTTGTACCAAAGATGGTCTAGTTTTGCCTGCCTTGGATCAAAGATCATGAGAGGAGCAGGTAGTTTCTATTGACAGGTGGTTGGAGTCACTAGCTGGTCCAGGGACTAAAAAAGAAGTGGGCAAGAAAGTGACTTCGGATTTGGGACAAATTCAACATTGAAGTAGATTAAAAAAAAAAATTGATTAGTATGCTGAAAACTCCAAATTGATACATTATCATAAATTTATCTTAAATTAATTTTTTAATCATAAAAAATATTATAACTATGACAAATTTATATGACTATAAAAAACCTAAAACTGGTACGCTTGTAATAAATTTACTCCAAATTAATTTGATTTGGATTAACAGATAAATAAATAAATAATAAAAAAAGAGTCTATATTGAATTTATATTAAAAATTAATTCACTATTTATTAATATCATTCATTGTTTTAATTTGACAAATTCAATTATATTCCATTCCAAAAATTTATAAAATTTGGAGACAAAACAAGCAAATCCATATTCCATTATTAAATTTAACATTTAACGATAAGTCCAAAAAAATAATTTGCATTTCACCATCAAATATAACAAGAAGTCTTTCTCCCTTTCTTATTTTTATTATTTTTATTTTTACATATTTATATTTCAGACCCCTCATTTTCTGAATTTTTTTTTAAAATTGACCCGTACGTGTTTAAATCATGTGTAAGAACTTCAAACTCATGTGTCAGAGCATGGCAAGAAGGTCGACTACATATCAAATTTTCCAACACTTATTAACCGCGTATCGAAGCGTGTTGGACATGTGTCGAAGTACATGTCTGACACGATACAAAAGTTATCGGAGAGTGTCAATACTTTATATATGCCAATTAATTGATATATTAATTTGAAATTTTATCGTTCATTTATCATAGATGTAGATGTGTGTAAGTCAGAGATTTTTGATGGCATTAACTTTAAATAGAATTATGTACCGACTACTTATCACGGAGGGTCGGCTGGGGACCCCCATGGAAGTGCGGGCTCTTATTTCTCTTGTTCTTTTCCAGCTTTTCTTTCACATGTGGGGGGGAGTATGAATAAAGATCTTGGCGCTTTAAGCACGATGGCGGGCAAACAGTAACGCAATTATCAGCAACGAAAAAGACGAGATCCCACTGTCTTGCATTGATGATCCCTCCCCTCCCCCTCCAACCACCATTGCCAAAAGCACTCCTCCATTCCTCTCTCTCTCTCTCTCTCTCTCTCTCTACACTTCACAAGAACGCCGCCGCAGAAACCAAGAAGAGAAACCCAAGACAACCTTCAAGAAACCACACCCAAGATGCTACTTCAGATCAGCCTCAACCTCAACCTCAACTTCAACCCAAGAACCACCACCTTGTCCCTACCCCTACTCCTCCTGCTCCTCTTCCTCTTCTTCTTCCATACCCACCTCGCCGTTTGCAATGCCGTTCCAGTTCTGGGCACTCGCGGCGAGATCGACGTGGCGCTGAAGCGGGCGCGTCCGCAGAGCGTGCGGGACTGCTTGTCGGAGGCGGAGACGGCGGCGGACGACTTGGAGGCCGAGGCCAGCCGGAGAGTGCTGCTGGTGCAGCAGAAGAAGTACATCAGCTACGAGACGCTGAGGCGGGACATGGTCCCTTGCACGACGGCCGGGGCGTCGTACTACAACTGCCACGCCGGGACGGCGAACCCCTACAACCGGGGCTGCGAGGTCATCACCTACTGCGCGAGGAACATTAGGGACATCAAGACTTGAGGGGGCGGCACTGGCTGGCTGCATGGTGGGTGTCTGATCTTCGGTGGGGATTGTCGGTGGTAACCAAATTTTTTAACTTAGTTTCTGTGTGACTGTCATTGCCTCTCGGGAGTGCTTGTCGTTTGGCTGCAATGTGGCGCTGTTGATGTATATGTTGTGATCCCAATGGTGACTCGATCCGTGATCACGAAGAAGAAGGGCAGCGTCTTTGGAAATCGAACCCTTCTTTATTAAGTATGATGATGCTCGACGAGCACCTGTTGACATGACCCTGTCTAGTATGTACACTACCAGTGTTCAATAATGTTGATTCTTTGCTGGAGATAATGAGATGCAGCCTCCCTTATAAAGGGCTTTTGACGTCGAGATTTGGTGAATGATAGAATGGGTTTTTCATTATAGTATTTATGAGAATAGTTGTAGGTATTTTGCCACTGTAACTGTATCCTATTTCAGTTTCAATTTGAAAATTTGTCTGCTTGGCGAAGCACTTCTCTTTGTGATTATTGACTCGCTTGCCATGAAAATTAAGCCGAATTGGGATTTAAGTTGTTGGAGACTTGATGCTAAACTTCTCTATGCCTTCAGAATCAGAATCGACAATTTTGTCCTCCATAAGAATGCTTGATGAAAGTTATACTATTTACCCTGAAATTCAACATGTATGGAGTCCGAATTTGTGGTTTTGACTGGCTGATAACCTAATCGTCTTACAAATTGGGTGACCAAGAATCTATAAGCCATATATATTAGGGAGCCAACAGCATGACTATTAAAGTACACAGCATATCTAAGTGCTTTTATGTCTGAAATAACCGTAAAATTGGCAATAATCAAGCATTTGTTTGGCTTGGTGATCACATTGTACACGTATCAAATCTAGAAGTGGTTAAGTTTTTTCTGCCTGTGCTTACAATATCTCATTATTCATTAGCATGACGATTGAAAAACTTTTTTGTCACCTTGATATAGTATGGCCTTATCTATCATAATATCCTTCATTCCTCTATGCACTAAATGCATGGCCACATGTACTCTAATGGTTTCTTGTATCATTGATACTGGAGCTGGTGTTAGGGAAGACCAAATTAGTAGCAAACAGTCTTTTGTCGACATCTAGATGCTCATTTTGTGGATAGATTTCCCATGGAGATCCAATTCATCAAGTATCACACTTTATCTCTTTCATAGTTGACAATAAGAGGATGATAAAGGCAACAAATCTTGAGTGGCCATTCCACTGAGTGCTGAGTGGCTTAGAGTCTCAAATACAAGTAACATGGGAAACCCATGAAGTTCAATGTCAATCACAAGCCATGTATGCTCGTGAGGAAATCAAAAGTCAAAATGAATCAAATGGTGATTACGTTGGAAGGAATGCAAGGCCCATACTAAATGTGAAAGGACTTCTGACCGCATGTTGCTCTGTAAGTTTCTATATTGTTGTGTACAAACTATGTGGGTGCATCAACAGGTGGTTTATTGCACTTGCCATGTCCTTGTTCCCCTTAGAAAGATGCAGAAGAGTGAAAGTATGCAAACGGAATACTATCAATGTAAGTAACCCATCAAATTCTCAAATTTTCTTCAAGAAAAAAAAAGTTAAAATGCCCCAAGTCAATCATACATGCAACATCATTGATCTGACACTAGAAAGCCATGAAACTAGGCTTGATAGTGGTGGTAATAGATCCCCTTCCTGATACAGCATTCAATAATTGCTGTAACATATGTTCTTATTCTATAATAGCCTGCTAGATCCCATTATAGTACTGGACACCAAAAAATGGAGAGAGAAATGGGGACACAGAAGAGGATCTGGTGGTGTGATTGGCTGGAGGAATGATAAGATGATGAGATTCCCTTAGTAGAAAAAAAAGTAAGGAGAGCCCAATGCTTCTTTCTGTGGAGGTGGCTGCCTCCATCAGGTGTGGATGTGGATAAGTGAGTTTATAGTGCCCAATGCTTCTTTTTTGCGATGCATGTGTACGGGCATTATGCGTATATCTATTGAGATTAGTTGAGTTGAAATGACTCAATACCCATATTATTATTAAACAAGTACATAGGACCAATATATGACATGGGAGTACTTGAGGACTTCCAAAGAAGCAAGAGACAATGATTCAGTCTTTCTTAGATAAATTGAGGCAGCCAGTATGCAGATCAAGCATGAAGCTCAGAAAAATCGTAGAAAACAAGAGAACCAGTGATCTTTGAAAATAACCATTAGTAAAATTTGTGGAAGGACCGAAGTCATATTTGGGAAGTTCACAACTTGAGAGAACTAGTTACATGTTGGGAAGGCATTTTCATGGACTTAAACTGAGTTGCTACTTTGACCAAAAAAAAGAAACTGAGTTGCTATGCATATTCAGGGTTTCAAACAGATGAATGGAGCAAAAATGTGATCAATGTAAGGAATTCCTGATAATTTCAGAGTTTTTGCAGACTGATCAGCCTTGAAGCTTGATGACTTGAGAGGGTGAACTCAAGGGAACCATGGGGTAAGGTTTCTGATCATAGTGCAACTTTAGGTCCTTGTTTCTAGTTGTTGGCTGCCTAAGTGGATTGTCTACTTGAAGAAGCTTAAGTTTCTTCAATAATGTGGTCAAAGGAGCTTCAGTGTCCTAGTTACAAGTGACCTTGAGAGCCTAACCATATAATTGCCGATCTGCCTTAGGTAGACGCATAGTTGTAGAATGATTCAGCCATTGTTACAAGTATACTTTTGGTTCAATCTTCTCTAGTATCTCTACCACAAATGTCGGTCATTTCGTGTGTCCTTAAATGTCAACTCAAGACAAACAACTTCTAACTAATACAGGGAAAATTTGATTAGCTGATATATGAAGCAAGGAGTTGAAAATCTATGCAACGATGAGAAGATGTTCCATTTGAACTTGTTTTCTGTAGTAATGTTATAAGCCTGTTGTCAGCTCGTACTTTTTGGAGACGAGGAACACTTATTTTTTTTCGTCAGTCAAGGAAAACCTTGCATGCCTTTTTGTGTTTGTCAGGCATCTTCTCTGTTTCCGCATTGCCTGGTCTCAATGCTTTTTGAGCCAGATGATGGAAATTGGCCCTGAAGATGCATTCTTGGTAGTCACTTTATATAGGGTCATGAATTTGGTCTGTCTTGCTCCTACCTGCTCCATATGGAAGTATATTCGGTAGCAATTGTATTACGAGTGAATTAAGTCTTCTTTTTCATTGCACTTAGGATTAATGTCTTGAAAGGAGAACACTCGATTGGTTCATTTGTACCCCTTTGATATGTCAGTCAATCATCACTGTTACGTGGTATACTTTTGTTTGAGTGAAGTGACTGACTAAGCTTGCTTTTCTGAGTGAAGGAAGCCACTCGCTTATGACAGGATAACTTATACAACTTCTGCTTCCTCAGAAAAATTAACAAACTGGTCCTTCACTATGTACCGGCCAATCGAACTGTCTCATAGTACACTCACTCTGGAAGAACTCAAGTTCTGATCATGTCTAGGCTCCATTGGCATGCTTGTTCATCCTATAGTAGCCTTGGATCCGTTTTCCCTTTGAATCCAATTTCCCTTTTCTCTGTTGGTGCTTTCTGGGGACGTTATGCCAATGCTAAATTCATTGGTCTCTTGCTTTGACACACAATTTAACGTAAAAGATTCACTGCGTTATTTTACCAAATGTACTCTGAGATGTTGAGACCTTTCTGTTCTTGGAACAGAAGTTATGATGAACCATGACGACTAAACTTGTATTTATTTTGACGAGACAGGACAGTTATCTCTTAGGAAGCACAAGAGTTGATTTGCAGGTGGTATCATGGATTTGAAGCTCATAAATAGAAGAAAAGCAGAGGATGATAAGGTTTAGCTGGTGATAAACAATGTAATGTTGCAGTTGCTGTCGCTGGGTGAATTACGAATTTCGTTACAAAAGAAACTAAAATACCCGAGGTGGATTTTGATGTCAGATTAATATGTAAACGCACACATGCCATAACAATAACAGGCACGCATATTTGATTCCTCCTCTTCTGCTGGAAAAGAAAATTACAAGTTCAGTGAAGTTTTTGGTAGGTGAAGAGCCACAAAAAGGAGAGCACCCATTTTCAAAATGCGGGGTCTGTTGTGGCATCAATTTGAGCACCAAGTACCTTAAAGTATCTTATTCTCAACGCCAACAAGAAGAGGACCACATCCACTGTGGCCTTTGGTGTGATATAATCAATTGATTGATTGTTGCGTATGGTGGACATGGAAGTGATTTTACTCGCTTAAAAAAACCATCTAACGATAAAATTTGAGTTGGATAATGTTTGTTTTTTTTTGGTAAAAAAGAGTTGGATAGTGTTGATACCTAAAAATGGCCAAAATAGGTATAGGCCATTTGGCCATTTTGAGAGACATTGGTCTTGTGAGGCATTGACCAAGTGAGATATTTACTTTAATTGCAAGATGCATAGAAATTATGCCAATCATGTTGTGATTAGCATAGGTTTGGCCACTAGAATTTGCGACGATGTCGACATGGAAAAAGAGAAGTAGAGGCGGAGATGCTTGATCCTAGAGTCTTGAGATGTGGTTAGAATGGCTAAACAAGATGCACAGGCAGCTTGGACGGACGTGGCAAAAGTGACTGGTATGATCCCAACCCGGTTAAAAGTCTGACAACAGTTATTTTCTGATTAAACGCCATCTTTATAACGTAGGAGTTTGGAAGATTATGGCTACACACATGGTAGAAGCAGATTGACATAAGTGGAGAAACGGTTAGCATAATGCTAAACCAGTTAAAAGTCCGAGAAAATTGCGAAAATGCTTAACTTTTTGGGTCAAATCTTGTCATCCCCAAAGTAGAGGAATAATGTAGATCATGGCCAAAGATGTGGCTGAAGCGAATTGGCGTTCGTGGAAAAATGGTTAGCATGAGTATCAAATCCAATACTAGATATTGTTTCCACCCCGTGGGGCTTATGTCCAAAACTTTGGGGAACACATACAAAATGTAGAGAACAAGTCTTAAACCGTGGAAAGTGAGATTTTAGAGACTCATGACTATTAAATAATATCTTAGGAAAGGACACGTGCACTTAATCAAATTTCAAGATTCTACTTATCCAAGTTTTAAATTGTTTTCTTTTTATCTTACGGAACTCTCGCTCTTGTGAGTTTGTTTTGAGCTTGTGTTATCGTTCTTTAGCTCTAAGACACCCATAATCTTAGTCATGTTTCTTTCTAAGCTGTAAATCATTGAATAATAATACAAGGACTACATGTGTTTCATATATGCCAATTCTCAGCTGGGTCTTCATTCAGAACTCTTCCTTGAAGGGGCTGGCATCCCATTCAGCCAATTTTAGGGGCACGCCCAGTGGAACTTAGTGGAGCCAGTTAAAGGCTCTTTCTTTGCTTTTCATACGAATCTCTGGAGTAGGAACAATGCCTGGGAGTAATGCAAGGAGGACCACGCAAGCTGGGGTTGGGGATACCGCCCAGCAAAATGTTGAGTAAAACGATCAAATGTGAATGCTGGAAAGACTAATGTGGATATGAGCATGTTTTGGCAAGAAATGGATCATAGCCTAATCTGATATGCAAGGTGTTGTTCTTGAATACATGGATGGAGTGTTTAAAACCCATTATTGCCTACTCATCCAATGATCTAAAATAGTTTATCAAAAGCTCCTTTTACTGAATTCGGGCAAGGGGAGAGGCTCCGTAAAGAATCATATTAGACTAGAGTTTGACAAGAACCAGGTAGACCCAGTAGGTATGCTGAAAACAAGTCACGACCTCCAGTGTGGAAATGTTCAATTATTGCGAAAGCCAAAACTTGATTTGAGTTCTTTACTAGGGGACTCTAGTCATGGCGAGAACTGTGGCTAAGGAGTGGATGCCAGTGAGCAAGATTTGGCATCGATTGCATACCTTAGTTTGGCTGGTTTGACGAGCACGTTGATTGTCGACCTGGGTATGTTTAATGTCAAACCCGTACTTATATATTGGGTAGCAGCCGCCAATGTTGGGCGCGTTGCCGGATGGGGGCAGATACAGGCTGTAACCTCATCATATCTCGATCCCTGTTCCACAACCCTGACTTGGTCAATACTGACACAGTTTTTGTCCCAAACAATTTCACACGCGCTACGATGCTGGCAAGGTTCCCTGGTTTGGCCGGCTCTGAGGATAGTTATGGTGCCAACCCACTTTAAACCAAGCCAACCATGGCGATACTGAGCTTGCTACCGATCCACCTCAAACATTTACTCAGACAGGTGCTACTCGAGTCCAAGATACCAATTGCCTCAATCCACGGGAGTATAACCAATGGGAAAGGCTAGGAGTTGGCAATGTAGAGAATTAGGCCAATCTCAATATACTGAGTGTACGACCAATAGGGGCAAATCGAAATGCCAAATTATGCCCCAAAACGGCTAGCAGGCAGTTGGAAATAAAAATCAAGTTGCTGGGGGGCATAATCCTTTACAAAACATAAGGCAAAATCTACTTCCACCAGATGCCAAAAGGCCATTATGTGGAGATAACGCGGGGATAGGGCATATAGCTGAATTGGTTAGGGCAAATAGCACAATTCTTCACTACTTTAACCAGTGAAGGTGATCAATTTACCATACAACACTTAGAAAGTTTGTAGGCTGGTAATGATTTCTTGAAGTAAAAGGTTGCTTCCATTGTCATTGACAAAAGCAGCCTTTTCTAAGTACGCTAGCTTGCTTGAACTCTATCCATACATGGCAAGGGATGGAAAAAAAACAGTTCCACTTTCAATTTGATAGGACCAAACTCGAAATTTTAACAGTCGAATTGGTGAAGACATGCCAAAGCCGTAATGAGCCAATGGGAATTTCTTTCTAGATTCAAACAAGGGACGAAGCGTTGTTGTATTACCTTGTTTGAGACCGATTATACTAAGATAGCATGTAAAGGCTTGCAGAAAATTGGAAGCACATGCCAAATATGAACAGTTAATTAAAGAAACAGAAAATGAAGGAAAGTACCATTTTGTCCATATCTAAGGAGCACTTTCCCACTGGGTCGATTTAGAAGAGGAAGAAGAATGTCAGGTAGAAATGGCGAAGAATAGCTAGTACTTCTCTATTGATATTTTCGAAAGCCGATCAATTTTTTACATTTTTTTTTTAAAAGATAGGCAAGTACAATTGCCTGCGGGTCCTATGTGAGTAATTTCATGTAAGGATTACAGTCAGACATGTGGCACAGGCAACTATCATACAATGGTCGGCACACACGTGGTAAGAGCGGTTCGCATGATGCCAAACGGGCTATAAGATCGAGAAGAGTGCATGAATGGTTATTTTCCGTTCAAATGTTATTCCTAAAATATAGGAGTTACAAAGACCGTGGACCATCCATTGGCAGAAGCAGATTGACATGTATGGAGAAACGGTTGGTATGTTAATAAACAAGTTGAAAGCATGAGAAAATTGTGGTGATGTTATTTCTAGTGAACGTGACAAATTGTATCATTTTGCTGTCTTTGATGCCCAGCCCGAGTAGGGTGATTTTTATTTTTGAATTTTTGACTTTTTTTGATCTCGCGGTTCTAGTATCTTGACTTCTTATTCAATGTAAAATACTCTAAACCTTTCGAGATATTTGAATATTACATAAATAATATTCTCATATTTTCGAAAATCTAAAAATAAGTTTTTAATTTCGGAGTAAAATGCCTAACTTTGCTTTTTGGGGAAAGTCAACGGCAAAATGTAAAGGAATTTGGTTAAAGGGGTTTTCTCTTTTTGAAATATAAATAGTATTTGGTAAGGTGTAATTTTAGAGTGTATTAAGAAGCAATCCCGATTAAATGTTGTTTGGAAAAACAAAAAAACTATACTTATAAAGGACTATTGCTATTTTCCCCCCAAAAAACACCTCAAATCCTTAGCCAAATGCCAACGAAGGGTTTGGTTGTTGCTTCATGCCACTGTTGAAATAGATCTAGTACCAGTTGCTGTCACCTAGGGTTGCTAGTGTCACACAACCCCAAAGTCGTGGTTATGTGGCCTTGTCAAGGGCCGCCTCGTGCAACCTCAGCGAGGGCGCTTGGGGTTGCACAATCTCAAGTGAAGCTTGCTAGCACTTGGTCTTGCTCATCGGTGATGAGATTTGGGCTAGCCAAAGACGACGTGTGAGGTAAAAATGATGATGGTAAATGTGGAATTTCAAAAAGTTTAGCTAGGACCAAGTTGGAAAAAAATGAACCGACATTCCATAAATGCTTAAAAGCCCAAAGTTAAGTAGGAGTTTTATTGGGCCAATGGTCTTTGGAGGACTTTGGAAATGTAGCAATATAAGCCCAAAGCTCTCTCAAAATAATAATAATAATAATAATAATAATAATAATAATACCAAATACCGCTTGCCGCTTGCATTTGCTCAAGACCTTTAGAGCCTGAAAACCTTTATGCAAAGTCCAACTAGACACAACCAAACTATAAAAGCACCATTCCAGAACAAGAAGTCCGGCCCAAGGCCATGTCTAGAGGGGTCTCATTGCATTGGTGCTTTCGCTAAATCATACATGCGTTGCTAACCAAGTAGTAGAACTATCGATTTATTCAATCAATGTTCATTAAACTGTAACCTCATATGAATTAGGTTTTTCTAGGTGCCCTTCAAGTAGAAGGAGGCAAAGTAACTTGATAGCGACCCCTATAATATGTGGCCTCCAAAATCCCAATTAAACATTGAATTCAGCCATAGTGTGTTTGATTTAACATTTAAAATAGATCCTTCGGGCCTGAAAGTTTATTGAGAAAATTTTAGGGTGTTTAACAATCATTCTTTAATGAGTTTTGAGTTGAAAGTTGGCATTGAGAAGGCTGAAAGCTCAATGTTAGGGTGCATTTGGGAGTGGAATTTGGAAAGCCACTTTGAACCCCAAAAGCTCCTTGGGCTAATTGTTGGGTGTTTGGTAAAAATTCTCAAGCCCCGTTTGGGGAATGCCAAGCATTCCAAGGCTGAAAGCTCAAGGTAGGTGGGGGGTTGCCTTGGGCTTTCAGCCTTCTCGGCATGCTGAGAGTTGAGCTTAAAAAAAAAAAATTTCTTCCAAAATTGTCCTCGTTGATTTTTTGTTTTTGCCTTTTTACCCTGACTGTTCATCTTCTTCTTCTTTCTTCTTCGTGAGCGGTTGCCGATGAAGGGCACGTAGTCGCCGGCGATCGTCGCGCCCGCCATGTTGACCCGCCGTGCCTCGACCTCCGCCGCCCCCGCGCAACCCTTCGGCGAGGGTCGCGTAACCCCGCTCGAGAGGTCGCCGTGGAGGTCGTGACCGCGACCCATTTGGTTGCAGATCTGGTCGCTGGCCACGACCTTTGCGCTGCGACCAGATGGGTCGCTGGCCATGACCTTTAAGCAACCTTCGCGGAGGTCGCGACACAGATCTGGTAGCGACCAAATCTGCATCGCTGGCCGTGCTTCAGGCAACCTCTGCGGAGGTCACGACCCATTTGGTCGCGACCTTCGCACTACGACAAAATGGGTCTCCCACCGCAACCTTCGCGGAGGTCGTGACGTAGATCTAGTAGCGACCAGATCTGCGTCGCCGACCATTCTTCAAGCGACCTCCGTGGAGGTTGCGAATTTTGTGCGACCCATCTAGTCGTAGATCTGGTCGCGACCAGATGTGGTCGCCGGCCTTCGACCTCCGCGCGCAACCAAATGGGTCGTTGGCGACCTCCGTGGCGCGGTGGGTCACGCGATGGCGCGGGCCGGATCGCCTACCCTTGGCTGGCGGTGACCGGTGAAGCCGTTGGCCGGCGGTAACCGGTGAAGCCTTAGCCAGCCAACATTCCTTTTTTTTTTTTAAATAATAAAAAGCCTTTTGTATTTGTAATTCATCCAAACATTATTTTGCACAAAGATATTTCACAATGCACTTTCATAAGTAAATTTATCAAACAAACTTTGTATTTTGAAAAATACCCTTAACTTAAAGACCTTTACATTTTCTCAAGAACTTTTCCCCAAAGTCTTCCCAAACGCACGCTTAATAGGGACTAGCATTGAGCTTTCAATATTTTCGGAATGTTGAAGGGCTCTACTAATAAAATTTTGTGGAGTTCCTTTTTACGCTAAAAGAATCATCAAGAATTTACCCCTTTTTAAAAGAACAAAACCTAGGTTTCTCCTTGCAGCTCCTCGAGACGTTGCTTTCGCTCCCAACTCCTCACGCTCACTCTCCCGAGAGCCCAGCGGCGACGCCGACTTCAGCGCATCAGCTTCGATATTGAATCCTCCTTCAGCCAACGACACTGTCTCCAGCACCTTCAGCGTGTAAGCTCTCTCTCTCTCTCTCTCTCTCTCTCTCTGTGATTGACGATTGACAAAAGAGGGGCTTTGAAATCGACAATTAACGTCGTAACCACGATCCATTACCCGGCCAAAGGACCAACGAAGTTTCTTGTTGTGGGTGGTGGTTGCCGGGTGGTGTGGCAGTTGCTTCTCCCTCCCTTCGGCGCTTCCTTCGTATCTTGCACCAAAAAGGAATTGACTTTCCTCCTCTCGATTCTCTCCGCGCTGTTCTTGCGGGGCTCGGAAGACGAGTTATCTGCATTCCGCATCCATCTTGAATCGGACGCGGGCTCTCGTTTGGTACGTCTTTCTTGCTCGTCGGCTTAATTCTTGAAAAAAGCCGGCTTTTTTCCAGAAATTCATCGATCGGCGGTTAGCTCTGTATGTTTTCTTCATCGTTCGGGCCGGTGAATGCGGGGCGAGAAATGGGAAATTCGTGAATCTCGAGTTCCCCGGGACCCGAGGATAAATGGGTAGTCCATGGAGCCGAGTTAGTTTCGAATGTCGCGGAGAATTCTTGATTTCATCTCCCTCGTTCTCTTAGCAAAGAAGCTTGTTTTTACTTTCCTCTGTCGTCGTCTCTAGCTCGATTCTTCTCCTCATCTGGGTCTGTTCCTGCTTGTGGGTAGTCGGTCCGCCTCTGATGCTTCTGCAGATTTGTGTAGATTGCGTAGTAACGGACCGATGTTGATCCTGATAGAGGGGGAAATCGCCCCTGATAGTGATACAGGGGAGAAAACCTTTTTGCTGTAGTTGAAAGGTGGTACTTGGCTGCTTTCTTTAACTGCGGCCTGCAAATAAAATAGCCGATGCAACTGCCGAGAGGGAATCAGTAGTGTTTGGAGGTTAAATTATGTTGTTATTTTGCTACCAAGTTCTGTGATTCGGTCATGGTGAACCCATGTGATTGTGATCCTTTGTGCAGTGAAGTACGTAAATCCAAGCTTTGCATCATCAGAGGTTCTAGGGAGGAGCACCAGAAGGTCCGGGCTGTGATCACCTTGGTCACGAGTGTCGGAATTTGCCTGGTGCTGTTTAATTTACACAACTTGAGTGGTGAGTCGAACGAGTGTGGAGCAAGATAGAATGTTTGGGGATACTGTTACTACTGGAAGTATCACATGGAATCCTGCACAAGACTTATGCATTGATGATGATGATGATGTGGCTACACAATTTGACATCGATAGTTCGACAGAATTTACTGATGATAATATAGAGGGTGATGTGGGTGAAAAGGCTAGCGAACATCGAAGTGATAAAAGAATGTCGCAGAGTTCGGTGATGAGGCAATCTCAAAGAAAGAAGCAAAAAAAATTGAGTATGGCTGATAAGCTAGCAACGCAAATGGAGAGAATTTGTTCAGCTATTGAAAGTAGAAATTATGCCAAAGAGTTTGATCCTTACAAAAAACTTATAGAGGCGTTAAAAGCTATACCCGAGGTTAAACAAAATCAAGAGTTATATTTTTTTGCACTAGATTATTTTTCAGAAAAGAAAGATAATAGACAAATCTTCATGAACTTAGATGGTGATCAAGAAAAAGTCGCATGGCTCAAGTATAAGTTTGCACAACGTAATCATCACTAGAATATTTATTATTTATTTATTTTCATATGTAACGTTATTGTAATATGATATATATTTGCACTACTTATTTGTATTAGTTGGTGAGACATATTTATGCTATATGGTCAAACTTGTTTTTAATTTGTGTTCTTTTTATTGAGTTGAGTTTGCATATATATATATATATTGTTGATGAATGATTTAAATAATTTGTTATATCTTTTATTTTAATTATATTTTGTTACTTTAATCAGTTATTGATGATTATCCTGAAGGGAAAATTATGACAACGATGAAGAAGAATATTGGCAATTTTGTGTAGCTGTACATACTTACGGTGTTTATCAAGCAATATATGATCAAAAAATACCATGCATGACCTTTTATATACATGAAATGCATGATTAAGAGAGTTGATGGACATTGATGTTAATCTCGAAAGGTTTTATTGAATGTTTAGAATGGATAGAATTGTGTTTAAGAATATAATGAATGATTTAGTGACACGATATAGTTTGCAAGGATCTATAAATATTGATGTTGCAGAAATGCTAGAATTGTTTTTTCATATTTTATGACATAATATAGTTAATAGGTTAGCACAAGAGCTTTTACCATTTTGGGGAAACCATATGCAGGCTATTTAACTTAGTTTTGGATAAAGTATGTGAATGTGAGCAGATTTGATTTGACCATCTGATCAACAATTCAAGGAAGTTCCAAAGAAGATTATGAATAATATAAGATTTTTTTTTTTCACATTTTAAGGTAGGTTATAATTATACAATAGAAAATATGAATTAAACATAAATCAAATAATATTCTTGTTATTGTTTTAGGATTGCATTGGAACTATATATGGTACTCATATTCTAGCGGTGGTATCAACAAGTGAGCAACTTCGTTTTATTTGGTCGAAAAGGAATACCAACACAAAATGTGATGGCTGGATGTAATTTTAATATGAAATTTACTTATGTTTGGGCTGGTTGAGAGGGAACAGCTCATGATACTCAGATATTTTATGAAGCCATTAGGAAACATGATTTACAATTTTCTCATACTCGGATATTTTATGAAGTTAGATATCATTTATCTGAGTTTCAACAAGGTTCTCAAGCGGCGGGTTATAAAGAAATGTTCAACCATGCTCGATCCTCACTACGGTTAGAAATTGAGTGAGCTTTTGGCATATTAAAGAAGAAGTTGAATATTTTAAAGAGTATGCCAAGTTATCCATATACAAAACAAGTGGAAATTGAGATAACAACGATGATTTTGCACAATCATATACGAAGAAATGCCGTGAATGATGCACATTTTGCTAGAGTAGATTTGAATCCCAATTTATATACAATGGATTCTAATGATGTAAATGAGGAGGGTCATGCTTCAGATGATGATGTAGAATCTAATATGGCATGTTTATATGATCAGATAACTATGAATTTAGGAAATAATTAAGGATATTTGTAATTTTTAAGTATAATGAGCTTATTTCCTCAAAGCATATGTTATCATGTTTTTATTTTAATGAAAGTGTTCTTCTTGTAATTGAGAAAGATAGCATATAAATTTTTTTCCATTTGATTTTTTTAGCAGAAAAATAAATTTTAATTTTAATAAAATTGTTTACACAACATCTTTAATATTATTGTCAAATATAAATTAAAAAAGTCGCAAGCATTATTTTTTAATTTTAAACAAATAAAAATTAAAATATTTAGATTAATTACTAAATGGGCTTTGCAAATGTGTTTTTTTATCAAACAACATTTATCTCAAAGTTGCTTTTTCAAAATAGAATTTATTAAACAGTTTTTATATTTTCTCCAAAGCCCTTTAGGCTAAATTGCTTTGTATTTTTCCAATGACACATCCCTAAAGAGTCATCCTAGAGGGAAAAACAATCTCATATTCATAGTTGGAAGATTTGCACAGAAATCCAGTCTTTGGTCCATTTCCTAGGCTTTTGACAATAACCCATGTCGTTCTACAAAACAATCTCACATATTCATGGTTGGAAGATTCACACAGAATAGTCTTTGGTCCATTTCCTAAGCCTTTGAGAACAGTCCATGTTGTTCTAGAAATTGGCACAGCCTTGTTTTTTAATTAAACCCCGAAAGAGCGTTGTGATAAGGAGGAGGAATTGCGTAAGATTCATAGACAGCTTCGACAAGTAGCTAAACTACAGATAACTACCACAAGATTTGGCGGCTTCCCACCCTAGACTTCCTAAATTTAAGTCCTCACTTACCAAAACCCAAAACACCTTTTGAGCTTTGGATGCTATAGGATCTGATTTTCTCATTATCTTTCCCTCTTTTTTCTCATAAAAAGGCTCACGCAACCGCTGCATGGTTAGCCGAGTTATTTAAGACTTATCTTTATGACGAAAGTAATATAGGCTTGCTTCCCGAGTCTATCCTCAATCTCAAAAAGATCTTAGTAAGTTGCGAAGGACGAGCATTAGCTTGAAGTATCGTCAATTTTGAGATTCTCACTCTCATTGTGTTGTGCCAAGGGTGATGGCTCCTTAGTGGACAGTGGTGTGTGACTTAATCTACGACCCTACAACCTTAAATTGAACATTCTCCTACAAGTGACTCATATTTTGCTAGCGTTAGTTTTAGAGTAATTAAATATAAAACAATGCCTTCATTTAATAGCTTAAATTTATAAAAGTTGATTGTAGTTCCTCAAAAACTTATATGGTATCAAAGTTAAATGTCTTAAGTTCAAATCTTTTTAGGCTCCATTTACTTTCCCAATTAAATTTCCACACTTAGTGTTAGGTAAAAAAAGACTAGATTAAGCGTGAGAGGCAGTGTTAGAGTAATTAAATATAAAATCATGCATTCATTTAATAGCTTAAGTTTTAGAATAATTGGTTGTGGTCCCATCAAAATTCACAGTTAGACATCTTTTTAAGTGATTGAAAAATAAAAGGAACATGCAATGTGTATACAAAAAAAATGTACAACATTTAATTAAGAAAAGAATAGCGTTATTTGAATTATTCTAGAATGCAAAATTATATTTTTGTTAATTGACCAAGATGTATATGAATACAAGATTGAAGAAAAGACTTATGGGATAGCATGATAGTCATTGTTGCCTCTGTTTTGTCCTTATAGTCTATAACATCTCATCATTCTTCTTATATCAGGCAGAATTTCTTGTGAAACTTTTTGGATAACAGTTTGAGCTTTAAAGTTGCCTTTGAATTAGCTCCATTAGATTAAATTGGGATTATTTCACATTAGAAGGGAGAATCTCAAGGTAACTAACCATGAAAAATGAATAGGATTGCATTATGATGTAGGGTGTGCTCGTCTGAGTAATTTTTTTTTTTTTTTTTGCGAATTAGTTTTCTAAACTTTCACTCTTTCGGTTAGTTAAAAATAGTCAATTAACGGAAAATCATTTATGGTTAAAGGAAATATGCATACTTAAATTTAGGAAAATGAATTCCCTAAATTGAAAATGAGAAAATATATATTTAAAAAAAAAGATTATCCGAAAAACATTTTCTGCGATCATGAAATTTTTCTTGAAACATACAACCTGTAGTATCATCATAAATACACTGCATAGTTTCGAAATAACACAGTGCATTCAATTATATATCCCAATGATCAAATAAGCAATGAAGACGCCAGTGGCAATTGAGCATCGGCCCTATCGGGGCGTGTTGAGATTCACAGTGCCAATGCAGGCCTAATAAATTACTAAAGCCCACGGTTATGCGCGCCGAAGAGTAGCACCAAGCGAAAGCACGAGAGTTGTTATTCTGATTCGGATCCTGAATATAAAAACCAAAAAAAAGAATTGCCATCGGAGCAATCCATTAAAGGGGAAGTAATGCCACGATTCGTTGATTTCATGGAATCAAGTTCTCTAATTGGTAATCATCTTATGGTCACACCTAGGGACATGCATCAGTTCGATCCGGATGTTGGATAGGACTGGACTGATCCGGTTGAATTATGGATGATTCTTGAGGGAATCAGTCTGGTTCCTCCTGATTCCAAAAATATGGAATTGGGAATAACCAATCTGATTTCACATAAAGAACTGTACCAACAGACTGATCCATGAGGTTGACTCAATGATTTATACATCTAGTTTTTCCAGGCAGGCTACGGTGGTTGACCTTTTCTCTCCGTCTGGGCAATCTATGAGGACAGTGTTAGATTCATGGAATCAACCGCTTCCTTTTCTTTCCCAGGTTCAGGATCGTTTTATTTGGGGTGATAGCTCTTCAGGTCTTTTCTCGATAGCCTCGGCGTGGCATACTATCAGAAGGAAAGGAAAAGGGCTACGGTTGTCTGGGCTTCCTTCATTTGGAACAAAGTTATACATCTGATATATCAATTTAATCTCTGGCTTATTACCAAGAACCGTCTTCCCATCCAAGCCTTGCTCTTATCATATGGCAAGATTGGTAATGCAGTTTGTGCATTTTGTAAGTTGACTTCGGATTCAATCGATCATCTATTTTTTGGATGTTGTATCACTACCAGCTTTGCTGATTTCTAGGCGGCGAGATGCAATCCTCCATGGCGCAACGGGACCTGGTCTGAAAACCTTATTTCTTGTTGGTAAGGAATTTTATCACTCAATTGCCCGTTTTTCGTTTGGTGGTTTATGCCACATCATTTGGAAGTTTAGAAATGACATCCTATTTAGAAGCCATATGTTGGCGATTCCGGTCGTAAAGAATCATCTCATTAAAGTTGTTAAAGACAAGGCCTTAACTTTCAAGAATGTTGAGGACAACTCGAGAAATAGAAGATTACAATGTAAATGGGAGATTGATCCTTGTATTTTCTCTTATACTCCTACGAGCCCTTAGATGTCCTTCGGGTGGAGGTTTTGACATGGTCGTCTGCTTCTTCTTAGTCTGCTCGCCCGGTTTTCTTTGCTGCCATTCTTGAAGCTTGGATTGGATGCGAGTTGTTGTGAGCTTTGGCTTCTTTTGGTTTCTTTCTTGTTTTGTTGTTTGCAGTGCTGCTGTTGCCTGCTTTTCTCGCTGCCTTTTTTAGAGGCTTTTTGCATTTGGTGCCCTTCCACTCATTTTGACTTGTTGTCTTTTGAGTATAAGTTTTGTGGCACTGAATCTTGTGTATTCTTTGGTTAGCACTATATATTATTACCCTTATCAAAAAAAAAAAAAAAAGACTAATCCATATATTGATTCTAGGTTTAACCGATCATTGGCAGTCACACCTAAGTTGCTAAAGTAATACTTTTAGGTGAAACATTGAATACTATGTCTAGCAATAATAATTATGCAAGATAGGGTTACACTTTTTGATATAGTTTGCCTCTTTCTTAGGTTTGAAGAATGTAAGTTGGAGCTCAATTGCCAACTGAAGGGCCATCACAAGACCACTGCAAAGGTCACCATAGGGGCTACTAAAAGAATCACTACAAGGGTCACCATAAGTACCACCAGAAGGGCCAACAGAAGGTGTTATTGAAATTGAAGGGCTACATAGAAGGACAACTACAAGAAGGCCACGTGAAGGGGTAGCTATACAAATGCCATCTAGAAGACGCCTGAAGAATTGATTGAAGAAGCCCTAGCTGTAGCTGAAGGGCCAAAAGAAGAGCTCAAGAAATCACAAGCAAGAAAAATAGCCAACAAATCACAAGTTCTTAAAAGTGACGCCCCTATTTTAACAAGAGGGGCACTTGGGAAGATGTTAAGACAATATGGCTATGGTATTTATACAGATGAGCGTACTGAAACAATCATTCTGAATGTAAGTTTTATTGGCTGTATTTAATTTAATTTATGCTGCAGCTTTTGCTGACAATGTATTGTCTTTTTGTAGTTTGGAGAAGTTTAGAGGTTCTTATCTCTCAAGGCCCAACTTAAGAATCAACGACTATACCAACAAAGAAGAAGAAGAAAATATCAGTTGCGCCAACAAGAAAGAAGAGCAAGAACCTTGTTGTAGGTCCATCTGAATTAATTCAACCTGGGACATTTGCAGCTCCATCTAAGTCAGTGGATACTGAGAAGGTTGAAGAAGAAGTTGCACGTCTAGTTAGAAAGAGTGCGAGGATTATGAATCAAATGAAAGGCCCATCAAAAGGAGAACGAAAAAGGGGTGTTGTGCATATTGATTGATGAGATGGGATGTGATAGGATCTGTGGAGCTTAAGAGTCAGTTTTGTAAATGTTTATAATAACTTGCTATGGATGATTATCTTTTTTTTCTTTAGTTTGCCATTAATTTGTTGAGACTTAATTTCGATATCAATGGAATGATTTTGCTGCTTATCATTTTTTTTTTGCTTTTTATAAGATATGGATTTTGCTTTGACTTGTTGTTGTTGGTGTTGGGTCTGTGGTGGTAGCTACAGTGCTGGTGTGGCTGGTGTGGTGTGGCTGGTGGTGGTGGATGGTGATCCTTGGTAGTAGTGGGTTTGTTGTTGGGGTTTGGTTGATGGCTCGTGCTACATCTGATTCAAGTGTGCAGTGTGCACATCTTGCACTAGGTGGTGTTCTGCAACAGACCCAACACTAGCATAGTGGTTGTTAGGTGGTGGCTGGATGCTAATCTGGTGGTTAGGGTGTTGGTGTAGCTGGTGGTGTTAGCTGGTGATGCCTGGTGGTTGTGAGTTTGTGGTGGGGGTTGGGAGCTTATGCTGCAGCTAATGTAAGTGTGCAGTGTGCACATCTTACACCAATTGTACTGATGCAAGCTAGTGCAATGCTTAGCTTGCACCGGTACCTTGTGCAGCAACACCACTCATACAGTGGTGGCTGGAGTGTCTAGTGTAGCTAGTGGTGATGGCTGGTGGCGCAGCCGGTGGTGGTGGTCGGCGTAATTTTTAGAGAAAACTTACAAAAAAAATTGGCATTTAAGTGTTCACTTTTAACTACGTGTGACATTTAAGTGATCATTTTTTCATCGCTACTAGCACTTAAGTGATTACTAAATACAACTTATGACACTCGGGTAATCACTCGTATTTGTCTTGTGTTTATGCTGATTTGCAGCAAAATAGAGAAGGTGATGGTAATTTAACTTATGACAACTCCACTTAATTCCAATATTTGCTGCTAGTTTATGTTTATATTCACAACACATTGAACTAGTACACACCCATCATTATTGGTTTATATTCAAGAACAAGCAAAAACACAGTACAAGCAGCATCTAATTCACTCATTCTCTTTCCTTAACCTCTTTACAAACATAACAAGTAACTCACAATAAATATGACAGCACAAAAAACAACAAAGCCACAATGATCTTGTAAAACAACACAAACTTCTTCTCATCTTTCAAAAAGAAAAAAAGTCTACATTTAATCCAAAACAATTACATTTCTCCACTCATTTTTAACTATGGCAGTTAGAGAAACTTTTTCTCTTCTTCAAGTGCTTTACATTTAATCATAAAGTATAATAGATAACAAAACAACACCATGATAAACGCTTAATAACACTTCCGTTCAATATTCATCCTTGAAACTTCTTTCTTGAAAAGTTTAGCCGAAGACGCTTGAGCTTGCATTGAGTCAACATCGTCTAAGTCGTCCATGAACATAGATGAAGATTGATGTCTTTTATCAAGTATGTCCAATATCACCTCTATGGCTCGGTGAGAGAATTTCATATCGACTCATTTGAAGTATTTGCACTTCGACCATTCTTTATATCTGGCGCATCCATAAAATCTTCTCCTAAGATTCGTTTGAGTCCACGATATTCTTCTTAGACCCAGTAATCCATAAAAACAAAAACTCTGGCTTTCTCCTTCGCTTTGGTGAGAGGAATTTGAGGCGCTATTGCGAGTCCTGCTCTTCATTTCCAATATTTGATGATGGAATTTTGCGCAAATCAAAATTAGGGTTCGAGACCAGGATTTGAGTACTTTAATAAGGATTTAGCCGATTTAGGGTTTTAGATTTGGGGCAATTTGGGCGACGACGTCATTTTGGCAGATTCAAGGATTATATTTTGGCCAACTATGGAAACAGCGTCGTTTTAGGTGAGTTAGAGCCGAGTCAGCTCTCTGGCGAGTCAGCTCTCTAGCGAGCCACCTAGGCGAGAAAAAATAATAAAAATTGCCACGTAGGATTTCTAGCAAGATCCACCAGAGGTGGCACTTAAGTGTCGCACTTTTCAAAAAAAGTGGCACTTAACTTTTGGCACTTAAGTGTCCCATCGTGTCAAGTTTTGGCACTTAGGCTATACTTTGTCCGCTAAATTAATGATCTGAAACGGTCTCAGACTTAATGGCTAAATTAAAGATTTGAAATGGTTTCAAACTTAACAGTCACATTAATATTGGTTTCAGACTTAACGGCCACATCAATGATCTGAAACGATTTCAGATGCAATGCTTAGATTAATTATTTGAAACGCTTTAAAATTAATGAGTAGTTTAACGATTAAAACGGTTTCAGATTCAAATGACCAATTAATGTTTTGAAATGGTTTCGGATGTAAAGGTAAGATTAATATTTGTAATGGTTGCAAAGTTAATATCTAGAATAAAAATTTGTAACGGTTACAAATAAATGCTTGGAATAATGTTATGTGACGGTTACAAAGTTAATGTTTGAATTACTGTTTGAAACGATATTAGAACTTACGACGTCACGATCAAATTAATTTTAAAACAATTTTAAAGTTAATGAGCCAACTTAAATGTGATTTGGATTGGTTATAAAAAGACCACAGGATGATCGATGATCGACAATTGAGAAAGTCGATAGTAATCAACTAAGTCGTTGATGAAAAAAGAAAAAAAAAACTAAGTCATTCACACACGAGAGCAATGTTAGTACAATTATAGTTGCAATTTCTCTCTTATGTTCAATGTGAATTTGGTGGTGTGTATGAACTAGAAGCCTGATACTTGTAGGGCTGAATATGAAGAATATTAGAACCTATGTTATGAAGAGATCTAACATTCTACATATAAAGAACATCATAATCAGTATTATCAAAAGACATCAGATGTCTGTGGTCAAAATTCCAAGAACGTCATAACCGATGTTACCATAAGATCAACGTTCATGGTCAGAATTTGAAGAACGTCATAATCACTATTGCGAAAATATTAGACGTTCATTGTTAGAATCTGAATAACGTCAGAACCAAAATTTTTGAATAAGGACTAAGAGTAATGTGATTAGCCTACTTCTTATGTCTATGTTTTTATTAAAAGGCACGAAAATGCTTTGGAAATACATGTATAAGCGTTTTTACTTCTGCTACGATTAGACTTTGATCATAATTTACTTATGCATGTATTCTTAATTATCAAACAAACACCTCTAACACCCACTCAATTGCCGGAAGAAACCAAAAACAAAGAAAAGAAGATGTGAGGTTGCAGCTTGTGAATGGAGAAGAAACTTGAATGTAGAAATGCATGGCAACAAAGCAGGATTGATCGGATTGGATCATATAGTCTTTCATCTTGTCCACAGATACCCCAGGAAAATAATAAAAAGAAGTCAGCCTTTCAGCTTTAGGAAAAATGGCAAAACATGTGCACCAAGGTCGAATTGCAGCACTTACAACATGATATTCTACAGGCCTTGCAAACTTTATTCATGGCCCACTTTAGAATTGACATTCTGAAAATGCTCAAACCCGAAAGTTGAGTAGGAGTTGTATTGGGCTAATGGCCTTTGGACAGCCTTTGGTGGACTCTGAAAAATCCAGTCGCATAAACCTAAAGCACTCCAAGAAAATTACCAAACGCCACTTGCATGCTCAAGACCTTTGGAGCTCAGAAACCTATTTGTAAGTCCAACCAAACACAGCCTACAAAAGCACCCATCCTGAACATGCAGAAGTCCAGCCCAAAGGCCACATCTAGAGGTCTCACTCAATGTGGTGCCTCCGCTAAATCGTACATTCGCCGCTAACCAAACAGCAGAACATGAAACTTTTCTCCTCAACTGCCGATTTACTCTATCAATGTTCATTAAGTTGTGACCTTAAATGAATTAGGTTTTTGGGTGCCCTTCAAGAAAGGGAGGCAAAGTAACTTGAAAGAGACAGTCGGAGTTACATCTTTTTTCCATTGCCATTCAAGAGTTCTTATTTGTTTCCATGCGCCTTTGAGACCCCGAAAGATGGACTCCAAAATCCCAATTAAACGTTGAGCTCAACCCTATAAAGAGACATCCTAAAGGGGAAAATAATCTCACATTTGGCTCCATTTGTTTCGTGGAAAATAATTTCCAGAAAATTTTTTTCCGAATTTTCTGGTGTTTGTTTTACTGAAAATGAATTCCTTAAAGAAACCATTTTCTATTAAAGGAAAAAAATATTCTCAATTAAGGGAAAATGTCTTTCACTTTTGAAAAGTGAAAAACATTTTCCCCACTTGATCTCTCTTATATCACACTTCTACAAATCCTCACTTCCTTCTCTCCTTCTTTTTTTTTTTTTTAGTCGAATTAATTTTTATTTTTATTTTCTTTTTTAATTCAAATTATTTTTTAATTTCCTTTCTTTTTTCTTTTCTTTTTATTTTCTTTGTTTCGCAGCTTCTTCTTTCTTGGCCAGTCGCCGGCCAAGCGATGATTGGTGATTGGCCATAGACGAGCCTCAAGCTCACCTACCTCTAGCTAGCTTAGGCTCGTCGCTTGTTGGCCTCGAGCTCGTGTTCGCCAATCTGGTGAGCCTCAACCTTATTGGACTCTGGTGTTGCCAGATCAGCGAGCCTTGTGCTTGTCAGCGAGCTTGAGGCTCGCTTGTGGCCGGTTGCTGGCCATCACTGTGGTTGACAACCGGCCAAGAAAGAAGAAGATGGAAAACAAAGAAAATAAAAAGCAAAATAAAAATAAAAATGAAAAAATAATTGAATAATCGATTTTAAATTTATGAAAAATCCATTTTTAAAAATAAAATAAATAATGAAGAAGAATATATGGAGGAAAATATTTTCCTTACCGAACAGCGAAAAATATTTTCTATTTCATTTTCAGGTTTCATCTGAATATTGAAAAATAATTACATTTTCCGCGAAACGAACGGAGCCTTATAGTTGGAAGATTTACATACAATCTAGTCTTTGGTCCATTTCCTAGCAAACCACCCATGTTGTTCTAGAAAAACAATCTCACATATTCATAGTTGGAAGATTCACTCAGATCTTTGGTCCATTTCCTAGGCTTTGATGACAACCCATGTTGTTCTAGAAATTGGCACAGCCTTGTTTTTTTAATCAAATCCTGAATGAATCTTGTGATAAGGAGGAGGAATTGGGTAAGAGTCATGGACAGCTCGACAAGTTGCTAAACTAGAGATAGCTAACGAAAGATTAGGCGGCTTCACACCCTATACTTCCAAATCCTAAGTCCTCACTCACCAAAACCCAGAACATTCTTTGAGCTTTGGATCCTATAGGATCTGATTTTCTCGTTATCTTTCTTTCTTTTTCTCATAGAAAGTCTCACATAACCACAGCATGGTTAGCCGAGGTGTTTAGGACTAGTCTTTCGCGACGAAAGTATAGGTTTGCTTCTCAAGTCTATCCTCGATCTTAAAAAATCTAGGTAAGTAGCAATGGACGAACTTCAGGTCGGATGCATCACCAATTTTGATATTCTCACTCTCATTGTGTTGCGCCAAGGGTGACAGCAACTTAGTGGACAATGGTGTGCGACTAAATCTACAACCTTAAATTGAACATTCTCCTACAAGTGACTTATACATTGCTAACATTAAACCCCTTTTCAAGTGATTGCAAATAAAAGGAACACGCAATGCAAACACGCAATGCAAACAAAAATAAAATAAAATGTACAACGTTTAATTAAGAAAAGAATAGCGTGATTTGAATTATTCTAAAACGTAAATAATATTTTTGTTAAATGACCAAGATTCAATCTAAATACAGGATTGAACAAAAGACTTATGGGATAACATGAGTCTTTGTTGCCTCTGTTTTGTCCATTAATTTATAAAATATGTCATTATTCTTCTTATACGAGGCAGAATTTCTTGTGAAACTTTTTGGATAACAGTTTGAGCTTTAGAGTTTGCCTTTAATTAAATCTGTTTGATTGGATTAGGACTATATCACATTAGAAGGGATGATCTCAAGGTAGCTGGTAATGGAAAATGAATAGAATTGCGTTGGTGAGTTTGATTAAGTAATTTTTTTTTCTCTAAGATTATTTTCTACACTTTCGTGTGTTTGGGTCTGTTGAAAATAACTAGTCATTGGAAAAATCATTTACGATTAAAGAAAATATGCATGGTTAATAATACTTAGAAAAATTGAATTTCCTAACTTGAAAAAGGAAACTCCTTTTTTTGAGAAATAACTTTTTAAAAAGTATTTTTCTTTATTGTGAAGTTTTCTTCTAAATGAATAAACTTGTAGTATCAACGTAAATACATTGCATAGTTTCAAGATAATACATTGCGTTTAATTATGTATTCTACCAATTATCAAATAAGCAATGAAAGATTATCAACCCGATCAATGCAAAACCTTCCTCTATAATTTTTTCTGTCCATATATATATATATATATATATATATATATATATTTAACAAAAAAATAAAAATAATGCTCTTATTTTTCCTTAATATTCGGAAACTTCCACTTGTAAAGATTAGAAAGGAATCACTAGTTTTGGGACAACCTAAGAACCAAGAACTGGACTAAGCAAGGTTAGTTCCCTATGGAATTGGCTCGGACCAAGTGGGCTCATTCTCGATTCCATAATTCAAGAATTGACTCTACCTGGTCTAGTTTTAGATTCTAGAGTGAGAATTGATCGACCTTAGACCGATCATCTCTAGTCGCATCTAAATTGCTAAACTCTGTTGATTTAGGTAAAACATTGAATATTATGACAAGCAATAGCAATTCTGCAAATACTTTGGACTTTGCGAAGTTAAAAGTAAATAAGATAACAAGGTGAAGATAGGTGTATGCTTTTTGCGACGTTGTCAAAATTGGTTTTTGGGCATGACATTACAATTGATATATCCTTAATGGCAGTGGACGTGATAAAAGGAAAAGAACAAAATAAAATAAAGAATAGAAAGCGATCAGTTTCCTTCCGTTTTTGATTAGTCTTACTCTGGTACCTAATATACTCTTCAGCCAAGGGGCCTGCTTGGTGAATATGAGGCAGTGGTAAAATGAATTAGCAATATTCAGGAAAATTTCACAATTGGATAAAACGCAAAAAATTACGATGGTCCACACTAATATATTTGTTGAACAGCTGAGATTTGCTGCATTTCAATCCGATATTAAAGATTACAAGGACGTTGCCTTCAGTGGAGACCATAGCCTGACCCTTTTTCACGGGCGAGTCTATGGTTCCTCCCGGGCACCGTGCTGTCTTCACAGACCTTCACTATCGGATCAAAAGGGCAAAAAATCACTATCTTCTAGGGGGAGTTTGGTACATTTCAATTCAGCAGTGAAAGAATGAAAGAGCATCGGGTCCCGCGAAAGCTAAAGCCCAGCCCCTCTTCTACTATAATTGAAGGGGAAAACGAAAGCGGAGAATAGTGCTAGGAACACGTGACACGCGTGAAGAGTTTATTTCTCTTTATTACCTTTCGACTCTCAATTATAGAACAAAATAAGAAGTG
Source organism: Eucalyptus camaldulensis (assembly GCA_019915185.1). Classification (NCBI taxonomy): domain Eukaryota; kingdom Viridiplantae; phylum Streptophyta; class Magnoliopsida; order Myrtales; family Myrtaceae; genus Eucalyptus; species Eucalyptus camaldulensis. Next base: position 33,373,187 of record JAHSVA010000010.1, read on the forward strand.
GGTCCAAAAGGAGACTCTTGTCGGCACTTCCGTTCTTTCTTTCTGGCGTCCAGAAGAACGATACGTGCAAGAGAACTAAGGACAGTTCCTCCTCGCATTGCTGTCTCATGCCTTATCATTCGTCCAAGAGGTGTTCATTTGGGAAATGTATAAGGATTTGAGAAATACCAAGTTTAAATTCCTTCTGATTCTTAACTAAGTTTACCTTTGGTTAGCATTTGCTCAACTTTCATTTCCTCTGCATTTTAATCTATTGTAGGGCACACCCACCATGAACAAGCAACTCCATAGTCTCATGTTCAGTTTTTCATGAATGAAATCTGCAGCTATACCTGAACGAGAGATTGGAAACTCGAGCCTTTATGATTCAATATAATCTAACCCAGCCGAGTAATTTACTCCAGTGTTTTGGTTATCTTTGCGAGTTGAGCTCGAAATCAAATCAATGTCAAGCCAATTCACTGTCTTAGCTCTACTCACTCACGCCCTTTTAATTGCCAGAAGAAACCAAAAGCAAAGAAATGAAGATGCGAGGTTTGCTGCTAGTGAATGGAGAAGAAACTTGAACGTAGAAACGCGTGGAAACAAAGCAGGATCAATCGGATTGGATCATATATTCTTTCATCTCGTCCACAGACGCCCCAGAAAATATAAAAGAAAAAGAAGTCAGCCTTTCAGCTTCGAGATATATGGTAAAACATGTGCAGCAAGGTTGAATTGCAGCACTAACATGCTATTCTACAGGCCTTGCAAACTTTATTCATAGACCCTCTCATAGTCTCATCGATTTATCAGCTCACCTTCCTCGCCCCGAAAAACATCCAACCATACTTCCCGAATAACAAAAATCCCACCATTCTACCGAGAAATCAAATTGAGAAAGAAATGGGGAAGTCGTCCGTAAAATCTTCATGTGAACCCGCCTAGTACCTGTAGTGAGGAGGCTTGTAGGGACCCTCGACGGGGACGCTAATGTAGTCGGCTTGCTCCTTGCTAAGCTTGGTGAGCTTAGCACCGAGCTTGCCGAGGTGAAGAGCAGCCACCTTCTCATCCAGGTGCTTGGGCAAGACATAGACCTCCTTCTTATATTTGCCAGAGGACTTCTCCTTCCACAGCTCAAGCTGGGCAATCACCTGGTTTGTGAAGGAGCAGGACATGACGAAGCTAGGGTGGCCGGTGGCGCAACCCAAGTTCATGAGGCGTCCCTCCGCCAAGACGATGATGCCTGACTTGGTGTCAGGGAAGACCCACCTATCGGTTTGGGGCTTGATGGTGATGCGCTTCACACCGGGGAAGTTCTCCAGGCCGTGCATGTCAATCTCGTTATCAAAGTGACCAATGTTGCAGACGATGGCGTTGTTCTTCATCTTCCTCATGTCGTGGACCATGATGATGTCCTTGTTGCCAGTGGTGGTGACAAAGATGTCAGCCTCAGAGACAACATCCTGGAGGGGTAGGACCTGGAGGCCTTCCATGAGAGCTTGGAGAGCACAGATGGGATCGATCTCAGTCACAATGACGCGAGCACCAGCCTGCTTGAGGGCAGCAGCGCAGCCCTTGCCCACATCTCCGTATCCACAGACCACAGCAACTTTTCCAGCGATCATGACATCGGTGGCCCTCATCAGACCGTCAGGGAGAGAGTGGCGGCAGCCATACAAGTTATCAAACTGTTTCAAGCAAGAACATTAGCTCAACGATTAGTTCTTGACAAACAAGAAGTAAATAGAGCTGCTCATAACTCTACTCAGACATCACTGGAATGATTAGATTCTTCATAGCAAAAATCCGGACTCAACCTTCTACTAGCTTGCTAGTTACTCAGAACAAGTTTCAAGAATCTCTAAGCAGGCATTCATGCCAATAAACTGTGACAGCAAGAGAAGTCCCAGATCTTATTCAGCACCCAGGACAAGAAAGAAGATCGTGGGTCTCTAAGCACGATGCACAACTTCTAATGCAGTGACAACTAAACATTCATTACTGGTGAGTAACTTTACATGCATCTACTCTTACCGATGGATTGAAGATGCATCCTCTCATATCAAACCGACGTTTTGTCAAACAGGCTCTACTTTACTTTTTATCAAGCGAAAATGTACAGATCCAGCACAAACAAAATATTCAAGAACTGGAACGAATCAATCTCACGAAGCAGTACCCAGAAGAGTATAGATCTACTAGATCTGAACCCACACAACCAAAAAGTACAAACAGAAACGGCAGAAGAAGGAGAGAACTGTTACCTTGCTCTTGGTGACAGAGTCATTGACGTTGATGGCAGGGAACAAGAGAGTGCCGTTGGCCTGCATCTGGTACAACCTCTTGACGCCAGTGGTGGTCTCCTCCGAGACGCCGACGAGCCTGTCCTTCATCTTGTGGTACCTCTGCGGGTCGGTCTTCAGGCCGTCCCTGATGATGGTGAGCACGAGCTGGAACTCGGCGTTGTCGGTGGAGGCCGGGTCGGGGAGCTTGCCGGTCTTGGCGAAGACCTCCTCGGCCTTGACCCCCTCGTGGATGAGGAGGGTGGCGTCCCCGCCGTCGTCGACGATGAGGTCGGGGCCGCCGCCGGGGCCCCAGTCGAGGGCGCGCTCGGTGCACCACCAGTACTCCTGGAGGGTCTCGCCCTTCCAGGCGAACACGGCGGCGGAGTCGCGGGCGATGGCGGCGGCGGCGTGGTCCTGGGTGGAGAAGATGTTGCAGGAGCACCAGCGGACCTCGGCGCCGAGGGCGGTGAGGGTCTCGATGAGGACGGCGGTCTGGATGGTCATGTGGAGGGAGCCGGTGATGCGGGCGCCCTTGAAGGGCTGGGAGGGGCCGAACTCCGTGCGGCAGGCCATGAGCCCCGGCATCTCCACCTCCGCCAGCTCGATCTCGAGGCGGCCGAAGTCGGCTTGGGACATGTCCTTCACCTTGTACTCCCGGCCGCCGGTGGTCTTCTCCACGGACAACGCCATCTTCCTCTGCTGCTCTGCTCTTGCTTCTGCTTCCTCTTCCTTCTTCGGACAGAGACCTGAAACGCAGGAACAGCGGCGAGAGAAACAGGGGAAGAGAGAGAGAGAAGGGCTTAGGGGTGAGCGAAGGGAAGAGAGGAGGATGAGGGGTTATAAATAGTTCCCGAGGGTGGGAGGGACGGTCAGGATTCGGAGTTGGGAGTTGGGAGTAGGTGGGATCTGGTGAAAAATCAAGGGAGATCGGTGGCTTAGGACATTTCGGCGGGCCCCCACGTTCAATCTCACTCCTCTCGGGTGATACTTAGGGGTGTGCAGAAGAACCGAACGGATCGCCCGGAACCGAGCGCATCCACAAATGATATAAATACTACCGTTGCTTTAGCTTTACTCACGTCAATTGCATATTTTTATACAGATCTTACCAAAAAAGGATTAAGTTGTTTTAGTAAATACATTCAATCAATTCCAATCCTTTTACCCATTAACATTTTATAAGATTTCACAAAACCTTTATCACTTAGGGTGCGTTTGTTTGCGTTTCTGTTTAAAAATTGTTACAGGGAACAGAAATAGAAAAAAGTATTTCTGTTCCGGGGAACAATTTTTGAAAAAAAAAACACGTTTGGTAAACTTGTTCCGGGAATAAAAAATAAACAGAAACATGTTTGGTAAATTTGTATAATTTTTTTTATTTCTTTTATTTTTTCTATTTTTTTTTTATTTTTTCCTTTTTTCTTCTTTTGGCCGGTCACCGGCCTCGGCCATGGCCGGCAACCGGCCGGCGAGGCTGAGCCTCACCGTAGCTGGGCAAGGGTCGGCCTCGCCTTGATCCGGCGAGGCCGAGCTCGCCCAGCGGCGGGCGAGAAGCGGCCTCACCGAGCCACCGCCAGGCGACGCCGACTCGCCCAGGTCGGCGCGAGGTCGGCCTCGCCTTGGCTGGGTGAGCTCGAGCTTGCCCAGATCCGGTGAGGCCGACCTCGCCTAGCGGCCGGCGAGCCTCGGCCTCGCCGAGCCACCGTCAGGTCGGCGTCGCCTGGCGGTGGCTTGGCGAGGCCGAGGCTCGTCGGCCGCTAGGCGAGGTCGGCCTCGCCGGATCTGGGCGAGCTCGAGCTCACCCAGCCAAGGCGAGGCCGGCCCTCGCCCAGCTACGGCGAGCCTCGGCCTCGCCGGGGGTCGGCGAGCCTCGCCGTGGCTAGGCAAGGCCGCCGGCCCTCGTTGGCCGGTCGCCGGCCATGGCCGAGGTCAGCGACCGGCCAAAAGAAAAAGGAAGAAGAAAATAAGAGAAAAAAGAAAAAAGAAATAAAAAAGTATTTCTCAAATGTGTTTCAGAAATAAGAAACACAAATTTTGTGTTTCTTATTTCTGTTTCTTTTTTGTTCCTGGGAACAAAAGAACAAAAAAACAGAAAAAGTGTTTAAAAACAAAAAAAAAAAAAGAAACACAAACAAACGCTGCCTTAGTTTTCAACTTTTCGGAAATATTAGCCAATGAATTAATAGTTGTTGTTATTGTTTCTTTGGTACCTTTAGTGGTTCATATACTTCTCATGTTCCTTGGATTATTTACAAGTGGTATTCAAGCTCTCATTTTTGCAACTTTAACCGCGGCTTATATAGGTGAATTCATGGAGGGTCATCATCGACTCGTTTTAAAAATAGTTGTTTTTTAGTTTAGCCTAAGGTAATGTATGTGTAACTCAAGATAATCTACTTAGGCAAGATAAAAATAGACAAATAAGGTATATATGTCTACAGGAATATGAAAAAAGATTATGATTTTTTGATTTTAGGGAATTGTAAAAAAAAAAAAAGAAAAGGAAAGAGATCTAAAAGATTTTTTTTCCTAAAATTCATGCTTGGCCCATTTAATTTATATAATACCTACCTCCAATAAATATTTTCTATTATTGTTTTATTTAATAAAAATAATAATTAAATAATTAATATATATATAAATTATATATAGAAAAAAAAGAAAATAATTCTAAAAAAATATAGAAATAAAAAATGGTATGAACTTTCCCTTTTAAATCAAAGAAATACTGATATTTCTACCTATGCTATTCAATTATTCGACCTAACGAATTCGTTAGTGTAGGTTGTATACATGTAGAATAATGATAAATAAAAAGAAGAGTAGAATTGATGCAATTCATAAAAATGAATTGGTTAATATAGGTGTGTACAAATTGGGTATACGTAATGTAATGGGTAGAATCCAACTATTGGATGTTTTAGTTTCAAAAATAAAAAAGAATTCTAGAATTTGATTTAATCTAAGATACGAATAATTGGTTTAAATTATGGAAGAAACCCATGTATATGTGATATTAGATATTGCTACTTATATATGAACGAAAAATAGATATGATCTAATCTGCTCTATACTACTATGAATTATGAATTTAGACAGGGATTCCAATAAAAGTCTTTCCCTTTCTTTCGTCCGTGACTGTGAATTGAATGAATAAAAAGATGAAATAAAGAAAAAGAATGAAGAATTCAACTAATGGTTCGCAACAAAGAAATGGAAGAACAAAAGTCATCTGGATTCACAAAAATCCCATCGATAGGAACTAAAAAAGAGATATAAAAGTAGTTCAAATGATTCAATAATATTATTTCATTACTTGAATTCAGAGTTGTTAGTTACTTCGTCTAGATGAATCTTAGTGATGGAATAGTTAAGTCATGATTCATTGGATGAATATATCATTAGCTATTTTTTTTTTGGACAAATTTACTCCAAACTTTTCTTGTGATATGAAAAACCCCAAATTTTACAAACTGTTGCATTTACCCACCAAGGGTATTTTCGTCTTATTTCTCCTTTTCCGTTTTCCTTTTTTCTTATTCTCCTCTCTTCCCTCCATCGGCCATGGCAGAGTTAGCAGAGGGAAGCCGGAGTCAGGTGAGGGGTGCCCTCGCCCAACCCAGCTGAGGGTCACCCTTGCCCGATGCCAACGAGGGCAGCCCTCGCTTGACTCTAGCTTCCCTCCGCCATGGCTGACAGAGGGAAGAGAGAAGAACAAGAAAAAAAGAAAAAGAAAAAAAATTAAAAAGTAAAAGACCAAAATGCCCTATAATTTAGGGTAAATGTGTCACACGGATACAAGTTCAAGATTTATGTCATGAAAAAAATTTGTATAAATGTGTCATGGTTGGTAAAATTTGGAGTTTTTCATGTCATAAAAAAAAAAGTTTTGGGTAAATTTGTTGCTTTGGGCAAAGTTTGTGGTTTTTGGTGGTATTTTCCCTTAATTATTCAATCTGGTCAGTAAATTTTGGTCTAATGTGTAAGTCATTCATGAATTTTTAATTTATTCAATATAATTCTTGGACTTTGGTCCAATGTTCAAGTAACTAAATTGAATATTACTGATAGTTCAAAGATTACATTGAACAGATTAAAATTCTAAAAATGATTGTATATTAAGCTAAAATTCAAAGATCACATTACATATATTAAAAATTCAGGGACGATATTACACATTAAACCAAAGTTCATTGATTTTTTGTGCTATTATCCTTAAAAATTGTCCTTTGTATCGGTTGATGACCCATTGAAACTTGTTTCGATTTTGTTTCATCGATAAGCATTCTGATAAGAATAGCCTGATTGGAACACCATCGAAAGTTGGGCAAATGATATAGATGGAATTCTAGTGCCATGCATCACGAGAATGAGGTCCGCAACTTTTAATGTGAGGTCAATTATCTCATTAGCCATATCAGGGTAAGTGATTGTCATATTACAACTTTTACGAAGATAAAACGATTGTTTAAGAATATGATTTCTTGTTACTAAGCTAATACAGACAATGAATAAGTTTATCAATTGCATTGGCACACAAGTGTATCGTATCATCAATGATCCAGGGAAGAACATTTGATGGGTGATGGGTATGCATTTTGAGTGACGATAGGATATTTAATAGATAATGATCTCCACCATACTATAAAGGACATGCCACTGGCCAAACATAAAGATTTGGATAGATGAAATTCACCATCAAGGCCTAAAAGGACATTATTGGCCAAAGAAGATAAAGGGTTTTGAGATGGGAGAAATTTGTGGCAACCCTCCCCAAGACGTCTTAAGGATTTGGGACACGGGTTTAGAGGTATTGCTTGAAAGATGGTCCAAATTGTTTGCTTAAAGATGGCAATTCAAGGGATCCATGATTAAGAGTTCAAGCTTTCCCAAGTTCATACATCACGTGACATTAGACTTCGTTTTTTTTATTCTTAACAACTTAAATATTTCCTAGGAGTCACCACTAGTTATTTGGGGTTGGCTAGAAACTAAATAAGATGTTGGAGGTTCATCTCATTTCCTACGCAAGTAGAGATTCTAAGCACATGGACTTGGTTATGCTAATATTTCCCTTTCTGCACCACTAAATCGGAAGGTTGTTGACGTAAGTGAGCATGCATTTTTTATTACTAGTTATTGTCCTAAAGGGATCAAAACTGCTAAGTGATCAAGGAAATATTTTTGTGAGGTTTATTAAGAACCTAAACGAAACTTAACGGTTCTAGAAAAGAAATTAACAAACAAGTTATGGAAGTGCAATGTGATAAAGAAACACTCAGATTATGAAAGACATCTAAGCAAGTACAAGAAACGAAAACCCAATAGAAGTGAGGCAAATAATAGACATGGGCTTTTTATTTAGCCTTGGGACACGACCCATATAAGCTTTGGGATTAGAGACTAATTCTATCTTAAGTTAGCTTAGATTCTACTAATTATGATTGCTAAACTAATCTAAGCTATTCTAACTATTTATTAAAGATGTGATTCTAAATCTAATTTGGTTTTATTGTGTAGAAACTAATCTATTTAAGATATAGGGTAATTAACTAAGCCAAATTAGAACTAAACTATACTGAGCTAGATTAATCTATGTGTCGCCTTGGACTGCCATGGACCCAACAGGCCACTATTGATAGTATTGACCGTCACCTCCTGTATGCTTAGTATATATTTATATTCTCTCCCCCTTTTTGTCTTAATCAAAAAGTAATAATAATGTAAAGGGTATCATGTAGAAAATATGCGATTCAGCTCAAGTTCACATAATATCTTCAGAAAAATATGAGGACTCAAACGCAATCTTTAGATGCAAAGTCTTCTACTTGCTTAGGCAAACATGATTTCTTTGACTCTGTCAGGTTCTTCAAAAGTGACTTGTAGTTTGTTGGAAATTTCTTTGGTTGAACTACATTAAGAAATACGATTAAACTCAATAGATAATAAAGCACAGTGAAGGGAATATATGATACTTATAAATTGAAATTTACAAAACAAACCTATTCTCTGATAGAATTGGGAACTTGGCTAGTTTGATTCGACGCCGGTTCCAAGTGTAACTGGCCTGAAATATTTAAAAAAAAATGAATAAAGGGTAATTATATCCATATATATCATGTAGCTTAATTTGAAAAATATCAAACACATTCTTCAAATGGATGAAGAGAAAGATAGTTTCTTAAATTTGTTCTTTGAATGAAAATATTATTATATGGCTTATCTAATTAAGAATAAAATAATAAATTACCTCAATTAAATTTTGACTTATATCAATCATTTAATGCAGTAATATATTTCACTTAATAAAGAAATCCCCTCAATATTAAAAAATAATGAATCATAAAAAGTAAAATAATATAAGTGTAGCATTTTATAATGTAGCTTACATATTTCCTATTACTCCGATAACCACATTAACTAGGATATGTATTATTTATTGGATAGCTGATGTATTTACTGATATACTTAAATTTTATTTATCTTAGACTTGTAGTTCATCTTACAATAGCCCAGTCTTCCAAATGGCGTCATCATTTCCCTGTACCACACCCCAAGTTTCCCTGGGGGAAGGTGTCGCGGGGATCAGACGTGGCTGCCCTCTCCTGTAAAGGAGTGGCCGGGTTAGCCAATGGGGCTGGATTCTTGATCCGGGCTCAGATCCCGGCCTAGGAGGGGCATAAGGGGTCACTCTCTCCAGGGAGGTTCTTCCTCCATTTCCCTCTTGAGCAGTTTAAGGACCTGCTCAGGTCTTGTACTTACTGATATACTTAAATTTTATTTATCTTAGACTTGCAGTTCATCTTACAATAGCGGAAAAAAAATGATATATTCGATCTGAACTTAGCCGAATTATACGAAAACGAAATTTGTATAATATTGCAGTGGACAAGGGTGACCACAAAGTGATTTAAAATTACTGTCGACGGCCCCCGGATCATTATATTATTCACAAAGGGGGAGATCCAGCACATCGAAGAGATTAAATGGAGAGAATGAGAAGAAAGAGATTACTGTGGCTTGGGAAGCCAGTAGATTCCCACTAACCTATACCACTGTCTAAAGGGAAGAGAGGCCACACTATTTTGGTGACCGACGCTCAATTTCTTTCTTAACCATCCTTAATATCATCTTTTAGATATTATATCCACGTAATTACCATTAATTTATTTTTTCGATGTTTCTTTTCATTTTCTCGTTAATAGAAACAATTAAAAGGAAAACCAAACAGATATGTCTACATTTGTCTTGAATAGATTGATTACAGCACAAAGAAGTCAAAATTTGAAATTTAATAAAATTCCTACACACATTGCTTGTCCAAGCATCCTAGTAGGGAAGGGAACAACAATGGACTGCTTCCAGCAAGTCGCATTCTCCCTACTGAGTGCATCATGTGCCTTGTGTCGGTGATCCCTCATCTTGGGCGACTAACCTCGATCCGAGGCTGCATATCACGTGCCGACACGAAGTGCCCATAACTAAAATCCGGTCGAATTTTTGATTTCATGTGCCTTTGGTCTGACATTCGCTTCGCTTTACAGTGCGATCCGCACGGCTTTATCAAAGGATTTGGAGCCCACAAAAGCCTTTAACAAAACATTAAGGTGTTTAGCGATAAAATTGCAATGGACTTGAGGCAAAACTAGTATTTCCAACTACCCTTAATTCAATATTTGTCCCACTAAGCATGGCCTTTGGCATTTTTAGAAAGCTGCTTTCAGGGTCGATGAATTTTATTTTTTTTCCAATTTCGTCATCATTAATATTTCGTATTTCATTTTTGCCCTCTAGACCACTATTTATCTTTTCCGTCACTGAACCAAAGATACTAGATGTGAGTTCCGAATTTAGATTTGGTCACCGATCTAGCGCCTTACTGACAATTGTGCTTGGCTCATCAATGATTGCTACTGATGGTCGAGACACTAGGTTCGCACGTCTAGGTCAACGATGGATGATTCTAGGTCATCGAGGGTATGGGTTTTCGAGTTCACACAACCTTCAATATTGCCTTGCTTGGCTGTCTGAGATCGTGTGACCTCAACATCACCTCGAGTAATCTCTTTGATAATTTGATCGTCGCCAAAGATTAATTTGCTTCGGGCAGGTGTGCTTTCATGATGCATTTGTTATATCGATTCTCTAGTATCATATTTTCTGTTTTTTCCTCTCTTTTTCTTTTTACTTCAAAGCTACTTTGTAAAAATTATATATTAAAAGTCACCCAAATGATATTTGCTTTGAGCAAATGGAACTCGAGTCAGAAGATTTTTGGGGAGTCATTTACTGAATCTCTCCCAAACTCACCATTGATGTTCATCAATTCACGCGGTCATATGTATCTAGAATAGCTCGCACACAGCATGTATTTTTTTCATTCGTATTAATTTAGTCAACTGTATATTCTATCATAAAGGATATCTTGTACTTTTTCCCCATAGGAGGTAGGTATATGTCACTTTATCTTCTGTTTTGATGCATGGCGCCGACGGCATGTGGGGTGACTCTAAATCACATCTGGACTTTCGAAACATTTTGAACGCGGCTTTTAGTAGAGTTGGGACCGGCAGGCATTTAATGGTACTGTGTTTCCCTTTGAGGGCTTGCGGATAAATTAAATGCTATTTCCTTTTTTGGCTGACATTATAAGAAATAAATAAAACAGGAAATTAGAGTTGGAACTTGGAATTGTGAAGATCCGTTGGTGCTTCAAGGCGAACCATTATAAAAACGAAAATATCTGTTGGAAGGTGGGATCTTTTGGTTTTGGTGCAAAAAAAATAATCATACTCCCAAGACACGACAAACCTTGGGTGGGTCCTAACGGGGGCAAATACCTCTCCTAGATCTGCATCACGGCCGTTGAAAATTTGCATGTGGGTTACACATGATGAACGGTCATGATTGGATCCATGGACCCAAGCCCTGCAAGAACTCCCCGAGAACTTCCCCACATGTATTAGTTCTAAGCATGCATTATATGGATCCAGGCCATATGTATGAGAAGCCTTGCCCTCCGTTAGATGGATCTCGATTGGGAGTGGAGACCAAGATTCTAATTTACCTTTCTATTTTGCTAAAGAGAGATTAAAGCAATGAGTTATGAATATTAGACATCACCGTTGATCCGACATCTAAAGCCAAAGAACTAAGATTAGTAATGGACCAAATTATAGAGATGACACAAGCAGTTCACAAGTGGGAAACCAAATTATATCATTAAGGATGACAATGCATAACTTGTTCAAATTTAGTTCATTCTTATCTCATGTATTTATTACTATAGTTATTACTAGAAATGATTAATTCAAATTCAAAATATTTTGAAATAGTCCATTTATATCTCATGTAATTACCATAACAAATAGTAGATAAACTCTACATATACAAAAGCTATCCTAGAGTTAAAGGCTAATCAAAACTCACTTTCATACTTAGAGTTTAATTTTTTATATGGTATAAGAGCATTGATAAGATCATTGGACATAACTTTGCTATTCCTTCTTTCTTTTCCATCTTTTGCCCTCTTCTATTCACAATGTTATCTCCCACCTCTACTCTGATTGATTGCGCAACACCACCTTAGTCTCAAATTTTTTGGTGATAACATAACATTCTATTGTAGAAAAGCCAATTGTTTCTGCTACTTCACAGCCAGTTCTTCATGGGACACCTTGATGGCATCATTATTTATCCCACTCCAATCATCACTCTGACAGGCTCCACTTTTGTTGATTGAACCCTGTATGTGATGAATGGATTTAGAAAGACTAACTTGTTCTTAGTTAAATGATATCTTCTTTTTCACATGATATTCTACCCTATGTGGTTTGATTAACTACTGTTGTTGATGTCTAGAGGCTCTACAAACTACCTTTGGATCTCTATCACATACGATCAATTAACAGTTGCCAATCACCTTCTAGGGAATAAAGAATTAAATGACATTGTCTTCTGTAATCTTGGTTATGATTTTTCTAACATTATTGCTACCTTGGCTACAAAGTCTAATTCGATAACCTTTTACTCCTCGATCATGAGCTTAGAATGAAGTTTGGCACAGTGTCTATATAGGAAAATGTTACCAGTTACACCCCTCCATCATCCACCACTGCCATTCAACTACAATTGAATCCAATTTCTAATTATCAACCACCAAAAACTTGTTAGGGAAATCCCTTATGATTTTTTGAAGATGATAAACTAAATCAAATGCTACTAACGTATTTAATGATTGAGTAATAGACTATGCAAATGATAGAACATGTAAAGGATATTGTTGAAGTCTATACTTGAAAAAACCAAAAGATAGACTCTATGTTGAAGCTGAACTTATTTAGACTGTGTCTAAACCTTAAGGCTAAATGTTCAAAAGCAGAATATGTTCAGACTTACATCCAAATTGTAAAGTCCGCTTCAGACAGAAGATACTCAAATTCTACTTCAGATGGAAGACATTCAGACTTTACTTTCGATAGAATACACTTAGACTTTACATACCGAACGAGACACAAGTTCAGAACGTAGCGGATTCAGAATGAAGCATGTTTAGAACAAGACAACTTGACAGAATGTAACACAAACCCAAAATGTATAACAGTTAGTGATTTGGTTTGGATTCTACATCAAGATAGATTTGATCGACTCAATCTAATTGATTGATAATTGGATTTTGAAGATCTTTCTAGACGAAGAAACTTTACTTATGGAAACCAAGATTTTGTTTGTATGGGCGATCCGAATTAATTTGGGATTCTGTTTTTGTCACTCAACAGCTACTGAATCATCTTGATATAGATCTATCCAACAAGTAGATTGGAAGACAATCCTCTAGATACTATCCAACGGCTAATTTGGAAGTGGAGGAGTATTTAAAGAGATCAAGAACCGATAAGCAAGTAAGAGACGGAGTGTAGAATCTATAATTCCAAAGTCTGAGTGAACTTTGATCATATACTTGTCTTTGGTGAGCTTAAATGTTTGTGATCGTGAGAAAAATACCAAAAGAGTGACTTAGTGAGATAATGTGATCTACCATTGAGTATTTGCACTCAAAGTTGTAATCTCTTGTTGATTATATAGTGGAATCTAGCCAGAAGGCTATTAGCATGGGAAAATGGACGTAAGTTTGATATAAGTCGAACTACTATAAATTTCGTGTGCAATCTTCTCTTCTCTTAACTCTCCTTATTTAAATATGTTGCACACTTACAGGTTATTTCAGAAGTCTGTTCCAATGCATAACAAATTCTGAACATTATCAAAGATTGGTGGCTCATGTATCAGACTTTGATCCTTATTCAGACTTTACTTGCAACTTATTTTATTATGCATTTATTTGTCAAGATTTCTTTTGAACACCTATTCACTCCCTTTAGGTGTTTGTACTAGCATCATCAATTGGTATTAGAGCTAAGTGTTTGTTTTATTGAAGTGTTTTTACTTATGAGCTAAAGATCTTTTATCGCTATTATCTTGGCACCAGGGCTGATTGAAGGACATAGCAATACCAGGCCACCCTATTTCGATGGAAAGAAATACAACATTTGGAAAAACAAAATGAAGGTATTCCTAAGATCCAAAGATCTCTTGCAATGGGATGTTGTGGAAAAATGAATCAAAATCATTGCCATGTCTACATCAAATAAGAATGGCAAAGACAAAGAAACAAAATCCCCTGCTCCTATGTCTCGGACGGAGATGTCCAAAAGAGAAGCTCTTGATACAAATGTCATTTATTCTTTATATTGCACCTTATCCCCTACTAAGTATAATAGAATCTCTTCATGTGAAACAATTAAAGAAGTTTGGGATAAACTTCATGTTACTTATGAAAGGACTGATCATGTAAAAAAGACAAAAGTAAACTTCATGCTTGGTCAATATAAATCCTTCAAGATGAAGCCAGGAGAGTCGATTGGAGATATGTTAAGTCATTTCACATAAATTGTAAATGGTTTGGCATATCAAGGTCATCCAATTTCTGTGCCAATGATGGTCAACAAACTTTTGCGAGGTCTCTCAAAAGATTGGAACCATGTTAAGACCTCAATTCAATAGACTTAGAGGATTATGCCACTCTTCAATCCTACGAAGTAGAACAAATCATTGATGAAGATCCCGAAGGTAAGAAGTTCATTGCACTTAAATCTAACATTGATTTTGATAATACAGACTCAGAAAATGACATGAACGATGAAGAACTTGCTTTTATGATCAAGAAATTTGAAAAGCGTAGTAGAAAAAGAAGGAAGTTCAATTGGAAGAAATAATACAAGCAGAATGTGCAGAAAAGAACAATGAAAGAAGATGATGAGTAAGGAAATATATGCTTGATGGCACATTCAGACTCAGACTCAAATTCGGAATTAGAATTAGATTCAGAATCAGAGTCTGACTTAGACACAGACTTAGAATCCGACAAGGAAATCGAGATAAGTCATTCAAAAATTCTTATTAAATTTTTTAAATATATAAATGAGCTTTACTTAAATCTCAAATCTTCTCTTAAAATGATCTCTAAACTAAAAAAAAAAAGAGAATTCATGGCTTAAGCAACATGATCTTTCTTGAAAAGAAAAGTTTGAAATTTTACAAAAAAGATTTTCTACAAATAAAAGAAAGTCGAGATTTACTTGTCAAAGAAAATGATTCTTTAAAAAAAGAATTTTCAAATATTTTGACAAAATTTTCAAATGGTTAAAAAACATTAGAGCATATCATTTCCATACAAGTACCTTACTATAACAAGTCAGGACTTGGCTTCAATAAGGAAAGTGATTCTTTAATAGATTTTCCTAAAGTCAATGAAATTCTTAGACAAAAACCTCCTAGACTTGCGTACAAGAAGCATTTTTAAATAATATTTACAAAACCTATTAGTCGAAATGCCCTCAAGTGTTCAAATTGTGGAGACTCATAACACTTTAATAATAAAGTCCTAAGGTCTGGAGATCTATTAAGAAAGATTGGGTAAAAACAACATACTTTACTCATTCTCATGAACCTAAGAAAATATGGGTACCAAAGAAAATATGAGTTGTTTTTGTAGGTAATAATGAAAAAGAAAAAAGAGAATTTGGTAAGGAAGGTATATATTCTTAAATCCTCAATTTGGTTTAGGTACATGATTTAAATTTTTATAAATTCTCATTATATTTTATATTCGATATATCCTCTTTGTGCCTCAATTGATTCGGACTTTATTATGACCGTATTCTATGATTGGTTTTATTAATGAAGAATCATGTGATTTGTTTTTATAATTTGTGAGTTCAGATTTGATTTAATACGCGTGATTATTTTTTATATCTTGCTTAGAGACAATTGAGTTTATTTGGTTTGATTATATGCTCTCAGATTTGGTCATATTTTGTAAAGTGGAAATATGTTTCACAAGATATTAATTCATTATGCAAGATATTCTCCCTTAAGTACTTTGTTATGATGAGTTTAGAAAGAATATTTGATTATTTATGAAGATTGCATATTTTGCTCTGATGTCAAGGAAGGATCCAAATATATGGATACCAGAAAGGAAATAAGTTTATTGCAGGAAACTCCACAAAGGAAGAATGATTGCAAATCTACGCAAATCATGGTGCAATTAGAAAGGTATCTCATGCGAAGATTGTCAATGATCATTTTTAATCAATGGTATATTTCAAATATATACCTTGGGTAAGATAATAATTTTTTTTATCATCCCGCCTTGCAAATTTCTACTCGATCTTATGAAGATTCTAGATGATTGCTTATGAATTATATATGATTTATATTACAAATATCTCTTGTCATAAACATAATGCCTTGCATTTTTTTTTACTTAATTTGGCGTGTGATAGAAATATCTACTTTCTTTTTGTGAAATGCATTAATAATTTATTTTTAGGATTTATGCTTGAGGAAATCCCTTTGATCATGAAAGATATTACTGCATATTCATGGATACTCTTACTATATTCTTAGATGTCTTATATCTAGCAAGTTTGATCCGCAAATCGGATGAAGGTATTATGTGATTTTTTTTTTTTTTGCAAAGATTGTTATCTATTATACAAGAATTTGCAAGTGGCAAAAGAATCTTCCATATGGATTTTGGAAAGCTTAACTCGAAAATTGTAGAAACTATGTACTATTATCTAGAGGCACACAAATTATTTCCTTGCACAAAGTTATCGCAAATTATTGAGCAAGTCCTTAATGTGTTGTATGAAAGGTTGAGTAGCTCTGAATTTAAATATTTGATAATCTTATAAATGCTATTCAATTTATTTATTTGAATAAAGAGCATTATATATTACATGGATATTATAATAGCTTATTTATGCAAAAAGTTTGTTAAGTTTATGCAGATTGAATTTGAGAAGAGCTTGATTGAAGAAAATAATTTTTTTCCTCGAATTTCAAAAAGCAAAAGATCGTTGCGGCTGTTGTTGCTACGAAGGAAATAATGAAAAAATATTCTGTTCAACATGCACAAGCCACAACTAGTATTATTTGCGAATATTATCTTGATGACAAGGGGAGAAAGTAAATTCAAAATAAATGGAAAGAATCGTGATCACCTCAAAATGACAACAAATTGAGGGGGAGCATTGATCAATTATGAATATATATATATATATATATATATATATTTGAATTGATCATGATCTTGATTATAATAGAAGGAAGGAAAAGGTAAATGGGTCAGAACTTGTTAAGTTCTACAAAATCTGGTTAGTGCATCTTTTATTACCTTTTATCATTAATAAATCTCTTATTTACATCATTATTTTATTATGACAAAAAAGTAAGTGAATTTTATAATACATCTGTGATTTTTATTGGATATCTGCTAATATATATGATCAAAGTGAGCTATATTACATATTTTTTATATTCGACTTACTTTGTAAAAGCTATTTTTTTTTTCGGAAATTGTGTATCATGCAAGATATATTTGTTATAGTTTTATATTCTCTACATGATACTATTTTCATTTTTATCGCTTTTTGATTATGACAAAAAGGGGGAGATAATATAAATATGCATATGTGTTGATATTAGTTATTGAACTGCGATTATCTTTCCATATATAATTATACTCAATCTATTTGCTATCTTCTGCTATCTTTTGATTTGAATTATATTGTTCTTTAAGATTGCCCTGATTTATTAATATTTTTAAAAGCATGTTTACACATCCGCATATTTAGAGATTTTTTTAGTATCATAAAAAATGAGGAGATTGTTAGGGAAATTCTGTATGATGTTTTGAAGATAACAAAATAAATCAAAGGCTACTAACGTGTTTAATGGTTCAGTAATAGACTATACAGATGATAGAACATATAAATTATATTGTCGAAGTCTATATTTGAAAAACCTAGATGATAGACTCTATGTTGAAGCTGAATTTATTCAGACTGTGTCCAAACATTAAGACTAAATGTTCAGAAGCAAAATATGTTTAAACTTACGTCTAGATTATAAAGTCTACTTCAAACGGAAGACACTCAGACTTTACTTTCGACAGAACATACTCATACTTTACATATAGAACGAGACACAAGTTTAGAACATGACAAGGTCCAGAATGAGACACAGGTTCATAACATAGCAAATTTAGAACGAATCATGTTTAGAACGAGACAATTTGATAGAACGTAACACAAGCCAAAAACATATAACGACTAGTGATTTGGTTTGAATTCTACATTAAGATAGATTTGATTGACTCAATCTAATTTATTGGCAATTGGATCTTAAAGGCAAAAACTTTGTAAATGAAAAAAATCTACTTATTGAAACTAAGATTCTATTTGTATGGTTGATTAGAATCAATTTGAGATTCTGCTTCTGTCACTCAATGGTTACTAAATTTTCTTGATACAGATATGTCTAATGGGTAGATTGGAAGACTATCTTCTAGATACTGTCTAACGGTTAGTTTGGAAGTGAATGAGTATTTAAGGAGATTAAGGACCAATGAGCAAGTAAGAGACGGAGCTTAGAATCTATAATTCCAAAGTTTAAGCGAGCTTCGATCATATATTTATCTTTGGTAAGTTTAAACGTTTGTGATCGTGAAAGAAATACCAAAAGAGTAACTTAATGAGACAGTGTGATATTCCGCTGAGTGTTTGCATTCAAAGTTGGAATCTCTTGTTGATCACATAATGGAATCTAACTAGAAGGCTGTTAGCATTGGAGAGTGGACATAGGTTTGATCTAAACTGAACCATTATAAATTTCGTGTGCAATCCTCTATTCTCTTAACTCTCTTTATTTAAATCTGCTGCACACTTACAAGTTATTTCAAAAGTCCGTTCTATCGCATAAGAAATTTTGAATATCTACTAGAAGTCTGGTGACTCGTTTATCAGACTCTAATCCTTATTCAGACTTTGCTCGTAACTTATTATATTCCATATTTATTTGTCAATACTTCTTTTAAACATCTATTCACCTCCCTCTAGGTGTTCATACTAGTATCATCAAAACTCTCAATATCGTTTGGCAAGGCAACCAACGCAATTATGGAAACCTAGGCAATCAATCCAAAAACAAGAAAGACCAATGCCAAATTTGTCGAAAATATAACTAAACAATTGTAAGATGTTATTTCATGTATTCACAGTCTAACATCAATGCACCTCAACCTATTACTGATACGGTTGGGATTCTTCCTATCCTATTGCAGCAAGATTAGTCTTTGGATACTACAACTACTCACCATATGACGCCTGACATTGTCAACATGCAGTTCTCTACACCATATAATGATAATGAATCTCTTTGTATGGTAGTGGAGCTGGTTTAGACATTGTTAAAGTTGGTTCTTCCACTCTTAAAACCTTATTAACAGATCTTTTAATTTCTCAAATATCATTTATGTCTTTACTATTACATAAAATTTGTTTTGTGTACACAATTTTACACGTGATAACAATTGCTTTTTTTGAGTTTCATCTATTTCACTTTGTTGTGAAAGATTTGCATACTAGAAAATCATTACTCCATGGTTTGCTTAAGGATGGACTATATTGGCTGCTAAGTTTTTATACCACATCTTCATCTGCCAAAATCATTTCACTTGATACCAAAGTGGATCATCCCCGTCAAAGCAAAGTTCGCTATTGATTTATTCAAACATTTGTCACTTCTACATTTGATTTCAACAAATGTGCTTCACATTTATTAGACAAATCTCATAAAACACCCCTATCTCTTACTCATAGCATTAGTAAAGCGCATCCCGATTTAATTTTTACTAATTTACGAGACCTGCTCCAATTAATTTTATTTTCAATTATAAGTATTTTGTTGTATTTGTTGATGATTTTTATCAAATGTACTTAGTACTATCCTATTCAAAATCAGTCCGTGAGCTCTTCCATTTTCAAAAAATTCAGGACCATGACTGAGAAACAACTTGAAAAGTCCACCAAAGCCGTACAGTCTGATTGGGGTGGGGAAAACAAAACCCCGTATGAAATTTTTTCAAAAGATGGAATTCTCCATCATGTGGCATGTCTACACACTCACAAGCAAAATGGAGTAGTTGAGCGAAAAATTCACCATATTATTGATAATGGGCCAACAAATTTGTCATATTGTTGATAACGGCCTTACATTGTTGACCCATACATCTCTTCCTCTTAAGTATTGGCCTTATACTTTTGAAACCACAATTCATTTTATTAACATATTACTTGCACCACTCTCAAACAATAACTCACCTTTGCAAACACTTTTCCATTAGCAACCAAATTACAAATTTTTGAAAATATTTGGTTATGCCGTTTTGTCTTTATTTAGGCCATATGATTCACATAGGTTTTTACTTTGTTCTACTCAATGTGTGTTCTTAGGATATAATCCATTACATGTTGGTTACTGCTATTTAGATTACAAAACTAGATGCAAGTATATTGCAATCATTTTATTAAAAATATTTTTTCATTTGTCACACTTAGATCACACGCTTATGAAATAACCTCACCATCACATCTTTGGCTGATGGTTTCCTTCGTTGGTATGTCCTCCCACGCAAACCATGGTATTAATGGCAATATTCTACCTTCTACCCCACCTTTTAAGAGTGCGTTTGATTTAGCATTTGGAAAGCCCCTTCGGGCCTGAAAGCCCATTGGGAAAAATTGGGGGTGTTTGGTAACCATTCCCCAAGGAGCTTTGAGTTGAAAGTTGGCCTTGGGAAGATTGAAAGCTTAATGTTAGTAGATAATAGTATTGAGCTTTTAGCATTTTCAGAATGCTGAGGGGCTCTATAAATAAAATTTTGTGGAGTTCCTTTTTTACCCTAAAAAAATCATTAGAAATCCAAACTTACCCCTTTTTACAAGAACAAAACCTAGGGTTTCTCCTTGTGGCTCCTCTAGAAATGCTCACGCTCCCAACCCTTCACGCTCACTTTGCCGAGAGCCCCGCGATGATGTCGGCTTCAGAATCGGCTTTGATATTGAATCCACTGTCAGATCCGCCAACGACACTGTCTCCAACACCTTCAGCGTGTAAGCGCTCTCTCTCTCCTCTCTCTCTCACAGATTCGAGTGTATTTGAGTCCATATGGATTGGATTTGGGTGGCTCACGTGATTTTTCTTGTAGCTCTGTGAGAATTTGAGGCTTGACTAGCTTGTTTCAGGGTGGAAACATGTCAAGCCGTGGTTGTTGATGATGGACGCTTGTGAATGTCTCTTGTATGCGCGTTCACATTGTGGTGTTGTCTTACGGCGAACCTGTGGCTATGGATATTGTTCTTCGCTCGTTATTATCATTTGTCATTTCTACTTGGCTTGACTTAGTAACGTTTTAGACTCAGTAATTAGCTCAGGTGTGCTAAGTTCGATTGGTGTTGTTGATTTAGCAAAGACGATTTCTTTTGGTTTCTGTGTCTCAGAAGGAATTCATTCCTCTGTTAATACTTGGTTGGTTCTTGACCATATATGTGGCAGGGAAAGTGTTTGGAGTGTGTTCATGCCTAGGAACTTGCTTGTTATCCTAAATTATATGTGTCTAATGGCAAACAAGGACGCGCGGACCCTTGGAGTGCTATAACTTTGGCCAAAGGGACACTTAAGTGCCATAACTTACGAAAGGTACACTTAAATGCCACTTTCAAGAAAAACGGATTACTTGAGTGCTAATACAGCAAGAATCCGGCCAAAATGTCGACGTGGCACTTTTCCAATGAACTGAGCTCAAAACGACGCCGTTTTGCACGCTGACGTGGCCAAAACGACGTTGTTTTGGCTGATGTGGCAAATAAAATAAAATAAAATAATTAATTAAACTAAATTTATTTAAAATATTTAAAAATAATAATTTTAAAATTAAATTTAGTTAAAATATTTTAAATTAATAATTTTGAAATTAAATTTAGTTGAAATATTAAAAAAAAAAAAAAAAAAGGAAAGGGGGGAGGCGGCTGAGGGATTAGCCCTCAGCCGCCATCGCTGCCGCCGTCGGGAAGGGCCAGCGACGGTAGGGGGAGGGTTGGCCGGGGTCGCCGCCCTGGCCAGCGGCAACCCCGGCCAACCCTCCCCCCGCCATCGCCGGCCCTTCTCGGAGTGGGCGGGGCGGTGGTGGCTGAGGGCTAACCTCAGTCGCCTCCCCCCCCTTTCCTTTTTTTTTAATTTTTTTTTAAATTTTTAAAATAAATTTAATTTAATTAATTATTTTATTTTATTTTTTTGCCACATCAGCCAAAACAACGTCGTTTTGGCCACGTCAGTGTGCAAAACGGCGTCGTTTTGAGCTCAGTTCGTCGGAAAAGTGCCACGTCGACATTTTGACCGGATTCTCGACGGAATGGCACTCAAGTGATTCGTTTTTCTTGAAAGTGGCACTTAAGTGTACCTTTCGTAAGTTATGGCACTTAAGTGTCCCTTTGGCCAAAGTTATGGCACTTGAAGCGTTCTTTTGCCGGCAAACAAGAGTTGGCTGAAATTGTGTCATGGGAGAATTTGGAGATACATATTTGTAGAATTATGCATCTAAATGATTACAACAATGACATGTTAAGATTACATGGGTAAATGTCGTATCCAGTTGGATTGGATCCAGGAAAATGTTCTTTGTTTTTTTAATCCAAGGCAGGGAAGTCCTAATTAGTGTTGCTACTTGTCTTTAAAAGTAGTCCCAATTTATCTGTCTCGAACTCGATGTTTATCTGGATAACTTTGATTTATCAAAAAGGTTTCATTAATGTTCTCCTTGCTTTAGCTAGACTATTAGAATGTTACCATGTGTAGCCTCCTTTCTCTTATGTGCTTGTGTAACTAGAAGATACCTTTGTTTTGTTAAAGCTTGCTGATTTTTCTGCCATTTGCAAATAAAATCAGGTTTTTGCTACTTACTATTGACAAGGCCAATCTGCAAAGTTTTTTAATTGGGTAAAGTCACTATCGAGTTTGCTAGCTTAAGTTGACTGCCATTTTCCTATTGAGTTCGTGAAGTCATTTTCTTTTTTTGTTTTCATGTTTGCATAACATGTCAATTTAACATTTGCTTTTTCGCTCCAACAAAAAAGCTTCACCCATATAGGCTACCATGATATGAGTAATCACAACGGTATATGCCTTCTTTGTGGGTTGATGTTTTGCTTCTCAAATTTAAAAGTCAGTCCCTTCCTCTGTCGGCTATATTACATATGATTTTTTTTTCGTGAGAATTATGAAATCCCTTCTCACAATAATATGGATTATAGTTTTTCTCAAATGGTTTGAGGAAAAAGCTTATATGAATCTGTAGCTCGACTAATTTAATAGTATCTCACACTAACCTCCAAAAGATAAACATTTGGGTTGAAATGGAGTCTTGAAAAGGTCTATCCAAACTTTCTAATGAACTGAAATCTATTGCATTTTCAGATGTGAATCCCGGCAAAAACCTAAATAGATGTTAGTCGATATTAACATGTAAATTAATGATATAATGGAGTTAGTAGTAATCATTACATGACAAATGTTGACTCATGAGTTCAAGTTGACATCTTTTAAAGTAATTGTCTCTTGACTACTCACTTTTGAATTTAGCTTGAGGTTATGAATATCTAATACCGAAAAAAGTAGTTTAGTGTGGATTGTATCTGTTGTCTATTGTCTTTAAACTGAAATTGTGATTTTTTATGTTGCATTTATTAGTAGATGGCAAGTTCATTAAAGGAAAATGCATTTTAGAGCCTTGAAGATGTTGAAACCTTTTGCAAGTTGTGCGTTGAACAAATTGACAATGACAATCATCTTGCAAATAACAAAAGAGATGGATAAACAATTATAATTAAGAAGTTTGAGGATTTAATGGGTAAAAAGTATGATAAAGGTCAAATAAAGAATAAGTGGGATAATCTTAAGGAAGACTGGAAAAGATGGAGGATATTGGACCTAAAGGAAACTAGATTAAGATGTGATCCATAGAAGAATACCATTGATGCAAGTGATGAATGGTGGGAGAGGAGAATTCAGGTTATTTCCCATTCTTTTGTTATTTTTTTTAAGTTCATATTTTTTTTCCTATAAAACTCACGAAAATGTTTTTTATATAATAGGAAAATCTTAAGGTTACAGCTTTTAGAACAAAATGTATACATCCGAATCTTCAAGTTTTGTTGGATAGAATGTTTGGGGATACTATTGCTACTGTAAGCATCACATGGAATCCTGCGCAAGTTTATGTATTGATGAGAATGTTGTGACCACACAATTTGACATCGGTGGTTGTGCAGAATTTATTGATGACAATATAGAGGGCGATGTGGGTGAAAAGACTAGTGAACAACCTTGAAGTGATAAAAGAACATTGCAGAGTTTGGTGAGGCAATCTTAAGAAAAGAAACAAAAGAAATTAAATATGGCTAATAAGTTAGCAATGCAAATGGAAAGAGTTTGTTCAGTTATTGAATATAGAAGTCATGCCAAAGAGTTTAATCCTTATAAGGAACTTATAGAGACATTGAAAGCTATACCTGAGATTAAGCAAGACTAAGAGTTATATTTTTTTGCACTAGATTATTTTTCAGAAAAGAAAAATAATAGGCAAATCTTCATAAACTTGGATGGTGATCAAGAAAAGTCGCATTGCTCAAGTATAAGTTTGTACAGCATAATCATCACTAGGATATTGCTATTTATTCGAATTTTTTCATGTGTAACGTTGTTATAACGTGAGACCTATTTGTATTACTTATTTGTATTAGTTGGTGAGACATATTTTTGCAATATTGTCAGACTTGTTTTCAATTGGTGTTCTTTTTATTGAGTGGAGTTTGCATACATACATACATACATACATATGGTAAAAGTTTTTTTGTTGATGAATGATTTAGATAATTTGTTATTCTCTTATTCTAATTCTATTTTGTTATTTTAACTAGTTATGGATGATTCTCCTGAAATGGAAAATTATTAAAAAGAGGAAGAATAATATTAACAGCTTTGTGCAGCTACACATACTTACGGTGTTTATCAAGTAACATATGGTCAAAAATACCGTACATAACCTCACCATATACATGAAATGCATGGTTAAGATAATTTATAGATATGGATGTTAATCCTGAAAAGTTTTATCGAATGTTTGAATGAATCTAACTGTGTTTAAGAATTTAATGAATGATTTAGTGATACGATATGGTTTGCAAGGATTTAGGAATATTGATGTTATAGAAATGCTATGATTGTTTTTATTTTTTTTATTTTTTATTTATTTTAGGACATAATATTGGTAATAGGTTAGCATAAGAGCGCTTTAGCATTCCTGGCGAAACTATATGCAGGTTATTTAGATTAATTTTGGATAAAGTATGTGATATGGGAGTAAATTTGATCCAACCATCCGATTGGCAATTCAGGGAAGTTCCAAAGAAAATCATGAATAATATAAGAATTTTTCCATATTTTAAGATAAGTTGCGATTATACAATAAAAAATATGAATTAAATATAAATCAAATAATATTTCTATTTTTGTTTTAGGATTGCATTAGAGTTATAGACGGTATTCATATTTCAGCGGTGGTATTTACAAGTGAGCAATTTCGTTTTATTAGTCGAAAAGGAACATCGACGCAAAATGTAATGGCCGTGTGTAATTTCAACATGGAATTTACTTATGTTTGGGTTGGTTAGGAGGAAACAACTCATGATACTTGTATCTTTTATGAAGCCATTAGGAGACATGATTTACAATTTTCTCATCCTCCGAAAAGTTTGTTAATAATGGTTTTTACGCATTAATATGTGTGTGTGTGTGTGTGTGTGTGTGTGTGTGTGTGTGTGTGTGTGTGTGTGTGTGTGTGTGTGTGTGTGTTATATGTTGATTAAATTTACAACATTTTTGTGTAAGTTAGATATCATTTATTTGAATTTCAACGAGGTCCTCAATCGACGAGTTATAAAGAAGTGTTCAACCGTCCTCACTACGCGATCAGAAATTGAGCGAGTTTTTGGCGTATTGAAGAAGAAATGAAAGATTCTAAAGAGTATAATATATAAAACAAGTGAAAATTGTGATAGCAACAATGATTTTGTGTAAGTTAGATATCATTTATTGTAATGAAAGTATTCTTTTTGTAATTGAGAAAGAGAGCACGTAAATTTTTTCCATTTTATTTTTTAGCAAAAAAAGAAATTTTAATTTTAATAAAATTGTTTACACAACATCTTTAATATTGTTATCAAATATAAATTAAAAAAGTCGCAAACAATTTTTTTTTTTAAATTTTAAACAAATAAAAATCAAATTGTTTAGATTAATCATCAAAGGGACTTTGCAAATGTACTTTATACCAAATAGCATTTCTCTCAAAGTTGCTTTTTAAAATAGGATTTACGAAACAATCTTTGCATTTCTCCCAAAGTCCTTTAGGCTAAACTACTTTGCATTTCCCCAATGAGCTTTCCAATTGCTGAACCAAACAAACCTTAATACCCTCCCCACCTACATTTGAAAAACCATCACCAATATTATCAAATATTAATACTGCTTTAAAGCCTAACATGTTGGTTTTTAGTTCATCTAATGCTGATACAAGTTCTAATAAGGCTCTTTCAGATATCTCCTCACAATAGACTATTGTGATACCTTCACAATCGGTTTATCAAAAACCAAGAACCTATTCAATGCAACTGCATCAAAACCCAAAGTCCAATTCTAAATATCCATTGTCAAATGTAAACTTGACTAAAATAAGCTCTAAAGAAGAACCATGGTGTTTCACCAAAGCTAATAAACATGAAAAATGAAGGGACACAATACTTCAAGAATTTAATACTTTGTTGCATAATGGAACTTTGGTTCCATCGAATTCCAAAACAAATGTAGTGGGCTCCAAATTGGTTTATCAAGTCAAGACACATCTAGATGATTTGATATATCGAAACAAAGGGCTACAATCAACAAGAAGGTATCAACTATACGAAAACGTTTAGCCTTGTTATTAAAACAACCACCAACTATATAGTTATTTCATTAGTTTTGACAAAGAAATAGAAACTTCGATAGTTGGATCTGACAATTGGATGTTAGTAACACATTTTCAAATGGTAACTTGATTAAAGAAGGCTAGATAAACCAAGCCCAAGGTTTCATTGATAAAGAAAAGCCAAACCATATATGCAAGCTACAAAAATCCTTACATGGATTGAAACAAGCACTATGGGCTTTTTAGAATCATCGGGATTTATTAAATAAAAAAACCGATATTTCCCTCTTTATATCAACCCAATTTCTTTACTTATATGCTCATCTATTGTTGATGACATTATTATTACAGGAGTTCTCCATATGGGACTCGGGCAAACTTAATTATTTCTTGGGAATTGAGGTACTTAAACATCCATCAAGGCTCCTCTTGTCACAATAGAAGTATGTTACAGATCTCCTCTACTGAACCAAAATTGAAGGTGTTAGACCGATTTACATGCACATGGCTACAAAAACTAGTTTAATTAATCAAGATAAGCCAATTGAATATGCTAGTTTGCATAGGAGCATCATAGGAGCTCTTCAATATGCCAGCCTAACTCAATCAGATATCTCTTATGTGATAAACAAAGTCTGTCAATTCTTCAAGGAACCAATAAAAAACCATTGGAGTGTGATGAAACAGATCCTACACTACTTAAAGGAAATCCTTTTGTATGGATTACTCATCAATTCCCAATCCACCACAAAACTCCATGTATATAGTGATGATGACTCGGCCGGTTGCCCCATCACTAAACACTTCATAGGAGGTTATGCAATTTATATAAGTCAAAATATGGTGTCTTGGTCAACCACAAAGCAGCATACCATTGCACATTCCTTAACCAAATCAAAGTATCAAGCATTGTCAAACGCCACGGCAAAAGTGATATGGTTGCAATCGTTGTTATAGGAATTGAGCATCTCTCAATTGAAACTCCCCATCCTTTGGTGTGACAGCCTAAGGGCAATGTATCTTACAGTGAATCCACTTTCTCCTGCTAGAACAAAGCATACTGAGGTAAACTTTCACTTTATCTTCCATTTAGTGTCACAATGCAAACTTGAGGTTTGCTTCATATCCACATGTGACTAAATAGCAAATATCTTCACCAAGCCTCTTACACAGTGTCGTGATGATATGCCCAAATCTAAGTTGAAGATCATCTAACTTGTGGGGACCTGTTAAGGATAACAACGCATTCATTTAAATTCAAAATATTTTGAATGATTCTATTCTTATCTCATGTAGTTATTATTGCACTTATAATTACAACAGACCATTTATATCTCATGTAATTTCTGTAACAATTAGTAAATAACCTCTATAAATACAAAACGCTATCCTAGAGTTAAAGGATAAGTGAAATTTATGCTCAAATTTAGAATTCAATTTTTACACATATCATGATGATCTTGAAGAAACCAATCCATCACCAACTTTACAGACTTATACCAATTCATATCTAGATAAACTTATTTGGGATCAAATATAGGTTATACAGCATGTGGATCCCTAGGGATGAAAATAAGAATTTCGAACATCACATGTAAAAAATGTGGAAGGATAGATTTCCGCATATGATTAGACAAAACATGATTTTCTTTTATTATAGTGAATATGGTAGATTGTGCAACTATGATTTTCCTTTATTATAGTCAAGATGATAGATTGTGCAGTATATAGGTTGTAGTTGCCAAGAAACAACGCCGCATCTTAGTACCTACAAAGTAAAGCAAGGATAAACATAATTTTTGGACAGTAGTAACCTATAAGCATCGTTGAACATTTTCCTATGCAAACATATTCCTGATAGGTGTATCGGCTGCCAATGGATGTAGTTTTAACAGCCTACTTTCTTTTGGTGGCATCAACGCAATGTTGGAAAACATCCTATGAGATACCGAAAAAGTTAAAAACCTATTATACTAATTCGATTATAAACATTTTAAATTAGCCAATTTAGTCCTAAATTTTTTGATTATTTATTGATAAGATCATTTTGGGCAATTTTGACCGGATATCTATTGGACTTGGTAAATTAAAAGAAAAGGGCTTTGCCTAGTGCAAGTCACGCTTACCGAGTGCATCATGTGCCTAGAGTGCGTGACCACACACCTCGGGCATCCTACCTCGATCTTAGGCCGCAATGTCACATGTTGACACTCAATTCGCTTTAATGTTCATAAATTAACATGAGTAATATGATGCTAGAATAGCTCGTTTGTAGAATATACTTTTAACATTTCATTCGAATTAACTCAGCTCTATATTAAATCATAGGGGATATCCTGTACCTTTTTCCACCGTAGGAGGTGTGTTGTACTTAATTTTCTTCTTAAATGTATAACGCCGACGGAATATCGGGTGCTTAATTTTCAACGTCATTGTGCTTTCCTACAAGGCTTGTGGGTGAACTAAATGGGTTTCCATTTTTGGCTAACTTTGTAATAAATAAAAACAGGAAATTGAAGTTGGGAATTGGGATTGCGAAAGATCCGTCGGTGCTGCAATGCGAAAGCATTATTTAAAAATGAAAATATCTGTGGGGAGGTGGCACATCTTGGTTTTGGTACACAAAATTGAACATATTTTCCCAAGGCAGAGCATATCTTGGAAGGTGGGATTTAATGTATTAACTACAAGCATGGACGCAAATGCTGTTTTGTGGTCCAAGGGGAGCAAATACTTGCTTGGATCTGCATCGTGGCGACCGAGGACGCGCGATCCACGCACTAATCTCACACGACGAATGGCCACGATGTATTCGAACCCATGTGCCAGAGCCTCTTCACCCCTCACCCCCCAACCTCAACCCCCCAAAAAAAAGGGGGTTGCATCGTGCCTGTTGGTGGGAGCGCATGACTTCCCAATCCCCATACACAAGCGAGTTATCCACCTCACACGTTCGAATCTAAGATATTTTCTTAAAAATGATCGTTTTTATGATTGAAAATAATTAGTTAATAAAAATATTTTAATTATTATTAAGAATTTTATTTAAATATTTTCGTGGATGATGGAAATTTTTTTAATAAATTCATTTTTATAAGTGATTATTTATTAAAACAATGTTTATCAAATAATTCATTTTCTACTCAACAAAATGGAATTTTAATAATCGATTCTATATATCCAACCCACACGAGGGAGAAGCCCTTGCCCTCCATCGTTGTCGATTCTTTAACTCGTACTAAGGCAGGTAGATGTAGTGGGGAAATGACTCTGAAAACGCATTTGCGCAGAAAAGGACAACAGCAAAAGCCACTATATTTGACTTTTTCTTGTATCTCCACCGGCTCCACGATGTCTTATAAAGTGGCAAGAAGGTTGGTGAGCTGTCAGGACTTCAATAAGAACATCATAGGCAAAATCAAGGGGATAGATACGAGCTCGCATCAATTTGGCCAAGTCAAGCAAGGGAGAAATGAACAGAAATTCTGGAGAAAATTATAAAAAATAGGTGAGCATGAAATTCAACACCAACCCCGCCATCTCTTCTAGCCAATAAGGAGGAGCCTTGGCTTTGACATGATCCCATTCTCGCGTATCGAGTTGGGTGCCTTAGTAGGTGAATTGGTGGAAGAATAATAAGGATTAACTTTTTAATTTAGGGAGATGAAATGTCACCCACGTCACAACATCAGTATTAAAATCTTAAGAGGACCCATTAACTATATTGCTTGTGACAATATTTTAAATATGATGTGCCACCAATTTCCATCGTTTTGAAGACCAATAGGGAAATTGCCATTGAGAACTCACCAACCATGGACTATCGTTCATTCAACAAATCTTGAATCACAAATGCTTCGAAATTTTTTTATTACTTTTTGCTGGTACATTTTTTTTTTTTAACAATAATTGACACTCTGTAATGATATATGATGTGTGGTCAAAAGATTTCTAATGTTATTGAAAATTTTCTTGAAGGAAATGGGCTCTCGGGAGACCGATTTCTCATCATAAGGTATTGTATCCGAATGTAGTTTACTGCAATTGCTATATAAAGTATCGCGTGTCATAAAATATTTCAAAATTCGTATTTGATTAATGAAATTCAGCCAGAAGGATTCGATTCTTTAAAGCATTCGCAGACATGCTTAAAATGCCTCCCGGCTGCTGGAGGTGAGGATGGAAGTGTCGACATCAGTGGAGTTGGTGTTCAGGAAATGATCCGACTGATGTCCCACCTTCCGAATACCAACCCCCGTCTCAACTTTCTTTTTATACAGTTTACCCGACTTTTTTTTATGTTCCACCAACCCAAAAATGGCGACATGCTGGCGACAACATCGCTTGATTTTTTGCATCACGTTGATCGGGGTTGGTAGGGTTTATCGAGGAGTCTGCAAAGAGCTCAGTGGAAAATAGAACTTTTGCGGTCGCAAAAGCTACCAAAATCGCTCAAAATTCAGGTTTTGACCAACTTCGTGACTCTTCCCCCATATGGATAGAGCGGGCTACGTGTGGCTGCGCCTCTCCTTTCACGGAATAGGAATGCCTATAGATTTCGCTTGGTTCCACTGGCGAGAAATCAATGACGGATTTTTTTTTTGCTTTGGAATTGTACTTCTTTCGTGTTGTTTGGATGATTAAATGTTTCAAACGTTCACAAGAAAGTCTATAAGACCCACATCCATTATGTGACAGAAACCAATGTCATTTTCATGTAACAGACCACTAGACATTTAAAATGAAATGATTAAATAATTTGTACATTTCTCGCATCTCAAATTTGAAAATATATTTTTTCATTTTTTTTAACCGTTTAGATTCGTAAAATGAGTCGGACATGTAAACTTCCTCTCTTACTTTACACAATTTAAAGCTATTTCTTTCAGAAACTTTTTATACATGGGCACATCTTCTTTTGCTGGTATTAAAGAAAGAGACAACTCGGGCGAGAGATTTTTGCTTGGAGACTGTACGGCATACAAGGGCCAAAAAGAACGGGGTCGACAAGAGATCACCTTATGGGCTCAACTCACAAAGAATATGGGCTAAATTGTTAAAAAAAATACACAAGATCGCACTTTGCCCACAGGATAAGTACACTATCAGTACCATAAGTTGTGTACGGCGCTCACTTTGATGCCAAAAACTTTTGTCGAATTACTTAAGTGCAAAAAAGTTTGAAAAACGCTCACTTTGGTGTCAACTCTGATATGGTTGGCCGAAAATCTGACGTTGCCTTCTTTTTATTAATTTCTTATGCTAATGTGGCTCGCCGGAAAGTCCAGCTAGCATCTAAAGCAAGAAACGACATCGTCTAGTTGCATTTCCCCCCAAATAAGAATCCTAATTTGCCAAATTGAAAGAAATCCCCAATTTCAAACCCTAATTATTGTTGACGAGCCCAAAACTCCCCGGACGTGCACCAGGTGGATGTCTCGACCTCCTCCTTTGTAATCAAAGGACGAGATGATGATGCCGCTTCTGCCGGTGGCTTTCCAATGGATAGATCTAGTGGCGAACACAGGGATGAGGAGCCTAGGGGGACGCTCGCGATGTCTCCCCATGACCTTGAGCCCCGATCGAGGGCCTCTTCCCTTATCGCACGATCTTCTATTAGTAGGTCAGGCGATTGACTCGATTCCAATTCTATGCCCGACGCCACCACTTGTGCAATGGCTTGACGCTCGACAGCGAGAAGATGTCTCGGGTCAAAGGGTTGAGGAGATAGGTCACGCCGTAGAGGTCCTAGAAGCAACGTGACCCGTGACTCGAAGCTCTAGCTTCGTGGAGCCACGACCTCCAAGCCGAGTTGGGGAAACGGGGCTCCGAGCTATGGCTCGGGTTTGAGCTGGGGACTTCGGATGCCACTCACTGCACGTGCATGGTGGTGGAGGGTGGATTGTCAATGATGTGGGGGCCATCCTCTGTAGACGGACCTGAGCTTTGTGGAGGAGCTCTAGCAGAAGGGAGCGACAGCAACCTCGTCTTCCTCTTCGGCGTTTCATGCTGAGACGAAAAAAAAAACAAGGAAGAATGATAGGTGTGAAGATTGAAGAAGAAGAAGAAGAAGAAGAAGAAGAAGAAGAAGAAGAAGAAGAAGAAGAAAAGGATGGAAGAAGAAGAAGAAGAAGAAGAAGAAGAAGAAGAAGAAGAAGAAGAAGAGGATGGACTGATTTTCTTTCTTCTTTGTTGGACAATAGCCAAGAAAGTCCACGTGGACTGATTTTCTAAATAAATAAAAAATGCCCAATCATATTAAATTTTTAATTAAAAAGCCATGTCATTATTTGGCATGAATTTTTCGCTAGAGGCACTTAAGTGATCGTTTTTTCGCTGATTTGGCACTTAAGTGATCTGATAAAAACTTTTTGCACCAAAGTGAGTGCCGTACACAACTTATGCCACAAATAGTGTACTTCTCCCCTTTGCCCACTATATATAGTAAGTTCGACCTCCTTGTAATTTTATTTGGCAACAAGCATGTGGTTTGCTAGTAAAGGCATTGCAGTGTGAGGTCGGAAAGCATCAAATCCGGAGTTTGATTTTTGTGAGCACCACATACGCACACATTTATATAGAAGAGAGGAGTGAGAATAAAAAAGTGCATTTGTTTTTCAACTTGAGACCCGAGACCCTATATACACAGTTAAATAGATATTAGAAAATAAATCATAAAAATGGTTTATGTGGTTCGAGCAATATATCTACATTCACGAGGATAGAAAAAAATTCATTATATAACTAAGTGATACAATAAATATAAGGAGCACACTTAATCACATAGACACCCAATATTTTCGAACACATAATTTCTACACGTCTCCACCTTTGATGTTCTGTGATGGCCCAAGGGGCGGTGCATGGGGAGGAGGGATGGCGGTGCGTCTTGGTCCTCGGACGTGCACAAGGAGGGGCCACATCTCCTATCCCATATCGCTTAGGGGGGAGTTTTGAGCTAGTTTATAAGGTTTGGATTCTCTAACCTGTATAATGCATTTCAAAGCCGTGAGAGTCGAAGGCCCAAAGTGTGGCCCCTCCTGTCCCATATCGCTTAGGGGGGAGTTTTGAGCTAGTTTATAAGGTTTGGATTCTCTAACCTGTATAATGCATTTTAAAGCCGTGAGAGGCAAAGGCCCAAAGTGGACAACATTACACAGTGGGAGGCCTGGTGCCTTACAAATGGTATTAGAGTCGACTTTCGACCGTGTGTGGGGCCACAGTGAGGGCCTGTGCTCCTAGGGGGGGGGGGGAAGAGTGTGATGGCCCAAGCGGCGGTGCAAGGGGAGGAGGGATGGTGGTGTCTCCTGTCCCGCATCGCTTTTTGGGGGGGGGGGGGACGGGGAGTTCTGGGCTAGTTTATAAGACTTGAGTTCTCTAACTTGGGGGAAGAGTGTGACGGTCCAGGCAGCAGTGCAAGGGGAGGAGGGATGGCAGTGTCTCCTGTCCCACATTGCTTAGGGGGGAGTTATGAGCTAGTTTATAAGACTTGTGTAACCCGTTTTAAAGTCAGGGGGAGTTATGAGCTAGTTTATAAGACTTGTGTAACCCGTTTTAAAGTCAGGGGGAGTCATGGGCTAGTTTATAAGACTTGTGTAACGCATTTTAAAGCTGTGAAGGCCAAAGGCTCAAAGCGGACAATATCCCATAGTGGGAGGCTCGAGTGCTTATGTTTAGCTTGGGAGACCTGGGTCCTTATGTTTAGCCTGAATTTCCTCAAGAAATAATCTCTCAATCTTATAAAGGAATTACTCGCACAATTGGCTTGAACACTAAATCTTCTTGGATGTAATTCAAGAACAAAAACGACAAAGAAAATCCATCCCAAATCTTCTTGGATGTAATTCACGAACAATAACAACAAAGAAAATCCATCCCAAGCACTTAACGACAAGACAACACTTCAAGAATACTTCTTCATAATCAACCTTATTCCATCCACGGCCAACCTTATTCCATCCACGGCCACAAGTCTATATATATATTGCCAACTTCTCATAGAATTCTGTTTCCTATCTTGAATGAAAACATA
Organism: Eucalyptus camaldulensis; assembly: GCA_019915185.1. NCBI lineage: Eukaryota > Viridiplantae > Streptophyta > Magnoliopsida > Myrtales > Myrtaceae > Eucalyptus > Eucalyptus camaldulensis. The sequence continues at coordinate 33,407,916 of JAHSVA010000010.1, forward strand.
TCTCTATATATTTTAAACAAAATCCAAGTCCTCGTTAAAGTTGGACTTTCTTATTTTAGCAGCCAAATTCTCCAATGCATATTCGAATTTTGGAAAGTTGATATTCGGATATTTTTTGGTCAATTTCGAACGTCCGCAACATATGCAATTTGAATTATTCGAAATTTCGCATTAGACTCAAACTCGAGACATATTTTAACACTTTTCAACCATCACCGATTTTTTCTAAAGTCTAATACTCACTTAAATCTGAAAAGTTTGAGATATATGATTGAACAGAAAAAAGTTTAGGTGCTCGATTATAAAAGAATCAGTAATACTAAAAATATAAAAGTGTTAAATCTGTGTTATATTTATTATAAGTTAATCTTCTTGTCAAAAAATTTTAAACTGATATATTCATAACACAAATTTTCTTTCCTGTTCCATTCATATATGATTTTTCCACACATCCAAGCGGCATTAACATCAATTTTTCTTTCATCGTAGGACATGGTTCCATCTCAAAGTACATGTGCTAAGTTATGATTCTATGAGAACAAACCGACATAAAGTCACATACCTTCACTACTAACAAGATTGAAATCAGAGGAAAAATTTTAAGTTGTTCGAACAAGGAATCCTAGATTTGAGATCACCGACTAAAATCGAAGGTCAGTCATCCGTGATGTCGATCAAGTCGAAGTTTGGTGAGCTCTTGGACATAAACCTAATATCCATCGTCAAAGTACCAAAAAAGCACGAGCTGGTTGAGATCATGAAGATTTGTACGATTGAAAAGGCAATAGTTAAGGACAGTGAAAAATTTTCCAAGAGATTTTGGCAAGAGAGGATTTGTCATTAGTGTACTGGTGATATTTTTCGTAATACAAAAATTAGCTTTGGGTTAATATGATGGTGTACCAATTTGATTTTTCTGTGATACACAAATTAGTTTGGAATAAATGTGATAGAGTTATACCAATTTAAAATTTTTTGTGAATTACCAAGCGCCGTAAATATGGATAAAGTTCAAATAGTTGCAATATCATTATTCCTTAATTTCCATATAAAATGAGTCCACAACATTGCTTTTGCGGGAATTGGCGATCATCAGCGCAGAAAGGATACATTAAACTTATAAAAGTTTAAGATCATTTAATTGCAAATATTAAATATCAAATAAGCCAAAATGCATAAAAAGTGAAAGTTAGAGGACTCAATTAAACTATCCTAGAATAATTTAATGTAGAGTAATGAGATAATTTTTTGTTGAGTGTTAATATGAGCCACTTATTATGATATTTAATCATTGTCTTCCACTTTATCATAGTTTGCCACTTTTAGGGGAAAACTACTGCTAGCACCTAAAACAATATGTTGATTTCATCCTCTCATTCTAAAAATTGATTTGGACATCATCGTAGAACAACGAGAAAATGACACAAATGAAATTTAAATTTTGACCTAATATACAATGTGATCCATAAAATTTAATTTGTTTAATATAGTTCTTAAAGTTTAATTAAATTTGCAATGTTTTTCTTGAACTTTTGATTTATTCAAGTTGATTCTAAACTTTTGATACATGTTCAAATTAGTCTATGAATTATATGAAAATATTCATTATTATCTTTAAATTTGAATTAATAAAAAAAAATCGATCATCTTTATATAATTCAACGACTAAATTGAACATATATCAAAAGTTCATAAATCACATTGAATAAATTAATAATTTATGGATTACATTGCACTAAAGTTCAGAGACAATATTTAACAAACTAAAAATTAATGGATTACATTGCACAATTGATCACAATTCAGTGACCTACATTCAATTAATGGGAGAATAACATTGAATACTTTCCTATAATTCAGGAACAAAATTGAATATATATACAAAATTTATAAACCACATTAAACAAATAGAAAGTTCAATTAACATTGCATCGAAGTTTGGTGACCATATTAAACGAATAAAAAAATTCAGAGATCTCATTGCACAATTGATCAAAATTCAGCAACAATTTATATCATTTACACAAATAATTTATGAAATGGCTTAACAGCAAATTGCCATAATTTAGCTGACCAGCAGAAAGATATTTGATGTTTCTAGATGTCATGGTCACGTAAAGGTAAAACTCATGTCGTGGAATATCGACATAGCCAAAATGAGACCGGCCCCAATTACGAGAAGCAAAATCTGCCTTTTTTCCTTTTTCTTCGCATAGAGAGGAAAGCTTACCGAAATTAAGGATTTAGAAGTTCCTCGCATTCTTCTAATTGAATGTCCATTTTTCGCATTTGTTTTCTCGGCAAACTCCAATTTTCTGATTGGATGCAGTGGAAATTTGTTCTTAATCATTTATTAATTTCTCATGTACCTGGGACCATCACATGCCGTATGCTTGAAGATATGCCCGTGACGTACTACGGCATATATCAGCAAGAAGTAAAAGATACATAACACCAACTAAACTCACTAAAATCAAAAGGGGGAATTAAAAAAGAAAAACAACATGACCATTGAATTAATCAGAAAATTTACCAAACCACCGCGATAATGAAACCAAGAGCTTGTAACATCTCTCATTTTCCAGAGGGACATATAGCGAGAGGGGGCGCTTTATGAAAGGAAAATTTTACAATTTAGGAAGGCAAAAAAAATGATGATGATACTAGTAGTAATACTAAAGGATGATGGATGATTCTTCTCTTGGGATCTAGTCCTTGTACTTCATCTCGGACATGAGGAAACCGGGCATGTCGAAGGAGCCGGAGAACTTCTCGACGTCGGCCTTGAGGACCTCCATGTCCTTGTTGTTCACCAGACCCTTGTTGAAGTCCTTCAGCAGCTTTCCATGCTGCTTCTGGATGTCCAAGGTGATGGTCACGGCCCGGTGGAGGAACTCCCCGATTTGCTCGAAGTCCTTCTCGACCAGACCCCTGGAAGTCATGGCAGGAGTTCCTGATACAAGAGAAGCCTCTTAAATCAGACTTTGCAATGATCATAGATTCAAGCTGCCGCATTGCACTGAATACGAGCACAGAACAAAAGGGGAAAAAGAATGAAGTCGGGAAGACGTTTTCATTACCAATTCGTACACCTCCAGGTGCCAAGGCACTGCTGTCACCAAAAACAGCATTCTTGTTCACGGTAATATTGCAGAGATCGCAAAGCTTCTCGACCTTATTGCCTGCAGGAGTGGTATTTGAAGTTATTAGAATCTATACATAACATTGTTGTCAGCGTCATTGAGTCACTCAACCAAACTGATGCAATCTTACCGGTCAATCCAAGAGGACGAAGGTCCCAAAGAACAAGGTGGTTCTCAGTTCCACCAGTCACAAGCTTGTAGCCTTTGCCCATGAGGTAGTTCCCAAGAGCAACAGCATTGGCCCTGACTTGCTTAGCATAGGCCTTGAATCCAGGAGACATGGCCTGCTTCAGGGCAACAGCCAGAGCGCCGATCTGGTGGTTGTGCGGGCCACCCTGAAGAGAGGGGAAAACTGAGAAGTTGATCTTGTCCTCGAAGTCGTAAACCGCATCCGCAGGCTGGCCCTTCTTGGCAGGCTTAGGGCCCTTCCTGTAGAAGATCATACCGGCTCTTGGACCCCTCAAGCTCTTGTGGGTTGTGGTCGTGACGATGTCACAGTACTCAAATGGGTTGGCAGCTTCCTACAGCCAGAAACAAAATTGCACCGACGATAAGAACATTGGGAACCTCGCAACATTATATTCACATCATCAAAGCAAATGTACTGCAAATGCAAAGAAGAATGACCAAATCGAAATTATTTGATTCGAGAAGAAACAGAATCGCGTGCAGGACAAAAAATCAGGGTCTACAATGCAGAGATCACGAGTATTTCGAGAGGCATAGAATGAAATCCCCAAAGATCTACAAAAGATTGAACATTAAGTCACAATTCCACAAGGTTGCATGAACAGATCAAACACAATAAATGGTCAAAAGCTTAACAGAGATTGGCAAAGCTTGCATGCACATGTGAGAAGGGCAAACAATGGAATGCAGTCAACCCATACTTAATTCACATAAATATGAATGCCCAAGCGAGATCCAACAAGCTAAGGACGCAGTCAACTCGCGGAGACCCAGATCCAGCCTCGTACGCGTCGCACCACATCAACGAAAATGCAGATCCAACACCGACAACAAAACCCCGCACGCGACAAAACATCAAACACCATGCGGGCAGATCCAATTCGAAAACAGGGAGGGGCAAAGAAGATACCTGAGCGGCGACGAGGCCGCTGATGTGGGCCATGTCGCAGAGGAGGAGGGCGCCGCACTTGTCGGCGACGGAGCGGAAGCGGGCGTAGTCCCAGTCGCGGGGGTAGGCGCTGCCGCCGCAGATGATGAGGCGGGGGCGAAAGTCGAGGGCCTTCTCCTCGAGCTTGTCGTAGTCGATGTAGCCGGTGGAGGAGTTGACCTTGTAGGGGAGGCTCTCGAAGTAGATGGAGGTGGCGGAGATCTTCTTGCCCCCGGAGGTGTAGTAGCCGTGGGTGAGGTGGCCGCCGGAGGGGAGGTCGAGGCCCATGATGCGGTCGTGGGGCTGGAGGACGGCGGTGTAGGCGGCGAAGTTGGCGGGGGAGCCGGAGTAGGGCTGGACGTTGACGCCCCAGGAGGTGGGGTCGAGGCGGTAGGCCTGGAGGGCGCGGGAGCGGCAGAGGTTCTCGATCTGGTCGATGTACTCGTTGCCGCCGTAGTAGCGGTTGCCGGGCATGCCCTCGGAGTACTTGTTGGTGAGGGCGGAGCCCAGGGCCTCGATGACCGCGAAGGAGGTGAAGTTCTCCGACGCGATCAGCTCGATCCCCCGGCACTGCCGCCGCTTCTCCTTCTCGATCAGGTCGTGGATGTCGGGATCCACCGCCTGCAGCGGCGAGTTGCCCCATGCCGTGACGGGATCCATGGCAACGGCGCTTGTTGGGAAGAGGGAGAGAGGGAGGTTGAAGATGGTTGAAGGAGGAGGAAATGGAGGAGGAGGACAGTGGGTGGTGGAGAATGTGGAGGGGCTTAAAAAGGGTTGGGAAGAAGAGATCGGGATCTTGGACGGGGGCTATTATCGCCTGGTTTTAGGTGGTGTTGGTGAGGTGGGGGTCCACAGAGCCCTTCTGAGGGTTGGTGAATGCTTTCCATTTTCTTCCCCACTCTTTTTTTTTTCTTTCTTTTCCAACTTTTTCATTTTACTTTGACTAACTTTTTTTTTTTTTTTAAGCAACTTGACCTCTCGATTAATTTGCAATATTTATGGTGGCCCGGATTGTGATGGGCTGAGTATTAACCCGTGCGATGTTTGGTGAGCCAATGTGAGGTCAAGATTCGTTTGATAAAATTTTTATTTTTGGAATAATTTCTTCTCAGATTTTTTTTAATTTTTATTTTCTAGAATAATTTTTCAACTAAAGAATGCATTTAGTAATTATAAATTTTTTTTTTCTTGGAATGAAAAATGAATAGGAATGCATTTAGTATAATTCACACAATTTTTTCTGATGTAAAATTTCTTTTAGTTTTTTTCTTATTCTTCCTTACCGTCGCCGATCACCAACCGTTGTCGTCTATCGCTGACCCCAGCCATCAATGACTGCTGACAACGCTGACCATTGCCCATCGTCAACCGTCGCCGCTATCGTAGGCACCAGCCTCTTACCGGCCATATCAACAGTCAACCGTGGTGATCGGTGGTGGCAGGCGACGATTGACATCGTTGATGATCATCAACTGCTGGGGTCAATGGCGGTAGTCATCGGCAAGTAGCGGCGGTTGATCAGCCAATTGATAGGTAGCACAAGGCGGTTGGCTGTTGAGAGAGGTAGTTGGTGGTGAAGGCGATTGGTTGGTGAATGGTGAGCAGTGATCAACTGATGGGCGACGAGCGGTAGCTGGTGGCGGTCGATTGTGGTGAGAGGCGGTTGGCGGTTGGCGGCGGCGGTTGGTGGTGACAACAAGTGAGTGGTGAAGCAGCAGTCAGCAGTCGGCAGTAGGCAACGATGTTCGTCGACGACAACAGGCGAGAGGTGAAGCGGCAACAACAGGTGAGCTATAAAGCAACGACCAACGGGCGATCAGTGGCATCAGCTAGTGACGACGGGCAGGTAGCGGTGGTGGTCGGACAACAAGGGTAACGGCGAGGGGCAACGGCGAGGGGCAACAAGGAAGAAGGAAAGAAAGAAAAAAGAAGAGAAAAAAATTCTCCCCCTTTTTATAATGACAAAACAATATCTAAATATGCAAATATGTAAACACGCTTTTAAAAATATTAATAAATTAGGACAATCTTAAAGAATAATGTAATTCAAATCAAAAGATAGCAGAAAATAGCAAATAGATTGAGCATAATTATATATGGAAAGATAATCGCAGCTCAATAACTAATATCAACACATATGCATATTTATATTATTTCCCCCTTTTTGTCACAATCAAAAAGCGATAACAATGAAAATAGTATCACATAAAGAATATAAAACGATAATAAACATATCTTGTATGAAACAAATTTCAAAAACAAATTAGCTTTTACAAAGTAAGTCAAATATCAAAGATATGTAATATAACTCACTTCGATCATATATATTAGCAAAAATCCAATAAAAATCACGAATACATTATAAAATTCACTTATCATTTTTGTCATAATAAAATGACAATGTAAATAAGATATTTGTTAATAACAAAAAGTAATAAAAGATGCACCAACTGGATTTTGTAGAACTTAATAAGTTTTAATACATTTACATTTTCATTCCTTCCATAATAATTAAGATCATGATCGATTCAAAAATTTTTTTCCATAAAAGATCAATTCTCCTCCTCAATTAATTGCCTTTTTAAGGTGATCACTATTGGAGAAAACTTCCCTATTTGTTTTGAAGTTGACAAAACATTTCCGTCAGTCTAGTCTGAAAACTTGAAAACTCTATTGTCAAAGTCTGAAGACCTCCGGATTCAAGATTTAAAGTCTGCTCTCATTGACAGTTTCCAAACCAACGAAGAAAAGTATTATCCGTTGAAGAAGACTTATCTAGATGCGTATATATCTTTAAGGATTTGATTCATACGGTTGAAGAAGATCTCACGACTGGAGATTGCATCTCGAGATCTATTATACGTATTGAAATTAATCCGAGCATTTTAGATCCCTTGATTGGCAAAGTATACTTGGAATATTTTACTTATGGAAACCTAGATCCTGATTGTATGAGCGAGCAAGATTGGTGTGCTATCATCATATTCCTTAAATAACTCGAGATCTCCCTAATTGATTCTGTCCAACGGGTTGATTGGAAGAACTCCTTTAGAAGGTGCCAACGGTTATGAAGGCGTGGAGGAGTATTTAAGGAAGACGCTCAAGTTATTCAAGTGTGTGAATGATAAATAAATTCCAAAATTTGAAGCTCCTTGTTCTTTGTTGTTTCAATTGTTGAGCTTAAATTTGTACTCAAAAGAGAGATTAGATACTTGTGAGACCTTGAGGAAGTGTAGCAGAGTCTTTACACTGTGGAATCAAGGATGTGAGATTGTAAAATCTCTTTTGATTTTTAATGGAATCCAGCCAGTGGGCTGTCAGTGCGGGAGAGTGGACGTAGGCTTGGTCTAAGTCAAACCACTATAAACCTTGTGTTTTGATTTTCTATCCCTATACTCTTTACTTTAATTCACAACTCTATATAACTATTTATAGTTGTTCGCGACTTCAGTTTATTATTCTTAGAAGTTAATTTGTTTTGATAAGATTTGTAAAAACTTATTTGATCACCTATTCACCCCCCTCTAGGTACTTGTACTAGCCATTTCAATTGGTATTAGAGCCCGTGTTTTTACTTCTGAGTTAAAGATCTATGACTAGTGGCTCCAAGTTTGATTGAAGGCCAAAGCAACACCAGACCTCCTTACTTCTATGGAAAGGAATACAGCATATGGAAAAACAAGATGAAGGTATTCCTAAGATCGAAATATCCTCTAGAATGGGATGTGGTAGAAAAAGAAATCATTTCTAAAGGTACATCAGTCTTAGAGAGGGGAAAAGAAGTTGTAGGAGCTAGTGAGATGACTCAAGAAGAGATAACCAAGAGACAAGCATTTGATGTAAAAGCGATTTACTCTTTATATTGTGCGTTATCTCCCACTGAATATAATAAAATATCTTCTTGTGAAACACCCTAAGAAGTCTGGGATAGGTTGCACATTACCTATGAAGGAACTGATTGAGTGAAAGAAACAATGATCAATATTCTTCTCGAACAGTATGAAGCTTTCAAGATGAAGCCAGGAGAATATATCACTGATATGTTTAGTCACTTCACTGAAATTGTAAATGGTTTAGAGTATGAAGGATAGCCAATCTCAAGACTCATGAAAGTTAACAAATTGTTGCGGGGACTCTCCAAAGACTGGAATCATGTAAAGACTTTAATAAGGGAAACACAAAGGTCATGCCGCTCTCCATAGATGAACTAGTTGGCACACTTCAGTCATATGAAGTGGAATAGATTAATGATGAAGAAGATCCCAAAGGTAAGAAATCTATTGCTTTAAAGTCTAATGATGATTCTAACGTTACAGACTTTGAAGAAGATTTAGACGATGAAGAGCTAACACTTATGATAAGAAGGTTTAGGAAACTGAACAAAAAGGGAAGAAGATTCAATTGGAAGAAACAAATTACTCAAATGTTTCAGAATAAATCAACTGAGGATGATGAATCCAATAGAGAAGTGATTTGCTTTGAATGTAATAAAGATGGACACATTAGACCCAATTGTCCTTTGTTGAAGAAAAAGAAAGGAAAAGCTAAGAAGTACAGAAAGGCTCTCAAGGCAAAAACATGGAGTGATACTGAATGCGAAGAAAGTGATGATGATTATGCAAATATTTATTTAATGGCAAAATCAAAATCAGACTCAGACTTTGAGACAGATACATACTCAGATTCAGACAGTGAAATTGAGGTAAGCAATTTAAAAATTCCCACTAAAGTCTCGAAATATATTGATGAACTTTATCTTAGTCTCAAAACTTCTCTTAAGAGGATTTTCAACTTAAAAATGGAGAATTCTACGCTAAAGCGACAGGAAATCTCTTAGAAAGAAAAGTTTGATAATTTAGACAAAAATTTTATCATTTTAAAAGAAAATGTAGACTCTCTTTCTAAAGAAAATACATGTTTGAAAAATGACATTTCAAATATTTCAAAAAAGGTTTTCATTAGGATCTGAGAAGCTAGGAAAAGATTCTTTCGATACAAAGACCTTACTTTAACAAATCAGGTTTGGGAATGACTTTTGAAACTATTCCTCTAATTGGTTTTCCGAAAGTAAATGAAAGAATCAAACAAAGACCTACAAAAGCCTTTTATAGAAATCATTTTTAAAAAGTATTTGTAAAATCTGTTGGTCGAAGTGCTCTCAAATGTTCTAAGTGTTACAGCTCAGAACACTTTGAGAAAGAATGTCCTATGATTTGGAAACCTGTTAAGAAAGATTTGGCAAAAACTGTATATTGTACTAACTCCATTGGATCCAAGAAAATGTGGGTACCATAGAAAGCTTGAATTTCTTTTTTAATTGCAGGTTGCTATCAAGAAAAAAATTAAATGGTATTTGGATAGTGGCTATTCGAGACATATGACTGGAGATTCAAGTTGCTTCATAAAGTTTGTTCAAACCAATGGAGAAAAAGTCTCTTTTGGTGGAAATAACAAATGAAGAATTATTGGATGCAGAACAGTAAAGATTGGAGGTCTCACAATCAATAATGTCTCCTTGGTGGAAAGACTAAATTACAATCTACTCAGCATAAGCCAACTGTGCAACATTGGGTTCAGAATCAATTTTCAGAAAAGGACATATTTAGGAACCAGTAAAGACCACTCTCAATCTTTTACTAGACATTGACATGGGAATATTTATCTCTTGAATATAAAACCAAAAAGATCTCAATGTCTGATATCAATACAAGATGAAGCAAATCTCTGGCATCAAAATTTTGGCCATATCAACATGAAGCAAATTGCCAAAATCTTTTCCAAGAATCTTGTTCAAGGACTACTCAACCTGAAATACCAAAAAATTGACTTATGCATACCAAGTGTTTTGGGAAAACATGTTAGAAGTTCTTTTAAACTAATAAATCAAGTTTCCACTAACCGTGTGCTGCAGGTCCTTCATATGGATCTTTTTGGACCAACTAGAACTCAAAGCATTAGTGGAAAGAGATTTTGCCTAGTAATAGTGGATAATTATTCGCGATTTACTTGGGTTTACTTTCTGACAAATAAGTTTGAAACTTTCTCTCAGTTTTCAAAGTTTGCTAAGAAAGTGCAAAATGAGAAAGGTTATACTATTTCAATAATACGGATAGACCATGGAAGTGAGTTTGAAAATCAAGACTTTGCCAAATTCTATGATGAATATGGTTTTTAGCATGTGTTCTCTTCTCCATACACTCCTGAATAAAATGGAGTTGTGGAAAGGAAGAATAGATCTTTACAAGAAATGGCAAGAACTCTTTTAATTGAAAGTAATATTTATTCTCGTTTTTGGGCTGAAGCAATTTCTACAGCATGTTATATTATTAACAGAATATTCTTAAGGCCTATTCTAGAGAAAACTCGCTATGAGTTATTCAAAGGAAATAAACCAATTGTTTCTTATTTTCATGTGTTTGGTTGCAAATATTTTATCTTGAAAAATGCAAATGATCGAATTGGTAAGTTTGAAGAAAAATCAGATGAATGAATCTTCCTTGGATATTCAATCTCTAGCAAAGCCTAAGGAATTTTCAACAAGAAGACTCAATCTATGGAAGAATCGATGAATGTCAAATTTGAAAACTCTTTGCAAAATCAATCGATTCAGACTCAATCTGAAGAATCTGAATCTGCTCCAGACTCTACAAAGTCCACCTCCCTTGAAGTAGCTCATACTCTAGAAGAAAAACAACAAACAGATGTTGAAGATTCAATTGAAGAAGAAGACCAACAATCTGTCAGACTGACCAGCAACTAGAAGCATAAGTCTAGTCATCCTAAAGAACTCATTATTGGTGATATTAATGAAGGGATTCATACCAGATCCAAAAGGCAAGACGAGTCTAGCGCTGTGGCACTTATTTCTAAAATAGAACCTAAAAGCATATAAGAAGTTTTAACTAACGAAAGCTAGATTGAAGCAATGCAAGAAGAACTCAGACAATTCAGCATTAATGATGTTTGGGAATTAACTCCTAAACTAAAAGGCAAGTTTATTATTGGAGCTAAATGGGTTTTCAGGAACAAGATGGACGAAAAAGGAAAAGTGATAAGGAACAAAGCAAGACTTGTGACCAAAGGATATACGCAAGAGGAAGGGATAGACTATGATGAGACCTACGCTTCTGTAGTAAGGTTAGAAGCAATTAGATTATTACTTGCTTTTGCTTGTTATAAGAATTTCTGGTTATTCCAAATGGACGTCAAAAGTGCATTCTTAAATGGATTTATTCAAAAAGAAATCTATGTGGATCAACCGCTCGGATTTGAAAATCCAAGAAAACCAGTCTCTGTATTCAGATTGAAAAATGCTCTATATGGATTAAAGCAATCACCTCGAGCTTGGTACGACAGGTGAAGTAAGTTTTTAATTCAAAATGGCTTTGTTAAAGGAAAAGTAGACATTACCTTATTTATTAAAAAGGAAGGTAAAAACTTTTTATTTGTTCAAATTTATGTTGATGATATTATATTTGATTCACCTAACGAAAACCTATGCAAGAAGTTTTCAAAGTCTATGCATGATGAATTTGAGATAGCATGATGGGTGAACTATCTTTCTTTCTCGAACTTCAAGTAAAACAATTGAATGAAGGAATTTTCATTCACTAAGAAAAATATGCTAAAGAACTTGTTAAAAAGTTCAGATTAGAGAATTGCAAAAAGATCGATATACCAATGTCAAGTTCTTCAAAGCTGGACAAAGACGAATGAGGAAATAAAGTTGACCATAAGTTGTACAGGAGTATCATTAGTTCACTTATTTATTTTACTGTTTCTAGACCTAACATTTTGTTTAGTGTTTGCATTTGTGCTAAATTTCAATATGATCCAAAAGAGTCTCATCTAAGCGCTGCAAAACGCATCATTAAATACATCGCAACTACTTTAAGTTTAGGTCTATGGTATCCCAAAGAATGAGACTTTACTCTTCTTGGATATTCAGACGCAGATCTAGCAAGTTGCAGGGTTGATAGGAAGAGCACTTCAGACACTTGTCAATTGCTTGGTAATAGTATAGTATCTTGGTTTTCAAGGAAGCAAAGTACTGTAGCTCTTTTAATAGCAGAAGCAGAGTATGTGGCTCTTGGGAGTTGTTGTTCTCAAGTCTTATGGATAAAACAACAACTAAGAGACTTTGGAATTGAAAACTCATGCACCGAGATCAAATGTGGCAACACCAGCACGATGAATCTCACAAAAAATCCAATTCTTCACTCAAGAGCAAAGCACATAGAGATTCGACACCATTTTATTAGAGATCATGTTCAAAATGGAAAAATCTTGATCCAATTCATTGACTCAAAAAATCAGCTGGCAGACATATTCACAAAACCCCTAGAGAAAAGCTTATTTGAGTCCATTCGCTCCAAACTTAACATCTTATCTCTTAAAGTCTGAAAAAGCGTAGACTCAGGGTTAAAGTCTGAAGATGGTCAGACTCGGAAGACCAAGAGTTATGACTATAAGTTATTTCGGTTCTAGCAATTTAACTTTTGGATAAAAACTTGAAAATGTACGATTGCTTTGATTGATGTTATCATTCCAAGTTTTCGAAGTTGTAGCAATTATTCCTTTTCGGAAAAGAAAGTTATCTTTTTTGAAATGACAGTTATCTATTTTCTAAAAGGTAGTTATTTTTTAAAAGACATTTTTATTTTTTCTTTTATGACGATCCGTATACCTCATTTCGGATGCTTTATATACTGTCTTTCTTCATTTTTACTCACAAACCCTAGAGCACAGAACTTCACTTTCTTATTTTTTCTCTCTAGTTTAATCCTTAAAGTTTTCATTTTTCTCGCGAATCGAGTTCGAAAATTCTCTCAAAGACCGAGACAATGTCTTCCCAAAGAAAATTCTCAAGGATAGCAAGTAGGGGACCACATCATATGCGTGAGAGTCCTACGCACTTTGATCTGACCGAGGAAAAAGACTCTTCAAGGTAGTAGCAAAGTCAACAACAACATTTTCAATTGCGCCATTCTTCTTAGGACAGACCACAAGAGCCTCAGCAACAATAGGCAGAGGAAGAAATTATTGAGGATGCCGAACTTGTAAGGACTCTTAAGCCAACATTTACTTTCAAACTTTACACCGCCCTGAAAGAAGGTGGTTCTCCAATGACCTTTATTGATGAATTTTTGAAAGAAAATGAGTACCAAATGAAACCGATTTTCTAAGAACAATGGAACGATTGGGAATCACTCCTGCTGGTTCAGCAGAAATGGCTTTTGCGAATTTCCCAAGTGATCCACGATTTGGAGGATTTAATCAACCTGAGGGTAAAGATAACGATGAAAAGATGTTCACTCATTTTAAGCCTAGGATGGGTGTTGCTGCGAAAATTTGAGGAAGTAGAACGGATCTGTTTCAATCTGAGGAGCACAAGTGAGTTTATGCTAAATTGCTGAAGTGAGGGGTGATGAATCCAAGGAGTGTGGATTTTAACTTTCTCGATTCATTGAACGTAAAGTTACGAGAGAAGTTTTTTTTACTTCAACTTCATTGATTCTGCTCTGAGACAACTGTGGCTTATCTGGAACTTACGGCATATTTCTATTCCAATCTAAGTTTTTTAGATACGAATAGATTTTCCTTCAGTGTTAGAGATCAAGATTATGTGATAGATATGGACACTTTAGCTGATGTGATTGGAGTGGAGAGAGGGATTTTCCAAACAATTAGCGTGTCTATTGGTCATGCCACTTTGGAGCTTGTTCGAGATAAAATTGTAGAAGGCCGGATTTCATATTCAAGGATGAGTGCCTCTAATGTCTTGCTCCATAAAACTGTGATTAACTGTCTCAGACCCAAATCCACATCAAAGACTGATATCTCCAATTTTGAAGCGAAGCTGATGTATGCCATCAACGTTGGTTACAAGTTCTCTCTACCTCATATCATAATGTTTCACGTGTATTGGTCAACAGTAAAGGACAATGGACAACTTCCTTACTCTGCTCTTGTTACTCGCTTATTCAGACATCTTAACATTCAGCCTCCTAGAATTCTATGTGTTCGAACTAGTGATCGAATGGTGGTAGGACTGAAGATGATTTCAAAGATGTGTTTGAAGGAGTTAAACAAGGCTTTAGAAAGATTTAAGGAGAAGACACTTGTCAAGACTCGACAAGACCTTGTGGAAGCAAAAAGAAAAGGGAAGGAGCCCATGATAGCTCCATTTAAGAAGAGGAGAGCACTCATCTTGCAGGATGAGGAAGATGAGGATGATATCACTATCTCAGCTCTTGCCTTAAAGAACTTACAACGTCTTGTTCCTGCGACAGAGACTCGAGGAAACCAAGACAGAGAGGAGACAGAGTAGAGAAATGGAGAGAGGGAATCGATGAGGAAAGAAGAAGAAGGAAGAGCAGAACAAGAAGAGCAAAGAGAAGAACAAACAAAAAAAGAAAGTCATGGTGATTCTCCAGCAGAAGAAGAAGGACAAGATCATCGTGACATTGAAGAAGAGCCAGAGCAAGAAGAGTACTTCTCTCTACTTGAAGGCAATGAAACATGGGGAGCTGCTGATAAAAGAGGTACTCCTTCACTTGCTTTTATTAGTGATGATGTTAGTCGTTCTCCTGCCAATCTAGAGGAAGTGTATGCCTCTCACTTTCGTCAAGAAAGTAATGAGGCTTCATCTCCAAGTCTAGGTGTTCGTGCTGAAGTTCCACCATCTGGCAACACTTCACAAACTGATCATGCTGAAGCAAGCACTCAAACTAACAACTCAGCAGATGTTAAAAGATTGTTTGAACTTCTTTTGGAAATCAAAGGTTAGATTTATGCATTGGGATGTGAATTTCAGAACATGCAAAATGCTCTTCAAGCCCTTAATCTTCAAGTTCAAGCTACCGCAAAAGGAGAAGATTTAGCGCAACTGAAGGAGGATCTAAAAACGCTAGAGGAGACTGCCAAGTCAATGGGAGATTTGCAGCTCGTTCGCATTTCTAAACAACCTTAATTTCATCCAATTCTCTTTATATTCTCTACTTTTTGCTATTGACAAAAAGGGGGAGAAGTCCGTGCAGATTTGACTCTGATTTTGATTTGGCTTTATTTGGCTTTGAGTACTTTTTGTTTGGACTGTGATTGATTGGTTTGGACTGGCTTGACCTTGACCTTTTTAATGCTTGTAGTATCTTAAGCTATGTTGATGATTTTGGTCTAAAGTATCCAAATCTGTAGGAAAATTTTGTCACCATAAAAAATGGGGAGATTATTAGAGAAAAGTTCCCTATTTGTTTTGAAGTTGACAAAACGTTTCCGTCAGTCTAGTTTGAAGACTTGAAGACTCTATTGTCAAAGTCTGAAGACCTTCAGACTCAAGATTTAAAGTCTGCCCTCATTGATAGTTTCCAAACCGATGAAGAAAAGTATTATTCGTTGAAGAAGACTTATCCAGATGCGGGTATATCTTTAAGGATTTGATTCGTACAGTTGAAGAAGATCTCACGGCTCGAGATTGCACCTTGAGATCTATTATTCATATTGAAATTATTTCGAACATTTTAGATCCCTTGATTGGCAAAGTATATTTAGAAGGTTCTATTTATGTAAACCTAGATCCTGATTGTATGGGCGAGCATGATTGGTGCACTATCATCATATTCCTTAAATAACTCTAGATCCCCTTAATTGATTCTGTCAAATGGGTTGATTGGAAGAACTATTTTGGAAAGTGCCAATGGTTATGAAGGCATGTAGGAGTATTTAAGGAAGATGCTCAAGTTATTCGAGTGTGTGAATGATAGAGAAATTATAAAGTCAGAAGCTCCTTGTTCTTTGTTGTTTCAATTGTTGAGCTTAAATTTGGACTCAAAAGAGAGATTAGATACTTGTGAGACATTGAGGAAGTGTAGCAGAGTCTCTATACTGTGGAATCAAGGACGTTAAACTGTAAAATCTCTTTTGATTCTTAGTGGAATCCAGCCAGTGGGCTGTCAGTGCGGGAGAGTGGACGTAGGCTTGGTCTAAGCCGAATTACTATAAACCTTGTTTTTTGATTCTCTATCCCTAAACTCTTTACTTTAATTCACAACTCTATATAACTGTTTATAGTTGTTCGCGACTTCAGTTTATTATTCTTAAAAGTTAATTTGTTTTGATAAGATTTGTAAAAACTTCTTTGATCACCTATTCACCCCCCCTCTAAGAACTCGTACTAGCCTTTTCAATCATGATTGTTCCCCTTTCTTTTGGATTCACCTTCCATAATAATTAAGATCATAATCGATTCAAAAAGATTTTTCCATAAAAGATCAATTCTCTCTCTCTCCCCCCCCCCCCCCCAATTAATTGCCTTTTTGAGATAATCACAATTTTTCCCTTTTTTTTTTTTGGATTCACTTTCTTCCCCTGTCATCATGACAATATTTGCAAATAGCACTAAGTGCAACTTGTGCTTGTTGAACAAAATATTTTTCCACTATTTCCTTCATAGCAACAATATCCACAATGATCATTTGCTCTTTGAAATTCAAGGCAAAAATTTATTTTCTTTAAGCAAGTTCGTCTCGAATTCAACCTACATAAACTTGACAAACTTTTTGCACAAATAAGCTATGATAATATCCATGTAATATATAATGCATTTTCTATTAATAAATAAATTGAATAGCATATATAAGATTATCAAATATTTAAATTCAGAGCTACTCGAACTTTCATACGACGCATTAGGGACTTGCTCAATAATTTGCAAAAAATTTGCATAAGGAAGAGAATTTTTAGTCTCCAGAAAATAGTATAGAATCTCCATAATTTTCGGATTGAGCTTTCCAAAATCTATATGGAAGATTTTTTTGCCACTTGTAAATTCTTGTATAATAGATAACAATTCTTGAAAAAATATAACACAATACTTTCTCTGATTTGCGGATCAAACTTGCTAGATATAAGATATCTTCTAAGAATATAGCAAGCATGAATATGTAATGACATCAAAGGGATTTCCTTGAGCATAAATCTCAAAAATATATTATTGATGCATTTCTCACAAAGAAAGTAGATATTTCTATCACACGTCAAATCAAGTAAAAAAATTGCAACGCCTTATATTTTATGACAAGAAATATTTGCAATATAAATGATAAACAATCATCCAAAATCATGATAAATGCATATAGAAATTTGCAAGGCAATATGATAAAAAAATAAATCTATTCTCTTACCTAAGATATATGTTTGAAATATACAATTGATTAAAAATGATCATCATCAATCTTTGCATGAGATATGTTTTTTGATTGCACCAAAAATTGTGTAGATTCGTAATCATTCTTCCCTTATAGAATTTCCTACAATGAATTAATTTCCTTTTTGGTATCCACAAATTTGGATCCTTCGATTTCGTTAGAGCAAAATATAAAATTTCCATAGATAATCAAATATTTTTTCTTAATTCATCGTAACATATTATTTAAGGTAAGAATATTATGCACAATAATATCTAGAAAAAGAAATTCTCATTTAGTCAAAACACGATAAAATCATAGAGAATAAAATCCTTGAATATCTAAGAAAGAATAACTTGCGTAATAAATTAATATCACGTAAAACAGATTTTCACTTTGCAAAATATGACAAAATTTGAGAGCATAAAATCAAATCAAATAAACTCAATTGTCTCTAAGCAAAATATCAAATTAATCACACGTATTAGATCAAATCGTAACTGACGACTTAAAAAAACAAAAATCATGCGATTCTTCTTTCGATCAAACCAATCATAGAATATGATCATTATAAAATCTGAATCAATCAAGAATATATCGAATATAAAGTATAATCAGAATTATGTGCCCGAATCAAATTGAGAAAAAAGAAAAAAAATTCGTTCCTTACCAATTTTTCTTTCTTCTTTTCTTTTATTTCCGGCAAAAACAACTTGTCTTTTTTTTTTTTTTTATACCCATATTTTCTTAGGTCCATGAGAGTTAATAGAGTATGTTGTTTTTACCCAATCTTGCTTAACAGTTCTCCAGACTTTAGGACATTCTTTCTCAAAGTGTTCTGAATCTCCACAATTTGAACACTTAAGGGCATTTCGACCAACATGCTTTGTAAATATCCTTTGAAAATGCTTTTTGTATGCAAGTCTATGAGGTCTTTGTCTAAGTTTTTCATTGACTTTAGGAAAATCTATTAAATAATTATTTTTCTTATTAAAGTTAAGTCCCGACTTGTTATAGTAAGGTACTTATATGGAAATGATATACTCTAATTTTTTGGAACCCTTTGAAAAAAATTTCGAAATATTTGAAAATTATTTCTTTAAATAATCATTTTCTTTAACAAGTAAATCTCAACCTTCTTTTGTTTGTAGAAAATCTTTTTGCAAAATTTCAAACTTTTCTTTACGAGAAAAATTTTGTTGCCTAAGCCGTGAATTCTACTTTTTTAGTTTGGAGATCTTTTTAAGAGAAGATTTGAGGTTTAAGAAAAACTCATTTATATACTTAGAAACTTTAAAAGAAATTTTTGAATGACTTATATTGATTTCCTTGTCAGATTCTGAGTCCGTGTCTAAATCAGACTTTGATTATGAGTTTGATTCAGATTTTGATTTCGAATTTGAGCCTGAATCTGAATGTGTCATCAAGCATATATTTCCTTACTCGTCATATTCTTTCATTGTTTTTTTTTTTTTTGCCCATTCTGCTTGTATTGTCTTCTTCCACTGAATTTCCTTCATTTTCTACTCAGTTTTTTTTGAATTTCTTGATCATAAAAGCAAGTACTTCGTTGTCCATATCATCAAAATCATCGTTAGATTTTAAGTGCAATGAACTTCTTACCTTCGGAATCTTCATCAATGATTTGTTCTATTTTGTAGGATTGAAGAGTGCCAATAAGTTCATCAACAAAAAATTGATGTCTTCACATGGGTTTCAGTCCTTTCAAAGTCTTCACCATAGTTTGTTGACATTCATTAGAGCAGAAATTGATTGACCTTGATATGTCAATCCACT
Organism: Eucalyptus camaldulensis; assembly: GCA_019915185.1. Classification (NCBI taxonomy): domain Eukaryota; kingdom Viridiplantae; phylum Streptophyta; class Magnoliopsida; order Myrtales; family Myrtaceae; genus Eucalyptus; species Eucalyptus camaldulensis. The sequence goes on from JAHSVA010000010.1 coordinate 33,427,157, forward strand.
TTCAATTTCCGTAAAGCGATTGAACATATTTTCAATAGACTCTTCAAGCTTCATCTTGAAGAATTCATATTGGCCAAGCGAGAAGTTTACTTTTATCTCTTTTACATGATTACTCCGTTCATAAGTAACATGAAGTCTATCTTAGACTTCTTTAATTGTTTCACATGAAGAGATTCTATTATACTCAGTAGGAGACAAAGTGCAATATAAAATATAAATAGCTTTTACGTCAAGAGCTTCTCTTTTAGACATCTCCCTCCAAGGCATAGGAGCCGGGGGGGGGGGGGGTTGGGGTTTGGTTTATTTATCTTTATCATTCTTATTAGATGTAGATGTAGTAGTGAGATTAATTCATTTTTTCCACAACATCCCATTACAAATGATCTCTAGATCTTAAGAATGCCTTCATTTTGTTGTTTTTTTTTTTTTCAAACATTGTATTTCTTTCCATCGAAATAGGGTGGCCGAGTGTTACTTTGCCCTTCAACCAACCCTAGTGCCAAGATACTAGCCATAGAAGATCTTTAACTTAGAAGTAAAAACACTTCAATAAAATGAGCACTTGGCTCTGATATCAATTGAAAATGCTAGTGCAAATACCAAGAGGGGGGCAAAAATGTGTTTAAAAGAAATCTTAACGAATAAATGCAGAACAAAATAAGTTACGAGTAAAGTCTTAATAAAAATTAGAGTTTGACAAACGAGCTACTAGCCTTCTGATAGATGTTCATATTCTGTTATGTGATGGAATTTTGAAATAACCTGTAAGTGTGCAATAGACTTAAATAAGAAGAATTAGGAAAAATAAAATTACACACGAGATTTATAATGGTCCGGCTTAGATCAAGCCTACGTCCACTCTTTCACGTTAATAGTCTTTTGGCTAAATTCTACAATATGATCAACAAGATATTACAACTTTGAGTGTAAACACTTAATGATAGATCACACTATCTTACTAAGTCACTCTTTTGGTATTTCTATCACGATTACAAATGTTTAAGTTCACGAAAGACAAGTGTATGATTGAAGCTCGCTCAGGCTTTGGAATTATAGATTATACGCTCTGTCTCTTACTTGCTTCTTGGTCCTTGGTTTCCTAAAATACTCCTCCACTTCCAAACTAGCCGTTGGACAGTATCTAAAGGATCGTCTTCCAATCTACCAATTGGACAGATCTGTATCAATAATATTTAGTAGCTGTTGAGTGACAGAAGTAGAATCTCAAGTTGATTCTGATCGCCCATACAAACTGAATCTTAGTTTCCATAAGTAGAGCTTATTTGTTTAGAAAGTTATTATCTTCAAGATCCAATTGTCAATCAATTAGATTGAGTCAATCAAATATATCTTGATATAGAATCCAAACCATATCATTAGTCATTATATGTTTGGGACTTGTGTTACGTTTTATCAAGTTATCTCGTTCTGAACATGCTTCATTATGAATCTGTTACATTTTGAACTTGTGTTTCGTTCTGTATGTAAAATCTGAGAGTGTTTTGTCTGAAGTAAAGTCAGAGTGTCTTCCGTCTGAAGTAGAGTCTAAGTGTCTTCTGTTTGAAATAGACTTTACAATCTAGACGTTAGTCTGAATATATTCCACTTCTAAACATATTTAGTCTTAAGGTTTGGACACAGTTTGAATAAGTTCAGTTTTAGCATAGAGTCTATCTTTTGGTTTTTCCAAGTATAGACTTCGACAATATCATTTACATATTTTATCATCTACATAGTTTGTTACTCAACTATTAAACACATTAGTAGTCTTTAATTTATTTTGTCATCTTCAAAACATCATAAGAGATTTCCTCAATAAAAATAACTTATTTCTAAAAATTATTCCCCGGAACAAGAAGTTATTTTTATTTTTATTTTTTACTTCTTATTTCTGTTCCAAATTTATTCCTTAGCCACTTTTCTATTCCGGTGAATAGAAAAATTAATTGATATTAGAAAATAGATTTCTGTTCTTTTTTTGTTTTGGGGAACAAAAGAACATAAATTAGGAGGAATGGAAACGTTACCAAACAGAGCCCAACTTGTCCTCGATAAGGATTTGTTCTCATAGCTAAGGAAAATTGGGGTTGCGGCACTAGAGCAATGCCTCCTAGTCAAGTACCATCGTATATTAATTTAGTTCTTTTCTAAACACACATTGTTGTAATTTGAGCTTAAATTATATAAGTCCCATGTAATAGTAAATTATTTAAGAATTTATATCATGAAAAACTCCAAATTTGTACTTGTGTGACAAATTTACCTTAGTTTAATTTTTCTTACTATCAAAAATCTCAAACCGATATATTCGTGTCAAACTTACTTGAAACTAATCTTTTGACAACAAAAAATCACAAAATTAGTATATTTATAACAAATTTACCCCAAGTTAGTATATATATGACAAACAGAGGGCTAAATCCCAAATTGATATATAGTCAACTGTTATGTGTCATTTAACTTAGCAATTTGACCGAAAAATTTAAGAGAAAATCATGGATGGTAAATTTGTCACAGATATATTGGCTTTGAGTTTTTTGTGGTCAAAAAATTAATTTTAGTTAAATTTGTCACATATATACCATTTGAGATTTTTTGTTGTATTAATCCATCATTTAGATCGTGTAAATTATTAATTGATTATGACATTTTATAGTTGATTATAACGTAATGGACACATGAGCCAATAATATCAGGGCTCTGATGCCCTAAGCAACAGACCCTTTTCCTTAAATGTTATTTATTATGAAAAACTTGTTATGTCATTCATCAATTTGGTGCATTGCGACTAGAAATGTAAGTGAAGCCAATACTTATTGGTAATAGTAACCGGAAAAAGTATGAAAAAAAGTTTTAGATCAATTATAACTGTATCAATTTAGTTTCAAAACATTTTAATAATGTCAATTTAATCATAAATATTTTCACATTTTGACAATTAAGTCCATTGGCCGAAAATCATTAATGTGGACATTCGCGGCCCTCGCCGGATTTGAATGAAAAAATAATTAGAATTATTCTTTTTAAATTGTAAAAATTATCTGGATCAATACTTGCAATCAATGTTTACGTTAGCAATTTCCAACCCAAATTGATTGAAATAATTTAATTAGCGAATTGTCAAAGATTTAAAATTACATTGGTATAATTAAAAAATTTAGGACTGAATTGATATAAGTGTAATAGGTTTAAGATTTTTTTTTAATACTTTTCCTACTAGCAGCTTCCCCGAGGAAGGGTGGACGATTTCAAACGCCGATAACTTGATTGAGGGTAATCTAGGCATAAGCGGAGGTGGGGGTATGCTACAAAAGGCGAATTGGATGCCGGATCTTTTTCATGCTCAATGCTATCGCTATCTCAAGGGACAAGGCAGGTCCGAGGAGTGGGACGAACCGTACCCTACCCAACCCGCCCCACATGCAGAAAGTCTGCCCCATTCCAAACCAAAACTAATTAGTTGCGAATTTTATCTGCCCTCTTTGAAGCGGGACGGTCTTTCGGGTAGGGTAAAATTGCCATCCCTAAGCCTCTTCTTGCGTCTCCCTGGTCCGGGGGTGAATTCGGGCATATGGCTGGAGCCCGGAGGCGATGGTCTGCTAGCTGACCACAATGGCAATTGGATCCTAGGATTTGTCGTGTTCTTTGGGTCTTACAATCACACTAACGACCGATCTTTTGGGCCTTGGATGGCTCCTCCTTGCTAAACAACTCATAGTGTGATTTTGCTATCTAAGTGGAACTTGATGCCAAAATTTGAAGGACATGTCTACGGTTTGCAAGTGCTTGAATGAATACTCGATTTCCCTTGTATCCCATGGAGCATATCTATAGAGAAAGCCAACCATTGTGTTGGGAAAGTAAGGAAAAACTCGAACTAATTCGTGAATATCCTCCACAGGTGCTACATCTGATTTATTTAGATAGACATAGCTATTAGAACCGATTGTAGGACTCTGCCTTTGCGGCCCTATTCTAATCCTTATTGGTAGTTGATCATATACCTAAGTGATTGAGAAACAATGGAGATAATCCTTCTCATTCTCTTTCACATATATATTTGTATTATTGTTGGGGTGTGATTCGGACTCCTCATTAATAGAAATGCACGGGAGTCTTGCTCCTCACTCACTGGGTGGGAGTTTAGGGGCCTCCTTGACGGGGGTTGCAGGGGGTAGATTTTTCTAATCTGGGTTCATAGTTTATTAGTAGTTTGGGTTTGCTACTGACTTATACCATCTATATATAAGCTTTTTCTCTTATAATTAAGAATTGTGACGAAGAGGTAGAAAAGTTGCTAATTTTAGTGAAGTCCTTTGCTATATGTAGCCATAGTTTAAGGGTAAACCAGAATAAATCTTAAATCTTGATTTCTCTTTCTAATATTTACTTTCTATTTCAATGTATTTGTGTGCCTAATCCTAACAATTACGTGCAAATATTAGTATAGCATGTCGACATCTATTGGTGTTTTTTGCCACATCAATTTTGCCCACATCAATTTTGCCTAGTCAATATAATTGACGGAGTTGCTCATACTAGATGACATGACCCAATTGTATAGATCAAGCAAGGTAGAGAGCTTGATTGTATAAACGTACTCAAATTAAAGTTCACATCTAATTGTGCATTCAACAACAGCTCACATTTAGCAACGCCTCAAAAGTTTACCTGACCCAATATTCCAATATCCCAATAATTTCGGAAGTCACCCTACTTCTTATTCATAATGATTTGTGTGTTGAGATATAATTTTTAATTTCAGCGAGACACTTTCAACATAATATATTTGATTAAATTAAAGCTAAATCGAATTGTCCCGATACAAGATAAGCTAGCTGAATCGCTTGATTTGTGTATGGAGATGAGCTGGAAATGGTATTGGGATAATTTTGCCTATGTCAAAATTCACCTCGATCAAATCTATCACAACCTTCCTCAAATGATCAACGATTGAAATGAATTAATTCTAATGGAATTGAGATTAGAGCACAACGGGAAAATATTTTATATGTCACTCTTACTAATAAGCAACCCCTAATATTGCTATGGCAATAAAGCATTTCATTTCACTCGGTTTTTCATTCAAATTTTGAACTTCTATTATTATTGCCAAGTGTGACTAGGAACGGACTAAGCTTTAGAAGAGTAGGGGCAATTGCTCCCACTCATTTTTTGAAAACTTGAGAACACGTTAAGATCTTTAAATTATTACTAATTTACTTTTGGCCTAAAAAAAACCATTTTTTTATCCTCATTAAAAAATTCTCAAAAAACATATAACCAAACTAAAAGCGAATATTTTAATTTAAATTTGCCCCAATAAATTGATAAAATAGAAAACGGTACGAGTAGACAAGACAAACAAAAACCATGTCATAGTGGATTTGGTTTGATCAAATTTTGTAGCCGCCGGGAGAAAAATCTCTCTTTGGGCGAGACTGTCATGCGAAGTACCTCCCCGTCCCGGTAGGGATACCCTAGTCGGCAACCGCCAACTGGGAGAGGGACGTGGGGGAGAATTATCCACGTCAGCCTTATTTTGTAGTTGCCTTTAGAGCAATTATCCACGTCATTCAAATTTAGATTGCAATTTTCTTTGTTTCTTTTTACGTTTTTCTCGCACAATATGTCCCCGTCATCATCTACTACCGCATTGATAGTTGTCGGTGACCAGAAGATACACGAAATATCGGCCCAATTCCTTTAAAAAGCATTAGCAAGTTCCAAGTCTGGCACGATTTTCTTTTTTTATATTGTAAAAAAGCACTAGCTCCATCTCGCTTGATTCTATTTTAATAGAAAAATATCAACTATAACTTGTGTCTCAATTTCAATCAGATTGTTACCAATTTTTAATTGATATCCAAATTTGGCTTTTGTAAAGTTTCCGTCAAATTTCTACGGAGTACATATAAAATGGTATGTTGAATCTTTAATGCCATCATCCCCATCGAATTTGGATGTCGACTAAAAGTTGATACTTTTTTACAAGACAACAAAAAGTTAGGGCCAAAATTAAGGCATGACCTAAAGTTGGTCTAGACAAAAAAAATTAGCACAATTTATGGTTTGTGTCTTTTTATGGTTATAGAAAAATTTGGGCCAGGATTAAAATTCCATTTAAAGTTCGTACTTTCTAAAGGAATTAGACCCATTGAATAAGATTAAAACAAAATTCGATTGCACATTACAAATTCAAAGATCTGATTGCAAAAGACATATAATTTAGGCAAGAAAATCAGGAAGTTTCTCGTCAAATCATTTATAAATCGTTCTTTATATTTTCAGTACGCTTTCTTCTTCTTTATTTGTACCTTAATGTGTAGATCTATCAACATAATTATAGGTTCACGTCCGCCGACAACTTCTGGACATGATCACATTAGATCTTGAAAATATCCGTAATTTAATACCTATTTGGTCTATGTTTGTACCCGAGATCTGCCGCCAAGTTGAAAGGCACTCTCTCATTTATTAAGGAAATCTTTGGATACAATTATTTGTGTTTTCATTAAAAAACAATTTATTTTATTTTAACGTTTCTTTATCATTAGTATTTATTAGGAATAATTAGAAAATTTCTCTACATTTGAGATAATTATGATTTCTCCCTTAACTGTCTGTATATCTCTCTTATACATATCACTCATTGATTGTAACTAATATCATGATTATCTTGTTACCTAAGTTCTCCAATATAACACAAAAATGTACATAGAAATTTCAAAATCCTCTTTCTTTGCACTATTCTTAGGTGCACATGCACGCCTAGTACACACTCAAAACACACCTTATAACTTCCTCCTAATATCCTTCCCTCAACGTCGATTCTCAACATTATTCGACTCTCCTCTGGTCATGTCAGCTTGCTTAATTATCGTGCAGTCTGTGCAATTACCGTGACTATAGCCTCTTGTATGACGGCAACCTCTCGTTGCAACTACAGCTTTTGGCGTGGCCTGCATAACAACCACAACAATACACAATAGCCAGGTAAACAATTACGTCAACATCAGCCAGTTCTCTCTTCAGTACACCGAACCACTTCAGCGATCCACCCAAGCATTTTTTTTCCCTGAATTTATTCTCCAAAGAAACTCTAGTTGACTCCTAAGTCATCTTGAGTATGAGAAAATATTAATTGATTTTATCATTATCTCGTTATTTTAGATAATCATCTAATAAAACATATAAACTAACTCATGTACTCTCCATCATAACACAGAAAAAACTATAGAAATTTTACCATGCTGTTTCCACATCAATTTTGTTTGTAATGTTTGGTACCGTCTATAATAGTGAAGGTTTATTACATTATTTTCATTAAACAATGTTTCTCATAACTAATCTGCTAGTTATATTTTTTTCCTTTTATTACTAAAAGAATACTTTTGACTCCAATATCAACTAATTAAATTAAACAAGACAAACACATTTTAATGTTAACATTCACATATGAGAAGTGCAATGAAAAGCAATTTATTGCAAGCCTCCTCAACTGGGTCAAACGGGCAACCACACCGACAGCCTTACCGTAGGTCATTACATTACCTTTAGAAGACAACTGTGGTTGATTGGCGGCAACTCTATTCCCACTTAGATTCGAGACAACGTGGAAGGAAAGCAACACAAGAATATAACAAGAAGATCTATGTTAGTAAGTGAATATATTATAGATCCGTGCGGCTTTCTCTTCAAGATGTTAGTGTTTAATCTATGTAGTACCGACATGGACACACGACATGACACGCTGACACGTCATTTCTTAAAAATAGAGAATTTCGACACGTTCCAACACGTTATATATTAAATATATTTTTACATATAAATAAACACATAAATAATAATAATAATAATAATAATAATAATAATAATAATAATAATAATAATAATAATAATAATAATAATAATAATAGCCTAGAATTAATTTACACGAAAAATATTAAATAATATCATTCATTATTTTAATTTGTTCCGATAACACATAAAACTTAGAGGAAAAAAACATTGTTTAAAGAAAAATGCTGAAATGATATTTTTAAATTTATTTATTTATCATATATAGCACTTTTTATTACTTCTTTCATAGTAAAAGACTTTTAAAAAAACTAAAACAATTTTAAAAAAACAAAACTAAAAAAAATAAATTGACCCATGCGTGTATATTTATAGCAATTTTATTGATTCTTTTGTGTATATTTATATTTTGACCCCTCAAATATTAGAAATTTTTAAAATTGACCCAATGCGTGTCGGAATTCTAGACTCGTGTGTCGGAGCGTATCGGAGAGTTGATTACGTGTCGGATTTTTCGACACTTGTTGACCGCATGTCGGAACGTGTCGGGACATGTCAGAACATGTCGGATACGTGTTGGAGCGTTGGACACGACACGAATGCTTCCGGAGAGTGTTCGTGCTACGTAGTGTTTAATTGCTTCCCTCAAATTCACATGATCATCACCCTTGATGAATGAATAGAAGATCATCACGTTGCTACAATTATCCGGAAAGCTATGACCACAACTGGATCTTCGGCAAGTCATGTCAGCTGGTGCGACCTAATTGCCGACGATTAGTTGTTGATGTCACAAGTCAATTGAAAGTGCCTTGATCCGGGCTCATCCAGGGCGCTTTGTCTATGACTGGTTAGTGTTAAGCACTCGTAAATGGGGAATTTTCAAACTCTTCATTTTCATTTTCTAGATGGTGCCATCTCAAGCACTTATATCGACTAGTCCTGCTAGAATAATTTGCAAAGCTCTTTAAGGGGTTCAATCATTTAAACTCCCGCATCCAAATGATCGCTCCATGTGCATTGCTTGTACCATCGTTGTATTACATTTTCTCATGACCCGCTTTATTTCTTACTTAGGAATGATCTGAGAGCTGTGCATGCACACTTCAGAAATGATGCATTGCGCTTTTGAATCGACTAGTATACTACTAATGGCCGAGGATAGTACATGCCACACAATCCTTTGAATTCGGCCACCAGCTTGGACCGTGACATTTGGTATCAAAGCTTGAGTTATAGCGAAAGACCTAGGAGTCATGGTCTGACACACAAACAACCTGATATTAGAAGCAGATTGAGGATTTGGAAAGTGAGGTGAATGCCCTAGGTGGCCTCGGAAGCATCATTCAAATTCAATGAGTGGATTGGTTCCACTTAGGGATTGCATCATGCTGGGAACAATCGAATTGGCATCCTCGTGGATCTTTACTTTGAAGAGGTTGTTTACTCCTTAGAAGGCCTAAAGCCATGATTGAAGACTGTGCAGCAGAGATAGCAAGACGTGCCTTCAGCGCAAGTTGTGGCCGAATGCTAGATGAACTACTACATTGTTAACGAACACAAGAAATCAAGTGTGTCCAACTTGAGGAGTGGACAGTCACTTCAGACAGGCAAGCCCAGGAGTTGGACAGCCCCAGATACCAGCAATGGTCTAGTCAGGAGTTCACACCTAGGAATAAGTTCGGCGGGGTAAAGAGAGGCGGGTAACTGCTAGCTTGCTTCAAGCGCATTGGACGCAAGAAGTTGCGGAATGCCTGAAAGGAGCACGCCATGCAGAAGAGAGCCCCAAGCTACTCAGACAGTGAGAGAGCACATAAATGAGATGGCCCGAGGATGGGAGCCTTACACTTGCTTCATGCTGTTTTATGCTGAGCCATCAACAGGGGCAAGACAAAAGAAATTATTAAAAATAAGTTGATGAATGCAGAGTAGCAATTTAATGGCGAAATCAGATGGACCAAGGTTGATTCAGGAATATACTATAACTCTGTGTATGTGCTTGAAGCCAGCCGACTTGGACTTGCATCGAAGGATGATGCAAGTCCATGAGCTCTAAAATGCACCTGATCCTCGGCGTGCTCAAAGGAGTTCCCATGATGATTGGAGCGTGAAAATATTTGCGCACGTACCTTGTCTTCCTGACTGCAAAGGAGGATGCGGGCAAGACCAGATCACTCGAGTGTAAATCTGTCTTGCCAGATAAACTTCCAAAGCGACTTCCCACTTGTCGCTCCGTAGATCACAAGATTGAGCTCATGTCTACACAAGTGCCTATCAGATGGCCTCTCTAGAGTAGGCTGAGCTAAGGAAGCAACTCGATGAATTGCTAGAGGCAAGGTTCGTCCATCCAAAGGCCACTCATGGTGCCCCAGTCTTGTTCTTGAAGAAGCAAGATGAGAGGTTACGCTTATATATTGATTACGAGGCTTTTAACAAGCTAATGGTGAAGAATCACTTTCACAACCCGTTGAGTAATTACCTCTTCAATCAACTCAGTGGAGCCATGTACTTTCCCAAGCTTGACTTGAGATCGGGCTATGATCATGTTAAATTACTGAGGAGATGAGCCCAAGACAGTGCGTGACATGCCACGGAGCCCTGAGCTTTTGGTCATGCCATTTGGTCTCACAAATGTGCTAGCCACATATGGCACCTTAATGAACATTGTCTTCCTTGACCACCTTGACAAGTTTTGTGGTGGTGTGTCTGGATGAGATCGCGGTATACTGCAGGACTACTTTGATTGACCGTGAAAAGCACTTGTGCTTGGTACTTGAGATGCTGAAAGAAAATCCCCAGTGCTCATTTGCCAAGGAAAGGTTTGACCTCCTTGGGCATGTCATTGAGCAGGGGAGAATCGGCATGGACAAGGAGGTTAAAGCCATTAAGGAGTGCCATGTTCTGAAGAATGTGAGTGAGCTGTGCTTATTCCTTGGTTTTCCAAACTATTATCGCCAATTCATGGAGGGATTCTCCAAGTGAGCGACACCACTGATTGAGTTGCTGAAGAAAGGTCAGTTTTGGACTTGGGATGGGGAGTGTGCAATGGTCCATCTGAGGAGGTGAAGCACTCTGCGACGGAGATCCTTTCCACGCACTATTGTATATTATGAAGCCATCCAAGGTACACATGGACGTTTTAGACATTGAGCTAGGAGGTGTCTTGGTGCAAGATAGCCAACTGTTGACTTATTAGAGTTACAAGTTGAAAGCCACTGAGCTGATGTGCGCAGCCGAAAAGAAACAGTTCTTGTTGATCATATATTCCTCCTAGAATGGAAGTACAGTTTGCTTGCATCCAAGCTTGTGGTAAAGACTGATAATACCAGCGCTGTCCACATCTTGATACAATTAAAAGTCAATACCAAACATGCCAGGAGTTTCTGGCCGAATTTCACATTGAGATTGAATACAAGAGTGGCTGAACATATTAGGTGGCACACAGTCACCCCTGGACCTTGCACCTTGGTTAGAGTGAACAACATGGCAACAAGGCAAGTGCATTGACCATGTTGAGTAGATTCGCATGTATCCTGAGAGTGATCCCACAACAAGAAACCTTCTTGACTTGATCAAGGAAGCAATGACATATCACTTCTTGGGGGACGATGGCTTGATTATCACAAAAATACGCAGTTTGTCTCGTTCTCTTGTGCTAGTGTCATGAAACCTTTTTGACTGGTCATCCCAGATGGCAATGAATGATGACCCTAGCAAAGTTACTTCTTCAGAATATGAAGGACGATGCAACACAAACAGGCAGGGTTAACTGAGTTGCACCTGTCCTGCTATAACCATGGGAGACTGTCGATAGACTACATCACGTGCTTGCTTAAGGTGAATATTCGACGATCATTGTGTGGTGGATCAGCTCTCGAAGTATGCAATGTTTATTCTAGCTTCCTAGAAGAGACAGCCGCCTTGTTCTTTTGCCATGTAGTGAAACACTAGGCCCTGCCCTGGAGCATAATCAGTGATCGTGACTCCAATTTCACAGGCAATTTCTGGTAGAATCATGGGGTCCAATCTGTGCATGTCTTGCACCTTTATTCCCAGATAGATGGCTAGATAGAATAGTTCAAAGACATGCTAAAGAGTAGTTGAACTTGAGGCACCACGTGAGTGCCAACCAGAAGAATTGAGTGAACTTGCTCCAAATTTTGCTTCAACATTTGGCGGAGCTGTTCCTCCAACAAGAGCCCGTTTGAAGTGGTGACATGCCAGCAACCACGGCATCCTCACACGGTGGCAGTACTAGATGGGCGAAGCGCGTGAAAGCCCACAACTTCACCGAAGACCGGAGGCAAACACTGACATTGCCCAAGCTTATCTTGAGAAAGCCTCTAAAGAGAATGGAAGTGGGCCAATCAAAGGAGAAGGCTAGTCTAGTACCAGTTTAGGCAATCTGTCATGCTAAGGATCCTTCCAGAACTATTGTGGTACCTCAAGAGGAAGGAATGACAACTCATTTGGAAGTACGAAGGGCTAGCGCCAGTGCCTGTGAAAGAGGGAATTTGCTGATGGGCTTCAATTGCTTGCTTGGTTGAAGATCCATCCGTTGTTCCATGTGAGCTCATCAAGACATGAAGGACCAGGTGAGAGATGTATCGACTCGGTTTGGAGTGAAGATCAACTTTCTAGTGGGTGATGCTATGGAAGAGATCCTAGCCGAACGGATTGTCCAAGACGCACCAACAGAAGCCAAGCAAAGGAGTATCTAATTCAGCAGAATGGCCGAAGAGCCGGATACACCATTTACGGGTTAGAGGAAGACCTCAAACCTGTCTCTTACCGCAAAGAACAAGGCAAGCCTGTCGAGGAGGGGGGAGAGTGTCATAAGTCCTCGGTGAATGCTTTGATCTACGTTCGTCCGAGTCGCTTCGTCCATGGTCACCAAAGTTAAGCCTACATTAGGCCGATTCCGCCTCATCAGTGTCAACCTAGGGGCACTTTTGATTTTTCTTATCAAAGTTAAGCCTACATTAGGCCGATTCCGCCTCATCAGTGTCAACCTAGGGGCACTTTTGATTTTTCTTATTTTTCTAATTTTTTCATAATTTCTAGGTGGTACTATCTCAAACACGTGTATAACGATTACTCATGCTAGAATTGACAGTGCTTGTAAAACTCTTTAAGGGAATTCAACTTCTAAAACTCTCCTTTCCAGATAATCCCTTGATGTAGATTTGATTGCATTGTTGTTGATCAATATAATTGGATATAACATTATCTCACAACCCACTTCCTCTATCGTTTTCAAACAATCTTGTGAATTGTGTATATTCTTTAGAATTGAGGCATGTGTGGGTTGGTATAAATAATTAATGGCCAAGGATAGTATAGTACTTGTGACCAAGAATGATACACGGAGCATGATCTTTTAAATCGAGCCATCGGCTCAGACCGTGACATTGATGCCCTTCATAACTTATTTGAACCTGTTGCATGTGGTTAGAAGAGTCTTGACAATGCTTGGGATTCCCCTTATTGACCATGCTTCTTTAGTTTTGCTTTTTGTTCTGGTCGGAGTCCTTGTTTAGTATGTGCTTTCCTGAGCATGAATCGTGTAAGCAGACATGTATTTTAGAAGTTACAATTACAGGTCTCATAATTCCGCACATGCTCAATTTTGATCCCTCTACTATTTTTCATGACAAATTCGATCCCTATACTTATGATAAGAAATTCACGATATTTTTTGCATTTTACTAACCAAATCTAGATAGAGTTTCCTGATTTAGCATTAAAAAAATAACCTCTGGCGTTTAATATAGTTAATAACACGTGCACCACTCTTAATACACTTTGGGCGCCGCTGTTATTTCAGGTGCCAAGTCAGCATCTTCCTTCGAGACTCTGATGAAAATATGAAAAATATATGTAAATTTTCACCAAGAAGATACTGCTGGACCAGATCTATCATGGAAATCAGAAAATATAAGGACCAAAAAAAATAATAATAAATAAGACCTGAGTAGGTCTATAAAAGGCTCCCCTCAAGCCCATGAGAGGGATCCCGGGGGGAAGCATCCCCCTCGGTGTGAAACACTGGGTTGGGGTTTATCCTAGGGATCTCTATACCAAAACCCAAGGAACAAGCTGGGCTCCCAGCAATGACGGGGATGAGGGGAAACGAAACCTCTCAGGTTAGCCGAGCCGGAGCAAGACCCAAGTTAGACCTGAGCAAGTCTCTAAAAGGCTCCCGTCAAGCCCATGTGACGGAACCCAAGAGGAAACTCCTGGGGGTGAAGAACTGGGTAGAGCCCGGGAATCGGGGCTTGAAAAATATTCCGGCCCCATTGGGTTACCTAGTCACACCCCCTCTTCGGAGGGGTGGGTAACCCCCTTGGATCCCCGCGATGCCTTTCCCAGTTAACCAATCCCGGCTGGGTACAGGGAAATGAAGAGGCTCGGGCCCTAAGGGGGCCCGGGGTGGCCACATGAACAAATTACATGGACCACAATGCGATCGTAGGGTGCATCAATGATGGGTCAATTCCAATTTCTCCGGGCCGTTTGGGAGCCAAGGATAAGGTTGTTGGGCTTCTTGTTCCTGCATGGGCCTAATTGTCAACCAAATTACTTACCCAAAGCTCATGCATAATCTCCCTAGCAATGGACTGTGTAGCTAGATGGATCAAAAACATATAAACAAAGTTCAAGAATTAAACGCATCCTATAAACAATGATGTCAATCTAAGAACATGGGAGACATGCATATTTTGTTGTTCACATTGAATCAGTCTAATGTGGAAATTTCAAGATGTGAAGATAGACGACTTGCATAGCTGGTCTTGGTCTTGGATCCTACGGGGTCTTCTGGCATATGAGAAAAGGGGAAAGAGATAATAAGACATGATTTCCCTAGTTGGATGGCTTGTTCCAATTCGTTGTTCTTGCCCAGTCCTGTCCTAGGTTGATCACGGTTGACTTGCCATAACGAAGTAACACCAACACACGTAAACAAAGTTAGTCCAAGCAGGAGTCGAGTCATTAAGCAAAGGAGTAGATACCTCAATCTCAGTTGTGTTACCAAATGCTAGATCAAGAAGATACCTTGAAAATGTCCTTGAAATAGTCAAATCAAGTTCATGATGGCACAATTCATTTGGATTGTTATCCACACTCTACTGTTTCTTTAAGAGACAAAAATATATATAAAAAGCTTCGATCGTACAATATAGTCTCGGGTGCAATTCCTTTGGCCCTTTTATGCAGAGTTCATCACGAAACTATGAGTTTAGCCTTTGGCACTTGTACCACCTAGAATTTTTCCCACCAGGCGTGGTCAATGTATAGTGCCCCCAAGTTCTAAGACTTTCACAAATCCCAAGTTTGAATCGGCTACTAAATCAAGTATGTGAATTGAGAAGCAAGAGGAGTCTCCACCGATTACTTTATTTAATCTAAATTGATTAGACACGTAGAATACAAAAGCAATAACAGAGAAAATGAACTTCCTAGTTGACAGGTGCAAGGTGAAACTGGACTTTGTGTGCTAACTAGATACCGACATCCGAGGGTTTGATTACGTGATGGACGGATTAGCATCTCACAATACCATTTCAATACCACAACTCTTCAATTAAGTGCTGATTCACATTTATCATGTATTATTTTGATAGAGCTTGAAAATCGAACTTCAGCTAATACGCAATGAGGAGTGAAGATCACATCATTTTACTTATCGTGTGACATTGTTGTTTGTGCATGTGTTGCTGTCACCTCAATTTTTGCCTCCATTTTAAGAATATCATTAAACTTGACCTAGATTGACCAAGGTTGACCAAACGTTGACCAACGATACAAGGCCCTAAACACATTTTAGATAAGCATGAAAAGATATGACCAAACTTAAATGCTGAAAAATGCAGCAAGGAAAAGTAACATTTAAACTCCACGTGGAAAAAGGGAATCGGCGCAACTAGTACTGATTCCATCTTTTCGTTTTCACATGTCTGCAACAAGGATTAGAATTTATATTAACACACGAATATTAGGATGCAATGCATGCGTGAATGTCATGGAAAAAGGTCCCCACATGAATAACTATATGATATATGATGCTTAAACGAATAAATAAGCAAAAGGGATCACTGGGGATCGGCTCGACAAGCATTCAATCGACCATGAATAGGCCGGACGCCCAATGTTTAAACCAAGGATGATGTGGACAGCAATTATGTAGCTCGCTCTCGAGCTCAAGATGAGTCAGAAAGGGGGGTTAGCCATCCTCGATCACCCGGGAGCGACTCTAAACCAATCGTAAACAATATTACTAAACTTGAATTGAAATCAATCTTATGAACTAGCCGTATCTATCAAATATCAGCATCAAAATGAGTTATAATAAAATTTGGTCAAGTTAAATTTCATGGAAACAAAGGCAAACTATGATGATGCCCAAAGAAAACACATTGATCAAAATGGTGAATTGTACCAAACATGAGGATTTTAAATCAAATTATATCCACTTTGACAACAAATCCTTCCATGTTTACAATTTGGATGA
This sequence comes from Eucalyptus camaldulensis, assembly GCA_019915185.1. Lineage (NCBI taxonomy): Eukaryota > Viridiplantae > Streptophyta > Magnoliopsida > Myrtales > Myrtaceae > Eucalyptus > Eucalyptus camaldulensis. The sequence goes on from JAHSVA010000010.1 coordinate 33,443,469, forward strand.
ATAACATTTAGAGGATGTATATTGGGATGATGCAATTGAATAAATAGAAAGATCAGGAGCAAAATTTCAATTTCTTACCTTCAAATACAAAGAGCAAAGACCGGCTTTGAAGTGTAATCACAACGTCCCTCGATCAATCTTCAATTTTCCTTTTAGCTGAGAGTATACTTTGCTTGATCAATCAAACTTACTCGGTTTCTCTTGCTAAATTTTGTTGAACGTGCGATCGAATATATGACGGAGTTTGCTCTTTAGGCCAACTGACTTTTGATTGAGTTGAATCTTCTCCAGGTGTGTCAAGTATGTGACCGAATGTGCTCTGATTTCATCTGCATGTCACCATATATGGCCAAGTTCAGCCATGAGTGGCCGAGTGAGTTTGAGTAACCTTCGAGTTTGGCTGAGCAAATTCAAGTGTAATCAAGTTCCCCTTGGCCGGTCCTTTGTCTCTTTGGTTGAGTGTCTTGCCTCTTGGTCGATCAAAACATGGCCTTTGAGTGAAGTCAAGAGTTAGATATTAGGAATCTTAGTCCTAATCCAAGTTCGAAACAGATTTTATTGAAAATCCCCCCTCATTGGTCAAAAGCCTTCTAACTTTTCCATGATTGGCCGATTTGAGTTGTTGGATGGGATCTAGATAGTTAAACTTCAATAGGATTCTTATACTCCATCATTTACTCCCCAAAAATAGGCTAAATTAGTTGAAACTCTGCTTTGTAAGAGCTCATCCCTATCTCTCATGATGATAGCTTTTACCAAAACCCTAACCTCTGCCTAACACCTAAATTCCCATTACATAAGTTTACCAATAGCCTATTCTCCTTCAAACCTCAATCTATGCCCAACCCCAAATCCCCACTCCACCAGGCTCTATCTTTCATCCCCTCTTTTGCATTACGCCTCTGTCCTAAGCTTCCATTTGTGTTAACGGTCAACTCTAATGATTGATCAGTTTCAGCCTCTCCTCCTTGTCACCCCCTCACCCACTAATCCACACAGCCCATGATTAATTTAGCTCCCTTAAACTCATCTCCCTCGCTACTCACTTCATTTCCATCACCAGCATCACCAAACGACCATTGTGAAACCATCTAAGCAACAACAGCCTCAGAAACAACCACCTCTCCTATCTTGCTCTTCTTGTTCCATGAGTTTCAAGTCGGGAATGTAATGATGTGGAAAATTGCAGCTTCCCTAGCTTAATATTGCTAGCCTTTACTTTTATTTAACGGCATAGAAAATTGATGAAAAATCACCAAAAAGAGTGATAAAACTATTATAATTGTGCCAATTCAGTTCTAAACTTTTTATTTTGCCAATTTAGTATTAAACCTTTTGCATTTCTGCTAGTTCAGTCCATTTAGTAATTTATAATCGGAAAAGTCTGATATATAATCATAGTCAACACCAATTGGTGTTGTGGTGACATTTTCTTTATAAAAATTAAAAAAAAAAGGTATTCAACGAAGGCATCGGACTTGGCTAGAGTAATCGTGTGAGTACTCCATGCTTCTTGCTCAAATCATCTTCAAACCTTAGTAACATCTCCAAAATTTTTGCAAATTTTCCTTCAATTTGATCTTGTATTGCCATTTCTCTCAAGCCAAGTTTTTTTGTCAATTGCCTTCGTGAATCGGTCCCTTTTTCACATGATGCCTTTGTTCGTCATTACAGGACTTGATTCGCTCATATTGCGAAGATCCAATTCACCCACAATTAGACCAGATTCGTTTGTCTACAACAAGTACGAGCAAGTGATATGGTCTCGATTTAAATGTGTTGTTGACAAGTGTTGAGCTAAGTGGTGACCATGAAGTCCATGAAGAATGGTCAAAAGGTATATTATTGTGGTCCCAAACTAAGTTTTGTCCTTGCCCTTGTCGTGGTTCCAAACCATTTTATTTCTTTGCGTGTGTTGAGCAAACCAACTATCTAGTTTTGAACTTGAAAGTAGATGAGTGTGTGTGAGACAATTTTTTTATTCTTGCTTGATAATTGGCGAATTTGAAAGCAAACTAATTATGCTGAGCAAACTAACTATTGACCTTGAACTCTTGTATCACAGGGTACTAGATATTAGTTAGTAGACTAACCTAATTAATTCTCGTAAATTAGAGAGAAATTTTGCTTGTAACCATGAGATAGAGATGATTTAACACTTATGCTCAAGTCAAAATTTTCACATAGTGATAGCACTCTAAGTGCTCAAGTTGACATTTCTATTATGTGGCTGTTTACAACATACATTCATTTTTTTTTTTTTTTGTGTAGGGTCGAGATGAGCGATAAGTAAGCATGTGTTTGCCTTTTCCATGATGGAAAATTTTATTGTCGCCTAATGTTTAAATATGTTGGGGGAAGATCAATTTAGTAAAAATTGATATCAATTCAAAGAGCTAAAAGGCTTATGAGAGACATCAAGAATGAGTAAATACAAATTTAAAAAGCTCTATTTTAAGTTTCCTAGAAGGTCTCTAGAAGACGAGTTGAGATATATATGGAATGAGAGTAATGTTATTGAGCTACTTTTTAGTTATTTGCATAATGGGTTAATTGAAATATATGGAGAAAAATTTTCAATCGATGAGGCAACTAAGGGTGATAGTCACACTGTGGGTAAAGGTGCTAACTTGAGTTAAGGGTGAGTCTAGTTTAGGTTGGGCCGGTCTAGCATCTAACCTAGGAATCAACCAACACAATGTTGGTCCCCAAGTTTTGGAACTAAGGATCGACTTGATTGAGCTTGGGAACAAGGACTGGATCGACTTTATGGGTTCGATCTAGTTCTAAGGTCAACCCAGGACCAATTGATAATTTGTTATTTTCTTTTTTGTATTCCATGAAAATTCAACCTATTATTTTAAATTACATATCCATTAACAATGCCTCGTTAAGCAACCAAACTATAAATATCAATACATATTCAACATAAACTTAAGATAAGGTGACAATAGAAATTTCACACTTACTAAAAACAACAAACCATAAAAATGATCAAGACTACTAATAGAGATAAAGTATTTCTATCGTTGGAGAATGTTATAATTTTGTCACACCCTGAATCTCAAGCGCGCGAACATCCCTTGGTGGTTGATTAAATTGTGACATCTCAAGATGCATCACCAACCTATTCTTTTTATCTTTCGATTAAATGTATGCGGAAGCGACTTAAATAAACACATAATCAATCAACTACAATAGGGATAGCAAAGCACAACAAACGATTTCCAAGAACGGCGATTTATTTATCAATTTGTTAATCCTTGGAGTTTAACATATACTGGTCGACGACAAAAGGTAACTCCTACACGACCTATGAGCAAAAATAGTCAGAAAAACAAGCTCAAATGATCATAATTAAGCACAATTTCATCCTAAAAAACGAGCATAAAATTCTACTTAACGGCTAATCCGTCATTAATTACACTAATCGCAATTAATTAAGCTAATCACGATTAATTAGGCTAAGCGCGATTAATTAACCTAACTATAATTAATTAAAATCAATTGCCATTAATTACAATAATCATGATTTATTAAACAAATTACGATTAATCAAATAAATAATGATTAATTAAGCTAAACTCAATTAATTAATATAACCACAATTAATTAATCTAATCGTAATTACTTAAACTAATTGCACTAAACTTTAATCTAAACAATCTTTAATCGCAATTAAAGCCAAACTAAAATTAACTAATATTAATCTCCATTATCCTTAATTAACCTATCCCCTAAACGTAATTAACACCATAATCCATGATTAAGAAGTTAACTCATAGGTTTTTGGGGATGGTGAGCTTGTGGCAATAGTGACACACCAGCGATGAAAACACGAGGCTCGCGGTCCAATGACGGCCCATGGCGTGGCAATGGCTCCTCAAAACCCACGACCAAGCTTGGCTTTGGCAGTGGTGGCTTGCGGCGATTTAAGGGACGGCGTGAGGGACATAAGCAGACGTGCAGTGGTTGAATGGGCAGCTCAATAGTGACAAGGTGGTAGTGATGGGGGGGGGGGGGGTGGTGGTGATGTGCGGTGGTGTGGGATGATGATGGTGGTGAGGGCGGGTGATGGTGGTGGAGATGGTGAGTGAGGTGGTGTGGAAATGGCGGATGATAATGGTGGTGAAATGGTGACGGCAATGGGGTGAAATGAAGAAGAAATGAAGGAGGAGGAAAAGGGTGAAGAGAGAAGAGATGAGATGGAAGGAGGAGGCATGAGGGGGAAGAAGAAGTTTTTGTGGGGGGGGGGGGGAGGGGGGAGGAAGAGGATAGGAGGAGGGGACAACGGTTCTGCAGGGGGAAAGAAAGTGGCATGAGGGGGAGAGGGAAAAGATAGGGGAAAGAGAGAAAAAAGAAGAGAAGGATTTTCTCCAAACTTTCTTCCAAAATTCTTATAAACTCATTTATGATGATGCTGTGGAAGTTGATGAGATGTTTGATAACGTGAAGTTTTGCCCAAAATGTGTGTTTAAATTTTATGAGAAATCTTGTCACACTTCTAGTGAAAAAAAATTGGATGGTGAATTGGTGAGTTCTACTAGCTTTGGTAGTAGCTACGATCCTTATTGCAATGAAAGAAATGGAGAAGATGATTGCAGCTTAAATTTCTATATGCAAGAGTTTTCGTATAATGACTTTCTTAATGAGGAGAAGAAAATGTCCGTTGGCAACTTATCATAGCTCGATCGATATCTTAGAACTAAACTTGAAGATGGTTGTGATCTTGATATTTTGAAGTGGAGTATTGCTGACCAAAAGTTTAAAATCCTATCTTTGATGCCTTGGGATATTTTCTCTAGTCCCATCACTACTATTATTTCATAGTTAACTTTCAGTACTTCTGGTCGTGTGCTTGATAGTTTTCAGAGTTTCTTGACTCCTAGAGTTGTTGAAGTTTTGATTTGCACTTGAGATTGATTAAGAGAGGTTCTTGAGTTGATTAACGATGAAGAGTGTATTGAAAATGCAGAAAAGATTGAATTTGGTAAGTCAATATTATTTCATTCTTTAATTCTTTTGTATATCTATTATCTACCAATTGGATACTTTATTTAGTATATTCTGTTTGTTAGATATGGATTATGTTAACATGCAGATTAACGGTCCATAGAGTTTACAAATTGAAGCGGGAAGAATTTATGTGGTGAGATTTTCAATAATTATTTGAGTTCAATTTCTATTAATGTTGAGCAATCATCTTCTTATTGTTGTTTTACTTTTAGGAGATTGGAACTTGGAATTTAAGAGCTCTCAAAACTTAGAATTCACAAAGCTTTACAAGTCGTGAACTTTTAGGCGAATCTTGTTGCAATTGTTATGTTAGTGTAACTTGTCTAATTTACTCTACTCGATGAGTTTGTTCCATGTACTTAAATTTGGTTTGGTCTGATTTTTTGGACTTGTGTCGTTGAGATGGTATGGAGCTCATGTAATCAACTTGATGGCCTGTGTGGCTTTTGACTTAATTTGTTTTACTTTCTTTTACTTTCTTTCACTTTCAACATTATGTTTTGATTTTGTTGTAGCTTCTGGTTTCTAGTTGTTAACTTGTTGAAGTTTTTGGTTTCTTTCACTTGCTTTTGTTTTATAAGAATTCAAGACAGTGTGTAAGCCGCCTTTCAACAACTCAACAAGTGACTCCTTCAAAGGATACTTCTGGGAACTACATAGGACACTATGTTCAGGAATTTGTGGAATACAATTGGAATTGTTTCTACAAAAAGAATTTAGTAAAACAAAGGTTATAAGAAATTGAACATTGTTAAGGGATAAAGGAAAAAACGATCTATATATGACAATCATCCAAAACTTTGAACTTAAAGAATATTTTATATTTCAATTGAAATGATTAAAAAAAAACTTATTTCTCTTCTTTGGTAGTGTTTTCCAATAAAATAAAGAAAAATGGCACCCTTGGTTAAGTCGGTTCCATGGATTAAAGAAAAATATTAATCGATATAAAGAATACTCAAGGCAAGGTCTGGAAAACGATATTATTACTGGTGAAACCAATTCCATGGATTCAACCGAGAACCAGACTGGACTGGCAGTTCGATTCCCAAGTGGATCCATATAACTAACAGGTGGTTCTCGGTTCCAATTTTTTGGAATCGGTCCTTACCAGGTGGTTCTCGGTTCTAGGCTGAGAATCACCCACCCAGACCATGCATACCCCTATTTTTAAGTGCTTCAAGATTAGTGAAGTACCACTATTAATAGCATATGCGTACTCCTTCCCACAATGAATGCACTTTACCATACGTGTTTTTTTTTTTTTTTTTGTCTTCTCATCTATAATTCTTGGAAAATTGTCAACACAATGGATTTATCCATTTTTCGCTCTTACAAAGAGAAGGATGATTAGTGGATACCTTGGTCAACTCTTTTAAGTCTTCTTCACATCCATGTCAGGCAATTCCATCGTGGGAGTCATTTCATAATATCTCTCCACTTCAGTTGACATTTGAATTCATCAAGTTCACACAAATATTTAAGTACCAACATGTAAGATTCTGCATTTTTTACTATGTGCCTCATGATTTGCCAAAGTGGTAGCATTAGTTTAATGATCATTAGCTAAAACATTAGAAGATATGTGATAAATTACTAGTTCCTATGGTAATAAACATGCTGACAGCACTAAAAAGCATATCAAGATTATCTCGATGATAAAGATGAGATAATTCGGCTGCGTTACCACAAAATGAACCCGAGTGCAATAATAAACTTGCCCCCTTTTTCCACAACGCGTCTGTGGAGGTGCTTTGAAAGCCATTGTCTCATGTACCACTTGATTTAGTATAACACTACTAAGCTTTCTTGACATCTCCTTTCCCACCATACCCATGGCAACAATGATCCTACATTCAAAATTTGGATAAACTCTAACTTTTGCTTTATTACAGATTGCTTTTTTTTTTTTTTGCCTAATAGGGATACTATCTAATTTTGCAATGAACCTTCATTTCTCATGATTACAGTAAAAATGTGAACAGACAAAGAACATTTGATTAGATCAAAATAACATGGGATTGGAACCTACTTTATTGAAACAGCTTAGGGAGAAACCCCTAAATGCTTGTGACCCATACATTTGAGACAACGAGCTACTACTTAGAAGAACAATTTCTAGCACAAATTGGCAAATCACATGAGCTTGAAGCTCTAAGATTAAACGTAAATCGTGAAGCAAAATTGGAAACATAAAAATCCAACACAAATCAAGAACACACATGAGCTTGAAGCTCTAAAATCAAGCACAAAGTGGAACTTACTAGCCAAGTTGTGTTCCAAAAGATGAGCAAACAAGGGCGAGTTGTGAGGCGACTGAATAGAGACAGGCTATGAGGCGAGTAGCAAGCGTTACTCATGAGTGAAGAGGGTTTCTAATTAGAGCTTTGGATCCTTTTGATTTACTCGATAACGAGAAAGGCTAGCAAAGAGAAGCAAGTGATGCAAGCATTGAGCATTGAGTAAGTAATGAGCGTTGAGCAGTAAGGTGAGGTAAGCATTGAGTTGTGAGTAGAGGAAGGTTGCTCATGAGTCAAGTTATTTCTTTCAATTTTACTTGGCAAATTGAAGATGATCAATAAGAAAGAAGAGAACAAGAGTACTGGAGGAGGAGGACGTCGTTGAATGCCGTTTAAGTTAGGGTTTGCTCTTTAAAATAGATAAAATAATATTATATATAATATATGATATATAATATATGATATATCTAAAATATATAACATATAATATGTAAAATATAATTCATATATAGTCAGGGTTAGTTGGGGTTGGACTAACCTTAAACTTTCAAATACGAAGACCAACCTGCATAGTGCTTGTTCAAGAATCCCAGGATGAAGGATTGAACAAGACCCCTTAGGAATTGGACCACAACAAATAGGGTTAGGCTGATCTAGGGTTGGTTTAGGATTGACCCTAGATCAATGCTCATCCCTAGTCTGAGTGAGGGTGTTTATGAGGGGCTGGTGAGGGTAAGGGCAAGGGTAAAGGTGTGGGTGTGCATGAGGGTACTCGTGATGATGTTGGTTTGATTAATAAGATGGTTGTTAAAAAAAATGTGGTTTAGATCTTGATGACTTAGTTGATGAAAGTGATTATACAGGCATAGAATGTGATGTTGTGGATGACAACGACGATGATGATAAAAAATTTCTTGGTGATATAAGATTTTTGATCGATGCTGATAATTTTGATAAAGAAGAGCTTTTAGAAATTAAGGAAGAATATGACTGAATTCTGTAGAAGGACCATAAAGGATTTGATTATAAGGGAACCATCCACAGCAATAGTAAAATTCTAACCAATAGATGTGAATAGTGTTGTTGACGTTAAAACTAGTTGTAAAATAGAGTGCCATGAAATAGATGCATAGGATAGTTTGGGATGTAATGTATAGGGAGAAGATGATGATTTTACTAGAAGAAGAAGTAGATTTTCAAGATATGATTTTAATTACGTTGTGCTTGTGTTTACTATGGCTATGGATTTCATAAAAGTAGGCAATTAAAAAATACTTTGAAATAGTACTCGGTGATTAAGCGTAAAGAGTTAAAATTTATAAAGAATGATAAGAAGTTTGTTAGAGCAAAATGTATTAATAAGAATTGTCCTTGAAAGATTTTTGGATTTGTTAATGCTCGTAATAGATTATTTCATATTAAGACCTACCATACAAAGCATACCTATAGCATTTGCTTAAAAGTATAAGGGTGACAAGTTTTTGGTTGGCAAATTACTATCTTTCTACAGTAAGAGCAATGCCAATTATTAGCACTATTATTTTTAAGGAGCTAGTCAAAGAACAATTGGGTTTACAAGTAAGCATAGTTTAGGCTAAGTTGTTTGCTTATAAAGTGTTGATGTGAAACTATAAGAAGGAATATGCAAAATTGTTGGATTATGTAGAGTGGCTTAGGAAGAGAAATCCTGGGAGTATTATTACATTGAAGGTTGAAAAGCTAAATATGCAATCTAATGTGTTGTTTAAGAGGATATACATACGTTTTGTTGCTCATAAGAAAAGGTTTCTTGGTAAGTGTAGGAAAGTTATGAGATTAGATGGTTATTTCTTGAAAGAAATTTGTTAAAGTGAGATCTTATGTACAATTGGAAGGAGTGCAAATAATTAAATGTTCTTACTTGCTCGAACACTTGAATGTAGTTCTTAAGAAATTTGATGTATGATCTCAATATTTTTCTCATATGAACAAGATCAAGTCATAATTAGTGACAAACAAAAGGTAAATTCCTTATTTAATTTTTATTTGTTGTACTTCTTCGATAGTTATACTTGTAATATATGTTTGATGTTGCAATCATCTTTTGCAGGGCCTTGTAAGAGATATGGTTGATTTGCTACTTGCGGCTAAGTATAAGATGTGTGCTAAACACATTTTTGCCTATTGGGGCAATAAGCATAAGGTGATATAAATGCAAAGATTGCGCTTGTAGAAAATAACAGCTTACTAACATCTCTTGTCCTCATGCTACTTTTGATGTAAATCATAGGCGAGAGAATTCATATGACTATGTTCATGAGTATTATAAGAAGGTCAAGTTGTTAATTGCATATAAGAACAAGGTAATGCCCATTCACATAGAGAATTTTTGGAAAAAAGGACTATTGGGGGGATGCATGAACCAGTCAAGTTGAAGCCCAGTAGATGTAAATAAAAAAGATTAAGGGTGGAAGGTGAGGTGGTAAGTAAAACTAGGATGCCGAGGATATGAACGAAGATGACATGTTAAAGTTAAACTTGCTTGAAGGCGGGACACAACAATTTGATGTGTCTTATTAAGGAGACTGAGTCTACATCTAGCAAACACAATTTTCAAGGTAGAAAATTCCGATTGGTACTTCCATTTATATTATGTCGTGCTTGTTTCGTCGATAAGATTTTAAACAAATACACTATTTACAGGTACATAGACATTTAGGTAAAGAGGCAAGCGGTAATGGCGGTGGCTTTACTAATGTGGAACATCTTGTTATGTTCAAGAACACATGTACTAGAAGTAGTTTTTTTTAGGTCGAAGTACTAGAAGTAGTTCAATGAAGTAAAAGTCACAGAATTTGAGGATGGGTTTAGTGTTAACATGACATGGTTGTACTTTTTGTGATAAAGGGTTCAATAAAGTGATGTTGATCCATTTGTTCTTTTTATTGATGATGGCATTAGTGAAGTAGGGTTGTGGATGTGTTGTAAATTGTATCTTTTTTATTCGTCTTGAAATGGTTGTCGTACAATAGTTGGGATCAGTGAAGTAATATGCTTTTGAACCCTCTTATTGTAGTAAAGTGAGTTTGTGCATCTATTATTGCTCAATTATTTTACAAATATTATTTGTTCGTAAACTAGTGAGATTGTGCATATCATCATTTGCTCTTTTATACTCAATGGACAAGTACTTCTTTGGTCACAATAGTAGGTCATAACAACATAAATTAGATATCTTTAATGTGAGGTTGTAAATCAGATTGTATATGAAAATAAAGAGATTACTTCATTCACATTTATACTCCATGTGAACAGATACAAAACATTTGCTAAAACAACTTATACAACACAATCAGCATTACACATCTTATGACAAGCTCATTATATTATTTTTTTTATGACCCAGGGAACCCGCGCACTGTACCAACACAGACAACTCGACAAGCCCGGGGGTAACGGGGGGTAAACCCTGGGGCGACGCTAGCGGATGACCCACCACTCCAACGTCGCACTTAAGATCCCGTGCGGCCAGCGGGATTCAAACTCCTCCCCTCTCGCAAAGGATCATGGGAGCACTTATCCAATTGGGCCACTATAGGTGGTGGTACAAGCTCATTATATTATTTATCTTCATATTTCCAAATAAAATATTTCCTAGAATTACTACAAACACCTATGACACAGTCAACATTGTCTTCAGTGTCAAATTTTGTTTCTTTAACTTTGTTGCATATCATTTGACACGTTTCAATTGTGCCCTGAGAACTCGAGCGTCAACGTCCGTCAAAATGCCATCATCCTCAATATGGTTTGACACTATTTTTTTTTTTTTTTTTACATTGCTTCGGTGAAAATTTCTTGACATATTTATTGCCAAATAAAAAAACCGTAACTTTCGTCAATCCTATATTTTGGGCAGCTGCGATATCTTATTCCTTGATTTTCTTTTGTTTTTATAATTTGTAGAGAAAATTTCAGGCCATAATAGCAAAGCACATACGTATTGTTGTTGATGAGAGGGACTGATGTTATCGATTGTGATGATTTTGTTAATTATGATGATTGTGAGATATTAAAGTCTTGTGAGCCGGGGTAAGTACATTAAAAATGCCAAAAAAATGTGTACAGCACTCACTTTAGTGTCAAAAGTTTTTTTTCGGATCACTTAAGTGCTACTTTTGTAAAAAAAAAAAAAAAACTATCATTTAAGTGCTAACTCAGGTCATGATTGCTGAAAATCTGACGTTGCTATATTTTATTAATTTTTTAATCTCACGTGACTTGTTGGCATGCCTAGTCAGCATATAACCCCTAAACGACATTGTCCAAAAGTTATAAATAGTGATCAATTAAGTGTTGAATTTAATTAAAAGTGATAATTTGAATGTCAAATTTTATTTAAAATAATTACGTCAGTGCTAGTCATTATTAAAAAGCAATCATTTCAGTGCCCATCATGCCACGTGGACTAGATTTTTTAAAAATTTTGCAAAGTCATATTATAATTTTAATTATAAATGACACGTAATCAATTTGGCCGGAATTTTTCGCCATTGGCACTAAAGTGGTCGTTTTTCTCTAATTAGGCACTTAAGTATGCTGGCGAAAACTTTTGGTATTAGAGTGAGCTTGATACACAACTTTTAACACTTCTAGTATACTTATCCCTTGTGAGCCTTTGAATCTATGGACTTAGGCTGTACTTGAAAACATGTGGATATGATGGTCAACATACAAGGATGAGCACAGTATATCATGCTATATACAATGCATTTTTAGTATAAATAAGACAATAATGAGTCAATATGCTATCTTATTTCTATATGTCAAGGTGAGTACCAATATATAGAAATAAGACAATATTAGGGTGAAGTCTGTTTTAGCTAAGACAAAGCACCGGCAGTGACCCAATATCTTTATCATTGTATTGATCTTATAAAAAAAATAATGTGAACAAAATGTGATATAGTGAATGATGTGCCGTTGTCATTGTAATTCTACAAGCAACTAATGCCTATTATGCTTTTATAAACTTATGATCATTAACCACATTTGATTCTAGCAATATATCTAGCATATATGGAGCTTGACACAACAAAATTCATGAATATGTTTTATTAGGAATAAATAAATAAATAGTCCTGAATTGCATGCTAAAAAATTCAGCTTTTTCCAATATAGCAGGAACTTCATGGTACTTAACAAACTTTGTTGATTCTAAACCAGAGGTAGCAACTTAAAGGAGTCTTTTCTTCCCAAATGAACCAGAGGTAATAACAATTCGGGAAATTCCCTCTCTACTAAACTAGCTAGATTAGCCTTGCCCAAGGTTTTGCAAGAGGATGTATAAATTGATTTGAATCAACAAGTACTTACAGAGTAGAATCACCATGCAATAATCGGATAATTAGTTGATATCTTAAGGTTATCTTGCAGTATAAGAAGCACAGATGTAGAGTTAGATAGCGTTACATCATAATAGCATTTTGATGCCTTTTTTGCCAACATAGGATAAGCCAAACATAATAATAGATTTTTCCACATTCAATCTGAGTAAAATTTAAAGAAGTAATACACATGAAAGACACACATTTTTTCTCTTCTTCACGCACTATCAATGAAAAACAAACATTCTTGTTGAGTCAACAATATCAAAGGAGTTGTGACCGTTCACTAACCGAAATTAGCAATTTTCCCAACAATTTCAAGCGACCTAGTCCAACAACCACGAACCCATGACAACAACAAACCCATGTCAATGAAATCTAATGAGCTGTGACCATTTTACATAGAATCCAAGAAATAAAATCCAAGCGAAATCAAGACGGTCAAAGCTTCATTGTAATTACAAAATATTGCAGTTGCAAGAAGCAAGATGGCGAAGGTGTTGAGCAAGTGTCAAGTGAGCGTTGGGCGAATCTAGGCTAAGGCGTATGAGCGTCAAATGAGCGTTGGATGAGGTGTCAGACAAACATGTTAGGCACACATCATATGAAGGCATCGGTGAGCATGAACTCAAATTTGGGGCAAAAATTTGAGATCAATTTGGGGGAAGATCTTAGTTTAGGGTTCCATGCTCGATTTGGGAAAAAAACCTAGCTAAGCCTCATGCCATTTTGTAGTAGACTTTTCTTTTAAAGCTAAATGACACCAAACGACGTGGTTTTACTCTCTGGTAGCTGTGTTTGTGCCATCAACGCTGACCAGTGTTGACTATGATGCCACATTAGACTTTTTCGATTATATATGGCCAGATGGACTAAATGGACATAAATACAAAAATTTTAGAACTAAATTAACCAAAAAATTTATAATTGAATTGGCACAATTGCAAAATGGTTTAGGACATTTTTTTATAATTTCCCTGAAAATGGAAGGTGAGAAAGAGAGCAAATTCCATTTGGCCAAGTTATTAGGCAATATGTGGCCAAAAGACATTGACATTCCTTTGGAGAAAAAAAGGGAAAATACCACATAAAACCCCAAACTTTGCCAAAAGTGACAAATTTACCCCAAACTTTTTTGTGACATGAAAAAAGCCCAAACTTTGCAAACTGTGACACATTTACCCCACCGAGAGCATTTTTGTCTTTTTTTTTTTTTTCTATTTGTCCTTTTTCTTATTTTTTTTCTTCTTCTCTCTTCCTTCCGTCGGCCATGGTGGAGGGAAGCTAGAGTCAGGCGAGAGTCGCCCTTGCCAGCATTAGGCGAGGGTTGCCCTCGCTTGGGCTGGCTAAGGCCACCCTCATCGGATGTTCTTGGTTGGCTTCCCTCCGCTCGCTTTGCCATGGCCAACGAAGGGAAGAGAGAAGAAGAAGAAAAAAAGAAAAAGAAAAATATTTTAAAAAGTAAAAGACCAAAATACCCTATAGTTTAGGGTAAATGTATTACACAGGTAGAAGTTCAGGGTTTTTTGTATCATGAAAAAAAGTTTGGCGCAAATGTATCACGGTTGGCAAAGTTTGGGGTTTTTTGTCACAAAAAAAGGTTGGGGTAAATTTGTTACTTTAGACAAAGTTTATGGTTTTTGGTAGTCTTTTCGTAAGAAAAAAAGAGTGTGATTTAACCCTGGTTGGAATACTCTGTTCTAAACCAAATCTCAATTTTCAAGCTTTTCTAAAAACCATGAGAAAGGTGTGGAAATCTAATCCAGCCACTTGTGCATTTATAGAAATGTGATTCTTTATTTCACCTTTAGTTGAGAAATTAAGAAAAATTGGATGTTGGAAGTTAGGCCTTGGTCATTCTTGAGTAAACTACTCATTCTCCAGCAATGTGGTCTTGCTGTATTTAGAACATTTTTACGAGTTCATACACTATGCTTTCTAGGTACATATTATGGGCATTCCTCTCAAGAGAGTTACATAGGAGAGGTGGTACAAAACATAATTGCTAAAATAGGTATGGTGTTAGAGATTAAACTAGAATTCAAGGGTAATATCTCGTATAAGGTTGGCAAGGCAAGAATCTGTTTGGACCTATCGACCCCCTAAAGTTTGGAATGGTTGTAAATCTAGGATATAAAAAACTTTGGATGGAATTCAAATACAAAAGACTCTCGCATCTATATTATTCATGTGGGTGCATAGGGCATTATGCCACCCACTTCATGGAGGTGTCATATGAAGAGTCGTGGCATGAAGAAAAGATCGTAGGAAATTTTGGCCAGTATCTTAAAGCAGAAGTACAAGAACTCAGCTTGTTTTTGAAAGTTTTTTTTTTTTTTTTTTACCAAAATTGAACTCACATTTCAAAGTATGATGATATGGTTCAATGGTCATTGGGCAGCCAAGAGATAAGGATAAGGAAGGCGTGTTGCCCATAATGAATTATTAGAAGGTAGGAGCACAACAATTAGGAAAAAATGGAGTATATTCTCCAATCGGGTACTTGGTGATAAAGCGATTCAAGAGACCCAAATCCTGCTAATTAAAAATCCCAATTTAGAAAAGTCAGTTGGGATCTTGAAGAAAGATAAGATAGGGCATAAGGCTTCCATGACGAAGAAGTTGAAACATAACAATCCTTATGGAAAGAAAGATACATTTTCTCGGTCCTCTAATGATGAGCTATTATTGGATACTCTCGTTCAAATGATGGAGGGGGTCAAAGATTAGGCTTTGGTGGCTAGGCCTATAACCCACCAAGGTTTAAATGAAACTTTTGAGCTAGAATTGTTAGGGTTGGGCGCACTGACATTCCAACATCTCATAGCCTTAATGGTCCAACTTAGTGTTTTTATGGAAAGAATAAAGAACTTGTAGTGGACAAAGTAAGGAGTTGTCTACAATATTAGAATTTTGTGGTGATTAATCTAACAAGGATTGTGGGGGCATTAGTTGTCATATGGAATGATGAGGTGGTGGTGGGAGTTGATGGGGAACCCATTGATGCAATTTTCAAGAATGAATAGTGGAAAAATGATGAGGATTACTTTTACACTCACAAACTTTCAAGAGAGACTCCTATTATGATAGCAACTGCACACCATCCACTCCATCAATAATCTCTCATGGATATGTATTGAGAACTCTAATGAAATTTTATATTAGTGGGAGAAGGTAGGAAAAGAGAAGGGGACCATTAAAGGTTAGTCACATTTTGTTAATATTTTTTAATAATTGTTTGTTTATGGATATTAAAAGTAAGGGTTGTGTTTCTACTTGGGAATATAATAGAGATGGGGATGATTTGGTGAAAAGGAATTTAAATAGAGTTTTATGCAATATTGACTGGAGAGTGATGTTCCCCAACATGGAAGCTTATGCATTACCGGCAATAAGTTATAACCATAGCCCAATACATCTTTCTATGATCCCGCATTTGGTAAAATGGAAAAAAGAGTTCAAATTTGAACTTTATGGCTAGAAGATAGAGTACAATGAGATGTTTAAAAAAAAAAAAATTCTGGAATGATGAGCAAGATATCCAGACGGACATTTGTAAGCAAATCAAGAAAGGTTGTTGTCATCTTGATAGAACGGAGTAAAGAAAATTCTTCAATGCCCTTTGCTAGATTGAGACACTCAGGAGGAGGTCTATGAATCTCACTAATAGTGAAGAAGGCATATAGAGAAAGGAGGGCACTAAATAAATCACAGAAGAAATTGAAAAATTGTGAATGTAGGAAGAGATGCATTAGGGTATGAGATCACAAATCAATTGGCTCAAATGAGGAAATAGAATTACAAAATACTTTCATGCCACTATGATACGGCAAAGGCAACAGAACAGGATTTCAATGTTGTAGATTGATGATCAAAACTGGCTTTGTGATCCTACTTTTTTGAGGTAGCGCTTTGCTAGCTGGTTGTTGTATGACACTCTATGTATCAGAAATTTGCAGTCAATCCTAACTTAGTGCTCTAGATGATATAAATAAAGCCTTAATGACTCTGGTAACAATAGAGTAAGTGAAAGAAGTTGTCTTTTAGATGGGAAGCTCTAGGACTAGAAGGGCTAAATGTTCAATTTTTAATATTATCATTGGGAGGATATTTAGCAAGACGTGTTTAAGATGGTTAAGAACTTCTTCGACTCAAGTATCCTTGACCCCAATCTCTTTAAAATACACATTGTTCTTATTTCTAAAGTCTCGAATCCAAGAAATACTTAGTTTATACTCATTACCTTATTTAACTTCAACTACAAGATTATTTACAAGATTTTGGCAAATCACCTAAAACCTTGCTTTCCCGAACTAATTGCCACAAAACAAAGTGTCTTTATTTATGGTATGCAAATTAAAGATAACATCTTAATAGTTCAAGAAGGTTAACATCAATTGCAGATAAGAAAAATGAAGGGGAAGTTTTAGGCGGTACTTCAACTGGATATGCATAAGTGTATGATAGAGTTGTTGACATCTTATTTTCAGTGGCTAAGCCATAAAAATAATTTTTCAAGATGAGAATTTTGTATTGTGATATAACTAGTTTCTTGGTCAAAAAGAGTCATATGAGTGTTTTTCAAAATTTTTCAAGTTCCACTGCATTTCATCTAAACTAAGACATTGATTTCATCAATAATCCAAATATGCCTTTAGAGCCGTGTATATACTCAAATTGTTTGTCTCTTGCAAATGAAATACAACTCTATTTATTAAGATAATACTAAATAAAAGAGAAGACCCTTTGAGTTCCCAAAATCAAAGAAATTTTGGGGAATTCACCTAAATAAGACTCTTAAAGCAATGCCATAATAAAGACTTATAAAAAGTTGTGAATGAAAAGACTCATATGTGTGATTAATTATTAGGTGTCAATTATTAGGTGTATTAAAAGTTAACAAGACTCTAAATTCATGCATCAGTCAAGAAGCCAAACAATCATTGTACGAAGTCATCAAACAATAATAGAAATTGACCAAAATAGCCTCCAAGCATTAATGGTGCGTTTGGTAATGTTTTTGTTGCAGAGAACAATTTTTGAACATAAATAATTTTTTTTGTTTTTGTTCTAGGGGATAATTTCTGAGTATAAGAATGCGCTTGGTAATTACAAAAAGTTTCTACTCTAGGAACAGAAATGTGTTTGGTAAACTTGTATAATTTTTTTGTTTCTTTTAATTTTTCAATATTTTTATTATATTTTTCTTTTTCTCTTTTTTCTTTCTTTTGGCCAGTCGCCGGCCTCGGCCATGGCCAGCGACATCGCCCAACCATTGGTGAGGCTCTGCCTTGTCGGGCCACCGCCAGGTTGGTGTCGCCTAGCAATGGCTTGGCAAGATCAAGCCTCACCAGTGACTAGCAAGCTCGGCCTCACTAGATCTGGGCGAGCACAAGCTCGCCCAGCCAAGGCGAGACCAACCTTGCGCCGCTTGGGCGAGGTCGAGCCTTGCCAATGACCTCTCTTAGCCACCGAGGCCACTAGCAAGGCTTGGCCTCACCCAAGCGACACGAGGCCAAGCTCGCCCAGCCACTAACAAGGCTTGGCCTCGTTGGGCCACCACTGGACGACGCTGACTTACAGTGACTCGGCGAGGCCAAGCCTTGCTGGGGGTCAGCTATGCTCCGGCAAGGTCATCGGCCATGGCCATGACCAGCAACTGGCCAAAAGGAAGAAAAAATAAGAAAAAATAAGAAGAAAAAAAAAGCAATTCTCAGAAGCGTTCCCGGGAATAAGAAAAAAGTTTTTTCTACTTTTTATTTATGTTCCAAATCTGTTCCCGGGAACAAAAATGTAAACAAATGTGTTTCTGTTCTTTTTTTGTTCCTCGGAACAAAAGAACAAAAATTTATGTTCCGATAAACAAAAACACAAATAAAAAAATACACCCTAAGTTGTCAATGGGGAGTCTCGAAATCGGCAATAATCTTGTAAATTAGCAACCATGTTACATAGTTGGGACATGCATGATTAAATTGCAGCATAAATTTGGTTTTTACTTTCATGGATGGTGCATGGGTCAGTTCAATCGACAAAACAAGAATTGAGCTTGTGGGCTAATGAATAGAATATGATGCTCTCACATCATCTAAGAGCTTGAGGTGAAAATTTATGTTTTCATAATATGAATAATTGGAAATTATTTTTCTGACTTTTTTTTTGTCAAAATTAACATTCGCATTTATATTAGCGAAAATTACATCCTGAAGCTAAAGCATCCATAGAAAGTAGATCAAGAAGTACATCAGGAGGGTGAGAGAACCAGTTTAGGGCTGAAACATTAGTGCGATGGGCCTTCGTGGCCCAATCAGCAACCCAGTTTGCTTCTCTCAGACAATGATGTAGGGTTAGGTCAGAGAAACGGGAGATCACTAGAACCGCCTTTGCTACCAGCGGCTGAAGCTCCCACATCGGCGATCTGTCATGCCGCACAGCATCAATGAGAGTGAGGCAATTGGATTCAAGCACTAGTTTGGTATGTTGAAGCTCTCATTGCAGCAGATGGTGGAGGGTATAGGTGAGTGCTTTGATCTCTCTTTCTAGCACTGAGTTCGAATGAAACGTGCAAGAATAGCAATCTATAAGCCTACCTCGATGATCTCTGCAGACACAGGCCATCGACCCCTCTGTGTTGCTCGATTGAAAGGCGCAATCGATATTGTACTTGAGAGTGCTGGAGGCTGGAGGTCACCACAGGTGCTCAGGATTGAGGATCTGAAGCCCTGATTGCGATCGAGTAACAACAGGAGAGGTAAAAGCCTTAGTATGTGCGACAGCCTCTTCGACAGCTCTTCCTGGATCTGGTTTTTGATTGTGGAACACAAAGTTGTTGCGCATTCGCCATATCTACCATAGAGTATTAGCAGTGAGCTCAAGCCCAAGTAAGTTCTTCGGTGTAGCTACTCTGTCGGATAACCACTAATCTAGGCGATGGATTGAACAAGGGAAGATGTGAATATTAATCTACTGCTTTGCCCATATAGCGCGAGTCCACGAAAATTGGAGAAACAGATGCTCGATGGTTTCAGGAAGATGTTGCTGACACAGATGACACCAAGGATCCGTGGCTATGTGTCGATGAAATAAATTGGCTCTAGTTGCAATGGCATTCTAACAAACCGCCCAGGTAAATATTCTGATTTTTGTAGTGTTAATCGTCCAGATTCGTTGCCATAGGAGTTTAGGATTCTGATAGGATGTTGATGCGCTATGATTGTTGTTATTGTTTGCTATTTGAAGTAGATTGTGGTAGCAGCTCTTAACTGTATATTCGACATCTTTCGTTGCTGTCCAAATGATGCAATCTAAAATGGGTAGAGATCTGATATGTATATTAAGGATTTGTTCAGTAATGTCTTCTCCAAATGGAGGGAGGAGCATAGATTGGTTCCAAGTTTGGTGGGTCAGAGCAATAAGATCCACCACCAGCAATGGATCCTTGTTGTTGTTAGGTCTGTAGAGAGTACCCATTGGTAATTAACGATTGCCTCTTATTATGATATTTTGACCATTACCCACTGACCACCGAAGATGAGGAAAAAATAGCATCCCTACCCAGTAGAAGACTCTTCCATCCCCATGATGAGCGAGTTGCTGAATTTATCAAGAGGAAATCTTGTGTTGGAAAATACAAACCTTTAAACAGTTGACTCCATAAAGCCAATGGCTGTTACAATAATCGCTAGGCCTGTTTGCCGAGCATAGTTTCGTTAAAAGCTATTAGATCACGAAAAGCTAACCTACCATTATCTTTGCTTGCTTTCAAAAGTTCCCATCTTTGCCAATGAATACTCGTCTTATTCTGATCATTTTTCCAGCAGAATATTGTAATGCTTTTCTCTATAGATTTGCAAATTGATAGAGGAATCTTAAAAATAGACATAGCATAATGTGGTAGAGCTTGTACGACAGATTTAATGAGTACTTCATTACCTCCTTTGGATATTAACTTACCCTTCTAGCCCTCCAATTTGGCATGTACTCGTGCTAGTAGCCAAGAGAACACCTCCCTCTTTGATCGATCCCAGTCCGATGGTAATCCCAGATACTTACCACATCTTGGCAAAACAGGTATTCGAAGCTCACATGACATATTATCTTGCAAGCTAGGAGGACAGTAGTTGCTAAAAATAATTCCGGACTTGTTTCGATTCACTACCTGACTAGTTGCCAGACAATACTGGTTTAGAATATCAGCAAGATTCTAACAAGATTCTAACATTCCTGAATAGTCCCGTCTAGAAAGAAAATTGCATCATCAGCAAAAAATAGATGGGACAGGGTTGGACACTAGCGATTAAACTTAATACCTTTAATGTGTCCCATATTGACAGCTTGATTAATTAAGCTCAATAATACATTTGCTAGCAAAATAAACAGATATGGAGATAAATGATCACCTTGTCGGAGGCCCCGCGAAGGAGAAAAGAAAGGAAGAGGCTCACCATTAAATTCATACACAAGGAAGTAATGGATACACATTGCATAATCCATCGAACCCATATAGGATGGAAGCCCAATTTCAGAAGGTAGTCATGTCGGAAATCTCACTCAACTCTGTAGTCATGTAGGAAATCTCACTCAACTCTGTCATACGCCTTTTGCATGTCTATCTTTAGGATCGCATTGAATTTTCTCTTTCTCCTCCTGGTCTTGAATTGGTGAAGAACCTCTTGAACGACTAAAATATTATCTTGAATCTGCCATCCACTGACAAAGGCTGATTCTTCCTTTGATATTAGAGAATTCAACCAAGGTTTAAGACGGTTAGCAAGTACCTTTGAGATAATTTTGTAGGCGAAATTGCATAGGCCAATGGGGCGATATTGCTCTAGTTTCTCTGGATGAGGTGTCTTAGGAATCAAAGTAAGAAAGGTTCGATTGATACTTGGAGGCATCTGGCCTGTCATAAAGAAATGCTGCACTTGAAGCATGAGATCATCTTTAATAATATCCCAATGACTTTGATAAAATAAGCCACTTAGTCCATCAGGGCCAGGGGCTTTAGTTGTCCCCAACTAGAAGGTGGCTTGTCTGACCTCTTCAATAGTAACCATTGCAATCAACTGAGCATTCATTTCAGTATTTACAATTTGCTTACATTGGGCAAGGATAGGGCCGTAATCCCACAACCCCTGAGATGTATATAAATTTGAAAAGAAAGTGGTCGTCATACCTTGCAGAGTGCGAGGGTCACGAATCCACTGCTGATTCTCGTCTTGCAATATAGTAATGCGATTTTTGTGTCTTCTTTGAAGCGTGGATGCATGAAAGAACCTTGTATTCTTATCACCCCATTTCAACCATTGTATTTGAGATCTCATAGCCCAGTACTGCTCTTCCTTTTGCCAAGTCCTTGTAATTTTCTCTCTGAGTTTGGATGCTTCCCCTCTATGATAATTTAAGTATTGCTGGTTGGTCAGATCTTGTAAACGATGTTGTAGGGTAATTACTCCGGCATGTCCATTTGAGAACTTAGTGCGACTCCATTTAGAGAGAGCTGTGATGACATGCTTTAACTTTGAAAGAAAAATCGGATGATTGAGATTAATAGAATTCCATGCTGTAGAAGTGATCTCGCGACATTCAGCATCATCATTCCAATAGGCTTCATAAAGAAAAGGCTTAGTTTTTCGTTTATACGGTGCTAAAGTATGGATGATCAATGGACTATGGTCAGATCCCATAGCCGGTAGCGCTAACACATCTGCCCCTGGGAATATAATGCGCCAGTCCATCGAACATAATGCTCAATCCAACCGTTCCTTCACAATCTCTTCCCCTTCTCTATTATTCATCCAGGTGAATTTATAGCCCTTGCTATCTATCTCAATAAGCTCACAATCATTAAGAATGGCATGAAAAGACAGCATGCGAGTAAAATCCGCAGGTCTCTTACCAAGCTTTTCCCATGGATAAAGGATTTCGTTAAAGTCCCTAATACACAACCAAGGGAAATTATTCATACTACTGATCTCCCTAAGTTCCTCCCATAGAACCCGTCGTTGGTGATAATTATAAGGAGCGTGAATACAGGTTAGGTGAATGGTTCTCTCTTCTTGCACCAACCTACAAGTCATATCAAACATATATTGTGAAGAGCGAATCACTTGTATAGATACCTGATCATTCCACATCACTGATAAGCCACCTACTATACCAATTGGGTTAAGGATATATGAATGTTGAAACTGTAAATAGCACTGAATTTGGTGAAGCTTTGATTCAAGGTTCTTCGTTTCTATTAAGAAAGCTACATCGGGCTTTTCTTTAGCCGTCATAGCCTTTAAAGCCTGAATTGTTAAGGGATTGCCCAAACTTTAACAGTTCCAGCTAATAACCTTCATTTTTGTTGGTGGCTATTTAGGGCTAGCCACCAAGGCCCATGCTCTGGCTTTCTCAACCGCATACATAGGTGTTTCCATGAGATTGGCCTCATCCTTGTCAATGAGCATCAAGCTTTTGGGCTCATAGGGGTTATATATTTTTATCTTTTTGGCCACCCATTGCTTTGTTGTCAGTCTCACATTTTTCATCTTCTTCTACGTCATTGCTTCTATTGGTTAAGTCTAAATACATTTTAAACTTTTTTGCTGCAGGTATAATTGTTGTATGAAGGGGGTTTCCCTGCATTCCTGACTGTGGAGGAAGTTGCTGTTTTGGGATTAGGGCAGAGGGTCGAGTTGTAGCTACTGTACATGACGTATACACTGCCACACCATGTGCTGGATGAGGTAATAAAGGCTCGTTTTGGAGCTGGAGCAATGCAGGTGGAGTTTCGAGTACGGCTTCATCTGATTGAATTGTGTTATTTGTGGCGTATAGAAAGTATGCGAATACGGACTATGCTCTTTGACTTTAGCCCTTAGCCATTGACCATAGGCCATTTTTCCTCTGCCTTCTAGTTTTGCTGGCAGAAGTACAGCCCAAGTGCCATAACTTGGCACCGAGGGACACTTAAGTGCCACAACTTTAAAATGGTACACTTGAGGGCTAGTTTTGAAGTTAAATGGGACACTTAAGTGCCACTTTGGTGAAGATCCGGCCAAATGGCTTACGTGGCGACTTTCCGGTGAGCTTGATCCAAAACGGCATCGTTTTGCATGCTGACGTGGCAGAGAAAATGCAAAAACGACGTTATTTCGTGTCTACATATAAATAGTAATATAAAAATTAATTAAATTAAATTTAAAATATTCAAAAAATTTAAAAAAATAAGAAAATTTTAAAATTTTAAAAAAATAAGAAAATTTAAAAATTTTAAAAAAATAAGAAAAATTTTAAAATTTTAAAAAAATTAAGAAAATTTTTAAAATTTTTAAAAATTAAGAAAATTTTAAAATTTTTAAAAATTAAGAAAATTTTAAAAATTTTAAAAATTAAGAAAAAAAAAATTAAAAAAAAGGGGGGGTCGAATGGGGCAGCTCCCTCGCCACCGCCGCCTCCCCGCCGTCGCCGGGAAGGGCCGGTGACGGACGGGGGGAGGGTCGGTTGGGGTCACCGGCCCCCAGCAGACCGACGGCGAGGGCTGCAAGCCCTCGGTGAGGGCCGCAACCCTCGCCCCATATCTGGTTGAGGGCTCGTTGGCCCCTGGCCAGGGCTCGGCAACCCCGGCTGACCCTCCCCACTCCATCGCCAGCCCTTCCCGATGGCGGTGGGGAGGCGGCGAGGGCCCGCGACCCCTCGTCGCCTCCTCGCCGCCGCCGGGAAGGGCCCGCGACCCCTCGTCGCCTCCTCGCCGCCACCGGGAAGGGCCGGTGACGGAGTGGGGAGGGTCGGCCGGGGTCGTCGAGCCCTGGCCAAGGGCCGACGACCCCGGCCGACCCTCCCCCCTCCGTTGCCGGTCCTTCCCGGCGACGGCGGGGAGGCGGCGGCGGCGAGGGAGCCGCCCCGTTCGACCTCCCCCTCGGCCTTTTTTTTTTAATTTTTTAAAATTTATAAATTTTTCTCTTTTTTTTTAAATTTTTTGAATATTTTAAATCTAATTTAATTAATTTATATATTATTATTTACCCGTAGACACGAAATTACGTCGTTTTTGCGTTTTCTCCGCCACGTCAGCGTGCAAAACGACGTCATTTTGGACCAAACTCGCCGGAAAATTACCACATTAGGAATTTTCGCCGGAGTGGCACTTAAGTGTCCCATTTTACTCCGATATTAGCACTTAAGTGTACCATTTTAAAGTTATGGTACTTAAGTATCCCTCCATACCAAGTTATGACAATCTAGGTATCCCAACCTCTAGTTTTGCTTCATCAAAAGAGATGTACTTACAGTATGTAATGCCTAATCATTTTAACTTAATGAATATATTTTCCATTATTTCTTTTTTAAAAAATCTAAATGAGCAAAATTAATTTTTTAAAATCATTAACTTTTCTTTGCTCAAAAAAAAAAATCATTAACTTTTCTGCCAAATAAACCCAACCTAAATTCTTTCTTCCCCTGTATCATTATTTATACTACATAGTTTTTTGAATTCGGGCTCCCTCCTCCTCCATGACTTCGAACCGACCGTAGATGGAAATCAAGAACGCCGGCGGCGACGCTCCCACCATCGCCACCGACGCTCGCTCCATCGGCGCCGAGCTCGTCCCGGGCTGGGACCAGCCCTTCACCGCCCAAGAACTCGACGCCATCGAAGCCGCCGTCGAGACCGCCGTCTCCAAGAAGCGGTGCTCCGTCTCCGGCGCCGGGAACGACGGCGAGGATCGCCCCGGCGGGGTCCGACGGCGTCTGCCCGGTTCATTCTCTTCGCAACGTACGAACGAGATCCGTCTCACTTTCATTTTCTGTTCCCTGGATGATGTTATAGATGATTGCATAGAAAGCCGTAGCTTTTGGGGTTTTTCTGCCTGCCAGTGGGGCTGTGAAAGGGTTTCAGATGGGATAGGACTTTACTGTAGCTTCATTTTGTTAGAGCAATTCTGGGTTTTATTGTAAGACAAGATTTTGGTTAGTATCTTTGATGGTTTTGTTCTATAATTCAGTCTCCTGTTTCTGCGGTTTCGGCTTAGTTGAAGGCTTGTCCTCCTTTTAATTGAAAGGGGAAAAAATTGAATTTGTAGACTCAGGACGTCTTTCTGCGCAAATGCGATGGAATTGTTATGCATTGCCTTTCACATGACAGATAGTATGCGGGTTAAACTCCCCATGATGACATTCGGAGGTCGGATTGCGTACAGCCGGAGTGCTACTGATGTGGAGAGAGCCGCGGCCAAGCTTTTGAAGAAAATCAATGCCATGAAAAGTGTAATGGATCAAGTCATAATTGGCTTTGACATTGAGTATAGGCCCACATTTCAAAAAGGTTTGGTTAGCTTTGCTTTCGTGTTATGTTCAATGATTTTTTGAGGTCGGCTTATAGTAGTGCTTTGGTTCCATGTTTAGATTGAATGCTGGTTCCGTGTTTAGATCAAATTTGCATCTCTGTGATTGTTTGTTGATTTCTGTTCTGCAGCAAGACTTGATTTTCTTGCAACTACTTTACTGAAATGGTATAAATTCCTGCACTTGAGTGGTCTGTTGACAGTTCTTTCCTTTCAGGAAATTGTTATTGCGATTTGTTCTTTCATTGTATAACAACAAGATGCCAACAAATTTTGTTTCTTTTTACAAATTGATGAATTTTTCCCCTGGTCTTCTGAAATATTAGCTTGATTTCTTCCAATTGTGCTGCGGTTTCTTAGTTCTGGTCACATGTTCAAATCTATATTTCACTTTGTAGATCTACATAGATCTATTTTTAACTTGATGTTTTTTAGTATTGTGCTTGTTTATTGTTCCTTGCTTCTGTGTTTGGTAAACAAGGTCTTTTGGAGTAACTATTACTTTTTGCCATGTCATTTTCTTTTACTGAAATTTGATCTTTAGCTTATGTCGGATGCCTAACACCATTAAAATATTGTCAATGAAGAGTCGTTTATCTCTTTTTCCTGAATTTTTTTAGGAATGTACATTATTTTGCATTTTCAAAATTTTAGAGGGAAAGCTAAAAGGATTTTTTTTTTTTTTTTAAAGTTTCAAATAGGCAATTAATATTTTTGAGTGGTATAAACAAAGTTTCTTTATCTTCCTCATCCTCTTTCTTTTCTTCTATATATATATATATATGGTCTTGGGTGTATGCTCTGGAGTTAAACTTGCATTTGAAGAAAAAGGAAGTAGAAATAGAGATTAAAATCACTACATTTTATTGCTTAGTCATTATCTTGATCCAAGACATGCAGGTGTTCAACCTCGGAAGACGGCAGTAATGCAGATTTGTGGTGACAATGACCACTGCCATGTGATGCATGTTATTTATTCTGGCGTACCTCCCAGTTTGAAGCTTATTTTAGAGGATACAAGTGTATTAAAGGTTGACATATGTCTAGTTTTTAGTGGCTATTCTTATATGTCGAGTTGATTTTGGGAAAATTTATAACTGAACTGCATGATGATGTTATGCTTGCATGTACAGGTTGGAGCAGGCATAGCTGGTGATGCTAGGAAGGTGCTTAAGGATTACAATGTATCTGTCAATGCTTTTCAGGATCTTTCAGAACTTGCTAATCAAAAGCTTGCCATGCCTCGTTATAGGTGGGGTCTTGCATCTCTAACCGAGGTGCTTCTAAATAAGCAGGTTATAGCTCAACTTCTTTTACAATCATCGTGGCCACTCATGAGTAATTTTCTCATTGCTGTCTAAATGCTGGACTTCAGTGATAAAGTCCATTTGACAATGAAAGGCTTCTTTGATCCTTTGCTAGGTACATGTTAAGTTATATGACCATTGTATATATGTTGAATCGACTATTTGTGCAGTAGTATCTCTGCTTATTTGATGGAGTATAGTTATTGATGGCTAATGCTATAAATGTGAGAGGATTTGGCAAGTGTAATTAAATCGTATCTGCAGTTTTTTCTAATGTCTTAAAATACATTTCTTGAAGCATATAATGTAATCTTGTTGCAAATTTTACTCCTACAGTGACTAAAACTTCTTGAATTTCAAATTGAGATGTGTTTTTCTGCCATGTTCATAGAACTTGAGATCGTCAATTCATAAAATTAAAGTTATAAGTTATTTACATCTCATTTTTATCAAAGCCTATAGTTCTAGCAAGTTGTTGGAAAATCCATTCCAAGTATCAGCTTGTTGATATGTACCTTTAGATTTAGAGTCTCAAGAATGCTATTGTTTTCTGATATCCTTAAGTTTTCCTTGCAGAGCTCCTCTAGAATATTCTCTCAATTTTATGACTGAATTCGGGCCAAAAGAACTTCTGCATCATGACTTATATGTAAAAATGCAAAGAGATTAATTTTTATTTTGCTTCGTTGTCCATGTCAATGCTTTGCGTCGACAAATATGATGAATAAGCTGCGAAATAAGTTGAAAGATAGCTTCTATCTTGATTAGTTTACGTGATGTATGAGCTTGTTCACGTGATTGTTGAATGAAAAGGATCAATGGGGATCAAATGTGGTTCCAGCATAAGACTGCATGCTGTAGACTGCTTCTCCCTTAAAGCTAGCTTTCTAAAATTAGTGAAATTGAATTTCCATGGAAGATTTGAGCTGGCATTAATCAGAGTTTTTACATCTTGCAGCTGAACAAATTCATGAAAATTAGGTGCGGAAATTGGGAGGCTCTTTTTTTATCAAAAGAACAACAACTTTATGCTGCCACCGACGCATTTGCTTCTTGGCATCTATATCAGGTTGTAAATCTGTTGCTTTGAAATTGGATCATCACTCTCATGGTTACTTTTCTTTACTTAATTAAAAGGCAGGCTGGATTTGCCTCTATAATCTTCATGGGAGTGCTGATTCAAATGAAACAAAATATTTATGCCGGTCAATTAGGGTGGAGAATCAAAGAAGTCTTGAGTATGCTTTATATCAAGAGATGTATTTGGACTGCAATTTTGTTATATTCTGAGGATAGCTATTTATATATCGTGTTTTTAGCATATCTTTCCATCAGGATCTCAATCATAACACTTAAAGGCATTTTTTTGTTTTTTTCTTAATATAAATAAATTGTCTTTAGGTTCAACTTAAACAAAAGTACTTGGAAAAGTTTCTACCTCTTTAAAACTTGGTGCATGTTCATATTTAGTCTATGGATATCTTCATTAAATTTCATGCTTCAGCTAACTATTAGAGTAGAAAAAGAGTAATACACTTTTCATGAATTTTAGGTGAGTGTAAGCATCTTTTCACATTTACCAGAGAGGAAAATTAAAGAAAAAAGATCAGATAAATTGGCTGCCAGCTTTTGATTCCAAGATATGTTGAAAATCTTCAAAAACTGGAACAAACTAGTTGCTGAATCAAAGTCCGAGATTGAAATTTATAATCCCTCTTTTTGGACTGAATACTGCCCTTAGAGAGCCCTTCAAATAGGACTTCGAAAAAATTATCACGTGTTTGATTTTGTTGTAATGCCAGGGGGCAGCTAAATCTTGTGTTGTCTGGTTGCATAATTTGGCATCACATGCAGGTCTTAAAGAGCCTGCCAGATGCACAAAGGAACGGCATTGAGAATAACGAAGAGAAACTGACTGTTGCACTGCCATAGTTACCTTTGAGCCATAGTTACCTTTGAGGTACTTTCAATCTCGGCATAGCAATGTTGTTTTACTCATTGTTCCTTCTCAAAATCATCTATTTGGTGTGACCCGGGTGGAGTATTTTTCGCACACTTCTTCCCTCTTCATATTTATTTTTCAATATGATTCATGGGTTTAGAATGGAGCAGATTTAGGAACATGCAAATCAAGTCCAGGGCCTAAAAAGCTTTTGTCTTGCAGCATCTGTTTTTATCTTTCAATCATGTACAAGAATGCTATTGTTCTCTGATATCTTTTTGGAAGATTCTTGGCTTGATCATCAACCCACCTCAATTAATATTGTTTATCATTGTACCTGCTTTCAGTATCCTCTTCTCCAAACTTTCTAACTAACTAATTAAGCAAGAAGCAGCACAGGCTTGTTGTGAACTGTTGTGTAGGTCAGCCAGAGTGAATAATTAATAACTGCAGTTGCTACTTGTTCTATTGTTGAGTTGCTAACAGACAAAAAGCTACAACTCTTGCTTGGCCTTGACACTGCTGATAGTGTTGAAGTGAGTTTTGAAGTGTCTGGCCACTTCTTCAATAGGAAAAACTGTAGCATCCACTAGCTTCTTGTGAGCCTAAGTGCATAATAACTGTTATTTTTGGCAGGTCCCATGAGGGATCCACATGATCTGCACTGGGCTCACACAAACTCAGTGCATGCAGTAATGGCTGTTTCAATAGTCCGACTCCCAAGTTGCTTGTCTGGAAACTTAACTTTGTTATTGCAAAAGAAAAATAATGAAATTGTTCAAGATTGGTTCCAGATTTTGTTCCAGTGAATCAAACAGAGATTGGAGCATTGTGTTTTGGTTTCTTTTGTCATGATTGCATCCTGGTTAAAACAATCAAACATATCTTATGCTGTTTTCAAATAATGTATGCCATTGCTTAGCAATCTACTAGTGGCGGTGCCAATTTTAGATGCATGAAGGTGTTTATTCTGGAGAAATGCGATTGACAGACTTGATCATCAGTTGTGTTATTGTATGTTCACCCTCAGTTATGAAAACCTGCTTTGCTTACTCATACTGAATGTGCTAACATACAAAAGAAAAAACCTTTTTGGGTGATCTAAACATATGTAGATACCACTCTTCTGATGTTAGTCTTCTGATGTTAGGGCAGAAGTTAGTATTGCAAACCCAGTGATACTTGCATTTGATCAATTGGTTATGTGGATCTTCAGTCTGTTAGGGCATGGCAAGACCCTGATTTACCTTTCTTCTTTTCTTTTTCCTTGACTGTAGATAGCCTGGCATCTGAACAAGGTGTTGCTAACCTCTTCTCATCCTTCATTCCGATTTTATGCTGTGGGGACAAGAACAGATTGTGGAAGCAGGGGAGTCACAGCAAATTGCACAGTCCACATCGTTCTTCCCTTTTGATCAATATAGTACTGGACCAATTCGTTACTGTATGTTCATGATGGATGAGAAGTGCTTCGTCCCACATATATTGGCCCAATTTCAGTGTGAAGCGTCCCCTTTTACTGGAGTTGGGACAGAGGTAAGATGACCGGCTCCATGTTCTGATATTTATCTCTCTCCATGAAAAAGAGAGTAGGGCCGGACTTATTGGATTGCCATGTAAGAAATTGGTTAATTGGAGTTCGGTGATTTTGGACATCTGGGTTCTTTGTATAATATCTATAAGAAATAAGATGACCTTCGAAACCAAAATTTGGCTGGTCATTGATTGGAAACTTCTCAAGTAGACAAATTTGAGTAGAATGAGTTCCTATCAGTATTTTTTTCTTGTTGTACGTGATTTGTGGCAATTCAATTCTGTCTTGTTGTAAGCTGTGACAAGAGTGTGCAGCCGGATTTCAAAACAGTTGTTCCCGATTCGGTTACTCGAGGATCAATGAGTAAAACCAGTACACTCCCCACCATATAAGTGTAATAATCTTCAGGTTTGGGTGCCCTAGTGATCTCTATTCTCCAGTGGAAGTAGGAGCCTTATCAACCCGGTTTGGTTAAAGCTTTCTGCCTCACTTTAATTCTTTGAAAGGGATCGTGTTAAGTATGTTAGGATCGATTTACAATACTGATGTCATAAAATTATGTAATAGATTTTTTACTAGGTATTGACTTTGACTAACTTATTTAGATGTTGGTATTTCTTATCATTTTACTGTGTAAATCCACTCGCATACTGGACTTAGTACACTTAGTGTAACCATATATTTTTTGTTAATGAATACTTTAGAGGTATTTATTACGTGTGCTATTTAGAAAATATTTTTCTTTATCGTGATCTTTTTTTTCAAAATGAACACCCCTGAAGAGTAATTTCACATTCAAAGCAGTGATTGCTTGTAAATACAAAACAGTTGAAAAAATGAAAGCGTTTTGTTCTTTTCTAGTTAAGAAATCTGGTTTTCCTAGCTTTAAATATGCATATTTTCTTTGACCGAAAATAGTTTCCCGTTGATTGATCATCTTTAGTAATCCAAACCCAAAATAGTTCATAAAACTAATTTGAAAAATTCTCACTCAAACATACTCTTCATTTGGTGCATTTAACAAGTGTCATGGATGCAACTGTAGATGTGACATGTTAACATGTCAGTTGTGGAACTTATCCAATCCGGTTGGTTCCGCCGGGTTGATAGGTGTAGAAGGTGGTCCAGTAGAGGAGGCATCAAGAGATGTACCCTGAACAAAGTTACTAAATGTGAACACCTCAACTTTAGGTCTTTTTCCTAAAGGCGGTTCTAAGGGCAGCTTTCTGGGCCCCGTCTTGTCCATTGGAGAATCGATCATCAATTATTGGCATTCTCATTGCTGATTTACTGGACCGACACTTATGAAGTTGCATCTGCTCATTGTCCGTTGTCGGCCTTTGGCCACATTAGAGGGGAAAATATAAAAAAAAAAGGTGAAGGAAGGAGATTACCAAACCTAATCTAAGAGAATCAAATTAGGTACAATTATGTCCCCAATGCGTAATCAAATGAAGATATGATGTCGATCAGCACATAATTGGTAAATAAGCTGTGGGGAACAATGAAAAAATTCGCCTTCAACGCTCATTGATGGAAGAAAAAGGGCAATAAAATATATTGATTTACATCGATAGTTAGGAGTTCGCGGTATTGAGCTCGGTGATTTATCAAATTCAAAACTGTAAATTTGTAAGCTGATTCACGACCTAATTTCGTAATTTGCTTAGTGACGTGGAGAAACAAAGAAAAGCTCACGGTTGGGAGGAAATTGCGGGTACCAGGCGATAAATAGAATCAATAAATACATAAAAAATAATAATAATTTTGTGGCATCATATCAAAGTCTGGGATCGAGGTTGATTGTTGACGCGACAGGACACTTTGATCCAAACATGGTCAATTGATGAAGAGGGGACGGTGCTTCTTTGCTAACTAGTCGTACACATGGCGGACAATGGACATCGGGATTTCAGTGTTGAAATCAAAATCAAATGAAAACGACAAGCGAACACGGCACATGGAAGAGCACATGGCCTTTGGAGACAGAGATATCGACATCCCCATTTGGGCCAACGCGATTGCAAGCCTAACGAATGGGACCAAAAGAGCGGATGTACGATATGCACTTGCCAAAAGGTTACATAACATGCATGAAAGGTAAATCAACGTGATGGGTCCGAATCGATATTCTTGCTTCCATTGCCTGCCCATGATGTGCAATGTTTCCACACCATACGAGGTTTTCTTTCCATGATGGAGTTAAAAATGAGCCCTCTTCTTTTTTACTCTCCCTGTTAGCAATGTGTTTGTCGGCTATTTCATGCTGGGGCATGCTAGAAAAAGATGCACGATGATGAGGTTACATTCGTATCGGGAAGTTGTACTCTTTACTGGGTCGACCTGCCGGCTTAACTGATGTTGAAATATATGAATTCTCGAAATTCAGAAGTAACATTCATATCAGAAATTTACTCTCTCTATTAGTTGACTCATCGGCCTAGGTTATGTAGTTTTGGATGTTTATTTCATCTATCTTGAGTGATTGCTCTTCTTTTTCAGACTTTTCCACCGACGCCATGATCCACTCCGACCCTAGCCAATGCCGCCTCCATCCATTACCAGCCGCGAGTAAATTTAGATAATGGTTTGGGGGTAACTGGACATAGAGATAAAATCCTAAAAATAGATCAGGGTAAAAACATTGATTTAGTAGGATGGAAGAGATGAATTTGTTAGGTTCTGTTTGATTTGCCATGAGTGTAATTATAAGAAGATAATTCGTTTTGGCTTGACATATGCTCAATTATATTCGTTTTGGCTTGACTGAAGATGTGGGATGTGTCTGAAGTAACTTTTAATAGTTCCTTTTTACTTTTCTTTTCAGATTTTGTGAAGTACCCATTTTGACTCTTTTTTTTTTTTTTTAATTTTTAAGACTTGAAGCTTTCATTATACATACGTGGGATTATATATATAATAACTTATACTTTTGTGACTTTTCAGAAGTAATAGTCGTAGCTGATCATTATCGAATCATCACCGTAGTTGACCTTCATTAGTCAGCGTCTCATTGCTATTAGAGTTTGGATAAATCCCAAAATCCTCCCTAAACATGTTTTATACGAGACTTTAAGTTCATTTCATAGTTTGAAGCCTAATTATGACCTATTAGAAATCGGATGAATACTAATAGTGAGCTTTGACATTTCAAGTTCGGCAGCTTCCATTCGAGGTCAAACTTCATTGAAAACCTAGCAGATGGTGCAATTGAATAGAGTTCATTTTGATCTTTCAGGCAGTTCATAATTGTCCTCAATCTGACACTAAAAAAATGAAATATCACTTCCTTTGATTTGAGTCGTCCGATCTTGATGATGTCGGAAAAAATTGTGATTTATGTGATCCAAGGTCATTGTTATAGAATTCAAGTCACTAAGGGCGTGCATGTTTTCACTTCTTTTTCTGTTTAGGAACAGATTTTTTGTTTTTTTTGTTCCCGGGAACAAAAAAAGAATAGAAATGCTTTTGTTTGCGTTTTTGTTCAAAATCTATTTTTTTTTTGTTCCCGGAAGAAAAAAAGAACGGAAATGAGTATTCCATAAACACTTTCGAAGAAACGCTTCTCTCTCTTCTCTTTTCTTCTTCTTTTTTTCTTCTCTTTTCTTTGGCCGGTCGTCGGCCTCGGCCATGGTCGGCGACCGGCCGTCGAGGGTCGGCAACCTCACTGGAGCGTCGCCGGCCCCCAGCGAGGCCGAGCGTCGCCAGCCCCTGGCAAGGCTTGGCCTTGCCTTGGCTGGGCGAGCTCGAGCTCACCCAAATCCGACAAGGCCGAGCCTCGCTAGGGGCCAGTGACGCTCAGCCTCGCCAAATCTGGGCGAGGCCAAGCTCGCCCAACCACGGGGAGCCTCGCTGTGGTTGGGCGAGGTTGCCGGCCAAAAGAAGAAAAAAAGAAAGGAAAAAAAGGAAAAATAAAATAAAAAAATTAAAAAAATTAAAAGAAACAAAAAAAGAATATAAATTTACCAAACGTGTTTCTATTTATTTTTTATTCCCGGAACAAGTTTACCAAATGCGTCTTTCTAGTCAAAAATTGTTCCTCAGAACAGAAATAGTTTTTTCTATTTTTGTTCCCTGGAATAATTTTTTAATAGAATTGTTACCAAACGCGCCCTAACTTTCCAACACTATAAGCATCGGGCCAATTAGTTCAAAACAAGAGAGAAATTATGATTCAAAATTTTGGTTAAATTATCTTAAGAACAATCACAAAATCACAAATTAAGAATAAGACTAATAGAAAAAGATTTTTAAAAAATGCAGATATATTGAGAGAGAGAGAGAGAGAGAGAGAGAGAGAGAACTCAAAAGGAACTAAAATGATGTTGGCCATATCAATTATTGATTCCCAAGACCTTGTTTTGAGTTAGCGGAATTTGGTGGCCTAAGTCGTCAAAAGATGACTGGGAATATGTTTAAAACTCTTAGGCTGCATTTGGTAATCAGGATAAAATTTGGTATAAGATATAATTTATCATATTCTATGTGTAGTGCTTGCTCATGATAGAATAAAGTTGGATATAAGGGGATATAAAGCTGATAAAATTATCTCATGGGGGAGGTGGGATAATAGTGGATAAGATTTATATTGTCCATAATATGAAAGTTATTTTTCTTGAATAACAAACTTATTAAATTAACAAAATTAAAATTATATTTCAATATAAATAATATTTGAATTCTAATTTAAGAAATTACAAATTAAAAATTTGTATTTTAGGTATGTTAGTACAGTTTACTATTTGAAAAAATTTTATTAAAGAATAATGAAAGGGGAAAAAAGAAATAACAAATAAAATAATTTTAAAAAGAGGAAAAATAAAATAAAAGGAAAATAAAAATAAATTAAGGAATAGTGTCATGAGAGATTTTCATCACATTTATTTATGAACTTGTAGGTTCATTTATATTGATATGACGTTTATATTAAAAAAAATGTGCATGATATGATGTGAATATATTTGACTTTAATACTGTGATTTACTAAATAGTGGATAAAATATAGAAAAATCCCAAGATTTTATATCATATCATATCTAGTCCAATCCTATCCTGATTATAAATCTAGACGACCAAACGTAACCTTAAGGTTGAAAATGTGACCTGAATGTATATTTGGAAATTAGGTGTTGCAAGCTTTTTCGAAGTCATGAGAATTATGCTAATCCGATATTGAATGATAGAGATATTCTCCAGATAATAATATGTGAAATTGGATGACAAATTGGGAGATGCCACATCAGAGGATCTGATTCACGCGGCTCAAGGTGAACTAGGTAACGTCAAACTAAACGGATTTAAGGGTGAGTTTGTTTGGGGGGAAATTCCAAAAAAGAAAAAAGAAAAATGCTATCCGAGAAATTATTTTGCAAAAAAATGGTTTAGAGTTCATTTGTTTGGAAAGATGTAATTGACAATGTTTTTTGGTGGTTGAATTTCATTTGCAAAATGATTCAGAACTTTTAGGAAAACACACCTCAACCGTTGAAGAACAATGCATATCAACCATTGAACAACTCAATGGTTGAGATCCGCCAATCACCCATTGCCGTGTCACTGCCTGACAATCGCCACCATGAGTCCTCACCGTCTTGCCTTTCACACTAGCCTCTCGTCCGCTGAAGTCGTTGCTGCCTCCCCTCCTTCTCTCTCACTATGCGCGCGTAGATTGAGATCCCGACTTTATATGCTAATTGCTGGTAGTGAAATATTTGGCTATTTGGTCAAGTCAAAAAAGGGTAGGGGTAGTGAAAAAAAAAAGTAAAAGTAAAAGTTGACTGGTCGGTAAAAAGGGAAAGGGATGCTTGGCTAAGACAGAGATGGTCGAGACGCGCACCGAAAGAAAAGGGGAAAAGGAAAAGAAAGGAGGGAGAGGGAAAATGGAGGTGAGGACACCTGGAGTGCCATAACTTGGCACGCCGGGACACTTAAGTGCCATAACTTTAAAATGGTACACTTAAGTGCCATCATCGGAGCAAAATGGGACACTTAAGTGCCACTCCGGCGAAAATCCGGCCAAATGGCTGACGTGGCAATTTTCCGGCGAGTTTAGTCCAAAACGGCGTCGTTTTGCATGCTGACGTGACGGAGAAAACGCAAAAACGACGCCGTTTTGTGTCTACGTGTAATTAATAATATAAAAATTAATTAAATTATAAAGTATTCAAAAAATTAAAAAAAATTTAAAAATTTTAAAAAATTAAGAAAAATTTAAAAATTAAGAAAATTTTAAAATTTTTAAAAAATTAAGAAAAAAAAGGGGGGTCGAAGGGGCGGCTGAGGGCTGAGCCCTTGCCGCCGCCGCCGCCCCGCCGTCGCCTGGAAGGGCCGGCGATGGAGGGGGGAGGGTCGGCCGGGGTCGCCGGCCCCCGGCCGACCGACGGCGAGGGCTCGCAGCCCTCCCCGGATCGCGGCGAGGGCCGCGACCCTCGCCCCAGATCTCGGCGAGGGCTCGCGGGCCCTCGCCGCCGGTCGGCCTCCTCCCCGCCGCCGCCAGGAAGGGCCGGCGACGGAGTGGGGAGGGTCGGCCGGGGTCGCCGGGCCCTGGCTAGGGGCCGGCGAGGCCGGCCTACCGGCGGCGAGGGCCCGCGAGCCCTCGCCCAGATCTGGGGCGAGGGTCGTGGCCCTCGCCGCGATCCGGCGAGGGCTGCGAGCCCTCGCCGTCGGTCGGTCGGGGGCCGGCGACCCCGGCCGACCCTCCCCCCTCCGTCGCCGGCCCTTCCCGGCGGAGGCGGGGAGGAGGCCGACCGGTGGCGAGGGCCCGCGAGCCCTCGCCGAGATCTGGGGCGAGGGTCGCGGCCCTCGCTGCGATCCGGTGAGGGCTGCGAGCCCTCGCCGTCGGTCGGCTGGGGGCCGGCGACCCCGGCCGACCCTCCCCCCTCCGTCGCCGGCCCTTCCCGGCGACGGCGGGGCGGCGGCGGCGGCGGCGAGGGCTCAGCCCTCAGCCGCCCCTTCGACCCCCCCCCTTTTTTTTAATTTTTTTTTAAATTTTCTTATTTTTTTAAAATTAAAAATTTTAAAATTTTCTTATTTTTTTAAATTTTTTAAATTTCTTAAAATTAAAATATTTTAAATTTTTAAAATTAAAATTTTTAAATTTTTAAAATTAAAATTTTTAAATTTTTATTATTTTTTTATTATTTTTTATGCTGATTTGGAGCTCCGGCGAGCCACGTAGGCAAAAAATAATAATAAAAAATTGCCACGTAGGATTTCCGGCAAGGGTCGCCGGAGGTGGCACTTAAGTGTCCCACTCGAAAAAAAAAAAAGTGGCACTTAAGTGTACCGTTTGAAAGTTATGGCACTTAAGTGTCCCGGCGTGCCAAGTTATGGCACTTGCGCTGTACTTCTGCCGGGAAAATGAAAGAGAAAGGAAAAAGCCCATGCATAAAGGCCTCAGGGACCTCAGCAAGCCAGATTTACTTCACATCGTAACGTCCAATAGGTGTTCATGCTCCTTGTTCATCTAATTGGAGTAAGTTTTAAAATTAGGGCTAAAATTCGAAATTTTGTGAAAATCGAGTCGCATAATTCAATTTTTGAATTGTTGAGCTGTAGGATTTCATGGAAATAGTGGATTATGGTGTTGTTGAGTTGTGGAGTTTGACGGGAGTCGTTTTAGAGCAATAGTTTGGTCGGGGTGAAATTTTAGGATTTTGCATGCAAGTTTTGCATTATGTTTATGTTTGAATAATCGCTTTGAGTGAGAGAGTTGCTAGCGTGCAGGAGTTTTGTTTTATTAGAGTTTGGGAATATTTTAGCCGGTTCATAGCTGTAGTATTTTTTTAGGTTTTCACATCAATTCTTGTTTAATTGATAGGATTACAATATTATTGGCTCATTTAGCGACACATTATTTAGTTTTGATAGTCCTAGGGGAGTGGTGTTATCTCTTTTTTGAGTTTGTAAACTCATATTTTGAAAATGAAAAATATAAGACATGTTATTCTAGAGTGTGATTTAGCTAAAAAGCAAAAGTGAATGTCTTTTTTTGCATATTTGACGTATAATTTTGCATTGAGCATTTACACCCAATTTGTTATTTGAAATGGTTCAAGAAGTGTTGAATTGCAAAAGGTTTTTTGATGGAAGAGCTGAGTTGTGAAAGATTGTATGCTTTGTTTTGTAAATCGATTTACAATATTGATTATGGTTTGGCTTTGAAGGTTGTCGAGGATGTTGTTGTGATTTGGTGTAGATGCTTAGTATCACTATGAGCCCATCGAGGGGCTTGCGAATTTGTATACTAGTTTAGAATATCCTTGTGAGTAAATTACCAACAATAAAGATAGAGACCTTGTTGAGGGGGAGCTTGGTCGCTTGGGCATCAGGCGTTATGCCTAATTATGATTAGATTTTTGAGCACGAGATTGCCCAATGAAATGGACCATTGAAGGGTGATTTTGATGAGATTAATTAATAGGTTGACCATTAATATTTGTTTTGATGTTATTGCGAAATGTATATTTCTATTCTAAATATAGTTATGCTAAAGTGTATATAACTCATTCTCTTTTTAAAAGTTTGTTATCCTCTAATTTGGCATAATGAGTTATGTTTTTATGTCTTAAACATGCATAGTGGATGCTAGATATAAAATGTTGTCGATGATGAAAATATTTTTTATTGATGAATTATTTCAAGTGATCCAAGCAATTATTGTTAAGAAAATAATTTCCAAATGATTTGTTTTCTGCAAAACAAAAGGAGTCTTGGTGTTGTGCTATTTTTTTTTTATTTAAATTATGTTCCATATGTTGTATTTCGTGAATCAATTAGCACTACTTATTTACTATACAACTTAAGGACAAAATTCATTTCAAATGAGACTTAGATGACGCTTGCTACTATTTAATACTTGATATGCATAAGTCTTTATATATATTTTTGCCGGATTATACTTAAATGGCTTCTAAAATCACTTGAGATTAAGAGTCAAGATTAACATTCGATACTAGTAGCCTCGACATAACATGGACAAGTTTTTACGATCAATACGATTCGACCTTGTTAATGACACTATACTATAAAAGATTTCATATAAACCATCACTATGTCATGGGTTAGCAATTCTTTGGCTGTAAAATCGCCCATGCGATGCCTAATGAGCCGAGAAAATTGAGCTACCTTTCATTCTATACTTCTTTCAAAAAAAATAATAATATGGTAAATAGCATCCTCATATCAGATCACATTACATCCAACTTAGCTCGGTCGTCCAATCTCTTGAACAAAGCACACGGAACACTTTAGGCACAACAACTGATTTTAACCCATCATAGCCTCATGAGGAGAGTGGCATCATCTTCTGATTAGTTTATGAGCAAAATGCCAATCCTGCCTCAGATCTCCTCAAATTTGTGTATCATCTCCTAGAACTTCTAGCATAAATGTCTCGTCGCCACTTTCACGAAATAGTTGTATTATCCCTTTTGGATTACTAAGGATACATTAGTACAAGAGAATTCATGTGTCACTCTGGTTTGTGATTGTTGCCTATAAAATAAAGAGTTAAAGCTATGGTTAGAAAATTTTGTTGTGTACGTAATTTGCACACTGTAGATTTAACATGTTCAATACCCAAACTATACAAATAATAATTTTAGTTCTAAACTTTATGAAGGATCACTCGAGTCTCAAAATTTTTTAAAACTGTTTATTTAAGTGACTCCAAATGAACTTATATATTATTAAAACAATGCCGCATTAGAACTTTCCATTAAGCTAAATTGTCCAAGTCAATAAGGTGATAATTTTTTTAAATTTATTATATTGGGACAATCCATTAAAAAAATTGTAATATCAAAATAGGTAACATAGTTTCGACACCGATACCTTCATAGTCCCTTCTCTTAGCCTATCTGAGGATTTACGGTAAATTTTATTATTGGATGGAATTTTATGACATGCCCTTCTCGCAAGGTCTGCGGAGCAACTGGCACTCTTGAGCCTCCGACCACTGCCGTGAATGGTTGGGGCAAAGCAAGCCAATTTTGCCAGAACAGAACAGAGAAATTGAGTAAATCCGAAATGGGAGGAGTCTCGAGACAGAGGCACTTTGACACAGATGCTAATGTCCAGCTGCATTCAATTCCTTCGCATTCAATCGGATATCACCCTCAGCTTGTCGTTTCTTCTGGATAAGGGCCTTCTCGTCTACAGCTTCTCCGTCCCGACTTGAAGGCTTCAGTACTTCGTGTTGAGACAAATCATAACCAAAGAGTCGTACCATGAGTCAAAATTATGGACGTACGAAGATTGAGCGAGATCTAGCTGGGTCCTATAATAAGAATTTCATTGGAATATACGTAACATCAGTTGAAAAAAAAAAGAGACCCCATCTCATTTTTTTTTTCTAAATATTTTCATTAATTATTTTTCCCACTACTTGGCCCTGTCGGCTGCCTAATTTTCTGTCGTGTTCTCTTAGCTAGTGTTGATATATTGCCCTGCCTTAGACTCATATAATGTCATTGGCCCTCCCTATTCGGAAATCGGAATTGGGTAGGGCAGTCATCTCTTGCTCGGTGTCAAACTCTGAGAATCTAAGTAAAAAAAAAAAAAAACTCTGAGAATCGACATTCAAAGATCCATTCTATTCCGTGTGAATGTTCTTGCCTTCGGAAGAACTTTCTAGGAAAAACTATGTCATTGTTGACCTTTCTATCCATCAAACTAGGTGTTGGATAATATTAATTTTCGAGTTACTTGAGTTTTTTCCTTTTCCTCAAGTGAAGAGATCGACATTCAGTTGGGATTAGCTGGGTCTCGACAGCATGAAACCTAATTGGGCATCGTGGAGCTTTGAAATGATCAAACCTGACAATTTCTTAAAGTAAAAACACTCTTTAACTTCAAATATTCTTTAGAGAGGTTTAAATGGACTAAGGCTGCGTTTGGTTCAGTATTTGCAATGGGCTTTGAGTTCAATGCAAATGATGAAAGCTCAAAATTACTTGGGGAAATGCAATTGTGTTTAATAAATAATTTTAGCATTCGATGAAATGTTGAAAGCCCAAAACTAATCTCTACTAGCTTTGGGCTTTCAACATTTTGAAGGCAAGTTGAAAGCTGAAAGCTAGCTTCAAAGTTGAACCAAACGGTCCAGCATTTCCCCCAAAGGACTTTTAGACCTGAAAACCCTTGGAAATGCTGAACCATACTCTGCCTAAGTTTGGTAAGATCATTGCAAGATAATACTAACATTCCCACATCAAAATATGAGAACTAACATCTCTTGACTCAGCATGAATTTAAAAACTAAAACAGAATGCATAGGACTCAAGGAAACAAATGGAAATGCTAAAATACTCCTTCATGCTTTCTCACGAATAGTACAGGACTAGATTGAACCATAAAACCCTCTCAAATGCTTTCTAGATCCTTACAATCCTGCGGGTAGATATGCTCTTAATTTTTCAAGTAACTTTCCATTGATTACTAAATAAACCTTAACTCTCTTGAGATAATCCTTCATCAATTAGTCGCAGTCTGAATTTGAACCTATCTCAAACTCAATAAAGGTTTCTAAATACAGTCTCAAACTCCTTCATTGCGTACACAGAACAAGAAACCTATGTGAAACACACAGACAATAGTAATTTTATGAGCATTGGATTAAATTATTATTACTATGCAATAATTAATAACATGCTCACCTGAATAACCTAATATATTTTATACAATTTCTCTATAGTAATACCAGGTCTGGATTTTGGGATGTCCACGAACTAAATCTCATACTCAACAATGTAGTTTTCTATTCTAAGAAAAAACAAGAATCATGAACAAATCTTGCAATAAAATATCTGAGATAATATTATCGATAATATTAAAAAGGTTTGAGCGGGTCAAGAATCTGATTAAATCCAACTTGCTGCCATCCTTGAGACCATCGGGTCAGCACATAATCTTTTATAGAAGTGTTGAGGTGCGTATATGAAGTGTGTTAGACAAATCCAACATTGGAAATGGCTGTGATTTAAAATATTTAATCTATCACAATTGACTTATAACACATTAATTTAAGTTTTTAGTGAATGTGTGTTCAACTAGATCTGTCAATGAGCTCAAATTGGGCTCTCTCATGATGATTTTTATTGTACAAGATATCGGGCTTCTTCCATGTTGAGTTGAGTTGAAGTTCCGATTCGCATACACACTCTATATGAGTGTCTTGAAATGAAATTTGCAAGAAGAGCATTCTTTTTTGCTTCAAAGAAAAATATAGTCCTCGAGAAAAAAAAAAATGGCACGATCTATAGATCCTGTAAATCAAGCTGATCTTCACCGTTGATCATGTGGACTCTGTGGTAGGATTTGAATAATTAATTGTTCAAATGATTTGGTTCACATAATTTATAAAAACGCGCAAATTTCTCCCTTGTTGATAACAAATCAATGATGCCTATGTAGTTTGTTAATAACCTTTTATTTTCGAAACGTGAGTCCAGGTTTTTCATAACTCGCATTCGTCATTTTCATTTGTCATTTTCTTGATTACCCTCTTAGCTTATGCATTAGTTGGGTGAAGAAAATGAAGATGAAGCAAAATGAGCTGAAAAGAAATTGGACAATTGTGGAAATTAAACCTTGGCCATTTATTCTCTAATTTAATAAGAGCAGATATTTGGTACTCCTAAAATAGGGGAGAGGAAAAAAAAAACAAAAACAAAATCATAAATTTATTGCATTATATGGTACTTTTCCCCTAAAATAATTTGTTTGTATTCCAGGAGGTTTTACAAGTATCAATTTCAGAAAAAAATAAATAAATCAACTTTTCTCCATTAGATCTACTTCTTAACTAGATAAATCTTAAGAAGTAGATCTAATGGAGAAAATGGCAAAAAAAAAAAAACTAGATAAATCTTTAAATTTTCCTAACATATATTATTAATTACATCATAGTAGATATGATGCGATTCTAAAGTGCTGGGAATACTATAAAATTGTTAATTAAATAGTTGTGTCATCATTATGACAGATCATGCCGTCAGCAGGCCAATCATGCTGATCAGAGAACCAGCTGTTTTAGAATCATTCATCATCTCTACTCCCTCCCGTTTGCCCTTTAAATTGCTGGTAGACATTATCAACACTTTCTTGACTTCTAAGCACTCTCTTTTGGGGGGAAATGACCTG
The DNA here is from genome assembly GCA_019915185.1 of Eucalyptus camaldulensis. Taxonomy (NCBI): domain Eukaryota; kingdom Viridiplantae; phylum Streptophyta; class Magnoliopsida; order Myrtales; family Myrtaceae; genus Eucalyptus; species Eucalyptus camaldulensis. Next base: position 33,487,348 of record JAHSVA010000010.1, read on the forward strand.
AGAGGCTTGTTTAATTCCCAAGTGGGGTGACTTGTGATTGACCTATGGAGCTTACGATCCCAGAAAACAATGTTCTAGTGGAACATTGAAAGGGAGATTTTGAGGAATTAATGGTCCACGTCTCTTGAATAGATGGCATCCTAATCCTTTGAGATTGGCTTAATTTCTCGCTCTTAGAGCTTGAAAAAGTTATAGAATAGTGATATGATGTCACTAATTAATCAATATGTCCGTTGAAAGTGAGTCCTTTGCTTTCATATTCAATCGGGTGTTGTATATGAAAAGCATCAGTAGGCACTTTTGATGGTATAAGGGATCCATTCGGAGCAATTTTAATTTACTTTGTTTACATTTTTTACCGTCGTCCAATGTCGCAGAATTTATAATTTGACGTGACATATAAAAGACCTATCAGAAGAATACATGTATGATATGTAAAAATACAGATAATTTTTCTCTTTTCTAATTCTTTCAAGTTTAAGTAAATGCATTGTATCTCTAATATTATTATATGAGACCTTCGGATTCCGCATTCTGCTCTTATCCGAAACGGATTTGGGAAACACCAACGGAAACTTATTCAATTTCTCCTAGTGGCATCTTATACTTAAATTGGAGTAACAACTTTTAATCATTTAAATCGACTTGAGCACAACTCATGTTACTATTGAGTGCTATTTTTTTAACTAACATTCATTTACTAATTATGCTTACCTTTTTTTATGGAAAAATAAACAGATCATACACAGTCCGTATAGAAACAATTCTACTCATGCGACTTACACCATTGAGAAGAAAAAGAAGACTCCAATAGTTTCGTTTTTGAGTTTTTTTAGGTTCAACGCTGGCGTAAAATTAAACTATGCATTCACAGTCGGACAATCGAAGCGAGAAAGAACTCGATTGGCAGACTAATTACAAAACGCATTTCACTCAACCGAGCGATGGATGCGAAAGGATCGTTCTTCTAATGATGACCCTCTAGTTATTTTTTCTTGTTTTTAGTCATTTGGGCTGCTAATAAATTACACGTTTGGATAGTTGCGGTTATGATATCTTCGCAAACACCAAAAATTATAAAATATAATTCAGAGGCTGGATGCACGTAGAAAATTCTGAAAAAAAAAAAAAAAAAACCCTCTGCCGACAATCTAGAGAGAGAGAGAGAGAGAGAGAGAGATGAGAGGCGTTGAGATACGTCTCTTTCGGCTTTTTCTATGAGAAAGACAACGGCCTTGTCACTTTGTAACAACGGAGAATTCTAGATATATATTTCTAAAGCTATGAGAATTCTAACCACAGAGAATTTTGAAGAGTACGTGCGTAGATTTCGCTTGCACCTAAAAGATGTTGCCAAAATGGTATAATTGATTTAACAAATCCATTTGTTTATTTTGTCGAAGAAAAGGCATTTGTTTACTACAATAGACATCTATACATAGGATATTGGAGATTGTAATATAATTTCTGTGGATTTTGTGGATTGATATCCCTTTTTTTTTCCTTTTTTTTTTCAATGATGCTAAATCGATCTTTAGTTACTACTTTTCTTATAATTTTTGTTTGCAATCTATAGGGCTAGTAGAAGCACACCTGCCTTAAAGGCGTGAATTTGACTATTTAATAAGAAAATACTACTAAATTTTATACAACAAGAAATACCTTTGATAAGATTAATTGATCTCCGCATTACTAAGTAGTAGTGACATGTACTTTTATAGTTTTTATCAATCTTATCCAAAATGAGCCAAACACACGATGGGACTAGAATATGCCTATATCCATGGAAAATTGCACAATAAGTCCTAAACTTTACAAATGGAATGCAGTTGAGTTTTAAACTTTTTAATTAATTTAATCGAATCCTAGACCTTTACTAGCAAACTCGCAATCAAGTATTGAACCTATCAATTAATTCAATGAAGTCAATAACCTTGAATGAAAGATATAATTGAGTCATAAAACTTATTATTATTATTTTTTTGGGTTTGGTTGTTGTAAAACTTATGTTAAGAAGTGTAAATAAAGATTGTTATGTAGGCAATTTTTAAGTGACACGTGGGCAATTTTAAGTATTGTTCATCAAAATGACTTTAATGTGCCTTTTGAAAAAGGTTTGGGAAAATTGTTCAGAACATCTTAAATCTATTATATGGCGGTCAATTTAGTCATAAATTATACGAGTTTAGTTCTAAATATTTCAACAATTTGTTAATTTAGTTCTAAACCTTTTAACCAATTGCAAATGTAGTTGTTATGGTTAATTTTGGCTAGAAATCAGTGACATGGTAATACAGTCAATGATGGCCATCATACTTGCAAAGTAGCCATTGACATAGTCGATTTATATATATATATATATTGATTTTTCCTACTCTCTCTGCCATTGACATAGTCGATTTTTATAATTTTTCCTCACCACCCACTAGGTGAGGGTTGACGACCTCTATTGGCTCCGAGGCAAGGGCATCACAAGCCCTCACAGGCCACAATGAGGGCGTTGTGGTCTTCACCCAACCTCACTAGATCTAGGGAGGTCATTGCAACCCTCATGCACTCTCGCAAGCCACAACAAGGGCTCATGAGCCATCAGTAGATCTAGTGAGGGCCACAACCTTCGCCCACAACTGGCAAGAGTTTCATGGCCCTTGCCCATGGGTTGCCAAGCCTCGCCTAGTGGCCCACAGCCTTCGTCGCCTTGTGTAAAATTAAGAGAAAAAAATTAATAAATATTTGGAAATTTTTCAAAAAAAATTCACAAAAATTGTTAACATTAGTATCAATCATGCCACGTAAGACCCAACTTTGATTGAACCTGTATGTTAGTAATTTTCAATCAAAATTAGCTTAAAGGAGTACATTGGCATATCGTTAAAAGGTTTATGATTAAATTGGCAAATATTTAAGAGGTTTGACACTAAATTGATACAATTAAAACAATAATAATTGAATTGGCAAATCATCAAAACATTTAAGATGAAATTGGTATAATTGAAAGGTTTATACCTCTATTGGCTACATGATAGATTTAGGACTTTTTGGATATTTTTTTCCAAGAAGGTTTAGAACTTAATTTTTTAGTTGGAGGTTTAGAACTTAATTGAATAAATTAAGGGTTTAGGACTTAATTGAATCAATAATGCAAAATTCAAGAATTGTAATGTACCTTTTTCCTTCATATGTACGACATTATTCCTTACAAATTAAGGCGAAAAACACTTTGCCCACTAAAACAGAAGCTGTGCCTAGCTGGAAATAGGAAAGAAGTCAAAATTGTGCTCCACCAGGCACCAACCATGTGTCTCCTCTCGTTTCAACAGTTAGACCAAAAAAAAAGGTAATTCCAATAATAGTGCAAACTATAAAGCCCACTCTTTAGGCCTACCGTTACATAATCTACATTGTTTCTGTCAGTGATTAATGCTTCGGTGTCATAGCATTGAGGTTACATTTTTTTTATTATCCAAATCAAAAGAAGATTATACCACTTTTGGTATGTCAGTACGTGACGGTATGATGCTTTGATGCACGTAGTGTAGACTGGGGTTTCTAATATGACATAAAGGGATGTTCCCAACTTGGCAGGCCACGAAAAATTTCATTGAAAGAGATCTTATTATAACATTAGTCTCAAAATTATATAATAAAAAAAATACCAAAAAGGTCATAAACTTACTGTACACATGTCAATTTAATTTTAAATCTTTCAATTTAACCAATTTAGTCCTAAATATTTTAACAATTTATCAATATAATGCTATCAATTTTGGCTGGAAATTGTTGACGTGAATGCAAGTAATTTTATATGACACGACTGATGCTAATGTGAATTTTTGTTAATATGTTTTATGCAAAAAAAAAAAAAAAAACGTAGTTTGATAAGATTATTAATTGATCTCTGCATTACTAAGTAATGCTGAGATGTACTTTAACATTTTTGTCAATCTTATAGAATATGTCTATATCCATAGAATATTGCACTAATCATTCCTAAACTTTATGTATAGAATGCAATCCAATCATAAACTTTTAATTTAATTTAATCAAGTCATAGACCTTTACTGGTAAGCTTGCAATCAAATCTTAAGCCCATCAATTAGGTCAATTAGGTCATAAACCTTTAATGAAAGATACCATTAAGTCGTAAAGCTCATATCAAGAAGTGCAAATTAAGATTGTTACGTAGGCAATTTAGGCAAAGTTCATCAAAATAACTTTAATTGCACCTTTTGAAAAAGGTTTAGAACTTAATTGAATCAATATTAAAAGGCTCCTAACTCGGTTGATTACTTATGCAAATTTTAGAATTTGCGGTGCACCTTTTCCTTTTCCTCTGTAGTCCCAATTTTATACATCACGAATTAAGGAATAAAACATTTTTACCCACTAAAATAAATGCCGTGCCTCACTTGAAATAGGAAGCAAAGTCGATATTAGGCTCCAACTGGCACGAAGCATATGGTCTTCTCTCATTTTAAAAGTTCAGAAAGAAAATGATACCAAGAAAAATGCAAACTAAAAGATCTATTCCACAGGCCTACCGTTACATAACCGACATTGTTTATAGCGGGGAATAATGCCAGTGTCTGCGCATTAAGGTCACATAAGTTATCATATCCAAAGAAAAAGTAAGGTTGCGTCATTTTTGGTATGTACATAACAATATGATGCTTTTATGCACGTAATGTAGATTGGGGTTTCAATTTTATAACATGACATAAAGGTATATTCCAAACATGGCATGGCATGAAAATTTGATTGAAAGAGATAAAATCATATGAACATTAATATCAAAATTGACATGACAATTTCGCTTGGTTGCTGTGAAAATAAATTGACATGACAATTTCGCTTGGTTGCTGTGAAAATCACAATTCAATCATTTGAGCAGTTTGTAAGAGAATTCTTGATAAATTTTCAATTATTTTAATTTATAAGTATGGATTACTGACAGCCTATTATAGATTTGCTCCACCAGAGATTAATATTTTTTTTTTATCTTATTAACAAAAGACAAGCGACTTTGCCTAATAGTTAGTCAACCACAATCGAGAATCCTTAAAAATTCCAAGATTTTTTTTTTTTAATATGCTCGTTCCAACCCCCTATTCTTTTTCATAGGTTTATTGATATTGAATCAATTGAATGCACTTCTAACACTTGCTCCACTCTTGGAAGACCTTGCATTGTTTTCACGGATCTCGATTTTTCATATATAAATATAATTAATATATCTTCTTCGTAAAGGATTTTTATACTTGGCAATATTAATGACGGGTCAAGCAAATCGTTCAGAATAAGCTTTGAAGATATCCAAATTTGTTGTGGGCTTTGCTAGACTCTGTGAACATTTGCCATCTGAATATACAACTCCTTCAATGGAAAAATGTCCAAAAAGCCATAAACCTATTGCACGACCATTAGTCTAGTCCTAAACCTTACAATTGTGTCAATATAGTCCTAAACTTTTTAGTGATATACTAATGTAGTACTAAACCTTTGGACTATTTGCTAATGTTATCATTCCAGCCAAATATCCAAATAATAGGTTTATGAATAAATTAACAAGTTATCAAAAAGTATATGACTAAATTTGTATAATTTAAATATTTATGATTACATTTGTCTCCATACATTATTTTTAGGATTTTTTTGCATAATTATCCCCTCATCTAACTTAAGCGGGCAAACAAAAGTTTGAAGATATCTAATGAGATAGAGTCTTAGTCTACTTTCAATTTCATTTCAAGATCTTGCTGGTGTTCTAGATCTTGGCCTAGTTGTTTCAATTTTGCAAAATCGATGAGGGTTGCAACGGCAAAACCTCTTGAAAGCAATGTAAGTATCTTCGGCCACAGGATGGGAAAAAAAAGAAAAGGTCGGGGGACTTAATTTCTAAATGTCGATGTATCCTTAATTTTTTAGGTAAAATGATATCAGTATTTTCGAATTCATCTGAGGGAAAATTATATAAAGAAATGGGACCTACGTTTCAGTGCCGTGTGAAACCGCCCCGTACGATCTTTTTTTCTTTTTCTTTTTGCAACCCTGAGAAACTAGGGCGAAGGTTAATATGAGTAAAAGGTAGATTCCAAAAATTTCCGCCAATATCTATAGAGTTAAAGGTATATGTCAATTGACCCTATTATTTTGTTATTGTAAATAATATTCATAAAAATTAAAATAACTTAACATGTCCATAGTAAAATTAAAAGGAATGGAAAAAATTGGAAACTTGCTCAACCATTTAAGAGGCATTTTCAAGGCTACTCTTTAAAACTTATTGATTTTGTGCACTGAAGTCCTGAAAGTGTCATTTCTTGCTATTGTGTCCTGAAACTTGTAACTTTTGATCCAATTGAGCAGTGCCATCAATGGAAGGAATGACGCAAAGTGTACTAAAATTGCATGAACTAAATAAAGTCTTAGGATTTAAGTGCATGAGTTAACAAGTTTTAGCACTTGTTTTCTAATTGTCACACTATTTAAAGTGGGTAAAGAGAAAAGGAATCACTAGAAAATGATTTTTCAATATTTGACTTTCGTTTTTATGTGATCATGGTCTCTAGTTCCCTTGAGTGATCTTGCACATCATTTGCAACATAAGAAATTTTTTAGGATTTTTGGGGACCATCTATGTCAAAGATCCACTTATGTTGTGATTCAGTTTAGTCACTATATAAGAATTGTTACTTGAAAAACTTGTATGAACATAACCTAATTTCCAGCATTTTTTAGTCATCAATTATGTTAGTATGCTGTAAATTTGATCAATCGAATGCAAAAAATTGTACTGCGTAGTGATACATAAATGACAGCATAGACCAAGGAGCATAAAAATAAAAGGCAAGGGAATGAAATATCTTAATTTTTAATGATGGAGGGCTAAATTGAAAATATATATATATATATATATATATTATAAATTTTAAGATGAAGGATATATCTTTCTAATTTATCAACCTTTCGTTTTCTCGAGAAGCGCACAAGAACGAAGTTTCATATTGCTTATTGCAAAATGGAATCCTATACCCATTAATTGACATCATTGCACGTGCTCTTAGCAAATGCAGTTCCCTCAAGAATGAGGAAGGCCATAAATATGAAGATGCCCTAGTAGTTCAAAAGTACATTCATTAACGCATCTTCATGCCCGAAAATGTCGATCACTTCCATTCTCATGTATAAACAAGGCTTTGTTAAAAATTTCCTTGGTCTTATTAAGCAACCAAATAAAGAACTGTGAAATCCAATGCACGGACACCGGCAACCCTCATTTCATGCCCAATCAATATTCTAAAAATTGAAATTTGTGTGTTAAATAGATTTAACAAGTATTTCTGAGTCACTCTTCAACACTCCCATAAATATAGGGCTATTTTTTAAGTAAAAAACCCACAACTTAAGGGCCAAATCCAATTTTGACCAAAACATTTTTTTTGTCTAAAAAAAAATCACAATTTCCATTCTAGTCCCAAATCAGCCCACGCAAAAAAAGTTCACCACTGGTTTTTTCAAGTTTTTCAATATCGAGAGACTGCGTTTGCTCCATATGGAGCTAATGGTGTTGATGAAAACGCAAGTCCCAATGATGAATCTCTAACAGGCCATAATGTTGATAATTTAAATATAAATAAAAAAAAAATAGTGGTGATCTTTAATTTGATTCATGGGTTTAGAACGAGGAGCAGATTTAGGAATTCGTGCGTTAAGTCCAGGGCCTAAAAAGCTTATGTCTTGCAGCATCTGTTTTTACCTCTCGATCTTGTACAAGAATGCTATTGTTTTCTGATAATTTTTTGGAAGTTTCTTGGCTTGATTATCGCCCGACTCAAACAGTATTGCTTATCATTTTACCTGCTTCTGGTTCCCTCTTCTCCAAAATTTCTAACTAATTAATTAAGCAAGAAGTAGCACAGGCTTGTTCTGAACTTTTGCGTTGGTCGGCCAGAGTGAATAATTTATAACTGCAGTTGCTACTTGTTACATTATTGAGTCACTAACAAACAAAAAGCTGCAACTCTTGCTTGGCCTTGACACTGCTGATAGTCTCGAAGTGAGTTTTGGAGTCTCTGGCCATCTCTTCAACAGGAAAACGGTTGCATGCGCTAGCTTCATGTGAGCCTAAGTGCAAAATAACTGTTATTCTAGGCAGGTCCCTTGAGGCATCCACATGGTGTACACTGGGTTCACACAAACTCAGTGCGTGCAATAATTGCTGTTTCACAGTCTGACTCCAAGTTCCTCGTCTAGAAAGTTAAGATCATCATTATTGCAAAAGGAAAAAAACAAAATTGCTCAAAGTTGGTTCCAGATTTTGATCCAGTGAATCAAACAGAGATAGGAGCATTGCATTTTGTTTTCTTTTGTCATAATGGCATCTCGATTAGAACATATCTTATGTTTTATGTTTTGTTCACATAATTTTTGACATTGCTTAGAAATCTATTAGTGATGACGCTAATTTTAAATGCGTGAAGGTGTTTCTTCTGGAGAAATGTGATTGGCGGACTTGATCATTAGTTGTGTTATGTATGTTCACCGTCGGTTGTGAAAACCTGCTTCGCTTACTCATGCTGAACATGCCGACATACAAAACAAAAAAAGCTTTTGGGGTTATCTAAACATAGGTACATACCACTGTTCTGATTTTAGGGCAGAATTAGTATTGCAAACCTAGTGAAACTTGCCATCTGATCAATTGGCTACGTAGATCTTCAGTCTGTTAGGGCATGGGGAGACGCCGATTTACTTTTCTTCTTTTGTTTTTGCTGAATGAAGATAGCCTAGCATATGAACAAGGTGTTGCTTTCCTCTTTCTCGTCTTTCAGTCCTATTTTATGCTGTGGGGACAAGAACATATTGTGGACGCAGGGGAGTCACAAAAAATTTCATGGTCCACACTGTTCTTTCCTGCTGAGCAATAAGATACTAAACCAAGTTCGTTACTATATACTCGTGATGGATGAGAAGTGCTTCGTCCCACACGTATCGACCCTAGTTCATTGTGAAATCTCCTTTCACTAGAGTTGGAACAAAGGTAAGGTGGCCGCCTCTAGAATTGTCGGTCCATGTTCCAATATATCTCTCCGTGAAAAGGAGAGGAAGGCCAAACTCATTGTATTATATTGCTTTGTAGGAATTTTCTAACTGGAGTTCGGAGATTTGGGTTCTTTCTTTATATATTGTCTATAAGAAATAAGATGAGCTTCAAAACCCAAATTTGAACTGTCGCTGATTAGAAACTTCTCGAGTAGTGGAGTTTGAGTAGAATGAGTTCCTATTGATATATTGCATGTAGGTGAAATGTCACAATTCAATTTTGTGTTTGACCGTAAATGGTTTTGGTTGATTGATCATTTTCACTAAACCAAATTTGTAAAAATTAAGAAAAAAATTTGCAAAAATTCTTTTACTCAAGCAAACATACCCTTCATTTGGGGTATTCAACAAGCGTCTTGGATGCAACTATATATGACATGTTACTATATCAGCTGCAGAACTTATCCAATTAGGGTCGGTTCCATGGGGTTCAAAGGTTCATAAGGTGGTCCAGTACCAGCAGGCAGTGGTCATCAAGAGATATCCCATGAACAAATTTTACCAGTGCTTGTACTGTATTTGCTAAATGTGGACATATTAACTTCAGGGCCTTTCCTAAAAGGCGGTTGTAAGTGCAACTTGGTGGGCCCTATCTTGTCTATTGGAGAATCGAACGTCAATTATGGGCATTCTCATTGCTGATTTACCGGACCGACACTAATGAAGTAGCATTAGCTCTTTCGTCCGTTGTCCGCGTCCGGCCACGTTAGAGGAAAAAAAGGTGAAGGACGGAGATTACCAAGGACAATAGGTTAACCTAATTTAAAAGAATCAAATTAGGCATAATTATGTCTGCAATGGGTAAATCAAAAGAAGATAATGATGTCCATGAGGACATAATTGGTAAATAGGCCGTGGGGAACAAAGGGAATATTCGCATGAACACTCTTTAATGGAAGCAAAAGGCGATAACACATCTTTGATTTTTTTCATTTATTTTTTAATCGACCAAATGACAAATAGTTATGAGTTCACAGTATTAAGCTCGGTGATTTATCAACTTAAAGACTAAATTTAGCTAGTCCGATCATGACCCAATTAACGTAATTTGCTTGGCCAAATAAAATCTCATTGTAGTGATTATATGAAATAAACTGAGGCCAAATAGTTGACTCTATTTGAAAAACCCCGAAAGGGATTTATCAAGCTGGTTGGGAGGAAATTGCGGGTACGAGGCAAAAAATAAAATAAAATAAATACATAAAAAAGAATTTTGTGGTGTCATATGATTTCGACAAAAAATCTAGGATCGTCGTTGATTGTTGACAAGACAGGACACTTTGATCTAAACATGGTCAATTGATTAACGGGGGACGGTGCTTCTTTCCTAATTAGTCGTACTCATGATGGGATGATGGACGTCCGGATTTCGGGGTTGCCATCAAATCGACTGAAAACGACAAGCGAACACAGCACATGGAAGAGCACATGGCCTTTGGAGACAGATGCCGACATCCCAATTTGGGTCTATGCGATTGCAAACCTAAAATAAAAGACCAAAAGAGAGGATGGTACGACACCTACATAAAGGTTGCGTAACGTGCATGAAAGGTAAAATCAACGTGATGAGTCCAAATCGATATTCTTGCTTCCATTGCCTGGCCATGACGTGCAATATTTTCACACCCAACGCGGTTTTCTTTCAATGAAGGAGTGAAAAATCAACCCTCTTCTTTTCTCTCCTTTTTTTTGTGATGTGTTCGTCGGCTATTTTGTTACGTTTGCAACAAAAAGTCATGATTTTTACTAGGTCGACCGGCTGGCTTAGGTGATCTTGAAAGATGTGAATTCTAAAAAATTCAGAGGTTACATTCACATCGAAAATTTTCCTACTTTGCCGGGTTTACACATCAGTGTTATGGATGCTTATTTCATCTATCTTGAGTGTTCTTCTTTTTCAGACTTCTCCATCGACGCCAGATCCACCTCTGACCCCAGCCAACGCCACCTTCATCCATTACCAATCATTATTTAAGTAAGACGGAGGAGATGAATATGTTAGGCTCTGTTTGATTTGCCATGAGTGAAATTATAAGAAGATCGTTTTGGCTTGACATATGCTCAATTATATTCCTGAAAATCAAAATTAGAAGATGTGGGATGTCTCTGAAGTAACTTTTAATCGTTACTTTTACTTTTCGTTTTAGATTTTGTGAAAGTAGCCATTTTCATTTTTAAAAAACAAAATCTTTAAGACTTGAAGTTTTATTATATATAGGGTTGATACACGAAAATTTCCAAACCAATATATCTGTGACAAAGTTATTCTTTGTTTGTTTCCATTAAATTTTATCATCAAATTGCTAAGTTGAACCAAACATAATAGTTGACAAGTGTATTACTATAGAGTTTAACCCTCCATTTGTCATAGGTATTTCATTATTTGGGGTTAATAATACCACCTAGAGGAGGGATTAGGTTGTTTTAAAACTTCAACAATCTTTTGCAATAATTAGCTATCACTAAGTAAAGATCTAGTCAATGTGATGTTTCAAAACTCATGAGCGGATTGTCTACTTGTGGAAGTAATGAGAGAGAAAAATGTTAGGACAAAAAGATGTGTAGTGGTTCAGTTTTATTCTCAAACTTACATCCACTTCTCATATTAACAACCACTAGTTAAGTTGGATTGCACTAATAATCTACTCAATAAGTTACAATTGACAATTACTGGCCCTTTTACAAGATAGATCACATCATCAAGATTCAACTAATGCTTTTACTTTTGTACACTTAATTTATAACACAATTATTCAAACAACAAGAATATAACACTAAGAGAAATAGTTGAAAGAAAGCGTTTCAATTGGTACACAACGTACAACAGATTTTAGTCTTTGCATTTGCTTGTGTCCAACATTTGGCTTCAGAGATCCTTTCTTTTATACCTATGTTCAATATTTCCACTGGAGGTGGTTTGGAGAAGCAAAGAGCCATTAGATTACCATTGGTATTGCCTTTTCCTGAACTTTACAAGCTACCTAAAAATAGCTTTTACTACCGCCCTTCGCTATAGCTTTCACCGAATCTGTTAGACAGACTAGTATTCCATTCTATGGTCACATCTAGATTCTGCTACTGTGCATATGCACTCCACAATTGCTATTTTACTAAACCAATGAGCATTATCATATGAATGTCATTGCCACAACACCAAGTACCTAATATATAGCATCAATACAGATATCAACATCAACTGCTTTAGGTTCGTTAGTGCTTTTTATAAAAAAAAAAATCGTATTAAGACATATCGCGATCTTTATCAATTAGATCACACCAAGGTCATCACATAGTCTATAATACTTGTCACGAACATTTGCAACTATCATAATAAATATTATACTAAAGACAGTTTCAAAATCATTAAAATCCCTTAGAGATGTTTCTTCAACAATCTTCCCTTTGTTTATCATGACAAAACTATCTGGCAAATGTGAAAGATAATTTTTTATAAAGTTGCATTAAAAGTAAAAAGTTTGTTCATGTTCTAATCTTTCTCAAGGAATATGCACAATTAACAAATAATAAGGTCTCCATAAGATATTTAGGGCAATTGGAGATGCAGTATAGATGATCTTTGTGTAGAATAACAATGAAAAAGTCATAGATCTGCCAAATATCATAAATCATCAGAAAAATAGGCAAACGGTGATAACATCAATGTAAAGCACCCCCTGTTTTGATGATGTCCATTCTAGCAATAAATGATAAGCGTAAGAATTATTAGCACACACCAAATAGTTCACAATTTTCACTACATATTTTCTCATCAGTAATTCTCCCCCTTTTTATCATCAGTTAAAAAACATAGAGAAACCATAACTTTATTAATAATCATGTCATGTTAGTACATTGATCTCAAAAGGAAACTAGACATGAGCAGGAGAAGAAAAATAGAAGCACAAAGAAAAAACACAATTTCAAGTGTGAGGGTGTTTTTGTTTCTGGGAGGAGATATGAGGTTCTTGTTTAGATTCTGTAGAACAAGATTGTAGAAGTCTAAACTAAGAATAGTCCATTCAATTTTCACTAGATATTGAGTCATAGAAGATAAGGTGCTTTTGATTTCTTGACCCTTAGCTTAAAGCTTAACAAGCCCGGCAGTGAGAGAAGCATATTTATCCACTTGAGATGGTGATCTTTCAAGCCTTAGTGGACTAGAGATCTGCCTTTGCATGGGTGCCTTAGCATTTTTCTCCCTTTCTTACTTGGCCTATTTGACTAGTCTTTCTCTTAGGGTAACTGTTTGCTCATCATCCCCTTGTCCAAAGGGATTACTCATCCTTCGGATTTACCCAACCATCATAAGTTATTTTCAACATCATCTTATCAAATATCTTCTTCCCAATCTCAACATTAATCATGCTTTGCAGGGTAGCATCAGAGAAATCAATATTTTTATGCATGAGGATACAAGTGATGAGGGCACCATAGAGTAGTTTGTCTGTTTTTCCCTTTGTCATGCGATACATATGAATAAAGATCATGTGAGAGAGGGAGAAATCATAAAATTTTGTGAGAATGGCCCATATGACTCTTGCCTCGTAACGAGATACATTGTTTGTACAAGATGTTTTGGGACGTAGGCATAGGGTTAAAATCTTATGGATGAAATTTACTTTGAGAGGCAACAAGTTCGAGGGGACAAATTCTTTAAAACCACAAGTGTAGTTTGGAGTTTCCAACATAAAGTTGTAGGCTTCATCAGGCTCAATGAGAATCCTTTTGAACATATTGTACTCTGTTTGAGTTCATCACAGTGATGACATGATTATGTTTGTGAAAAGTGAAAGCAAAAGAGTTTCAAAAAATTCAAAGAGAAAAATGCCATAGGCATCAAGATACTCAAAATCAACAAAACAATATGGATTTGTTCCTTGATCATGAAAGGTTTGGAAAGCTACCTCATGATCTTTAGACAAAAACATTTTAGAATTGAAAAAAAGGATCAAAATCAAAATGTTTTAGATAAAAACATCTTTAGCTTTGAGTTACCTCAGTGGATTCCTCTATTTGTCCAAGGAGGTCAATATGTGATGATCATCCTTTGGGAACCCCAACCATCACTATAGATGTGTGAGACGATTTTCTAGTAGCTTTCTAGGTCGTATGAGGTTTGGAGCCATTTGAGTGAGAAGGAAGCGTTTCTCTTGGAACACAGTGTATGACAGATCTCCAGTCTATATTTGCATGTGTCTAACATTTAGCTTCAAAGATCTTTTCATTTATACCCATTTTCAACCTTTTTGTTAAAGATGGTTTAGAGAAGCAAAAAGTCATTAGAATTGCCATTTGTGATACTGCCTAAAGATAAAACTACTCATATAATCATTTTCCTGAATGTTTGCATACCACTTAAAAATAGCTTATGCTACTATCCCTTCACTATAGCTTCTCAAGAAGCTAGGTATCCTGTTCTCTATTAACATATGGATTCTACTACTGTGCATATCCACTCCGACTTTTTTACGAAATCAACAAACATTATCAAATGAACATTGTTGCCACAATACCAGTGACCTAATATACATCATTGATACAGATATCAACATCAATTGATCTTTAGGTCTATTAATACTATCTGTGGAAAAATAGTATGAAGACATATTGCAATCTTTACTAACTAGATCACACCATGGTCATTACATAGTCCTTAATTCTTATCACAAAGATATGCAAATATCATAGTAAATATTATACTAAGGATAGTTTGGAAGTCGTCAAAATCACTTAGAGATGTTTCTCTAACATTTCAATTTGTGGTTTTTTGTGTTATTAATTCAATTTTGTGAAAACTAACAAAGGATTAATTTTTCACAAATATACTAATTTGGGATTTTGGTGGTCAAAAAATTAGCTTAGGTTAAATTTGTCATAGGTATACCAATTTTGAGTTTTTTTTGTGATAAAAATTAGTTTAGAATAAATTTGTCACATACGAACTAGTTTTAGGTGTTTTGTGATATTAACACCTATAGATAAGTATTGACATATGTGGATCTATATAAAATAACTTACACTTTCACGACATTTTAGAAGTAATAATCTTAGATGATCATTATTGATTCACCATCATAGTTGACCTACATTAGTCAATGTCTTATTGTTAGATTAGTCTCAAAATCCTCCTGAAACATGTTTTATACAAGTCTTTAAGCTCATTTCATAATTTGAAACCCAAATATGATTTATGAGAGTTTGGATGAGTACTAATAGTGAACTCTATTAATCCTATAGACACCTCATTTTTTTCCTTTGACTCTTCAAGTTTGGCAACTTTGATGCAAGGTCAAACTTTATCAAAAACCTAGAGATAGTACAATTGGATAATATTCATTGTGATCTTTCAAATAGCATACAATTTTCCCCAATCTGATTGTCAGAACATGAAATATCACATCTTTTGATTTGAGACATCCAATCTTGATGATGTTGGCAGAATTCGTGATTTTCATAATTGAAGTTCGTTAGATTCACAAGTCACAAACTTTCCAAACTATTAAGAATTGGGCCAACTAGTTTAAAAACAAGAGAGATCATGATTCAAAATTTTTGTTAAATTATCTTAAGAACAATTACAAAATAACAAATTAAGATTAAGACGGATTGAAAAAGATTATAAAAGAAAAGCAGCGAGTTTGAGACAAAACTTCGGAATTTAATCTAAGCTTTGAGAGAGAGAATAAACTCAAAAGGAACTATGATCACATCAACCATATCAATTATTGACTCTTGAAACCTTGTTTTGAGTTATTGACGACTAAGCAGAGTTCGGTGGCCAAGTCATCAAAACACAGCTTGGGCATGTGTTTAAAAATCTAATGTTGAAAATGTGATTTGAACATATATCTGGAAACTAAGTATTGCAAGCTTTTCAAAGTCATGAGAATTGTGTGAATCTGACATTAAACAACAGAGATATACTCTAGATAATAATATGCAAAATTGGATGACAAAGTACCACATCAAAGTTTTTTATTAATGTGGCTCAAGGTGAACTGGGTCATACCCAATGAAACAAATTTAAAGGTGCATTTGTTTTGGGGGAAACTCCATAATAAAGGAAAATGCTTTACATATTTTCAAGGAAAATAGTTAGTTTTACTTTGTTTAGTGATAGTGACAGAAATCATTTTCTAATGTTTGGATCTTATTTGAAAAATGATATCAAACTATTTAGGAAAACACATCTCAACTAGGGAATAGCTTAATGGTTGAGATATGCCCTATATTTTTCCATTTTCTTTTCTTCTTTTTGGCTTTTGTTATGTTCCCTCTTGTTCTCCACCTTGAGCCGGGCCACGTAGAACCACCACTCACCCACCGTCGCTTTGTCGCCCAAATTCGCCGTCATGATCCCTCGCCATTCTACCTCCATCCGCCTTCAACACCAGCCACTTGTCCAATGTAGTCATCGTTGTGTCCCTCTCGGTCTCTATGCACATGTAGACTAAGGTACTAGCTTTGTAGGCTAATTGCCAGCAGTGTACTAATTGGCAATTTGACCAAGTCAAAGAAGGGGGTGGTGAAAAGAAAAAAAAAGAAAAAGAAAAAGAAAAAGTTAACTAGTTAGTAAAAGAGGTAAGGGACGTCAGACTAAAATAGAAAAGGCCGAGACACGCATTGAAAGAAAAGGGGGAGAAGAAGGGATAGGGAAAAGAAAAGAGAAAGGAAAAAGTTAGTGCATAAACAACTCGAGGACCTCAGTAAGTCGAATTTATTACACATCGCAGGTGGTCGCACCCTTCATTCATCCAATTGGAGTAGTATTCCAAATTAGGGCGTAAATTCAAAGTTTTGTGAAAATTAGGTTGCGAAATCCAATTTTTGAGTTGCTAAACTAGGGGATTTTATGGAAATTGAAGATTATAGTATTGTGGAGCTGTGAAGTTTGACAAGAGCTGATTTAGAGCAACAATTTGGTTGAAGTGAGAATTTTAGGGCTTCGCATGTGAATTCTGCATTGTATTTATGTTTGAATAATTGTTTTTAGTGAGTGATTATGTTGGTGCATAAGAGTTATTTTGTTAGCATTTAACTGTAGTTTGGTGGTTTGTAATTGTTGTAGTATTTTACTGAGTTTTGACATAAATTCTCATTTAACTAATAAGATTACAATATCATCAGCTCCTTTAGCTGCATGCTATTTAGCTTGAGCATTCCCAAGTGATTGGTGCTATTTTTTTTTTTTTTTTGAGTTTGTAAACTCATATTTTGTAAAATGAAAAGTATGAGGCATATTATGTGCAAATTGTGATTTGGCTAAAAAGTCAAAGTGATTTTGTTGTATATTTGATGCATAATTTCAGATTGAGCATTTACACCCTAATATTATTTGAAATTGTTCAAGAAGTGTTTATGAAATAAATTGCAAAAGGCATTATGATGGATGAGTTGAGCTGCGAAAGATTGTATACTTTGTTTTATAAATTGATTTATGATCGGGATGTTGTTGTGGTTGGTGTCGATGCGTAATATCACTATGAGTTATTTGAGGGGCTTACGATTATGCATACTAGTTTAAGATATGTTTGTGGGCCAGCCACTAGCAATATAAATGGTGACCTTGCCAAGAGCGGAGCTTGGTCGCTTTATTACTAGGAGTTGTGTGTGATCACAGTTAGATTTTTGAGCAAGAGATTGATCAATGGAATTAATCATTATCATGTGATTTTAATAAAATAGATCAATGAACTGGACCATTAATATTTGTTTTAATGTTATTGTGAAATTGATATTTTTGCTACAAATATAGCTATGTTGAAGCATATATAATTTTTTCAGCTCTTATAAGTTCACTATATCCTAAAATTTGGTGTGATTTATGTTTTTATGTCTTAAATATGCATAATGGATGCTCAATTTGCTTAGAAGAGGTATATAATACTCACTGAGCTATGGTTGCTCACTCCCTTCCTTCAATCTTTTTAAGTTTCTCAGTTAGTGGCCAATAGAATGAGAGCAATATCGCAAGTGCTTTTGGGAATTGGATCTTTTAATATGGTTAAAGGCTGCATCCTTCCAACAGAAGGATGACCATTTTAGTATTATTCAGGGTGTAACTTTTTTTGATATCAAAGCCTAGGTTGCGGGCTCAAATTTAATGGGACGTTGTAAGATTGTGTGTTAATTTGTAGCATGTTGGTTTTTGTTAAGTACTAGGATGTATGTCTCACTTAGGGTCAATGTGCATGCCGTGATGCTTAAGGGTGTGGAAGACCTTGCAAATACTATAAATGTTATTGGTGGCTCAAAGGGTCTTAATGTGATGATTGAGCAAAGTTCTAGTGCATCAAAGATGGCAAAGGATAGTGTTACCATAGCAAAAATTGTCGAGTTTAGGGGTAGAATTAAAAATATTAACATTAGTCTTGTAAAGCAAGTTGAAGGAGAGCTAGAATCAAAAGTGATCGGTGAATTTGGATTGGCTCCTGAAATTAGGAATGGAGGAAGCCTTAAAAAGAAAAAAGAACAAACCGTTCCGTTGGGAGTTTCATCATAGAAAAGTTGTAGAGAGTAAGGGTAGAGCTGAGGCTGCTAAAGAAGACATGGAAGTTTTGGTAGATGGATGCCTGGAATGCTTTCACACACTAAGAGAAATGCCACTTGGGAGCTCGATGAGGAGGCAAGATGCAATACGTTCATTTATGTGACGGTCAATGTAAATGCAAATTTCGACAGTGAAATTTATTTTTAATTGGCCTTTTTTTTTTTTAATTCTAGTTATGTGATTTCAAGGCATAGTAATATTATTACCATGTCAGATTTTTCTGCAAGCTAAATTGTCAAAGTCACTTAAGTGATTATTTCTTAGAATTTGCTATGGTTAGGCGATCATCTAAAAAAAAATTATAACAAAATTGGCATTGTATAATAATTTCAAAACCAACGCCATCGTTATTTCCTAGCTAAGCCAATCCATGGATTGTGGAAAACGCTATACATTAAATTAAATATTTTCATTGGATGTAATCTTTTGGCGGGCCCTTCTTGCAGGGGCTGCGGAGCAACTTGCACTGTGTCTCTGACCGCTGCCGTGAATTATCGGAGCAAAGCAAGCCAATCTTGCCAGAACAGACCCGAGAAATTTTGAGTAAATACGAAATGATGGGAGACTCAGCGCAGAAGCTACTTGGACACCGATGCCAATGTCCAGCTGCATTCAATTCAGTCACATTCAATCGGATTTCAACCTCATCTTATCTTTTCTTCTGGAAAAAGGCCTCCTCGTCTAGAGGGTCTATGTCCCGCTTTGAAGACTTCTGTACTTTGGGTTGAGACAAATCATAGGCAAAAGAGTCGTACCATGAGTCAAAATTAGGCACGTACGAAGATGCGGTGGGTTCTAGCGGGGACATATGATAAGAATTTTACAGGAATATACGTAACATCTGCTAAAAAAAAAGGAACCCCATCTCATTTTTTAAATATTTTTATTAATTTTTTTCCCACGACTTGGTCCTGTCGGCTGCCTAATTTTCTGTCGTGTTCTATTAGCTAGTGTCGGCACTCCCTATTCCATTATCGGAATTGGGTAGGGCAGTCATCTCTTGCTCGGTGTCAAACTGCCAGAATCGACATTCAAAGATCCAATTCAATCCGCGTGAATGTTTTTGCGTTCATAGATGATAGGAAATTTCTAGGAAAAACTACGTGATTGTTGACCTTTCTATTAATTAAACTAGATGTCGGATAATGTCTAATTTTTGAGTTAACCAAATCACTTGAGTTCTCCCTTTTCCTTAAGTGAAAATATCAACATTCGGTCGGGACTAGTCAGGGTCTCAATAGCATGATCCTAATTGGTCATCGTTGAGTTTTGAGATGATCAAATCTGAAAATTTCATTAAGGAAAAACACTCTTGACTTCGAAAATGCTTTAGGGTATGTTTGTTTCGCGGAAAATGGCTTCCAGGAAAATGTTTTCCAGATTTTCTGATGTTCGTTTCACGGAAAACAAACTAATCAAGGAAAATGTTTTCCATCATTGAAAAAAAACAACCTTTAAAATGAGGAAAACGTTTTCCACTTATTCTTTGGCGGTGGCCGACGACCGGCCACGGCGGTGTCCAGCGACCGACCGCAAGCCAATGACCAGAGACCTCGCCGGCCTTGCCCCAGGCCGGCAAGGCGAAGCTCTCGCCGACCTGGCGAGAGCTCGCGGCTTGCCAGATCCACGCGAGCTAGGTGGGGCTCGGGCACGGGAGCCCGAGCTCCGCCTCCAGATCTGGCAAGCTTGCGGCTCGCTAGAGCTCAGTGTAGCTTGCGGCAAGCTCGGCCGAGATTGGCCGAGCCTCGAGCTTACTGGATCTGGCCGCCGGGCAGCCCGACCATCGTCAGGCAGGAAGGAGGTGGCGATGGCGGCGAAAGGAGGAGGAAGGAGGAGGAGGAAGGAGGCGGTGGCGAAGGACGGAGGAGGAATAAGGAGGAGGAAGGAGGAAGGAAAAGAAAAAGAAAAAGAAAGAATAAATAATAAATAATAAAAATTTCAATTTTATAAATAATTAATAACTCATTTTAAAAAAAATATATAAAAAATAAAACTAATTTTTTGGTCAATTAAAAATATTAAAATTCAATTTTTAGTAATTTTTTTCCAAACAATTAAATGAGCTAACGAATGGTGAAAAATATTTTCCACTCAAATTTTAGGTTTTGGTCGAACACCGGAAAATAGAGTTATTTTTCTAGAAAAGGACTTTCAGGAAAATATTTTCCG
Source organism: Eucalyptus camaldulensis (assembly GCA_019915185.1). Lineage (NCBI taxonomy): Eukaryota > Viridiplantae > Streptophyta > Magnoliopsida > Myrtales > Myrtaceae > Eucalyptus > Eucalyptus camaldulensis. The sequence continues at coordinate 33,508,169 of JAHSVA010000010.1, forward strand.
GAAACATGATATTTTCCGTGAAACGAATGGACCCTAAAGGAGTTTAAATGGACTTAGTTTGATAAGATCATTGCAAGATAATACAAACATTCCCACATCAAAGTATGAGTACTAACCGTCTTGACTCTCGACTTGGCATGAATTTAAAAACTAAAATACTCCTCCATTTTCCTGATTGGCAACTTAAAATTTTCAACATCATTTTCGCTACAAGAATCTAAATTATGTGAAAATGAAATCATTCAAAACTAGATCTATAGCACATTCTCACGAATAGTAATGACCAGATCGACGCACAAAACCCTCTCGAGTATCTTTCTAGACCCCTACAATTCTGCCGGTAGATAAGCTCTTAATTTTTTTTGAAGCAACTTTCCATTGATTACTAAGTAAACCTTAACTCTCTTGAGATAACCCTTCATCAATTAGTCGCCGTGTGAATTTGAACCTATCTCAAACTCAATAAGGATTTCTAAATACAGTCTCAAGCTCATCTTCATTACGTTCATAGAACACGACCACACTGACAATAATAAATTTATGAGTATTGGATTTAATTATTATTACTATGCAACAATAAATAACATACTCACCTGAATAACCTAATTTATTTTATATAATTTCTCTATAGTAATATGTTTAGCCAGGTCTGGATTTTTTTTCTTTTAGAAAAAAAAAAAGAATCGTGATGGAGAGAATGGCCAAAAAATAACTAGAAATCTTAGAATATTCATAACATATTTTATTAACTCCATTATGGTAGACATGACGCGACTCAAAAGTAAAGTGCTGGGAATACTATAAAATTGTTAATTAAATATTTGTTATTATTATTGTTACCGACCTTGCCATCAGCAGGCCAATCATGCTGATCAGAGAACCAGTTGTATTAGAATCATTCCTCATCTTGACCCCTCCATTTTTTTTGCTGGTCGATATTATCAACACTGTCTTGACTTTTAAGCACTCATGCTTTTTTTGGTGAAATGACCTGAAAGGCTTGTTTAATTCCCGAGTGGGCGTGACTTGTGAGTGACCTATGAAACTCACGATCCCATAAAACAATGTGCTAGTGGAACATTGAAAAGGAGATTTTGAAGAATCAAAGGTCCACATCTCTCATATAGATGGCATCCTAATCCTTTGAGAATGGCTTAGTTTCTCACTCTTAGAGCTTGAAAAAGCCCTAGAATAGTGATATGATGTCACTTACTAATCAACAAGGGCGACAGCCCATCCAAGACAGGAAAATACAAACTCATCTCGTCATTATAACCCGTACATCCATTAATGAGTTCTTTGCTTTCATATTTAATCGGGTGTTGTATATTAAATGTATCAGCCAATACTTTTAATGGTACAAGAAATCCATTTGGAGCAAATTCATTTTTTTTTCATTTTTTTTTTGTACGCAAATGTTGCGGTCTTTATGATTTTAATTTTATGTGAGATACGTAAAACTTATCAAAAGAATACATGTATGGTATGTAAGGATTAGATCATTTTATTTGTCACTCTTTCAAGCTTAAGTAAATGCATTGTATCTCTAACACTATTATATGATAGCTTTGGATTCTACATTCTATTCTTATCCAAAACGGATTTGGGGAACACTAAACGGAAACTTACTCAATTTCTCCTAGTGGCATCTTATACCCAAATTGGAGTAACAACTTTTAATTATTTTAGTCGACTGGGCAACTCATGTTACTATTGAGTGATATTTTTTAACTAACATTTATTTACTAAATTATACTTGCATTTTTTTATGGAAAAAGAAACAGATCATACACCGCCCGTATAGAAACAATTCTATTCCTGCGACTTCATACACCATTAAGCAGAAAAAGAAGACTTTGACAGTTTCGTTTTTGGATTTTTTTAGGTCCGACGTCGGCATAAAAATAAGCCACGCACTCACTGTCGGGCAGTCGACATGAGGAAATACTCGCCTCGCAGACTAACTACAAAACACGTCACTCACCCAGTGATGAATAATTGACCCTTTTGTTATTTCTTCTTGTTTTTTGTCACTTGGACTGCTAAATAATTACATGGTTGGATCGTTGTGGCTATGATATATTCGGAAACGACAGAGATTATGAAATATAATTCGGAGGCTGCGTGCACGTAGGAAAAAAAAAAAAAAAACCCCTTCTGCCGACAATCCAGAGAGAGAGAGAGAGAGATGAGAGACGTTGAGACGCTTCTCTTTCCGCTTTTTCATGAAAAAGACAGCGACCTTGTCATGGTGTATTGTCAATAGAAATACTGCTAAAGCTGCGAGAATTCTAACAACAGACAATTTCGAAGGATACGTGCGTAGATTTTGCTTGCACCTAAAAGAAATTGCCAAAATGGTAAAAGTGATTTGACAAATTCATTTGTGTTTTTTTTTTTTTCGGTTAGAAAAGAACTCATTTATTCACTATAATGAAGATTATAATGTAATTTCTCTGGATCTCATGGATCAATCTCTCTTCTTCTTCTTTTTTTCTTAATGATGTTAAATCGATCTATAGTTGCCACTTTTCTTTTATTTTTTGTTTGCCTTCTACAGGGCTAGTCGAATCACACCTGCGGTGTACAGGTATGATTTTTTTTCTGACTATTTAATAAGAAAATGCTACTAATTGCTATACAAAAATAATAATAATTTGATAAGATTATTGATTTTTTTTTTTGGTGAAAGGTAATAAACTATATAGAGTTTAGGAGTCGATAAGATATTTGATAAGATTATTGATTGATCTCCGCATTACTAAGAAATGATGACATGAACTTTTACAGCTTTTGTCAATCTTTATCCTGAATGAACCTGACACATGATGGTATAAAATATGCCTATATCCATAGAAACCTGCACAATAAATCCTAAATTCTATATATAGAATCTATTGACTCCTAAACTCTTCAATTAATTTAATCGAGTCCTAAAACTTAACTAGTAAGCTTGCAATCAATCTAAAACCTATCAATTAGTTCAAATAAGTTATAAACATTTAATAAAAGATGCATTTATGTTGTAAAACTTATGTTAAGAAGTGCTAATTAAGGTTGTTATGTAGGCAATTTTTAAGTGACAATAGGCAATTTTAGGTACCATTAATCAAAATGACTTGATTGCACCTTTTGAAATGGTTTGGGAAAATTGCCTAAAAAGTCTTAAACTTGTTTTACGGTGGTCAATTCAATTATCAATTTTTTCAATTTTACCAATATATTTCTAAGCATTTCGATAATTTGTTAATTTAATCAAACCTTTTAACAAATTACCAATGTAGCTCTTCAGGGAAATTTTGCTCGAAATCACTGATATGGTTGTAAAGTTAATGTTGGTCATCTTTCATAGCATAGCAAGTGTTGATGTATATGATTTTTGTAATTTTTATAAGAAATTTCTGATCTTTTCCTTTTTTACCTTTTCTTGCTTTTTTTCACTTGCTTTTTACACAATGCCGATGAGGGCCGCTAACCACTGGGTGATGCCCTCACTCATTCCCTCACGAGTCATAGTGAAGGATTTGCCAGATTCAACGAGGGCCACAACCCTTGACCACAGTTGGCAAGAGTTTCATGGTCCTCTCCCTAGGGCCTCACTTAGTTGCCGACCTCACTTAGTGGCTTGCAGCCCCACCTAAAAAGAAGAAAAAAAATAAAAGAAAGAAGAAAAAATTCAGAATAATTGTCCACCTAAGTGCTGATCGTGCTTCACAAGTTGGTTGACATTAGCTAGACCTCTACATTAGTAATTTCTAATCAAAATTAGCTAGAATGATTATATTGGTAGGCCATTAAAATATTTATGATTAAATTGACAAATAATTAAAATGTTTATGATTAAATTAGCCGTTATAGTAGAAGTTTGAGACTTTTTAAACAATTTTCCAAAAAAAGGTTTAGGAAGTAATGTTTTTAACTCTGACCTTTAGGAAAGGTTTAGGAATTAGTTGAATCAATAATATTCTAGAATTCCAATGCACATTTCCCCCCATATCTACAATGTTATTCCTCACAAATTAAGGGGAAGAACACTTTGCCCACTAAAACAAATGCCGTGCCTCGCTGGAACTAGTGACGAAAGTCAAAATTGGGTTCCACCTGGCACCAACCATGTGTCTCCTCTCGTTTCAAAAGTTAGACAAAAGAAGGTGATTCCAATAATAATGCAAGCTAAAAAGCCTAATCTTTAGGCCTACCGTTACATAACCAACATTGTTTCTATCAGTGATTAATGCCACAGTGTCATAGCATTAAGGTTACATTATTTAATTATCCATTACGCCACTTTTGGTATGTCGGTATGTGACGATATAGTGCTTTAATGCACGTAATGTAGACTAGGGTCTCAATTTCTAACATTAAATAAAGGGATGTCACCAACATGGCAGGGCACAAAAAATTTAATTGAAAGAGATTTGATTGTAACATTAATCTTGAAATTAGGGAAAATTATCATGAAAAATTATAAACCATTTATACCGATATCAGTTTAGTTATATAAAATTTTTAATTTGACCAATTTAGTTATCAATATTTTGACAATTTTCTGTATAGTCCTTCTAGCAGTTTTGGCTAGGAATGCTGATGTGCATGCCAAGCATCTCATGTGGCATGACCAATGCTAATGTGAACTTTTGTTACCAAATAAGATTATCAATTGATCTTTGCATTACTAAGCAATGCTGACATAATCTTATCATATATGAACTAAACACATGATGGGATTAGATATGTCTATATCATAGAATATTGCACAATAAGTCCTAAATTTACATGAAGAATGTAATCAAGTCCTAAACTTTTGAATTATTTTAGTCAAGTCCTAGACCTTTACTAACAAGCTTATAATTGAGTCTTAAACCTATCGATTAGTTCAATTTGGTCATAACATTTTAAAGAAAGATTAAAGTAAGTCGTAAAATTTATGTTAAGATTGTTATGTATGCAATATAGGTAACATTCGCTCGTACCTTTTGAAAAAGGTTTAGAGCTTAATTGAATCAATATTAAAAGGCTTATGACTCATTGATTCCTTATGTAGAGTTTAGAATTTGCATTTAGAATTTGCAGTGCACTTTTTCCTTCGTACCCCCAATCTTATTCCTCACCAATTAAGGAACGAAACACTTTTACCCACTAAAATAAATGCTGTGCCTAACTGGAAATAGGAAGGAAAGTCAATACTAGGCTCCACCATGCACCAAGCATATGGTCTTCTCTCTTTTCAAAAGTTCTAAAAGAAAATGATACTAAAAATAATGCAAACTAAAAAGTCTAATCTCTAGGCCTACCGTTACATAACCAACATTGTTTATAGCGGGGATTAATGCCACAGTGTCTTTGCATTAAGGTCACATAAGTTGTCATATCCATAGAAAAAGTAAGGTTGCGCCATTTTTGGTTAGTCGATACCTAATAATATGATGCTTTTATGCATGGCATGAAGATTTGATTGAAAGAGATAACACATATCAAAATTGACGTGACAATTTTGATTAGGTTGTCGTGAAAATCACAATTCAATCATATGAGCAGTTTGTAGAAGCATTATTGATAATATTTCAATTATTTTAATATGTAATCTGTGGATTAGTGTCAGGATTTGAACTTTTATAAATCGAGGGACCAGAAGACATTGGGTGCAGATAAAGTGTTAGAGAAGAGAGTGAAGGCAAAGTGTCCTACGGAAACGAACACCTTTAATGTTGTTTCGTGTACAATATTTATAATGTGCCTATTACGAATTTTCGTCCCCAGGTTCGATAAATCATTTGAAACTTATTAACCAAAAATATACAACTTTGCACTATAGTTAGCTCAACCCCAATAAACAAAAATCCCCTAAAAATTCCAATTTTTTTTTTTTTTAAATGTTCGTTCCAATGCCCAATTCGTTTTTCTAGGTTTATCAATATTGAATCAATCAAACACATTTATAACACTTATTCCACTTTTGGAAGACCTTGCGTTATATTTTTGGACCTTGATTTTTTATATATAAATGTAACTAATATATCTCCTTCATAAAGGATTTTTGTACTTGGCAAAATTATTGAAGGGTCAAGTAAATCAAACTCAATAAGCTTTGAAGATATCCAAATTCGACGTGGTCTTTGGTCAGACTCTATGAACATTTGCCATATGAATATACAACTCCTCTAATGGGAAAATAATCCAAAAAGTCCTAAACCAATTGTTCGGCGGCCAGTATGGTCATAAACCTTTCAGTTGTGCCAATTTAGTCCTAAACTTTCCAATGATTTGTTAATTTAGTTCTAAATATTTTAAAGATTTACTAATTTAGTTCTAAAAATTTTAAGAGTTTTCAATTTAGTCATAAATATTTTGAATATCTTAGTCAATTTTTAAATTTATCCTATGACAAATTTACTCTCTGTTAAATTTTACCATCAAATTGCTAAATTGGATTATGCACAACTGATGATAGGTATACCATTTTGGAGTTTCACTTTCCCTTTGTCACAAGTATACTTATTTGTAAGTTTTCATGATATTAATCTAATTTAACAAAAATTAACAGAATATAAATTTGTCATAAATATACCAATTTATGATTTTTGTGATAAAAAATTTATTAATTTAGGATTTTTCGTTATATTAATATGCATCCTTAATTTTAGGTAAAATGATACATTACATACATACATACATACATACATACATACATATATATATATATATATATATATATATATATATATATGGACCTATCGTTTTAGTACTGGGTTGAACTACCCCATACGTTGTAATTTCTTTTTGCAACCCTGACAAACTAGGGTGAAGCGTCATTAATATGAGTAAAAGGTAGATTCCATAAATTTCCATCAATATCTATAGATTAATAGGTATATGTCTCCAACATGGAAGGGGGAGATGAGGGGTTCAAATCCCCACCTTCTCAGGAGGAGATGGGGGTGGGGACGTGTAAGTTTCAAGAGTGGGTTTCGACTCCCACATCCTGCAAGAGGTAGAGCAAACGTCTGAGAGTGAGTGTAAAGTAGGAATAGAATAGAACTGACCAAAAAAAAAAAAAAAGATATATGTCAATTTGACCCGACTATTTTGCTATTGTAAATAGTATTTATAAAAATTAAAATAACTTAACATGTCCATGTAAACTTGCTCAACTATTTAAGAGGTATTTTCAACGCTAGTCTTTAAAATTTATAGATTTTATGCACTAAAGTCCTAAAAGTGTCATTTCGGGCTATTGAGTCCTAAAACTTGTAACTTTTGATCCAATTGATTGTTGCCATTAACAGAAGGAAGGATGCAAAGTGCAACAAAATTGCAAGTTCATGGATGTAAATGAACTAAATAAAGTTTTAGGACTTGTTTTCTAGTTATCTCACCATTTAAAGTGCGTAAAGAGAAAAAGAATCACTACAAAATGAGGTTTCAATTTCTGACTTTCGTTTTTGTGTGATCATGGTCTCTAGTTCCCTTGGATGATCTTGTACATCATTCGCAATATAAGAAATTTTTAGGATTTTGTTGGGACCATCTATGTCAATGATCTACTTATATTGTGATTCAGTTTAGTCACTATTTAAGAATTATGACTTAAAAACTTTGCATGAACGTAACCTAAATTTCCAGCTTTTTTAGTCATCAATTATGTTAGTGTGCTCTAACTTTGATCAATTGAAAGCAAAAATTTGTAGCGCAATGTAAATGAGTAGACCGACGAGCATAAAAAGAAAAGGCAAAGGACTAAATATCTTAATTTTTCAAGATGGAGGGCTAAATTGAAAAAAAAAACTATCAAATTTTAAGATGGCGGATATATTATAAATCCGTCCTTTTTAATTTGCACATTGCAAATGGAATCCTATACCCATTAATGGACATCATGGCACGTGCTCTTAGCAAATGCAGTTCCCTCAAGAATGAGTCAGGCCATAAATATGAAGTGACCCTACTAGTTGGATCGAACGTACCTTCATTAACACATCTTCATGCCCCCAGAATGTCGATCACTTCCATTCCCATGCATGAACAAGACTTTGTTAAAAATTCCCTCGGTCTTATTAAGCAACCAAATAAAGAAATACTGTGCAATCCAACGCACATACACTGACAGCCTCCATGTCATGCACAATCAGTATTTTAAAGATTGAAATATTTGTATTGAATAGATTTAACAAATATTTCTAACTCGCTGTCTAAAAAGACTTACATAAGCATAGAGCTTTAAAAAAAAAAAAAAACATCACAACTTTAGGTCCGAATCCAATTCCTTTTGTCTATTAAAAAATCACAACTTCCACACTAGTCCTAAATCTAGCTATGAATCTAAAATCACCAATGGTTTTTTTTTTTTTTTTTGCAAGTGATCAATATCCGAAAACTACTATTATTCCATACGAAACGATGCTATTAATGAAAATGCAGATTCTGATAATGATTCTCTAACTGATTTTGATGTTAACAATTTTAAAGAAATAAATGACGACTTTTGAGCTTGTGAGCACATTTGGAATTAGAGTAAAAGTTGGAGATTTTTTTTAAGCAAAAGAAAAGTTCGGAAAAAAAAAATTGAAATTGGACCTCAAGTAAAGCTTGTTTTAGGGAATCAGGCCAATACATAAATATATTGCATTTATTTGGAAAATCTCTCTCTCTCTCCATGGAATAAAGAGAGACCGACGTCTATCACGGAATTATAGGGTGGCAAGACCCTAAATTTATGTTGGCCCTATGAACCTTCCTTCCCCTTTCCTCCTCATTAGTGTAGGAGCAGGACACTTCTTACGTGGGGTCAGGGATTGGATTGTTGCCCACATTCACATCATGGCCTTTGAAAAAAATTTATGTTTTTCATTATTTCTTTTTTTTTTTGGGCCCCCGGGGGGGGGGGGGGGGGGGGGGTCCATTATTTTAAATGCACAGTTGTTATCCAAAACGTGAAATCACACCACAAAAGAAGGGATAGATCTCCTGTACTTATCTCCGCCGGGAGATAGATCTCTTTCAATTTGTTGTAAACCAGCAGTGCAATCCCAGTTAAACAAAAAAACAAAAAAAACAAAAAATTGCGGCATGATGACCATTTGGCCCCTATCTTCAATGGGATTTACAATTTCGAGCAGTACATGGAAAAAGATTATAATTTCGAGTTGGATCTGTGCAGAATAAATGACGTCATTAATCTAAGGCTGTCCCTCAAGATTAGAGAAAAAAAATCCAAATAATTCTCATTTTCTCAAACTGCAGGTGAAAATTCGGCTATTGCATAGGTATTAAGAAATATGCGGAGTAATTAGAAGAATTTGATTAAACTGTCCACTATAGTTGGAGTTGTTGACGTTCTACCCATGTAAACCCTAGCAACGTTTCGTCTACATTAATATTATAAAGAGACTAACCCGTTTCGTCTCGTTAGTAAATGTAATCTTTATGAGAGATACTTTCCTCTTGCAAGCAGTGAAATTATATCGTGCAATTAATTTTGTGCTACCGAGAGACATGGTTGACAAGATTGAGAATTTATGAGGAAAAAAAAGGCCATTTGATGGGGAAAGATATATGGAAAGACAGCATGCACTGGTCGCAAGATTACTGAATTCTGCTTCAAAAGATTATTTCACCACTTTGGCAATTGTCTAAATAAGCAATTATTTAGTTCAACCGGGCATTATTATCAAGAAACATGATAATTATAGCTACAACTCAAACATGCTTCACTTTTGGTGAACCTTAGTGGGGTTAAGTATTTTCCCCGAAAATCAAAACTATCCATCCACATTTTTTTTTTTTTAAATGCTCCGCCTTTTATCATTGGTCAATTTTTACTGATGTGAACAATAGAATTGCCAAATTGGACGTTAGCGCATACATTGGCCAATAAAATTATTTTAAAAAATTTGGAGCTCATAACCATGACCGCTCACAGTTCCTCGTACTCATTGCCACTAGCCATAGTTGCTTGAGCTTTGTGCTTGCTACATTGGCTGCTCGAGCTTCGAAGCTTCTATGAGCTCGCAACCATGGCTGCTCAAACTTCTTCAAGCTCTTGGTCATGATGCTAACTCGAGCTTCATTGAGCTCCATCATGATCGGTCGAGCTTGTCGAGATTGCTTTGTTTGATTGTGGATGGTGAACCCGAGTGGGTGTTTGCTTATTAAAAGTTCTATATTGTTGTAAGTTGTTAGATTTTGTGGATTTTGACCAGGATTTGGTAGGCTTGAAGTAAAAGATCGCGGAGGATGTTAGATTTTGTGGATTTTGACTAGGATTCGGCAGGGCTGAAAAGGAAGAAGATTGCAGAGAAGAGAGAGAATTTTAACATTGAGAAAAGACCTAAAAATTAATCTACGTCACTAAATTTTTAACAGCTGTTAACACCATGTAAGTAAATACCGTCACAAGATTCAATTTTTTTTTTTGGATGAAACACAAGATTCAATTAAAAATAATATGACCACAGGGATTAATTGACAATACCCAAAAGAGACAGAGAGATTGATACTACCCTTATTAGGAAATTAGAGAAATTGCATGAGGAGGAATAATTCGAAGATTTGGATTTTAATCCAACATTGCCACAAACCTATTCAGCACAATAAATTTGAGAAAAGAAGTGCCGAAAATCCACGACACCTTGGGACGAACGAGTCGCGACAGGGAACAATCACGATCATGTCCGAAATCCCTGAACGGACGATATTCAGACCACCGACGATCCGCGTGGTTTTGTTTTCTTCTTATTCTTATTATTATTATTATTATTGCCCCCCACTTTTTAATCCGCAGCAGGCAATTTCCACGTCGGACAACGCATCGTGGAAAGGAAATTAATTTTACTTTATGTAACCCAAGATAAAATCCACCTTAATTTCTGCGTAAATCTTGGCATTGTTCGAGAATCATCTCCCTAGTATGAAAACTCAGAAAAAAAAAAAAAACTAATATTATTATTATTTTTGGGGGAAAGGAAAAAAAAAGATTGGATTATTCGAAAAAGTCCCAAAACGCCCTGTCGGTGACAAACGGTCACGCGCAAACGGTACACAAGACGACAGCTTAATCAAAGGCACCTTTTTCAGGCCCGCACACCTTTGACCAATACCAAACTGTTGAAACTTGAGAATTTTCTTCTTCTTTTCTTTTTTCTCTTTCCTTCTTTTTATTTATAATTTTTTAAAAATTAAATAGAGATCAGACGAGTCTACCCCAGTTAAACCTGATTTTCGTCATTAATTGCCCACATGCAAAAAAATAAAATAAAAAGAATTAAATCTAATTTGGATTGGTTTAAGCTAGCCATCCCTTGGTATAGAGATAGAGAGAGATTTTGGGGGGAGAGGGGATGCCACGCCGGGCACATGGTGCGAGATCCCAAAAGCGCAGGCGACTCGAGCTGGCAAATTATCGTTTTTCTTTGCCCCCGTTTTGCAATTATTGTTTTTTTTGGGGGGGGGGGGGGGGGGGGGGGGGTAGGGGGGTATTGTTGTAAATAATGGGGAACGGCGTGGGCGATTTCGTGATGAGTCGTTTTCTATGGGGACGCCAAGCCCAGACAGGCTTTAAAGCCAGGAAAGTGGTCTCCAACCAACGCCTCCCCCACTCTCCCTCTAGAAATTTAAAGATTATATGGCAAAATAAATCAAGTGAAAGCAGAAAATATAGGAAATTAAAATGTCTCCTCACTTTCTGATATTTTTTATAATAAAAAAATGAAACCAAAATGGTCGACGGGGTTCCGAATAACAAATCGGCATTTCAGCGATCTATATACACAAATGATCACATCCGATTTCATAAAGATTTGCACCAAATATGCTTAAAATTAGTTCATATAATTCATTTTCTAACTGCGCATCAGATTATAAACAACCCTCACGGATAGTATTTAAGGATCAATAACGAGTTATTTTGGGAAAAATAAAAGGTTAATATCATTAAAAAAAATCAAACTTATACATCTGGAATAATTTTATCTCAAATTAATTTTTAAGTCACCAAAAATCTCAATATGATATACTCGCGACATATTTCTCATCCACTCCCCTATTAACTTCCATAAAATTTCATCCTTTGTGTTCTACATGAAAATTCATATCAATTTGAGATAAATTTATTACATCTATATTAATTTGAGATTTTTTTGTAATTCAAAAATTAATTTTAGGTAGATTTAACGTAGACGTATTACTCTTTGGGCAAATCAACTTGATAAGCAAGTCTCGACAGCTCCAGCATTTCCTGATTAATTTATTTATTTATTGTAAATTAGTGTAAGAAAATGCTAAGCATTGTGCGAACGCGCGACTGTAACAAGTTAAATGATTAAATCTCCCACCCATTCTTTCCTTTATATTCCTCTTATCTTCCTTCTCAAACTTAGGGGCTCTCAACAATCGCACGAAAGCACCCTTCCACTCTCTCTCTCTCTCTCTACCCCTCGCGCGCTTGGGCGGCAGACATCCGCAGAATCCGATCGGAGAAGGAGGAGGAGAAGGAGATTTAGCCCGCCCTCCATTGTTCTGTATAGTTTCGCCGGGGCAATGGCGCCGCCGCCGGACTCGAGCAAGACGGCGAAGCTGGAGCGGTACAACAGCTACATCCGCCGCGTGAACAGCACCAAGCTCCTCAACGCCTCCTCCAAGCTCCTCTTCCGCGCCACCCTCCTCATCGCCCTCGCCCTCGTCCTCTTCTTCACCCTCAACTACCCCCCGCTCTCCTCCTCCTCCACCTCCGACCACGCCCCCCACCGCCGCTCCTTCCTCTCCTCCACCTTCTCCTCCGCCGGCGGCGCCGCCTGGGAGAAGCAGGTCCGCCACTCCTCCACCCCGCGCCGCCCCAACGGCTTCTCCGTCCTCGTCACCGGCGCCGCTGGGTTCGTCGGGTCCCACTGCTCCCTCGCCCTCAAGAAGCGCGGCGACGGCGTGCTGGGCCTCGACAACTTCAACGACTACTACGACCCGTCCCTGAAGCGCGCCCGCCAGGCGCTGCTGCAGAAGCACCAAATCTTCATCGTGGAGGGGGACCTGAACGACGGGCCGCTGCTGACGAAGCTCTTCGACGTCGTCCCCTTCACCCACGTCCTCCACCTGGCGGCTCAGGCCGGCGTCCGCTACGCCATGCAGAACCCGCAGTCGTACGTGGCCTCCAACATCGCCGGCTTCGTCAGCCTCCTGGAGGTGGCCAAGAGTGCCAACCCCCAGCCGGCCATCGTGTGGGCGTCGTCGAGCTCCGTCTACGGCCTCAACACCGAGAACCCCTTCTCGGAGCTCCACCGCACCGACCGCCCCGCCAGCCTCTACGCCGCCACCAAGAAGGCCGGCGAGGAGATCGCCCACACCTACAACCACATCTACGGCCTCTCCCTCACCGGCCTCCGCTTCTTCACCGTGTACGGCCCGTGGGGCCGCCCCGACATGGCCTACTTCTTCTTCACCAAGGACATCCTCCAGGGCAAGCCCATCGACGTGTACCGCACGCACGACCAGCACGAGGTGGCCCGCGACTTCACCTACATCGACGACGTCGTCCGGGGCTGCCTCGGCGCGCTCGACACGGCCCAGAAGAGCACCGGCAGCGGCGGCCGCAAGAAGGCCCCCGCCCAGCTCCGCGTCTACAACCTCGGGAACACCTCGCCGGTCCCGGTGGGGCGGCTGGTGGGCATCCTGGAGTCGCTGCTCGGGACCAAGGCGAAGCGCCACGTCATCACGATGCCCCGCAACGGGGACGTGCCCTTCACGCACGCCAACGTCACCCTGGCGGGGCGGGACTTTGGGTACAAGCCCACGACGGACCTCGCGACGGGGCTGCGGAAGTTCGTCAAGTGGTACGTCAGCTACTACGGGGTCGAGCCCAGGTCGAAGAAGGACACCCGCCTCGCTACAGCCGCCACCGGCACCGACCGCCCCGAAGAATCCGACTGATCGATCCGCGTTCACGTGGTGGTGCTGGCCTTCGCCCGTCCTCATTTTTCTTTCCTTTTCCATATTATTATATGATCTTCGTGGGATCCAAACTGTGTCTAAATTATTTCCCAAAAAAAAAATTTGCTAAATTCGCCTGTAAAATGGGGGGGACCAATGGGTGTTTTTCTTCGCTTTGCTGTAGCATATTTTTATATACAGGGAGGAGGGAGAAGAGATCATTTATAAATAGATATTATTCCACCACATAGAGAAAAGTGAACATAAAAGGTTGTGAAGAAGGAGATGAAGATGATGCAGAAGAAGGGATAAGAAGGAAAGAAAGGAGGGAGAAGGTGTAGATCTGTGACCTTTTTGGGGGAGAGTGGAGTTGGGGAGAATGTAATAATGTGCGGTAGGGTCTACCAAAAAGGGTGGTAGATCACCGCTTGATTGTTGTAACCCATGAATGAAAGAAAAGAGAAAGAAAAAAAAAAGAGGCAAAAAAGAATTGATGATTGAACAGCAAATGCTGGACATCAAGATTCTTCTACACTCTCCTCCCTTTCTCCTTTCAATTATTTCCTCTCTTAAATCTTTTCCTCTTGTCTGATCATGATTAGTTTCCTTGCTTTTCTTTTGTTTATTTCTTGTTATCATTTTCCCTCATTTATTTGGATTTGCAAGTGTGATCTCACTATCATTGTGTTCCCTCTCTGGCTTGCTTTTGGAGATGCTGCTCATCAATGGCGATGAACGTTGCCGGTTTGGGCCTGTCTGCAACGTTCGGTTCGCCTAGAGCCAGGCACCCGGGTTCATGTGGACTGGACCGGAAAGTTTGATGTGATTTGGCCGCATTGCTATGACGCGATCCGCATGGATTTGATGGCGGGGATGTAAAACCTCAGTTGCCAGTGAAAATAAGGAAATAAGAGACCCCTTTGAAAATAATGTTCAAAAGGAGATGTGCTTGAAATGGTAGTACAAATACCGTAGCTATCGATCATTATACGTGTATTGTGACGGGATCGAGAGTTCATAAGTACAAGCAATTACACTTGCCTCTTTCGCAATTTTGCCCCACCAAGTCAATTGCAATAAATTATAATATTAATGATTACGAATTTTGTAGAATCGAAAGTGCAACCCCCCCTACACTGTTCTATAACATGCAATTGCCCCCTTTTTTTTGGGTCTCTCTCGGCATTGATTATTTCCCCATTTTGATTCCTACTTGATCGATGATTCAAATACTTTTATATACATACACACACACACACACACACACACACACACACACACACACACATACATATGTATATATAAAGTAAGCACTCTATGATGTGTCGACAACTAATAGATCAACTTGAAAATAAAACAACGAACAAATTATAAAATAAATGTGCACCGTAACTTAAATAAATTAGGGAATCTACGCTACAAAAAAATAATCGATCTATAAATCATAATCAAATTAATTGACCCTGTTAATGATTCTCGCATAGCCAAATTATGAAAATTTAAGACTTTGTTTGTTTCTTGAAAAATTATTGATTTGGAAAAATTTTAGCTCGTCAAATTGATCGTTTGTATCGTTTAAAATAATTAGTTAATGAATATTGTTTTATGTTTCAATCATCTATTTTTGTAAACAATACGAGCAATCGTTTTTAGAATAATATTTTTAAAAATTTCACGAAGCAGACAAAGTCTAAGTGAAATTTAAAAGAGAAAAGGAAATTGTGTCACTAATCAATGGAGATTAATCGATTTAAAGAGTGTGGAAGGCAAGTTAGGCACGGCGACTAAGGTAAGCACGGAAGCACGAGTGTCTTAGCAGCAAAGCATTCTCATTAGCGGAGAGAGTTGTTTTGCCAGTTGCCCCTAATCGAGTGGAAGATTTCACAAATAAAATATGACAAAAGATTGACCAAATTTCATGTGGCCTTTTCTATTTCTGCCTTTTAAAGGTTGGACATGGACCGAAGTTGATTTACAAGGAAGTCAGTGGAACGTCACCGCTACAAGCAATCTATCATTCAGTTGTTACGTGCACCGTTGAACATCTCACCCTTTTGCTTTGACTGATGAAAAATATGTTATTTCGTCTTCATCATGATCATGGGCGAAGTGTTCCATAGTATCATGGGGATGTGATGATGTCTAATCCATATCTAACTTTTATCTAACTCAGGGTCATTTTCATTATCGAAATTATCAGGATTTTTTCTCTGGATGTCTTAAAACTTGTTTCGATAGTATATTCGAATATTAAAACCTTCGGTCGTTTAAGTCTGAAAACTTGCATGGAATGTACAATTGAGGGATTTCGGTAGCCCCACTGATTTTCAGTGGAAAAAAAATGCAAGGAGGCAATTTTCCCTAAATTGCCAAGACCAATACTAGAAAAGACTTGAAAGTTTTTGAAAAATAGGGACCCAATGTCCCGCGCTTCTTCAACGAGGTCTCAGTGGTGAATGTCGTCAATCATGGCTTAGCCCCCAATAAGGGCCTACTTGCCCTCTCCT
The DNA here is from genome assembly GCA_019915185.1 of Eucalyptus camaldulensis. NCBI lineage: Eukaryota > Viridiplantae > Streptophyta > Magnoliopsida > Myrtales > Myrtaceae > Eucalyptus > Eucalyptus camaldulensis. Next base: position 33,524,590 of record JAHSVA010000010.1, read on the forward strand.
AAACTCAGACGAGGGATAGCACTGCCCTTGCCTCATGGTGTTGCTACCGCTTGCCACCACCAAGCGACGGTTAGTCGACACTGTTCCCACCAACAATGTGGGTCACTGACCCAGTCAACGACAAGGGGCAATGCCCCTTGCCTGGATCAGGCAAAACAAGGGCCGTCGGTCCTCACCATGGCCATGTAGGGACTAAATAGCCCTCACTAGGCATCGACTAGTTTGTGGTGCTCCTCATCCTATGGTGAGGGGTTTACTAACTCATCCATGTGCATCAAGTAAGGCTTCATCCACAGGGCAGTGGGGGTATGGCTCTTAAGATTGTTTACGTTTGGAGACACTATGACTTGGACACTAAATTTATCGGTTTTATATCAAAAACCTAACCACTCAATTAAACTGTCGAGGTTTGTTTTAATCTAGGTTTACATCGTTTTTAGCAATTTGAACTCCCACGTTGCCATGAAGATTCGGTTCACTGAGGATCCATATATGCCAAAATCAAGGTTTAGAGAATGTAAATTTTTGGCCATGCGCCAAAAGCCGAGATGTCCTTTTAGGATTCTCTCCCAAGCAATATTTATAATATACGATTCGTTCAGCTCCGAGCTTTGTCTCTCATTCACGAGAGGCACGTCTCTTTGAATTACAGATAGTCTCTCTCTCTCCCGTGAATGCAATATAGAAGAACAACGAGGGAAATGGCAGCTTAACCACGTCAAGGAAAATAATATATTTACATTATCAGAAGAGTCGTCCTTTTGTTTCTCCGGTTTTGCGCAAGAATGCGACTGTAGATTATGACCCTTGAAATAACGTGACTTGCAATTTATTTTTCTTCATTATAATAATGTGACGTACTTGGAAATACAAAATCGGACGGTCTTTTGGTTGAACTATATAGAAAAATAGATTGATTTGGCGTCATATATGCTCATTGGACTGCCAAGAGCATGCTGAAACAATTGGCAATTGATGGAATGTTTCAAATTCTTTGCCCATCGTATGCATGAATTGATTGAATAAATTTCTTTTATATTTCCAAGACTCCAATCTCACAAGAATTTTATTAGTTGAAGGAAATGTTCCTGACTATATAAAAGAGTTAGTGCACAAAAATAAGAAGTGGAAGTGAAGAAGGGAGTGGGATTTAGGGAAGTCGTAGTGAAAGGCGACAGGGTCAATTGCGTGAGAGATCATTCCTCAAATCTCTCTCGTAATAATCCGCAGAGATATAATAAATCCAAGGTCATTTATAAAGGGGTGACGATGAAAATGCTTTGTTGTTCATTTTTATAAATTCATATTAAATGAGATTATACTTTTGGTCCTTGAAAATCGGTAAAGTACGGATTCAGGCATCAAAGAGGAACTTCTTGGCGTGAATTTGATGACGATGTTATTCATGGAAAGAAATTTGTTGACACACACAAGTCATATTTACGAGCAATGTAAATCAATCTATCTAATGATCCTTATTAACATTTACTAAAATATTGTTTCTTCTTCTTTTGTATTCAAGTCGAAGGAATTTAGATGTTCGGTGCTTTTTTACGGGGACTCCTTAAGATTTGAGTATTTTATTAGATTTTTTTTGATCAGTTTCTATCTAAAAAGAGTATTTATAATGTACACTTATTTACGACGTCCCTCTAAAGTTTATTTTTTTATAGCTCATTGTGGTATTTGATTCTTTAGTTCAAGTTTTCTTAGCGATATTCTTTGGTTAAAGGTGTGAATTCTTTATGATTATCGTTTACACCTAAGATATGCTAATTAGCAATAAGTCCCAACAAGTTTCATACTCATTACAAAAAAAAAAAAAATCTTTTATAGAAATTAGCCTGAGCATATTAGTAAGTAAGAGACAGGAAATGAAGTAAGTGCAGAAACAAATGGAAATAAAATATGGCGGTGCAGTAAAACATCATTGTCTTAAGTAATACTTATAATCTTGTACTTTCATGACAATGTATATCTTTTGCATTTTCAAAAAAAAAAAAAATTGCAATTTTCACCCTTTCAATATATGATTTAGATTAATTAGTTTTCTTGAGGGTATTTTCAACTTAATGAGCGAGGGAGTTTTGTAGCCATTTAGAGTATGAAAGTGGCGTAAACTTTTTTTTTCTTTTTTATATAGCTGAGCACATCGCTCTAGTCTAAATGTCCAAATATTACTTTATGAACTAATTTAAATTAGCCTTTGCCCTCTCGACATCACCTATCTTCTCTTCAAAAAATTGAATTGTGCATACAAATTAAGGATCAAGCACTACCACAACCCTACTATAAAATTAATCGTACTGAATTCTGTAAGGTCACGGAGAATTTGGAATAAATTGAGTTCCTATACGTCTCTTTGAATTAGAGATAGTATCTCTCTCCCGTGAATACAATATAGAAGAAGAATAATGTGGGAAATGGCAGTTTAACCATGTCAAAGAAGATATCAATATACTTACATTATCTTTTCCTTTGGTTTTTTCTGGTTTTGTGCACGAATGCGACTATAGCTTATGACCCTCGAGATAACGCGGTTGCAACTAATTCTTTATTATAATCATGTGAAGTACTTATAAATACAAAATCAGACGGTTCTTTGTTTGAACTATCTAAAATATGGATTGATTTAACGTCATATGCTCGACAGCCGAGAGCACGCCAGAAGAATTGGTAAGCAATGCAAAGTTCCAAATTCTTTTGCCGCCATATGGATGAATGGATTGAGTAGATTTCTTATTTTTATGTAATACAAGACTTCAATCTCACAAAAGACTTGTTAGCATAAGAAATGTTAATGAACATATAAAAGAAGGGTCAATACTACAAAGAACCCTAGTTAAAACAGCCGTGACGAATTTACTTTGAATTAATTTTTTAACTATTAAAAACTCAAAACTAGTACATCTATAATAAATTTATTCTAAACTAATTTTTGATATCCAAAACTTTAAATAGGTATATTTATAACAAATTTTACCCTCTGTTAGTGTTGATGTACAAAGCCAGAAAGAAAATTCCGACAAAGTGTTTATGGTGGCTTAACCCTAATTAAGGTTGAATGATATGTATTTATAGGATTAGTTAGTCACAGAACGGGTATGGACAAAACTATAATTACAAAAATACCCTATAATACATATAAATTACACATTAATACCCCCCTCAACCCAAAGTTGGTGTAACAACTCAAAGATTGGATCTCAATAGTGCGTGACGCGGACTAGGTAGTCCCTTGGTTAAGATATTTGCCAACCGATCTGTTGTCATAGTAAATGGTAAGAGGATTATAAAGGGGGACCCCAAGCTCACAAAGTAAATGACGAATCCAAATAGTCTCAATAACATAGTGAGTGACAGCACGATACTCAACCTCTGTACTAGAGCGGGCTACGGTGGGTTGCTTCTTGGTACTCCATTAAACAAGATTGATGCCTAGAAAAATACAAAACCCATAGGTGGACTATCAATTGTGCGAGAATCCGGCCTAGTCTACGTCTGCATAAGCAATCAATAAAGTGGGAGAACAACATTTACTAAGCAGTCCATCGGTGGAGGTGCTAGCTAAATATCAATATATGCATTTGACGGCCTAGAGATGAGGTAATCTTGAATGATGCACAGATTGACTAACCGTTCATGGAAAAATTAATATCTAGTTTAGTGATCGACACATATTGTGGAGCACCAACTATTTGCTGATACAATGTTAAAGAAGCGAGAACTTCACTATCATTAGGAAATAATAGAATCTTTGAGGCTAGAGGAGCTGAGACAAGCTTAATCTTTACAAGGTCAAACTCGCACAAAAGGCTATCAACATACTTGGCTTGAGATAAAAGCATATTGTCAGAATGTTGATGAGTCTCAATGCCAAGGAAATAGTAAAGTGGTCCTGTGAGAGTCAAGTACGCAAAGACCATAACTAAATACCTAGAGGGGGTGAATAGGTATTTAAAGAAATTTTGCCAAACAATTGTGTAATTAAATTAAATTAACAGTTAAATCTGAATGAGGAGCAAAAACAGTTTTGGGAAATGCCAAATTTCTAAAGCAACAAGTGTGCAACAAAATTAAAATAACTAGAGTTAAGGGAAGAGAAAATTGCACATAAATTTTATGGTGATTCGGCTTAGATGAAGCTTATGTCTACTCTTCCACGTTGATAGCCTACCGGATGGATTTCACTATAAATACAGTAGAAGAATATAAGCTTATATGGTAGAACTTTCTAACTCGCTAAGACACTCTTTTGTATTTTTCTCTCTTGATCACAGTTGTAATGCTCACGGATGAAGACAAGTATTTGATAATAGCTTTAGACTTTGGAATTTCATATTCTCGTTCCCAATTCTTCTTGATCAAATGACCTCTTTTAATACTCCTCCTCGCCATACTAGTTGTTGACATTCTCCGAAGGAATTTCTTCTAATAAAATCATCGAACGGAATCTTTTAAAGGGATCTTGCCGCCATTGAAGACAAGAATGTAATTTTTATTTGACATAGGAGTCTTAGTCTTTTTGCAATTCTTTATTCTAAATTTCTTGATGATATCTTTGGCATATTTCTTTTGATAAATGAAGGTTCCTTCCTTCGATTGTCTGACTGATAGACCCAAAAAGACTGTCAATTCTCCTATTATGCTCATTTACGAATTATTTATGCATTGACTTAAAAAATTTCTTGTACAGAAGTTCATTAAAAGAATCAGAGATGATATCGTCTACATATATTTGGACAAGTAAGAAGTCTTTAACTTTTTTTCTTGATAAATAAAATGGTGCCTACCATACCTTTCTTGAAACCGTTACTCACTAGAAACTTGCTCAGTCTTTCGTACCAAGTACGAGGTGCTTACTTTAGACTATATAAAGCTTTCTTCAATCTATAGACAAAGTCTGGCTTTTTAGGATCTTCAAATCTTGAAGGTTGTTCCACATAAACTTCTTATTGAATGAATCCATTGAGAAAAGTATTTTTGACGTCCATATGAAATAACTTAAATTTGTAAAAACATGCATAAGCAAGCAACGGCATTATGGCTTCTAACCTGCCTACTGGTGTATATGTCTCATCACAGTATATTCCTTTTTCTTGTGTATATTCTTTTGCCACCAGCCTTACTTTGTTTCTAGTCACTTTACCCTTTTTTATTCATCTTGTTTCTAAACACCCATCTAGTTTCAGTTATAGACTTTCCTTTTGGTTTGGGAACAATTCCCAAACATCATTGATCTTAAATTGCCAAAGTTCTTCTTACATTACTTCTATCCATCTTTCATCAAATAATGCTTCTTCTACTCCCTTTGGTTCCACTTCAGAGAAAAGCGCTAAAGCATTTAAATCTTCCTTGTCTTTGGATTTGGTGTTGATGCTTTCTTCTATGTTGCCAATGATAAGGTCTTTATGGTGACTCGATTTGTGCTTCCAATTCTTGTTAAATCTATATTTTTCTTCAAGGGTCTCTTAAGTCTCCGTCTTTGTTGGCACTTTTCTCTTAAATTTGATATGTTCAATATAAGGTTGATCCTATTTAGAAGGGTCAAACTTTGTTAAGTTTAAGACTGACTCAGATCATTCAAGTTGAGTATGATCTTGTTGATTATGGTAAACTTCTTGAAATCTGACATTCATTGATTCTTTAATAGTCTAGGTGCTTTTGTTGAAGACTTTGTATGCCTTGCTTATTGTAGAATATCCAAGAAATATCCCTTTATCTGACTTTTCTTCAAACTTACGCAGACAACCATTTGCATTTTTCAAAATAAAATACTTGTAGCCAAAAACATGAAAGTAGGAAATATTTGGCTTTTCGCCTTTATAAATCTCCTAGGGGTTTTATTTAGGACGGGTCTCGGAAACGCTCTATTAATTATATAGCAATCAGTAGAGAATACTTCTACCAAGAAGTGAGAAGAAACTCTACTTTCAATTAACAAAGTTCTAGTTATTTCTTCTAAAAACCATTTTTCCTTTTTACAACTCCCTTCTGTTATAGAGTGTAGGGAGAAAAAGAAAATGTGTTAAAGACCATTTTCATCACAAAAACTTCTAAAATCTTGATTTTCATATTCTCCCCCATTGTCTATTTTGATACTAGAAATAATATAACCTTTTTTATTTTGAACATTTTTAGCAAATTTTGAGAAATAGGAGAAGGCTTTTGCGTGATTTGCTAAGAAGAAAACCCATGTAAACCTTGAGTAATCATCCACAATTATCAAACAATATTTCTTACCTCGATTGCTTTGGGTTCTAGGAGGTTCGGAAAGATCCATGTGAAGGAGCGGCAAAGCATTGTTAGTAGAAACATGTTTTATGGATTTAAATGAACTTCTTACATGTTTTCCCCAAATACATAGAGTGCATAGCTCAAACTTCTGGTAAACCATTTTAGGAAGAGCATAGACCAGCTTCTTGGAAGATAGCTTTGTGATTTGTTTCATGCTGACATGTCTTAGCTTGCGATGCCACATATTTACTTCATCTTGAATTAAGATAAGACATTGAGATTTTTCTAAATTTATGTCTAGAAGGTATATGTTGCCATGCCTTCGTCCCGTCAAAGTTTGAGAAAAGTCTTGACTGAATCATAATAAACATTCTCTTCGAAGTTGATTCTAAACTCTATATCGCACAATTGGCTAATACTCATAAGATTATAATTAAGACATTTTACTAGGGAAACATTGTTGATGATCAAGCCACCAATCTTCACCATTTCTTGTTCAACATTTTTTTCCCTTGTTGTTCCCACCAAAGGAAATACTTTGTCCTTTTTATTTTTCAAGTTTAATGAAACTACTTGAGTCTCCTATCATATGCCTAGAATGTCTACTATCTAAGAACCATTTACTCTTCCTTTTTATGGTTACCTTCAATAAAAAATAAGTCTCAAACTACTTGAGTCTCCTATCATATGCCTAGAATGTCTACTATCTAAGTACCATATTCTTGGGTCCTAAAGAGTAAGTGGTAAAAACTATTTTTGCCCAATCTTTCCTAATAAGTCTCTAGACTCAAGAACATTCATTCTCAAAATGTTCTAAGTTTCTACACTTAAAACATTTAAGAGCACTTCGACTAACACGTTTTGTAAAGACTTTTGGAAAATGATTTTCGTAAGCTAGTCTAGGAGATTTCTGTTTAAGTCTCCTATTGACTTTTGGAAATCAATCAAAAGATCACTTTCTTTATTAAAACCCGAACCAGATTTCTTGTTATGGGAGATTTGTATGGAAAGAATATATTCTAAGATTTTCGAACCATTTGAGAATTTAATGGTAGCATTCGAAAATTCATTTTTCAAACTTTCATTTTCTTTAGAAAGAGAATTATGACTTTCCTTCAAATCATTGAAATCATTTCGTAAACTTTCAAACTTTTTTTCCAAGAAAAATCCCATTGTCGAAGTTTAGAATTTTCCTTATTTAGTTTAGAGATCCTTTTAAGAGAGCATTTGATGTTCAAACAAAATTCATTGATGTATTTGAACACTTTGATATGAATTTTAGAATGACTTACCTCAATTTCCTTGTTTGATTTAGAGTCCTGTTTGAGTTAGGTTCTGATTTTGAGTTTAAGTCTGAGTGAGCCATTAGACAAATATTTGTATACTCTTCATCATTTTCTTTACATTTTGTGTCACTATAGGTTTCTACCTTAAGTACTTTCTTGTACTTCTCATATTTTCCTTTCTTCTTTTTCAACAAAGGATACTTTGACTTAATGTGTTCCTTTTTCTTGCACTCAAAGCATATTATATCCTTACTTAGTTTATCCTCTTCAATTGATGTTTTCTGTGAGTTTTGCTTGTATTGCTTATTCTAGTTGAACCTTCTTCCCTTGCCATTCAACTTTTTGAACTTCTTGATCAAGAGAACGAGTTCTTCGTCGTCCACATCATCATCTGAGTCTACATCATTAGAATTAGTAGTAGATTTAAGTGCAATGGACTTTTTATCTTTTGAGTTATCTTCATCATTGATTTGCTTCATTTCATAAGATTGGAGAGTGCTAATGAGTTCATCAATGGAGAGTGACATAATCATCTGTGTCTCTCGAATTGAGGTCTTAATATGGTTCCGGTCCTTTGAAAGTTCTTGTAGAAGTTTGTTAACTTTCATTGAAGCAGAAATTGATTAACCTTGATATGCCGGACCGTTCATAATTTCTGTAGATTAGCTAACCATATCTCCAATATATTCTCTAGGCTTCATTTTGAAAGACTCATACTGATCAAGGAGGATGTTCACTTTTGTCTCTTTTACTCGATCTGTACCTTCATAAGTGACATGAAGTCTATCTTAGACTCCTTTAGCTATTTTATGTGAAGAAATTATATTATACTTAGTAGGAGACAAAGCATAGTATAAGGAATATATGACTTTTGCATCAAGAACTTGTTTATTGATAATTTCTGTTTGATTGATTTCTTTAGCATGCTTGTCTGTGACTTATTTTTCCTTGTCTAAAGCCGAAATAGCCTTTGAATTGGTTCTTTTTTCCACAACATCCCACTCAAGTGGATCTTTGAATCTTAGGAATGTCTTTATTTTGTTTTTCAACATATTGTATTCATTTCCATCAAAATAAGGTGATCTAGTAGTGCTCTGCCCTTCCATGAGTCCTAGTGCTAATGTACTAACCATAGAAAATTTTAAGCTCTTAAGTAAAGACACTCCAAAATGACAAGCACAAGGCTCCACTGCCAATTGAAATAGCTAGTTTTAACACCTTAAGGGGGTGAATAGGTGTTTAAAGAAATTTTGCCAAGCAATTGTGAAATTAAATTAAATTGACAGCTAAGTTTGAATAAGGAACATAAATAGTTTTTAAGAAACAACAGACTTCTAAAGTAGCAAGTGTATAACAAATTTAAAATAACTAAAGTTAAGGGAAAAGAAGATTGTATACAAATTTTATAGTGGTTCGGTTTAAATCAAGGCAACATCTACTCTCCCATGCTAACGGCCTATTGGTTGGATTTCACTATAGGATCAACAGAAGGATACAACTTATGAGTGCAAACACTTAATAGTATAACTTTCTAACTCACTAAGACACTCTCTTCATGTTTTTCCTCTCTTGATCACAATTGTAATACTCACAGATGAAGACAAATATTTGAGAATAGCTTCTAACTTTGCAATTTCAAATACTCATTCGTACTTCTTCTTGACCGAATGACCTCCTTTAAATTTTTCTCCTCGCCATACTAGCCGATGACATTCTCCGAAGGAATTTCTTCCAATCAAACCATTGGATGGAATCTTTTAAAGGGATCTTGCGGCTGTTGAAGACAGGAATGGAATTTTCACTTGATTTTGATCACCCATATAATCAGAATCTTTGTTTTCATAAATGATACTTCCCAAAAAGGAACTTATCTTATAAATTGATTTCATCAATTTGAGATTGAGTCAATCAATATTTGTATAGATGGAAGGTAAAATCCTTTGCCATAAAACTAGATGTTTTGTTTCCAAATAAAGTTCATTATGGATTTGTGTTGCAATGTCACTGAGTCTGGTTCTGGACTCTTCCTCATTTTGGATATGATTCGGTTTTGGACTTGTTAGAGTTGAAAATGCTTATGGAATGGAATAGACTTTGATATAAGTTTTCGATGATTCCTTATAAACAACTTATTTAACAATACGTTCTTAAGATAGACGTTAGAAGCAAAAAGTTTTGTCAACTTCAAAACTTAGTAGGAGTTTTCTCAATAGTAATAACTTAGGAGTGTCACTGATGATAAGATATCATTAACATACGGCAGAAGATACACATAACCCCTAACAAATGATCGGCCTTACTCACCATGAAACTCAAAGATAATAAAAAGCTGCTAAAATGATGAAATCATGCACGTGGAGCTTGTTTTAAACCATAGATGGCTTTCCAGAGATGGCACACGTGATTCGGGAATTCAGGATGAGAGAAACCGGAAGGTTAGTGCATGTAAACTTCCTCCTACTTAAAAGAGTATGTTTGAAATGGGAGTATACGTACAGTAGCTCTCCAGCATTATACGTACATTGCGACGAGATCGAGAATTCAAGAGTGCAAGCAATTATACTAGCCTCTTTTGCAATTTTGGCCCAGCAGGTCAATTGCAATGCACTAATCTACTCATGATTACAAATCTCTTAGAATCGAAAGTAGAACCCCCCTGCACTGTTCTACATGCAAATGCAATTGCCCCTTTTTTCGGTCTCCCGGCAATGATTATTTCCCCATTTTGATTCCTTCTCGATCGATGATTTGAATTCTTTCATAAATGAAAAAAGAACGTGAAATCAAGCAATCTATGATGGGTCGACAACGGATAGATCAACTGGAAAAATAAAACAACGAACAGATTATAAAATATATGGTCACCGTAACTTAAATGAATTAAGAAATCTAGGCGGCAACATTAGGATAATCAAGCTAGAGATTATAATCGAATTAGATCGACACAGTTAATGAGCCTTGCATAAAAAAAACGAGCCAGATTATGAAAATCTAAGGGTCCATTTGTTTCGGTGGAAAATGAATGATTTGGAAAATCCATGGTTCCTAAAATTTATCGCTTGTGTCATTTGAAATATTTAGTCAATGAATAATGTTTGTTACAATTAGGTGCTTGAACATAATTAAATGGAGAGCAAAAGTAATAAAGAGAAGTCAAGACACAAGATTTATCCTGATTCACCCTTAAATTAGGTTACATCGAACAAAAGATTCCACTATAATCAACATCTCGCACCTCTCTGTTACAACCCTCAATTACAAGATAAAAAAATTATATATATCCAATAACTATTTATGCGCCCAAACCCAAACTACTAACAAAGTATCAGCTTATCTTATAAAAACCCTCTAAAGGCTCAAGGGCGCTGTCCCCACGACCCCCAATGGGGCTGCCTTGGAAGCGGGATCCCCATGCCTTCCTCTCTATGGGCAATATAAACCATACCCCAATAATATTTTCATAACCGACAATGATGTATGCTTAAATGTGTTTCATTTATTCATTTTTGTGAATAATAAAAACAATCATTAAAATATATTTTGTTAAATTCCATGAAACAGACAGAGTTTGAAATTAAAAAGAAAAGAGAAAGGAAAATAAGTGAGTAATGAATTGGGTTTAATCGATTTAAAGAGTGTGGAAGCAAAGCTGGACCCGGCGACTAAGGTAAGCACCAGAAAGAACGAGTGTCTTGGCAGCAAAGCATTCTCATTAGTGGGAAGGTTGTTTTGCCAGTTGCCACTAATCGAGTGGGAGATTATACTAATAAAATATGATAAAACATTGACCAAAGTTTATCTTTTTTTCTTTTAATATTTTTGCCCTTCTGGGGTTGGACGTAGACCAAATTTGATATATAGGAAGTCAATGGAACATTACCTCTACAAGCAATCTGCCATTCAGTCGTTACGTGCGCCGTTTAGGTGAGATCTCACCTTTGGCTTTGACTGGTGAAGAAATATGTTATTTCATCTTCAACGTGATCGTGGGCGAAGAGTTTGATATTCCTAATTTTGCCAGGCGACCCATCATAAGAAATGCATAGAAGGATATTCATTAGTCCCTCTTCATTATTGGACCTATTTCCTCATGTTAATAGTATCTGATGAGGTTCAATACATTTGTAGCTTTCATTTGGCTCAGAATTATTTCTATTGTCAGAATTTTTGGGATATTTTCACTGGACGTTTTAAAACTTGTTTTGATAGTGTATTCGAGTCTTACAACTTCTAACCGTTTAAATCTGAAAACTTATTTCACTGATTCATCAATTTTGAAAGCCGGAAAATCCAAACTGAGTATTTTCCCTTTACTGCCGGGAGCAATATTAAAAAAGAACAAACTTTTTTAAAATAGCGACGCCAGCTCCGACACTTCTTCAATGGGGTCGTGGTGAAGGTCGTCGGTCATGGCTCGGCCACCGATGAGGGATTGCTTGCCGTCTCCTAGACTCGAATGAGGGACAGCACTGCCCTCGCCTCATGGCGGTGCCACTGCTTGCCACCATCGAGCAACAGTCTGCCGATGCCACTCCCCACCACCAATGAGGATTTGCCGACCCCATCAACGACAAGGGGCGACGCTCCTTGCCTAGATCAAGGCCAAACTGGAGGTTGTCGAGCCTCCCCATGGCCATGTGAGGACTAAATAGCCCTCGCTTGGCGTTGACCAGTTTGTGGTGCCCCTCACCACCAAGCAAGGACGTAGTGGTGAGGTGCTAACTCATCCAAGCACGTTAAATAAGACTTCACCCAGAGAATACTAGGGCGTAACTCCCAAGATTATTCAAAGTAAAAGATACTGCGATTTGAACACAAAATTGATTGCTATAATAAACTAAACACTTAATCACTCGATCAAACCACTCAATCAAACTTTCAAGTTGTTCTATTCTAGGTTTACATTGTTTTTAGCAATTGGAACTCCCACATTGCCATGAAGATGCGGTTCATTTCAAGGTTTGGAGAATATAAATTCTTGACCCTGCTCCAAATACCGAGAGATCCTTTTAGTACTCTCTCCCAAGCAATATTTATAATATATAATTCATTCAGCTACGAGTCTTGTCTCTCTCATTCACGAGAGGCACGTCTCTTTGAATTGATAGTATCTCTCTCCCGTGAATGCAACATATAAGAAAAATAATTAGGGAAATGGCAGCTTAACCATGTCAACGAAAATATAAATATATTTACATTATCAGAAGAGTCGTCCTTTTGTTTTTTTCTGGTTTCGTGCATGAATGCGACTATAGCTCATGACCCTCGAAATAACGCAGCTTGCAATTCTTTTTTCTTCATCGTAATCATGTGACGTACTTAGAATACAAAGTCGGACGGTCTTTTGGTTGAACTATATAATAGATTGATTTGACATCATATGTGCTCATTGGACTGCCGAGAGCATGCAGGAACAATTGGCAAGTGATGGAATGTTTCAAATTCTTTGCCTGTCGTATGCATGAATTGATTAAATAAATTTCTTCTTTTATACTTCCAAGACTTTAATCTTACAAGAATTTTATTAGTTGAAGGGAATGTTCATGACAATATAGAGGAGTTGCTGCACAAAATATAGAAGTGGAAGTGAAGAAGGAAGAGGGGCTTAAGAGAAGTCGTGGTGAAATGCGACAGGATCAATTGCGTGAGAGATTATTCCTCAATTTCTCCCGTAGTAATTAGTCAGGTACAGAATGAAGAGACTATACCTGAGACACCTCCAGCTTTATTGCCGCCTGCTCCCCTCTTGCCCACTGCATCTGCTGGAATTGCAGTTCACATGGACCCACCTGTGCAGCCTCATCATAACTCAACTACGACCACAGGGTCACCACAGCATTCACTTCATAAGAGCGGTCACACCATTACCACAGCTCTGATCCCTGCAAAAGACAAACAGAAAGCTTCGATCAGCAATCTCATGGAGGATCCTCCACTGAAACAAAAGCAAGCTTCTAAACTAATTCCTAGGGTGGCACCAGCGAAGAAACAGAAAAGATATGCCCCATATGAACTGAAAACTGTCCTTCTTGACAACTTTGATGATGCTAATTTAATGGACACACCGGTAGTTGACGCCTCACAAGAGAATCAATGGGCTTTAGTGGCTGGCCCCAAACAGCCACCGCCTTACAAATGAAGATGGTTTGCTGGAACTGTCAGGGTTTGGGCAATCCCCTGACAGTTCAAGCTTTAAAGGCCTTGACGGCCAAAGAAAAGCCCGACTTTTTGTTCCTCATGGAGACTAAAAATCCTAAGTTAGTTCTGCAGCGTGTACAAAGGCGCTTACGTTTCAGTCACTTGTTTGTGAAAAATCCTAATGGATTGGCAGGAGGTATGTCAGTTTTTTGGAATGACAATGTGTCAGTAGACATCGTGAGTTCCTTGGCGGACTTTGTTGATATGATTTGTCGGGATGTAAAGGAAGATAAGCTTATGAGGTTCACCTGTCTCCATGCTCCATCATCCTACCAGCATAGACAGATGCTATGGGATCAGCTACGCTCCATCAGCACACTTAACAATCTCCCCTGGATCTGTGCCGGGGATTTCAATGAGATTCTATATGCTTGGGAGAAAGTAGGCGGGCGATCCCCAGACAGGTATAGACTTCAAGCCTTTCGGGATGTCATCAATGACTGTACTTTTATGGAGATTGAAAGTAAGGGATGCAAGTTCACGTGGTCAAATAATCGAGAGGGTCCAGATCATATTAAGGAACGGTTGGATCATGTATTGTGCACACCGGAGTGGCGTCTTCTATACCCTCAAGCCCAAGTCTTTGCGCTGCCTCCCCTAGGTTCTGATCATAGCCCCATTATCATCTCCACATCACCATCTTATTCGAGGGGCCAACGTAATTTTGTCTTTGAGGCTTATTGGAACAATGACCCGGAGTGTCGCGAGATCATTGCTAATACCTGGAATTCAGCCGACTTGCGTAGCACCAATTTACTACACAAACTCAGGATTGTCTCTTACAGGCTACAAAAATGGAGTAGATCCAAGTTTGACAATGTTCAGTTGATGGTACCGGCACTACAACAACAGCTCCAATACTGACTCTGAAGAAGTTGCCTCTCTACGTGGGAAAATCAGAAACCTTTGGCAGCAGGAGGAACTATTTTGGGCTATGCGCTCCCGAGTCAACTAGCTACAGTGGGGTGATAAAAATAGCAAGTTTTTTCATGCCACCACCGTACAACGGAGACAGCGTAATAGAATCGGAATGTTAAAGGATGAAAATCTCAACTGGGTAAGAGAACTACCGATTCTAAAGGAGATGACACTTGATTTTTTCTGCCGATTATACACTTCAGTGGGTTCTCGTGCTTACAGTCCGATACTTGCTCAATGTCGAGCCCTAGTAACTGACGAGATGAATGCCCAGTTAACTGCTGAGGTCACAATGGAGGAGGTCAGAGTTGCTACGTTCCAGTTGGGTGCGACAAAGGCTCCAGGTCCCGATGGTCTCAATGGATTTTTTTATCAAACGCATTGGGATATCATTCAACATGATATTTTCAGGTTAGTTCAAGACTTCTTTACTTCAGGGGTTATGCCTGCTGAGCTTAACAAAACAGTACTTGTTCTAATCCCTAAGATCAAACACCCTGAAAGTCTAGATCAGTTTAGACCGATAAGCCTCTGCAACTTTGTATATAAGATTATCTCTAAGGTATTGGCAAATCGTCTGAAACCTTGGCTAGGCGATCTCATATCAGTAGAGCAAGCTGCTTTTGTGAGTGGGCGTCAGATTCAGGATAATGTGTTAATAGTCCAGGAGCTTATTCATCACTTTAAGACAAGGAAAAGGAAGCGGCACTTTAATGCGTTACTCAAACTAGATATGTAGAAGGCCTACGACAAAGTTGAATGGGATTTCTTATTGGACTATCTCCTTATTTTGGGTTTTCACCCCTCATGGGTTAGACTGGTGATGCAATGCATTACTACTACTTCCTTCAGTGTTCGTTTTAATGGGGAACAACTGCAATATTTTCGACCATCAAGGGGGCTACGACAGGGTGACCCGCTATCGCCTTACATATTCATTCTAGTGACAAATCTATTATCCACCCTTATGCATCAAGCCATCAATATGGGCAACCTTCGTGGTATTCAACTAAACAGGTTCTGTCCTACACTTTCCCATCTCTTCTTTGCTGATGATTCCGTGTTTTTCCTCAGAGGTACACTTACTGAATGTCAAAATCTGGCAAACCTGTTGAATCAGTATTGTCTAGCAACTGGCCAAGTAATTAATAGAAATAAATCCGGAATGTTTTTTCCGAAATTCTGCCCCTTTAGTCTTCAGCATAATCTAGCGGCTGAGTTTCGAGTACCAGTCTTGCAGAAATACGGCAAATACTTAGGTATGCCTTCTGATTGGGGAAGATCTAAACACGACATGTTTGGTTGGATATTAGGGAAGGTAATTGCAAAACTTGAGGGGTGGAAAGAGCTTCTATTGTCGAAGGGGGGTAAAGAGATCCTACTCAAGTCGGTTATACAGGCTATTCCGCACTACGCTATGTCAATGTTTAAGCTTCCTCTATCTTTATGTCGCAAAATTGAACAGAAAATCTCCAATTTTTGGTGGCGGAATACTACAAGAAAGACTGGTGTTCATTGGCAAAACTGGGAATTACTAAAAACCAATAAGCTGAATGGTGGATTAGGTTTTCGTGATTTGATCAATTTTAATGAAGCTCTGCTTGGTAAGCAGGCTTGGCGCCTTCTTCAACAACCTCAACTGTTATGGTGTAGGCTGTTCAAGGGTCTTTATTTCCAAACCAAGGAATTTTTGTTTGCTGAGAATGGGACAAGACCCTCTTGGGGCTGGCGCAGTCTTATCTGTGGAAGGGATGCCATCTTACCTAAGGTCAGATGGTCGGTGGGGGATGGCAGACATATTCACATACGCAATCATCGATGGCTGCCAATCGGCACCATTGGCGGTCCACCTAGAAGACACGAACCAGAGTTGGTGGGAAGTCTTATTGACCAAGTACACCACACATGGAATGTGCCCCTTATTTCAGAACTATTTGATAGCAGTATTATGAATGAAATTCTTAAAATCCCAATCAGACCATTACATGCCAATGATCAATTGATCTGGACAGCCACCAAGAATGGACAGTATACAGTTAAAAGCAATTATCAGATTCTAGCAAGCAGCAAAACGAAGCAAAGACACCACCAAGCATCAACGTCATATCAACCACCCACCATTCTTTGGCGTAAACTTTGGACACTTAACACAGCTCCTAAGATCCGTCAATTCCTGTGGGCAGCATGTCACAACGCTCTTCCTACAAAAGCTCAGCTCTACTCTCGGCATATTACCCCTGATCCCATATGTGAAATTTGCAAACAGAACTTACCTGAAACGGTGGAGCACTTATTTTTCTTTTGTTCATGGACAGCCGGGATCTGGAATCACTCGCAGCTCAACATCACAATCTCTCCTCAGACTATTACTCGCCTAGATGCGTGGATCACAGCAAGAGCAATAGAGTCGAAAGCCGTACCTGGTTTGCAGCAGATCGCCCATGTTCTGTGGAAGATTTGGTGCTCCCGTAACAACTTTATCTTCCGCCGCATTTGTCCCGACCCAGTGCGTGTTGTTACTGATGCTCTAGCACAGGCGAGAATCCAGACCCTTTCCTCCCAACACAACCAGAGAACTAATCATTCCAAAACAGGGGACTTCTCCACACACCCATCACCACAAATCTGGATACCTCCACAACATGGAGTCCTCAAATGTAACATAGATGCATCCCACTTTCCAGGTACTTCTCATGGCACTATGGCCTGTATCAGCAGAAATCACCAAGGAATTCTTACCGATGTCTATACACAAGAAATCACAGCAACTTCAGCATTTCAGGCAGAGGTACAGTCACTTACCCTCGCTCTGCAACGTCTGCTGCATCAGGGAATCAACAAGGAGAACATCATTATAGAGAGTGACTGCTTGGCCTTGATTGACATCCTTCAACAGACACGAACGCCACCGTGGGAAGAACGAGTCCTCTTTGCGGAAATTGACAGCCTCCTCTCTCAGTGCCCTAATTTGCGTCTTCAGCACTGCCGAAGAGAGGCAAACGGAGTTGCTGATTGGGCCGCCAAAGCCCATGGGCGATCTGACTTGGCCCACAATTGGAATATATTTCCTCCCTTTACGTTGCAAAGTCTAGTAGCTGCAGAGGCTATAGCCTCTCGATGTAATATGCGTTTCCCATGTACTGCTACCTTCCAGTAATGAAATAGCTATATTTCTGACCAAAAAAAAAAAATTAGTATAAATATAATAAATGCAAGGTCATTTATAAAAGGGCGACGGTGACATGGCTTCGTTGTTCACTTTTGAGTATTCATATGAGATGCGATTATGCTTTGGTCCTCGAAAATTGGTAGATTACAGATTCAGGCATAAAAGAGGAACTTCTTGGTATGAATTTGATGATGCGATCTTATTCATGGAAAGAAACTTGTTGACACATGCAAGTCGTATTTACAAGTAATTTGAATCAATCTATCTAATGATCTTTATCAACCTTGTTGTTTCTTCTTCTTTTGTATTCAAGTTGGAGGATTTTATATGTTCAGAGCTTTTTTACGAGGGCTCCTTAAGATTCGAGTATTTTTATAAAATTCATGATCAAATTCTAATTCAAAGAATCCTTTACCCAAAAAAAAAAAAAAAAACCTAATGCAAAAGAACAATTCTAAAGTAAACCGATGTATGACGTCTCTCTAAACTACAATTTTTTACAGCTCATCGTGATATTTGATTTATCAGTTGAAGTTTTCTTAGGGATATTTTTTGGTTAAATAACAGTAAGCCCAACAAGGTTCACTGTCGATACAAATAAAATTTTTATAGAAATTAACCTGAGCATATTACTTAGTGAAAGAGAGGAAATGAAGTTTGTGCAAAAACAAATGGAAATTACATAAGATGGTGGAGTAAAACATTGTTGTCTTAACTAATACGGATAATCTCGTACTTTCATGACATTGTATGGCTTCTGCATTTTTAATAAATAACAACTTTCACCCTTTCAATTTATGATTTTGATTAATTAATTTCCTTGAGGGTATTTTCGTCAACTCACTAAGCGAGGGAGTGTAGTAGCCATTTAGAGTGTGGAAATGGCGTAAACCTTTTTTCTTTTTTCTTTTATATAGTTGACCACATCGCAATTATTTATCTGTTCAAATATTATTTCATGAACTATTTTAAATTAGCCTTTGCACTCTTGATATCTCCTATCTTCTCTTCAAAAAATTAAAATGTGCATAAAATTAGGGATCTAGCACTAACACAACCCTACTAAAGAATCCATGCTAACTAGTAGGATTCTCCATTTTAGAGTAAGTTCAACTACTCTAAAGTAGAGGCACGAACACAAAGGCCTGAGTAACCATCGTGGATGACTTTAGTCATCTTCAGATCAGCAGTTTTAGCTCTGATTTTATTTGAATTGAGTCCTCATGGCCCTGTGGTTCAAGTGAATCGGATGGTGAAAGTTCAACACGAATCATCTTCGGGTTTAATTGTACTGGAATTTAGTGAGGTCATGGAAAAATTGGAATCGATTGAGTTCCTACACGCCTCTTTGAATTAGAGATAGCATCTCTCTCCCTTGAATGCAATATAGAAGAAGAATAATATGGGAAATGGCAGTTTAACCATGTCAAAGAAGATATCAATATGTTTACATTACCTTTTCCTGTGAATGATTCTCGATCAGCTCATTGTATATTCGGGTTGACCTTGAAAATCGGAAGAGTTATCCTTTGGTTTTTTTTTTTTGGTTTTGCGCATGAATGCGGCCCAAGCTCATGACCACCGAAATAACACCACTTGCAACTATTTTCTTTATTATAATCATGTGATAAACTACGTAAAAAAAAAAAAAAAAAAGATTGATTTAATGTCATATGCCCATTGGATTGCCGAGAGCACGCCGGAAGAATCGGCAAGCGATGCGAAGTTCCAAATTCTTTTGCCTTCCTCTGCATGAATATATTGAGTAGGTTCTTCTTTTTTATGTATATACAAGATTCCAATCTCACAAAAGTCTTCTTGACATAAAAAAATGTTCATGAACATATGTAAAGAATAAGTGCACAAGACAAGAATGTGGAAGTTAAGAAGGCAGCGACGCTTAGAGAATTCATAGTAAAAGGTGATATGGTCGATTTTGCAGGAGACTATTCATCATCTCCCTTATTTATACACGATACTCATTTCATGAATAGAATATCAAACTTTGTATTCATAACAAGTGATAAGGACAATGCTTTGTTCATTTTCATTATTATATACCAAAAGCATAATCAAGTTCTCATACTGAATGAGATTATTCGTTTGATCTTTGAAAATTGTTGAAAATGTCGGATTCTGACGTAAAAGAGAAGCGTCCCATATTCACAACTACGAGCAATTACACTAGCCTCTCGCAAATTAGTACAGGTCTTCACTATTTTGCCCCGACAACACTGGCCTAGGCCCGACAATTTCCTTTATGAAACTAATGGTTGGGTCGTATTCCGGGTGCCCAGGCCCAATCATTAAGAATTTTTGTGGACCGACGTCCCCTGAAAAGTCGGTTAGGGTCACTGATCGAATGACCGAAGCCCGCCTACCGGCCGACTTTTGGGCCCTAGAAAATAAGAAAATAATATATCGGTGACTGTTGAAGCCGCTCTGCAATCCTCACTTGCCTACGACATCTTAGGGCTCTTGCTGCTTAATACTGCTTGTCGAGTTCATTTATTTTCTTTCTCCTAATCGCTATTTAATCGAGTGTTAAATATCACAATGGATAGTAACAACAACTACAAATGTGTCCGATCATCTCAACTCGATCCAGACTTCATCGTGCTATTGAGGTGGGGCACGAATTCATTGCAAGGGTGAAGCCAGTAATGAATTCAACAATGATGAGACATAACAACCCAATGATTTGAAGGGATTATACGGATGAATGTCGGAAACTAGTTCCCACCAAGACTCTTTCTCAGGTGATAACCCTATCACCAAATAAAACCCCCAAGCAACTGCAGCATCTGCTTCACAGAGAAGAACGTCCGGCAGCTAGAGGACATTTCCGACTCGAGATCAATATGGTGTCAGAAGGCCATCTGCATGTTATGTGGCGTGATTTAGTCTGTGAATTGTCAAGTGGGAAAAGTCGCCTGAGGAAACACCAATGCCAACATGAGAAAGAGATGTCAAGTGCCGAGGGAGCTCTTCAAGTTAAATGCCGCACATCGGAAGTCTGTTCAAGTACAACAAAGCGAAGAATTAACGGTAGCTTGCATATTATTAATTAGCCACCGTGCAAATCTTTGGCTTCGTCGAGGACCCCCACTTGTCAAGGTTCAGGCCTATTCAGTAGATGATAAACATCATAAACTTTAAGTCTCCTTACAAAGAGAAAAGGACTACCATGTGCTATCCACGATTTTGAGTCCTTTAACTTCTCATTTACATACCAACCCAACGAGCTACCCAAACTACTTGGCCATTGGGTTTATAAGGAATGGTAATTACGTCATCAAGCCCTTACGCTTAAAAACTTTATATTCCAGAATGGTTCTCAAAATAATGAGAGTTGTCAATTAATGTAGCATCTCCAATAATCTTTAATATCCCTTATAAATGGGGAAAAAAACAAGAGGAAAAAGAAAGAGTAAGGCATGGGAGCGTACAATAGAGATTCAATACCTTTATTCGAGGAAAATTGCCAAGGGAGAGTCCAAGTTTGAGTTTTGAGTCATAAGAAGAGCAACAGGTTAACCTGACTTACATTTTTGCTTTGTTGACATCTCAACTTTGGCTTGTGAATTTATCGTGGATTGCATGAATAAATCTGGGATTGAATTAGTTGATAATGATATAATTTGAACCGAAGTTAAAATATCAACATTGCATACTTTTGCATTTTATATTCTTTTTAGACGGGAGAGACGCTTAGACTTACGCACGATGCATTGACATCGGATGAAGCGCCGCCCGGTGTTGAATTCCTTTCAAAATTGGCCCAATGAATGGCCCAACTGCAAAGCCCACTCGAGTTATCGACTCAAGTCCATAGAACGCCGTGAACCATCGTTAAGCCTGCCCCCTCCCCCGCTCGCCCCACTCCCCATGCGCCGCTCTCTCGACGTGACTCTTTTACTATGTTTACGTCAATCTTCTACTGAATCAAGGGATCCTGTGATGTTCATAGTTGAGGTAAGAGTAATTAAATCAAAAGAAACTTAGGGTACTTTGTTGGGAAAATACAACGAACGATTCGAAAGAATAATGAAGTCAGACTTTAAAATGTAATATTACTTTTTTTAAAGAATAATTTACCCATAACGGTGCTAATGGTTATTAGCACATTTCCTCCCAGATATAATAAAGTTTCAATTGAAAATATTAGATAACAATTTTAATATTTTTTTCAAGGTCTCTCAAGCTAAACAATTGAAAATAGTGGCTATATATTCTTTCAAAAGAAAATGAAAAATGGAAGAAGAAGATCTTGATTGAAAAGACAAACACATTTAACATTTAATAGAAAAAAGACAAGAAATTATATCCGAACAAATACAATTTTCTAATAATTAAGAAGTTATGTCTAAACAAATACAACCTCTGAGATAATCATTGAAAGAAATAATAAAATCTGAAATTAAATAAATAATAAATAACCATAACTCTTTCTTGAATAGGATGCTATGGTTAATTCTTATAAAGATAAATCAGAATTTTCCAATAAATAAAAAATAATGATCATTTGTCAATGTCAAATTTTGTCGATATGCACGCTCACATCTTTTCGATATAAGATAAGGTACTTTTAATTTGTTTTACAAACAAAATACCAACATACTTCAGGTAGCAAAAGTGGAAAGAAAAAGGAGGAGGTTCTAGCTGAGGGAGTTACGAGGGAAAGAAAGACCAAAAGCGGACAAGAAATGATTAAGGTAAAAAGAAAGTGATGGGTGGAGGCTGGCAAGGGATTTCATCAATCATGACTGCAGCACTTAAGAGGATATGATAAAGCAAGAGGTGAAGCGATCCGCCGGTAGAAAGAAGAGAAATAAACGCGATTTATGCCGGAAATTCAGAAAAAGGAAAGTAGAGCGAACAAGGGCTGAGTTTGTGAACGGACTTTGAGGGAGAGAAAGGCAAAATAGAAAGCAGGGCCATGAGCAAACGGGACAGAGGGAAAGACCGTAAATGGCGGAGGTCTGGTTTTATTCTCCACCGCCTGAAAACAGAGGATTCTGCACCAGGATCCCTTCCTTCTTCAATCTTGGATTGTAACTTGTTCCTTTCGTTACCTAGCCGGGTCTTGCTAGGATGCTATCAAGCTTCGGACAGAACATACCCATTGTCATTTCGCGGTTCCGATAGCGCGTAGAATCTTGATTGAACATCCCCGCTTTGATTGAATGCGATCTTGGTCTGCATGCGCACTGGATTTGATTTAGTTTGTGCCTATGGGGCCCTGTGTGTTTGATGGAATGTTTGGGTATGAAAAATGAGAAGTGATCCTTTCCGTGGTCATTGCCCTGTTTAGCTTGAGCGAGCGTGATCGGTGCTGATCTTTGCCCTCTACGATTAGAACTAGTATATGTGCACGATTTAATTAGTTCGTAATGGGAAAATTATAAAAAAAAAAAGATTAAACTTATTACATTTTTATCAATTCAGTCATAAACTTTTTAATTTTCCCAATTAAATCTTAAATTTTTGATATAGTCTCTAAGATCTAAGCTAACGGTTGGATAATCTTCAAGATGATTAGTAGTAGTACATAAACCATAGAAAAATGAAGATATCAATTGTATAGGGTAAAAATATGAACAATGCCTTGTTATTAAACTTTGGGATGGGATTCTGTGAATGGTAAATAGTGTTAGCGTAATTAAATTTTAAACCATGCATTTATCTAATAGTTTAAGTTTTTAAAATAGTTGATGGTGGTCCAACTAATTCTCACAAATAAAATGTCTATTTAAATCTTCTAAAATAGACTAATGTAACAAAGGAAAACAAATATGCCGATGCAAACTCCTATTGCAAAGCACACCCCAACTAAATTACTTTTCTAATATGAGCTTCTAACAATTATGAAAAACTAACTTAAGATAACATAGTATGCAATCCTAAGATAATAAGTCAAATATTAAATATGCAAATAAAGCCAAATTTTCCTAAATGCACTCCTAGATATATTAGTGAATTTCCGCAAATAAAAATGCCCTAATCTAAATGCATTCTTATACTAAAACTTAGGCCATACGCATAATTAATGACCAATCTTATGGAATCAAATCCACGCTCTTCTTGACTCGGATTATACACTTCATGGCATAGAACCAATTGGATACGATAACGAAAAAAAAAAAAAAAACAGTGTGATTGATGTGTGATGACTAGTAATCATGAGTCGTCAAGACATAAAGACAGCTTTCGCAACTAGAACAAAAGCATGGGATAATAACATGTAGGAAGCCGTGTTTGCTGAACAGTAATAAGAGACGGCAATTCCAGTAATGAAAATTAAATTATTGTAACTCTATAATCTATAAATTCAAAATGCATTTCTTGACACCTGTCTCTACCATAGAGTAGGTATCGACATTCAAACTAAACCATGTAAATGTGTATTTGATAATCATTTTGTTCTTAAAAACAATTTCTGCTTAAAAATGATTCTTTTTTATTTTGTTCTCAAGAATAATTTCTGAGTTTTTGAAGGTGTTTGATAATTGCCCAATTTTTTTTTTCGAGAATAGAAATACATTTGGTATGACTCTTAATTTTTTTCTAATAATTTTATTATATTTTTCTATTTTCCTTTTCCTTTTCTCTTCTTCTTCCTCCTTCTTTGTGGCTGATTGCTAGTGATGGCAATGGTTGGCAATCGGATGGGCGAGGTTCGACAAGCTCATCGAAGCCTCATTAGGCCATTGTGAGCCTTGGCCTCACATATCTGGGCAAGGCTCACACAAGCTAGGTGAAACTCCCTCGGCCACTAGCAAGGCTTTGACGAGCCCACTAGACCTCATCCAACTAGTCACCAGGCACTGCCAACGGCAAGAACCAACCACAAAGGAGGAATAAGAAGAGAGAAGAAGAGAGAAGGAGAAAAGAAGGGAAAAAATAAAGAAAAAAAAAAATAGGTTGAGGCTTGATTATGTAATTGTTCTTGGGAATGAAGAATCAACTCTTTTATATTTCTTGATTCTGTTCCAAATCTATTCTCAGGAATAAAAAAAAAAAAGAATTTTTGTTTTCAAGAATAAAAAATTTACCAAACAGATTTCCGTTCGAAATATATTCTCAATAATAAAAGAATGGAATCAATTACTATTTGGCCAGTTGACAAATGCATCATAAAATCTCTCGTGTTCCTTGTCATTTTTATTGATTTCCTTTTGCAAATCTTCTTCTTGGGTTAGACTTGATTGCAAAATCCGTTATAGAGATAATTATATATCTTCTCAAATTATAATTGATAAAGCTAGTAAGAACACCTAGAGGTGGGGTGAATAAGTGTTTAAAAGAAATCTTAAAAACCAATTTCGGAATAAAGTAAGTAGCAAGTAAACTCTAGATAAGAAACAAAATCAGTTTCGAGAAACACCGACTTCTGGTAGATATTTAGAATTCATCATGCAATAGAGCAAACTTCCACGATAACCTGTAATAGTGCGACAAATTTGAGTAAATGAGTTAAGGAAAAAGAAGATTGCACATGAAATTTATAGAGGTTCATCTTTAGTTTAAGCCAACGTCTACTCTCCTACGCTGATAGCCTTCTGGCTGGAATTCACTATAGTATCAACAGAAAAGTAGAATTTATGAGTGCAAACACTTAGTGGAAGATCCCTCTAACTCACTAAATCACTCTTTTTGTGATTTTATCTTTTGAACATAATTTGTAAAGTGCATTGAAGAAAACAAGTAGTCGAGAGAAGCTTCAAACTTTAGAATTCTAATTTTCACATCCCACGTTTCAAATAGACTGAATGACCTCCTTCAATACTCCTCTATGCCACATTAGCCGTTGACATTTTCTAGAGGAATTTATTCTAATCAATCCGTTGGACATAATCTATCAAAGAGATCTTGTAGTCGTTTGGAAATAGAGATGGAAAATCCACTGATTCTGATCGTCCATACAATTAGGATCTAGGCTTCCATAGGTAGAACTTCCTCATAAGGAACTTATTTTCAAGATTGATCTTGTCAAATTTGTGATTGACTTAATCAATGTATATATATGGAAAGTAAAATCCTTGGCCAGAAGATTGTTGTTGAAAAGAATCTTTTGTTTCCAATTAATGATCATTCGTGTCACATGACGCCAAGTCTCGGTTTGAATTCTTCCTCATTTTAGATGCGATCTCAGTCTGGATTTTGTCAGAATGGAAAATACGTCTAGGAACGAATAGACTTTGACAAAAGTTTGTGATATGACCTTAGAAGCAACTTTAAATGCATTTTGTTCTTCAAGATATGATTAAGAACTATAAAGTTTTGTCTACTTCAAAACTTGGTAGGAGTTTTCTCAACAATCTCTCCATTTTTTTTATGGTAATAAAAATTTTATGTAGATTTAAGCACAATATATTTATGTTATCCTACAAAATAACACTTTAGCAGCACAAGATAGAAAGTTTACAAGTAAGCAAATATTAGAAGAGCATAATACTTATCACAACTCAAAAAGTCTAAAAAATCTAAAAAGTTTGCACACCAACCTGCATACCAACAAACCAAAGCACTCAAAACACCAATAGACTAAAGTACTTAATTTGTAAAGTTAAAGTTCTCCCTATTTTTGTCAACAACAAAAGGAGAGCATCTAATGGACTTAAAAATAGAAATGAAGTTGTTGGAAAAGATTAGGGATTTTTAGGAACATGAATAAGATGAAAATCTTCCAAATTCTGCACAGTCTCCTTAAGCTTTGTCAAGTACTGATCAAACACAGTCTTGACCTTAGCCAAAATTTGAACATCTTGCTGATTAGTGGTCTGAACTTTGTCATCAAGAGGCTATATCTTGCCACTAAGAGATTTTGAGGTAGTACCAAGAGCACATGCAATTTTTGAATTTCAACCTCTATTCCATACTGTTGTACCTTAATCTCCACAAGGAGCTTGACTATTTGAGGATAGTTTGAGTCTGGTTCAATTTGAGTACTAGCTTTTGCAAATTGAACTAGAGGGGTATCTAAATTGGAAGAAAGATTGGTCTGAACATTGGAGGTATGTTGCTTCCTTGAACATTATCTTGTTGGTTCTCAATGCCAAGAGATTCCTTAGGGATATGAGAGGCATAAATGTCTTTTGCGTCTAGTAGAGAGCAACCAATATCATCATTTATGGTTGGTTATGCAATCAGGTCCTAAAGAGGAGTTTTCTCACCTACTCCCCCGTCTCAGTGACTTCAGTTTGAGGAAGAATATCTCCACCTTTTGGAATACTTCTTATTCCAGCATCTTCAACACTGATTTGTTGATCATTTCCCTTATTTTGATATCCAGCAGCATGTTCCCTTCCATCTTCTTCTTCCTTGTCAGAGTGTTCCTGTTCCTTATTCTAATATTCCTCTGCTTCTTTTGGGTCATCCTCCTCACCTTCTTTTTCTCCAGTGTCTTCTCCTTCACTTTCATCTTCTAGATCTTTCTCGCTTTCTTCTACCTCTTCTTCAAAGTTAGCTATTCATGGAAGAAGGTCTCTTATGGTAATATTTGCCACAATGTCATAAATAGTCTTGTTTTCATCATTTTCCTCATCCTCATAAGGTAACAGAAGGATATGTCTTTTCCTCTTAGGAGTATGCGAGACGACACTTTTTCCTTTCCTCTTTTTCTCAGTTGCAGATCTCGTTTTAGTCGAACTAGCAGGTTCCTTTTTCATAAGCTTCCAAACACCAGAGAGATCCTTTAATCTTATCTTGGAGATCATTGTAAGTCTAATTTTCATAGGAAGGATGGTTCTAAAGCAAAAGCTAGAAGGATGTTGAATCTAAATGTGCTGAAAGAGCCTAGTTACCAAGGTTGCATAAAGAAGCTGGCTTTTCTCCTTCATTACTGTTTGGTATATACGCAGTAGAATTATGTGAGGAAAGGAGAAGGCAACTTCATTGCAAATGACTTGTATCATTTTGGCTTCAAATTTTGAAATGTCAGTTTTGGAGGCAGCCTTTAGTTTGATGTAGTTGATAATAATTTTGTGGACCAAAATGTTAGAGGTAGATAGTTTGGAATAGTTAATACTTACCCTAGGAATTTTGTCCTTCACTAGAAACTTAATAACCTCATCATTTGAGGCAATTATGGACATGAATCCACTTCTTTCAACTCTCAGAATATCGGCTAGTAGATCAACATCAACATCAAAGACTTTTTCACATATAATAAATTGAATGTGTGTGGGATCCAGAATAGATAAGTTGGAGTAAAAATAGACAGTCAATTTAGGATAGGCATTAGACGACTCCACACAAAACTTTTCCATTTGAAGTTTGGCGAATTTCTCCCTCAAATTTACTTTGATTAAATCTAAAAGATCAAATTTTATCATGCGAGGGTTGATAACTCCCCTATTTAGCATATGTGCATAAATCTTTTTGTGTTCTTTTGGCTGAAATAACTTCCCTTTAGACCTAGTAATTTCAATAGCAACACCTATTTTGGGTTGGAAATTCTTAAACGTTTGTTCATAGATAATTCTTTCTTTCATCCAAACAGGCTTTCGGCTCCAACACGAGGATCAACTAGAAACATCATAAATTCCTCCTCTGCTCTCCTGGATTTTACTAGCCCTAGTTTTTCCATAGCTTTCAAAAACAAGGTTTCGTTCATGTAGCCATTTTCTTCCAATAAAGTGGTAATAAAATCCATAGGACTTCCCCTTTTTTCAAAAACTCAGTGCTTAAAAATAACTTCGAGTTTCCTTATCAAGAGAGGAGTTGGATCTTGAGTGATTTCTTCCTCCACAGACAATCGATGTGTGCTCCTCCTCGATGATTCTTCTCCAGTGAGATCAAAATGCGTTTGAGTATCAGGCACGAAACGAGACCCATAACTAGCAATGCAAGAGGACTTTCTCTGTGAAGATATTGGGAAAGACTTGGAGGATTTTGAGAACACGATGGCAAGTGAACGATACTAAGATTTGTAGAGAAAGAGAGAGTGAATTGAGAATAAGCGAAATGAAGGTTTGTGAGAGATTATGGTTTATGAAGGTTGTGGTAATCAGAAGAAGAGAGCCGGTAAATCTAGTTAAAGTAACTGAACCAAGGCAAATAAATGGACACAAGGAAGAAAATAACTTCCATTTTTGAAAATAAAAAGAAAAGGTAACTGTAAAAGATTGAAATATTTAGTCCGAAAAATTAGGAAGGAAATAAAAGATAACAAATTCCAAAAAATTATAAATGGCAAGTAAAAATTTGAGTAAAACATTCATACTTGTTCGAGAATGAAAGAAACTTATGTGCCAAAATTTGAAATATAACTACCTTAGTCTGTAAGGACTTTCAAAAGGATGCCTCTTCCAAAAGATTGATCAGATGAGTCTGCTTTGTATAGACTTTGGCCAAATGTTTGGTTTATATTCAATTTTTCACGAATGAATTCAAATGAACCCTTCTCTAGTGGCTTGGTGAAAATATTTGCTAGTTGATTCTTTGAATTGAAGAATTGAACATTGATTTCACCATTTTGTACATGGTCTCTTATGAAGTGATGATAGATTTCAATATGCTTTGCTCTTTAATGAATAATGGGATTTTTTGGTGAGATTGATCGCACTTGTGTTATTGCATATCATTTCAGTGTAGGATTATTCTATTCCAAAGTCTCTAAGTTGTTACATGATCTAAAAAAATTGAGAGCAATAACTACCAAGAGCAACATATTCTGCTTCTACCTTGGAGAGTGCCACAATGTTCTGCTTCTTAAAGAACCATGGCACTAACATATGTCAGAGTTAGCATGCCCCATATGTACTTTTCCTGTCGACTTTGCAATCAGCTTGATAGTGTTTGAGTATCTAAGTAGAGTAAAGTCTTATCATTTTGATACCACAGACCTAACTTTGGATTTGTTACAATACACTTGATAATACATTTAACAGAACTGAGATGTGATTCTCTAGGATTAGCTTGGAATCTAGCATACATACACACACTAAATAAAGTAACAGGCCGTGAAACAGTAAGATAGAGAAGAGAACCGATCATGTTTCTATATGTTTTTTTTTTTTATTTACTTTCTTTCCATCTTCATTCTTATCAAGTTGGGATGAACTTGACATAAGAGTTTCAATCTTCTTATAGTTTTCCATTCTAAATTTCTTGATGATATCTTTGGTATATTTCTCTTCATAGATGAAGGTTCATTCATTCAATTGTCTAACTTGTAGACCCAAAAAGAATGTTAATTCACCTATCATACTCATCTCGAATTCTTCCTACATAAACTTTGAAAATTTCTTTCACAGAAGTTCATTAGAAGAACCAAAGATGATATCGTCTACATATATTTAAACAAGTGGAAAGTCTTTTCCTTCCTTTTTGATAAACAAGATGGTTTTAACCATACCTTTCTTGAACCATTACTTACCAGAAATTTACTCAATTTCTCATACCAAGCTCGATGTGCCTGCTTTAGATCGTACAATACTTTCTTTAGTCTGTAGGAAAAATCTTTTTTTTTTTTTTTTGTGGTCTTTGAATTCTGGTAGTTGTTCTACATAGACTTTTTCTTGGATGAAACCATTTAGGAAGGCATTTTTGACGTCCATCTAAAATAACCTGAAATTATGAAAACATGCATATGCAAGTAATACCCCTATAGCTTCTAACCTAGCTACCAGTGCATATGTCTCGTTATAGTCTATTCCTTTCTCATGCATATATCCTTTTGCTACAAGTCTTGCCTTGTTTCTGGTCACTTTACCCTTTTTATCCATCTTGTTCTTGAACACCTACTTTAATCTAATTACAGATTTTCCAATTACATCATTGATCTTGAATTGCCTAAGCTCTTCTTGCATTGCTCGTATCCAACTTTCATCAATTAAGTCTTCTTCGACTCTCTTTGGTTCTACTTCAAAAATGAGAGTTAGAGCACTTGAGCTTCCTTTGACCTTGGATCTGGTATGAATTCCTTTTTTTATATTGCCAATGATGGGATCTTTAGAATGACTTGATTCGTGTTTCCATTTTTTGTTGAATTTGTCATTATCTTCAAGGATTTGTTGAGTCTCTGTTTCCTTTGAATCTTATGCTTTTTCTTCAGCTTGATTTTGTTCACCAGATGGCTGAGTTTGTTTAAGAGACTTACACTTAGACCTCATTAAGTTTGAAACTACCTCAGCCAATTCAAGTTGAGTCTGATCATGTTGGTTCTGGTCAACTTCTTGAAACCTAACTTAATTGATTCTTCAATAGTCTATGTATTCTTGTTGAAAATACTGTAAGCTTTGCTTGTCATGTAATATCGAAGAAATATCCCTTCATCCGACTTTTTCATCAAACTTGTTTGGATGATCATTTACATTTTTCAAATAAAACACTTGCAACCAAAAACATGAAAATAGGAAATATTTGGCTTTCTCTCTTTGTAAACTTCATAGGGGATTTTCTCTAGGATGGGCAATAGAAAAAGTTTGTTAGTTATATAATAAGCGATGGAGACGGCTTCTACCCAAAAAGCGAGGAGACCCTTTTTTAAATTATCATAATACTGGCCATCTCTTATGAAGGTGGTTTTTTCCTTTCTATAACTCCATTTTGTTTTGGAGTGTAAGAAGAGGAGAAAACATGTTGAAAACTATTTTCATCATAAAAACTTGTAAAGTTTTGATTTTTAAATTCTCCCCCATGATCAATCTTGATGCTCGAAATAGCATAGCCTTTCTCATTTTGAACATTTTTGACAAACTTTGAAAACTATGAGAAAGTTTTTGCTTCACTTGCTAAGAAGAAAACCCATGTAAATCTTGAGTATTCGTTTACAACTACTGAACAATATTTCTTATCACCGATGCTTTGAGTTTTAGTCAATCCGAAAAGGTCTATTTGAAGAATCTGCAAGATGCGGTTAGTGGAAACATGATTTATGGATCTAAATGAATTTATGACATATTTTCCCAAGCTACATGGAGTATACAGCTCAGACTTTTGGTACACCATTTTAGGGAGACCGCGGACCAACTTCTTGGAAGATAGTTGGTCGATCTATTTCATGCTAACGTGTCCTAACTTGTGATGCCAAAGATGTGCTTCATCTTGAATTGAGATAAGACATTGGATCTTTGAATTTATGTCTAAAAGATAAATGTTGTTATGTCTTTGACCAGTAAAGGTTTGAGAGAAGTCTTGACTGACTCTAAAACAAACATTTTCTTGGAAGTTGATTTTGAACCATGTATCACATTGTTGGCTTATGCTTAGAAGGTTTTCATTTAGACATTTTACCAAGAAAACATTATTGATGATCAAGCTGCCAATCCTCGCTATTCTATGTCCAATAATTTTTCCTTTGTTGTTCCCACAAAAATATACATACATACATACATACATACATACATATATATATATATATATTTCCTCCTTTTTGTTTTGTTTTGTTTTTTTTTTAAAATTTGATGAAACTACTTGAATCTTCAGTCATATGTCTAGAACAACCACTGTCGAAGTATCATTTACTTTTCCTTTTAATAGTAACTTGTAGTAAAAATGAAATCTCAAATTTTCTTTGGTACCCAAATTTTCTTGGGTCCTTAAGAGTTAGCTGTAAGGACTGTTTTTGCCCAATCATTCTTAACAGGTCTCCAGATTTTAAAATATTCATTCTCAAAATGCTCTGAGTCTCCACACTTAGAACATTTAAGAGTACTCCGACCAACGGGTTTGATGAAAACTCTTTGAATGTGGTTTTTATAAGCAAGTTTAGGAGGTCTTTGTCTAAGTCTCCCATTGACCTTAGGAAAATCAATCAAAAGATCACTTTCTCTATTTAGACCCAAACCGGATTTGTTATAATAAGGAATTTGAGCAAAAAAAAATTGTTCTAAATTTTTTGAGCCTTTTGAGAATTTTGTAATAATGTCTGAAATTTCTTCTTTTTATTTTATTTTATAAATTTCATTTTTTTGGAAAGAGAATCACAAATTTCCTTTAAATCATCTAAATTATTTTTCAAAATTCCAAACTTTTCTTTCCAAAAAGTTTCATGTTGTCTAAATTTAGAATTTTCCCTCTTTAATTCGGAGATCATTTTAAGAGAATATTTGAGGTTTAAGCAAAGCTCATTTATGTATTTAGACACTTTAATAGGAATTTTAGAATGGCTTACCTTGATTTCCTTACTAACTCAGAGTCTGTGTCTAAATCAAATTCTGATTCTAAATCTAAATTTGGGTGAGCCATCAGACAGATATTTACAAACTCTTCGTCACTTTTCTCACATTCTGTGTCACTCAAGGTTTTTGCTTTTAGAGTTTTGTTGTACATGTCATACTTTCATTTTTCTCTTTTTCAGCAAAGGAAGGTTTGGCTTGATGTGTCATTTCTTCTTACATTCAAAACATATTACATCCTTGCTAGGTTCATTGTCCTCCAATGATCTTTTCTGGAAGTTTTACTTATTCTGCATTTTCCAGTTGAATCTTGTTCCATTCCTATTCGATTTCTTGAATTTCTTGATCAAGAGATCAAGTTCCTTGTCATTCATGTCATCGTCTGAGTTTGTATCATTAGAATTGGATTTAGAATTAAGTGCAATTGACTTCTTACATTTGGATCCTCTTCATCATTGATCTATTCCACTTCATAAGATTGAAGAGTGCTTATCAGTTCATCAACAAAAAGGAGCATTGTCCTCTGTGTCTCTTGGATTAAGGTTTTCACATGATTCCAGTCCCTTGAAAGTCATCGCAGAAGTTTGTTAACCTTCATTGGAACAGAAATTGGCTAATCTTGATACGCCAAACCTTTTACAATTTTTATAAAACGACTGAACATATATCCAATAAATTCTCCAAGCTTCATCTTGAATGATTCATATTGGCCAAGCAAAATGTTTATTTTTGTCTCCCTTACAGGATCTATTCTTTCATAGGTGACCTGAAATCTATTTCAAACTTCTTTAACTGTTTCACATGAAGAAATTCTATCATATTCAGTAGGGGACAAAGTGCAATATAAGGAATAGATGACCTTTGCATCAATAGCCTATCTCTTGGTGATTTCTTCTTAATCAATTTCTTCTACATTCTTGTCTAAGACTTCTTTTCCCTTGTCAGATGCAGAAGCAACCTTTGGATTGATTCCTTTTCCATAACATCCCACTTCAAAGGATCTCCAAATCTTAAAAATGCCTTCATTCTATTTTTCCATACATTGTATTATTTTCCATCAAAATAAGGTGGCCTGGTGTTACTATGCCTTTCCATGAGTTCTGGTGTTAAGATACTAGCTATAGAAGATCTTTAACTCAGAAGTAAAAACACTTCAAAAGACAAGCACATGGCTTTGGTACCAATTGATAAAGTTAGTAAGAACACCTAGATGGGTGAATAGGTGTTTAAACGAAATCTTAACAACCAATTTTGGAATAGAGTAGTAAGTAAAGTCTAAATAAGAAATAGAATTAGTTTCGAGAAACATTAGACTTCTGGTAGATATTTAGAATTCGTTATGCAACAGAACAGGCTTCCATGATAACTTGTAATAGTGCAATAAACTTGAGTAAATGAGTTAAGGGAAGAGAAGATTACACACAAAATTTATAGTGGTTCGGCTTTAGTTTAAGTCTATGTCCACTCTCCCATGCTGATAGCCTTCTCACTAGAATTCATTATAGTATCAACAGAGAAGTATAATTTATGAGTGCAAACACTCAGTGGAAGATCCCTCTAACTCGCTAAATCACTCTTTTCATGATTTTATCTCTTGAACACAATTTATAAAGTGCACTGAATAAAACAATTAGTTGAAAGAAGTTTTAGACTTTAGAATTCTAATTTTCACATCCCACGCTTTAAACAGATTGAATGACCTCCTTAAATATTCCTCCATGCCACACTAGCCATTGACATTTTCTGGAGGTATTTTTTCCAATCAATCGGTTGGATAGAATTGATTAAAGAGATTTTGTAGCTGTTTGAAGATAGGGATGAAAAATCCACTGATTTTAGTTGCCCATACAATCAGATAGGTTTGCATAAGTAGAACTTCTTCATAAGGAACTTATCTTCAAGATTGATGTTGTCAAATTTGTGATTGACTTAATCAATGTATATATATGGAAAGTAAAATCCTTGATTAGAAGATAATCGTTGAAAAAAATCTTTTGTTTCCAAATAACAATCATTTGTGTCGCATGACGCTGAGTCTTGTTCTGAATTCTTTCTCATTCTAGACACGATCTTAGTCTAAATTTTATCAGAATGGGAAATATTTATGGGAATGAATAGACTATGGCAAAAGTTTTCGATATAACCTTAGAAGCAACTTTGAATGCCTTATGTTCTTCAAAATAAGAGTAAGAACCAGAAAGTTTTGTTAACTTCAAAACTTAGTGAGAATTTTCTCAATAATAATATTAATAAATTGGTTGATTATCAAGGAAGTCATATAGAGGCATGTTGAACTCGGTGATACCATATTTGTATATGGGTCACCACAAATTATGCGTACAATACAATTGATATGGTTTGCTTAATCATCGAAGATAGATCAATGTAGATTAGATTTACGAAACATGTTCGATTCCTCTCACTACCCAAGCATTAACAATTTCATGCAGGGTCAGCTGTTATAACTTTAACTTGCATGTAATTTGGTTTTTCTTGGAGATTATATTCTTGAGAATAGATTTGGAACAAAATCGAGAAGTATAAAAAAATTGATTCTTCATTCCCGGGAACAATTATAGAATCAAGCCTAAACCTATTTTTTTTCTTTGTTTTTTTTTTTTTCATTCTTTTCTCCTTCTCTCTTCTTCTCTCTTCTTCTCTCTTCTTCTTCCTCCTTCTTTGTGGTCGGTTCTCGCCATCAACGATGGTTGGCGGTCGATTGGGTGAGGTTTGGCGAGCTCATCAGAGCCTTACCGGTGGCCAGGTGGTCCTCACCTAACCTGTGCAAGCCTCGCCTAGATCTGCGAGGCCGAGGCTCACAATGGCTTAATGAGGCTCTGACGAGCTCATCCGATCACCAACCATTGCCATCACTGACGATCAACCATCAAGAAGGAGGAAGAAGAAGAGAAAAGAAAAAAGAAAAGAGAAAAATATAATAAAAGTATTAAAAAATTAAAAGAAATAAAAAAATTAAAAGTCATACCAAATGCATTTCTATTTTAGAAAAAAAAATTGGGCAGTTATCAAACGTTTTCAAATGCTTATAAATTATTCTTGAGAACAAAATAAAAAAAAAAGAATCATTCATGAATAGAAATTGTTCTCAGGAACAGAATGATTACCAAACACACCTTTACATGATTTAATTCGAATGTTGATACCCACTCTATGGTAGAGACAGGTGTTAGGAAATGCATTTTGAATCCATAGATTAAAAAGTTACAATAATTTAATTTTCGTCACTGAAATTGCCATCTCTTATTACTGTTCGGCAAACACGGCTTCCTACATGTTATTACCCCATGCTCTGTTCTAGTTGCGAAAGCTGTCTTTATGTCTTGACGACTCATGATTACTAGTCATCACACATCAAATCACACTGTTCTCTTTATCTTATCCAATTGGTTCTATGCCACGAAGTGTATAATTCGAGTCTAGAAGAGCGTGGGATTTGATTCCGTAAGATTGGTCATTAATTATGCATATGGCCTAAGTTTTAGTATAAGAATGCATTTAGATTAAGGCATTTTTATTTGTGGAAAGTCACTAATATATCTAGAAGCACATTTAGGAAAATTTAGCTTTATTTGCATATTTAATATTTGACTTGTTATCTTAGGATTGCATACTGTGTTATCTTAAGTTAGTTTTTCATATTTGTTAGAAGCTCATTTTAGGAAAGTAATTTAGTTGGGGGCGTGCTTTGCAATAGGAGGTTGCATCGGCATATTTGTATTTCCTTTGTTACATTAGTCTATTTTAGAAAATTTAAATAGACATTTTATTTGTGAGAATTAGTTGGACCACTATCAACTATTTTAAAAACTTAAACTATTAGATGAATGCATGATTTAATATTTAATTATGCTAACACTATTTAACATTCATAGAATCCCATCCCAAAGTTTAATAACAAGGCATTGTTCATATTTTTACCCTATACAATTGAGATCTTCATTTTTCTATGCTTTATTTACTACTGCTAATCATCTTGAAGATTATCCAACCGTTAGCTTAGATCTTAAAGACTATATCGAAAGATCAACACATGCTAAAGAATATATGAATTGCAATAATGGCTACAAATTGAGAGAGCTTTACTCTTTGATAAATAGCATACTCGTGTTATGGAGCAAATAGTTCATTTCATTAAAAGTGATTCACTTATATTGTAATCTCTTTTGAGAAATTTACAAGTATCGTAGCAATGTTTGGGATTTAGTAGTGTGATTTACCAACTTTGGGAAGCAACAGCACAAGCTACATCATAACCTCTCAATAGTTATACTGAAATCCAACCTGTTGATAGCTGTTATTTTAGAAGAGTCAATGTAGATTTGATTTAAACCAAACTACTATAAGATCGGCGTACAACTCTTTTATCTCTCATCATTTTAACATTTATTTGATAAAAGTATATTGTACTTGATATTATCAGCTTGCTCTTACGTATATTAAGTAATTCCTGCATTTATTAAACTTGACCTTAATAATTCCGCAAAATCTATCAAGTTTCGTTTATCACCCTTTTCACCTTCCTCTCGATTGCATATTTAGCCACAACATTCGTTATATCATGGAGAGCTCTGACATTCTTTGGTTGTTGATATGTCAGGACGCCTGCACCTTCCTTCATAGCAACATACCCCTATTTTACATACGACGTCCCACAAATCTTGAGCTATAAAAAATGTAGTTATTTTCAGTAGTCATAGTTGCTTTTTATCAAATGTAGAAATTGATAGTGACGATGGTGTAGAGTCGGCCAAAGTTACTATATCGGTACTTTTGGTGGAAGGTGAGGTAGGGCCATATAGAAACTTGTATTATCATAATATGATTTTTACAAGAGTACAAGGAAGCATGGGATTCTGATGTCTAATTGATTGAAAAATTCTTGTTCTCACGGAGTGCATGTCAGCTCATGCATCCAAGCTCTTAGATGATTTGGGTTTCATGTAAAGCCCTCCATATTAATGGCTCGAATTTATTGAGTTCACATGCATCGGGATCATTTAAGAAATTTTCTACCTTTAATAGGAGCCTTATTATAGGCTTCATGTGTTAGAGATATCCCTATCTTTAATTTTATCAACAAGCTTGATTCTTGCTATTGTTCTAGCTGTGGACATCTTCATGGCCCAATATTTCAACTATCCCAAGAGTTCACCTAACGAACTTCCAGATAGGTGTAGTTTTGCTCAGAGAAATCTAGGAAACCTTAGGAAATAGATCAATAATTTCACAACAAGCCTAGAAATATCGACTAGCTAGCAACTAAACGCAATTAAATCTACGATAAAATAACATTGAAGGACAAAATAATCTTTACATATGGCCATTTCTGAAGGCGAGCTCCACATGATTTCTTACCAAAAAACAACAATAATAAAAACAATAACGAGGGAGGCTATATGTTGTCAAATCTTGAATAGTTGTTTCCCCTGGCTACTTGAAAGAGGTTTCACAGGACAATATGGGGTATGCATGACAACATTTCTGTTTTTTTTTTTTTTTTCTGTTCTTTTATTTCATGAAATAAAAAAAAGGATAGAAATTCATTTAGTAATGTTAGTTAATTTTTTTTATTCACCGAAATAGACAAATAGCCAGGGAATAGATTTGGAATAGGAAGGAGAAGTAGAAAAATAACTTCTTATTTCTAGAAACAATTTCTAAAAATAAATCATTTTATTTTTTTTCTTTTTGTCCTTTTCTTCTTCTTCCTCTTCTAAGTGGTCCCCACTGGCCGCTGCAATGACTAGATAGAGAAGAAAAAAGAATATAAATAAAAAGAAAAAAAAAGAAAATTTTCAAAAAAATTATTACAAATTAGGAGAAATTTCATGTCACAAATATATATATATATATATATATATATATAAATCGCGCCAAACGTATTCCTATTGCTATCAAATACATTATTTTTCTCCGAAACTATTTTAGGAAATAAAAATAGAAAAAGAATTATTTCTAAAAAGAAATTGTTTTCAATAACGAAAATATTACCAAACACCTAGTTGGAAATAATCCGTCACTCCAACTTTCCACCTTCTTCTCCTCCTCCACCACCACCACCATGCAAGCCTCTCAACCTCCTCCTTATCCAAAGTTCTTGCGAGATGACAAGCATGCAAAGACTTCTCTCCATTCGGAAAAGGCTGGAACGGTATATCTCTCCACTTGTACCAGGACTTCTGGTTCCTCGCTCGCCAAAACTACTTCCAAGCTCACCCGTCCGACATCCTCCTCGTCACCTACCCAAAATCTGGCAGCACCTGGCTAATGGCCATCCTCTTTGCACTCTTGAACCGTGCCAAGTACTCCGACACCAACTCACAACGACGCCACCCTCTCCTAACCCTACACCCCCACGACTTTGTGCCTTTCTTGGAGATCATGCTGTATAGCTACCTAGAAAATCCCGATCTCACTGCTTTTACATCCCCGAGACTCCTCAGCACTCACTTGCCTTATTCCTTGCTTCCAGGCTCAGCGAGGGACGTGCAAGCTGGTTTACCCGTGTAGGAACCCTAAGGACAACTTCGTCTCGCTGTGGCACTTTGTCAATAAGATGAAGCCCGAAGAGAAGGGCCAGACTACGCTCCCACATTGCCTCGACAATTTCTGTCGGGGCTGAGCCCATGCGGCCCTTTTTGGGAACATGTGCTGGGTTATCACAAGGTGAGCTCGGAGATGCCTGAGAATGCATTGTTCCTGACGTATGAGGAGATGAAAGAGGAACCGCTTGTTCATGTGAGAAGGTAGACCGATTTCGTGGGATGTCCATTTAGCGATGAAGAACTGAGAGATGGCACTGTGGAGGGAATATTGAGGATGTGTAGCTTGGACAATATGAGTGCATTGGAGGTGAATAAAAGCGGGAATTTGTCGACTGGACAAGGGCGCAACTTGTTCTTCAGAAGAGCTGAGGTTGGAGGTTGGGTGAATCATTTGAGTGTTTAGA
Source organism: Eucalyptus camaldulensis (assembly GCA_019915185.1). Taxonomy (NCBI): domain Eukaryota; kingdom Viridiplantae; phylum Streptophyta; class Magnoliopsida; order Myrtales; family Myrtaceae; genus Eucalyptus; species Eucalyptus camaldulensis. The sequence continues at coordinate 33,564,493 of JAHSVA010000010.1, forward strand.
TGGCCGACAGGATTGACAAAGTAATGGAAGAGAAGCTGCGTGATTCCGGGTTGAAGTTTAAGTACATATAACACACGCATTCAATAATTTGCATGTGTTATGTGTAAGCTTTGAAGGTGTTTGGTTTGATGGCGGAGAAGAAAACGTACAAAATATATATATATATATATATATATATATATATATATATATATTAAATGAAAGAATAAAGGAATGTTTCGCTCGCACTTTAGGGAGGTCAATATCTGCCTGGCTAATGGAAGTGTGTTGCTCCCGCTAAAAAACATAATTGATTTTCAGTGGCATTGTCAATAGTGGCTTCGTCTCCAAACGCAGATGCTTCCGGGTTGTGATTCTAGTATTTCATTTATGTTGTACTACTGGTATTTGCAGATGTTTTTGGGCCGACACGTAGTTGGCTAATAAAAAGCTTCGTTCCTTCTTGCGGGGAGCTTGTTGGTTTATATTCTGTCGTTCTTTTCAATTCCTTCTTCTCCTTTTGCTGTGTGAAGCTTCGTGGCTTTTGCTCTTCTATCTGTGCTGTAGACTATAGAGTACACCACTTCTAATTTGCATTTTGTTAAATAGATTGAGTTCATAAACAACGGATATGTGAGTCCCTAGGAAAAAGAAGATATCTCCATTCTATTTTGTTTCCAAGGTCTAAAAAGAAAATGAGAAATGCTTTATATGACTGTGATCTGATCATAATAACAATCACGTATTTCGCTCCCCCAAGCTCGCGGTCAACCGGACTACTTTTTGAGCTTCACCCGTAAATACCGGGTGCTACTTGCAGAGTTCGCAATAACCACGGGTTTAGAAAGGTTCGTCTATGAATGTTTCCAAATCCACCAAATAACGCGAGTATCATAGAACTAATAGTAATTTGTAGAATTCTGATAGAACACGTCTCACCAAGCAACGACGGAATTCACATAGTATAAAATAGTCGATGTCTACTTGCCTTTAATCCTTGGTGGTGAAAGCTGGTGCTGCGAGCTGCGGGAATAAGGCGGGATGGCGGTGCGGTGGGGCGGTGCAATTGGCCGGCGTCGAGCAACAAAGAGGAACGGAGCTGTGGGAATTTTTGGTAAAGGTATGCTGAAGACGTTGATGAAAATGAAGGAAGTTGTGGGTGCCAAGGGAAAATAAGAGACGGTCCTTTCTTCTGCTTTGGCTTCTCCGCCGGTTGACTATATTAGTCAACAATCTGAAATTTTGTGGCAGCTCATAAGGGGAACGCGTGGGGGAAAACGTGGCCATATTCGGTGAACCTCCTTGCCACCTCGAAGAAGTAGCTGAAGCGTGGCTATGTCTTGGTCAATGTCTTCAATTCGCTGGCCAGCTGAGAAGGAAGAAACGTGGCTGCAAATTTTTGGGTCAAATTCTTCCTTTGTTGACAGCTGCGGAGAAGTGGTGAAGTTGATGTGGAGACAGTGGAAATTCTCGGCTCTTCCCTTCATCTAGTGTACGTATGCATGGGGATGGAAGCAACTTTACTTGAGGAACTAGCTTGGCGACGTGCTGCGGAGAGTGAACATTGGTTTTGTTTATGGCATTTCATGAAGAAGAATTTAAATGAGATGATTGGACTAGGTGATGGTCGAGCTGTCATGGTACGGCAAAGACATGACGATGAGGTGGTGTCGCGGGGATGTGATGAGACGTGATGGTTCGGTACGGTGATGGTGGTGGCGAAATGGTGGCCGTGAATGGTGCCAATAACAAAGTCCAATGACAAGCTTGTCGACGCAACATTGACCGTTATGCATTCGAGGCTCGGGCAAAGTCCATATCTCACACAATAGCCCAAAAATTGTTATGCTAGCAAAACCCTTTTCACATTTTTACCTCATTGAAGTAGAAAACTAGTAGAAAATTTTCTTTTCTTGATAAGTAGTCATGTTATGCACACAACCAAGATCCGGATCTCTCATGTCTTGATCGTAAAAAACAGAAATTCCCGCAAAATTTACTAATTTCGCAATCAGTTCTTACCAGGCATATATTACTAATTTTGTCCAAAGGTATAGTTCACGCAGAAAAAAAAACTCATCTACAAATGGATTCTACTTTGGTTATTTTGAATTTTTTGCACTTTTGGTGGTTATATAAGGCGTGCATGGTTGTGTTTTTTCTTTCTGTTTATGAACAAAAATTTTGTTTTTTTGTTCCCAAGAACAAAAAAAGAACAAAAACGCATTTGTTTCTGTTTTTGTTCCAAATCTTTTTTTTTTTTTATTCTTGGGAACACATTTGAAATAGAAATAAGAAAGAAAAAAAACTTGTTTCTTGTTTTTTGAACAATTTTTAAGAACAAATTTTCTCTCTTCTATCTTTTTCTTCTCTTTTTTTTTCTTCTTGTTTTCTTCTTCTTTTTTCTTTGGCCGATCGCCGGCCTCGGCCATGGCCGGCGACCGGCCGTCGAGGGCCGGTGATGCCGTCAAGGGCCAGCGACCTCGCTGAAGCGTTGCCAGCCCCTGGCGAGGCTCAACCTCGCCTTGGCTGGGTGAGCTCAAGCTCGCCTAGTCACCGGCAAGGCTCGGCGTCGTCGAACCACCATTAGGTCAAGCTCACCCAGCCAAGGCGAGGCCAAGCCTCACCCGCAGCGGCGACACTTGGGCTCGTCCAGATCCGGCGAGGTTGAGCTCGCCCAGCCACTGGCGAGGCTCGACCTCACTGGTTCACCGCCAGGCGATCGGTGGCTGGGTGAGCTCAGCCTCGTTGGATCTGGGCAAGCTCGAGCTCACCCAGCCAAGGCGAGGCCGAGCCTCGCCCAACCACGGCGAGGCTCCGGGGGTCGGCAAGCCTCGCCGTGGTTGGGCGAGGCCACCGACCCTCGTCGATTGGCGACCAGCCAAAAGAAGAGAAAAAAAAAGAAAGAAAAAAAAGGAAAAATAAATAAAATAATTAACAAATTAAAAGAAACAAAAAATGAACATAAATTTACCAAACGTGTTTCGGTTCTTTTTTTATTTCAAGAACAAATTTACTAAACGTGTTTTTCTGGTCAAAAATTGTTCCCCAGAACAGAAATAGTTTTTTCTATTTCTGTTTCTTGAAATAATTTTTAAACAGAAACACAAACAAACGCACCCATAGACAATGCAAAAACAAGAAATTATTAGGTGACAGTTTTTAATTTATTGTAAAAATAACACTTTGTTTGGAATCACAAAAAACTAACTAATAAATAATTGTAAATTGTTCTGGAGTCCCTTCCTTCAAGAATTTGTGGCTCAAAACTATTATTATTTTCACAATGGAGCAAAGACTAAGACCACAAAGAGCCAACTAACAGATATTTATAAATTTGTGTCTTGCTCTCAGACTTCACCAACAAGCCGAGACCCAGGGACAAGGGGTAGAGCTCGCTGCAGGAGTCGCTCAGACATGTTCTGCCGCATCGTGAGTGAGCTTGTTCGGGCCTTACTGGGACCACGTGTTGGGCTACCACGAGGCGAGCTCGGAGACGCCCGAAGAGGTGTTGTTCCTGAAGTACGAGGACACGAAGGAGGACCCATGCGCTCACCTGAGGAGGCTGGCCGGTTTCTTAGAGTGTCCTTTCAGTGAAGAATAGCTGAAAAACGGGACTGTGGACGAAATACTGAGGCTCTGTAGTTTTGACAGTTGAAGCGCGTTGGAGGTGGACGAGAGCGGCAAGTTGGCTTCAGGGGAAGAGAACAAGGCGTTCTTTAGGAGAGGCGAGGTTGGAGATTGGGCAAATTACTTGAGTACTGAGATGGCCGATAGGACTGACAGGGTCGCGGAAGAGAAGCTGCGTGGAGGGTTGAGACTTTAGGGGATGAATAATCCCTGTTTATCCACTAGGTTATTTCGAAGAAGGAACCATGCTTACTCTCACATATGATATGTTTGATTAAAAGTGTTGACCATGGCTCGAAATTAATTCAGATTGATTTGAAATCCAATCCATTATTGAACTGCAAGAAAATCTGCGCGAAGTGAGAAAAGTCCAAATGGATTCTCGCGAACAGGACCGAGTCTGATGTGAAAAAAAGGAAATAATTTCTCACGAGACTTCTTTTCTTTATTGAAGATGACGTTCACGTCGATGGAGAAGGGCCCATAATTTTTGGCATATGAATGTTCTTTCGTTGACTTGGTCTTTGAGAGTTTGGTCTTCGATGAACAGTGAGTGTACTTAATATGTGTGGAAACTTATGAGAGACATGAAGACCATTGAAAGCCGTCATTCAAAAGGATTGGGAGCGTAAAAGATCACTTAAGGTGATATTGATACTTAATCCAAGACCCTCAAGAAAAGTAGGTCTTCTTCATTTCCAAGGCATGCCTCACTTTAATCAATGTCCTCACAATATTATCATGCATTTTAATATTGATATTGCCAATACTCACCACATCGCACTCAACATTGTTCTCCCCTTGCACTTTACCACAATTCATACATTGATAATTAATAAATTACTTTATGTTCGATGTAGCATGAAATGAACAGCTATAATCCATAGTTCATCTATCAAACGATAAATCCATATATAACAGACAAGACATAATCATCACTATCCAAGATACTATCAACAACTATAGTAATATCATAACTAAATTGAACTCTAATTTCGTAACATATCAACTTAAGATGATTCCTTCTAAAATGCTCCAACTTGCTACGATTCTAACAAACAGTACCACCGGTCCTAGACTAATTACATATGTTTAGGATTGCACCACTAATGTTAACACAAGTCCTATTTCTTCTTCTACCTTCAGTTACTAAAGCAGCAAGTTCACTAGATTCTCTTTTATGAATGTCTTCACTTAAAATAAATAGTGAACCTCATTAAAAACTAAGCTTATTGACCTAGAGAAAGTACTAGCGGTAGTATTTTAACTATCAATCAATGAGGATAATAAAATCCAAGCACATACCATGTCATTAAAGTCGATTTCAACTAAACTCAAGTGAGTGATGATTACATTGCATTCATTGATATGATCAGCAAGCGACACACCTTCGTTCATCTTTAAGTGAAAAAGATGTCACATCAAGTAGACCTTATCGATTTTAAAGGGCTTCTCATACATGTTGGACAAGCCATTCATTAGTTCCACAAAAGTGTTTTCTTTTTTTCATAATATTAAACACAACATTACGAGCCAATGTTTGCTAAATAACACCCAATGTATGTTTATCTAGCAACTCCATTTCCTCGATTTTGACTTCTTCCCACACAAGGATAAGTGCACATTCCTTTTGCATCTTCCATAAAATAATATTCTTCACATCAAGCTTATTGTTTTTCACTTTTTCATCTTTTATCACTATTGATTCACTTCAACTTAGTCAGGCATGGCTCTAATACCAATTGTTGCAAAAAATGAACAATCAAACAATAAAATAAACATGACAAGAAAATAAATTGGCCACAAGATTAATATGGTTTGGTTGTTCGGACCTACTCCACAAGGAAAGTAAGCCAAGATTCCAATATAAATCAAGCAATCAAGTGGAGATCATAACCACATTTGAGTCATTCCAACACTCTTAGTGTTTCATAGCCCACAATTACACCCAATACCTCACACATTGTTTAACTCTTATATTTACGCGCAGAAAAATCTCTCAATCTTGCAAAAGAATTCACAAATATTTCCACAAGATTTATAGCCCAATTCCCTTTTAAAAGAAAACCTAATTTTAGGTCAAATGTCAATTTTACCCCAATTTTTTTTTTGTTTGGAAAAAATGCCAAACTTTAGGTCCGGTCCAAATCTTTCCACTTTTCTTTGTTTGAAAAACAACCCAACTTAAGGTCTAAAGTATTACAAACTTTTGTTTGGAGTATTACAAGGCGAGTTGGGAGGTGCTCGAGCAGGGTTTTTCTTGTGGTACGAGGAAGCAAAGGAGAGGCCATGTGACCAAGTGAAGAGATTGAGTGAGTTTCTGGGTTGTACGTTGCCCGATGACGACAGCAGCATGGTAGATTGAGTGAGTTTTTGGGTTGTACATTGTCCGATGACAACAGCAGCATGGTAGATTGAGTGTGTTTTCTTGTGGTACGAGGAAGGAACATTCATTTTCCAAGAAAAATATGCCAAAGAGCTCATGAAGAAATTTCACATGGAGAATTTGAAGAAAACGGAAACTCCCATGTCTTCCTCTTCAAAGCTCAATAAAGTTGAAAATGACAAGAAAATTAATCAAAAGCTATACGGAAGCATGGTTGGCTCCCCACTTTATCTCATCGCATCAAGACCCGATATCCTTTTTAATGTATATATGTGCACTAGATATCAATCAGACTATAATGAGTCTCATCTTTCTACAATAAAAGGATTATCAAGTATATTAACACTTACCCTTCTTTATGACTTTGGTATCCTAACAAATTAGAATTTGTGTTATCTGGGTATTTTGATGCTGATTTTGTAGAAAGTAAGATTGACAGGAAAAACACATTCAGAACTTATCACTAAGCGAGTGGAAGGGTGTCGAGAAAAGGGAAACAAAAATAGCCAAACAACGGCAACCAAACAGCCAAACAATGTAAACAAGCAGCCAAACAACAGCAACAACTAGGAAAGGAACGAGGAAAGGGAGGCCAGACAGCAAAACAATGGCAACAGTAGCAAGAAACGGCAACCTCTGAAGAACTGGATCTAGCCCTCTACATTGCTGAGTCCTCCAAACCGCAACAATAAGAAGAACCTCCGAAGAGAAAAAAGTGATCTAGCCCCCAACTTCACTGAGTGCACCTACGCGCAACCCAAGACATTGGCAACCTTGAAGCAAGCTCTAGGGAAGACTTAACACCTCCATTTCATATTTTCGTTCCTTCTTTTTTCACCTTTCCAAATATATATATATATATATATATATATATATATATATTAAAAAGGGGCAGCCTACGAGGGCTGGGCCTTCACGCCCAACTTCCCCCTCTTCTTCCATTTTCAAGGGCCCATGGTCTAGCCCTTTCTTCCCAAGCCCGACCCTCTTTCTTCATTCTTCTTCTTCCTTTCTCCTTCCTCTTTCGCCTCTAAAGGTCACATGTAGCGACAATGACACACTCGAGGACAGCCTACAGCGGAGAGAGGAAGAGTAGGCTAGCAACGGATGGGACGCGGCTTCAAAGCGAAGCAAGTGGGTGATTGAGGAGATGCCAGTTTGGCTGCACCAAAGCTTGTTGGAGTGCCGAAGACCAGCGGCCGAAGCTCCGTCGACCGGCCCCCCTCCACCCATAAATACGGCGTTCGGGGAAATGAAGAGGCCGAGGGAGATCGAAGGCAATGAGCTCCAAGGACTTCTATCGAGAGACATCAAGGGAGGACCGAGAGTGAGCAAGCTGCAGATTTGAGGAAGGGAGGTCGGCCAGAGAAGGAGGGCCAAATCTGAGTAGAGAGTGGCTAAACCAAGCGAGAGGGAGAGAGAGAACCACATGATTGAGCCCTGCCGCTTGGCGCTGCGATGGTGTCAGCCACCACCCCGTCAACCAGCCGTGAGCTCTGCTGCACTAAAGCTCACCGGCCTGATGAGCTCTGCTGCACTAAAGCTCACCACCCCGTCAACCAGCCGTAATCCCCCCCCCCCCCCGACTGCAGCGTACCGTTTGGAGCCGTGTTGTGCCAGACCAATCAGGCCAATCAGCATTGCTCATCGCGGCCATGCCGTGACAAGCTTGGTTTTCTCCCATCTGCCACCACCGGCTGCATCTCGGCCCTCTCCGCCGAACCACTCGTTGCTACCTCACTATCTTGTCCATCGGTCCCCAGACGAGAGCAAGCTATTGTAAATCTGGGTGCGCACCAAGGTGACTAGCGCCATTCGTCCTAGCCACCCCCCATTAACGCTGTAGAGAGATGGGGAAGGAGGCAACCTCATGTTGAGCCAAAGCTGAGTCAGACACGGGTATCTCAACCAAGGAGGGTTCCGTTCGATTTGGGCCCACGCATGTGTCGGGCCTGTGCTGCAAGCCTGTCTGGGCCGTGGGTGGATGACCCGGGTCGGTCCCAAGTCGGGGATTCGAACAAAGTCGTTTGTTTAATAATATTATATTTTTATATAATAAATGATATTTTAATAAAAAAATTAAAAAACCATAAAATAATAAAAAAATCTATTTTTCAAAAATAAAAACAATCCAAAAATATTTTACTTTTTCTCAAAAAAATCAGAAAAAGCCAAAAATAATTTATATTTTCAAAAAAGATAAAAAAATCCAAAAATGCTTTTTATGTTAAAACAATAGAAAAAGACTAAAAACATGTTTTTCTCCACAAATGCATGGAAAAATTCTTAAAAAATCCAAAAAGCCTTAGGGTTTAAACAAGATTAGGTACCAAAAAAACATTAGTGATTAACTAATGTAATCAAGTTTCTGAAGCTAATTTCTCTAGTTGCGCAGGAGTAAAATATTTCTCCTAATATTTTGCTTGGGTTTCTAATCGACCGGCCCCAAATTAATTAGTGGTGACTCATATTTAAAATTAAATTTCAGGTTAAAAACTCGAACCATAAGTCGTGAATTGGTGGATTTGGAAAAGCTCGGGCTAAGCCTAATAGACTTAGCGAGCCATTAGCCTTTGCTAGTGCCCGTGCAATAAGGGTCGAAAAAGAGGTCACGATAGCTTGGCAACTCCACTGGGGACAATTTTTTTGTGGACTTAAGCCTTTTTTTTTAATCTTGGGGGGGTTTTTTTTTCTTTTCTTTTATGCAAGTTAGTAGTTTAGAGATTAATTTTAGTCTTGTTAAAATAAAATATTTTGTGATTATAAATTGCTATGTATGTTTTAATGTTTTAGTACTACACGTGGCACACACAACCTAGCCGCCAGACTTGGGCCGCCATAGACTATTTAGGATTGTGTTAAGAAAGATATTACCTTGAATGCGAGACTACGATATAGATGTTGCCTTTCTTTTCCCCGAATTTCTTTAGGTAGAGTTGAGGTTAAGAGGGCATAATGCCAATGCGAGACTGTGATGGATAGACACCCTCTTAATTTCCTTAAACCTTCTTAATTAGACATCTAGTTGCACATATCATACGCATGCTTACGTGCTTACCATTTTCTTTAAAAGCAACATGATTTCTTTACCTTTTTACTTAGTCTTTTTATTGGCCCATGGCAATTTAGGTCGATTTTTCGAGTCCCAGTTTATATGCGATGAGAGGAGACAATATCCAGTTTATTCTCACCCCCAAAAGTAGAGCTCTTCAGATGGTGGTGTCAATTGGACCAATTCGCCCAAGAGCACGTGAATGCCAAAATCGGCCATAGTCTATCATTGTTCCAGATGCATGTTCATCCCGAAGTCATACAGGTGATAACACATTTTTGGTGCCCTAGGATATCTACTTTTATATTTGGTGGGTTCAAGCTAACCCCAACTTTGGAAGAATATAGCATCATTATTAGAATGCCTCTCGAGAATAAGTTTGTTAGGCCACCAATGGGTATCGACCAGCTATGTGGGTTAGCGTGACTTTTAAAAACTGAAGTGCATGTTGAGAGGCAAATTCTTGAAACCATCCATAATACCCGCCCACTAGAGTTTTTGACTGATTGTTTCGAAAATCAACCCATGACCTAAAAAAGTGAGATTTTTCTCCTAACCTTTTTCAGGTTCATCATTTCCCCCCATCGAAAAGATGCCATAAGTCCCTCGATGTCATGGGTGGTTGATCAAGTCTTAAGGGGGCAACATTATGTCAACATAATTTTAGCTAAAATATTCTTGTCCCCTAATCGTTTTAAAGAAAACACGGAAAAAATCATGCAAGCCTCCCCATAAATTTTACAAGTTTGGTTCTTTTCTCACCTAAGCCAATTTCGATACCTCATACAATTATCTAAAACAAATGATTTCGAAAATCCATTACAGAAATTTGTGATTCTAGGACTATTCTTTCCCAACCAAAGCTGTTTTAACTGGATAAATTCCCTAGGGGATCTCACTCCTGAGGCATTCCTGTGGTGTGCTGATTAGTTCTATGAAAAGAGAACTCGCTTTGCTTACAAACGTTGCAATCCAATCTCATTGCTTGGCCTCACCGACGCCACTCCCTATTACCCATATAGGGTGGCACGACAGTATGAAGCCTTTCAGGAGATCCTACCGCCTTTCAAGACGAAGATCTCTCCACTATTCTTCATCCATCAAAGCCGTGACTACGCATTCGAGATTTCTATTATCGAGGAAACATGGAGCAAGTGCCATCACAAAAGAATCGTATTATCTGAAGGGCTTGAGGGGCAAGAGAAGGCTTATCATGCTTATGAGATTTACATCCACAACCATTGTATATCAACAAGACTGTGGCCATTGGTCCTTGACCTGACCAACAAAATTAGTCAACACAAGTAAGCAGAGCATATGCAAAGGGATTTAGGAATAAGCTGCGTACACGTCTGAGAGCCATAAAACGAACATCTTCACAAGAACAAGGCTCCCTGTCGCATATAAAATAGCAGTCATGTGTCCCTAGTGTTAATATTTTGAAAGTTTTAGTCACTTTGTGTAGGGACTTTTGTTTAATGTCTAGTATTTTATTCTGTCATTTTACTTTCAAGTTTAGATGTCAAAAGTGTGTTGTCTATGAAGTTCTCTTTTGATAAATTAAAATAGCTAGATCATTGCCATAGGTCAATCTTTATTTACTCTCAAGCTCATTCATTGTTTTTGTGATGTCAAGTAATTAGTACCAAATAAGAATGATGCATAAAATCGCCTCGCTAATGTTGAAGACAGCGTAGGACAAATGTCCATTGTCCTTCGACAACTCTCAAGGCAAATGGAGTCCACTCAGGCCAAGTGCAACCTTGAAGCTGCTTTAAACACACTTGTGACACCTAAAAATTTGCTACAGGATAACCAACAAGACAAATAGTTTGCAAGGATTATGAAGAAGTTGAGCTAGTTGCAGGGGCAAAATCCCATTGATCTGTCTAACTATGCCAGTGTTAAGATCCTAGAAGAGCTCAAAGTGCTTGAATGCGAAGGTGTACCAATACCTCTCGCCCAAAGGCATATTTGCAAGCCTACCTAGTCCAAAGGATTATTCAATCATACCAATCAAATTTGGCCGGCCCTATCTTGTAGTGGTACATTGTAAGGAGGATTAGTCTCCTTAAGACTAAGGGGAAACTGGCTGATGCTTTCTGCCAAGGATATGGCGTTGACATTGACACTGACATCCCCACCTTACGAAGAGCCGATAGTCATAGGGACGAAGGATAACAAGCTTTCAAGGACATATGTCGTGTTAATGAGGAGTCCGACCGTCCAATCTGACCTGTAGCCCATAGAAGAAGGATTGATTAGAGAAAATATCGATGTAGCCTTGCATGATAAATGGACGACCAAGCAGTATCTTATTACTGACAAGCTTTCCATTAAGAAAGGCAAAGAGAAAATATATAAGGTCAACACCATAAAACCTATCCAGAACTGGGGCATGACAGTATAACATTCTAGGCTTACAGCAAGAACTAGGGTCCAAAGAATGCCAACCTCCATCAACCTAGGAAGCGAAGCTCCACCATCTCCTAGTCCCCTTGACAAAGTCAAACTGGCAAAATGAAGGGCTTCACTCAAAAGGTCAGGACAAAGAGTCAAGAAAAGGAAGCCTAAGCAATTCAAGGCAACACTTGCCACTGAACATAGGTAAAATCTGACAGCCAATGAGCCACTGCACCAAGACTTTGAGCATCTCTTGGGGGTATAATCCTGAGAGCTATCAGTATTATATTGATGAAGTCATCCATTCATTGAATGACTACCTCCCATCTACGCACAGGATCCAAAGCCTGTTAAAAGGGGGACCATTCGTCCTTCATGACTTATCTCTTAATGAGCTGCTAAATTTGTCAACCAACCATTAAGATGATGTAAACGCCTCATCCTCGGTTAGACATTTTGATCCAAAAGAAAGCAATGAAATGATCTTGGTAGAGTCCATCTTTCCTGAAGCAATAGAATTTACCACTGAAATGAATATGCAATAGGAAAACCAGTTGCCTAACCAAGACACGGTAGGTCCATCTTGCCTCCATAGGATTACGACTCCCAGAGAAATGGAGTTATCTAATCTCCGTAAGTATAACGGCATGACTTGTTCCATGGCCCACTGGCAATCTTTCCATGTTGAAATGAGTCGGCATTGCAACCGCACATCATTCGTAACTCAGGCCTTCCAAGAAAGTCTCACAAGGCCCGCATTGCAATGGTTCTTCATGGCTAGGATCTACCTCATGAGGAATTAGAATTGGTTGTCTTCTGCATTCCTGCATCAATACCAAAGCAAGATTGGAACTGAATTACCTTGCGAGGATTTGGTTCGCATAAGAAGAAGACCAATGGAGGATTTCCGAGCATATGCAGAAAGATGGGAGGCTTTCGTGATGCAAACTAACCATCAACTGGCTAAAGAAGAAATGATGAAGCTATTCATAAGAGCCTTACCCTGCAAGCATCGCTTTTGGTTGCATGGATTGCACTTCTGTAGCTTCAACGAAGTGGTCCTCTGATGTGAATACTTTGAGTCTACTGGGGGTGAAGAACACAAAGGCACTTGATTTCATGACCAACACTATCAAAATGCTCATTTTCATAGGAATTTTCATGAGTTTTGGTCATTTTTATGTTTTCTATCATGTCTAGTAAGTTACCGATGCATTTTCCATTCCAGTAATTTAATTTCACTTAGAATGTACAGTTCTAATATTTTTTTTGAAAGTATGAGGTGGTATTCCAAATCGGCTCGGTGATGCTATCCAACCATGAAAATAAAATATATACTTTTGAGAACAAAAAATATTTCATTACTAAAAGCTTTTGTCAAAACAAGATGTTAAATTTAATTCTATTTATTTTTCTAACTTAATCACTTCATGTCTCAAATTGTCATCCCCTTTGACTTAGCATGACATAGGGCATTTGAAACTGGCACATCATGTGAACTTATCGAATTCAAAAAACACTCTTTTAAGAAAGCAGGGGCAAAGAGAAAATATCATCCCATCTCAAAAAAGGGCATTTCTTATTTCCTGAACATAATTTTGAAAATGATGTCCTCTCTCTTTTATTTATAAGAGACGAAAGATAGGACGTAATAAGCACAAGCATAAGGTTGAACTTGAAGCATGTATACAATGGTAGCTTAGGGCAAGGCAACCTTCTCCATGCTACTCTTAGCCTTCCCATTTTGTGAGCCATCCCTAGAGTTCTATGCACTCCACCTTGCACCTACACAACTCCATCTCAAGTCTCCGTCTCAAGTCTGAGCAATATCTTTTTCGCACAATGTACCCCAAACGGCTAGACATTGTAGTTTCATTGATTGGATATTCATCTTTGACAAGCCCAGAATATAGGGGATGAATTCTTTCTCTTCCTTTGAATTGGCTATTGTCAATAGGGAGAAAATCCAAACAGTCTAAGCGATTTCTAGCCCCCTATTCTAGATGATGACTTTAGAATCTATAAACCTCACTTCTTGTTTCAGACACATACTTTCCCAAGAAGTGATTGCCATAAGAAAACTGGAGGTTTTGATTGTCCATCTTAGATTCCATGGAAGCTTGAGGTATATAATTTTACCCAATGCTGCTAATGTTCATATGATGGTCAAAGACAAAAGAAAAATTCCATAGAAGGAAGGTGTTAAAGATGAATCAATGACCATTAATCATGCATACATGGCCACAAATGAGAAGGGCTAATCAAAAGAGATGTACAACTGTGTCAAGACAAAAAGGTTGTCATTAACATTCGAATATCCCTATGAGGTATCATATACAAACTCTGGGGAAAGGTAATTCAGTATCGTTTACAATACTCCCCCTCTCTAAATCCGCTTTTGACATATTTCCTCTATTAATAGGAAGCATCAAGATTCAACAAACAAACTCAGTGGGTTAATTAGAGCAAATCAATATTGGCCAAGCAAGCATATAGGAGTGACCCATATCAAATTCACCTAACTTGCTATGCAAAGATGTGTCGTCTCGAAACCGATTCAATTATATAAAAATGAATGCCCTACAAACACCACCGGTGCCTTGGCCTAATGGTATGGGGGATGAAGTGGTCTAGAGGCAATCGAGGTTCGATCCTCAGAAGTAGCAACTTGTTGCCATGTGAATTTGCTTCTCTTACATATGCAAAATTGGGAGAATAGTTGACCAAATGAAACGAAAAATATAGGACTTCATATCCTTCTCGTGCTTCAGGTCTATTCAATCATCTGCAAACCAGTGCAAGGATCACTTGACCGTTAACGAGGCGGATAACAAATCAATGAGAGGCATGTCAGACTCCGATAAACTCTCTTAAGCGAAATGGCATCCCAAGCATCGCCAAAGCAGATGACAGAAATCTTTTAGGCCTCAATTCACATTTGATTTTGGCCATACTGATTGATCTATTTTTACATTTTCCCTTATGTAAGGGCAAAAGCAGAGATGCCCGTCAAATCAATGGTTAGATTCCCAACCCCGGCTAATCATTCATGTGTCATCTCCCTATTGAATAAGGACAGTCCATGGACACTCATCTGTGAATAACCCCTTTAATGTTTAAAATTTAACATATTTGTATATACAATTATGTTAAATAAATACCTCTAAAGCTGTTAATAAAGTTTTTTCAGTAAAACCATTCATTTGTTTTAAGAGTACAAACTCCCTCGTATTTAAAATACTCCATGCCTTTTCCAAACAGATTTTTTATACTAATTTTATCTGTCTAGATTACTAATTCCACTGAGGATTATCAAAATAGATAGTTGAATAAAAAAATAAGATTGATCGAGCATGATGAATGAGGCACATCGGGATGAAAGACAAACCATATCCTACACACAGTCCCATATTTATACATTTATAAGATGGGTGTAGAAAATTCCATGTCTGTATAGTAAAGAGTTTTCTTGCAAATGGTACGATAACCAAAGTAGTGAGGGGCATTTAATTTATTTACCCTAAACACTATAGGATATCAATTGCTTACCCTCTTTATGCCCCCATGCACTTGTGAAGTTTCTTTCATACCTTTGTCGAGAACCACCCCATACTGAGGCAGATCGGAGGCAAGGCGACATCACAAGGTGAGAAAGGGGATAGAAATTTTCTTGATTGCACTTGCATCAATCTTTAGATGCCTTTATTGCATATGAACACTCACGATAATTTAAGTGCCCTGGAATGACGAAGAGTGATTCTTTTATGCTTTATGTACTTGTATCCGTTATATAGCCCAATTGAGTTTGTAATTTCATGCTCACATTGAGGCAAAGCAAGAGTTACTGCCATTCAAGTAGTATGATCTGAAACATTGACTAAAGATGAAGACTCAAGAGTCTAATAGGTGTTTTGCTTGAACTTGCCTAGGCCAGTCCTTCAGACAACAAGAATAAAAACTAGGGGGCATGAAAATACAGTGTGCCTAGTAAAAGTAAGGTTAATGCCCATATATGAGAAAATTGGATGGCATGAAAAGCAATGTGCCTAATAAAAACAACGCCAATGCCCTCTAACAAAAAAATATAGCCATTTGTATTCCCAAGTAAAGCTGCTGTTATGTTTCAATTAATGGAGCCTCAATCTGGTTATGAGAAAAAAGACCGATGACAATGCCAAGGCAATCACCTACTTTCACCCTTTTACACATGAACCAAGCCTACATTGTGTCTCATTGTAAAAGTCTCTTCAAACTAGGGCACTTCAATTAACGTAGGATTTCATATGTTTATAAGTATCACTCAAAGAAGTACGAAAAAGATTATTCTATCTCTTTTTGTAGGGTTCTTGACTTGTAACCCGTAAATGATCATGTGGCATTTCTTTCATAAGCCTTGACCTTGATGGTCCCTTTGATAAGCTGTTAACCAAGCCTATATTACGGTCCTGACAAAGACCTCTTAGATTGGTAAAGTTGTACCATTTGCGAGAATACTCAAACCCCTGCTAACATGATGACAGTGAGATGGTGTAGTCCTTATAAATTCTACATTAATGATTAGGATAGAACAACATTTTCCATGAAAGTGAAGGGAAAGCCTTTTTAGACTGAAAGTCCCTCATCTAGCATGTTCAAGATGTCTACATTCTAAGTGACAATTGTCATTCAAAAATTTTCTCCAGTGGAATTTTAGTGATACAAAATTGACAAAATTATCATGCCTGAATCCCATTTGAACTCATGAATTTACAATATACACAATCATGTGTGCATATTATGTGTTGTAAACGTACTCTCAGAGATCAGAGGCATCGTCAAGTAAGCATATCTCTACCCTTATTCCCAAAGAGCTTGTGTCCGACCAAATATTTCATTACCCTTGAGTACTAGCCACCACTCGAATACTCTCTCTTCTTGACACTCAACCTATTCGAGTTATCCTCATAGTTTGGATGCTAGCAATTGTCCAAATATCCCATTGTCTTTGAGTACCTACCACTGTCCAAGTACTCTCTCTTCTTGACACTCAACTTGTTCGAGTTGTCCTCATAGTTAGGATGCTTGCTATTGTCCAAGTATCCCATTGTCTTTGAGTACCTACCACTGCCCAGGTACTCTCTCTTCTTAACACTCAACCTGTTTGAGTTGTCTTCAGAGTTTGGATGCTTGCGACTATCCAAGTATCCCATTATCTCTAAGTACTTGTCACTATTCAAGTACTCTCTCTCATTGACACTCAACCTATTCAAGTTGTCTTCAGAGTATGGATGCTTGTGACTGTCCAAGTATCCATTTGTCTTTGAATACCGGCCACTGTTTAGGTACTCTCTCTTCTTGACACTCAACATGTTCGAGTTGTCATCATAGTTATGATGCTTGCGATTGTCCAAGTATCCCATTGTCTTTTAGTACCTACCACTGTTTAGGTAATCTCTCTTCTTGACGCTCGACCGTTTGGATACTCTGTCTTCTTGACACTCGACCTGTTCGAGTTATCTTCAGAGTTTGGATACTTGCAATTGTCCAAGTATCCCATTGCCTTAGGGTATCTACCACTATCTAAGTACTCCCTCTTATCGACACTCGATCTGTTCAAGTAATTTTCAGAGTTTAGATACTTACAAATGTCCAAGTATCCCTTTGTCCTTAAGTACCAACCACTGTCTGAGTACTCTCTCTTATCGACACTCGACCTGCTCAAGTTGTCTTCAGAGTTTAGATGCTTGCGACTATCCAAGTATCTCGTTGTCTTCAAGTACCTGACACTATTTGGGCACTCTCTCTTATCAACACTCGACCTATTCGAGTTGCCCTTAGAGTATGGATACTAGTGACTGCTCAAGTATCACATTGTCTTTAAGTACCTACCACCATCCAGGTACTCCCTTTCCAGACCTGCTCGAGTTGTCTATATTTCATTTACCAAGAGGTGAAAAACCTTCAGGAATATCCAAGACTTGTCCTCGATATTTCATTTACCAGGAGGTGAGAGACCTTCACAAATATTAGAGGTACGTCATAAATATTCCATTTACCAAGAGGTGAGAGACCTTCACAAATATTAGAGGTACGTCATAAATATTCCATTTACCAAGAGATAAGAGACCTTCACAAATATCTGAGGCACATCCTCGATATTTCAATTACCAGAAGGTGAGAGACCTTCATGAATATTTGAGGCGTGTCCTCGATATTCCATCTACCAAGAGACCTTCACGGATATTCCGGGTATCCTCCAAGATTTAGTACTTGTGATCATCCAGGTACTCCTTCGATGCCTCAAAATGACCAGGTATCCTCTAAGGGTTAGTATTTGCAATTGTCCAGGTACTCTTTCGATGCTTGCGAATAACCAGGTATCCTTCACGGTTTAGTACTTGTAATCATCCAAGTACTCTTTCGATTCCTGTGAATGTCCAGGTATCCTCTAGAGTTCGTACTTGTGATCATCCAAGTACTCCATCAATGCTTGCAAATATCCATGTACTCTTTTAGTACTTGCAAATGTCCAGGTACTCTTTCAATGCCTGCAAATGTCCAGGTATCCTCCAAGACATATGCCCTGAGAAAGGTCAAGTGTTCAACAAACACATGTCCTAAGAAAAGTCAGCACATCCCCCAAGAAAGGTCAAGTAATCAATCGGTGTCCTTGAAAAAGATCAGACACCCAACAAACCGATGCCCCGAGAAAGGTCGGTGCATCCCCCGATAAATATCGGGAAATCAACTGATGTCCTTGACAAAGATCAAGCATCCAACGAACAGATGTCCCGAGAAAGGTTGGCACATCCCTTGAGAAAGGTCGGGTAACAAACTGGTGCCCTTAACAAAGATTGAACACCTAACAAATAGACGCCCTAAGAAAGATCGGCCCATTCCCAAGAAATGTCAGGTAATCAACTAATGTCCTTGAAAATGGTTAGGCACCCAACAAGCTGATGTCTTGAGAAAGGTCAGTGCATCCTCAAGAAAGGTCAAGTAAACAACTTATTGCTTTAACAGGTGACCGAAGAAAAATTCGAATCCTAGAAAGGTAATTCCCCGTCAAAGTGGCTAAAGAAAGGTTCGGGTCCTAGACAAGCAACCTATTGCTCTAACAGGCGACCAAAGAATGGTTCGTGTCCTGAAAAAATAATTTCTCATCAAGGTGACCAAAGAAAGGTTTGGACCTTGGAAAAACAACTTCCTTACATCACCAGGTAAGATGATACCTTGATACTTGTCAAACCCGGGGTTCACACTTCATGTCACTCATTTCTGGTAAGTAACTATAGGTATCCTCTTATCTGTCTTAGTATGTATAATGTTCTATTGCTCTTTTGTTTCATAGGACACCTGGTCCCAAATAAGATATAATCTATTGCCTATGCATAAACAAAATTTAGGTATCAGTTCGTCTTTAAATGCAACCTTTGTGAGCTCACATTCAAAGAAAATTAACTATTGACATCTAAAATTTGATTAAATACATAAAATTAATTTGCATAAAAAATTAGGGATCAACTTGACCCTAACAAAAATGATTTTTGCATCAATTAGGTCTTAATTTTTATTTGCTTCCATTTCCTATTTTAGTTCCTTCTTTTTTCACTTTTTTGGATAATTAAAAAAAAAAAAAAAAACAGGGGCGGTCCACGGGGGTTGAGCCTTCATGCCCAACTTCCCCTTCTTCTTCCTTTTTCCACAAGAGCCCAGGGCCCAGCCCTTTCTTCCCAAGCCCAACCCCCCTTTCTTCATTCTTCTGCTTCCTTCCTCCTTCCTCTTCCACCTCTGCAAGTCATGCACAGTGATGACGACACGCTCGAGGACGGCCTACAGCAGAGAGAGGAAGAGTTGGCTGGCAACGGATGGGACGTGGCTTCAAAGTAGAGCAAGTCGACAGCTAAGGAGACGCCGGTTCAGCTACATCAAGGCCAATTGGCATGCCAAAGACCAGCAACCGAAGCTCCGTCAACCAACCCCCATTTGCCTATAAATAGGGCATCATTGGAAGGCTAAAGTGTAGAGGCTGAGGGAGATCAAAGGCAGTGAGCTCCAAGGACTTCCCTCGAGAGATATCAGGGGAGAATTGAGAGTGAGCAAGCCAGAGATCTAAGGAGGCGAGGGCGGCAAGAGAATGAGGGCCAAATCTAAGCAAAGGGTGGCTAAAACCAGGGGAGAGGGAGAGAGAGAATCGCGGAACTGAGCCTTACCACCTGTCATTGCCATGGCATCAGCCGCCACCCCCATCGACCAACCGTGAGCTCTGTCGTGCCAAAGCTCGCTTGCCCGACGTCGTTTGCTACCATTGCCCCCCAACACAAATCCACCACTACCCTTGTGCTTGGAGCCCAACGAGGATTGGAACCCCCATCACGGAGTAATCACCTCTGCCATGTACCATCTGGAGCTGTGTCGTGCTAGACCAATTAGGCTGACCGGCGTTGCTCATTGCGGCCACGCCGTGACAAGCTCGGTTTCCCCCATCCGCCACCACCGGCTGCATCTCAGCCTTCTCCTACCAAACCGCTTGCTACCGTCTCACTGTCACGTCTGTCGGTCCGTAGATGCGAGCTACTGCAAATTTGGGCACTCACTAGGGTGACCAGCGCCATTTGTCCCAACCACCCCTATTGATGCCGCAAAGAGACGGGGAAGGAGGCAACCACGTGTCAAGTTAAAGTCGAGGGTCGGATGTGGGTATCTCAACCAAGTAGGGTTTCGTCCAATCTAGGCCTGCACACGTGGGTTGGCTGATTCTTTGGCCGGGCATTTTTTTCTAATGGAAAATGGGCTAAATTGGTTTGGGCTTGGTTTTATAAATTAAAACAACAACAAAAAAATTAAAACAAAAAAACAAAAAAAAAAAAAAAGGGGAAAAGAGAATTCGGGCTGGGCCCATGCTGTAGGCTTGTCAGGGCCATGGGTTGACAACCCAAGTCAATCACAACCTAGGGATCAGACCCGAGTCATTTTTTTTTATAATATTATATAATTATAATAAAAATGATATTTTAATAATAAACAATAAACAAATAACAAAAAATCAGAAAATAACAAAAATAATCTATTTTTCAGAAATAAAAAATCCAAAAATACTATACTTTTACTTAAAAAAATCAGAAAAAGTCAAAAATAATTTATATTTTCAAAAAAGATCAAAAATCCAAAAAAATGCTTTTTATGTTTAAAAAAATAGAAAAAGACTAAAAACCTATTTTTCTTCACAAATACATGGAAAAATCCTTGAAAATCCAAAAATTCTTAGGGTTTAAACAAGAGTGATTAACTAGTGTAATCAAATCTCTGATCCTAGTTTCTCTGTTTGCGCAAGAGTGAAATTTTTCTCCTAATATTTCGCTTGGGTTTCTAATCGACCTGCCCCAAATCGATTAGTGATGACTCCTATTTAAAATTAACTTATAGGTTAAAAACTCGGATCATAAGCCGTGAATTGGTGGGCTTGAGAGAGCTCGGACTAAGCCTAATAGACTTAGCGAGCCATTAGCCTTAGCTAGCGCCCACGCAATAGGGTGGCGAAAAAGAGGTCGTGAAAGTTAAATGAATTAAAAGTTCAAGGACAACATTGCACATTAGATTAAAGTTCATAGACCACATTGAATAAATTAAAATTTTAGTTGCATATTGGGCCAAAGTTCAAAGACTATTTTTGTCAATTTCCCTTTTTGATACACTACATTCAGATATAAAGAGACTTTATACATACTTTTTGTACTCAAATTATCTGCAATTCCCGTATTTCTTAGAAACATGACAACGTTTGGTAATTAAGCTTTTGATTTAGGACGATTGTCAGGTATTTTGGAAGCACAAATAAGTCTCTCCCTCTTTAACTGCTTCATTGTATCCAATTTTTTTAAAACCGCTCATTAAATTTATCAGTTTAAACCGGCTACAACTCCTACTACTTAGGACGTTGCATTTGTCCGTATGCATCAAGATACCAGAAATCTACGTCTAACTCCCACCTAACACGAATATGCCGAAGGTGGATGCGGTAGGTCAGTTCAATGAATCTTCTTGTTGGAAAGTATTTTAAATGTTAGGATTATGCTCTCAAATACAATGAAATAAAGAGTAAAAGCAAGAAAAAGAAATTAAGACACAAAATTATCCTGAATCACCCTTAAACTAGGGTTACATTAGGCAAAGAATTCTATTATAATTAACACATCATACCTCTCTAATACAGCTATTAATTACAAGAGAAAGAGATTACACATACCCACTAGCTATTCATGGGTCCAAATCTAAATTACTAATAAAATATGAGCTCAAATTATAAAAATCTTTTGGCGGTTCAGGGATGCTGCCCCACAACCCCTCCTTACTCATCGAGAAGCAAGACCCCATGTCTTTCTATCAATGGGAAGTACGAACCACATCTCAACATAAAAGTATCATACTCTCACTTGATATCATAAATAAATCAAATGTTCAGTATTGTTTTAAAATTTTTAACATGCTTATTGAAAACTAAAAGGGGAGTCATCAAGAGTCCCGAGGCATTTCCCTAGTCTAAGAGTCCGGACTCTTGAGAACGCTCCAAGTTCTTGCACATAGAATTTATTTACAATATATAGATGATATGTAGAGCTATTGAACGGGTGGGTAGGGTTTGTGTTAGGTCATAAATGGTCCAACCCAAATTGACCCACTAACTCATTTATGACCCATTTATGCCTAATGTAAATTTCTCGACCCATACCTGACCCATTTAACTAAACTTAGGAAAGCTTATATATATATGGTATTGCCAAAATAGTTTTATACAACACAAATTTAATGGACAATTTTTAAAATAATTATTTTAAAAAGTCAAATTTTAATTAATATAAAAATATTATTATTATTATTATTATTATTATTATTATTATTATTATTATTATTATTATTATTATTATTATTATTATTATTATTATTATTATTATTATTATTATTATTATTATTATTATTATTATTTCGATGAGGCTCAAGCCTCGCTAGACGTCGGCAAGGCCTCTGCCTTGCCAGATCTAGTGAGCTCGAGGCTTGCTGACATCGAGCGAGCTCGAGCTTGCCCCTCGCCAGATCCGACGAGCTCAAGGCTCGTCGACGACAGGCGAGCTCGAGCCCGCCCCTTGCCAAATCCGGCGAGCTCGAGGCTCACCGGCATTAGGCAAGCTCGAGGCTCATCGGCGTCGAGTGAGCTCAAGCTCACCCCTCACTAGATTCAGCGAGCTCGAGCTTGCCCCTCGCCAGATCCAGCGAGCTCGAGCTCACCCCTCGCTAGATCCGACAAGCTCAAGGCTCGCCGGCGTCGAACAAGCTCGAGCTCGTCCCTCGCTAGATCCGGCGAGGCTCCTTGCCCCTCACTAGATTCGGCGAGCTCAAGCTCGCCCCTCGCCAAATCCAACGAGCTCAAGGCTCGCCGGCGTCGGGCAAGCTCGAGCTCGCCCCTCGCTAGATCTGGTGAGGCTCGAGCCTCGTCAGACGTTGGCAAGGCTGGAGCTCGCCCCTCACCGGATCTGGCAAGGCTAGAGTCTCACCTAACATCGGCAAGTTCGAGTCTCGCTAGATTGGCGAGGCTCAAGCCTAGCCAAGCGTTGGCGAGGCCTCCAGCAAGCTTGAGGCTCACCTAGTCAATCGCCAGCCATCACCGTGCTAGTGACCAAAGGAAGAAGAAAAAAAAAAGAAAATTAAAATAAAAAAAATAATTATACTTTCGTTTTTTATAAAATATATATATATATATATATATATTTTTGTCAAGTTAAAGAGAGAAGAGAGAGATTATGAGGTTTTTGATTAAAATGGGTTCAAAATCTAACCCACTTAAGACTCACTTAAGACTCATCTATTAAAACCTTTAATTGTTAAACCCATTTAATTACTTTTTGTCAAAAATAAGTGACTCATATATGATTCATTTTGCCACCTCTAATGATATGTATGAGTCATCAGTGATTGAATGTATTGACTGTGTCAATAACGTATGTTAACTGGTGTGTCGAAATGATGAGAGCATTGCGCTATTGTCGTCAATTTTGTGCAATTTTTGTTTGTTTTCCGTAAGAAAGAATTCTGGGAAGTTCTGATATTACTTTAGTTTTATTTGTGTTCTATTCTGTCCTTGTCCTTTCTTCTCCTCTCCAAACTATGAACTGCTAACTAAAAAAATTCTCGTGATCGACGAGACCGACGGATGGGAAGAATGAAAAGTGAAGTTGGCCAAGGCGAACGTGCAAGTGCAGGCCCGAATCATGACAGCCCAATATTCTGTTCTGGCAGCTTTTAATTTTTAATTATTAAGAAATAAAGATATTACAGGTCATGAGATCATGTGCACTATGCATAATGCATGGAGTATTCGTCACAATGTGTCCTCGGTTAAACAAACCCAGATGCAGGTTGGACACAACGCCTGCTTTTGCCTTGTTGACCCTTATCTACAAAATTGTTAACACAAATTGGGTTTTAGAGATCACGTGGTATCGACAATTCAAGGGGTAAATTGTCCAATAAATTCTAAACCTATTGAATCCCGATAAGTAAGTACACAAAATGAGTCAATTAAGCTGTTTGTGACTAAGCATGCATATCGAAGGTAGGGATCCTAAAATACAACAATTGCTTACGGAAACCATCGTCTTTTACACCGTTATTTTGCCTCTAACTTCATTGACTAAAAAAGACAGGTGTACATTTTTATGTGAAAGAACAATTCATGATGTACCCCTTATGATAGGTAAGAACGAAAAAATGAAGTAATCAATTGATTTTAGCTTTGGTATGGCCATCAATTTATCTATATATTCATGTTTCGGATCTGAGTCATTGAAAAATATTATATGTTAGCCAAATAAACTAGTGAAGCAATTCATTTTAAATCCATATCGATATATAATCATATTCAAGTCTATCAAATATTTGCTTTTAAATTTGTGTCATATCATTGGGAATATAAAAAAAGGATCAATTATGAGAGAGACCGAATAGATGTGACCAAGTAAGACCAATACCCAATTATTAAAGTTCATGGACTTTTTTTAGCATTATCCCTTTCAAAAAATATCAATTTGACCGAGTGAGACCCATACCCGATGATTAACTTATTAAACACCCGCTACATGTGAAAAAGGTAGTTAGCTAAAGCCTTTCTGGATTCTTACATTATTCAATAGCACTAATGGACCCAGCGATGCGAATCTTCTCACGCAATAAGCCTCTCTTTTTAACGCTAGGCTAACCCACTTTTGTCCCTTCGCCAAGCCTAAAGTAGCTATATTAATAACCCTCCACTATCAAATTCTCCCTCACTTCCCCCACCATGAATCCCTCTCAACCTTCCCAAGCAAAGTACTTGCAAGAAAATGACATCTCCCAAAAATGCCGAGACCTCCTTCCCTCGCTCCCTCACGAAAAAGGCTGGATCACCCCCTCTCTCTACCAATACCAAGGCTTCTGGGTTGCCCCGAAGCTCTTGAACGGCGTCCTCGCATGCCAAGACAACTTCCAAGTCCAAGAAACCGACATCCTCCTCATCACGGCCCCCAAATCCGGTACCACCTGGTTGAAGGCCATCCTCTTCTGTCTCTCAACCCGAGGCAGGTACTCAGGTTCAATGCAACAACACCCTCTCCTCACCCAAAGCCCCCACGACCTCGTGCCGTTCTTGGAGCTCAAACTCTACTTTGGACAAGAGATCCCCGACCTCACCTCGCTACCATCGCCGAGGCTCTTCGCTACCCACTTGCCTTATCAATCACTCCCACAGTCGGTCAAGGACTCCGGGTGCAAGCTGGTGTACCTGTACAGGAACCCTAAGGACACCTTCGTCTCGCTCTGGCACTTCGCCAACAAGCTGAGGTCCGAAGAGACAGGTGGGATGCCGCTCGGAGAGTGCCTCGACGCTTTCTGCCAGGGCGTAAGCCCGTTTGGACCCTACTGGGACCACGTACAGGGATACCACAAGGTGAGCTTGGAGATGCCCGACAGGGCGTTGTTCTTGAGGTACGAGGACATGAAAGAGGACCCGCATGTTCATGTCAAGAGGCTCGCCGACTTCTTAGGTTGTCCATTCGGCGAACAAGAGCTGAGAGATGGGACCGTGGACGGCATAGTGAGGATGTGTAGCTTCGATAATTTGAGCATGCTGGAGGTGAACAAGAGTGGGAGGTTATCGACTGGACAAGAGACCAAGTCGTACTTTAGGAAAGGCGACGTCGGAGATTGGGTGAATCACATGAGTGTCGAGATGGGGGAGAGAGTTGACCGTGTCATGCAAGAGAAGATGCACGGTTCAGGGTTGAAGCTTTGATCTCAATTTGGGTTTATGACTATGGCAACAATAATCAATAATGACTGTCTGTGGCCAATGTCCGGTTGGTCTCTCAGAGTTGTACGAGTAAATTAGTGTCATGATGTGCTGTATGTTTAATCGCAATGTTAAAACTGTAAGAATGTATTTGTGCTTCTATGAATGCATCGTCCTTTTTTCTTTTTTTCTTTTTTTTTCTAGTGAGAAGATTATGGTCCTTTAATTCTTTTTAGCTGCCATGATGGGATTTATAATCTATAGTAATTTATTCCACAAGATAAAATGATACAATGTCAAAATGCACATACTAACTCCCCAAAGTCAAGCATTTAACTAGACTACATTACTAAGTCATGTACAATATCATTGAATTTTCAAATTACAATCATTTCAATAAAACAAATGTGTTCTAGCAAATCTTATGTCATGCACATACTAACTGCCATCATGCTTGCTGCTCGTTCTCCGCTGCCGTCGCAGGAGGCCACCCCTGCCATTACTAAAAGTGCTCTCTCTCTCTCTCTCTCTCTCTCTCTCTCTCTCTCTCTCTCTCTCTCTCTCTCTCTCTCTCTCTCTCTCTCTCTCTCTCTCTCTCTCTCTCTCTCTCTCTCTCACCCTGTGAAAAGAGGGTCAAGCCACCCTCTCGGAGGTATTTTCTACTAAGAGGTATTTTCAACTAAGACTCCGTTCATTTTATGAATAATAACTTAAAAAGAAAAGAAGTTTTTTCACTTCTAAACCAAACTTTTCTTTCACCAAACATCTTTTCATTTTTTTTTTTATTTTTTTTAATTTTAAAAAATCAGAGTTTTAATTATTTTATTTCACTTCTAAACCAAACCAAACTTCTTTCCTCTTTTTTTCATTTCTAAATCAAACTTTTCTTTCACCAAACATCTTTTCATTTTATTTTTATTATTTTTAATTTTTTTCCATTTTAAAAAAAAATCAGAGTTTTTAATTATTTTATTTTCACTTCTAAACCAAACTTCTTCTTCTTCTTCTTCTTCTTCTTCTTCCGGCTTGTGGTGAGGCTCAAGCTTGCCTAAGGCCAGTCACCTCGGTGTCGTCGTGGCTAACGATCAATTGAGGAAGAGGAAGAGGAAGAGGAAGAGGAAGAGGAAGAGGACACCTCGGTGTCGTCGTGGCTAATGATCAATTGAGGAAGAGGAAGAGGAAGAGGAAGAGGAAGAGGAAGAGGATCTTCTTCTTCTTCTTCTTCTTCTTCTTCTTCCGGCTTGTGGTGAGGCTCAAGCTTGCCTAAGGCCAGTCACCTCGGTGTCGTCGTGGCTAACGATCAATTGAGGAAGAGGAAGAGGAAGAGGAAGAGGAAGAGGAAGAAGAAGAAGAAGAAGAAGAAAATTAAAAATTGATTTTTTTAAAAAAAAAAACCACTAAAAAGTAGTGTATGAAGGAAAATACTTTCCTTGTTGAACAACATAAAATATTTGTTAGTTTTAGCCAAAT
This sequence comes from Eucalyptus camaldulensis, assembly GCA_019915185.1. Lineage (NCBI taxonomy): Eukaryota > Viridiplantae > Streptophyta > Magnoliopsida > Myrtales > Myrtaceae > Eucalyptus > Eucalyptus camaldulensis. The sequence continues at coordinate 33,591,709 of JAHSVA010000010.1, forward strand.
ATCAGAAAATATTATCATTTTCTTGGAAAATGGCTTCCTGAAAAATATTTTCTAGAAACTCCATATTTTTTACGAAACAAATGAAGCCTAAGTTCAGTTTTGGGAAAATCACAACCCAAACCTAAACCCACACTAAATAAATAAAATTACAACACAACCCAAACGAACAACTTTGGTTTGTTATTGAGTTGGTTCGCTGTCACACTAGCACCATCAAGCCAATTTACAAATAAGAAGTTTAATACATACTTAGGCTGTCTAAGCGTGCAATGGAATAACCATATGAGCACCTAATTCTACTCGTTCTTTGGAAAAAGGAATATGGTCGCAATTCAATCAAACTAATTGTCGATAGCATTAAAAAATATTATTTAATTAAACATGAGTTCTCAAAAGATCATGAAAAACTCTTTTGTTGGTATTATTTGAGATTAGAAACCAATCAATTATTGCGAATTTGAGAAGTAGAATATTTCATTTAATAGTATAGAACTGTCTTAAGAACGAACTTATTTGGTTAGATTCAATGACAAATTTTACTAGTCAGAACGCAAATAATTAATAATTAAAATTTTCAGTTTGGTGCAATTTTATTGTTTTCCAAAGTTATAGATCAAAACCAAACAAATAAGAAAAAAAATCCTAAAGCAAAATCAAACCGCTACATTTTTATGAACCAATTGGTTTACTTCGGCTCATTTTATCGATTTTCAATTTTTCTGTGGACACCCCTGCAAGTGGCTAAGTTGTCACTTCCTTTCTTGAAATCACCCTCCAACCTCCCTTCCCGAGAAAACTGAAAACAAAAAACAAAAAATTCTGCCAAATCGGCATCCCCATTTTTAATTTTTTTTTCTGCTCTTATTCCTAAAACTTAAAGAGGAACCTTGGAAACCCAAACCCTAGCCGCCGCCGCGCCTCCTCCTCCTAAGCTCTTCCTCCTTGCACGGCATCCCCATTTTTAATTTTTTTTTTTCTGCTCTTCTTTCTAAAACTAAAAGAGCAACCTTGGAACGAAAAACCCTAGCTGCCTCCTCCACCTACTCTTTGCTCATCTTGTTTTTGGCTCTTTTGAGTGTTTTGATAAACCCGTGTAGTTTGTTTGAACCCCTCCCTTTTTTTATATATAAAATTTACCAAGCCCACCATTTAGTTTCGTCCATGATAACTACGAATTTTCAAGTTCGCGCTGTAAAACCCATGTACCCGCACCTGGATCGGTCCCAACTTTGTTCAATGGGGATCTCTTTTTTCACCAAAACGGTACACTACTTTTACTGATAAGTTGGGCTTCAGTTAGTTTTTTCAGAATGGGGATTTGCTGTTTCAATCATGTGATCTCGATGCGTGTTAGTGTCTTACAGCCTCTATATGCCTTTTCAGATTTCTAACGTTATTCCGGAGAAATAATGGTCCAGCAATGAATCTTCTCATGCAATAAGCCTCTGCATCTATCGTCACCTTTGAAAGCTAGTTGATTGTCATGCACTAGAGAAATTAATGCCTACAAACTTCAGCATTTTTTATCTTTACTGGTTGAGATGGAGATCTTAGTTACAGAATATTTAAAGCCAGTGTCGGTCGACCTAACAAGGTCAGCTTAGATTATTTTAAGCGATGATTATAAGGTACTTGAATACGAGTATCTGATATTGAACAGCAAGCAGAAAAAAGACTTGTTTTCGTTTAGATGCTTTATTTCTAATTTTCTCTCAAAATAAAATGACGACCGCAGCGTCTCCGAACTTCCGTCGATTATCGCGGTTTGCAATATGCAAGGAATGTTGACAGTGTCACAGTATTACATGCCATAACCTCCCTTATTAGTTTTCAGCAAGCATGTCGAAAATTTTCAAAAGACAATGAACATTATTTATTGATTTCTGATATCAAGTATCAACGTGATGTTTTCTAAAATGTTTTTTCCGTAAGAAGATTCATTCAAATAACCTAGCCCGTCCACTTTTGTAGGAGTTGGATTTAGATTTCTTGCATCTTGTTTCATGGAGCAAATGCATCGTCCCGGCAGTCATAGTAATCGATTTATTCTCATAGATTTAATGAGTGATGCTAGGATGTTATATACGCACAGAAATAATCTATGTGGTAAGTTCGAATAAATAGGACACACCGAAGAATTTAAAGCGGCAGAGATTTATTTGTGTATTAGTAATACAGAAGTTGCAGATGATGCGAGGAGTAGCGAAAGTATATTCAACATCTTTTTACATAAAGATGCGATTAGATATCTAAATGTAGTGTATAAAAAAAAGATCAATTTGACCGAATAAGGTGTATGTACACGATGAACATAGCATAAAACAACCGTATATGTGAAAAGAAAAAAAGAGAAGGCATCGGCTATAGCCTTTTCGAAGGATTTCTAACTTAATTCAGGAGCAATAATAGACCAGCTATATGAATATTCTAATGCAATGAGCCTCTCTATTTAACGTCATCACTGAAACCCTAAGCTAACAGCCTAACCCCCTTTCTTCCCCTTCATCGAGCCCAAATTAGCTATAACAACCCTTCACTCTGTAATTCTCCCTCTCTTCCTCCATGACACCCACTCAACCTCAGCAAGCAAAGTACTTGCAAGAAGATGACATCTCCCAGAAATGCCGAGACCTCCTTCCCTTGCTCCCTCGCGAAAAGGGCTGGATCACCACCTCTATCTACCAGTACCAAGGCTTCTGGTATTGCCCAAAGGTCTTGAGCGGCCTCCTCGCTTGCCAAGACCACTTCCAAGCCCAAGACACCGACGTCCTCCTCATCACTGCCCCTAAGTCTGGCATCACTTGCTTGAAGGCCACCCTCTTCGATGCAACACCATCCTCTCCTCACCCAAAGCCCTCACAACCTCGTGCCCTTCTTAAAGATTCAGCTATATTCGCCACCCACTTGCCTTACCCTTTGCTCCCTACATCAGTATGTTCGAACCAAAAAAATAATGTCAACTTCAAAACTTTGGAACGAGGCACAAATATATACCGGAGGAAGAACTAATTGAAATGCAAACGCTGCTTTTGCTTCGGTGTAACTACAACTTTGAAGTCCACAACCTTTTAAAGTGGTTGGATGTGTAGATAGCTTGACAAACATTAAATGAGGAAACACAAGAAAGTTCACAAAGTGATACAAGCACACAAACAAAGTCAAATGAAAAGACACACAATAAATACATGAAGACAAGCGTGGAGAACTCTTCAATGAGTTTTCTAGCCTTCTTTGTCTTCATGCTGCAAAAGGTTTTCTTCATTAAATGCTTGTAGCATTTTTATCTTCAATCTTCTTCAAGCACCTACCATGAATCATGCTTCACCCATTCATTTTCGTTCTTCTTCTAACACCCACCATAAATCAAGGCATTTTGAAGAATACTAACAACCAAATCTAGAGCTCATAACCAATGTGCTTAAATCTTCAACAATCAATTTTATATTATTCTAACAGCTTCCCTTAAAGTTAATTTTTGAATTCAACAACACCGAGCATCATCTTTAATTTTTCGAACAAATCCACCTTCAATGGTTTTGTCAAAATATCTGCAATTTGATCTTCTGATATGCAGAAATTAAGTTCAATCTTACCATCTTTGACTCACTCAAGAATATAATGATACTTGATATTGATGTGTTTGCTCCTACCATGAAAAACTAGATTATTGGCAAGACCTATTTGTTCATGTTTCAATTCACACATCATCCAATGAAGTTATATCGCTTGACATGCCGCCGAAGTTAACGCCATGTATTTTGCTTCAATTGTCAAAGTGCAACAACTTCTTATTTTTCTGAGGACCAAGAAATTACTCCTAATCCAATAAACAATGCAAATATGGAAGTACTTGTTCAAGTCTCGGTATCACTTGCCCAATCACTATCTGTGTACCCTACTAGACTGAAATTCTCAATATAAGAATATAAAACTCCATGGTCACAAGTTCCACTGAGATACTATAAAATTCTTTTTGCTGCCTGCAAATGTGATTGGTTCAGTTTTTCCATGAACTTGCTAATAATTCACACTCCATAGGTCATATATATCTCAAACTCCCAACAATGCTTTTAAAATAAGTGGAATTTACCAGTTCACCACTTCCTACTTTCTTCAGCTCCAATTGCAAGCGATTCCATTTTCATTCACTTCAAGATATCATTAACATATTTTTGTTGCGAAATAAATATGCCATCATTTGTCTACTTCACTTCAAAGCTAAGAAAATATGACATCAATCCCAGATCTATTATCTCAAACTAGCTAGTCATAACTGCTGACACCTAAATTTTGGCTAGGTTTTTAAATTAATTTGCATAAAAAAATTTAGGGATCAACTGGACCCTAACAAAAATGATTTCGCATCAATTAGGCCTTAATTTCTTTTTTTGCATCCATTAATCTTTATTTTATTTTTTTAATAATAATAATAGTAATTAATAAATAATAATAATAAAAAAGCAGCAGCCACTGGGGTTGGGCCTTCAAGCCCAGCCCCTTCCCTTTTGTCCCTTACGTGGGCCCCCACAACCTAGCTCATGCGACCCTGTCCGGCCCCCTTTTTTTCCTCGTCTTCTTCCTCAGTTGGATATACAGCACGCGCAAGGGAGCTCCTACGTGAGCAATGCCAGACAAAAGGGCAAACAACGACATACAACACGGCAGGTAGAGAAGACAAGTCTTTAATCCAAGACGGCCTAGCTAGAGCCACTTTGACAGATGGGATGCCGGTTCAGCTAGTGGAGGCTGCTTGAAGCACGAAGGACCAATGGTCCAAGCGCCTCTATCGACTGACTTCCACGCCTATAAATTAAGCATTTGAGGGGAAGGCAAAAATCACAACGAGAGGTAAGATCAAAAGTATGAGAGCTTCAAAGCTTATGCTCGCAAGCTGACATCTGAGGGCTCGCGGCCAAAGAGAGAGAGAGAGAGAGAGAGATCCAGATCTGAGAGAGAGAGGGTTAGGCCAAGTAAGGGGGTTTCGACAAGCTACCACCCATCCCAACGCCATTCTCGACGACCAGCCGTGACTCTTGCCCACTGCTGCTCACCTCGTCGTCGCTACTCAACCACTGACACCGAGCTGTTGGTCCCTTGAGCCATGCCACCATCCCTTGACGCCATTCGTCACTGCTTTGCCATCACTTACCATACTAGGGTGTCACCGCTCCTTGATGCCATTGCTGCAACCAAACCCCAGGCTAGACGTCATCCCTCGGCCAAGCCCCATGCCATCAAACTTGACGCCTTCTGCGCACCTCGCTACTAAGCCGCATCCCCTCGACGCCCACCCCCAATGAACAACCTGTTGTCGCTGTCTGCTGCATCGCCACCATTGTCAACAACAAGCTGTGGCTCCCCGACACCATCCTAGCCACCCCTAGCGACCACCGACGCTACTCATCGATGCCAAGAAGTAGAGAGGTAGGGAGCTGCAAAATCAGGTCGAGCGAAAGCTCCCATCGAGTAGGATTTTGGCCAAAACCAGGTCAGGCGTGTAGGTCTCAGCTGGGTAGGGCTCCAGCCATTGGGTCAAATGCCTGTGGGCTTTGCAAAATTCGTGGATTGACTTTGTGGGCTAAGTTCCTTTTAAAAGAAATAGGGAAGCCCGATTTAGGCCCGTGCAACAGGCTCATCAAGGCTGTTGGTGGCCAACCCAGGTCGATCCCAACTTGGGAATCCGACCCAAGTCATTTTTTAAATATATAATATTATATAATAATAAAAAATATTTTAATATAAAAATAAAAAATAATTTAAAATTTTTATTGTTCAAAAAATCAGAAAATCCAAAATATCCCACAATTTTCCAAAAAAAATCAGAAAAAGCAAATAAAATGAATAATATTTTCAAAAAATGATCACAAATCCAAAAAAAAAGCCTTTTTATGCTAAAAAAATAGGAAAAGACTGACAAAAAAAAATTTCCTCCATAAATGCATGGAAAACCTCTTGAAAATCCAAAGGCCTCAAGGTTTAAATAAGATTAGATACCGGAAGGGTATTAGTGATTAACTAGTATAATCAAATCCCTGAACCTACTTTCTCTAGTTGCGCAAGAGCAAATATTCCTCCCGATATTTCGATTGAGTTTATAATCGACCCACCCAAATTGATTAGTAGCAACTCCTTTTTAAAATTAACTTATGGGTTTAAATAACAAACCATTAAGTCATGAATTGGTGGATTTGGAAGAGTCCAGGCTAAGCTTAATAGACCTAGCCGAGCCATTAACCTTCGCAGACGCCCCCCCTAATCGGATGCTGAAAAAAAGAGGTCACGACAGCTTGGCGATTCCGCTAGGAACTTTTTGTGGACTTAAGCCATTTTTTTTTAATCTTCTTTAAACACTTTTACTAACTTGGTTTTTTTTTTTCTTTCATGTAGGTTAGTATCTTAGAAATCTTTTTTTAAATAAAATGTCTTGTGATTATAAACCGCTATGCATTCTTTACTGTTTTAGCACTGCACGTGGCACATGCAACCCAGTCGTCGAACCTAGGCTGCCATAGGATATTTAGGATGGTGTTAAGAACGATACGGTCTTGAATGCGAGACTGCGATGTAGAGGTTTCCTTTCTTTTCCCCGATTTCTTTAGGTGGAGCCAAGGTTAAAGGCATATGATAGTTGTTGCGGCGTCAGAGGGCTAGAGGCGCGCGGTGGTGGCTCATGGAGACGCTGCAATGCCACTGTGAGATTGCAATGGACAGACACCCTCTTAATTTCTCTAAACCTTCTCAATTAGATACTGAGCCGCATGTATCATGCACATGTCTTTGTGCTTGCCATTTTCTTTAAAAGCAAAGTAATTTCTTTACTTTTTTACTCAGTTCCTTTTTATTGGCCCATGGCAACTTAGGTTGGTTTTTTGAGTCCCAGTTTATATGCGATGGGATGAGACAATATCCAGTTTATTCCCGCCCCTAAAGCAGAGCTCTTCGGTTGGTGGGGTCAACTGGACCAATTTGCCCAAGAGCGTGTGAAAGCCAAAGTCAGTCATCTTCTATCGTTGTTCCAAATCCTTGTTCTCTTGAAGTCCTACAGATGATAGCACACTTTTGGTGCCCTAAGACATCCATTTTTATGTTTGGTGGGTTCGAGCTAACCCCAACTTTGGAAGAATACAACATCATCACTGGATTGCCTCTCGAGAGCAAGCTTGTTAGGCTACCAATGGGTATTGACCCATTGTGTGGGTTAGCAACTTTTAAGAATTGAAATACATGTTATGAGACAAATTCTTAAAACCAACCATAATACCTGCCCACTAGTGTTTTTAGACTACTCGTTTTGAAATTCAACCAATGACCTAAAGAAGTGAGATTTTCCTCCTAGCCTTTTCGGGTTTATCATTTTCTCCCATAAAAAAGATGCCATAAGTCTCTTAATGGCGTGAGTGATTGATCAGGTCTTAAGGAGGAAAAATTATATCAACATGATTTTAGTCAAAACATTATTGTCCCTTCATCATTTTAAAGAAAACAAGAAAAAGATCATAAAAGCCTCCTCGGAAATTTTCCGGGTCTGGTTCTTTTCTCACCTAAGTGAATTTTGATGCATCATGCAATCGTCTAAAACGAATGATTTCGAAAATCCATTGTAGAAATTTGTGGTTCTAGAACAATACATTCCCAACCAAAGCTGTTTTAGTTGGATAAATTTCCTAAGAGACCTTGCTCTTGAGGCATTCCTATGATGTGCCGATTGATTCCATGAAAAAATAGCTCGCTTTACTTACAAACACTACAACCCAATCCCATTGCTCGGCCTCACCAATGCCACTCCCTATTATCCATATAGGGTAGCGCGACAATATGGAGCCCTTCAAGAGATCCTACCGCCTTTCAAGACGAAGATCCCTCCACTCCTTTTCACCCATCAAAGTCGCGACTACGCATTCGAGATTGTCATTATCAAGGAAACATAGAGCAAATGCCATCGCAAAAGGATCATGGTACCTGAAGGGCTCGAGGGACAGGAAAAGGCCCATCACGCCTCGAGTCCTACATCCATAGCCATCCTATCCTGACAAAACTGAGGCCATCAATCCCTCACCTAATCAGCAAGATCAGCCAACATGAGTAAGTAGAGCATATGCAAAAGGATTTGGGAATAAGCTAGGTACACGTCTTAGAGCCTATCCAAGGAAGCAAACATCTTCACAAGAAAAAGGCTCCTCATCGCACATAAAATAGCAATCATGTGCCCCCTAGTATTAATATTGTAAAAATTTTGTCTTAGACCCATTGTTTAAGGACTTATGTATTTCATTCAGTCATTTTAATTCCAAATTTAGATGTCAAAAGTATGTTGTCTATGAAATCCTATTTTGATAAATAAAAAATAGTTGAATCGTTGCCATGGGTCAATCCTTATTTACTCTTGTGCTCATTCAATGTTTTATAATGTCAAGTAATTATGAATCGCCAATCACCAGTCGCCCGCAAATGGCCTCAAGCAATAGGGCCCGATCAAAATGATGTACAAAATCACCTTGCTATCATTGAAGACAACGTAGGACAGATGTCCATTGTCCTTTGACAACTCTCGAGACAAATGGAATCCATTCAAGCCAAGTCCAACTCCGTATCTGCTTTAACACTCACGACACCTGCAAATTTGCTAGAAAATAACCACAAGATAGACAACTTGTAAAGATCATAAAGAAGTTGAACCAGCTACAGGAGCAAGATCTCATTGATCTATCTAATTATGCCGGCATTAAGATCCCTGAAGAGCTCAAAGTGCCTGAATGCGAAGGGTATGCCAATACCTCTCACCCAGAGGCCTACTTGCAGGCTTACCTGGTCCGAAGGATGATTCAACCGTACCAATCAAACCTGACTGGCCCTGCCCTTGCAGTGGTACATTGTAAGGAGGATTAATCTCCATAAGACCTGGGGGGAACTAATCGATGCTTTCCACCAAGAATATGATGTTGACATCAACGTCGACATCACCTTGCCCTACAAAGAGCCAATAGTCTCGAAGTATGAAGAGCCGATGGTTGCAAAAATGAGGGGTAATATGTTTTTAAGAACACATGCCATGTCAGGGAGGAGCTCGATCGCCTAGTCTGACCTACGGCCCACAAAAGAAGACATCAATGTAGCCTTACATGATAAATAGACAATCAGGCAGTATCTTACTACTAAGAAGCTTCCCATTAGGAAAGGTAAGGAGCTCACATACAAGGTCAATGCCATAAAACTTATTCAAGATCGAGGCACAAAAATGCAACTTCGCAGGCTAACAACAACAGCTAGGGTCTAGAGAATGCCGACCCCCATCAACCAGAGTGAAGCTCCACCATCTCCTAGTCCCCTTGATAAAGTCCAACTGGCATGAAGGGCTTTACTCAAAAGGTCTAGACTATGAGTCAAGAAAAGAAAGCCTAAACAATTCGAGTCAACGCTTGCCATTTAATGTAGGCAAAATCTAACAACCAATGAGTCGCCACACCAAGGCTTTGAGCATCCCCTAGGGTACAATCCCGAGGGCTACCAATATTATATAGATAAAATCAGTCATTCATCGTATGACTGCCTCCCACCCATACACAAGATCCGAGGCCTGGTAAAAGAGGGAACTTTCGTTTGTCATGACTTGTCTCCCAATAAACTGCTAAGTTTGTCTCCCGACCATGAGGATGACGTAAACACCACATCCTCATTTGGTGATTTCGATCTCAAAGAAAGCCATGAAATGATCTTGGTAGAGTGAAGCTATCCTAAAGCAACAGAATTCACAACTGCGATAAATATGTAATGAGAAAACCAATTGCCTAGCCAAGACACAGCGGGCCCGTCTTGCCTTGATAGGATTATGAACCCTAGAGAAATGAGGGTTATCTAATCTTCATAAGTATAATGGCCTAACTTGTCCCATGACCCACTTGTAATATTTTCAAGCTGAAACGAGTCGGCACTACAACCCAACACCATTCATAACTTAGGTCTTCCAAGAAAGTCTCATAGAGCCTGCATTATAATGGTTCGTCATAGCAAATAGCTATCTCATGAGGGATTGGAATGAGCTGTTCTCCACATTCCTACATCAGTACCAAAGCCAAATTAAAACTGAACTGCCTTGCGAGAACTTGGTTCGCTTCAGAAAAAGACCAAAGGAGGATTTCCAAGCATATGCAGAAAGGTGGGAGGCTTTTATGATGCAAACCTACCCTCAACTGGCTGAAGAAGAAATGATGAAGTTATTCATAAAAGCTTTACCCCACAAGCATCACGTTTGGTTGCATGGATTACACTTCCATAGCTTCAATGAAGTGGTCATCTCATGTGAATACTTCGAGTCTATTGGAGGCGAAGAACTCAAAGGTGCTTGATTTTAGGACCAGCACTATCAAAGTGCTCCTTTTCATAGGAGTTTTCATAGGTTTTAGTTGTTTTTATAATCTCATGATTTCTATCTTGTCTAGCGTGTTACTATTGCATTTCCCATTCCAGTAATCAAATGTACAGTTCTAATATTTTGTTTCAAGAGCATGAGGCAGTATTCTAAAATAGCCCGGTGATGCTATCCAACCATGAAAAGAAAATATCATCAAAGGAGAATATTGAGGGCCGAGCTTCCTCATGCTTCCTTCCCCCAAAGATATATACTTTTAAAAACAAAAAACAAAATATTTCATTACCAAAAGCTTTTATCAAAACAAGGTGTTAAATTTAATCTTGTTTATTTTTCTGACTTATTCACTTCATGTCTCATAATATCATCCCCATCCCCTTTAACTTAGTGTAATGGGGGGCATTTGAAGCTGGCGCGTCATGTGAACTTGTCGAATTCAAAGACACTCTTTTGAGAAAGCAAGGGCAAACAGAAAAGATCACCCAATTTCAAAAAATGGTAAGTCTTATTCCATGAACGTAATGTTGAAAATGACGTCACCTCTCTTCTATTTGCAGGAAGCAAAAGATGAGACGCAATAGGCATAGGCATACGGTTGAACTCAAAGCATACATACCATGGTCACTTAGGGCAGGGCAACCTCCTCTGTGCTGCTCTCAGCCTTCCCATTTTACAAGCCAGTCCTAGAGCTCTATGCACTCCACATCGCCCCTGCACAACTCTGTCTCAAGTTTAAGCAATATCTTCTTCGCACAATGTGCCCGATCAACTAGATGTTGCAATTTCATTAATGGAATTTCCAGTTTCGACAAGACAAGAAGCACAAGGAATGAATCTCTTCTCTTCCTTTGAATTGGCTACTATCAACATGGAGGAAATCTAAACAGTTGAGGCGATTTCTAGTCCCCTATTCAGATGATGACTTTAGAACCTGCAAACCTCACTTCTTGTTCCAAACGCATACTCTCCCAAGAAATGATTGCCATTAGAAAGCTAGAGATTTTGATTGTCCATCTCAGGTTCCATGGAAGCTTGAGGAACATGACTTTGCCCAATGTTGCTATAATCAAAGACAAAAGAAATTCCACAAAAGGAAGGTGCTAAAGATGAATCAACGACCATCAATTGTGTACACAGGGCCACAAATGAGGAGGGCTAATCAAAAGAGACGTTGGACAATGTCAAGAAAAAAAAGGCTATCATCGATATTCAAATATCCCTAGGAGTCAGCAAATGCAAACTCTGAGGAAGGGTGATTTGGTGTCGTTTCCAATACTCCCTCTCTCTGAACTCACTTTTGACATATTTTCCCCTATTGATAGGAAGTATTGGGATTCAAGAACCAAACTCAATGGGCAAATCAATTTTGGCCAGGCTACTACATGGAAATGACCTGTATCGAATTCACCTAACTTGGTACAAAATGACGTGTCATCCAGTAGCCAGTTCAGCTGGACGGAAAAATAAAGCGCTCCATGAAAACTACCAATTCCAGAGTCCCTAGTGCAGTCTGCTAAAAGCTCCAGTTAGAGTGTAGAGGAAGGTGAAATCGTGGGGGATGATGAAGAGGAGGACGGGGACCCATAGCTATTTGAAACCCCCCTTGTATTGTAGACGTTATAACTAGACCAACTTGATTATATATGACATGGTTTGTTATATAAGTGTGGTTGTGTTTCAATTCGAAAAAAAATTATGCCCATGTTTTTCTATCCCATTGTATTATTGTCTGTGGATTATTTATCTGCTTCCGCATGTACATTAAAAAGAATGGGTTGGCGATGCTTCTTGAGATGTCGCTATTTAATCGACCAATGAAGGATGAGTGTGCGCTCGAGGATTGGGGCATGACAACCTACGTCCATGAAAGGACAATATGAATTCAGCCATGTTTCGCCCCCATACGATGTATCCCTGCGTCGTGGGTACATGACTCCTTATGGCTCGTGGACGCGCCGGGGAAGGTTTATAAGTGTTGTTAGCATCCCTGAAAGGCACCTATCGTCTGCTGTCCAGCTTGCTCACGTGATGGACAAAGAACGTTCGGATGGTCTTTTGCATGTTTGCGCTCCATTTTGCTCACTTTCCATCTAATTTTTCTAGCTTCTCATTGCGTTTGTTTTCTTGGTGATTCGATACGTGCTAACTTCGTTCTTGCTGGAAATTTAGAGTTTTGAATTCGAGCGAATGTTCGATTGTTCTTTGGTGCTATTTCGTGTAGGATTCAGTGTTACATCATTAGATCGTTCTCCATCTGCTCCATTTTTTTTTTTTTGGGGATTTGGTTAGTTGAATTTATAAGATAGATGAAAAGAATAAAAATAAATAAAAGGATAAGATTAAAAGATATTTCAGAATTGTATCTAAATAGAAACCGTGCACGTATTAAATAGATTTGGAAGGTTCGTAGTATTAATTGGATTGCGCTCCTAGCATTAATAAGGGATCGCATTTTCTTTGTACGTCATCGTGAATAAAAAGATAGATTTCTTTTGCAATTAGCATTTTACATTCATTTTTACTTAAGCACGTTATTCTTGCATCTTATAGAAGGTTTCTTTCATGGACACGTCATGATACATTTCATGTTATAAGGTAAAGAAAAAAAAAAGTAATTATGTCTTGTTCTTTAAATGCATTCGGATTCAACGTTTATCTCAAACGCACGTATGGGTTAGTTTTTTTGTTGACTGTACATTCCATATACCGCTTACGGGTCCTGTTCCAGGATGTAATGACAAGGCTTTGTATTCACTTGACCCGTTATGGTTCAGCTTTTTTTTTCCCCTCGTACTTATATATGTTAGTCTGATCATTGTTTTGTTTATTGCTTTGATTGTGGTTTGCTATCATTATTGTTTGCGCATCCTTCCATAATCACTGTTTGTGTCTTAGGTTTATAGAAAGGACGAAGATTACATGCAAAACATTTTCATAAATGATAAAATGTACCTGAAGTCTGTTAAACTGATTTAATATAATCAAGTTTCCATATCTAATTCGTAAATTTAATCCATCAGCTTTCCTTTGGGAGGAATTGTGCTAAGTGTGAACATCACCTTGCAAGACGAACCTTCATTCTCACTTAATAGTCCATTAGCTGTTAGCTTTAATTTGGGAGGACCCATGCTAAGCATGAAACACCTCATTAGATGAACCTTTATTCTCGCTTATTAGTCTGTTAGCTTTCCCTTGATGGTTTACCTCAGAAGGGTTGCGACATCTTTCCTTTATTATGCTAAATTTCATCTTTCCATATGTTATGGCTCTTGAATGGTGCTATATTTTCTTGATACTACAACTCTTGCCAAAAAGATATAACTTTTGCAACTCTCTCGATGCTAAGAGCTTCTCTCTACCTACGATGGTAGCTATCCCCCAAAACCCTAAATCTCCTTTGCGCGAAACCCTAAAACCCTAATAGCCCCCTTTACAGTTTGTCAAATGGAACCCATCCTGTAAACCCACGAAACCCCCCACCCCACCTTTTACCCATTATAAATGATGTGTCTCGTGATGTGGAACAACTTCGTAACCCCTTTTTGGACGACTTCAATCAGTGCTGGATGAATTGAAGTTTCGGCCACGCAAAAGGTTGGATGTCGCCATTTTCACTGTGGATTTCTTCCGGGCCTTCTCTTCGTTGTAAATAGAATGGGTCTTAACATCTCTCAACTTGACTGGAAGAAAGTAATCAGATACTAGAAATATTTCGTGGTGTTGGTCTGGCTTTGCCTTGCGATTTGATCGTGTCTAGCAATCCTTGTTCGCTATTGAGGCAAATGGAAGAATCTACGGAAGTAAATAATCGCCCAATTGTATTGTGCAAAAGGTTGGGTAATCTGAGGACAGAGGTTGATGCCCCTCCACGAGATATAGTGATCTCTGAGATGATCCTGGATGAATGCAATCGTATAGTGTTTGGTAAGCTGTATTCGGGAGGAAGCATCAACTTTCAGGCTTTTCTTATCACAATGAAGAGAGCTTGGAAGGTAGATTCAGTAACATTTACGCATCATGAATTGGGTATACTTTCCTTTACCTTCGATTCTGAGATGAACAAAGAAAGAGTGCTAGCAAAGAGGCCATGGTCTTTTGTGAGCAATTTATTGATCCTTAAACCATGGGAGCCTAATAAATATACACGATGTTATAAGTTTACCAATTGTGCATTCTGGGTTCAAGTTCATGGTCTCCTTATTGAATGGTGTTCTAAGGAGGTTGTGTCTCATATAGCTCAAATCCTAGGGTGTGTGAAGGAAGTAAAAGTGGAAAAGAAGGGAGTGGCTTTTCAAAAGGTGGGCAGAGCAAGGGTAGTGCTTGACCTTGATACACCTTTAAGTCCAGGTATTTTATATAATCTAGGAGAGGGAAAAGTCTGGCTAGATTTCAAGTATGAGAGGTTACCACGCTTTTGCTATTCTTGTGGAAAAGTTGGGCATTTTGTGACTAATTGTGTAGAAGTTCCCTTTGATGAAGCCAAATATGAAGATAGGAATATGAACAGGTTTGGACATTGGTTAAAAGCAAAGGCTAAGGAGACCAACCCCTTTTGGTAGATTTTTTATGGTGACAGGGTGGATGAAAAGGAGGAGGAACAAGTAGTTAGTAACCCTCCAGCTCAAGGCACTCAAATTGTCATATTCACTATCAAGCAAACAGCAACAAATTTCACAACAACAACTCAATCACAAAACAAGGCACAAATGGATATTATTATACTTGATCACCAAGTGGAACAGCACCAGGGAAAGGGAGAAGGCATAATGAACATTGAAGAGCTAGAACAACGGCTACTACCGGCTGATAAACCATCGTCCTAGACAAAAAAGAATGATGAAAAAAGGAAAGGAGAATTTTAAAAAGTTCACCAACAAAGAAATTAAAGAGGTACACCCCCATATAACTCTATTCCTTTAGAGTTGGCGGATTTTGATGAAGCAAAACTACAGGAAACTCCTATTAGTCTTTCGAAGGCCACTATGGGATGAGCTTTGGTGGCTAACCCAAATAAGCCACCAGTTTACAGATGAAGATTATATGCTGGAACTGTCAAGGGTTTGGCACACCACCGACAGTCCAAAATTTGAGTCATTGTGGTTCATGAAAGGCCCAATTTGATTCTATTAGTGGAAACAAAAAAAACAAAGAAAATGTGATTTCTCGTATTATGAGACAGTTGAAATTTAAGCACAACTTTGTGGTGAATTCAATAGGACTTGCGGGGGGTCTAGCGGTGATATAGAATGATTAAGTTGATGTAGTAGTGGACTCTATTTCCCAGGAAATGATAAACTTGATATGTGAAGATCATGATAATCGAAACAAAATGTGGGTTACTTGTGTGCATGCTCCAAATCTCTTTTGGGAAAGATTACAGTTATGGGATATAATGAGACAGATCAGTCTTTCTAATAGCTTACCATGGATTTGTTTGGGGAATTTTAATGAAGTGCTATATTATTGGGAAAAGGTGGGCACTAGGATGGCGGAAAATTATATAATACAGGTCTTCCAAAGCTGTTTACATGATTGTTCGTTAATGGAAATAGACTGCAGGGGGTGTGCTTTTACCTGATCAAACAATGGAGAAGGGACTGATCTGGTCAAGGAGAAGCTAGATAGGGTGTTTTGTTCTCTAGATTGGAGGCTCATGTTCTCGGAAGCAGAAGCGTACACTCTCCCAACTGTCGGGTGAGACCATAGTCCTCTTCTAATTATCAGCAGTGCTGAATCTGTAAAGAAAAGAAGAGACTTTCACTTTAAGGCTTTCTGGACTGAAGATGCAAAATTTAGAGAAATAGGCAATCTCACACTCTTCATGAAGTAGGCTTGAGAGACAAACTACAGGCTGTAAGTCATGCTTTGAAAGAATGGAGTAAAAAGAAATTCCTCTCTCCTCTGCATAACAGCCTTAAAGCAAGAGCTTCAATCCTTAACGAATAGTGCAAGCTTGACTCAAGGCTCTTATAGGATGAGGCTCTTAAAAGAAGAAATTGAAACTTTATGGAGGAGAGAGGAGATGTTTTGGGGTTTAAGATCCCGAATCAATTGGCTACAATGGGGAGATAAAAACACGAAATATTTTCATGCAGTAATTATTCAAATGAGACAAAAAATAAAATTACTATGCTGAAGAATTCATCGGAGCAGTGGATGCGAGACAAACAACAACTTTAGAACTTCACTATCTCATTTTTCAAAGAGTTATATACTACAATAGGCCTAGAAACTACCAACCCGTACCGGATCAATGCCCAATCTAATTGGAAATAATATTAATGAATGTCTGGTGGCGAAAGTAAACTTGGAAGAAGTTCATACTGCTGTTTTCAACTTGGTGCACAGAAAGCTCCCGGTCCAGATAGTTTAAATGGAATCTTCTACCAACACCATTGGGATATAATCAATACCGGTGTTTTTGAGGAAGTTAGGGGTTTTTTTTTTTTTTTTTGTCAAGAACCAGCCGTAAACAGAACTCATATAACCTTAATTCCAAAGGCACCCCATCTAGAAAAAGTTGACCAATATCGCCCTATTAGCCTTTGCAATTTTGCATATAAGATCATACCGAAGATTTTGGCAAATAGACTAAAAAGATGGTTGCTAATGCTGATTTTAGGGGAACAAAGTGCCTTTATTAGTGGAAGACATATTCAAGACAATATTTATATTGTGCAGGAGGTGCTACACCAATTGAGAATGAGGAAGAGGAAAAAATATTTTCAAGCGATGCTGAAATTAGACATGCAGAAAGCTTATGATAGAATAGAATGGGATTTCCTAGAAAGATGCCTGCTGAAAATGGGTTTCTGCACAAAATGGGTCAATTGGATCATGCAATGTATCACTACAGCTACTTTCAGCATCAAATTTAATGGAGAACTTTTTTTTTTTTTTTTTGTCAATCCTACTATAAGCATTAGGCAATGGGACCCGTTATCACCCTATCTCTTCATTTTGGTGGCAAACAGCTTATCTTCTTTGATGGGTAAAGCTCAACAGGATAGGAGTATAAAATGAATAAAGTTGAATAGGTTCTGCCCCACTTTGACTCATTTATTATTTGCAGATGATTCAATTTTCTTTTTGGATGGATTCATACAGGAATGTCAAAATGTTGCAGTTGTTCTAAATCAATACTATTATGCCTCGGAACAAGCTATAAACCAAAACAAGTCATATCTTTTTTAGTAAAGAATGACCTCAACTACTAGGGCACAACATGACTAGAGAGTTGAGGGTTCTAGAGCTTGATAGGACAAGCAAATACCTTGGAATCCCTTCTGATTGGGGAGCCTAAAAAAGATGGATGTTTGCATGGATTTTAAATAGGGTAAACATAAAATTGGAAGGCTGGAAGGAACAAATTATATCTAAAGCAAGCAAGGAAATCCTCCTGAAATCAGTCATGCAAGTGTTACCTCAATATGCCATGTCAGTTTTCAAAATCCTAGTATCAGTTTGTAAGGTTATAGAGAAGAAAATAGCTAATTTCTAGTGGAAAAACAGTGAAACAAAAGCTGGTCTGCATTGGAAGAGATGGGAAATCATGAAATTCAGGAAAGACATGGAGGAATGGGTTTTAGAGACCTACTTATTGTGAACAAGGCCCTCTTGGGTAAACAAATCTAGAGGTTGGTTAAGAATCCAGATGCATTGTGGAGAAAATTATTAAAATTGCTCTACTTCTATCGAAAAGATTTTTGGCATGTTGATAAAGGCACTAAGCCTTCATGGGATTGGCAAAGTTTAGTTTTAGGAAGGGAGGCCATAGCAGATTCAGTGAGATGGTCGATTGGAAATAGTCAAAATTTCAGCATCATAACAAATAAATGGCTAAAGAGATGATTAATTAGAGAGCCAGCAAACAAAAATGATCAACAAGAAGTTTTTGAGTTGATGAATTTTGAAGCAGAACAATGGAATGAACCACTATTAAACAATTTCTTTGATGAACAGACCACTTAGGAAATCCTTGCAATCCCAATCAACCATCAAATTACAAATGATGAACTGATATGGACAGGAACTAAGGGTGGGTCTTTTACAGTAAAAAATGGCTACAACATTTGAAGAGAACAAGCGATAGCCAATATTGCAATGGAATACCCCTCCTCTTCCTACCAAACATCGAGAGAACTATGGAATGCTCTATGGAAGATGCGGACCAGCCCTAAAGTGAAGATTTTTATATGGAATGTTTGTCAAAACGTCATCCCATCCAAGGAGAACTTATGGAAAAGAAAGATTTTACTTGATCCGATATGTGACCTTTGCCAAGAAAGAATGGAACGGCCAAACATATCCATGTTCGCTACCCTTGATTGCATGGGTATGGAGCCACCTGGAAATCAACCTACAAGTGAATTCACAAGAGGTTACTTGAATTGATGCATGGCTGGTGCGATTTATAAGGAAAGACACGCACCTACCTTCCTTGGAATGATCTCAAACATCCTATAGCAGGTATGGAAGGAGCGAAACAACTATATCTTTCGGGGTACTAAGCCGAATGCTTGCAAAGTGGTAGATTTGACCCAATTTCAGCAAGATAGCTATGAAAAATGGGGCTTTATGCATCTTCAAGCAGGAAAAGCAGGAAAAGTAGGAAGAGCTGAGGAAATCGAGACACCACAAACCTAGGTAGCTCCAGTAGTAGGAACTTTGAAGATCAACGTTGATGGGTCAATCTGTGAGGGGTCAACGGAAGAAGTTGTCGCCTGCATCGTCTGAAACTCCTCCGGCTACCTTGTGGACGGCTTTACCAAACCAATTCAAGCAGCGTCGATTTTTCAGTTGGAAACCCTAATTGTGCTCGAAATGTCGAAGTACATAAAGGATAAGTAATTGGGCATGTTTCGGTGAGTCTGATAGCCGAAGCCTCGTGAAGTCCTTCAAGTACATCGAAGAGTTCCACTGGGAAGCACATGCAACTTGGACAAAATGTAAGGAACTTCTTCAGCAATTACCGCTAGTGGGCATGCTTCCCTATCAACGATCCGCCAATGCTATTGCATATTGGACCGCTCAAGAGTAGCGAAAAAAAAAAAAAAAAAAAAAACTTCCTCCCAATTGGCTGTCTTCTCCACCTCAAGGCCTTTTGGCCTTATTATGTATTGATGCCCCATCCGATGGGACTGTTGGCTCAGTTATAATATAAATAAAATGCTTCATTTCGACCAAAAAAAAAAGAATGGTGCTATTTCACCAGATTTTCTTTACTCGGAAAAATTTGGCCATGTAGAATGGTGGCAATAACTAGACCGCCACATCATTAAATTCTGACAAAAATTTACCAAAAGGACTACCTTGAAATCCGGTGCATAGGTTTAAGACTACATAGGCAAGATTAAAAAGTTTAAAATTATATTGACATCCGTACTATAGATCTATAACCGGTTTGATAATTTTTCCAAATACATTGGATAAATCATACAAATTATAGGTCCTCAACACAGTTGCATTGCCAGGCAGGCTACATGCATGCACAATTGTATGAAACACGTTATGGCTTGCAATGCATAAGTTGTCTCACCAGTTGGGTTAAGATCCATGCGCACACGGTTAGCAATGTTAGGGTGTCTGTGTTTGTGACCTAGATTGTGTTCGGGTTTCATGAATCATGTATAAATAAAATTTAACAAAAGTACGCAACATAAATAAAGATGATATATTTTATACATGATTATCCAAAGGTGTTATTCGTGCGTTTTAATCAAAAATATGAATATATAAAAAGGGAGTTAAACGAATTACCTCTTAAAGCGTGCTTTATACAAATTGGTTCGGATGTTCCACAGTTCGAGCCCCACAAACGTCAGACCTTTAGTTCAGACACACCAACAATGAACGTTGAACGAAAGAAAGAACTTTCGAATATTCACCACTATGATCGTGCTAGCAATCTCGTGGAGACAATCTACCGTTACCTTAATGTATTATAGTCACAGTCCAAACGAGAGAACACTCTTCTTTCCCGCGTCTCTCGAAGAACACAAGTACACGCACCTTTTACTCTATTTTTCAGCGATCCTTTTTCTGTCCTCTAAAAACAGAATTTATATATATATATATATATATATATATATATATATATATATATATATATATATATGATCACTCGTTGCTCGGTCGTACATGAGCGGTTGCTCATGCACGATGATCGTGCATGAGAAGTTAAGCAATTGCTGACCATTGCTTCGTGCATGATGGTCAGCAATTGCTGACCATTCATGCACGACGCACCCTCTTTATTTATTATTATTTTCTTTTTTATTAAAAGAAATGCACATTGATTAATTAAATAAAATAATTAATCAATCCATTTATAAAGAGGACATAATCTTTATGTGTGCATTTGGAATACATTAACATATATTCACTTTAGGCATGCATGTACATCATATGCATGTAGGCTCATGACTATAATACAAATTAAATTAAATCTCATTTAATTTAATTTCAAATCAACTCAATTCAATTACAGTAATTGCAAACACATTTGCAACAATATTTCTCTTTTGTTCCACGTTATTCTAATTGTTTATGGTGAGTGACATCCCTAGGTTCATTACTAAGCTGGTAATAAGACTTGTACTAACACATTAGTACTCTCAAAAAAAATCAATTGTCCCGATTAATCTTTGGGTCTTACAAGCCATGATTGACATCTAACAATATGTCATGACTACTTAGATAGTGTGAATACTTTAAGAACATAATGAACATGTCAGTTTTGACTACACTGTAATTCAATCCCTCTGTCTTACTATGTCCCGATCAAATAAAGACCATGGAATATTTGTTAAGTCAACAATTCGATCATATGCACAAATCTAATTAACATGGATTTTATTCGAGACATAAACAATTTATTCTCAATTACAACTCCAGCCGAAGATTTCAATGCAGTGTCATAATTAGATCGCATAGGATATCATTAGTATACCTTGCATGTAACAAAGAGATAGATTCCATATTGTGCACACATGCAACTTCGTATATGAACAAACTATGACCATCAAGTATAAAGACGAATCAACGACCCAGCATTACGTGCACCTATGAACCATAGTTGTTCGACACATAAGTTAACACTGTGCCTCAGGTCTAAGAATTATTTACACAAGATCAAAGCATGAACAATTAGACATTAACCACACTATAAGCTTCCATGTCACTAATCATTCCATATGTGTCACATGAAGTGAACTTATCTATTACAAACACTTGTGTTCTTAACTTAGGCATCACAATACCCAATGACTTGTGACTCATCATTTCCTTAAGTATCCAATACTTAATGGTGAAGTTATGAACACACCGATCTCAACAGGATTATTAATATCCACTCAATGATTGATCGACCGGGAACAATTTAAAGATTCAGTCTAACTATGAACCTGTCATATATATTCTTGACATCTCAAGAATAGATATAATTGCAACTGATCCTATGGAATCATTCATAAATATAAAATAATTGGACAAATGAATGAGTACATCATTGACATTAATTAAATAATAATAATGATACTATAGCTGGAATCCCTAACATGTAACTATTACATAGTAGCTTCAGGGCATACTTCCAATAGATTGACCATTGGATGCTTAAATAATTAAGTGTATGAAGAGGTTCGCAACGGAGCTCAAACTAAATGGGTGACCTAAAAGCGTTCCTGGTCCCTTGATGTAGGGATTTATAGACTAACTTACCTGCCTAAGGAGGAACCCGTTTAGGTTTACCATTGAGATGTTTTTCCTTGTTGTGACTAGGCCCGTTTGCGTCAGGGAGCAGAACTGTCTTTGGTGCCCAGGAGTTCTCTGGAAAGGCGATGGTTACTCCACCTCTAATTAGCCAATTAGGATGATTCCCTATAGTGGGAGGTTCCTCGGATTCTCAAAGTCGATGGGTTGTGTCAATCGTGTCGGTATAAAATGGTTGGGAAAACATTCTCATGTAATCTTGATGATTTGAAAAATATCCTTGATAGTAATATTTATTATGATAAGTGTAGATATTGTGATGATTATGTTAATATCGATGACTTGTAAAAGATTAGTGTAAGACAAGGTACAAGATCGTGACGTTAGGAGAGTGCCAATTATGACAAGTCATGGTGACTTGGATGTGACGGGGCCAATCTCATGTCCTTAAGATGTCTTTGGATGTAGATCATTGGATAGACAATCGTGCCATTTCACTCATATCGTTATTGGAAAGCGTCAACAACTGATGATAATGAGTCCATGTTGACTGTGAGTATTGAATCATGCTAATATCAAGTCACAAGTGATGTTGGTGAGTTGATTGAAGATGACCATTGTTCATGCAGAACAATAGCAGCTGTGAGCTAGGAATGCACATTTAAAAAAAAACTGCGAAAGAATCATAAAAGTAATAACAACTTTTTGGTGTATTAGACCAAGAATTAGTGAAGTGACCACTTTAGCATACTCTATTATGAGAAACCTGCTAATGTCAGAAGAAACGATTGTATGGGTAATTCTAATTTCAAAAAAAGCTTCCTCCTACTCTTAAATGGCTCCATTAGTCTTCCTCAAAGTCTCCAATGGGAAGATCAAAGACTTCAATTTGAGAAAGATCAAAGAAGCTTGAACGAGAGAGATATCGAGAATATTGCCATTGTACTTCATCTTAGTTGTCTAAAATCAGAAAGTGTCATTGCTCTTCTTCTGATATTTCCTATGAAGGGTTTGTACTGTTTGTGATTGCGATGAAGTTAAGTGTACAAGTATAAAAACAGTGCTGCTGTCCTGATAGTGTGATGTATCAGTAAATAAGAATGATGCTTGCTAGTTGTATCTTGCTTTAAGAATTACAAATGGAATTCGACCCATGTTAAAGTTGTTATCTGAAGTGTGGATATTGGCTTGGTGGCAAAATTGAACCATTATAAATTGTTGTGTGCTTTATTTCTTCAACTTATTATTATCAGTGACTGTTACTAGCATCACACACAATCACAATTCGTTGCCAATATCTCCAACGCATATTTGTCATAATCCTCACTTGGTATTGTTAATTTATATTCCGCGAAAGAATTTCATAATTTACATACAACCTATTCAACCACTGTTCTAGGTTGTATCATAAGCTCATATCAAATAATGGAATTACAATAGAAAGGATGTTGATTTGTGCCAATTCATACCTGTATATAACTTTAGGTATGCCATAGTCGTCTCCTATTCATGTTTTCTCTCTGTAATTCTTCTTTTTCACCTCATACCATGGAAAAGGACCATATCTAGCATTACCACCCTAACATATCTAGCATTGCCCACACTGAGGAAGCCTGGTATCTCTATGTAATATCATTCTAGCGAAACTTCTCCTTTTTATTGGGAATGATCCACTTCCCTCAAAATGATTTGACCAAAGAGAGATTCAAATTCATTGGGTCTTTTCACAAAATGAAATAGAAAACCTCAAGGCCACAAAGTTCTTGGATTGCACTTGATCGTTTAGATTCGAATTGGAATGTAATAGGATAAAGTGGGATTAATAATCCTTCAAATATACTATAAAAAGATCCCATTATATGTTTAGTGTAAAATCTTTGAATTCAATGAAAATTCTCTGAATAACCTCTCTCTCAAATCTCCTCATACCTCCACTCTTCCCACCTTCACTCTTTCTCAAAAGGCGATTGGCCATTGAAGGAAGCTCCTCTCTTCCATAGCCCCTTCGGCAAGCCAAATTAGTGAAACAAACCGCCTTATGTCGACGAGAGAAGGCCACTTCATCTCCAAATCCATCAATGCAAACTGTTCATCGATAGTAATTACAACATCAGCAAGTCAAGATGCCAATTTTGCAACCATAGTCTGTAGGGCGTGTAACGGTGAAAATATGAAAGAGAAAAATAAGAAAGAGGAATCAAAGACACCAACAAGGAGGCACTCTCGTATACGGTGGATCGTTCCCAATTTCTCACCTTCTCTCGCTCACGATTACCCATGGTTGTCTATCGCCACCCAGGCCTCTGATGTCATGTCGCCACCCCACTGACCTCCATAGGCGCACCGTCATTCGGGACGCCGTGTCTAGAAAACCTAAATGGAAAGTCTCCTTGTTTTCGGCGCTCTCCACATTGGAGCCACAAGTGCTTGTCTTTCTTGGCCAAACCTTTACTCAAACGCCCCCTAAACTTCACACACTTATATCAAACCTCAATAGCGTTCTAATGTGGCTCAGCATCACCTAAAACCAAACTTCATACACTTATATCGGACCTCAATAGCGTTCTAATGTGGCTCAGCATCACCTAAAACTACCGCCACTAGGATGGACCTAAGTGGAAGAGCAAGCAAAACAGGTTTATCCCATCCCCTTCCCGAATTTCTTATCCATCATTTTATTAGAATATATCTTGTCGATCCAAAGATAGTCGCCAAACACCAGATAGGATAATTCAAACTCAAATTTAGACTACCAAATACAGTCTTGAATTGATATCTATGGTCCCATAAAATCAATTCACCATTATAATTCCCCATATCCAAATGTACTGTCATAAAAAAATGGACAACATCAATTTATTTTCCATGATCCAACAATCATCGACTTCCGGATTAATTGTCTGTCCAGGGATGGTGAAACATCTCTTAATCGAGGTGGGGGTTTGACGAGGATGGCAAGTTTCATCGATTTATGCAAACGGAGAGGGACCCAAGCAGGTTCACGGAGACGCCTAGGATGATGTTGGCCGTGCCACAAGGGGAGTTCGTGGTCCCCAACAGCTAGCTCGTCTTGATGACTACACAGGACAATCCAAAGGCCGATGGACGGATGGCTCCCTTTTTTTTTTTTTTTTGGTCAATCCTACTCTATTCCTACTCTACACTCACTCTCAGACTTTTGTCATGCCTCTTGCAGGGCGTGGGAGTCGAAACCCACTCCTGAAACTTACGCGTCCCTACCCCATCCCCCCCTGAGAATGTGGGGATTTGAACCCCTCATCTCCCCCTTCCATGTTGGAAGGGTGGCCACCGGGGCGAATCCCAGTAGTTGACGGATGGCTCCCTTAAATGCTGGCATTTTAACCCAAATACCTGTCTCTGTCCTTTGTCCACCAATCCAAAAAGAAAGCCAATGGGATTCCGACAACTCTTTCCCATTAACTCGGCCGCAACAACCTCGAAAGCCACCATTCACGTGCGATTATCATTCTTAATAAGGCAATTCTTCACAACTGGATATTCTCAAAGTCTAAAAAACATTCATTAATAACGCCCTAAACCTTTCAATAAGGAAAAAATATTGGATTGTATAAGTTGATCTGACCGGTTCAATGAGCTATGTAATTTGACTCAGGAACCGAAGGAAATTTACAAAAGAATCCAAAAATAATTGGAAAAAATAATTATTAAATTAAAAAAATCGTGGATTATTTTTCAATTTATTTTTCAATGTGGAAAAAAGGAGTTTTGGTTTGAACATAAAGACTGGAAAAGACAAATAAAGCAGGGAAAGATCAAGACCGAACCTTTTATTGTTCAACCATCAAGAAAGCATCAATATTGCTTGCGAACCGAGTCCTCAAAATTTTTCTTTTCTCTATGACTAGACTAGGTTTGAATCCGAAGAAGTTGTAATTAGAGTTGAACATCTATCATAATCACTTAGGCCACATTTAGTAACTTGGGTAAAGCTTTGGGCAGGATAGGATAAAATTTATTATGACCTATTTTTGGTTTTGACCTCAGACAAAATAAGGTTGGATATAAAGATATTCCATTAGAGAGGTGGAATAAAAGATTGGTAGAATTTCTGTTATCCATAGTATAAAAGCTATTTTTCAAAATAACCAAATTCTCAAATTAGCCATGAAGGGACCAAACTAATATCCTTATGACAAATTTACCACAAACTAATTTCGTGACCACCAAAAACCATAAATTGATATATCTATAATAAATTTATCCCCTCCAAAAATCTTACCAAGAAAATCTCAAATAAGGACCTGAAGTGGGTTCATTTTCTCGAAAAAAAAAAAGACCCAAAGTGAATATTGTATCAAATAAGGACCTGAAGTTGGTTCATTTTCTCACAAAAAAAAAAAAGACCCAAAGTGAATACTGTATCAAATAAGGACCTGAAGTGGCTAATTTCATCTCAAATAAGGACCTGAACTTCCACTCTTATTTATAGCTTGGGGTAGTTTTATTCAAGAAAATTTTTCCTTTAATTCTTTTTCTTTCTCCATCTTCCTCACGCCTCCTCCTTCGCTCTACATCACCTCCATCTTCAACGCCATAATCAGGGCCCCCACTAGCAACCTCGTGAGCTTCATGTCATCACGTAGTTGGTCCAAGTGATAAGAAGTCAAATTGGAGTTATTTGCTATTAGCCGCCTTCTCGGATGCTAAAATCCTCAGTTCCTCAAGATGCATTAGATCTCGGCTCACTCGTGCTCAGCCTAAAGCTCGAATCGACCCCTATCTGACGATGACAATGCTAGAGTTTCTATCGAGGGCAATGGTCAATGAGGTCGAGAGCTCGAATGGGACTTGTCAATGGCAGCAATGGGGCAACAAAGTATAGCAGCTTCTACAATTAATGATGTCAGATATGATTGATGATCGATCTCACGATTGGGTATCAGTTCAGGAGAATAGTTGTGTCCATGAGAATGGCAAGAATGTGAGTGGGTGTTTCTAGACTAGGTAGGGATTATTGAAAGGAGCCATTGGCATTGCAAAGGGGAAGGGAGATCTTTGGAGGATCGAATTTATGCAAGAGAGGCAAACCCAAATTTGAAATTGATGAGGCAAGCTGTTGCCAAGGTTGAAATAGTCGCCTGCTGCAATGAAATTGTTCTTTGGTGTGAAATTGTTGATCACCAAGTGTTAATTGAATAGAGGCATAAGTTAGTCAAACAAGACGATCTAGCGATGCTTGGATATTGCTGCTCTATTGTTGGCAAGCATAACCGAAAACAACACAACATATTGTAGTTGCTGGGTTGGCGGAAGGCACGGAATAAGTGGAGTTTGATGTACTCTCAAGGTGAGAGAACAAATGTCACCAAAGGGATTAGTTGAATAGCTTGGGAGTTGGACAAGTAGAGTCTTAGCAAAAGTAGATTCATATAGCTTTGAGATCAGAATTTGCGATGATTGTTGGAATAAAGAGAACTTATTTTTGAAAGCTCATTTCAGCTTCGTGGAATTGTCTACAAACCATTTTAAGGAGCGATATTTAAAATTTTCAACAAGCTAGACTATGTTGTAGTGGCTCGTGTTAAAGAAAACCCAATCTTGGTCATACAACGAGATGATATAGAGAGAGAGATGGAGGGGCTAATAATGGAGGTGATGTAGAGTGTGAGAAAGATGAAGAAAGAAAAAAGAAGAAAGAGAGAGACAAAAAAAAAAATAAAGAAAAAAGTTCTTGGACAAAAGTACCCCGAGTTATGAATAAAATTAGAAGTTCAAGTCCTTAATTGAGAGTAAGTTAGCCACTTCGGGTCTTTATTTGAGACAATATCCACTTTAAGTCCTTTTTTGAGAAAATAGCTCTACTTCAAGTTCTTATTTGAGATTTTACCAATCCTAAATCAATATAAATTGAATTAATATCATGAAAAATTACAAACTAGAATACATTTGACAAATGATGGGTAAAACCTTAAAATCGATACATTCGTCAATTGTTACATACCATCCAACTCAGTAATTTGGTGGTAAAATTTAATATAAACTAACAAAGGATAAATTTGTTATGAATATACCGGTTTGAGTAATTAATTTAAGAGAAATTTATCATAGGTGTACCGGTTGGGGGTTTTCCGCAATATTGACCCTCGTAATTAAATGTAAATAATATTTGAATTCTAATAAAAAAATTTAAAATTACAAAAAAAAAAACAACAACTTTCATTTTTAATTACATATTTGAGTTTCTTTCTATTCTATAATATATATATATATATATATATATCTAGTATTTATATTTATTGCACATTTTAAGTATTTTGGAATAAATTTTTATTTAATAAAATATTTATTAAGGAATGATGGAAGGGAATAGAAAAGAAAATAAATAAATAAATAAATAATCTAAACAAAGGGAAGGAAAAATACTAATGAAATAAGTAAATAAAAATGAAGTAGAAAAACTTAGATGTTAATTGAACAAATTCAAACTTGAATGGCATTTTTCTAATTCTCGAAGAATAAGGGGCAACGAGTTTTCTAAAAGAAACCCTATCTTCTCCATCTTCATCTCCTACACACTATGGCTTGTGTTGAAACTTCACGACTCCTCCAAAGTTCTTTAGTTCACATTAAAGCTCCACAAAAAGGTGAGAGAGTCTAAACTCCTTTCCCTCCATAGCTTTCTTCTTCACGTCAAAAATCCACAAAAGTAATAAGAAAGTTGAAACTCATTCTCCTCCGAAGCTCTATGGTCCATGAAAGTGGCGAGATAATCGAATCATCAGTGTTGCTATTGCTCACTTACATTTCTTATCATAGTCGAATATGTGACTTTGGAATGCTACAAGAAGCTCTTTTGTTGTTTAGGATTTAAATCATACAATATTTATGGATTAATTGGATGGATGTTATCTCCACTTGTGCATTTGTAGTTTTTTTAGCAGTGAATCATGAAATATTCTTATAATTTCTATTTATATATTTTCAGGTTCATTTACACTAATATGTAGTTCATACTAGACAATGGACAAGACAAAATATGAAAGTATCCGAATTTATTACTATGATTCATTATTTATGTAAATTTGATATTCCATTTTATCCCGATTGAAAATTTAGATAATGATACATGGCCTTAAAGCTTTGACAAAAGAACAAATGGACAATTTTTCATTTAACAAAATTATATCCTCAACAAAACCAATAAATGCATGATCTGAAAAGGGGAAATGTTTTTTGAATTTGAAATATTGCTTTACTCAAAATAACTTTTATTTTGGGAAACTTATTGTATTAAACGAGAAAAAATGAAGGATAATGTAAACTATATTAATGGAAGTCAATCTTGTGATTGAAGGATAATTTTGTTAGTTAAGAAAAAAAAAAAGATTTTGTTTTAGCCAAAGTGAACGAATAGCGCGACTTTATAAGCCCAGCCGTAAATGTCAATATTATGGGTCACAGCAACCATGTAAATTGGCCCCACTCTCAAAGTTCTCAATCCTGGACAACCTTGTGTTGTCATCTCTTTAACTCTTTTAAAAGTACAGAGGTAGCGCGTTAGAATTTACCCTAGGGATAAGTTATATTTACAATTTTCGATGCATCCAAAATTTACAGAACAATTTCTCATGGTAAACCGAGTCCACATGAGCCAGGTCAATTACAATTGAAGGCATCATGTATCATGTCGACCTCATCATATAGCCGTCATGTGACGAATTTTTGCCCCTCTGAGCTCGATCCCACACCAACAGGATTATTCATGATGTGAGTCCCGCTTAAACTCTATATACATTTTTCTCTATATTGTTCCCACATGAGCCATATCAATCAAAATCAGAGGTCTACATTTACATGTTGACCTCATCATATAGATGCCATGTGGTGAATTTTCTCGCCTCTAAGTTTGATTCCACGGCAACAAAATTAATCATGATGTGAGTCCCATAAAATCTACATTGCTTCCACATCCAATCCATTCCTATCCACATTTTTCTCTATATTGTTCCCACATTAGCTAGGTCAATCAAAATCAAAGGTTTATAGTTCTATGTTGATCTCATCGTATAGATGCCACATGGCAAATTTTCTCGCCTCTAAGCTCGATTCCACACCAATAGTACTAATAATGACGTTGAGTCCCATAAAATCTATATTGTTTCTCGCCTCTAAACATCAAATCCATTCTTATCCACGATTTTCTCTACATTGTTTCCACATGAGCCAATTCCATCAGAATCAAAGGTCCATGGTTCTATGTTGACCTCATCATACAGCCAACGCACAATAAATTTTGTCACCTCTACGCTTGATTCTACATCAACAAGAATAATCATGACGTGTCCATTTCTATGACAATTTTCCTATCGAGTTCATTGACCTGCGGCCATAAAAGTTGTTTTCCTTCGCTCTCTCCCTCCCCTCCCCTCCCCTCTATTTAGGAATAAGTGTTTCGAAAGTACTAAAGTTTGTCACGAAAGTGCCATTTAGTTTTAAAACTTTAAAAAAAAATGCAATTAAATTATAAAATTTGTTAAGAAAGTAAAATCAAATTTTAAAAATTTTTAAAAAAATACAATCAAATCTTAAACTTTTCAAAAACTGCAATTAATGGAAATATTTGATTGAACCACCTCTCTATTTAGGAATAAGTGTTTCGGAAGTACTAAAGTTTGTCACGAAAGTACCATTTAGTTCTAGAACTTTAAAAAAATGCAATTAAATTATAAAACTTGTTAAAAAAGTAAAATCAAGTTTTAAAAATTTTAAAAAGTACAATAAAATCTTAAAATTTTTAAAAATTGCAATTAATGGAAATATTTGATTGAACCAATTTGACAATATTAGAACTCGATTACATTTTTTGAAAATTTTAGCACTCAATTGTACTTTTATGACAATTTGTATGATTTAATTGGTTTTTTCAAAAAATTTAGGATAAAATTATACTTTTATGATAAATTTTAAGACTTTCAATGCATATATTATTTTATCTAGGGAAAAGACTATCAAAAACCTTAAATTTTATCCAAAGTGACAATTTACCCCAAACTTTTTTTTTTGTGATATAAAAAACCCCAAACTTTATAAACAGTGACACATTTACTCCATTAAGGACATTTTCATCTTATTCTTTCTGTTTTTTTCTTCTTCTTCTTCTTCTCTCTTCCCTCCCAACGTTCGGTGAGGGCTACCCTCGCCGAACTCAAGTGAGGGGTGCTCTCGCCTACATTGGGCGAGGGCGGCCCTAGCCAGCCCAGGCGAGCGCGACCCTCGCCTGATGCTCGCCGAACATCAGCTTCCCTCCACCGACTCCACCATAGCTGACGAAGGGAATAAAGAAGAAGAAGAAAAAAAGAAAAAAGTTTTTAAAAGTAAAAAAAAAAAAACCAAAAAAACCCTTATGATTTATAGTAAATGTGTCACACAAATCAAAATTCAGGGTTTTTTGTATCATAAAAAAAATTATAGTGAATATGTCACAATTGTCAAACTTTGAGGTTTTTCATATTACAAAAAAAAAAAATTAGGGTAAATTTGTCACTTTGAATAAAATTTGAAGTTTTTTGTGGTTTTTCCCTTTTATTTATACACATCACTTTTCTCTCCTCGCTGCACCTCATCCCTCGCTTCTCTTATATGCCAAGCCCCAGAACTCCTACACCAAAAGGCCCTTCTCTCTCTCTCTCTCTCTCTCTCTCTCTCTCTCTCTCAAAACATTCGCGCGCGCACATCATAACGCCATGGTGGTCCAGGAGCAGGAGAAGCTCGTGTACGGCCTGAAGCTCTCCTCCGTCGGGCCGGCCCGGGTGACGGGGGCGGACGTGGTCCACGAGCCGGCTGCTGCGGACCTAGCCATGAAGCTGCACTACCTGAGGGGGGTCTACTTCTTCGCCGGCCCCGCCGTGGAGGGTCTCACCATCCCGAGGATCAAGGAGTCTATGTTCTCCTGGTGCACCGACTACTACGCCGTGTGCGGCCGCTTCCGGCGCTCCGACTCTGGCCGCCCCTACATCAAGTGCAACGACTGCGGGGTCCGCTTCGTCGAGGCCGAGTGTGACCGCACCGTCGACGAGTGGCTCGAGGCCGACGGCCACGGCTCGCTCCTGGGGCCGCTCGTCTCGCACCAGGTCGTTGGCCCCGAGCCGTTCTTCTCCCCTACATGTCTCGTCCAGGCACGTACCTCCCTCCCTCTCTCTCTCTCTCTCTCTATCTCGATTTCGATTTTCTGATAGTGCTAAGTGGGACTCAAAAAATTGAGTCTGCAAAACTGAGTGTAATAAATGATTCCGCGTGCTCTTGCTTCCCAATACGTGCTTTAAATTTATGGTGAAAGGACATGTCAGTTTTGAATCAGATTGACTTATGTAGCAAAAAAAAAAAAAAAATGTAGCTTTCGAATTTCTCCTGCAATTCGTGTTGAAGTACAAATTTGGCCCTCTATATTTGCTGTCCTCTCGCTGTTTCGCAAATTAGTTCAGAAATCTCGCTTTCGTTCACGTTACATTTGTTTCGAAAAAAATAAATATTTTAGAAAATATTTATTATGTTTATAAAAATATTTCGATATAAATTATTATCAATAATAATTTTTTTAATTTACTAATTATATTTACAACACAAGCAACCATTTTATTAAAAAAAATTCCAAATTACTTATTTTTCGCAAAATAAATGATCTTTTATATTAAGAATTTTTATTAGGTATTTTGCAAATGTGACAAATAATTTATAGTTTGATCGTGGGATAGATTTTTTTTGGTAAAAATTGATCGTGGGATAGTTGACTTACATAATTATCTATAAATGCACCTGTCGACCATCTATCATTGTACTTGATTAGCACTTGATTATCTATAAATGCACCCGTCGAGCATCTATCATTGTACTTTTTTTAAGCAATATCATTGTACTTTTTTTTGACAATATAAAAAAAATGCAAAATATAAAAATTAGTTATACATCATTATGGACTAAGCCGATATTTCTGAATGGTTACCTGACGAATCTCCTACTTTTAAGTGCACGTGTCCTTGCCCTAAAGTTTATATTCATATTCTCCTGCTAAAAAATCATTAGTTAGATCCGAATAGATAATTAAAATATCCATATTCTTCTACTTTTAGAGTCGCCAATTTGTGTCTATATTTGCATGTGTGGAACTTAAATCGCCTATTCATTTAGAAATACGAAATGATGCCCATATAAAAAAAATCATATTTAATAACCTTGTCAAAATATAAATATTCTAAAAGTTTCATATGTTTTAGATTTGCGAACAAGAAAATGCAGAGTTTCAAGTTTTAGAGTCTATTTGTGATAGATTCTCTACTACTTCTAACTTATGAATTTTCCTTTAAAATTTGAAGAAAAAGTAAATGTTATTTAAATTTTGAAAAACTATGAAACGATTATATATACAATAATATCAGTTTAAGTTTTGACTAATTCACAAATTACAACTTATTTTGTACATTTCCGTTGTACAATATGACAATATGCATTCAAAAATCTACACCAACTTTCAAGTATTCCTTGCATAGCTAGTATATTCAATAAGTACGTCAAAACATCTGATATTGATTGAAAAGGTTTATAAAATACAATGGTCTGAAGTAATACTGAAATTGTCTTATTTGTTAACTATCCCAATGCCGCCGTCTAGTAAAAATAACATAGGAAGCTCTTTAAGAAGAATTGTCTTTAAGTGTGACACATTACAAATCTATTTCATTTTTTGAAAAGGATTATCATTCTCCTTATAAGGAATATTTTTCTTGCACTCTTTACTTAGTATGCTTTTAATTAGGATCGGTGTGTGCCTCGTTCAATGCCACGAGTTTGTATGAAATAATGACATTAGTCACGATGAGTCGTAATGCTGCATATTAGCCTTTGTCGAAAATATGAATATTTTTGTAACTCTTCCTATTAGATATTTCTTTAGAAAATGTAGTTAACTACAATTTGATGATTAATTTATAGTAAAATACATTTGCCAATAGTAAATTCACGCCTAAATAGTGCACCGATACTCTACTAGCTGATAATAGAATATGTATTATCAAGAAAAAGAGTGTATATCTTTTTACATTTTTTTTTTGATCGGGTCATAATCTTGGACCTTATATTAATCAGGGAATCTAAAAAGTGATAGTTTTTATGCGGAGGAATATTATTTTCGTTCGAAGACCCCTATTTTATGGTCAATCAGTGGTCAAATATTCATCTTTCTGCTCTCTTCGAGTATAGGGGTGATATTGCACATTGAAATAAAGTTCATAGACCATGTTTAACAAATGTAAAGTTTAGAATTTATATTACATATTAAATCAAAATTTAGGGACCCTTGGTTTCGTTATCTCTTTCTTCCAACTACTCATCTTCTTTTGAGTGTAGTGATGTCAAGAATAAGGAAATATCTAGATACGAGCTCGTTCTTTTTAGTAATTTATATTTGTGAAAGTTGCCAACCATCGAGTTGAAACAGGAAATGTTACCACATCCCCATTTCGATATTCATTGCTTCAACTTCAAGCATTAAAATCTCGTGGCAAAAAAGAAACAAAAGGGAAAATTAAAACTTTAAAAGCTTATTGAGTATTTTCCGTTCATATTAACTTAAAATAGTCTAATCCAACCCAACTAAAATCCTTAAATTCTAATTGTCAGCAAAAATCACTTTGTTATTTCTCTTCAAATATAATTAATTGATTTCAAAATAAAATAAAATCTTTAACAAAGGTTCACTAACGATACCATACGAGTTCAGTAGGGGGCAACACAATACATCAGAGGTTTATTTTTATTTATTTATTTATTTTGTTTGGGGTCCTCTAGTTAGGGTGCCTTATTGTACTTGAAATCCAAGTTTAGAAATCAAAATTAATTTTTTATTTATATACTGTCATATAAAGTCCAGGATTTATGGAAGTCTCTGCTAAATTTATGGTCTCTCCAGCGGATCTCTATCTCATTAATCGAATAGACTTCAGCTGGGCTGACACCGACCCCTGATGCAACGACGTAAGAGTATTTATTGTGGGAACTGTTGGGTGATTTAACATCAGAAAATATTCAAAAATTCCAGGGTATAATTGCCATTCAGGAATTTACTTTTCCGAGGATATCTGGCTACCCCGTCAATTGGAAAATGACAACACGGCTAAAATGTCTCTGGCTATATGTGCCTCGCCCATCCCCCTTTCTCCTCTCAATTATTATTTATTTATTTATATAGATTATGGTGATTTATTTCAAAGTGAGCAAGTTCAAAATCAAGAATAAAAAATCCACATAAATCAAGGAAAGAACCAAGTTTAACTTTAAGTAATATAACTATTATTTTAGGAAAACGTACCATGTGAAAAATCTGTGTTATAGTGGTTAAAGTATTGATGAATTTCCTATCGTTTCTAGGTTTGAAATGTTTCCAACATATCTATCTCTTTTAAAAAAAAAAAAAAACTAAAAGTTAACTCAAAACCGATAACTCATGGTATATGATCGAGAATTAAATTGGTCAAGATTGAATCCTTAATTTTTATTTTCCAATAATTTACTTGATTCTTATGTGAATAAGATTGGAATCGATTAGGTAAGGCTTGTTTAATTTGGTTTTTGGATTGAAATAGATTGATTGCTCATCTTTATTTTAATCGGAAGGTATTTTCCCTGCTTTTTATGTCATTTGTGCCTGCGTAGAGAGAAATATTTAGATTACTGTTAATCACAATCAACCTATATATCACGTCAGTTCAAAGTCTTTTTTTCTAGACTTTCTTTTCTTGAATGGAAGAAATGAAAGTCTAGAGATTGACAATAAGTATTGATAAGCAAATACAATAGCGCTTGATTCACAAAATGTAACTAGGGAGGAATAGAATAGAGCATGAATAATATTGGAATAATTATTCTTTAATTTGGTCTACAAGATGGAATGGTTATTTCAAGACAATGTATTTGCTCCCAAAATACCGATTGATGATTTTTCTCATTATTTAAATCATATTTTAATTTCTTTTATTATCATATTCTTATAATCTTGAGTTAAAATTCCGTTACAGTATATAATCTATATATTATAATTTGTCTCTTATGTCAGTTGTAACTCATTATTAAATAGTACACTGTCAGTATTCAAAATCATAGCTAATTATGATTAGAAATACTCTATAATTATTTCAACTTAAATTGTGAAATATATCTATGACTTTTTCTATCCATTACTTCATACTAATTAACAAATGCACTATGAATTTCAATTGTTATAAATTTCATTTATATGCCACATTTTCGTTGTTTATTGGTTGATCACAACTTCCAGTTAAATATAAATAAACTTGAAAAGGGAGGAAGGAATGTTCATGTTAGAGTTGTCTACAAGTGAGGCATAGCCCAAAAGGCATTCATTATTTCCACATTCATATTCGTCATGTCATTTCTGTCCTTAAGCCATACGCGCGTTGTACTTCGCATGCGTTTCTAAACCGCGAAGTGCAGGTGACCCGCTTCAAGTGCGGAGGCATGTCATTGGGCCTTAGCTGGGCCCACGTACTCGGCGACCCGTTTTCGGCCTCCGATTGCTTCAACATGTTGGGCCGCACCTTATCGGGCCTCCTCGCCAACGGGCCCAAAGGGCCAAGAGCACTTTCTGGGCCCAGAAGACTGGCGGACCCTCCAGAGCTCGCAAGAGAACCCGCGTCCATCAAACGGGTCAGCCCGGTAGGAGACCACTGGGTGGTCGACGGCAATTGTAACATGGGGACATTCACATTCCACCTTAGTCCAGACCAATTGGCACATCTGAAGTCAAAAGTGGGTGGGGAGGGTCATGGAGAGAAATTCCCACCGTTTGAGTCTCTTTGTGTCATCCTTTGGCAGCTAATAGCCAAAGTAAGAGCAGGGAATGAGCCAAGCACTGTGACCCTCATCAAGAATGACCCGAGCAAAAGGGAGAATGGGATTTTGAGCAACAGTCTGAAGATATGCTCGGTCAAGGCAGATTTCTCCGTTGCCGATGCCGACCGAGGAGAGATCGCGAGGTTACTAATTGATAGAGCAGAGGACGAGAGCAACCTCATTGAGGAAGCTGTCGAACGAGATGGCGGAGTGGCTGATTATGTTGTGTATGGGGCCAATCTGAGCTTCGTGGACTGGGAAGAGGTCAGCATGTATGGGTTGCAGTTGAATGGGAACCGACCAATTTTCGCGAGTTATGTGATCGAAGGCGTTGCAGATGAAGGGGCAGTTTTCGTGCTTCCGGGGCCACCAAGTTCCGGCAAGGACAGCGGCCAGGGAAGGGTGGTGACTGTGATTTTTCCGGAGAATCAGTTGCTCCAGTTGAAGAGTGAACTGGTAAAGCAGGACATTTTGTTGGTTTAGAGCATTTCGAGGTTCCTGTTTAGCGTAACGTAAGATGGAGAATCTGACCTGTGTGTTAGAATGTTCGGTTTGTGTGTGTAAGTTGGTACTCACGGCCCAAGGAGGAGACGATCTTGGGCTGCTTGTAGGGCCATGTGAAAGAACAGGAATTATCATTTCCTCTTTATCGGCGTGATTGCTATATTGAATAATGTTTATTGGCTTGATGTCTAAATTTTATAAGTCGCTTTCAGGATGTCTTTGTTTTATTAAAAAAAAAAATTGAAAATTATTGTCTAAAAATGACCACTTGGATTACTTACAAAAATGAACGAACGGAAAACATTTCCATCGTCCACTACATTATTTAGACTTGAATTATCATTGATACTAAAAATATTGTTAATCAACTAATTATTTTAAGCAATATAAACAATTATTTCAGTAAAATATTTTTAAAATCTCATTTATTTCCACGAAACAAACCGAGCAAGTATACCTACTGTTTCTCTCAACCGATATACTAAATGATGGACGACCATAAGTCGTATGTTCAAACAAGTTATAGAAATGGGTTCCGCTCATTTTAGCATCCAATCATTTTTTTTCTTACATCGTTATTTAATAAGAAGCTCTGTTAAGATTTTTCAATACATCAAGCTTTTACAGGATTTTTTTCCTTTATCCATATGAGCCGGGTCAATCACAATCTTGATTGTACAAATTTTATATGGACTTCACATACGGACGCGCCATGATGAAGTTACGGAAAGTTCTTACCGTCAAGTCTGGTTCCACATCAACGAGGTCATACATCATGTTAGTACCATGATCACATGGTCCTCCAATTACAACCCATTGTACCCTTAGGAAATTATGGTTATGGCAGCTTGCTGTCAGACACTTCAGAAATTGTAATATCCAACCCAACACTCGATATCGGCTTCCACGGGCATCACCCTGCCCATATGAAAGCATGTGACCAAATTCCCTACAAAATTAGAGTCAATGTAATAGTCGGATGGATATTGCAAAAATTTAAAAAGTGGATGGAAAACTTCCGCAAAGGTCTAGGGGTGTCATTTCACCGGCCAAAATATAATTCTCAGTTCGAGATCACCAAGCATCTTTGGTTTTCGATCCGCAGCCGTGAAAGCACCGTCGACGTTGATCTTTAATGAATTTCGGGCTGGAGAGATCGATGCATGCCATCGTCCATCTTTTTTCTTTTTTCTTTTTTTTTGGGGGGGGGGGGGGTGGGCGCCATTTCCATTAGTATTCAACCAATAAAAATAAATTACAATAAAAAAGTTGGAGGGGTTTTTTTTTTTTTTTTTGAAAAACAGAGTATATTATTTAAGGTAGCAAAAGATAACAACCCTTGTCGAGGGCTTCAGAGCATAAAAGATCCATAAAGGGTTGAGGAGGGAAAGTAGCCCAATTTGGTGGAAGGATACAACGCTCATGGGCTTTAGCAGCCCAGTTAGCTATGTAATTGGTCTCTCTTCTACAATATTGAAACCGAATATTAGGGAAACAGTGGAGCAGCGCCGTGCATTCAACAAACAAGGCTCGGCATTCCCACGGCATCGAGCAAGGATTATGCATAGCATCCACAAGGATCTGACTATTGGATTCCAGTAGTAGGTGTTCTTGTTGCTTCCCTTTCTTCAACAGATGTTTAAGAGTAAGGTTGAGCGCTTGTACCTCTGTCTGCAGTGCCGAAGAAGCTGTGATACTGCTGGTAAACTTGTCGATCAGCTTTCTAGAGTGATCATGGCATACACATGCCACTGCACCTTCGTTGCTTGCCGTTGGAAAAGCCCCATCGATGTTAATTTTTACAACTCCAAGCTTCAGTGGTCGCCACACCTACTCAAGATTTGCTGTTTGCAACCCAAATCGCACCTGTTTCCTATCATAGAAATGAGCAGTTCTTGCATTTGCGAGGGCGATTGCCACCACCTGTGCTGGATCCAGGCGCAATTGCCGAAAAACAAATTGATTTCGGGCCTTCCATATCTGCCACAGGATGGATGCAAGTGTCTCCAAATCAAGTAAGAGATCTCTAATCTTGATCAGATCTGCAATCCAGGCATCTATTCGGTTTACACTCCCTGATGGAATCTTGATGTTGACTTGTGGGTGTGACCAAATGCCTTTCGTCCATGGGCATAATAGAAAAATGTGTTATGTTGTTTTTAGTAGTTGGGCTTGGCAAAGTTGACATACCGGGTCTGAGATGATTCGTCTGTGATATAGATTATCCTTTGTGGACAACGCATTGTGGCATATGGACCACATGAATATGCATAGTTTCAAGGCTGTCTTCATGGTCCAAAGCTTGTTCCATAGTTTCTGTGGGGGTTGATAGGATGAAGTGGTGCGGCTGTGAGTGTCATTGTTTGCTATAGATCTGATATAGTGGTATCCATTATTTACTGTATACATGCCATTTTGTGTCCCTTTCCAAATGAGTTGGTCCGCCATGGATTGGATTCATAGCTGAAAAGTTAGAATTTCCTCGATGGTCTGATCATCAAAACTTTGGCGAAGGAGAGGAACATTCCATATATTTTGTTCTAGAATAATAAAGTCCGCCACCTTCATAGGTTCTCCTCTAGGTGCAGGCCCGCCTATTATACCTTTTGATAACCATTTATCTTCTCGAATTTTGATCCTTTGCCCATCGCCGACTAACCATTGGAGTTGATTCAATATTGAATCCTTGCCTATTAGTACACTTTGCCAACCCCAAGATGGTCTAGCTCCTTTTTCAGCATGCCAGAATTCCTTAGAATGAAAATAAAGACCTTTGAAAATTATGCTCCACAGAGAGATGGGTGTTGGATAAGTCGTTGTGCCTATTTTCGCAGTAATGTCTTGTTGAAAGTAAGGAGATCTCGAAAGTCAAGTCCCCCTGTGTCCTTTCTGCTTTTGAGTATGTCTCATTTCTTCTAGTGAATGCTAGATTTGCTACAATGATTTTGCCACCAGAATCTTGCAATTTTCTACTCAATGGACTTACAAATAGACACTGGAATCTTAAAAATAGACATGGCATATTGCGAGAGTGCTTATACAACTGTCTTGATCAAAGTTTCCTTGCTGCATTTGGAAATTAAATGCTCTTTCCACCCTTCTAACTTTGAATTTACTCTACCCAGAACCCAGGCAAATATCTCCCTTTTGGAGCCCCCCAATTAGACGAGATACCCAAGTATTTTCCAGTTTTTGCAATCACAGGGACTTTGAGTTCTCTCACTAAGTTTTCCTATAGCCTAACGAGACAAGCTTTACGTCGCGACCTAAATTTCAGGTGCACCACCTAAAATTAAGCTAATGGATTACTAAGCCTAGACTTAGCTCGAGCTCTTCCAAGCCTATATAAATTCGTGACTTTAGGTTCAAGTTCTTAACATGTAATTGATTTTTTTTAATTAGGAGTCCCCACTAATCTATTTTTGGTGGATCGATTAGAAACTCAAGTAAAGTAACGGGAGATTTACTTTACTCCTACGAACCAGAGATTGTGAGTTTGGAGACTTAGTTACATTAGATTTCTCTAACACTCTTTCGGTACATTTCTCCTTTATTTTGAAAAAAATGTTTGGCAAGTGGCTTGAATTGATTTTAATCTATTTCCCTAACACGTGAGGTGATCATGAGGGTGCGCAAACCACCAATTTAACACCTAAAAAAGCAATGAATAAATTACAACACTTACATCATAGCAACGAAAGCATCTGTAATGTTAGATCAAAATTCACATCGACGGTCCTAGATATGATTTTTAATTAACACGCAATTTCTTTTTCTTTTTATTTTCACTTATTCAATGAGAATCATGCTTTATGCAATGCATTCTACTAATCTAACATAAAATGATATGACATGGCAATATGACCTAAATTATATGACATAAATAAGCATGCAGCCTATCCTAAAGCATGAAATTGATTTATTCTAATTTTCTTTTGTATTTTCCATGAAATTCGAAATTAAAGAAATGCAACAATTAAATATGCTATCTAAATTAACCAAATGACCTAATTCTAATGACAAGGTAATTTCTAACTAAATGAACCTATCAACAATCACTAAATGACGGGCATTGCATGAACCTAATCCTACATGACATGCACATGATTTTTTTGTATTTTTTTTATGAAAATTCGTAATTAAAATCACTACAAATAAAAATCTAACTAAAGTGAAATGTTATCTATTCTAAATGCCTTCTAAGCATGCATTTAAAAAAATAATTAACCTATCATGCAATCAATTCTAATCTACATGGAATACAAATGCAATTTTTTTTTTTGTATTTTCGGGATAAATAGAACAATTAAGAGATAAACACCAAATCATCCATGGTCATAAAAAAAAATGCTATCCATCATTCGAATTGAAATTCAAACTTGATTATTTCGCTAATAAAATCGATAAATTGATCTTAAGCCTTAAAGATCAAGATATCAATTTTATTCTTGCGTGAATAATTATTCCATTTAAAGCCTTATAGATGGAATACAAATTCGTGTGCGGTTGCAAATCGAGACGGTACATCAAGAATTTCAACCATGCATTGAGAAATATTTCAGACAGATCATAAAATATCAAAACTAAAATAAGATAAAATAAATCTACCTAATAAACTAAATCTAATAAATCTACCTAACAAAATAAAATAGATCTCTACCTAAATTTGAATTTTTTCAAAAATCCAATCGGTAGAATGGACCAACAATGGGCACAGCACGGCACGACTCTAGGGCAACGACTGTGGCGGTATCTCGGCGTGGCTTGACAAAGCCGTGACAAGTTCGATGAGCTATCGTCCGGGACACCAAGAAATGTGTGGCGCTGAGTTGAATAGGGAGCAGCAACGTCGATGCAGCAAGACCAGCGAGCTTCACCAAATGTTGGCCTGGGCCGTGATGGGCACGATTCAAGCCTGAAGAACTGGCGGACGCTTCTGCAATAATGAACGGATGCTGGAGACGATGCTGTTCAGTCCTCCTTGAAACGCACCTGGACTATTGGCAGAAGTTAGGTTGCGGTGGGATGACAGCAAAACTCCTGGCGTGGCAGAGTAACGGGAGCAGCACTTGGCACCTCTCATGGACACAACACCGGGCACTGGAAAAGAGCTGTGGGTGACTTGTGGGATGTCGGACTTAGCAAGAAAGCTGGACTGCTCGCCTTGGCAGGGAAATCTGGAGCGTTAGGGAACTTCGAGACCACGCTTGGACTGACACTGAGAGACCGAAAAGGGTGCAGACTTGATGGATGATAGGCAGTCAGTCGTTGAAGCAAGAAGCCAACACAGGTCTATAGCAGGTGAGACCTAGCAGAGGCTTGATGGTTGCTGGGGATTCGTCGAGCAGGAGTGACAAGGCTGGTGGTAACGGTAGAGGAGCAGCGGAACGTGGAAGGAGTATCTCCTCTCAATTCTCCGGTGTTTTTCTCAATTTTTTTGTCGTGTACTTAATTGTGTGTCCCCCCAAAACCCTACGCGAATAACCTATTTATATGCTACCGATTATGGTTTCAATTTTTCCAAATCGATATCCACGAAGATTCTTTTTCCAAACGCAATATTCGTTTTGCCGAACACAATATTTGCTTTTCACATTTGCCTTATCCAAAAAATTCATCATATCCCGAAAAAATTTCAAATTCCTATTTTTCACGAGATAATTTTTATCATTAATTTTTGAGCCAATTTGCTTCCTTCGTGGGCTTAATCCGGTATACCAAGTTAAAGCTCAGAACCACTAATTTGAACCCACCCGTCACCAGTCTAATAAATAAATGCAAAAAAATGCAAATTAAAAATAAATACACCTAAATCTATATGCTATGCAATTAATATTTTTTTTCAAGGATAAAATTAATCCTTAATTTGTAATGCGATAAATGACAAAATAGGTCATCAAAATTTATGTGTCAACACTTTACTAAAGAAAATCCAGATTTATTCTGATTCATAGCTTGTCCAGTTGTGAAACGGTATTGATTTAGCACATTTGCTAAGTTCTGCCATTCCTGGAGTTTTCCATTTAGAAAAAGATAGCATTGTCCGCAAAAAACAAATGAGATAGGGTAGAACACCACCTCTTTAATGTGATTCCTTTGATGTTTCCCATGTCCACAGCTTGTTGATTAGAGTAGATAAGACATTCGCCACCAAAATAAATAAGTACGGCGATAGAGGATCCCCCTGTCTGAGCCCTCTGGTTGGATGGAAATAGGTTAACGGTTCACCATTAAATTTGACGTTGAGGGAAACTGTTGTAATGTATTGCATCACCCATTGTATGCAAATAGCATGGAATCCCATATGGAGAAGGTAGTCCTCTAGAAAATCCCATTCCACCTTGTCATAAGCCTTTTGCATATCCAGCTTCAGTACCGCTTGAAAAATCTTCTTTCTTTTCCTAATCCTGAGTTGATGGAGTACTTCTTGGACCACTAATATGTTATCTTGGATTTGTCGCCCGCTCACAAAAGCACTTTGCTCCATGGATATAAACTTTGTTAACCATAATTTCATACGGTTGGCAAGCACCTTGGATATGATCTTGTAGACAAAGTTACATAGATTGATTGGACAGTATTGATCTAGGCTTCCGAGGTGCAGTACTTTGGGAATTAGGGAAACAATTGTCTTTTTAAAATCCAATTGCATCACTCCTAAGGTAAAGAACTCTTCACTGAGAGGAATACGTCTTCCTGTAGAATATCCCAGTGATACTAGTAAAAAAGTCCTTTCAATCCATCAGACTCAAGAGCTTTAGTGGCCTCCAATTGGAAAGCTGCTTGCTGTACTTTCTCTCAAGTGACCATAGCTATTAGGATAGTATTTATCTCCTCTGTTACTACCTGAGGACATTATGCCAGAATAGGCCCATAATCGTGATGTCCAACTAACTTATACAAGTTTTCAAAGAATTCCATCATCATCTCCTTCAATCTCTTTTGGTCTCATACCCATTGATGATGTTCATCCTTCAGCATACTGATTCAAGTGTGTTGTCTCCTTTGGATAGTAGTGGCATGGAAAAACTTGGTGTTTTTGTCCCCCCCCCCCCCCCATCGTAGCCAGTTAATCCTTGATCGCATTGCCCA
Source organism: Eucalyptus camaldulensis (assembly GCA_019915185.1). Taxonomy (NCBI): domain Eukaryota; kingdom Viridiplantae; phylum Streptophyta; class Magnoliopsida; order Myrtales; family Myrtaceae; genus Eucalyptus; species Eucalyptus camaldulensis. Next base: position 33,636,266 of record JAHSVA010000010.1, read on the forward strand.
ATATCGTTCCTCTTGTTACCATAATTTTTGTATTTCCTCTTTTAGTCGAGTAACCTGTGCTTTGTCATAATGATCATTGGGTTGATTTATATGACTTTGAATTTGTTGTTGCAACGCTTGAACTTGACAATGGCCCTAAGAGAATTTTGATCAACTCTAGCTAGTGAGGGCAACATAGACAACCTTTAACTTGTTGGGTAGTGCTGAGGCAGTCGCTTGTAAGGATGCCCATGAATCTGCAATGACCATGCGACACTCTGTATCCTGTAGCCAAAAGGCTTCGAAGGTAAAGGTCTTCTTCTTTCGAATTGGGATTACTGCAGTGTTTAATAGGAATGGGCTATGATCAGAACCCATAGCAAGTAATGCAACAACTTTAGCTTACGGGAAATTTAGTCGCCAATCCATAGTACATAGTACCTGATCTAGCCTTTCTTTGACGAAGTCCTCTCCATCTCTATTATTGAACCATGTGAATGCACAACCTTTACTTTCCACTTCCATCAAAGAGCAATCATTTAAAAATTCACGAAATGAATGCATTCGATGTGGTTCTATTAGCCGCTTACGAACTTTCTCCCAATGATAGATTATCTCATTGAAATCTCCTGCGCACACCCATGGTAAGGTGTTATAGTGGCTAATTTGTCGCAAGTCTGCCCATAAGGTTTGTCTCTGTTGATATATCGCTAGCACATGAAGGCATGTGAGATGCATAGGTATGCCACACTCCACATCCATACATATCATATCAATAAAATCTGAAGTTTGACATTCTACACTTAGAGAGACTCGATCATTCCATAATATCGCCAGGCCACCAGCCAAGCCAATAGGGTTTTCGACAAGACAACTCGAAATTTCAACCTCTTCTAGAGTCTTTGGAGCACTGCTTCTCGATTTTTGGTTTCCTTAAAAAAAAAAAAAAAAAACTATGTCGGGCTTTTCTTGAGCCACTGAGGCCCATAGTGCTTGAACTGTCAGGGGATTGCCTAGACCCTGACAGTTCCAACTGACTAGCTTCATTTGTCTGTTGGTAGCTTATTAGGGCTAGCCACCACAGCCCAACTTCCAGACCCTTCCACCTTAAGGATCGGTGTATCCATAAGGTGAGTTGAGTGCGCAGTTCATAAGGCTTATACCTTTTAGCTTTCTTGATAGGCCCAGCCTTGGTATTTAGACGTGTGCTCTTCAGTTTCTTAGATTTTGTTAAACCTTCTTCGAAATCTCTAATTGCATCAATCTTTTCGGATACAACGAATTTGGCCACTGTAGATTCAGTACCTGCTAGTTTGCCTACTTGGGGATGCCACTTGATCAATTCTGCATTGGTAACTATTGGTCGCCCATCTGTTATCTCTATTAGTTCCTTGTTTTTGTTGTTTTTTGGCTGTTCCACAGGTGACAATGGAGTGGATGATTGAGGGGTTTCCAGGTAAATCTCTGTTGCCTTCTCCCGTTTGTTATGTGTCTGATAAAAGGTTTGCTAGAACGGGCTATGTTCCCAGACTTCAACACGTAGCCATTGGCCATAGTACGTTTTGTCTTTTCCTTCCAACTTTTCTTAATCAAAAGGGAAATCTTTGCAATATATAGCATAATGGCCTAGTTTGCCACATGAGTAGCAATAATGTGATAATCGTTCATAGCGAAAATCCAGCCATATGTTTTTCCCTTCCAATATGATCAGTTGGCTTGTTTTTAGTGGCTCATGTAATCTGATTTCAACTTGGCTCGCCCAGCTCTAAGTGTTGTTCCTTCTTTGGTCTCTATTTTAACATCTAGCACCCTACAACATGTCTAACAACTTTGCTTATTATATTCTCAGTACATCGTTCCAGGGGAAGCCCAAATACTTGAACCCAAAATGCACAGGTTGTGAAGTCATAACAGTGTAGAGGAGTATTTGGTATCCAAGGCTTTAAAATGACAAGGTGAAGTGAGAACAACCAAGGTGCATTATCCAATACCCATTGTTTTTCCTCCTCGGAGTTGAATTTAACAACGTACAGCCCCACCTAATGTAAGGAGATGTCTACTTGGTCAGTGCACCAAGTGTGCTTCATTGTATTCTGAAAAGCTTGAAAATTAATAGATGGGTTTGAGAGAATCTTACCCACCAGAATCAGCTTGCATTCCTCTACTTTCTCCATTGGTGCTGCATCATCCCATACCTCAATTTCTTGTTCTAACCAGAGGCGGCCTAGTCTATTGCAGAGAGCAGTGAGGCGAGTAGTTTCTTCCTGGTCGGTGTGGTCCATCAACGATTGAGCACCCGATTGATTCTTAGGACGGCCGAGTTGCGCGGGCACTGCAGCATGCAGAGCAGCAAAAAACGATAGAAATTGGAAACGAGATATGCAAGGGGCGCATCCAAGTAGAACAATTGAAACATGCAGTAATTAGAAGATGGGGGGGAAGGAAATGGCGTGCATGTAATGGGAATGGTCTGTCGTTAGGGTAAAGAGATGGGTAGTTGAAATGGCACTGATTGCTAAGTGAGGGATGATACGTAAGATGAGAGAGCGAAAGCCATAGTCGGAATTGGAGTAGAAAAGCACAGGAGGAATCAGCGATGGAAATTAGGTTTTGGAAAGAAGACTACCATTAAGGTAGAAGGAGCTCTGCATTTTGAGAGAGTTATTTTCATATTTCTTCCATGATTTGAGGGTTGATATTACTAAAAACTCCAAAATGGTTTAATTGTAATAAATTAACCATGAACTTTTTTTTTTTGGTCATTTGTAAGTCTGTGATAAATTTACTTTTTATTAGTTTCTGTTAAATTTTACCATCAAATTACGGAGTTGGATGATACGTGGCAATTGATAGATATATCACTTTGAGGTTTTACCTTATGTTTATCACATATGCATTATTTTGGAGTTTTTGTGATATTAATTAAGTTTAACAAAAACTAACAAAAAGTGAATTTGTCATAATGGTCTTAGGTTTTTTGTGGTTAAAAATTAATTTAAGATAACTTATTATAGATTTATCAATTTATGGTTTTTGGTTTTTGGTGACCAAAAATTAGTTTTTGGTAAAAGTATTATAAGTATATCGGTTCGGGGTTTTTCGTGTGATTAACCTAAAAAGTTTTAAAACTATTGCAAAACTTTTCAAGGCCAAGTTAGTCTTCAACCTTTTTACAATCTACTAGTGTAGTCCATTCACCCAATGCTACATAGAAAGAATTCAAAAAAAGTTCAAAAAATTTAGAAAATTTCAAAAAATTTCTACGTTAGTGTTAGCAATGCTACATAGGACGATCAACGTCTACGTTATCAATTTCCTGCTGAAATTGGAAAAATGAACTACATTAACAACTTGTTAAAATGTTTATGATTAAATTGGTTAAATTAAAATATTTATGAATAAATTAGCACAAATACAATAAATTTGTAACTTATTTGATAAATTTCTCTAAAAAAATTCAATTCTAAAGCTAGTTTTGAGGCCCCAAAGCAACCACCAAAGTTTTGCAGGAAATTTTCAAATAAGGACCGTAAGTAGACCAATTTTCTAAAATAAGGATCCGAAATGAACTTTGTGTTAGATAAAGACCTAAAGTGGACCCATTATCTCAAATAAGGACCCAAAGTGGTTGAATCAATTCCAAATAAGGACCCGAGCTTGCTAGTCAGCCAAATATTCACCGGCTATCAAGTATGTGACATTTCTAACGATCAAAGTTTGGGCAATTTTGTCCCAAAAAAATCTAGGGAAAAATTAACAAATCCTAAAACAGAAAAAAAAAAAAAAAAAACCCTATGTTTTCTATGGTATCTCCAATCCTTGTACCCATCCTCTTCTTCAATTCGTACAAATTCAGTCGATACCGATGTCCAGTTTCGAGGAAGGAGGCCTAGAAAAGGTCAGCGGGGCAATCATACTTACTTTTGACACTACGTTGTGCCGACCAGCAGCGAGATGCTACTCATGAGCTGCTCAAGGATAGTGGTCACTCTTTCAATGCTGGTAGCACAGGAACCACTAAATAAGAGTGGTTTTCATCTCATTGCTGGTGTTAAGATAAAAAGTGCAGCGCAGCCATCCCGACTTCCATCCTATTCTAATTACAGACCTGGAGACCCATGCTCTGCATAGTCGAAGACCCAAATTCTCTGCCAGTTGAGGCACAAATTCAAAAACAAGAAGAAAACCATATTCTTCTTTCTTTGTTTGCGGATACCCAAGTCTTCTATTTGACTTTTCTATGTTTGCGAATCACAAAGCTCGAGCAGGCCCACCTCCCCATCAATCAAGGTTAGTTTTTCCATCTTAGAATTCACTCATGTTAAACCGGCAAAATGCAGACAAAGCTTGTGTATAAAGCCCAATTCTCCATCATCTTTTTCCAGGTTTTCTATTTATTTCAATTTGCACTCACATGCAACCGTGGTTAGTTTCATTCAAATTGGTGTACCCAATCGTTTGTCGAATAGAAGGTGATTGTGGCTCATTGAAGCAACACGGCGACAAGGTGTGGGCATGTGATGGAATATCACATGGATGGCAGCAATGACAGTGATGGTACAAAAGAATTTTGTTTTATAGTATTGTTTTTACCGATTTTGATGGATTTTTGAGTGAATGTCTCATTTTGTCTGAATCAATGCATATAAGTTGCGTCCACTATAATTTTTTAATTGGATATGCTGTGTTGTGATCCTATGTGCCAGTGGCGGTGGTCTCTTTTTTGCAATTTTTTAATGCTTTTCCGTTGTTTTTTTTTTTTTTTGGTGTATACTTTATCGTTAATAGCTAGAGCTCATGGCATGTCCTAAAATCTAAATGTTAGTTTTTGATGATTTTTGAGTTATAATATGTTGACCATACCAAGGATAAATCACTAATAAAAGGTGCAGGTTTTTGATGATGCTCTTGCTACAAATGACCATACTTAGGATATGGTCTATCACCATAGCAGCAGCACTTTCATGCCCACATGAGTCCTAATGTGTATTACCAAATCATTAGCACAAAAAACATTTTAAGTCAATAATGCACTTTTTTTTGTGATAAATGGTATCTAATAAAAGTGTGGTACGTGGTCACTAGCGTGACTAATTTTCTTTCATTAATAGTAGTGTGGTGCAAATGTATTGCAACTTTTATAGTTTTTGTTTTGTTTTCCCCCGGTGCATATTATGCATGAGTATATTGATGTTATTTTTTGCTTCCACTTTTCACCAGTTAAGGGATTTGAAAAAGTGAACTATTCCATGTATGATAGTAGGCGTGGTAAGGATGCTGAGGGTGCTGAAGAAGATGGGTTTCCCTTTATTGATCTTGATGAGTTATATATACGAACTAGATGTGTAGATGATGATGGTTCAATGGAGAGGGATATGGAGATTGGAGATATCAGTCTATATGTAGATGTGTTAGCTGATAATGTAGATTTCTTGAACAATAATAGTGAAAATAAGTATACACATCCTAAGTTCAATGCTAAGGTTGATATGAAAAATCCTACCTTCAAGTTGGGGATGTGCTTTAGTAATGTGAAGGAATTTAGAGAAGCTGTTAGGAACCATGCCATAAAAAATGGGAGAAAAGTGAGGTTTGTTAAAAATACACCTAAAAAGTTGAGGGCGGTGTGCTCGGAGGGCTATGATTGGCTCATATATGCCTCTAAAGTGCAAAGGGAGCATACTTTACAAGTCAAAACCTTCAACTCAGTACATACATGTAATAGAACACTATAAGTTCCTCAGATAAGCACTAAATGGCTAGCGAATAAGTACTGTGATAGGCTAAGAAACAATTCTACATGCCAAGTACTTCAATGAAAAAAAAAACAATGGAGTCTAAGAATGTTTTGAAGTTGTCAATGACAATGGTTTATAGAGCTAGGGCAATAGGAATGAGTATGATCACGAGGAATGAGGAGGAACAATTTTGGATGCTTAGGAGCTATTGCTAGGCACTTCTTGATGCCAACCCATGATCCACATGTATAATCAAAACTAAGCAATGTCAAGACCAAATCAAGTTTAGGGGAGTCTACATTTGTTTGGACGCATTAAGGAGGGGCTTTGTAGAAGGATGTAGGCGCTTTGTGGGATTCAATGGTTGCCATTTGTCATTAGGCTATAAGGGGATACTTCTAGTAGTGGTGGGCATAGATGGCAACAATAAGATGTATGCCTTTGCATGGGCAGTTGTCAGACAAAAAACATACAAAACATGGCATTGGTTTATTAGTTTGATTGCATAAGACTTGGGAATTACGGACCTTGAAAATTCAAAGTACTAGACTTTTTTGTTTGACAAACAAAAGGGATTGGTGCAAGCACTAGCACATCTAATGCCTGAAGCACTAGCACATCTAATGCCTAAAGCACTAGCACATCTAATGCCCGAAGCAAAACATAGATTTTGATTAAGGCATCTTTATGAAAACTTTAAACTATATCACAAAGGAGTAGAACTTAAAAAGCTTCTTTGGAAGGTTGCCATGGCAACTAGAGTATGTGATTTTGACTTGGCAATGGCACAATTGAAGGCAGTTGATGAGAAAGCTTATGATTGGTTATCCCAGAGGCCTCCAGTGCAATGGAGCAAGTCCTACTTTAGGACAAGTTCAAAATGTGACATTTCCTTGAACAACCGGTGTAAAAGTTTCAACAAAAGCATTATTGATGCAAGGGACAAGCTTATCATCACAATGCTTGAAACTATAAGAGCGCAGCTCATGGAGAGAGTTCATAAGCAAAGGGATGGGATGACCAAATACACTGGTGTGATTTGTCCTAATATCTAGAAGATATTAGATCTTCAAAAATAGTTTTCGGCATCATGGATTCCAACCTGGAATGGAGAGAATGAATTTGAATTAGGTGGGCCATATGGAGACAAGAGAGTTGTTAATATTAAGATCTTGTAGCTATAGAAGATGGGACATTAGCGGGATTCCTTGTTGTCATGCTATGGCGGCTCTTATATACATGAGGGAAGAACCTGAAAAATGGGTTCACACAAGTTTTAGTAAGGAAACATTCATGCAAATATATAGCCATGTTGTGCATGTTGTAGATTCTAAAGACACGTGGCCTGCTAGAGAGCCATTACTCCCACCAGATGTGCCCAAGCAAGTTGGCAGAAAGAAGAAACAAAGAACAAAATCAGTGAATGAAATAACTGATAGAAATTTGAAGACAAGAAAGAAAAAAGTTGTGCAAGCTGGTGGGAACAAAGTTGAGGAGACAAAATACCATAATTACTTGTGGAAAATGTGGTGGTTTAGGCCATAACAGGTATCATTGTAAGAATCTACCAGTAGTCGCAGTAGCATCAGCCCCAATAGAATTTATGGTTGCCTCATGTTCACAAGATGTGATAGAAAGCACTCCCTCAAACCCAACATGTTAACTTGAGACCGTGGAATTGCTTGCGTCAATTTTTGGCGAAATTTCAAGCTCAATATTATCTATGGGAAGAGAGAAGATAAAGGTAGTTATTTATGCTTGACTTGGTCATAAAAATATTCTTACTTATACTTGACTTTATTTTAAGTAATGATTTATTTTGTGTTTCAAGCACAGGTAAAGAGAAGAATGTAAGGACCTCAATTTTAAGTGGTCAAAGATGAGCAGCTTTTTTGGAGATACACAAGAGCAACAAGACCAATAAACAAAAAATATTTTTGTTTTACCGTTGGTTGATATGGATGGATCTATTTTGGAAGTATCTTAAAATATGTGTAGATAAATTTTGTTGAAAAGATTTCTTGTGTTGGGATGTCTCCATTCAAGTTTATCTAGTGCTATTTATTTTGCTATGGAATGTCCCAGCACTTCATTGTAATATGGTGGTACTCACAACAAATCTACATGAGCTTATCAATCCAATGAGAAAAAAGAAAATATAAAAAAAAAATAGCATAAAAAATGACCTGTGAAGAGCAACGAACATAGTAGTCCAACAACACACCCAATTAAAATGCACTACAGTATAGGCCAAATTAAAATATAGAATAGAATATCCGACTCAAATGAAACCAAATACAGCTTGTCGTACCAAAAACATCATCAAATGAAACCAAATCCAATGAGAGACAATCGCTCACTGTTGTGGTCACCCAAGCGGTGCACTCGAACGACGAATTTGAAGCTTGTCGACACCAAAACCCTAGAAAGAAGAGATGATGGTGAACGATAGACCGATGCTTGCAAGGGGCAAGTGAGAAGCAATAAGAATCGAGCAAGGTGAGGAGCGACAAGAATCGAGTTGCAACGATGATCGGGCAGCAATTTGGTTAAGGAGCGGCAAGGGAGAAGAAAGAAGAAAACACAAACATCTAATGAATAACCTAAACTTAATTAATTTAGAATTTTCCCTTTTTTCAAATCATAAATTTCTGACAAAATTGCCCCTATTTTAATCGCTGAAAAATATTTTCCGGTGAGCTAAAGTCCTTAATAGAGATTAAGTTGATTATTTCGAATCCTTATTTGACACAATTTATTTCGGGTCTTTATTCGAGACAATGAGTTGATTTTGGATCCTTATCTGATACAAAGTTCACTTTAAGTTCTTATTTGAGAAAATAAATTCACTTCGGGTTCTTATTTGGAATTTTCCCAAGTTTTGTAGATCTTCCATCAATCGACATCAATGGACACTCTAATCCTTTCTTAGACGTACGCTTCCCCATCTCATTTGTTTGACCATATGAAAACACATCATTGATAGCCCAAATTCATTAATGCAACCATTGATAAGTCCCAATAATAAAAGGACTTCATTGAAGCCTCCAAGAACATTTATGGAACTCGAGCCATAACCTTGAGCCCTCTCCTGCGAGGTAGGGGAAGCGTGATGGACAGAGCGAATCAAGCCCTCGCTCTCAAATCAGTTAGACAATTTGTTTTGCAATATTGTTGCACAGGTTTGATTGAAATAATAGAAGAGTAAATGACACATATGATCTTTGAACTTTTAGTTTGTTCAAGGAGATCCTTGAAATATTGATGAACACTCAATCTAGCTCTTGGATTATGTGAAAATGTTCAATGTCTTTAAGTTTGAATGGTGGACAAACAGAAAAAGGTTACATGTGAATTATTCACATAAGATATTCATCTCAATTCAGAATATAATAATTATTGTCATCAAATAACAATAGACATGTTCACGCTTTAATTTTTCAAATGCATTGACTCATCATTTTTTAAAATAAAACTCAGCATCTATAAATTCACTTCACCAAATAATATATATTTTGTCATTTATGTAACCGGAATAACTACATTAAATATTTATCCGTAGTGTAAGGATTACGTCGGATAAATTAAAAATTTTATTGACCACACTATGGATTAAATTAAAGTTTGGAAATTATTTGTGTTATTTTCCTAAATTGAACAATCTAATCCTATTCATCATGTTATCTATCATTCACTTCATACCGTACCATCCAAGGCAACGGAAAAGAGTTATCCTGGGTCTAAGGCTATTCCGTCTCTTGTTAGCGGCCCGAGTGGCCCAATGCCATTGGTCATGGAAAGCAGGCAGTGTATCCAATCAATTCATTGATTGCCCACCCTTTTGATTGGAGGACCCCACTGAAATCTCGTTGGAGATTTGGTCCTCCCATGGAATATCTTCTATGGAAGAAAAGATAAGCAACCTCAAAATTATTTATATATAAAATTATAAAGTTAAAGATACGTGGTAAGATACTTCTATACATTAATTGGATATTAAAGATTTTATGAGTACTCCATCGATCCCATCAGATACGACAGACTACAGTCACCTCTAGCACTTGTACCAAATAGTGCATTGAGGATAAATGCTTGAGCTCCAAAAGGTAATCTCCAGAAAATTATCTATATTTTTTAAGGTTTATATCTAAAAAACTCTAAATTAGTACATTTATAACAAATTTACTTTAAATTATTTTTTTACTATAAAAAACTCCAAACCGGTATGACAAATTTATCCCGACTAACCCTAAAAAAACCCTAAACTGGTACATTTATGATAAATTTACTCCAAACTAATTTATTCAACCGCAAAAAACTCCAAACTGGTAAATTTGTGACAAATATATCCTCCGCTAAATTGGATTAATACCACAAAAAAATCATAAAAATTGTAAATTATGACAAACGAAGCGTAAAATCCCAAATTGATATACCAATCAACTATCACGTGTCATTTAACTTAATAATTTGATAATAAAATTTAATGAGAACTAATAGAAAGTAAATTTATCACAAGTATACTAGTTTGAGGTTAATTTGTCAAAAGTATACTAGTTTGAGGTTTTTGGTAGTAAAAAAATATTTTTTTGGTAAATTTATCACAAATCTACCGGTTTGGGATTTTTCAAGATATTAATCCTATTTTTTATAGATGAATTGCTTGGTCCAAGACTTTTCATGTGAGCCTGTTCCGTGAAAAGTGAATTATTTATGAAATATTTAAGAAAAAATAAACACGTGTATAACTTATCAAAATAAATGAATAAAAAAATTATCTTAAGAAAATATTTTTCAAATCATTTATTTTTTACGAAATGAACGAAATCCATTGTACTAGATTCTTTCTTTGTCTATTCTAATTCCACCATCATCTTATTGTGGACAGAATTCAATGATTGGTGACTTGATACATATGCTTAGGAGGCAGGACGAAAAGTGTGCGATCACTCGGAGACAAGAAATCAAACTCAGTAGGGCAATGTTGAAGGGACGATGTGCTTGTTGATTGAAAGATGCTACGAGAAACATCATTAAGCAGAAACGAAGAGAACCACGTTAAGCGATACGTATGAACTCCGTTGTCGTGATTTTGAAGTAACAGCTTGCAATTTTCAGCCACACAATTCGGCCACAAGTTGTTGCGGATAGGCAGTGGCTGTTGCGCCTTGCCATCCATGATTATCCGCTCTAAAACAGGACCACCATCGGCCCCCAAATGGCAAATACCAACAAGGCAAGGTGACATTAACCCATCACTGGACGGAGTCCGCAACTTCATAAATTTCAAACGTGGTTTTCTCATTCTTTCCATCGTTGCTTCGCTCCAAAAAATGGCATTTTACATAGTCAGCTCTTCGCTTGTGAACGTGATGCAGCTAAAGGTAGCAAATTCATCCAATCGATACAGTGTTTCGAGTTGGTGAGGATATCGATTTCAAGTGAGTCGTATTTAGACTTCTCTTATCTAGACCACCCCCCACTTTCCTCTAGAGAGCCTTGATTTAGTTGAAATAATTGAACTTTGGGTTGTTCGACCAACTGGTTTAGGTAAATATCTAATGCGTTCCCTAACTGGAGAAGATACAGGGTTTCACTTTTCTGAATATGTTTTATCCACCTATGCAAGAGAGCAGACAAATTCGATTTCTTGAGATAAAATCACAAAATTGAAATTATTTTTCAAGTGAGATCCAAAGATTTTAAAAACATTTTCGTTCATATATCACCAAACAAAAGAAAAGTCTCAATTTTTTTAAAAAATAATTTCCCAAAAAGTAGTTTCCTTTATCGAACTATTCATTTTTGGTCTAAATAAATAATTTCGCAGAGGATGAATATATTTTTTACATTCGTTTTTGTAAATGATTCAAATGATCATTCTTAAAAAAAAATTACTTTTTGAATTATTCATTTTTCGCAGGACAAACTAAACCAATCTAGCTAGCGTTTCTCTGAACTTAAATACTAAATGACGAGCGGCCATAAGTTGGATGTTCAACCAAGTTAAATTGCAGAAATGGTTTCCACTCGTTCTAGCATCTAATCACTCTCTTTTACATCATTATTTAATAATAAGTTCCATTAAGATTTTTCAATACATCAAGCATTTATGGGAATTTCTATCCTTAATCTAGATAAGTTGGGTCAATACAATCTTGGTTGCACGGATTCTATGTGGACCTCACAAATGGACCTTATGCGGTGTAGTTAGGGAAATTTCTCGCCTTCGAGCCCGGTTCGACATCTATAAGGTTATACATGTACCCCCCATTACAATCATTTTTACACTCTGGCATTTATGGTCATGGCAGTTTTCTATCAGTTACTTCGAAGATTGTATTATCCAACCCGACAATCGATATTGGCTTCGATGGGCATCACCCTAGACATATGAGAGCATTTGACAAAATTTTATCTAAGGTCAACGTAGGGGTGGCGAATGGGTGGGTCGGGACGGGTATGGGTTAGGTTAAAAATGGATCGACCCATATTTGACCTATTTAACCCATTTTGACCCGTATTTTTGTAGTATAAATTTAGTAACCCATACCCGTACTTGACCCATACCCGACCCAACCCGTATTGCTAAAATTTACTTATTGTCAAAATATTTTTATGCAATACAAATTTTTTAACAACTTTTATGCAATACAAATTTAATGGAAAATTTTTATAATTCCTTTTAAAATAATTTTTTTTAAAAACGATTTTTAAATTTTTTAAAATATTTTTTTAATTTTTTTAAAAATATACTTTTTTATTTTTATTTTTTAAAATATCATTTTTAATTTTAATAATTATTTTCTCTTTTTCTCTTTTCTCTATTTTTTTTTCCTCTTCTTCGGCCGAGAGATCCAGCGAGGCTCAATTGTCAACGACCTTCGAGGGAGAGGCGGAGGCGAGCCTCAAAGGCAAGCGGCGGAGGTGAGCCACGGTAGCAAGTGGCGAAGGCGGCTCAAAGGCGAGCGGTGAAGGTGAAGGCTGAAGGGTTGTCCATATTTTTTAGATTTTAAAAATGGGTCAGAACATGTGACCCATTTTCGACCCATATAAAACTGAACTTAAAATGGGTCGAATGTGGGTTATGGCCCATTACAACTTCATAACCCACATTCGACTCATTTGTGAAAAATATGGGTGCAAAATGGGTCCATGATCCATTTTGCCACCTCTAGGTCAACGTAAGTGGGCGGACATTGCAAAGATTAAAAAAGGGGAGGGCAAACTACCGCAACCCCAAAAGATCTAGGGGCGTGATGAAGATTTTTCCCACCAAAATATTATTCAGAGTTCGAGACCACCGAGCGTGCTAGGTTTTCGATCCGTAGGCGTGAAAGCACCGTCCATGTTAATCTTTAATAAATTTCGGGCTGGGAGGGATCGATGGATGCCATCGTCTATCTATTTGTGAAGGACTTTCATGGAGCATGTATGAGAATCAAGAGCAAATTCGCTAACTCCAATTACATTAGAAAAGTTGGGAAAATTATCTTATTATTATATTTGTGCGAATTCAATTATAAATTTTCTAATTATGACAATTTAGCCTTAATTTTTTTAATAATTCACCAATGTAATCTGTCCATCCAATTTTTGGTAGAAATTAATATTATGGATGCCAAACATCCTAATGTGGAGCGAATGAGGCTAATGTGATTTTTTCTGAAAATTTTGAATTTTTTTTCTTTCTATTGTTAAGGGCTAAAAAAAGGCCATTGGCCATCAGCCAAAAACTGTGAAGCTCTTGCTAGGCACTAGGTGAGGGCTTGCAGCCCTCACTTGTGGCAAACATGGGCTGCATCCCTTGCCCAAGTGTAAGCAAGGGTCACCTCCGTCGCCTAGCTCTAAGGAAGGGCTCCTGGTCCTCACTAGCCACAGGGCATAAATCGCAGCCCTCACCAAGTGGCTAGTGAGAGCCTAACCCTTGCTAGCTACTAGGAAGGGCTTCATAGTTACCGACTATTTTATATCAACATTTAACAATCATAGAAAAAAAAGAAAACAAACGATTCATAAAAATAAAATTAAAAAATTAAAAACTTTCAAAAAATTTCCACATTAGTGTCAATAGGACAGTTAACGTCCACGCCATCAATTTTTTGCCAAAATTGGTCAAATGCATTAATAAATTGTTAAAATATTTGGGATTAAATTAGTCAAATTAAAATATTTTCATAATTGAATTGACATGAATACAGTAGTTATAGGACTTTATTATATATTTCTCTATGACAAATTTCAAATAAAAATCTGAAATACTTTTATTTTCTCAAATAAGGGTCTAAAGTGCATTTATTTTCTCAAATAATGGCCTAAAGTGATTATGATTGTTTCAAATAAGGTTTTAACTTTGCTAGCTCCCCGGCTAGTTAAACATTTTGGCTGATCAGAGATATTTTCATCCAAATACAATATAAATTTAAATCAAATTAGATTTAATTTAAAAAAAAAAAAAAAACAAATACATAGGTGGGAGACTCCCTCCTGCCCATGGTCGCCACCTCATCGCCGATGGGGTGGTGGCAATGGTTGGCGGAGTTGCTGGCACCTAGGCAAGGACCAACCACCCACATCGACTAGAGGTGAAGGCCAGCGAGCCCTCGCCAGAGAAAGGATAGGGCTATGACCCTCTTTTAGATCTAGGCACGAGCACTACATAAGGGTCGTTAGGCCTACGTGAGGGTTGGCGACTATTGCCCAGGCCAAGGCGAGGGCGAGTGACCCTCGCCCAGATCTAATAAAAAGTCGTCGCCCTCTCCCATCTCTAGCGAGGGCCTGTTGGCCCTTGCTTAGGCACCAACAACTCCAACAACCATCATCATTGCCCCACCAACAATGGGGGTGGCGGCCATAGACACAAGGATGCCCTCCTTCCCATGTGTTCTTATTTTCTCTTTCTTTTTCTTTTTTAATTTGTAAAGGGAATACAGAAAAAAAAAAAAAGGAAAATAAGAAAAGATTTAAAAGACAAAATTGCCCTTTATCAAAAAATGAGTTCAAATTCTTATTTAAAATTGATATAGTCACTTTAGGCCCTTATTTGAAAGATAATTCACTGCAGGTCTTTATTTGAGAAATTAATGACACTTTAAGCTGTTATTTAAAACAATGTCTATTTTATGCCATTATTTGCGAAAATGAAAATATTTCATATCCTTATTTAGAATTTTCTCTTTTCTATATAAAAAAATTCAATTCTCAGACTATTTTGGGGGCCCCAAAGCAACCACCAAAGTTTTGCAGGTCTTCGATCAATCGACATCAATGAACACTCGATGAATCCTTTCTTAGACGTATGCTTCCCCTTCTCATTTGTTTGATATATGAAAACACATCGTTGACAGCCCAAATTCATAAAGGAGCAACCATTGATAAGTCACGAAAGGAATGTGAACAGACATTTCGATTATTTCTCAAACCCGCCTCATCCCAGTGATAAAAAGGGCTTCCTTGAAGCCTCCAAGAATATTCATGGCGCTCGAGCCCTCTCTTGCGGGGTAGGTGAAGCATGATGCAAAGTGAATCAAGCCCTCATTCTCTAATTAGTTAGACAATTTGTCCTGCAATATTGTTGCACCGGTTTTGTTGAATGAAATAAAAGAGTAAATGACACAAATAATTTTTGAACTTTTAATTTGTCAAATGAAGTTTATGAAATATTGATGAACAGTAAGTTTAGTCCCCGAATTATGTGAAAATATTTCATATATTTCCATTAATTCAAGTTGATGGAATATGCCAGTGTGCTTTCAATCAATTAAATTTGAATGGTAGAAAAAAAAAGAGTTACACATGAATTATTCGCATAAGATATTCATTTCAATTTAGAATACAATAATTCATGTCATCAAATAATGGTAGACATGTTAACGACTTAATTTTTTAAACTTGTTGACTCATCGTTTTTTAAAATATAACTTAGCATATATTAATTCTCGTCATCAAATAATGTCTATTCTATTGCTCGAGCAACAAAAACGATGACATTAAACATTGACCAATAGTTTAAGAACTACATTTGATAATTAAAAGTCCATTATATTACAAATTAAACTAAAGTTTAGATATTATTTGCGTAATTATTCTAAATTGAACCATCTAATTCTATTCATCATGTCATTTATCATTGACTTTATCGAAAAAAAAGTTCTCTTTCTGGGCCCAAGACTATTATGTCTCTTGTTAGCGCCCCGAATGGCCCACTGCCATTAATCATGAAATGCAGGAAATGAATCCAATCAATTCATTGATGGTCCACCCGTCTGATAGGAGGACCCCACTGAAAACTCACTGGAGATTTGGTCCTCCCATCGAATATCTTCCATTCGAAGAAAAAATAAGCAACCTCAAAATTAATTACATATAGAATTCTATAGTCAAAGATGCATGGTAAGATATTTCTATATATTAACCGGATATTCAGGATTTTATCGGTACTCGATCGATCCCATCATATACAGTAGTCCCCTCTAGCACGCATACCAAATACTAAATGGAAGATAGATGCTTGTACTCCCAAAGGTAATCTCGAGAAAATGATCTACTTTTTGGTAAATGAATTCCTTGGTCCAAGGCTTTTCGTGTGATCGTTTACCGGCTCCTTTTGTTTTGAAAAAAAAATGAATGACTTGCAAAATATATTTTTTATAATAATCGCATGTACTGCTTATAAAAAAAATGAATTGAAAATATTATTTTCTTGGATTCCTTACTTGTCTAATCTAACCCCACCGCCACCTTATGGTAGACATAATTCAAAGTTTGGTCACTTGGATTCATCTACTTCAGGTGCAAGACAAAGTACACGTTCACTCGGAGACAAGAAATTGAAATCGGCCGGACAAAGATGAAAGGACGATGTGCTTGTCGATTGAAAGATGCTACCGACAACATCATTAAGCAGAAACGAAGAGCACAGCGTTACGCGATACGTATGAACTCCAGTGTCGTGATTTTGAAGTGAGCCTGCAATTTTCAGCCTGTAAATTCTAATGCAATTCGGCCACAAGTTGTTGCGGGTCGTGATTTTGAAGTGAGCCTGCAATTTTCAGCCTGTGAATTCTAGTGCAATTCGGCCACAAGTTGTTGCGGATAGGCAGTCGCTGTTGCGCCTTGCCATCCACGATAATCCGCTCTAAAACGGGACCACCATCTCCCCCTAATGGAAAATTCCAACAAAGCAAGAAGACACTGACCCATCACTGGACGGAGTTCGAAACTCCAACAATTTCCAAGATGGTTTTCTCGTTCTTTCCATCGCTGCTGCGCTCCAAAAATGGCATTTTACATAGTCAGCTCTTCGCTTGTGAATGTGATGCAGCTAAAGGTAGTAAATCCGTGCAATCGACAGTGTTTCGACTTGGTGGGGATATCAATTTCGAGTAAGGCAATGTCGTCTTGGTTTTAGACTTCTCTCATCCGGAACACCGCCTTCTTTCATATATACAAGAGAGCAGACAAAGTTGTGGACCAGGTCAATATTGCTGCCGCTCATGTCTAGATTAATGTCTCGCACATCATTGAATATTATGTAAAAGGTCCAGTGATGAAAAATCTGATGTCTTGACTTTTCAAACTATACCTAAAACAAGCATTCAAGGTTCTGTAAAGTCGGAGACATCATCGTTGAACCGGTCTAGCCGCTCTTTATGGGTCAAGAATGTACAATGTCCGACACAACAAGAAGGGGTGGAAATATCTTGCCTTGAACAACTTTATCTTCCCAATCATACGTGTCGACACTCATCTTGTACTTGTCGGGTTCCATATGAGAAGATTAACATTCAAAGAGCTTCCAAATTTCTTTCCAAACAAACCGACAAGAGAGTTGAAAATAATGCCCAAAAGGACTGAAGAAAAGGGTACTCGGAAAACAGAGAAGTCGATCTCATCAAACTTTATACATCGCATTTTGCTTGTAGATTTATTGTGAACAATCAACACCATAAACTATACATTTCTCGCCTTTAAGTGACTGCTCGATAAGCATCTCACTCTACTAGTTTCTCTAGTTCAATTAAGAGCATATGCTCACTGAACAGTGCCTTAGATATCCTCTATTAAACCAGCAGCTATATATGTACATGACTAAACACAAACCAATTTACGAGTTCTCTGACGATTCCTCCATTTGTTTGCGCATCCGTGCACCCCAAGACATGTTTCCTCTGGAATCTTTGTGAGCGCTTCTCCTCTTCAAACCCGATAGCTGCACCTGCCAACGGCTCTTCCATTCGCTTTTATCCTCTAAGTCCTGAATCACATCAAACCCAGGAGAGCATAATGAACACATAAGATGTACTTGGCCAAAAAAGAAAAACAGACAAGTGATATAAATGCACCAATTCCAACAACTCTCCCAAATTTTCTATTGAATTCAAGAATAATCAGTTCATTTCGAAATCTGAATACAAAAGGGAGCAAATGTTATGGTTGGGCAACATCAGTCACCTCCATCCGAACCAAGCAGCAGAATCCCAGAATATCAGAGAAGACGTGTCCTATCAATGGTCTAACTCCAGCCAAAGAAAAAGCAGACACTGGGTCAACTCTACTAGCTAAGCCTGCCACTGGCTCTTTCATTTGCTTCTGACCTCTAAGTCCTAAATGTAGATCAAAGCCAGGAGAGCACAATGAACATACAAGTGCTGTACTAGGCAAATAGAACAGACAAGGCCTTTGATGAAACTCTTCCACCAACGAAAATAATTACTTCAAGTTTTTGGTTCAATTAATGAAGAACAAGCAGTTCATTTAAAAACCAAGTTAAACAGAGCCATTTTTGAGTTACGGGACATCAGTCGTATCCATGTGCCCAATTTCGATCGGTAAAATCATAGAACATCAGACAAATGTGTTATATCAGAGTTTTAGAGAACAAACTATGTATATTGATCATTATGTTTTCTATCAAAAGACAAAACATGACACTCAGTCAGAGAGAAACAAATTGTTCTAGATAATGACAGGATCATAAGTAATACAGGAACTGAGCTTACATAAACTTCATCCGCAAATCTTTCTAATTCTCATTATCAAATTGCAAGAACTGCTCTCTAGACTCAAGTCCAATCTAATCCAATCCACGGATTCATTCAAAAGTTTCATGTACCAATAATGCAACAAGCAAGTAACGCTTGACCAATAATTACTACGAAAGAGCCAACGAATTCAACCAAGAACAGGGACAAGGAGAAAATTCTCAGCAGTTCAATCACGACCCAGAACACTTCCCCAGCTGAAATCAAGAATCGCGAAGAGCCCAAATCAGTGAAAGAATCGATTTGCTTGAACAAAATCGAACAAACCCCAAATCGAATCAAGCAAAATCATCAGCACCCAATTCACCAAACCCAATCAAAAGGACACCAATCCACCCAACAACAACATGCCAAACCTCTAAAAACAAGAAACACAAGCTAAAACCAAAATCACCGCGTCCCATTTCCACATTACCTCATCACCCCGATAGGGCCTGCGAGCAGAGAACGCCAAGTGAATCCCCCTGGCCAGGTCCCTGTCGTACACGGCCCTCCTGCGCGGGTCCGACAGCGTCTCGTAGGCCTCCTGGACCCGGATGAACCGCTGGGTGTACTCCTCGACGCGGCCCGGCGGGGAGACGTCCGGGTGGTACTTGCGCGCGAGCTGCTTGTACGCCTGCTTGATCTCGGGCAGCGTCCCCGACTCGGGTATCCCCAGGAGGTCGTAGAAGCTCGCCTCCGCCGCCGAGCACCGGGCGGCGTCCGCCACGGCCCCGTCGTCGATCCGGCCGGCCGCGCACCGGACGGCCCCGAACCGCACCCGGGTCGGCAAGAACGCCCGGTGGCCGTGGGTGCGGGCCGACGGAAAGGGCGGAGGAGGAGGAGGGAAGCAGAGGCGAGACGGGTCGCCTCCGGGCAGGGCTACGCCATAGCAACGCATGGCTTTTCTCAACTTCCAAGAACGAAACAGAGATGGGTTCTTTTCCCCTTTCCCCCTGTTTTCCAAGGACGAATTTTCTCGGGCGTGCTTTTCAGCGTCGCTTGCAGCTGCCGGATCTAATCTTTTGGGATTTTATAGGAATGGTGTCTGCGTGGGGGCGACTGGATACGGAAGGGGGAGGGGGGATGGTGGGGGAGGGAGGATTGAGGCCTGGACAGTCACCGTAAAAGCGGTTTCTTTTTAATGTTCCTTTTTTCTCCCTTCTTTTCTTTTCGTTTCTTTTCTTCATTTTTCTCATGCTTTTCTCCATCTTCTTTTTCCATTGACTATGGCGATTTTCCAATTTCGATATTGTTTGATTTTCTTGCCCTATAGCACGTGCTTAGTTGGCTCCTCCCCACCGAAAAAAGTTGAAATACAAAAATAGAGTAGCATATTATCAACTATTATCGTGTCACATCTCCTCATATGTTTTGAGGTTATCTGAGATTGATCATCGATAGTTCAAGTACAGAATGGTATGTGGCTAAAGAAGTCAAGACACATTCCATGCTTGACATTTGCAGCCTTGGCTATAACACCACTACAGTAGCTTCTTTCGTTGGCATGATAAGATCGATAACCCATTCTATATCCGTACAGCTTTTATGAGAAAACGTGCTAAATTTGAGGTTGGACAAACTTTAGCTCCCTACACAATGGTCCAAACATAGAGGACACAGCGGTCCAAACATAGAGAACATGAATTAGAAACGTAGTGTATACGCATCTTACATGAGAATGGGAAAGTGATTCATTCATACATTAGCATTAATTCGAAAATGGGGAAGTAAAAGAGAAATGGATGAATAGGAATAATAAAATCCGTCATTTAAACAAAACTTATAATATTCTATAAATACCTTAATACATCTGGTCTAATCAATCTAAGTCAATCTCCAACTTACATCCCTGCAACAAAAGATGACCATCGATCCCAATCCAATCAAGAAACTGGACTAGACAGGAATTGAAGACATGAATCGAACTAGTCAATCCTACGTGGTTCACACAAGAATCGATCAAATTCCTAATTCCAAATTTTTGGAATCAAGAACAATCCGTTTGGTTTTTGGTTCCTAGAGAAGAACAAGATCAATTGGAACGAATTGACAATAACCAATCTAAAGCATAATTATATTTTTATTTATTATTTAGCAAGGGCAAAAAGTATAAATTTATTTGCGGGAGTGGTCTCTTCTTTTACTAGTAAATTCCTTATTATTAGTGATTTCATCATATATTTGAATAGCTGTCAATATATTTAGGCATTTTTTATGGGAAAAAACACAGGCGATTCTTGAGACAATCTAAGCACATTTTTTTGGAATCAGCTTATATGATGTGGTTCAATCGAGTGTGGATAAGATAAGGGTCGGTTCCCTATTTGAGAGTGAGACCTAACCCAACCTAGAACTAATCGACCCTAGCTCCAACTTAGATTTTCAAATGTGAGGAGTGATCTAGATTGATAACTTTAGACTTGCAATTTTATGATCTATAGCCCATTCTATATCCATACATCTTTATGAGATGTCGTGTTAAATTTGAGGTTGGACAAACTTTACCTCCCTACCCAATGGTCCAAACATAGAGGACGCAATGGTCCAAAACATAGAGGACATGAAATTAAAAACGTAGTATACGCATCTCACATGAGAATGGGAAAGTGATTCATTTGTACATTAGCATTGATTCAAAAAGGGGGAAGTAAAGAGAAATGAATGAATTCAAATAATAAAATCATTTATTTAAATAATATTCTATATATACCTTAATGCATATGGTCTAATCAATCTAAGTCAATTTCCAACTTACATCCCTCCAATAAAAGATGACCATCGATCCCGATCCAATCAACAAATTGGACTAGACAGGAATTGAACTAGTCGATTCTACGTGGTTCACACAAGAATCGGTCCAATTCCTAATTCCAAATTTTTGTAATTAAGAATAATCGGTTCAATTTTTGGTTCTTGGAGAGGAACAAGATCAATTGGAACGAATTAACAAGAACTAGTCTAAAGCATAATTTTATTTTTATTTATTATTTACCAAGGGCAAAAAATATAAATTTATTTGCGGGAGTAGTCTCTTCTTTTACTAGTAAATTCCTTTTTATTAGTAATTTCATCATATATTTGAATAGCTTTCAATATCTTTAGGCATTTTTTAGGGAAAAAAATACAGGCGATTCTTGAGACAATCTAAGCACATATTTTTGGGATCAGCTGATCGATGTGGTCCAATCGAGTATGGATAAGATTAGGGTCGGTCCCTTATTCTAGAGTGAGAACTAACCTACCCTAGAACTAATCACCCCTAATTCCAATTTAGATTTTCAAATGCAATGAGTGATCTAGATTGATAACTTTAGACTTGCAATTTTATAATGATGTGATCATGCAAATATTGTGATTAATAGTTGTGCAAATCGCTTGCCAATGTAGACTAGTCAATATACGTGAAAACTATAATCTTTGGGATTTTCTAGGAATGGCATCTACGCGTGTGATTGGACACGGAAGGTGGAGGGGGGATGGTGGGGGAGGAGGATTGAGGCCTGGACAATCACTATAAAAGCGGTTTCTTTAATTTTCCATTTTTCTCCCTTATTTTCTTTTCTTCATTTTTCTCGTGTTTTTCTTCATCTTCTTTTTCCATTGATTATGGCGACTTTCCAATTTCAATATTGTTTGATTTTCTTGCCCTATGGCATGTGCTTAGTTGGCTCCTCCCCACTAAAAAAAATTAAAATACAAAAATAGGGTAGTGTATTATCAACTATTATCATGTCACTTCCCCTCCTATAGTTTGAGGTTACACGAGATTGATCATTGATAGTTCAAGCACCGAACGGTATGGGGCTAGAGAATTCAAGACAAATTCCATGCTTGACATTTGCAACCTTGGCTATAACACCACTACAATAGCCTCATTTGTTGGCACGATAAAATCGATAACCCATTCTATATCCGTACAGCTTTTATGAGATGTCGTGCTAAATTTGAGGTTGGACAAACTTTAGCTCCCTACACAATGGTCCAAACATAGAGGACATGAAATTAGAAACGTAGTGTATACGCATCTCACCTGAGAATGGGAAAGTGATTCATTCGTACATTAGCATTAATTTGAAAAGGGGGAAGTAAGGAGAAATGGATGAATAGGAATAATAAAATCCGTCATTTAAACAAAACTTATAATATTCTATAAATACCTTAATGCATCTGGTCTAATCAATCTAAGTCAATCTCCAACGTACATCCCTCCAACAAAAGATGACCATCGATCCCAATCCAATCAAGAAACTGGACTAGACAGGAATTGAAGATAGGAATTGAACTAGTCAACCTGCGTGGTTCACGCAAAAATCGATCCAATTCCTGATTCCAAATTTTTGGAATCAAGAATAATCGGTTCGGTTTTTGGTTCTTGGAGAGGAACAAGATCAATTGGAACGAATTGACAAGAACTAGTCCAAAGCATAATTCTATTTTTTATTTATTATTTAGCAATGGCAAAAAGTATAAATTTATTTGTGGGAGTAGTCTCTTCTTTTACTAGTAAATTCATTTTTATTAGTAATTTCATCATATATTTGAATAGCTTTCAATATATTTAGGCATTTTTTTGGGAAAAAAACACAGGTGGTTCTTGAGACAATCTAAGCACCTTTTTTTGGGATCAACTTATCTGATGTGGTCTAATCGAGTGTGGATAAGATAAGGGTCGGTTCCCTATTTTAGAGTGAGAACTAATCCACCCTAGAATTAATCACCCCCAACTCCAACTTAGATTTTCAAATGTAAGGAGTGATCTAGATTGATAACTTTGGACTTGTAATTTTATGATCTATAGCCCATTCTACATTCGTACAACTTTATGAGATGTCGTGCTAAATTTTAGGTTAGGCAAACTTTACCTCCCTACACAATGGTCCAAACATAGATGACATGAAATTAGAAACGTTAGTGTATACGAATCTCACATGAAAATGAGAAAGTGATTCATTCGTACATTAGTATTGATTCTAAAAGGGGGAAGTAAAGAGAAATGAATGAATTTGAATAATAAAATCTATCATTTAAATAATATTCTATATATACTTTAATGCATATGGTCTAATCAATCTAAGTCAATTTCCAACTTACATCCCTCCAACAAAAGATGACCATCGATCCTGATCCAATCATCAAATCGGACTAGACAGGAATCGAAGACAGGAATCAAACTAGTTAGTTCTACGTGGTTCACACAAGATCGGTCCAATTACTGATTCCAAATATTTGTAATCAAGAATAATTGGTTCGGTTTTTGGTTCTTGGAGATGAACAAGATCAATTGGAACGAATTGACAAGAACTAGTCAAAAGCATAATTCTATTTTATTTATTATTTAGCAAGGGCAAAAAGTATGAATTTATTTGCAAGAGTGGTCTCTTCTTTTACCAGTAAATTCCTTTTTATTAGTAATTTCATCATATGTTTGAATAGCTTTCAATATATTTAGGCATTTTCCAGGGAAAAAAACACAAGCGGTTCTTGAGACAATGTAAGTACCTTTTTTTGGGATCAACTTATCTGATGTGGTCCAATCGAGTGTGGACAAGATGAAGGTCGGTTCCCTATTCTAAAGTGAGAACTAACCCACCCTAGAACTAATCACCCCCAACTCCAACTTAGATTTTCAAATGCAAGGGGTGATCTAGATTGATAACTTTAGACTTGCAATTTTATGATCTATAGCCCATTCTACAGCCGTACAGCTTTATGAGATGTCGTGCTAAATTTGAGGTTAGGCAAACTTTACCTCCCTACACAATGGTCCAAACATAGAGTACACAATGGTCCAAACATAGAGGATATAAAATTAGAAACATAGTGTATATGCATCTCACATGAGAATGGGAAAGTGATTCATTCTCACATTAGCATTGATTCTAAAAGAGGGAAGTAAAGAGAGATGAATGAATTCGAATAATAAAATCCGTCATTTAAATAATATTCTATATATACCTTAATGCATATGGTCTAATCAATCTAAGTCAATTTCCAACTTACATCCCTCCAACAAAAGATGACCATCGATCCTGATCCAATCATCAAATCGGACTAGACAGGAATCGAAGACAGGAATCAAACTAGTTAGTTCTACGTGGTTCACACAAGATCGGTCCAATTACTGATTCCAAATATTTGTAATCAAGAATAATTGGTTCGGTTTTTGGTTCTTGGAGATGAACAAGATCAATTGGAACGAATTGACAAGAACTAGTCTAAAGCATAATTCTATTTTTATTTATTATTTAGCTAGGGCAAAAAGTATGAATTTATTTGCAGGAGTGATCTCTTCTTTTACCAGTAAATTCTTTTTTATTAGTAATTTCATCATATGTTTGACTAGCTTTCAATATATTTAGGCATTTTCTAGGGAAAAAACATAAGCGGTTCTTTAGACAATTTAAGCACCTTTTTTTGGGATCAACTTATCTGATGTGGTCCAATCGAGTGTGGACAAGATGAAGGTCGGTTCCCTATTCTAAAGTGAGAACTAACCCACCCTAGAACTAATCACCCCCAACTCCAACTTAGATTTTCAAATGCAATGGGTGATCTAGATTGATAACTTTAGACTTGCAATTTTATGATCTATAGCCCATTCTACAGCCGTACAGCTTTATGAGATGTCGTGCTAAATTTGAGGTTAGGCAAACTTTACCTCCCTACACAATGGTTCAAACATAGAGGATATGAAATTAGAAACATAGTGTATATGCATCTCACATGAGAATGGGAAAGTGATTCATTCTCACATTAGCATTGATTCTAAAAGAGGGAAGTAAAGAGAGATGAATGAATTCGAATAATAAAATCCGTCATTTAAATAATATTCTATATATACCTTAATGCATATGGTCTAATCAATCTAAGTCAATTTCCAACTTGCATCCCTCCAACAAAAGATGACCATCGATTTCGATCCAATCATCAAATCAGACCAGATAGGAATTGAAGACAGGAATCGAATTGGTTAGTTCTACGTGGTTCACACAAGAATCGAGCCAATGCTGGATTCCAAATTTTTGTAATCAAGAATAATCGGTTCGGTTTTTGGTTCTTGGAGATGAACAAGATCAATTGGAACGAATTGACAAGAACTAGTCTAAAGCATAATTCTATTTTTATTTATTATTTAGCAAAGGCAAAAAGTATGAATTTATTTGCAGGAGTGGTCTCTTCTTTTACTAGTAAATTCCTTTTTATTAGTAATTTCATCATATATTTAAATAGCTTTCAATATATTTAGGCATTTTTTAGGGAAAAAAACACAGGCGGTTCTTGAGACAATCTAAGCACATTTTTTTGGGATCAACTTATCTGATGTGATCCAATCGAGTGTGAATAAGATGATGGTCGGTTCCCTATTCTAGAGTGAGAACTAACCCACCCTAGAACTAATCACCCCCAACTCCAACTTAGATTTTCAAATGCAATGAGTGATCTAGATTGAAAACTTTAGACTTGCAATTTTATGATCTATAGCACATTCTACATCCGTACAGCTTTATGAGATGTCGTGCTAAATTTGAGGTTGGACAAACTTTAGCTCCCTACACAATGGTCCAAACATAGAGGACACAACGGTCCAAACATAGAGGACATGAAATTAGAAACATTGTGTATACGCATCTTACATGAGAATGGAAAAGTGATTCATTCATACATTAGCATTAATTCGAAAGGGGGAAGTAAAAGAGAAATGGATGAATAGGAATAATAAAATCCGTCATTTAAACAAAACTTATAATATTCTATAAATACTTTAATGCATCTGGTCTAATCAATCTAAGTCAATCTCCAACTTACATCCCTCCAACAAAAGATGACCATCAATCCCAATCGAATCAAGAAACTGGACTAGACAGGAATTGAAGACAAGAATTGAACTAATCAATCCTACGTGGTTCACACAAAAATCGATCCAATTCTTGATTCCAAATTTTTGGAATCAAGAATAATCAGTTCAATTTTTGGTTCCTGGAGAGGAACAAGATCAATTGGAACGAATTGACAAGAACTAGTTTAAAGCATAATTCTATTTTTATTTATTATTTAGCAAGGGCAAAAAATATAAATTTATTTGCGGGAGTGGTCGCTTCTTTTACTAGTAAATTCCTTATTATTAGTAATTTCATCATATATTTGAATAGCTGTCAATATATTTAGGCATTTTTTAGAGGAAAAAATACAGGCGGTTCTTGAGACAATCTAAGCACCTTTTTTTTGGGATCAGCTTATATGATGTGGTTCAATCAAGTGTGGATAAGATAAGGGTCGGTTCCCTATTCTAGAGTGAGACCTAACCCAACCTAGAACTAATTGCCCCTAGCTCCAACTTAGATTTTCAAATGCGAGGAGTGATCTAGATTGATAACTTTAGACTTGCAATGTTATGATCTATAGGCCATTCTATATCCGTACATCTTTATGAGATGTCGTGCTAAATTTGAGGTTGGGCAAACTTTACCTCCCTACCCAATGGTCCAAACATAGAGGACATGGAATTAGAAACGTAGTGTATATGCATCTCACATGAGAATGGGAAAGTGATTCATTCGTACATTAGCATTGATTCAAAAAGGGGGAAGTAAAGAGAAATGAATGAATTCAAATAATAAAATCCTTTATTTAAATAATATTCTATATATACCTTAATGCATATGGTCTAATCAATTTAAGTCAATTTCCAACTTACATCCCTCCAATAAAAGATGACCATCGATCCCGATCCAATCAACAAATTGGACTAGACAAGAATCGAACTGGTCGGTTCTACGTGGTTCACACAAGAATCGGTCCAATTCCTAATTCCAAATTTTTGTAATCAAGAATAATCGGTTCAATTCTTGGTTCTTGGAGAGGAACAAGATCAATTGGAACGAATTGACAAGAACTAGTCTAAAGCATAATTCTATTTTTATTTATTATTTACCAAGGGCAAAAAGTATAAATTTATTTGCGGGAGTGGTCTCTTCTTTTACTAGTAAATTCCTTTTTATTAGTAATTTCATCATATATTTGAATAGCTTTCAATATCTTTAGGCATTTTTTAGGGAAAAAAACACAGGCGGTTCTTGAGACAATCTAAGCACCTATTTTTGGGATCAGCTGATCTGATGTGGTCCAATCAAGTATGGATAAGATTAGGATCAGTCCCCTATTCTAGAGTGAGAACTAACCCACCCTAGAATTAATCACCCCTAATTCCAACTTAGATTTTCAAATGCAGGAGTGATCTAGATTGATAAATTTAGACTTGCAATTTTATAATGATGTGATCATGCAAATATTGTGATTAATAGTTGTGCAAATCGCTTGCAAATGTAGACTAGTCAATATACATGAAAACTGTAATCTTTGGGATTTTCTAGGAATGGCGTCTGCGCGTGTGATTGGACACGGAAGGTGGAGGGGGGATGGTGGGGGAGGAGGATTGAGGCCTGGACAGTCACTATAAAAGCGATTTCTTTAATTTTCCATTTTTCTCCCTTATTTTCTTTTCTTCATTTTCTCATGTTTTTCTTCATCTTCTTTTTCCATTGATTATGGCGACTTCCCAATTTCAATATTGTTTGATTTTCTTGCCCTATGGCATGTGCTTAGTTGGCTCCTCCCCATTGAAAAAAATTAAAATACAAAAAGAGGGTAGCGTATTATCAACTATTATCATATCACATCCCCTCCTATAGTTTGAGGTTACATGAGACTGATCATTGATAGTTCAAGCACCGAACAGTATGGGGCTAGAGAATTCAAGACACATTCCATGCTTGACATTTGCGGCCTTGGCTATAACACCACTACAATAGCCTCATTCGCTAGCACAATAAGATCAATAGCCTATTCTATATACGTACAGCTTTTATGAGATGTCGTGCTAAATTTGATGTTGGACAAACTTTAGCTCCCTACACAATGGTCGAAACATAGAGGACATGAAATTAGAGAATGTAGTGTATATGCGTCTCACATGAGAATGGGAAAGTG
Source organism: Eucalyptus camaldulensis (assembly GCA_019915185.1). Taxonomy (NCBI): domain Eukaryota; kingdom Viridiplantae; phylum Streptophyta; class Magnoliopsida; order Myrtales; family Myrtaceae; genus Eucalyptus; species Eucalyptus camaldulensis. The sequence continues at coordinate 33,664,995 of JAHSVA010000010.1, forward strand.
ATTCATTCGTACATTAGCATTAATTCGAAAAGGGGGAAGTAAAGAGAAATGGATGAATAGGAATAATAAAATCCGTCATTTAAACAAAACTTATAATATTCTATAAATACCTTAATACATCTGGTCTAATCAATCTAAGTCAATCTCCAACTTACTTCCCTCCAACAAAAGATAACCATCAATCCCAATCCAATCAAGAAACTGGACTACACAGGAATTGAAGATAGGAATCGAACTAGTCAATTCTACCTGGTTCACGCAAGAATCGATCCAATTCCTGATTCCAAATTTTCGGAATCAAGAATAATCGGTTCGGTTTTTGGTTCTTGGAGAGGAACAAGATCAATTGGAACGAATTGACAAGAAATAGTTTAAAACATAATTCTATTTTTATTTATTATTTAGCAAGGGCAAAAAGTATAAATTTATTTGCAGGAGCGGTCTCTTCTTTCACTAGTAAATTCCTTATTATTAGTAATTTCATCATATATTTGAATAGCTTTCAATATATTTAGGCATTTTTTAGGGAAAAAAACACAAGCAGTTCTTGAGACAATCTAAGCACATTTTTTTGGGATTGGCTTATCTAATGTGGTTCAAGATAAGGGTCGATTCCCTATTCTAGAGTGAGACCTAACCCACCCTAGAACTAATCGCCCCTGGCTCCAACTTAGATTTTCAAATGCAAGGAGTGATCTAGATTGATAACTTTAGACTTGCAATTTTATATGATGTGATCATGCAAATATTGTGATTAATAGTTGTGCAAATCGCTGGCAGATGTAGACTAGTCAATATGCATGAAAACTGTCTCGAACATTAGTAACCAAATAAAAAATATTTTTGGACTAAGGAAAGCAGACATACAGAAAGTTTTCTTTAATTTTTGTTTTTTTTGCGAATTTTTGCTAATTTGTTTTGCAAATGAAGTTTTGTCCAAGAAAATTATTGGTTGAAATAATTGCACGTCTTAACTTTTTCCATTGTGCCGGTGGACAAAACATAATTCAGTGAAGGATAGAAATAATGTTGACAACTTGTCTTAAAAGTTAAAAACGTAGAGGAATGGCACATCCATTACCTTAAAATATGTGTTCCTCATATGCGTACTTTCTGGGCTCCTCTCTTTTGCTTTTTTATTATTTTTTTCTTAGACAAGAGTACAATCGATAATCCTCCCTCTTGTTCTCCCCTATGAGACCTTAATGCATCTTTATATTCCACCTTCAAGGTCGGATGCACGTATGAATAGCGCTTGCATTGGATGTCTAGGACTGAAAGAAGCAATCAATAATAGCTAATTGACACATAACTCAATGACTAATCTTTTAAATAAAAGTAGATTCAATTGAATATATTGATGAACTTAGATTAGGGCTCTCTCTTGGTGATCTTCATAGATTAAGGTATTCTTATCTAAATAAGTGATGATAGAGTTGTTGTTTGATTGATGGACCCCTCCTAATATGTACCAATATTTGGTGAATATTTTGAGGGAGGAATCTCTTGATCAACGCAAATCCTGGTACGTGGATGTTGGGGTCTAGCTATATGGTTCCAAGGGAGGCCTTCATGTTTGGTTCTAGCAAAAGAGACTGAGGGCAAAAGTGGGTATTGTGATTGTGCGGTGCCTTCAACACAACAATGTAGAGATTTTAGTTGAGATAGGTGTTGATGCAGAGGGAAACTTGGATTCAAGGGGAGAACATTCAAGAGTCATCTGATAAGGGAGAATTGATGAAGTGGACGTGTGCTGGGTGATAATAAAAGTCTCACATCTCAAATTTCATGTGAGACATAACTATCGATAATGCCTAATTTGTCTATAACTCAATGGCTTAACTATTATGTGAATGTGAGTGATGAGCTCAAGTTATAGGCTTCCTCTTGGATCTCCCTATTATGAATGTATTAGTATCTAGCAAAGCTTCTCCCAGCAGAGGTATTGGAATCAACGGTTGATTAGTGGCTGCAACGTGTCTCGCTATCTTGAACTCAACAATGAACCTCACGTGTCTTTACGGTTGTCAATTGCCGTTTGCCAGTATGGTTCCAAGAGGAGATTGCTTGTGGAAGGAGTGATTGTATCGATTGGCAATGAATGAAGATTCAGATTCAGTTTGTTTGTTCAAAAGAATATCGGACTTGGATTGAGGAGGAGCTAGAGCAATGTGGTGGAGACTCACACATGAGGGGGAGAGCATTAAAGGCACGAAGCAGTGACTCGAAAGAAAGAGTCCCACTTGAATGTCTAGAGAAAGAGAAGCAACTGATAATACATAGTTGTCTCATAATTTAACCACTTTTGTTTTTGAGTGAATGTCGGTCAAATTAAATATATTCATGAGCCTAAATTTGAGCTTTTTATTAAATCTCTTTAGGTGAAGGTGTTGGGTTATACAAGGCTTCGCAATATTTTATTATATGGTTAATAACCTGAAAACCTCAAACTAGTATACATATGACATATTTACCTCAAATCGACATACTTGTAATAAATTTACCCTCTATTAGTTTCCATTAAATTTTATTGTCAAATTACTAAGTTAAATGACACATGACAATTGACTGGTGTATCTTACTCTCCATTTATCATAGTTATATAATTTTTGTAATTTTTTGTGATATTAATCCAATTTAATGGATTTTTAGTGGTCAAGTAAATTAATCTAGGGCAAATTTGTCACAAACATATTAATTTGGGATTTATTATGGTCAGTCAGGGTAAAAATTTGTCACGGATGTACCGGTTTGGAGTTTGTCATGGTTAAAAAATTAGTTTTTGATATATTTATCATACGTGTATCAGTTTAGAATTTTTTAGAATATTAACCCTTTATTATATGATGGCTCCATCAAGTCGTCTCTTTCCCATGTGTTTTGTTAATTAGAACTTTGAGATTTGATTGGACTTATATGTGAGGAGACCGCTTGGCAAGACGTCTCTTTCCTACACATTTACTATAAGTTAACATCAAGTTTTTTTAATAATAGAAAAAGAAACGAATCCTTGCAAGTAACATCTTCACCTTCTTAAATGCACTCGTCAGTACCACGAAGGTGATTGGCCAAGACTGTTAAGCCTTACTTCCAAATGGTTTGGAGTCCCTCTTGGTCACAAGTTTGAATCTCCAAGTGATCTCCTCGATGACAAGAAATCCCTGTTTGTCTATGACATAGATTCGGCTTGTGTACTAGGTACAGGGTTCACTCTGGCTTTATTCCAACTTGTACCTAGTGGTGCAACGGTGATTGACTTGCTCAAAATCAGCAGTAGTAATAGCTCAAACTCAACATTTGGATTGTGGGTGTGGTTAACCCAAAGAAGTTGTCAACGCTAGTAGGTCCACCCAACTTTATTTGGCCCATCATGGATGCTCCAAGATTCGAACATCCAATTTTGGAGTTTCAATCGACTTGTCAATCACTAGACGAACCCATTTGATTTGAATTTTATTGGCTCTTCCGATTGCATTAGTTTATGTGCAATTTTTAACTGTCAAATCACAAAGGTAATATACTAAACTTGATCTTCACTTATATGTATTGAGACAACGAATATACGGAGCTGAATCATAGAGTTGGCTAATCCATTTAGAGCATTAGGTAGGGGCACCAAGAATCTATGGAACTCACGGACTTTGCGGAACCTTCATGGTCACGTGGATTCTAAGGAGGGTTAACTTGCAAGAAGGTTTCAAATTTCAAAATTTCTTAATTAGTAGGTACATGATAGGTGTAACAGTTTGAGATTATGCTACCCTATAACCACTTTATGATGAGGCTTGCACCTCATACCTTGTTGCAAAGTATCCTATAGAAAGGTACACATTGCCATGTACAATATTGGTTAAGCTAAAATACCTACTAAACTAGTTTATACTTTCTCATTTTTTTCAAAATTTTCATATTTAAATGTATGAAAGTCCGAACTTATCAGCAATCTCTTTCCCATTAGGGAAAAACAAATCTCCAGCCCATTTTACTTGGCTAATTTATCTCCTTATATTTTACCTTCAAAGTTATTATCTCTGTAGGATTATATTAATATTGAACATGAAAGCGTATTTCATCAAGCAATCCAATATATTTTGTGTTGAATTTCAATGTTTTAATAGCTAGAACATCCGCAAGTTTTTATTCAATATGGGCTGTATGAGGTACCCTGAAACTAGTAGAGCCGATGGATCTTGGATTTCAAGGTGGTTTCAAGAGCCTCCTAGATAGGTTTTAGGTTAAAGGAATTTGGTACTAGGTACCCATAGGGCAATATTAGGGTAGGACCTACATCCTACCCACCTTGAGACTTGTCCACCCTAAAATCATAAGTAGATTTCCAACTCACAAACCATAATTACTTGTTCAAATTCCATCAATTAAGTGTGCATTGCTTTGGATCAGGTTCAATGTAAACAAAACTAGAGGGGCGGGGGATAGACATAATGGCAAGAAGTTGACGCAAATTGTACTCTTGCAGCCTAGGGGGTGATTTAGGGCATACAAAAAAATGGTACTCTATACTTAATAATAAATCAATAAATTGACGATAAGAATATCACATGTGTATTGTTGTTAGACTCGTTAAACAGATGGGTTGGATCGGGTTTGGGTCATGTTATAAATGGTCCGACCTAAATCAACTAATTTAACCCATTCATTACCAATTTATTGTAGTGCAAAATTTTTCACACATACCTGACCTGATCTATACCAAATCTATTTAACCAAACCTAAGAAAGCTTATTTTTTTATGATTTAAAATATATATATTACTAAAATAATTTTATGCAACACAAATTTAATGGAAAATTTTAATAATTTTTTTAAATCGAATTTTAATTATTTTTAAAAAATGAATTTTTAATTATTATTATTTTAAGAATATATATTTTCTTTTATTTTTCTTTATTATTTTTTGTTTTATTCTTCTTTGGTCGGCCAGCGACTAGCCACAGGCGAGCTCAAGCTCACTCCTTGCCAGATCGGCGAGGCTGGAGCCTCACCCGATGCTGGTGAGCTAGAGTCTCGCTTGACGCCGACAAGCTCGAGGCTTGTGTGAGGCTTGAGCCTCGCCTAGCTGGTTGCCATGCCAACCACTAGCTAAGGAAGGAGGAAGAAGAGGGAAAAAAAGAAAAAAAAAAGAAAAAGAAAATTGAAATATAAAAGATTAATATAATTTCAATTTTTATAAAAAAAATTGTAAAGTTAAAGGGGAAAAAGAGAGATTGTAAGGCTTTAGATGAAAGTAGATTTTAAGTCCAACCAATTTAAGACTCATCTATTTTAAATATTTAATTATTAAATTTATTTAACTAATTTCTTTAAAAAATAAATAATTCATATATGACTCATTTATAATTTAAATTGATCATATATGGATTTAAGACCCATTTTTTGTCACCTCTAATCACTGTGCACACAACTGTTTTTGCTCAGAGTCTACATGTGGCGGAAGACCCACATCGTACCCTTGCTGCCAAAAAGATGGTACTCTTTAGTTGATAATAAATCAATAGACTGATGAGAAGAGTGTTATATGTGCGTCATTGCAGACGCAACTGGTTTCACTAAGATTTTACGCGTGGCATAGGACCCCCTGGCTGCTAGGCTGCTAGCCTGCTACTTATATAATATATCTTCTTAAACAATGCAATGGGGATGGAATCATGGGGCCAGACTGTCCGAAAGCGACGGTCGAAAGAGAATTATTTGGGAACAAGATTGTTTTAATATCCTTATAATCAATCTGATTGACAGAAAGGACAGGTTTAAGCTAATGTTAAAATATTTATGCGTTTAGCCCTTAGGGCTTGGCTGCAGACAGTTTGGCTTGCTCTTGCTGTTGCCATGCTGAGGATGCCACCCGACTTGACTATCCTGATGGTGCTCGTCTTGTGACTTTGCGGATGACCTGCGTCTTTGGATCGTTTTCTAACCAGATAAATGCATAGGCACTTTCCATGATTGTCTTAGGGATTCGGATATCTAAGATTAATGAAGGGTTAGGTACTTTTTTTATTATTATTAATTTTATAAAAGATCGAAGCGCTCTTATTTTTGTTTATTGATCTATTTCAAAACACCAAAACTCAAAACTTTTTTTCGCCCCTTCCTCTCCACATAATAGGGATGTGTGTGAAACAACCCCACCCAACTTTAGGGATTTGGATGTCAAAGATTAATAAAGGGCTAGTTTTTTTTTTTTCGTTTAATTAATTTTATAATGGATTGAACCGCCCTTATTTCTTTTTATGGATGATTCTTGAAACACCAAAAACTCAAAACCCAACATTTTTTTCATCCCTTCCTCTCCACCAAGTAGGGGTAAGCAAAAGAAATGGATTGAGCTTAAGGGATTTGGATCTCAACGAATAATGAAGGGTGATATTTTGATTAACTTTATAATAGATCAAATTGCCCTTATTTCTTTTGTATTTATTTTATCTTGAAATATCAAAAGTTCGAAACTCAACGTTTTTTATTTGCCCCTTCCCTTCCACTCCTCCAAAAGAACTGGACGGAATTTTAGGGATTTAGATCTCAAAGATTAGTGAAGGGCTAGGTATTTTTTTTTTTTGATTAATTTTGTAATAGGCCGAATTGGCCTTATTTCATTTTATCAATTTTATCTCGAAACACCAAAAACTCAAAGCACAACACTTTTTTGGCCCCTTCCTCTCCACTTAGCAAAGGGTGAGCAAAAGAACCGGACCAAACCGGGTGATTCGGTTCAGTTGGTTCTGGGTGGTTTCCAATTCCAAAATTTTGGAACTAATAAATATCCGTTTGATTCCCGATTTCTAATGTTGACACATCCACCCTAACCACTCAAATTGGATCGATTTTTGTTGCTGTTGTTGTAATTCTTATATTCACATATTAATAATTTATTTATTTTAAACTAGAAATCAGACTGCCGGTCCACATCGTTTAATGATCAAATGATTTGTCTAAAGCATCATTACCGAGAAAAGAGCACACTTTATTTGACATTTTGGCCGACAAAAAACACCCAGTTTTGACTCCACTAACGCACGCGCGCGACGGTTATTCTCGGGCACTCGATTGAGTTTGGACTTTAAATTCTGAAAAATAGTCATTTTGTATATAGGAAAAAGAGTTCATTTTGTCATAAATAGATGCTGAACTAACTATGGTTAGCTGAGAATGCTATATCCTCTTAGGAGAAAATATTAGCTGCATATATTGTATCACCACAGCAAATTAGAAGTCTATTTATTACATGGCCCACTTATCAGATTTTTCTGTCTCCTTCTTAGACATTCTCTCTCCTCTCCACTGCTTTGTTCTGTCTTTTTGCGGGCCATGGATGACCCTCTCTCCTCCGTAACCCTGCTCTCCTCCCTCTGGCCCTCTCTCTCTCTCTCTCACCTGCACAACGTCGTTCGCCTGCCATCTCCCTCACCCGAGCTCGATCTCTGCGCCTCCCCCACAGGCCACAGCTCCACCATTGAAATCGCCCACGGCCCCTTAGCTCCAGGAATAAGCCGTAGTCCCCTGTGCCCGTTGTTATCACTCGCAACCTCCAGCCCCTACATCCTCGAGATCCTCTGTGCTCAATGTCGTCGCCTACCTCCACTAAAAAAAAAAAAAAGGAGAAAAGAAAAGGAGAAATGGTGAAGAAGAAGAGGAGAAAGTGATGTGTGAACCTGCGAGAAGAGACTGACAAAGGGAGGAAGTCCTTGCAATGGGCTCATGAGACGCGCAACACGTGATGAATAGATTAATAATTTGTTGAGTTCGACACATACCAAATTTTTACTCATCGTGGGAAACAGGAAACATAAAAAGGAGATAAGTGCCGGTTTCGGGATCCATGAATAAACCAAACAAGATCCTGTTACAGGTGGATTTAGAATGAGGTGGGCCGGTTCCATGTTCTACAAACTGGGAGTTGGCTTATCCTGAAACCAAGGGCGCGCATGCTTCTTGATTAGGGAAGAATTTTTTTTTTTTTTTTTTCAGAAATAATTCTTTTATATTTCTCTTTTGATGAACAATTTATAAGTAAAAGAATGTGTTTGGTAACTACACAAAATTTCCACTCTTAAAATAGAAAAAAGAATAGAAATGTGTTTGGTAACGCAATAGTTTCTTTTTTTATATTTATTCATTTTTTATTTTTGCTCACGGATCCTCGACCGCCAATCGCCGATCGCTGCCAATGGGCTGTGTGGCGGCGGTCGTGCAGCGGTGGCGACGGGCGACGGTGGGCGACGACGGCGGGTGGCAACTAGCGATTGGCGATGGCTCCGAGTGGTTGGAGGTGGCCATGGCAAGAAGAGAGAGGAATAAAAGAAAAATTAAAAAAAAGATGGCTTATTTCTAAAACTTGTTTCCAGGAGCAAGAAGCAACTTTTTTTTGTTTATCATTTCTACTCAAAATCTATTCCCAGGCTAACTTTCTATTTCAGGTAGAAAAACAACTTGGCGTTACTAAACGGTTTTTTATTATTATTTTATTCCGGGAAATAAAAAAACAAAAATCCGGAGGAACAGAAACGTTCTCATACAGAGAGCCCAATTATCCCCAACCACCTAAGTCCACATTTTGCTCGCAAATACCGCCTCCGTGCTCGCTAGCCACAGGCAACCCGCCACTCTACGCTAGCGGCGACCTGTCGCTCGAGGCTAGCAACGACCAATCTAGGCTCGACTATCCTAGCTCTATCGTTGTGAGTCCAGCTATGAGAGGTGGCGTGTCGACGATCATGCCGAGGCTGCCGGCGACATTGGAGGCGTGCGTGATTTTGAAGGCATGCGTTGCTCCAGTTGCTACGTCGCGCCTCAATGTCGATTGGCCTAATAGTGACGCGTCAACATTTGGAGGGCAGCATGAAAGCAAGACGTCAATGGGCAAATCACAATTTTCTTGTCTATATTTAAAAACATAAAAAGTTTTTTTGGGGAAGAAAAAAAAATCATTATGTCCATCACATGCATAAATTTTTTAATTTATATTTTCACGTTTTATGTTAGATAAATGATGTGTGAGAAATTCAATTACATGTGTACCATATAAATAAATTGAATCACAAAACTATCACTAAGTGTATACATATCACTAATTTGATATTTGATGTGTAAAACTCTTTAATGTTAAATTTATTTTTCTCAAAATAAGGCCATGTTTTGGTAACCATCCAAACAGGGCCAAATTTCTTATTCTTTGTTCCCAGAATTAATTTGGGCTTAGAATTGCGTTTGGTAAAATTTTTGTTTTCAAGAACAAATTTGTTCTTGAGAGTAAAATAAAATAAAAAAAAGTTGATTATTGTTCCGAGAACAAATTTGAGAATCAAAACCAACAACTCTTCTTCTTCCCTTTGGCCATCTCGCAACCGTTGTTCACCATCGCCCGCCACCGTCCGCCGCTGCTAATTGCCGCCGCCGGCCATCGACCACCGCCATTGCCGGTCGCCATCCCCTAGTCCGGCGAGCTCGCCGGAGGCAAGCCTAGCCACTGGCGAGGCTGAGCCTTGCCGGGGTTGGGCAAGTCTCTCGACGCCCAAACCCACCGGTGGCCAAGTAGGTCTTGCCCAACTACTGGTGAGGCTCGATTGACAAGGGTCGGTCTCGCCGAGGGCCGGCAACACTCCGGTGAGGTTGCCGGCCCTCATCTGGCTAGACGCCGGTTCGGCGACCGGCCACAAGAGGAAGAAGAAGAATAGGAGAAAAAGAAAAGAAAAAAGAAAAAAAGTAAAAAAATTATTTAAAAATTAAAAGAAATTAATTTGGAACAGAATTAATGAGCACAATACTAAACACAATTCTATTCCAAAATAAAAAATTTTATACAGTTACTAAACAGTTTAAAATGCTTAAAATAAGTTCTTAAGAACATAATAAAAAAGAATAATTTCTTATTAGTATCTACTTTCGGGAACAGAATCGTTATCAAACGCGCCATAATTGGCCGAGCAACTATGGTCTTGACTCCATCTCCATTGAATTTAATTATGAAAAAAAAAAAAATCAACGTGGAAAACGACCGCGGGTAATGCGTGCCAACTCTGCAATAAAGAACACCTAGATTAAGACGTGATATCGTGTTTTCTTCTTCAACTAGTTAACTTGGACGCTTCCTAAAAGTCTCCGAAAGCCGGGCATAAAGTAGTTTTCACTTTTAGAAAAAGAAAACATCATGGAAAACGACCGCGGGTACGTGCCAGCTCTACGATAAAGAACACCTAAATTAAGACGCAATGTCGTGCTTTCTTCTTCAAAAAGTTAACTCGAATGCTTCCTCAAGTGACCTGAAACCGCCCATAAAGTAATTTTCACTTTCAGAAAAATTCGTAGGGCTTTCTGCCAAGAGCAGGCACTTTAGGGCACACGAAAAGTTGGCGTAAGCTGCATTTCAAGTAGCCTTGGATTTGTTCTTACAACTTTAATCCGTTTTGTTATTCAACAAAGTTTCGTAAACTTTGGCCCGTCTGATTCCAGTTCCTATGCGTGCTTGTCTATTCGAATTGACCTGGTAGTACGATTAGGGTTCCGACGCCCTGTTAAGACCTTGCCACTCGCATGTCGTACGGTGTTGTATCTCGGGCTTGACATTCTACGGATATCAAATTTACAATCTTAAATACTTGGTTAACTAACTTCCCTTCTTATAAAGAAGGAGATGCAATGGTCATGGCCAAAACTAGAAGTTGGAACTCTCCAATTTCTTTGCTCATAAGAGGCATCCTCCCTCTTAACGATAGCCATGAACAAGATTGCAATCTTATAATGAATCGAGAATAGTATTTGGACGGGACGATTAACATACGGTCCGCTTCAAACTCTACCCGATTTGGGTGCAACAATCATCATAGAAGGATCATCTTAAGGAGCTATGACACAGTGTCCATTTTTCTAGCGTTTAAAGCAGAGGAAATCTGCTGCGTTCAAAGTATGATAAATCATTCGTTGCATTACGTGGTTACCGTACGTACTGTGTCGAGCGATCACACCACCCATGAACGACTTCGAAATTTAAGCACTAATAGGATGAACTACAAATCCCACGAGTAGTGGACTAAGTGGGTTCCATTGCGCCAGCTATGTAACCGACCATTAGATAGGCACACATCAAGGGCATCGACTTAGTGGGGACTGATCTGGTTCCATCGCGCCAGCTATGTAACCGACCATTAGATAGGCACACATCAAGGGCTTCGATTTCTTCCATATTAGATGAAATGCGCCATCTCCATGGCGACCAAGGCCTTGATGAATTATAGTCATGGGGACACCAAAATAGAATGGAAGTCGGAAAATTCAACGAGATGGCTAGTTCAGCTAAAGAACAAAGAGGGGAAACGTCAAGAAACCCAGAGACCTAAAACACCAGCAAACGAATTCTACTTACCACCGAAAACTAACTCATTTGAATTTCGTTATAAAACATCACAAGAAAAATCAGCCGGGTCGGCTTTAGATGGTCTTGAAACCTAAGTCATGGGTTTAAAAGTCAGAAGACAGAATAGATCGTATTTACAAACTGGAAAATAGCCCAACAAAATGAGATCTTATCCTCAACGGGTACGCCAATTGCTAAAGTTGGGGAACCCGTGATCTAAGCATCTCTCCTATGGAGAGGAAACACAAACAGACGAATACCTGAATGCAAGTCATTCAAGAAATCCCAGCTACTCAGCAAAACTACTAGAGCTGGAGATCCAGGAGGCCATTGGAACTTGAGATTATTCTTATCAAGTTCCACTAGGATGATCATCAGATCATGTCGAGATCAAAGCTGGTAATACTTGACTTCGTGACTCTCAAGCATTATCTAGTTGATTTCCTCATATAATTTGATTAGCTTTCACTACTCTACAAGAAAACCAAATACGACCTCCAAATTTTTTGTACGTCTTTTACTAGAGGAGAGGGGGGCTAAATCAATCTTCTCTCCCCAACTCCTTTTACGGCTAGTAAGCACGGGACCTGCTTCGTCATGCGTGAAACATAACGAGAGGAAAAACAAATGAGAAGTGCTGAGAACAGAAACTATTCAGTCCCAAATACCAAGAGAAACCGGTGAAAACCGATTGCTAAGGAAAGTTTGTTTTGACACATAAGAAAATGAGAAACCGCCCTTTGCTCCAAACCAAATTGCATGGAAACAAACTGCAGAGAAGAAATAGCAATACGAACGTGAAATGACCAGTCACTGCTAAGGCGTGGCTCTTGGTTGTTCTGAGTTTCCTTACATGAAGTAGCGCTCTAATAGATTAACCAATTTCCAGGTTAAAAAAGAGGCGCCACATGGGGACAACTAATCGATCCTCTTCTAACACTAGTTACATCATAACTTAACAGAAATAAGCAAAAAAAAAAAACTGGTAACCTATCTATGATAATATAGAAAATCTTTTTAATAAAGGTGGGGTAGTGATGTTAAGAAAAAATGAGTTGGGAAATGTAGTTGAAACAGTCGTTTTCAAGGAGAATGTGCTCATTCAGGTCAGTCGTAAAGTTAAACAGTGTCAGAATGGTTTCATAAGAATGCGATGCACAAGTCAATTAGGAATTGAAGGATAAGCGGACCCTCAAACCACATCATCTCTGAGACCCCAAAGGGGGAAAAATGAGAAAAGAAAACCAAATCGAAAAAGGACACAAAAAAAAAAAAAAAAGAACCAACAAAACATACCCTCACTTGCACGTGCACACCACGGGGACAGAAAGGCTAATGCCGCAAGGCATTGATGTGGTAAAATTTGGAACCACCAGCAAGTATTTCGATATATGTTTGGCCCTATACTGCAAAGTGAAAGAAAAGGCCAAAAATGCAAAATAACCTTAAATTGGTTTTAAGGCTCTTTTGCCTAGGAACGCCTTTCTTTTTTACATGGTGAATCTCCATGTCCATGAGACGAGGCACATCAGGTGGAAGGGCTGACACCTGATGGAAAGTTTAACCGGACATTACCTGTTTACATCAACATTTGCTTCTGACCTTTAGCTAAAATACACCAAGCTGGCCAATCTGCTTATGCTCAACATGGAGCAATCGTGACAATACCCATCCCAGCAACTGGTTTCACTTGAATCCAAAAGTAGCTTACCTAAAGATAAGTTCCACGGAAGGAGGAAAAAGAGAAAAGGAGAAAGAGAAAAGCAAAAAAGGAAGATGGTAACCATGTAAGGACCATGCTTATGGCAGATTTTAGAAGTTAAGCATGCCCAAACAGAACAGAAACTTTTCCCAATCAACTCATTTCACCCAAAAGATATTTAACGCTCATTGAAACCCCTAATATCATATGCTCATCATCCTAGAATGACAAGATCTACAGCTGCTTACCTCTATTATCACAGTGCAATTTAACCCTGTCCATACTGATCTCAAGAGAGCTCTGTAGATATCCCCACATATGACCTGCATGTGCATGGGATATATAACATGCCCACCACACCATAAAATACAATAGAAACGAAAGAACAAATAAGCATAACAAAGAAACACCTAAACTTGATTGCCATTTTCACTTCTTTTAACTAATGGAGAAAGAAATTATGTAAAAGAGCAACACATAAAAAAAAACCAGATAACTCGTCACTAAGGATGTGATTGTGAGCTGATCATAAAATAGCAAAGTAGCAAGAGTGTATCCAACATCATCAAGCGAAAAAGAAATTTGTCACAAACATTGGGTGGCTGGCTGACCACAAGTGAAGGCAGAAAACTTCCTGAAATAGTCAAAGCATATGGGGACAAGCTCATAACAGTCTTCATTCACTTCCAAATGGACCTGCAAAAGATGAACAAAAAATGTCCACATTCATGACGAGCCAGCGACTGGCATAAACTTTTAGAACCAAAAGAAAGACAGCAATCTCCTAAGAAACCGTCCTCCATTTAAAGCGCAAGTCCCATGCTTCAGGCCAAGATTCCGATCACTGCACATGAAAAAAGACTCTTCAAACTGGATAAATCTTTTCCTCAAGTGACAATCTTCTCGATCTTTCCCCAAGAAGGCCCTGGAATCACAGGAAGCACCATATCTAAATCTAATTTAAGTTTGCTTCATTGGTTTATACTCCACAGCTATCTCTGACTGACACGACACAGAATTCTCATAATGTCTGAACATGGTGAGGATCCATTCAACTTGTCTCCCCAAACAAACCTTTTACTTGTAAGAGCATATAATGTCTCTCTCCTAGCATCAATTTTGCTGAATAAATGAACCTGAGCTGCTTGAAAAAAAATGCAAAATCAGACTAATTGTAAAGCCATTATGATTAATCATCATAACAAGAAAAACAACAAGAGAAGAGCAACTCCAAATTGTATACTCTACCAGTTCAAAGGTCTAGTGCCCAGTGTACACTGCAACTCGGTCTACAGGTCCTCTGCATCCATTGAGATTCCATTACTCTGCAATACTGTTCCCTGTTTGTAACTTTTAGGATTCGACAAGCCTGTGATGTCATCATGTTCTTCCTCAACCATCTTTTCAACCAAGTCAAAATGCTCAATCTCAGAAACCAACCTTCCATTATCATCAGAATCTTGAGTCTCACCGAGATTCTGATTATGATGCTCCAACTCTTTGACATTGCTATTGTTCCATCTATCATGCAAGTCATCCTCATGGTCCACAGATGAGGATGTAGAATGCCTCAGTTTCTTCGATTTAGTCCTTTTAGGGGATTGTCCTTCTCTATTATGATCAGCTTCAACTGAAGTTGATCTGGATTTTTGTCCTCTTTGCGCCTCCAATTCTTTGTCACTGCCTTCATCCATTTCATCATCAGAATAATGCCTTGATTCTTTAGGCTTTGAACCAGAAGATTTCTTATCTTTTAACGTGTTGTCATTCAAACTACTCAGGGTGGACTTGCTATCCCTTCGAGACTTTCTCTCTGCAGACTTTGACCTTGAATGCCTTCTGCTATGATGCCTTGATGCCTTAGATTTGTTGCTGTCCACCTTATCCTTGGAGTGATGCTTACCTTCTGGAGATCTTGATTTCGATCGTCTTCTATCACGATGCTTTGACCTCGAATCTTTGGTCTCCATTTTTTGGCCCATGTTATGCTTATCTCCAATAGATCTTGACCTTGACCTTCTTCTACTGTGACGACTTCGTCTTTCACCAGTAGTTTCTTCCTCCTCGAGAGAGTGATGAGGTTCCACAGATCTAGACCTGGAACGCCTTTTACGCTCTTGCTTTTTTTCACCAGGGCTTCCAGGAGAGGACTTCCTCCTACCATGCTTGCCTTCTGCAGATAATGACCTGGACCTTTTACGGTCTCGGGGTCGTCTTCGTTCCTCTCCAGTATTGCCCTTTTTCTCACTCCCATGATGATCAATTTCTAGAGATTTTGACCGTGACCTTCTTTCTTTTAATTTATCTCCATCATCTCTTTTTGCAGATGACCTGCTCTCACGGTTTCTCCTTGGTGATCTTGAACTACCACGAGCTGATCTATGAGATCTATGAGAACCTTCTTGATGACGCCTGGGTGATTCTGAATCAGCTCTAAAAGATTTCCTCTTTTGAGGACTCACGCTCCTACTTTTATTTCTCCTAGACAAAGATGAATAATGATCATGTGATCTGTCAGAATCCCGCCTTCTACTCTTCACACTGCTGTGAGTGACTTCTCTATGTGACCTTCGGTCACCTTCATAGCTTGAGCGATGATGAGATCTGAGTGGAGATCTGGATCTGCGTTCCCTCCGATGTCTGGCCGGAGGCGAGTAAGTAGGAGACCTAAGCCTCCCTCTGTACTTAACAGGTGATAAGGACTTGGATTTTGACCTTGCTCGAGAGGTTGAAGGAGACCTGCAAAAATGCAAATAGTCAATAACATAAGCAATTGCCAATATTTTAAGAACAAGATATTCTTGAATGTGGAGTTCATTTTTCGTTCTTAACTTAAAACCAGAGCTGGTGCACATTTCATTGTAAAACTGTTTCTCTTATTAAAGGCAATCAAAATTTGATGGCATTTATGTTGCATGGAAGCACAAAGTAGAGTTATGTACCAAAGTTAAAGTTAAGAGGAAAGGATTTCATTAAAATTAGTAACAATAATTTTCTGGTGTACACTGGCACAAAGAAGCAATAGAAGAGGGTTAAAGAGTAGATATGTGAACTAACCAGGGGACAATCACAGGAGCTTAACAGGTGACCATAAACTAGGAAGTAGCGACAACAAGAAGAAGAACACTAAAAATTATTGATGCCATGGCATTTAAGCATGTAAGCTCTAGAAAAAATTACTAGAACAGAAGAAAGCCAAAATCTCAGAGAGTATAATTGAAGCTAAAGTTCATTCACAATGCCTTATGCCCCATCCATATCCACATCCAAACTTTCATGTATAGGATCCCTAAATCTGTTTGCTGTGTTGTTCTAATTGTTTCTTTTCCAAATAACGATGCCCAGGTCAAAAGTTGAGGACATCCACAGAAAAGTGGCTTTCTGAACTACGATCTGGAAAGCACAAACTACAAAATTATGCGTCACTTTCATAAGTCGAGTTAATACATGTCTTCCTCTCTTCCAGCTTAGACAATATATATTCCCCAACCATATTAAAGTGTGCACCTGTAGAAACACATCAGCTCTCCTACAGAAGAAATATTCATGTTGAAGTTCTGGGAATGCTACAAAAACCAATAGGTAAGAAAGATATTGAGCTTCTCCCAATTCTATTCCAGATGAGAAAAAGGGCAAACAAAGTAAATTCCCTCCTGTTGAGTATCTTCTGGCAGATAGTCATATTTTCAGTCAACCCCACATACCAGTGAAAATTGCACCATATGTTAAGCTGAGATTCAAGCATTAGATGATGTCATGAGGTATTGCACAATATCTGCCTTCATCCAATCAAGTCTTATTCTTCAGCTACTGAAAATCCCAATAGTCTTAAACACGATAACTAAATGCCTCAACGCTTGACAACTAAATAATGATCCAAAGGGAACAAAAAGAGTAACAAGGAAGTAACTTTCAGAAAAAAAGTAACCATAAACTAGATTAAGATACCAAGAATACATCCAGATGGCACCGCCAGAGCAACATCACCCCTACCTCCATCACCACTAACTCCAGGTTTCCAACCTAATACCAGCAATCTCACTCCATGCCCCAGTATATGGAGCATCTATGTGATTGTGATTGCCAGATCCTCTCACTTCCAACACCCCAATTTCTAGCACTGCCATCACCACCCCATATTGGAAACTACCACTGTCATAAAAACTTTAGCTTTTGCCTCTTTGCAAGATAGATATGCTAAGGAACTAACCCAGATAGAAGGAAGAGATGGAACCGGTGGGGTCTGAACTTCCATCAATAAGGCAAAATCCCACTGCGTAAAGATTAACGGCATAGTGTATTTCGGATACCATCCAATTTAGACCAAGTTTTCAAAAACACAAACAGAATGTTGTGAGGGTCATTTTGCAAATATCAGGGAAGTGAGGAGCAATTATTCTCTGTTTCTCTCTCGCCCCCCTCCTCCCCCAACAATGCCCAATCCACACATTCATGCACATATGAAAACACAAGAGCAAGGATACAAAGCAGCAGCATGCTCTCCTTCAGAAGCTTTGTTGTTTAAAAAAAAATTCACATCTGATTCGCAAATTGGACAAGAAGGCATCATGTCCATCTGAGCTTAAAAACCAAAAGACTCAAAACTTTAAGGCAAGGAAAAAGCTGCAATTGGTCAGATGCCAATTCTAACGGGAAGTAAGAGCTATTATGGCCATTAAATGTGTCACATGTTGCTTTTACAATGAGATGATGGTCAATATTTTTCCTACATCAGTGACTGCCAACAGTGCCAGCACCTTGTCTGAATCTATACATGGTTTAGACTTATTCATGCCATCAATCAGATATTAATGCCATTTAAAAGATTGCAACAAAACATACCTAGATTTTCTTGCAGTTTCTTGATCATCTGTCACTACTCCATCAGCTTTCAGTTTCTTAGTGATTTCTGCAGCCCTTGCAGCTGCTAACTCTGCAGCAGACTTCATAGATGCAGCCTTATTAGCAGCCTGCTGTGCAGCCATACTTTGCTGCATTAGCAATGCCTGTTGGAATTGCATCTGTTGCATGGCAACTGCTTGCTGCATCATCATTGGGAGAGACGATGAACCAAGATTAGACATAGCTGGTTTTTGGGGAAGTGATTTTGCCATTTCAACATTCAGCGGCCGACCACCAACATCCATATTATTCAATGCTAAAGCAGCAGTTGCTTCTTCTGGTTTGGAATACTCTATGTAAGCAAAATGCTTCGAATCTGATATAGTACATTCTATGACCGTACCACAGAAGCCAAAGAGTTGTTTCAGCTGGTCCACCGTGAGAAGTGGACTGAGATTGCTAACTTGCAATGTTCGCTTCAATGCATCACCTTTTACATCCTTGTCTGATGAGCCTTACAAGAAAAGCAACACAAAACTATATAAGCTTACTAAAACGATAAGATCAATCAACGGAAGTAACCAAGTTACAATCACTGCTATACAACACCAAATGCACCCTATAATGATGGTAAACACAGCATAAACACTAGTAATACACTCTGTTCACAGGGTAAAAAAAAAATAAAGATGGACAAGATACCAGTCGAATCCTTTGCTGACTGGGTCTGTGCCTGAACTTGTGCTGCATGGGCTTGCAGTGCCTGTGCAGCAACGATTGCCTGAGCAGCAGCCATTGCTGCTGCTGAAGGTGCCATAGGTGCCTGACTGAGTGTTCCCATGGTGGTTGTCGCAGCTAACGCAGTCATCAGCAAATTATGAGGTGGGTGATTCAACTTGCAATCAGTATTGGCACATCGACCTGCTAAATACTCTCTACAGATTTCCCCAAGAGATGCTCCAACACCAGGCAATATACAACCTCCTGAGGCACCTGATATGATGCCAGGAATCATTCCCATTAATCCTGGAAATGCACCTGAAACTGAACCGGTATAGTTTGGCATGTTGGGCATTGTTTGGTTAACTAAATTAGGAAATGGGGAAGCAGGAGCCACACCCAGCAATCCTCCAGTAGAAGTACCTGCAAGAACCATAAGCAGAAGAGTTTTCAATAAGAACAGCTCTCTAGTGGCAGACTTAGGATTTGAAACATTTGGGGAAAGAGGCCCCGGTAAAATTTCCCAAAAACTGTGTCTAATAACTTAACTTGTTTGGAAAGATGCTGAAGGAAAAAGTCACGGAAGGAAATGCAATTAGCAAATATACTAAATGATCTTGTTATTCTCATTTCGGTCACAAAACCAAAAGGGTAAACGGATGGATATAATGTTGCATTTTCTACTTCCCTCTGTATCACCCACTTTTGAGTGAATATTTTGTGGGCCTCAAGGAAATGCTTCCTTCTAGTTTCTCTCAATATCCTTCTTAATCATCCAGTCAAACAAGGGAAGCATTCCCCAACCTTTTCATTTATCTCCATTTCCTCCCAACCAAAGATAGGATAAAGCTTTAGCTCAACCAGCATACCAATCAAAACACGCATTGAGATTGTGCACGGTACATCACAGATAAAATTACATGAGACATGCTTTCCAAACTTGAGTACTTTCTTTTATACAATTGCGCATCTACCCCAAATAAAACGCATTAAATACAAATCAGTACTCTATTTTCTATCAGTAACAAAACATTTATTACATTTTAGAGTTGGCCATATTAAGTTATGCTTTTCATCACTCAAATTTTAGAAACTCAATTTGCATGTTAATCGACAAATAAAACTTCATATTAATTGTATGTTCTTCAACTTGAAAGGTTCATTATCCATCTTTTCCAGCAATTCCATCGATATGAGTTTCATGGCAAAACATCATACTCTTGTTCTGGAAATTGAAAGAAATTTCACGATCATGCCCCAGCCTCTTCTCTATTGTCAAGAGATATGACAAAGCCAAGAGAAAATTAAAAGTAACCATACTCACATTAAGGAAAAGAAACATCTTTGAGCTGGTTCGATAAAAACAATAAAAATTCCACAAGCATATATAAGAGCATGCAAATTCTTTTTGTGTTCACATCAACAATAATTTTCTTAGGTTAACCAGTTGTTGAGAAGATGTTATAATGGACAAAGTTTATATGATTGCTAAGTCAATCATCAATTTATAATTCTCTAAATCTAAATTTACTAGCATCATAACATTTTTTTGGTGACAGAGAGAGTGATGCAAAGCAACATCAACACTTTGGCAATCAACAGTGTGCGGAAGGAAATATCATAGAACAACTCTAACTGCTGCAAGCTTGGACATGATATTCGAATGAACTTGTAAAACATACACTAATCTCCTTAATCCAAGAATAAGAGATCTCAGACATAAAATCAGTCAATAATTAATTCTATCGAGTACGAATCCCCAAAAAAATCCCAAAAGGCTAGTCTAGAAAAAACCCAAATGATCCATTTGCATAGGCAGCAAGCTTCTACCTGGGCCAGCAGTTGGCTCAAAGAACTACATAGTAAAATTCCTTTTGTACTTCTCATTCTTAAGCTTTGCCTTTGTTACAATATGATGGTCTTTCTATCTCCCCTTCCAAATTTCTTTTCAACTATCCTGTTTTTAGTTAACTATATTGGATCTATGCTTTGAGGAGAGAGAAGAAAAGAATCCTCCATCAAATCTTGCATTCTAGATGTGTTCTGGGAAGACCTGCATAGTTCCCATCACATCCCCTTTTCAATCCTCAGTGGCTATTGACTCGAAAGAAGCAAATGATTAAGTACTCCTTACAATTCCACTTTGAGTGAAGTCTACAATGAAATTAATGGCATCAGATGGCCTGCTAAAATTACGCATCCTCTGACAGTGGCAGAAACATGAAGAATAAAAAAATAAGTAAATAAATTAACTTTTTGCAGCACCTTTTCCTTCTCTTGGCTATGCAACCATCGTGCTTCATTATAACTTAGACTAAGAAGAATTCCAGGGGAACTAGCCCATGAAAGTGTATATCAGCATCCAAAGCCAGGAAAGACAAACAAGATGAAAAGCAGTAACACAAAAAGATAAGTACAAGATAATAATAAGACAAACATTGAGTGGTCCAAACTATTGATCAGACCACTCAAAATTCCGAATTAAATTTCTGGCAACACACTTCTTGCTTCAAACTCTCCAGCCCTTCATCAGTTCTTCATCAAATATTATTGCTCATACTGAACTACTTCTCTTCTGAAGATACAAGTTTTCATGCTTTAAATATGATACAAAGGAGGCTTAGACTAGTATGTCTGCCGAGATATCAAGCTCTGACAAATTTCAACCGAAATAGCAGTTTATGAAATTATGAAAAGGGAATCGATAAGCTCTATCAATAGTACTAAGGGTTAAACAAGAGATCTAACGATAATACAGAAAGTCCATGCATAGAAATAGAGATGGAATGGTGAAAAGTAGTCAAGAGTATAAACTCAATTAGTAAAATAAGACATGAAAATTTGTAATGCCACCAAAGAACTGTACCTCCGCTGAAGAAAACTGGAAATGGGCTACCCATGATAGCTTTTCCATTACATTCAATGTGGACCATGTAATTCCCTCTTTTTGGCACCACATAAGTGACAGTGTAAGTCCCATCACCCATGTCCTTCACAATTCCTTCTTGCTCTGTTCCCCCTACACCCACACCGGGCACCACCTTCACCTTGATCTGAGCACCACCATTAGGCAATTTCCTCCCATCCACATCCTTTGTGGTGACCATAAAAGAAGACGGTGCGCACGCCGTCCCGCCAGCAATTCCCATCCCAGCAGCCGTGCATTTGGTAGGGTCAACAGGTCCAATCGGCTTGTGGGCCAAATGCTCAGCTTCCTCAGACTCGCTATCTGAAGAAGCCTGCTCCTTTTCATGGATCTTCTCCACATCCTTGAACGTAGCTTCAAACGCGGCCTTCGCAGCTGCCGCTTTCTCTGCCTCGCTCTTCAGCTTAGCCTCTTCGGCTTGCTTCATCCAAACAGGCTTAGCAACAGCGTTATTACGATCCGCCATTGAGACCTACAGTCCACAAACTCCCCAACTTAACGCAAAACCCACGAAAGATACCGCAAAATAACGAAGCCTCCCTCAATCTAATCCCGACCACGATCAAATTCAAGCTATCCAAACGAAAAGACCCAAAAACCTCAAAGATCTCAAAAGGGTCGCCGACAATGAACCCTAGCAACCACGAACTTCGACTTTTTCTTCCCCACCGGCGTGCTCCTACCCGATACGACCCACGAATCGACACGCGCGAGCATCGGGACGACGGCGTCGAGAACCACCGCGCGGATCGATCGGGATCGATTCGAAACACGTTCGGATTCGCGAGAGCATGGTCGTCGGGGATGATGGAAATTAGGGGGGGAGAGGGATCGAAGCTCCGCGGCGATCGAGCAGGCGTGCGCGAGAATGCGCGCGAGGTGTTCGATCAGACGACGAGCGAGAAAAGAGCGAAGAGCGAGGGCGAGAGGGAGGGAGTTTACCTGACTGGCCGACGGCAGCGCTTGGGTTGGAGGGGGGGCGCTCGACGGTGGATAAGGGGGAAGGTGGGCGAGAAAACCGGGTTGGCCCTCCTTATATACGAACACCTTGGACGAAAGGTCAAGGGCTTGTGTGAGCCTAGGCATACTCGCCATGGAATTCGTTTGACTTTTAGGAAAAAAAGTATTGATTATGCATAACACGACCCATTCACTTTAATAGGCTCCAATTCTTCCATTGGAAGTAGCAAATACTCTACTCAAGTGTACCCGAGAGATCCCGGAGAGTGATGGCCATGTCGGAGTAGAGGAAAAGATGGGGCGGGTAAGAGAGACGAGGTTCGATAATGGTGAGGTCGTGTGGACCTGAATGAGGGTGAGAACTTTGACATTTAAATTGAATACATCGGCTAGGTTCGAAGCCATCTGAGGTTTCTGTTTGCTCGGCGAATCTGAACTCTGGGGAAGCGACCCCTTATGACCTCGAGTTGTTATTTATGTCCATACGTGGCATTTATAATGTCTAATTGCTTCATTAAATGAGCGACATGATGTTGCCGAGGGGCTTTCAAGAAGTTCCTCCTATCTCTCTCCCCTCTTCGCTACACATGACTTCAAATTTTTATTCTCAATTATTTAGTATTATTATAGTACCACATCATTAACTAATGTGACAGATACTTATCTACTTAGATCTACTTGTAAATTGACACATGTTCATGTTCATTAACTCGTAATCAACTGAAAAAAAAAAAAAAAAAGTTTTCTCTCTTCCTCCTCCCTCCATAACCATCACCTTGCCCCATAGAGGTGGCAATATGGATCGAAAACCTAATTTTCAATTCAATTTTAGGGAAACCAAGTTGTATACGAGTCATCTAAAGTTTCTACAACAACTCGAAATGAGTTTAAAACATCAAAGCCCAACACTATGCAAATCTTTGTGGGTTTGCACTCTTATTCAACCTATCTTAATCACTAGCTCAAGTTAATGTATTTACGTGAATAAATAAAGACAAAATGAAAAAGACAATAGTTGTGCTTCTCTATTTATAAAATTCTAAACACAAGTGAATGTGTCGAACATGTACTATAATGATAAGAAAGAATATCATCGTAAGGAGATCGATGATTAATAAACTAATTAAATACTAAAGTAGATTAATTCTAAAATTTATCTAACCTATCAAAATATAATTGAGAATAAATTAAAAACAAAATTTGGAGACTAAATACAGTAAATCAATCAGATAAAAATGTTAAAGCATCCGATTTCACCATAATCATTAGATATGAATTTCAGATTGTTATAAGTACAAGAACGATATCAAACATGTGATAGCAGAATTTCATTATCTATTTACTATCATACCTCTATGTGAATTAAAATAAACATAAGTGCATTAAAAACTATGAACATTCAATGAGTTTTTTAAATCACCTTATCACCGAAAGCTACACAAATAAGGCGATATATCTCTATCCACGTTTAATTCATGGTTATATATTATAATGAATAATTGCATATTATCATTTCTCAGTTTCAAACATGCACATTAGATCATTCAAGTGATGGCCAGTCACTCAAAAGCATTATACACACTAATATATAACTTACATGAAATCAATTGTAAAACATAAAAATTAGGGAAAAGTACCAAAACAATCCTAGACCTTTTATATTAGTACCAATTCAGTCATAAACTTTTTAATTTGATCAATTTAGTCCTAAACATTTTCATATCGGTATCAATTTAGTCCATCCGGCTAATTTAAGTCGAAAATTGCTAATGTGGCCACTGGTGATCTTATGTGGCGTCATGTGGACAAATTTTATAATTTTTTTTCCTTTTTTTTCTTTTTCTTTTCTCCTTAGCCCTTGGCCGGCAAGTTCACCAGTCGCCAGTTGACCGACCATCGTCGGCCGCTAGCAAGGGCCTGGGGCCCCTCGCCCTGACTAGCCTGTGGCCGGTGATGGTTGGCCGGCCGACAACCTCGCTAACCAAGGGCTAAGGAGAAAAGAAAAAGAAAAAATAATAATTTAAAAAATCTGAAAAAAATAAAAAAATTATAAATTTGTTCACGTGGTGCCACACAAGATCACCGGTGGCCACATCAGCAATTTTCAACTTAAATTAATCGGATGGACTGAATTTGTATCAATATGAAAATGTTTAGAACTAAATTTGTTTAATTGAAAAGTTTATGATTGACTTAGTACAAATACAAAAAGATTAGGATTGTTTTGGTACTTTTCCATAAAAATCATGAAATTCACATCATCATGATTAGGTTATAGTGTAGCCCTAATAAAAGAAAATTAGAACATAGTAGAAGAAGAAATAAAAATATAAATCAAACCCAGTATCTTGAATCAAAGAACAAGGATTTTGTCACCATTTTTATCTTTTCTTCAAAATACTTGAAAAACTCACACACAATGAAAAACAATTTAACAAAACTTAGCTATCCCCTCAGGCTCTCAATTTTCTCATATTTATAGGATATATCTTGGATATCATTAGGGCCCTGATTTAATATCCATCTTCCAATGCTTTTTTATTTGAATTCTTAATTTTTGTCATTTTTTCTTTATCTTCTCAATATCTCATTATTCTACATAAATAAGGAAAATCCAAATAATTAGAAGGAAATCAAAATATTTTCTCATAGACATTGCATTAAGTGTTGCCTAAAATAGGTAAAATAACTCTATTCTTATAGAGTTATCAAACCCCCAAACTTAACATTTTGCTAGTCCTTGAGCAAAATCAACACATAGCACATATTCAAGCTAACAACCTTCTCAGTGACATCTTTCCATAATTGCTTAAATTCACAATTCAAAGAAAAACACAAATTTCATCCAAACATTGAAATTGATTTATAAGTTAAGACTAATTCTAACTATGTGATACAAGTGTGTGTGTGTAAGAGTCCTCATTTTTTTTTAATTATATGCAATCTAAATATATTCACATTAATATGCAACCTCTAAAAAAATTCTCAATAATTATGACCAAATTTTATAGGTTTGCTTTTCATTTCTCTCTCCACTAATGTAAGCTAATTATCCAACCAAAAATCAATATGACTTTTTTCGGTGTGTAATTTAAGACTGGGCTAAAGGTGAGATAGCGGTAATTTAACGCTCAAATCATCCATCAACATGTTGATTTCTAAGATCTAATTAGAGCCAATGTCACTAACTAATTTCACTCATTCAAGATAATTTTTCTGCCACCATATATCATCATTTTTTTTAATTGCTTTATGGTGGAGTTTTTCCTAAAGTCCCTCCTAATATAACATGAAAATTTCCAACCCATTGAGTATCTCAAAGGTTCACTCAATTGAAAGTTGGATAGGGAACCATATAAGTATTTTTTTTTTTTTATAATACACCCCAAACAACTATAGCAATCACTTTATTTTTTTTTTCATACTCCATCCTTCCTCCCAAATTTCTATTAAACTCAATTAATTCTTTTATCCCAAAAAAAAAAATCAACATGTTCATAGGGCATAGGACAATGATATAATTTGATAATAGTTAGGCTAAATATATATGGGTGCCAATGAAAAATTAGGTAATAATTAAGGCTCAACGGGGTAACTAGGGATAAATAAACAGGGTTAGCTTAAAAGGCTCAATCGATCCAAAAATTGCTTAAATCATTTTCTCAGTTAGATTAGCTTATGATTTCGCCTCAAGAGAAAATCAAACAAATTCTAAGATTTTGGTGAAATCTAAGAAAATCACGTACTTCACATGAATGTTTAAGGACTTTTAGTACTCAATAAGTGGATTAACATAATTAGAATTAAAATTAACTCACACATCAATTGCAAGTTTAAATAAAATTTAAATTTTTCTAAGAATCATAAAAATTCACAACCAAAAATGCAATCGTGATAAAAAAGAAGAAGAAGAAGATTTAGCCAAAATTTTTGTCTCCCCCCAAACTTGAATGAAGCAGTGTCCTCAATACAAATAATAGAAATAGGAAAAAGAGAACTCACCCGATTGTAAGATAAGTTTATAGATAATCTCGATGATTAAACTCTTGAAACGTCCCCAAAAAATTAACTTAGATAAAATAGAGAAAAGTTAATCTTTTTTTTTTTTTGCAAAACATAAACTTAATAATAAATAAATAAATAAAAACATAATTAAAAAGCTTGGGTTGCCTCCCAAGAAGCGCATGTTTTATAGTTTTCAGCCAAACTATCTCGAATGTCACTATTCCAGAAGATGAAATTCAATGGTGGTCTTCTGCTTGTTGTAACTACTTTCAAAGTAGGGCTTTAAACATTGATTATTCGCTTTGAATGTGTCATCAGTGTTATGCGCAACTTCAATTGTTCTATATGGGAATACTTGTGTAACTGTAAAATGACCAGACCATCGAGACCGCAACTTTTCTAGAAAAAGTTTAAGATAAGAGTTATAAAATAAGACTTTTTGACCAATTTTGAACTATCTTCTAAATATGTGCTTATCATACCATCTTTTTGTACGCTCCTTATATAACTTAGAATTTTCATAGGTCTCATTGCAAAATTCCTCCAATTTATTCAGTTGCAATAATCTTTCTTCACCTATAGACTACATGTCAAAATTCAAAAATTTCAATGCTCAATATGATTTATGCTCTAATTCCACTAACAAGTAATAAGCTTTCCCAAACACTAGCCTAAAAGGAGACATCCTAATTGGAGTTTTGAACATTGTCTTAAAGGCCCAAAATGCATCATCAAGTTTTATTGATCAATCTTTCCTAGAAGCATTTATTGTTTTTTCTAAAATTCTCTCGATTTCCTTATTTAAAAACTCTACTTGACCACTAGTTTGAGGATGATAAGAGATTGCAACCTTATGCATGACTCCATACTTACTCAAAAGTGCTTCAAATTGTTTGTTGTAAAAATGTGTCCCCTATCACTTATGATTGCCTTAGGAATGCTGAATTAGGTTAAAATATTTTTCTTCAAGAATTTGATCACAACCTTAGCATTATTCGTTGGTAATACTATAGTTTCTACTCACTTAAACACATACTCCGTAGCTACTAAAATGTATAAATATTTATGAGGTGTAAAGAGTTCCATAAAATCAATACATCAAACATCAAATAATTCACACACAATAATATTGTTTAAAGACATCTCATTTTTCTTGAAATATTTCCAATTCTCTGACACCTATCACATGAAACTACATATAAGTATGCATCTTTAAAAAGTGTGGGCCAATAAAAGAGGTACGGACATCTAGAGTACCAAAACTTGGCACGAAAGAACACTTAAGTGCCAAAAGTTTGAAAAGTGACACTTAAGTGCCAAAATCGAAGCAAAATGGATCACTTAAGTGCTAATTCGGCCAAAATCCGACCAAAATGCAAACGTGGAATTTTCCAGTGACATGCTTAACCTATGTGGCAATTTTTTTTTTAAAAGCACACGTGGAGGAGGAAAATTACATCGCCCCATCCACTTTGCCTTGACCAAGCTAAAGGACGTTTTTCCTTAGTGCTAAACGACGTCATTTATCTTACTTAGGGTTTAACCGGTCGTTGTTCGCATTCACACTAGATCTGACTTCCTCTCCATTGTCGTTCATAGCTCGCCGTTCACAAGTCGCCATTCGCAGGTCATCGCTCGTCGTCGTCACTCACCGTCCTCGCTTGCCGTCATCTCTCACCATCGTCGCTCGCTCAGGTTTGTTCTCTTCCTCTCCCCTGTGGTGAAATTAGGGCTCCGACTCGTTTATTAGGACTCCAACTTGAAATTTGGGGGTCGATTGGGAAATCTTGGGCTTGAATGGTATTGATGTGAGATTTGGGGCTCAGATATGGTGCTAGAACCCTATTGGGGGTTCAGATTGACAGTTTAGGATCGGTCTCGAAATGTAGGGCTCAGCGTAAGGCTTAGCGAGGGGAAAATTAAGGTTCAGATGTGGTGCTAGGTACTGTGATGTGTGATTTAGGGCTTGGATGTGGAATTGTGAGGTGTTAGTAATTTGTAGGGGTCGAATGTGAAATGTGATGTGCGATGGTAATTGTTAAGGTTCGGAGTAGTTATTGTGGGGACTTCTGAGTATTTTTTTTTTATTAATTGTAGTGTTGAAATTAGTGTCATGAGGCCCATGCTAATCTGGGGGACCTCTCCATATTTTAAGGGAATGCGACATAATCAATGTAGCTGTTGGGTGATGATCTCTATTTGTCCTGAGGGCATCTTTCCTATCAAAGTAGCTGTCGTTTGACTTGTGCATCTTTTCTCTCTTTCTTATGTTTTCTTTAATAAAGAGTGTAGGAACTTCCACATGTAATTGTCTGTTATCCTTTGTGTATGCGGTTCCAAAAGTTAATTGTATTTTTTTTCCTCTTTTTGTTGTAGAAATGGCTCATGATAAGGACTATGTTGCTGTCATTGTTTACTACGATGGAGATTTTGCAATTGGGGAGGATGAATGAGAGTATGAGGGGGGGGGGGGGGATAAGATACTTTGTAGATATAAAGAAGGCATCTCATATTAGATTTGTCAGGGATATAGTGATATATTTGCCTTGTAAAGTACAAAAGTTGTTGTACTGTATTTCTAAGAAAGGCTTAAGAGATGATTTGAGAACGTTAGAAGATGATAATGGTTTTAGGGATGTCCTATATCATTATCTTTATGGCGAAGAGGGAAAAGTATATGTTGAATACAATAGTGATAGTGAGAACGAAGATGATGACAGAGATAGCACCCAAGTAGGAGAAGTATGAGATGATATTCAAGCTAATACTGAGGTTATGGATGAAGGAGGGTATAATGGATAAGACGGGGAAGAGACGGGCGCAGATGCTGTTCACCAGAGTGATGGTGACATAGGTAATATCACCATCACTGAATTAGATTGTGAAGTAGCTGAATCCAATGATGGTGATGAGGACAATGAAGGGTTGGCTGCTGAAAATTTCTTAATCTCAAGTGATTATGACAACGAGGAGCTTACATAGTCAAGGAAAAAACAAAGTGACTTTTTGTCAGATAAATTTGCAACTTTGCAAATAGTTGATGAGGTTTCAAATAGAGACGAAGGCCTTGCAGATGCTGCTAGTGTTAGTAGCTAGGAGACGGATTATGAAGAAAGCATCGAGACTGCTACTTCCTAGGATGAGCTTGAAGAAAATCAAGGAGCTATGCGTAGAAAAAAAAATAAGTTTCTTTCTTATGATCCATCCGTTGCCTCTCCTACTTTGTTAGTAGGTATGAAATTCTAAAATGCGAAACAATTTATGGAATCTATACTGAAGAACTCCATCATTGCACAAAGAAATATTGACTTCATTAGAAATACTAAGAACTTTGTAAAGCTAGGTGTTCGCAGCAAAATTGTCCATGGAAGATTTACGGCGCGTTTGTTAAGAGGAGTGGGTCTTTCCAGATTATAGCCTACCAAGAGGAACACACTTGTTCCACTAATTTTCAAAACAAAATGGTAACAAGTGCATGGTTGTCCAAGCACTTATTTGATTTGATCAAACTTATGCCCAAGGTGAAAAGTACTAACTTTAGGATGCTGGTGAAGGAGCTGTAGGTATCAATTTATCTAGGAATCAATGTAAAAGATCAAAGAAAAATGTGATAAAGATACTTATTTGTCAATATGGCAAGGAATATGGGTAGGTGTTGGAGTATGCTTGGAAGTGTAGGCTGCAAAACTCTTCAAGTAGAGTGTTGTAGAGGTGGTGAAGAGGCCACTTCCTAATAGTTGCACCAAGTTCAATAAGTTCTATGTGTGCTTTGATGCATGCAGACGGGGATTTTTAGCTAGTGTAGATGGATTATAGGATTGGACGGCTGTTTTATGAAGGGCTTGTACAAGGGAGAATTGTTGGTGGCAATTGGAAGAGATGCGAATAACCAAATGTTTCTACTAGCATGGGCTGTTGTAAGGATTGAGAACAAGGACAATTGGTCTTGGTTCTTGAAAAATTTGATAACTGACTTAGAGATAACAAACGGAGAAGGGTGGACGTTCATGAGCAACCAATGAAAGGTAATGCTTGCTTTTTGAAAAAATTAGTCAATTGTTTGCTTTGTAATATTAACATGTTATTTGCTTACATTTCTTACTTTGAGTTATTGTAGGAATTGATTTCGGCAGTAGTTGAGTTGTTGCCCCATGCTGAATATTGAATGTGTGCATGGCACATATACGGGAATTGGGCAAAGACCTACAAAGGGGATAAGTTGCAGTTGCAATTTTGGCAATTAGCAAAAAGTACGAACATGACTAACTTTAGAATAGCCAAAGAAGGACTGCTTCAGTTGACAAAGGAAGGTTGTGTAGCACTATTTCAAATGGAACCGAAGCATTGATGCTGGGCATTCTTCAGTAAAGAATTCAAGTGTGATCACATTGACAACAACATATGTGAATCATTTAATGGGAAGATAATAGATGACATATGCAAACCAATCATCTCAATGCTTGAAGATATACTAATTATGATCATGACTTGGCTGCATAAACAAAGAGATGAAGCTACAAAGTGGACTAGACAATGTGGTCCTGGGATTATTAAGAAATTGGATGAGAACTTGGCTGCAAGTAGTTATTGTCATCCCATTTGGAATGGGGATGACGAATATAAGATAATGAAGGGTTTCGATAGGTATGTTGTTTATCTAAATACAAGAAAGAGTTCATGTAGAGCATGGCAACTAAGTGGAATTCCTTGTGCACACGCCATTTGTGGCATCTAGCTGAATGGCCACAATGTAGAGGATTACATTGATGATTGGTACAAAATATCGAAATACCTTGTTTCGTATCAATTCATGATGCAGCCAATTAGAAGTAGCAAGTTTTGGGAGCCGACGGATCATGAAGTATTTCAACCTTTGCCATTGAAGAAGAAAATGGGAAGGCCAAAATGAAGACGAAGAATGGCGGAGGGAGAGGTCTCGGATCAGCAAAGAATGAGCAAGGCATGTGCAAAGATGACGTGCTCTTCTCTATGTTGCTCGGAGAAGAACCTTGTTGTCTCCCTAACATCATACTTGCTAACTGACCCACTTGCATCCCCAAATTTCTGATTGAAGCCTCTTGGTTTTGAAATCTCACATCCGTGCTTTTGATAAAGTCATGAGTCGTATTAACAAGTTTAGTGACTATATTTTCCAAATTTGACTTTGTCTCTTCTGATTGTTTGAATCTCGGTGGTTTCGTCACATTTTTATTATTCCATGAAAAATTTGAATGATTGCGTCATCCCGGATTGTATGTGTTAGAGTAGGGATTATTTTATGACATGTTAAAATTCCCAACAAAGTTAGAATTTTCATGAAATTATTTAAAAATATTACCTATTTGACTCTCTATGCTAACATGTCCTCCACAACAAAAATCACATGTCAAATTATGAATTTTCATGGCTGAAATACTCATATTATCTAGTTTTTCATTGAGTGCTTCAAATTGTGTACCAATTGTAGCAAAAGCATCCACTTCATGAACTCCGCTAGCTTTTCGCATTGGTAGAGAGACTACCAATAACTATTGGACGCCATCTACTCTAATAGATTGTAGGCTTTTTCTAGTATTCTATTATTTGGAGTTCCTCCTGCAGCTGCATTAATCATAGAACGAAGATTTGTACTAGAGCCATTATAAAAAGTTTTTACTTGCATTCATACGGGTAATCCGTGATATGGGCATCTCTGAAGAAATTCTTTGAATCTTTCCCATGCTTCATATATTGATTCATTATCCATTTGCATAAAATTAGTAATATCGTTACGCATCTTCGCAGACTTTGTAGGTGGAAAGAACTTATCAAGAAATTTCTTAGCCATATCATTCTTTGTAGTGATTGATCCTGCAAGAAGAGAAGAAAGTTAACTCTTAGCTTTGTCTCTGTTAAAAGAGAGAGTATTCTGTGTATTGTATTCACTTAATGTAAAAAGATTACAAGAATACATACAATATATATGAGAAACCCTAGTAACCCTCTCAAGATTAAGTATTAACTACTTTGCCCTTATTATTATTTCCTAACACTTCCCCTCAAGTTGGGATGTAGATATCAAACAATCCCAACTTGTTACATAAAAAGATTCACTCTATTTCCTCGTAAAGACTTAGTAAAAATATCTGCAAGCTGATCCTCCGTTCTTGTATGTTGAAGAGTGATCTCTCCTTTATGAACTTTTTCTCGTACAAAGTGACAATCAATCTCAATGTGTTTGGTTCGCTCATGGAAGACGGGATTGTTTGCAATATGAATAGCTGATTGATTGTCGTAATATAATATTGATGGTTCTGATGTTGACATCCCAATTTCTGACAATAACATCCTCAACCAGAGCAATTCACTAGTCACATGTGCCATTGCTCTATATTTTGCTTCTGCACTTGATCGCGAAACCACATGTTGTTTTTTGCTCTTCCAGGCAACTAAGTTACTCCCAAGAAATACACAATAACTCGATGTAGATCTCCTACTAGCAGAACATCCAGCCCAATCTGCATCTGAAAAACCTGTGGTATCCAGATGGCCATAATTCTTGAAAATTAGTCATTTACTTGGTGCTCCTTTCAAGTATTTGATAATTTGAAGCACATCATCCCGGTGAGTAGTCTGAGGAGAACCCATGAATTGACTTACAACACTAATAGCAAAAGATATATCAAGTCTCGTGATGGTAAGGTAATTCAACTTACCAACTACTCTCCGATATTTTATTGGTTCATGTAATAATTCTTCATCTTCTGCATCAAGTTTCACATTGGGTTCCATAGGAGTATCAACTGGTTTTGCTCCAATAAGTCCAACTTCATCAAGAATGTCAAGAACATATTTTCTCTGGGATAAATTTATACCATTATGTGAGTAAGCAACCTCAATACCTAGGAAATACCGCAGACGTCCCATATCCTTAGTATTAAACTGTGTATGCATAAATAGTTTGAGTCGTTGAATACCATCGAAATCACTACCAGTAATGATAATATCATCCACATATACCACCAGAAGAATACAACCAGTAGAGGAGATAGAACTGAATACCGAATGGTCTACTTGACAACGCTTTAATCCAAACTTGATAACAGCATCACTAAATTTACCAAACCAAGCACGAGGAGATTGCTTGAGTCCATATAATGCCTTATGTAAATGACATACCAAATTCTCCCCTTGAGCAACAAATCCAGGTGATTGCTCCATATACACCTCTTCAGTCAAATCACCATGTAGGAATGCATTCTTGATATCTAATTGATGAAGAAACCATCCAAAACGTGTTGCGAGAGAAATAAAGATATGAACAGATGGAATTTTGGCTATAGGAGAAAAAGTGTCAGCATAATCAACACCGTATGTTTGAGTAAATCCTTTGGCGACCAACCGTGCCTTCAATCTATCTATGGTGCCATCAGGGTGGACCTTAATCGTGAAAACCCAACGACAACCAACAGGTTGCTTTCCCACAGGAAGGGTAGTGAGCTCGCAAGTGCGATTCTCAATGAGTGCGTTCATTTCATCCTCCATGGCTTGTCTCCAACCAGGATGAGCAAGAGCTTCAGTAACACTTCTATGCACAGAAATAGAGGACAAGGACGATACAAAAGTAGAAAAGGTAGGGGATAAACGATTATAAGACATAAAGTTGCTAATAGGATAACGAGTTCGAAGATAATCGGATGAACCAGAATAAAGTGTATAACAATCGACAGGACGTCCAACACAAGAACGTGTACCTTTTCTAGTAGCAATGGGTTGATCAGGAGCAGGAACAGGATCGGGATCAAAGGATGGCATAGCAACTGATGAGGGATAAGATGAATCAGGTGATGGCCGTACTGTTGTGATGGGAGCTATTCGTCGTCTATGGTAAGTTTGATCAGTAAACTGAAATCCTGTTGATGATACTAGAGGAAGTGAGATTGGTGGAGGAATGGGTAAGACACAGTTGTCATTATTAGGAGACACTGTAGAGACTGTTTGACTATTATAGTATGGCTGGTCCTCAAAAAATGTCACATCTACTGATACAAACACACGGCGACTAGTAGGATTGTAACATTTATAGCCCTTCTGAGTGCGAGAGTACCCAACAAAGACACATTTTGTAGCACGAGGAGCCAACTTATCAAGACCTAGAGTCAGAGAATGGATGAAACAAACACATCCAAAGACACGTAGAGGTAATGCAAAGGGAGGACGATTTGGACGTAAAATGGAGAAAGGTGTCTCCCCCTGAAGAACGGAAGTTGGAAGTTGATTACTTAAGAAGCAAGCTGTAAGAACAACATGTCCCCAAAAGGTTTTCGGTAGATGCATGTGAAAAAGAAGACAACGAGCAACGTCAAGAAGATGACGATTTTTACGTTCAGCTACACCATTTTTGTTGTGGTGTATATGAGTAGGGAGTCTGATGAATAATCCCATGAGAATCAAGAAAAGGTTGAAAACCAGAGGCAACGGCAAGATACTCCTTGGCATTATCGGATCGTAGAGTTTTCACAGAAGTATTAAATTGATTCAACACCTCAAAATAGAATTGACAAAAGCAATGAAAAATCTCAGTACGATCTTTTATTAAGAATAACCAAGTCATTCGGGAAAAGTCATCCACAAATGTAACAAAGTACTGAAAACCAGATGTATCAGAAACACGACACGGACCCCATACATCTGAATGAACAAACTCAAAGGGACTAGACACACGACTCTGAAAGCGAGAAGGAAATGAGACTATGGTGTTTTCCAAACTGACAAGCTTCACACTCAAAAGTATTCACAAACTCAGATGCTGGAAACAATTGTCGAAGAATTTTTTGTGGTGGATGACCAGCACGACAATGCATCCGATATACGTTAGTGGATGTATGATTTCTAGTTGCTGCAGCTATCACCTTCTTGTCTAGATAGTATAGGCCATTTGATTCATGTCCCCCACCAATCATCTGTCCAGTCCTTAGATCCTGAAAAACACAACGAGAAGCAGAAAAGGTTACGGAACAATTTAATTCTTTAGTTAATGATTTAACAGAAATCAAATTGTATGGAGATTTGAGATGAATGACAGTTGATAAAGAAAGGGAGGAACTCAAATGGCCATTTCCAATAGCAGTAACTTGAGAAATGGAACCATCAGCTAATGTAACAGAGTTGGAGACCCCAAGAGGTGTGGAATGTAACGAAGACAATAATTTAGAGTTACCAACTATATGATGAGTAGCTCCAGAATCTATAACCTAGGAGTCTGACATGGTAGAAAGTAAACAGGATGAACTACTTTTTGAGCCATGTGCTAGAGTGGCAGTGGGAGCTGAAGTGCCTATTACCTATTGGGATCGAATCCAAGCCTCATATTCAGAATGTGTCAATGTAACCGAATCTGTTGTATTCTGCACATTAGTAGGATCAGATTGAACTGGTGAGGAAGAATCTTCCACTTCAGCAAATGCAGCAACAGTGGGTCGAAGTTCTGGATGAAGTGTGTAGCAGTGAGCTTCTGTATGTCCAGCCCTTCGACAATGGTTACAATAACGAGAGCCACGGCTACCAATGCTTCTATCACGACCACCACGACTTCCACTCTGAATAAACCCACGTCCATGACCTCGATAACCACGACCACGAGCGCCACGTCCACTAGAGCCATGAGAAATCATGGCACTTGTCTCTAAAGTTGCGGTTGAGATCTTGTCAATAGGTGTCGAGCGCAAGGCTCGAGAGAAAACCTCATCAACTATAGGAAGGGAGCTTTTGGACGTAATCTGCTGATGAAGGGAGGAATATTCAGGCCCTAGTGCTTTAAGAAATAGTATCACTTGAAGATCCTCCTGGCGTTTGACTAATACATTCGGATCATTGGAAGCGGGAAGATAAGCATCTAGTTGTCGGCAAAGTGTAGTGAAACGAGCATAATATTCAGATAGAGACTGATCTCCACGCTGAAGATCAAACAAGGCCTCCCATGTGTCACATACTCGTGTCATATTATTTTGGCTAGAATAAAGTAGAGCACATTTATCCCAAACTTCCTTAGCAGAATTACATTGAATGAAGTGAGGGCTAATTTCGGATCCATACTATTCCATAACAATGTACGGATCATTGCATCTCCAGCAATCCAATCATCTACTTTACTCTTATCCAAGGGCATGGTAGATGTAAGATAATCATTCTGTCTAGTTGCAATAAGATAAACTTGTACAGCTTTAGACCATGATGGATAGTTAGTGCCATCCAACTTGACAGATGTCAATTGGAAATGCGTCAAACTAGTAGATGGTGCAGAAGCCATTAGTATTAACTCCACTGAACTCAAAGTGCTCGGTTGTTGAACTCTAATAATGCAATGAACTAGACAAGTTGAACTCAAGAATCGACTAAACCCAATAATAATGACACAATAACCAAGCACTTAACTTCAGTAATCAGTCACAAAATAACAAACAGAAACGAGGGTTCAATCGGTCCACCACTGTGTCAATATACTATACTAAGAGGCCATAAAACCATACCAACCAGCACTTCAGAGATTATGAAAATCATCCAACACTTGAAAAATTACCACGCACATACCAACCAGCACTCCAAGAAGCGATATACTCCAGTGAAAATCCATAAAGGTATACTGGACATCGAGCATGTATTCAAGACCAGACTAACACCAAAGCAATGAGCTACATTCACAATTATAGAGATCAACTCAGACAATATTGGCTTTTGCATGAATTCATGAACCTTGAACAAGAACAATAACTGAGCACGACTGATGATTAGAAAAGATAGGTCCTTGGGATGTCACCAATGAGTTTCAACGCTGGTGATGAAGGAAGGAACCTAAATCTGAGTGCTCTAACTTAAGAAGGCAAACTGCCAGATGCGACTCCTTCCTTGTGTCTCCAAAGACGCGTTGCTTGAAGTCTCCCAACTCCACAGGAAGCCTCGAGAGGGTGACCCGTCGGTTTGTGGTCTAGAACACGCATCCAATCTTCTTGCTGAGGACTCCGGACGAAAGGACCACGCGTCCCTTGCCTTATCAGCGGTGCTCGACACTTGTCTATCTCCCACATCGTGATAAGCGAAAATAAATAGATAATGTGCGCTAACCCCAACCGATTTTTTTTTTTTTGTGATGAGAGAGGGCCCTAGGCAGTGATTTTGCTGCACAGGACAGACCGCTAAGCTTACTCGCCGTCGTGGATAAGCGATTTTGCTGGATGGGCTTTGGCGATTGACGTGTGACAATGAGAATGCTGATGCAGGGTTCATCGGTGCGGTTCAAAGATGAAAATAGTGATGGAGACCGAGAGAGACAAAATTGGCGCTGGTGTTAAAGATGATTGAGGACATGACAGATCTGGAATTCATACCTTAAAGAACTGACGTCCTCTCTGATCTGTTGTGTAGAAGAGAAGCACGCTACGTCGATGACCTCGCTCTGATACCATGTTAAAAGAGAGAGTATTCTGTGTATTGTATTCTGTGTATTGTATTCACTTAATCTAAAAAGATTACAAGAATACATACAATATATATATATATATATATATATATATATATATATGAGAAACCCTAGTAACCCTCTCAAGATTAAGTATTGACTACTTTGCCCTTATTATTATCTCCTAACAGTCTCTAAGAGAGAATGGAAAAAATCTCAATCTAATAACATCATCTGTAACTCAATTATATTTAATGGTATCACAAATTTTAAGAAAAGTATCGATGTGAGCGTTTGGATCATCACTTGGTAGCCCACTGAATTGCACTGATTGTTGAAGCATATGAATCAGTGATGGTTTGATCTCAAAATTGTTTGCATGAATTGCGAGTCTTCTGATACATGTTGTGGTGCCTTGAATTGTTGGTGCATCATAATCTCTTTAGAGACTACGTGGATTTTCATTATCACCGTCTGCCATCTTCTTAATGTGATTTCTCAATTCTCTCAGTCACCTTTTAAATGTATGCTTGATTTCTAGATCAAGTTTAGCAAGTTTCCCTTGTTGGTTACGTATTATAAACCGATGTACACCTTAAAAAATAAAACAAAACAAAAGCTAGATTAAACTTAGAATTATCTGGTATCAATATTGAGTAATATCAAACAAACGATCTTTGGCAACGACGCCAAAAACTTGTTCGTAAAATTATAAACGCAAGTGAACATGTCGAACAAGTAATATAATGATAAGAAAAAGTATCATTCCATGGAGATTGATAATTAATAAACTAATTAAATACTAAAGTAGATTAATTCTAAAATTTATTTAACATATCAAAATATAATTGAGAATAAATTAAAACAAAATTTGGAGACTAAATGCAGTAAATCAATCAGATAAATATGTTAGAGCATTCAATTTCACCATAACCATTGATATGAATTTCAGATTATTATGAGTACAAAAATGATATCAAATATGTGATAACCGAATTTCATAATCTATTTACTATCTTATCTCTAGGTGTAGCAAACCTATTCAGTTTATTAATTCACTATATCTCTATGTGAATTAAAATAAACATAAGTGCATTAAAAAACTATGAACATTCTCAATTTATAATGAGTCTTTTGGATCACCTTATCACCGAAAACTACAGAAATAATGCAGTATATTTCTATCCACGTTTATTCATGGTTATATATTATAATGAGCAATTGCATATCATCATTTCTCAGTTTCAAACATGCACATCAGATCATTTAAATGGTGGCTAATTACTTAAAAGCATTATGCACACTAATATATAACTCACTTGAATGAAATCAATTGTAAAACATAAAAATTATGAAATTCACATCATTATGGTTAGACTACATCGTTGCCCTAACAAAATAAAATTAGAACATAGTAGAAGAATAAATAAAAATATAAATCAAACTCAATATCTTGAATCAAAGAACAAGAATTATGTCACCACCTTTTTCTTCTCTTCAAAATACTTAAAAAACTCACACACAATAAAAAAACGATCTAACAAAAACCTAGCTGCCTCCTCAGGCTTTCAAATTTCTCCTATTTATAGGATATATCTAAGATATCTATCTCTCAATACTTGCAAATAACATTAGGGAACAAAATCAAGGATTTCCTGATTTAATATCCATCTTCTACTGCTTTTTGATTTGAATTCTTGATTTTTGTCATTCTTTTACTTATCTTCTTGATATCTCATTATTTAGATTAATATCATGAAAAATCTCAAATTGATAAACGTGTGACAAATTTACTTTAAATTAATTTTTTGACCATCAAAAACCTCAATTTGATAATTTGTGACAAATTTACCCCCATTAATTTATGTTAAATTAATCCAACAAAAAGTCACAAATTGATACACTTGTAATAGGTGAAAGGTAAAACCCTAAACTAGAATGAGTCATCCAACTCAGCAATTTTATAATAAAATTTAACAGAAACTAACAAATGGTAAATTTGTCATAAATACACTAGTTTAAAGTTTTTAGTAGTCAAATTTAGTTTGAAATAAATTTATCACGTGTAACAATTTTGGATTTTTTGTGGTATTAACCTTTTTATTTATATGTTTTTGGCTTGAAAATCTAGTCACATTGACATGAAGCAATCCTAAGGTTAAAGCCAATAATCAACGTTATAAATAACCGCCGAGTGAAGCCGCATTTATAGCTTAATAAAAAAAAGGCACATATTCAATTTACATGTTCTTAGCAAATTAATTGCTCTATGCAAATATTATGAACAATTAATTCTAGGAGCATCGGGTGAACTTGTCCAAACTTGATTGCGACCTCATTGTGAGACCATGCTTGAGCTCCGAGCTTTGATATGACAATAAGTCTCCATTTGTTTCATAGAAAATATGGTGTTTTTGAAAACTGTTTTTCAGGAAGCCATGAAACAATTTTCTAGAAAAATGTAACTATTTTTCAATGTTTAGTTGTGACCTAAAAATCAAATGAAAAATATTTCTCACTATTCAATAAGGAAAATCTTTTCCTCCATACACTATTTTTCAATATATATATATATATATATATATATATATATATTTTTATTTTTTTTTAAATCGATTTTTTTTTTACTTTTTTAAAATAGAGTTTAAATTTTTATTTATTTTCTTTCTTTTTATCGTCTTCTTCTTTGGCCAGTCATCAGCCACAACAATAGCCTACAATTGGCTGAAGTGGCAAACTCGAGATTGCTACTTGCTTGGCTCACTGCTGATCAAGCGAGCCTCAAGCTCATTGATCTAGCGAGCAGCAAGATCACTAGAGGTCAGTGAACTCAAAGCTTGCCTATGGCCAATTGTTGACCATCGTTGTGGTCAGTGATCGACCAAGACAGAAGTAAAAACTAATAATAATAATTCAATTTTTTTAAAAGGAAAAAAAATGAAAGATAGAAATGTTAAAATGGGTGTGAGAAAGAAAAAAGTGAGTGGGTAGAATGTTTTTCTCATCTTGAAAAGTGAAAAATATTTTCCTATATTTTAGAAGATTTTTTTTTTCCGTTGATGGAAATATTATCCCTGATTAGTTTATTTTTTAAGAAACAAACGTTAGAAAATCTAGAAAATATGTTTTTAAAAGTTTTTTTTTTTTTTTTCTGATAATGAATGGAGCCTAAAGTGGTGCTAAGTGTGGGAGGTCTTGCTCGAGCTCGGACGCCCTTGGATGGCTACAATTCGGCCACGCTTGCAAATGGTTTTTAGAAGTAACCTGCAACCTTCAAGAGCATATGCAATGATGAAAACTCTTTCCTTTTTTGTGATTCTTTTCTGTTTTCTTTCAATTTGTCAATACTCAAATTTCTTTTTAATATTTTTTGACTTTTTTTGGTATTTTGTACATTTCCTTATTTTCTCTCTTAATGTTACAAATCTTGATAGAATTGAGTTTTATCAAATCTTTAAGTATTTTAAATTCTGTAGTTTTATGAGAGTAAAAGTTTATGTCATATATATCTTCCTAGGTACGGTCTCTTATGCTAAACTAGATAAAACTAATAACACTAGGAAATATAGTAGAAATGTATTTTAGTAGCTTATTTTATCATATATTATACAATTTCTTTATTTGGTAAATTTTTTTCATGTTTAATTTATTTTTAATTGATCAATTTATTCTTTGACATGCTGATTCCATATTTAAGGAGAATAATAACTGAGAACTGGAGCCCAGTTTGGACACATAAAAATGGTCAATATAAATTAGATAAGTCAATTTGGATCAAAATTATTTTCGACTCGCATGAAATCAACCCCCACACATTTGACGAGTCCACTGCTTAGCCATTCATTAACTTGAGAATTTAGCTCAATCTGAAGGAGTGAGTAATGCCATCGTTCGAAGGAGTACTGATTTGGCTCTTGTTGTGGCTAGATCGGGAACGAGAAGACTCATATGATAAATAAGTGCTCCTACTTATAAGACCACTCGATAAGCTAAAATGTCAAAGGATGCAGACCGAGGTACACGGATTGGCATACTTACCAGAGGAAGAAGGTGGGGCATCACTTCGAGGAGTATAAGGATCGTGAAGTTGAGGAAGATGAGCCTCAGTCACCATAGAGAGAATAGCTTTGATACCGGCAACAAACGAAGTATCTCGGTACAAAGCCCACTAACTCTTGAAAGATGGTGAACTTTTAGCATCTATCCATAAGCCGCAATAGCAGAAGTGTGCAACCATCTCCTCATCGATAGCCTTTTGACATTTGAAAGCAGCTCGAGAATGACAACGCTTTCGGAGAGAGAAGGGAAAGTCAATCGAGTAGATGGTATACCTCAAACCCAGGATAGAATTTGCTATCTTTGGAGAAGTATAATGGCAAATCAGTAGAAGTGAAGGCGTGCCTCCATAGGTACTCATCCTCTGGATACCGATCATAAGAGTGGTCTGGAAATTAATCTGAAGCCGGTACAGGCCAGAAGAGGTGACACAGTCAAAAAACCATAGAATCTTCATGGGCTGAAAGGAAATATTCCAAGAAAAAAGTAAAGGGAGAAAGAGAAGGCGATGATTGCTACTTTAGAGGTTTGCAAAGAACTTTAACACCGAAGTTGTTGGGATCGAGTGCACCCGAATGCACATCATACCACCTTCGAGGAATCTTGGCAATGTTAGCGAACAAGTTGGGGAAATACAATTTAACACAAACTTGCAAAAGCCAAAAGGGACCAAAGAAAGGTGGCTTTTTACATGCAATTTCCATGCATATTTGCTCAATGTTGAAGGTTTTTTTAGGGTTAATTTAGGGATTTTTCTTGCTATCAATCATTAAACTCTTAACATTTTTGCTCATTCCATCTTTAACCCTCTAGAATTCAGCCCCTAAGAGAAAGAAATTGAGTCCAAGATTGAAAACTATTAGGAATCGTCAGAAAATACTAAGATTAATCCCGTGATCATGCACAAATTCTTAGATTATATTAAACAAGATCAATCAAAACCAACAAACAAAAAAAATTTCCATCCAAACTAGGCCTCATGCATACATCCCTAGCTTACCGGCCCCAAATCACGGCCCTACTTGGCCGAAATTTCGGCTCATTGAGTCCTTTACTTGGCCTATTCTTTACCAAACTCGACTCATGGCCCATCACTCGGCCCATTGAGCCTTTGTTTGTGGTCCTCACACCGTCCACTAAGCCCTCACACTTGTGTCTTTCTTATGGCCTACCAGACTTGTTGCCCAGCCCACTTCCAATATTTCAAGCTCATATTGATCTAGTCATAATTTTAGGATAAAAAATTTAGGATGTCACAAACGATCATAAATGAGTTGCAATGACTTGAGCTAAAAAGCACAAAGAAAAACAAAGGAAGATGAAGCCAACCACAAAGAGGATAGAAGGGGGTGGCTTGGCTTGGACGTAGTGCCAATGGCTTTATAGATGGTGATGGCAGGGGGAGGCGCGATTGTTTGGCTCAGTAGTGATGGCTGTGAATAGAGGAGGAGGAAGAGCGAATGGTGGATGGTTTGGGCAAGTCTTTACCCTTTTTTTTTTTT
Source organism: Eucalyptus camaldulensis (assembly GCA_019915185.1). Classification (NCBI taxonomy): domain Eukaryota; kingdom Viridiplantae; phylum Streptophyta; class Magnoliopsida; order Myrtales; family Myrtaceae; genus Eucalyptus; species Eucalyptus camaldulensis. The sequence continues at coordinate 33,708,510 of JAHSVA010000010.1, forward strand.
TTTTTACGTCGTTGTATAAGTGTCGGTTTGTGATTAACTCCAAGTGCATAGAGATGCTCATCACATCAGTTGTTGATATGACATTCTCAAACTATTAAATATTTTCTCATTCAATAGCAACCGCATCAAGTGGCTTATAAGGAATAGTTAATTTATTATCGACATGCCATCAAGAGCTACTTGCTTTTAACAAGCTTATGAGCAAAATGCTCACATCTCACGTGCTTAACACATTCTAAGTGCACCATTTAATATTGTCTTTGGTCATCCATTTCCTTATGTATCTTCTCACTCCGATCACGACTTTAGATTACACTTCATTTCGTAGCAAGGTCGCACCGCGCTTTGCAACGGGGTTGATTCCCACTTTGTTATCCTAGTCATTTCTTGCTCAATCACTTCAAAGTCGATTTTTTTTTTTAAATATAAAAAAGCCTTCCCTTGGCCGCACCGCCATCGCAATTTCTCATGAAAACGCCGTACAGGTCAACTTTAGTATTCACCAAGAGATCAAACCGAAAATATATGCTCAAAGCAAGAAAGTGATCTCCTACTAACACAAATGGAGATTTTTTAAAGATTAAGTTTTTGTTTGTTTTGCAAAAAATAAACGATTTGAAAATTATTTTTCTAAAAACGATTGCTTATATCATTTATAAAGATGAATGAATAAAAATTATTTTCATCATCCACAAATGTTTGATATAAATTGTTGTTGATAATGAATTTTTTTTTTTCAATTGATTAATTATTTTAAGAGATATAAATCATCATTTAAAAAAATATTTTCTACATCATTTATTTTTCATAAAACAAAAAGCTTGAAAGAGATATAGCTATCTGCAATGACGGAGAGTTAAAAGGACTGCCGAATACTTTGAGTGTCAAAACTTAGTATAAAGGGACACTTAAGTGCCAAAAGTTAGGAAAACGACACTTAAATGCTAAAATTAGAGTAAAATGGATTACTTAAGTGTCAATCTAACCAAAATGCCGATGTGGCGATTTTTCGGCAAGGTAAGTGCAAAAACGATGTCATTTTGCACGCTAAGAGCTGAGCCTTTGCCGCCACCCGCCTCCCCATCGTCGTAGGGAAGGGCCAGGGACGGTGGGGGTAGCGTCGACGAGCCCTCATTAGATCTAGGGGAGGGCTGCAACCTTTGTCCTAGATTTGGGCGAGAGCTCGCGGGCCCTTACTGCCTCCCCACGATCGACGGCCCTTCTTGATGATCGCGGGGAGGCGGTTGCTGAGGGCTAAGCCCTCACCAGCATCCCTCCTCCTTTCCCCCACATTTATTTATTTATTTTATAATTTAATTAAATTAATTTTTGTATTAAAATTTGAATTCGCGCCAAAACAACATCATTTTTGCATTCCTTTGTTGAGTCAGCTTTCCAACAAGCCACATAGGTGAGAAAAATAATAAAAAAGTACCACATGAGATTTCCAGTGGGGTTTGCTGGAGATGGCACTTAAGTGTCCTGCTTTTAAAAAAAGGGATAATATCTTGAAAAATCTAAAACTGGTACACTTGTGACAAATTTACCCAAAACTATTTTTTTGACCATGAAAAACTCCAAACTGGTAAACTTGTAACAAATTTACCCCGACTGATTATGAAAAACCATAAACTGGTACATTTATGACAAATTTACCCCAAACTAATTTATTCGACTGCAAAAAATCCTAAACTGATAAATTTGTGACGAATATACCCTATGCTAAATTGGATTAATACTACAAAAAAATCATAAAAATTGTAAACTGTGACAAACGGAACGTAAAATCATAAATTGGTATACTGGTTAACTGTTACGTGTCATTTAACTTAATAATTTGAGAATAAAATTTAACGAAAACTAACATAGGGTAAATTTGTCACAAGTGTACCAGTTTGGGATAAATTTGTCAAAAGTATACCAGTTTGGGGTTTTTGGTGGTAAGAAAAATAGTTTGGGGTAAATTTGTCACAAGTGTACCAGTTTGGGGTTTTTTAGGGTATTATCCCTTAAAAAAAAGTGACACTAAGTGTCATTTTCCTAACTTTTAGCATTTAAATGTCATTTCGTGCCAAGTTTTGGTACTTGGTGTATACTTTTCCCGATTTAAAAGTCTTAAAAATATCATCATTTGGCTTTTATTTCTTTACCCTATAATACAACAACATATGTTCCATATTCCACTAAAGAATTTATTTATGGATCATTTATTTGGATAATAACAAAAAACAAGATTGGGTATTCCCTATATATAACTATTTTTTGGTCTTTAGAGTCTTTTGAAGTGCTCAACAAAAGAAGGTCATCTCTCATTGGAAATAAATGAAACATTATCTAATTTAAGCGACGGATTAAAAATAAATGCATATCTTATGAATAGTCAACAAGTAACTATATAACAAAAAAAATTAAAATGATTACATTTTGCAATATATTTATTTATGTACTTATTTAATTTCATACAAAACATAAATAAAAATTAAAAGAATATGTTAAGGGAACATTAATTTAATTGCATTTGAAACTACTTAGACATCGTGATTATGACTTCCACTATTTGATTGATAAAAGTATTTAGGATGGTATGAGTTTCATTCTATCGATAATTTTCACGAATTTTACCTACTTATAGCATAGAAATAAAATTCCAATAAATGAATTTTAAAGTAGGGCAATAATGAGATTTGAATCAGATAATCTTTGGGAAAATTGTCAAAAATGTTCTAACCATATTATGTTTTTGTCAATTCTGTCATAAACACTTCAGTTGTGCCAGTTGGGTTTTAAATATTTTCATAGTTTGTCAATTGAATCAATTTGACCTATTTTGATCTAAAATCGTAGACGTGCATGCTCTTCATCCTCATGGCATAGCCGACATTGATATGGATAATTTTTAATTATACTTTAATATTTTTTCAAATTTTCTTTTCTTTTTCTTCTTTACCTTTTTTTTTCTCCTTCTCTTCTTTTTTTTTTTTATGTATTCTTTTTTCGTTTTCCCTTTTTTCCTCTGTCGGCCATTGCTAGGGCTTGTAGATGGTTGGTGGAGGTCGCCAGCCTTAGGCAAGAGCCACCCTTGCTACCTTTGGGTTGGTGAGGGCAATCATTGTCAAAGGTAAGTAAAGGGAAAAAAGGAAAAAAAAGAAAAGAAAAGAAGAGAATAGTAAAAAAAGAAGAAAAAAAGAAGAAGAAAATAAACTAGGAAAAGATAAGAAAAGGGAAGGAAAGGAAAAAATAAAAATAAAAAATCACTGTGTAGGATAATTGGCATTTCTAACTAAAACTAAAAGGATTAATTCATTTGGTTCCCCAAGAGGAATGTCAATTCTGTGAGTAAAGTGAATTATTTAAAAATATTTATAACTCAATTAATATAAATAAAAAAATTTAAAATTAAATTGATATAATTATAATATATTTAAAACCTTTCGAAGATTTTAGGAATATCACGATCAAATTTAACTAATCACAATCTTCACGTATTGTTTAGCTGGAAGATATGGAAGGATGATGGTTTCAGCATCCTTTACATCGTCGGAAAAAAAAAAAAAAAAGTGAATTAGTAAAGCGCGAGCCCATCGGGACCTGCTCCAGAGCTTGTGGACTGGTCGGAGGAGCTCTCTCTCTCTCTCTCTCTCTCTCTCTCTCTCTCTCTTCCCCCACTCTGATCACCATCCATGGAGAAATCCTCTCTCTCCGGCGCACCTCGGACCACCCGAATCCTCGTACCGAGCTTTGCGATGGCGGTCCAAGATAACCGGGTATGAAATTCGCCCCCTCTTTCCTCTGGTTGCGGTTTAGTCGTTCTTGATTGGTCCCTGTTCTCTTGAGGCGCAAATCGATGGACCCCTCGCCATATCTGCGCGAAATCAATTCTGGGTTTGGTTCGTCGTGAGAGAATATCTGTTGTAGTTGCGTGTTGGGTGCGCTATGGTGCCTCCTAGGAGGAAGAAGTGGACTGAGGCTGAAGAGCGGACGCTGATCGACAAGTACGATGAGCTGTTCTCGTGCGGGACGCTGGCGAAGATGCGGACCCGCGAGAAGAAATTCAAGCCCATCGCTTACCATGTGAATTCCGCGCACCACGCCCGCGACCCCGTTGCCTACCCGTGGCACTGGACGTGGAAGGACGTGTCGACCAAGGTGCAGAACATGCGCCACCAGTATCTGCTCGTCAAGCAAAAGATCAGGAGGCCGGTTGAGTCGGCCAAGAGTTTAGGCGGCGAGGGTGCGGCCGAGGAGTTCGATTGGGCTGAGGGGCTTACCCATTGGTCGAATTTTTTGAGGTACAAGGAGGTGTTTGGGGATGTGCCCATCATGTGCACTAGCGATGGGGTCAATCATTCGATGGTGGGTCTGGAGGAGGCTGACCATGATGAGGTGTTTGTTGGTAATCGACAGGCAATGGAGACGGTGGGGTTTGGTCAAACGAGCCATTTGGGTAGCGGTGATGTCGGGACAGGGCTTGACCGGAGTGATGGTTGCCCATTATTTATGGGTTTTGATTATGATGATGAAGAAGCGGAAAGGAACTATAGCGGGAGGGACGTGATTAGAGAGGAGGGAGATGGCAGCTTTGTTGCCGACAGGGTGGATCCAAACAGTTCTATGTTGAGAAGGAAAGTGAAGCCGCCAAAGGGATTGGAGAAAAAGTCATGGGCCTTTATCTCTAAGCACTTGGTTCAATTGAGGGAGATCGAGGCTCGATTTGAGCAGCGTGACAGGGAAAGAGAGCGAGAAAGGCTAAGAAGGGAGAATCTTTTGATGGAGTCTGGACAAGAGCGGGAGAGAAAACTTGAAGAGAGAGAAAGGGAAAAAGAGGAGATGGAGAGTATCAGGGAGGAGTCAAGGAGCCAGATGATTCAAGAATGGGATAGTCTTTTGAAGGATAGTGACGAGAGGGAAAAAAGAAGAAGAGAGGAGCAGTTAATTGAGGAGAGGGAATGGGAGGAGAGGCTCAACAGAAGGAGGTTAGAATGGAGGAAGAGGATTGATGAAAGGCTTAGTCAGCATAGGTTAGAAATGGAACAGATCCAGACGCGTATTCTTCATGAGCAACAGAATCTTACCAGTCAGTTGCTTGGGATTATTTCTCAGTGGACCAGCCATCCGGCTGAGCTATCCAACCATGCGAATGCTGGCAGCCATTATCTTTCACCGGTGATGCAGAACATGCACCGTATGAATGGTATGCTTCATGGTGACACAAGAGTTGATGAAGACAATCCGGATGACGAATTCATTGTTGATGGGTGATTGTAAATCTTGCCTAGTTATCACATGCTTGTGTGTGAAGATATTCATTATCATGAAAGGTCAGGGAAGGTTGACTCTGCATTTATGTGGAATTATGTTGTATAACTGCTTTGTTGTCCTGTTTCTTGTTATGAGTTAAAGAAAGTAATAAATTTGGTTTAATTTTAATATCTGTCTTTAGAGCATATACCAATCCTTACTCGGGATATTTTTCTGTTACATGTTCTATATCAGTCTTCATTTTTCCTCAATAAGTAAGCATGTTAGTTGCTGAAATGATTGGCGTATGACATCAAATCATAGTTTAAGGAGTTATGCTGTCATTCGCGGTAAGAGATGACATGATTTTGGTTTCTTACTTTTGAACATGGGCCTGGTTACTGCCCTAAATGCTATTAACAATACTCTCGGATGGACTGAAATACAATGCATTCTTTTATCTTTGTTACCTCCCAAGTTGTTGAATTGATAAGGTCGGATGGACTGAGGTAAAATGCATTCTTTTATCTTTGTTACCTCCCAAGTTGTTGAATTGATAAGGTCAATTGACGCGTTCAACCAATCTTCAAGATCATTTTAAGAGCATTTTTGTTTGGCATTCACCTAACACATTGAAGATGTATAAGCTAGCGGAAGTCTGGCTTATACTTTTTATTTTGGTTGAGCTGCAAAGTTGTCCTCCCCCAAATGCACGCAAAAGCAGACCTTTTTTTGAGTATACATGTCTATATGCATTTTAACGTAGATATATTCTCACGTGCTTATTGTACTTGTCTTCAAGTGGTAAACCTGCTTGTGGATACCTGTGGACTAGTGTAAAACCTTGTCCTTAAAATCATTTGAAGTTGACTTGGTATTAAATGAGTTGAATGCATTCCTTTGTTGAGTAAGTTATATCTTGTACTTCTTCATGATTACATGCTCTATGATCAACTTGATAGCCTTGTTAGGCATCATTACCCATGTATATAGAATAAAAAAAGGTGAAATTTTCCCACGATTGATACTTGATTTGGTGGGTTATGCTTGTATTGTTTTAACTGACTACTGAATTGAATGATTCACAATTCATTCGACTAATGATAGACAAAAGGAACTCTCCAATTCATGAACTCAAACTTAATTTGACAACTTTCTGTAAATCCCCCATGTGCTTGTGGGTGCAGTGAGAGGATGAGTGTGGGTTGTACTGCATTCAACAAGTGCTTGTGTTCTACTTTTACACTAAGCATAAAGCTACTTTGACCTAGAAGTCTCTTTATATATATATATATATATATATATATATATATTTGTGAGAAACCTTTCGGTATCTTCACATATTGTGAACAATCTATAAGAGCTAACCTTAACCAGAAACTCTGAATGTTCCAAAATGAATATCCTTGCGTGGTGGCCTCTTCAGGGTGCAAATGGGGAGTTGGTCCACTTACAAGCATGTGCAGGCTTCTTGAGCCTCCCTGCATGCATGCACAATCAAGCGCGGGGCTCATGTGTTTTTACTTCCTGTCTCTGTGCATGTGCAGCACATGTTGTTCCAGTGTATCTATGTGTGTGTGCTTATGTGCTCGGCAGTCGTGTGCATTTGTGGGCAGAAGGAGTCATGTATGCCCATGCTTTCAGGCTCATGCCTGTCCAATTGAGGAGGGATGTGCATCCTGTGCTTGATGTGTGACTCCTTTGAGCACAGGAATAGCTCTTCTTTGCGGGTTCAATATATAATTCATCAAGCCCACATAATCAGAAAAGAAATGAGCTATGTTGGTTATGTGGTCAACAACTTAATGGGGTAAGTGCCACTTGGTTCTATTGTCTATGCGCTCGATGCTGTTGCATGGGAGTTCAGTTGATGTCCTCAATTCATTGGTTTCTTGTGATCTATTGAAATGTTGAGGTGGCTCTGTATCTGCCATGGCCAAATATGTTGGAGTAAATGGACTGCGTTGAATTGCTCTCTTGCACATTCCTGGTCTTTTGTGTCCAGGAATCGTACTCTGTTTCATTTGGGTTTCTTTTGTCATGGCTTGTCTGGAAACATCTTACTTCTGTTGATCTGACTTGATGATATCATAAGCTGGAAAGAGACAATAAACTTACTGGCATGAAGCTCCTTATGCATTTTGCGTTCGAAGGCTTGTTTCCTGGTATTATTTTGTTGGCCAATTTCCAATTTCTAGATGTTGCATTCTGTGTATCTGCATGTACTATTCTTATTTTTGGTAAACATCTGCACATCGCCTATGCTAATGTTGCGCAGGAAGAAAGAAAAGCTTTTCCTTGGTGGACCAGAATTTGTTTGAAGTGCTATTGTCAGTGTCTTTATTTCCTGACTGCATTCCTATAAGACTCATGGTAGAAGTACCCCATTATAAATGTAGTTGTGTATTTCGACATAATATGAAGCGCACGTAGTTTGGTTGGATGGCTCTCCAAATTATGATCACATTCCATCCCCAGACTCGAACGTGGTCTGGTCAGTTTTCATTCACCAAGAAGGCTGTGTTACGCAGGGAAAAAGGGTCCTTTGGAATGGATAAATCACTTGAACGAATCACAGTCAGTAGATTTTAAAATTTTCAGAACAGTTGTTCTTATTCACTGTAGCTGACCAACACTTTACTAAGGAGCGATTGGCTTGGTTTTCCCGATTGGCTTGCTTTTTCATTGTAGAAATACAATTTCACGGTCTTCGCTACAATCTTTGACAAAACCATCACTATATGTTGCTTTCATTCCACTAGTCTGTGTATGTTAAATGTTAATTGGCTCCAAGTCATCGGTAATAGAAAGAACGTAGAAAGAAACGCTAAGTTTATATCGTTTTAGAATGCTTCTTGAATAAACTAAAGCACGGTCCAATGTAAGGCGGGAGCGACCTTGTCAATGTTCTGTCTTGTTGCGCTACAGATGTGTACTGGGTACGCTTCTCGATGCATGTCCTATTGTTTCTGTATTACCGTTTGAAGCATAGACTTTGAAGGGAATACTTAGGAGCAACGAAACTAAGATATCTTACAGAAACTAATCTCCTCAGGGAACAGACCAATTTGCCGAAACAAATCGAATTTTGACCATGGCACAAAAGCTCACTGACGACATCATCGTCAAGGTACTCTCAAGGCTGCCGGTGAAGTCCCTGATACGGTTTGAGTGTGTGAGCAAGCAGTGGCAGTCTTTAATTTCTGGTCAGCGCTTTGCGAGGCTGCACCTGCAAAGGTTGCACGCGGGGGGTGTTGTCCCGAGCCAGAGAATCATCAAGAGCAGCCCGCTTTAGACCGTTGACTACGAAGTGCTCCACAGTGACTGCGACGTGGGGGCTGACCATGCAGTGGTGAAGTCTCGTGACCTGGGAAGGGACTATCTCGGTGTGGAGCCCGGGATTGTGGGGTCCTGCGATGGACTGGTGTGTCTGGTGGTCTGCGGCGGATTCATCTTGTACAATCCGACCACCAAGGAGTCTAGGAGTTTGCCTGACTCCTACTTAAGTCCCTGGGAATGAGGTCTTCCACGGGTTCGGTTATGACTCTGCATCAGATGACTACAAAATAACTGGAAAAGGATTCCTCTCGAAGACATCCACGACCAGTATGAAGGCGGGGTCTATTTGAATGGTGCGGTCCATTGGGACGTTTCTCTTGGGAGTTTAGACAGGAGGGAGCAAGCGATCGTCTCGTTTGATTTGACCGAAAAAGAGTTCCTGGAGGTGCTCCCAATCCCTAGAGTCGAAGAGGCCATGATCTTCAAGGGCCTCGAGATTTACAGGGGACGCCTGTTCATGTCCTATGGAACTTGGCTGCCTTGTTTCGAGGGATAAATCAGGGGTACGGGAACCCAGAGTCCAGGATGAAGTGGTTCAGCATCTTGACTGAGGGCTTGCCCGCCAGTCAGTACTACATCGTCCCACCGGCCTGCACTGGGAAGGGAAAGATCGCATTCCAGATCAATGTGTGGGAGATGATTCTGTTCAACCCAGACAATGGGACTTTCAAGAATTGCCCCATTGAGGACGATGACGACGAGGAGTTGGCCATCTATATGGAAACTCTTGTTTCGCCCTATCTCAACCATGAGCAAAGAAGGATACAATGACAGGCTTTAGGGGGTGAAAAAAAAGGGCGTCGCTGAACATAGAGAGAGGACGCAGTTTGCTGCATTCTTGTTGTCCTGTTTTGGGAGTTCTTGCCGTTAAATTCAAGTGGTAGATCTTAAAATAATCTTGTGTTCACCATATGACTGCTCAAACCATGGTTGCGTCTAGCCACTTTGATAATAACATAACCATACACACCCTTGTACATGATCTGATCTAATCAACGTTTGATCAATTGAACTATAGCCCGTAAACAGCTACTCTGTTCCTCACCACCGTCTCATTCAATTGATGTTGAACCTGACTGTGATCCTGAAACCTTGTTTCTACTGTGAATGACTCGCTGATCTTTCAAGCTTTGGGGGGGGGGGGGGGGGGGGGAATCCATAGGGAATAACCGCAGTGAATTTGATGGAGTTCGGGTTTATGTAACAAGGCGATAGAAGCATGAAGATGTTCGCCCGAAAAATCTCCAATAGGATATTTACTGTTAAAACATATGTTGAAAGCACTGTTCACAAAACAGTGTCCAATGTTATTACTCTGCATTCTTTAATACTCAAACGCAGCAGTTATGACACTTAAAGCTAAAAGTTATACCAAGGCTTCTTCAGATAAATAACGACCGTATCCAACAATACAAGCAGATCAATCGTAAGATTGGGCTCTTTCATCTGCCATGGATAAGCTGAGCGGCCCCAGTCATATCTAATCTTTCAGCATCCTCAGCTCTTGCGGTTCTGTACTTGTGTTCCCGTCTCAGTTGGATTCATGTGCTGTTTCGTCTGGCTTGTCTAGAAATGTCTTTCTTCTGTCAATTTGAGAGACCACTTGCTTCTCAATTAAACCCTGGTTACATCTGTTGACACTCGCTTAATGTATCAAAGCCAGTTCGGTTGGATGCTCTCAAAAACGGAGGCAACCTCCATCCCCAAGTCAGATCTCTTTTAAATGTTGGATTTTCTGTAACTTATGTCAATGGCCTGCAACTCATCCTTAAAGATGATGACTGTATAAATCGCTCTGGCCCTATATATTTTATAATAGGGCCTTTTGGATTGGAAAAGCTTCTTGCATAATCAACTACCGACTACAGTCTGGCAGTTGTGGATGAGAATTGAGACCAGGTCAATTCTGGTTCGTCAAGCTACAATGTGCAGTGAGTATGCTCGTTGATCGAGTCCTAAACCATTTTTCTAATCACCAATGATTCTTGCTATTACCGTCTGGGGCTTTGACTAGAAGAGTTCCTTATTTAGGCCGGCTAAGCAAAAGATACCTTAAACAGCAAAGAAACAGATCTCTTACTTGAATGAGCTCGATGAAGAGACACTTTGCTGAAACAAATCAAAGCTCCGCCATGGCAGTAAATATTACGGAGGAGGATATTATCATCGACATACTGTCGAGGCTACCGGTCAAGTCCTTGATGCGGTTCAAGTGCGTAAGCAAGAGATGGCGGTCTCTAATTTCTGACCCTCACTTCGCCAAATTGCACCTGCAAAGGCTCATCTTGGAGAATCTAACCCCTAGCCAGAAAATCATCAAAAGCAACCCGCTCCAAACCATAGACTATGAAGCACTCGACAACGATGAGGTAAAAAATCATGTGGTGGTGGAGTCTCATGACTTGGGAAAGGATGAACCATGGGGGCTTGCAGGGTCGTGCCATGGCTTGGTGAGTTTGGCTGTTGACGATGGATTTCTTGTGTATAACCCAACCACCAAGGAGTCCAGGAAGTTGCCAGGTTCTGATTTACTAGCAGAACACGAGTTCTTCCATGGATTTGGTTACAGCTCCACGACTGATGACTATAAAATAGTACAAGGAGCTTTCTTAAAAGCAAATGATGGCTCTACGGAATGTGTATTGGAGATATTTTCGCTCCGATCTGGTTCTTGGAGAAGGGTTCCTAGCAAAGATGTTCCCAAGTTGGATGGAGCTGGAATCTATCTTAACGAGTCTGTTCATTGGATTGTGAACAGTGGAATTGGAAGTAGGATAGAGCAAGCGATCATTCCATTTGGTTTGGCCACAGAAACATTTGAAGAGGCAATTCCAATCCCCAAAGTCGAAGGTATAGTTTATGAGGGTCTGGGGATTCATGGGGGACGCCTATTCACGTACGATGTCACTTGGAGACCTCGTTTCGAGGCTTGGATCATGAATGAATATGGGAAAGGGGAATCTTGGACAAGATTGTTCAGTGTCCTGACCGACGGTTTACCTGCCTGTCAATTTTATATGATCCCGATAGCCTACACCCAGAGCAAAAAAATTGTTTTCCAGATGGATGTGTCGGAGATGATTTTGTTCAATCCGGAGGATGGTACTTACAAGAATTACCCCATTGAAGAGGATGATAATGTTGAGTCTGCTATATATGTGGAAACTCTTGTTTCACCCCACGTTGGCCATGAGCCATGAAGGTACAAGCTTTGCGTGTGCTGGTTTAGCAAATTCTGTTTATTACACATAATGCCCCTGAAGAGTTCTTACAGTCATTTATCTTTCTGGTTCGTGAGTAGTAGTAATTAGATTTGATTTCACTCTCTCTAATCCCTTCCACTCCAACCTGTGAATGTTTAAGGGTATGCGGAAAAATCTAATTGCAAGATGAATATGAAGGTAACTGGTTATCTTCATCTCCTGCAGATTTTACACCAAGCATGCTGAATTGCCTTGGGTACGTTTGAACCTTTTATGTTTTCACTCCTTTTGATCTGCTGCAGATATCCTCTGCATGTAAAGAATAAAAGAAGAGGGACACAACATTTCCCTTCATACCTTTAGAGCGGTGATCTTACATACGTAAATATATATTCCACAAAGATGAGAGAACCAACCAACAGCCCTTTCCCAACTGCAAGTTCCAATCTATCTAATTACTCAAAATGAGATTCTACATTCTATTTGCTAGCATTAACACATTCTGAAGAGAATGTCATCAAGAAGAAGAAGAAAAAGCAGAAGAAGAAACGGTCATCCAGTTGAGATCACATCAATCTATCTTATAAGTCCAGTACATTGTTTTTGTACGTGACAGGCCAAATTACAGGCAGAACAATACAATACTAAGCCAATGTATTGAAATTTGTCTGTTGATCCTGTTTGCTTTTTATGTGGTGTTGCTGCTGAATCGGTCGTCCATCTCTTCATTGAGTGAACTTTTGCGATGACCATATCGGTGTCCATTTGACTCTGAAACTAAGTGTGATGTTAGGTATAGGTTGCACAACGAGACGTGGACATCTTTCAGCCGTAATATTTGTTGGTAATTATTTATCACTTGGGGCATTTGGCTCATGAGAGCTTGTAAGCAGGTTTAGTCACCGGTTTTGCGGATTTGGGGAAATAAATACTTACTTATCAAAAGAATTTAAAAAGATAACTCATCAAAACACGAGTTTATTTGCCGAGAATTTTAACTCGTGAACTTTCTCGTTAAAGCAGAAATAATCATGTTAAATAACCAAATATTTTGAAAATATTTCATTGAACTTGAAATGGTGGTAGTGACTAATATTTGTATATTTATATAATGAGAGCGTGCTATATTTTCCTCTCTCTCTTTTTTTGTTTTGTTTTTTTTTTTCCAGTTAGCTCCGTAATTTTGAAAGGTTTGTACCGTGGGGTTTTAAATGATTTTGTTAGTATCTCACTTGACAATTTGTTCTTGCATATTGTTGTTTATGTTCTTTTTCCTCATTATATACAGCTCACAATGATAGCAAAGAAATTAACATACTGATATTTAAGGAGAAGAACCCGCAGATGTTGCTTATGTGTATGATGTATATGATTATGGTGTGAACTATTGCTAGAAGGCATTGCCATAAGCATATATTCAAGGATCACCCCATTTCTAGAAGCTAAGTTAATTTAGATCATTTTGACCACCTCAAGGGTAGTCCGGCATATAGTCAAAGATGAATAACTTGTTGTATAATATGTTATGTGACTTGAAAGATTAAAGTGGTATTGGGTGGGATAACAAAATGCATAGTGTTGTTATTCACTTAGAGGATAGTTGACAAAAATATCATAAGGTGTGTGTCACTTCTCATTTTTTTTTTCTTTAGGACTTGTTTCCATTTCTAATGATAATAGAATCTCTTTGTAGAGAATCGGTTGTTTTAGAGGGAAGCCCTTCCCTCAACATGTTCAACTAACAATCATATTTGGAAAGGACTATGCCAAAGGAAATCTCATTGAAGACACTTTAGAAGCTCATTTAGCTTTAGACCTCTATAAGGTAAGAATCATCATGATAAGACTTACCACCACCACCACCACCATCTTCTAGACGCAGTGACTTGGGCCTTCAAGAAGGATAAAAAAGGGCTAAAGCAAGTGATAAATGAGCTATTGGATTAGTTTAGATTCTGGGTACTTTTTGACTCTTTCTTGAAAATGCTAGTGCGAGGATGGAGGATTGTTAGTTGCACTGGTCATACTAAAAATTCAGACAATGATGAGAAAATAATCAATGATGAGTTTCTTTTAAATGTCTCTAAGTAGTAAGTACCATGGAGAATTACATTATGTTGAAAAATTGTGAAGAATCTTACGATCATTTATCTCAATTCTGGATTTGAAGTAGATTTATAGGAAGAAATCTATGGAAATGCTTATCTAAGAGACGAGCGATGAGAATGACTTACCATTCTAGGCTAAGATATACAGGCTTATATATCTTTGCTTAGAACAACTTTTGTCTATCTTTAGTGTAATTGTGACTTTTGTGATGGTATTTTTGCTTGGGTGTGTGTATATATATAGGTCTCTTGTGTAGTCCTTGGTAGTTTTATGGCATTGAACAACATTGAGCATTGTTCTTTTGTATTGTTCGACGCTGTTCAATGCTATAAAACAACTAACAGACTACCTAAGATATCTAATATTTATAGGCACAGTTGACCAAGCTTAAAAATCATCACTTAAGTTGAAATTAAACAAAAGATAGATAAAATTCATTCGAAGCAAATACATACAAGCCACTATTCTCTTCTCTATTTCTCGGAGAAGCATTTCCACAATCTCCTTATTATCGTGTCTTGAAAATTGATAAACGAGATGAATGTTCTCAAGATCCCTCGCAATTTTTTGGCATAATTTTATTTAATCCATGTTACTTATACACATTTAAAGAAGCTCATCGTTGTCCAAATCTTTAGCATGTCCAATGCGATTAGCAATCATTTGCATCCTTCACTAGCTTTTTTTAAGAAAGACCAAAAGTGCCTACATTCTCAACTAATCTACCAGCCCATTTATCACATGCTTTTAGCTCCCTTTTTCTTGAAGGCTCCGAATAATGTTGTGTTAATGATGATGGTGGTGTAAGTTTTGACTTACACCGGCTAAATTTGAAGGTTCATCTTCTCTAATATCAATATGCTAAAAAATTCTTCACTATTATCCTTATAAATCTCTAATGAGAGAAAAAAAAAATAGAAACATTGGCTTAGAACTAATTGGTGGGTGAGATTATAGCAAAATTTTTGCAGCGTTTCAAACTAACGGAGCTAATTGAAAAGGAAGAGTAATATATGGCATGTTCTCCTCATCATAGAACATACAAATTTTGGCTATTAACACCATTTCAAGTCTAGTGAAATATTTTCAAAATATTAATTATCCAACATGATTATTTTTCACTATTACAAGTTTAAATCCTGATTGACCAAAAAAAAAGTTTAAATCCTGATCAAATAAGCTCATGTTTGTGGTCAGTCATTCTATTAATTTTTTTATTAGTATTTTCCTCCTCATACACAAAGGTGGACTAAGCCTGATTACGAGTTCTCATGAGCACAATTACAACTAACAAGAATGCCCCAAGTGGCACATAAGGACCAATGGTTATTACAGCTTAAAGCTTTTCACTGTGCAATCTGCAGAGTAGAAGAATGGACATGCATATGATCCTCCAAAAAGCAAATGATCCACATGAAAAAGCAAACTGCATGAATTTGCAGAGGTAAAGAATGTTCCTCGAAAATGAACAATCAAGGAAGAGATGATCCTTCAATCTCACCACATGACAAGCAGACAAGATCAACAGAAAAATCTCAAGATCTCATTCTATCTTTTATCGGCATCCTATCGCATACGAAAAGTCAAAAGATAATAGAATGCTTTGGTACTAACCCACCTGTGGTCTTTCTAGAAAAAAGAAAAAAAAGAAAAAAAGAAGAAGAAGCCGCCTTTGGTCTTACTGATTCTTAGCAAACTCCACGCGCCACTTACTGTGTAAATTTTGTTTACAGGAGCAGTCCAGATTATCGAGAACATATTATACGCAAACTCCAGCCTGTGGTTGTTAGAGAATGGGTGCATTGAGAAATAAAAGACAAGAAGCGCAAATTCGCAAGACCTCAAAGCGTACCAAAAATTAGAAACAAGAAGCAGTGGAAAATGTTGAAATGTTGTTACCTGCGACAGAGGAGTTGGCCGGTGCCGAGGTACTGCCAGAGACGATGATCTAACGAACTCCCCGAGGAAAGAAGTCTATGTAAGACTTCGTTCATTTCATGGAAAACAACGTTCAGAAAAATGTTTTTAGAATTTTCCGGTATTTGTTTCACGAAAAATGAACTAGTCAAGGGAAACATCAAATTTTTAATTATTTTCTTTCTTTATTTTGTTTTTACTTCTATCTTGGCTGGTCGCCAAAGACTACCCACAAGTGAGCTTTGAGCTAGTCAGCCTTGGGCAAGCTCATGGCTCATCAACCTCTAGGGATCTTGCTGCTCACTTGATTGGTGGTGAGGTAGGGCTTGAGCTTGCCATTCATCGTGGAATTTGGCAAGCCTCGAGCTCTCAGTGTTGGGTGAGCTTGAGATCGTCTTTAGCTAGACACTGGTTGTCGCCATAGTTGGCGATCAATTGAAGAAGAAGATAAAAAGAAAGAAAAGAAAACGAAAAAGAAAATAATTTATAATTTTATTTTTTAAAATAAAAAAAAATCTATTTTAAAAAATAAAATAACAAAAAATTATTGAAAAAGAGTGTACGTAGAAAAAAGATTTTTCTTTTCAAACAGTGAAAAATATTTTCTGCTTCATTTTCACAATTCAGTTAAATACCAAAAAATGATTATATTAAAAAATATTGTTTAGAAATTTCATATTTTTCGCAAAAAAAGTCTAAATGAAAAGGTAAAGCATCAGTAAAACGCGCGTGTAGCGCTGGTGATGGCGTCTTTGATTGCAACATCTGCTTGACTCAACTTGCAATGATTGCTTAACCGAAATAATTGTGAATGGACACCTTGGTAGCTGTTCGACTAAGATTTTGATTGCGACTACTGTTCCACTCTTCTTATTCTTGCATTCGATTGTTAATTTTAGTCAAACTACTAAGTTGATGTCGACGCTTGTCAACTTGACTAACATCTATTTAAATTCGAATGAGGCGAAAATGGTTGAGTCTAGTGACAAAATTCGACCTCCCCTTCCTATCATTATTCTCTCGTTTTCCCTTCTGTGAAGAAGGAACGCGGTCTAAGACACGGCTCACTAGTCTTCGTCTTCGCAAGGAGAGCGTCGACCCGGACAAACGTCACTTTCGGACATTAAATTATTTTATCGACGTGGCCAGTTTTCAAACTTCCAAGCTCATACGATATTATTTATCTAATAATAATGACAATGGTAGACATTCTGTACTAAAAGTAATGATTCAGGTGTGATTCATCTGTACTAAAAGTAATGATTCAAAAGTGCTTGAATCACATCATTCCATGGGTTCTAATGTGAAATTGCCGACAGAACCCATAATTATATATGATAAAAAAAAATTGAAGATAGTGAGTAAAAAAGGAGATAAATGATAAGTCTTACAAAAAAAAGGAGATAAATGATAAAGGTCGAGGAGATATATTTCTGTATTCCTTTTAATTTTGACAATAAAAAATAGGCTTAAATTCGAACTCGTCAATGGAATGCGAAGAAATGATAGGGCCCAAGCCACACATTTTTACAGGTTTTACGTGCTTTGATTGATTCCATTTGCCGCATTTTCTACTAGAAAATGGCACCATAAGAAGCATGGAGGAGGGGCGTGTCTATGGTGTCTAGCGGGCGCTGTGTCCCAACCGGCAAGTTATCCTAAACGTCGCCGAATCTTTAGGGTTCAGTACGAAGCGTTGTAATTAGTTGTTCTACCATAAAGATCCGTTATCTATATCATTTTGGGTTTATATAAGATGAAAAAAAAAAGTGGTTACAAAGAACTCGTTTATGGAAAATATAGTTGCGCTATTTTCACTTTATAATATGTATCGACATTTATGCCTTGTTGATAAATTGGTACCAAAAATATGAAAAAATCACACAAATGATCCCTAAAAGACTTTTGGTAATGTTCGACTTAGTCATCCAATTATATATAAAATTGTTTATTATTGTTCCTGAACTTGAATTAATAGAATGACAGTATTGAATATTTTCATATAATTTAGGAATTAAGTTGAATATGTACTAAAAGTCCAAAAATTACTTGAACAAATTAAGAAATCACAGATTATATTATATTTTGAACTAAAATGTAAAGATTATATTAAATAAATTAAAAATTTAGGATCATAGGGTCAAGGGACCCCCTCAGGAAGTTGCCTCATCCTTTCCCACGAAATTATTAGGAGTCCGCCACCGTCCAGCGTCCACCTTCTCCTTTCTCCTTTCTCCTTTCTCCTGGCTCTTCTTCTTGTGATGACCTCTGCGGAAACGAACTGCTTCACGTCGCTCCACCGGAAAGTCCAGAGCGATCGCGGTGGCAGGAATCCATGGACCCTGATCTCTACAGAGCCGCGCGGTCCGGGGACGCCTCGTTCCTGGAGGGGATGGACGGCAGCTCCACCCTGCTCTCCCAGGTGACCCCGAAGCAGAGCACCATCCTCCACGTCGCGGCCGAGTTTGGGCGAGCCGACTTCTTCAGAGCAGCCACGAGGCTCTGCCCATCGCTCTTCGACAGGACCAACTCGAAGCAGGAGACCCCGCTTCAGGTGGCGGCCAAAGTGGGTTGCTCCCAGCTGGTTGACTTCGCCGTTGACCACGCCAGGGGGGCGTACGCGGATCTTGAGAGCCAGGACGGGCGCGACGGGGGGCTCAGGAAATTGCTCCGGATGGTCAATTTGGAGGGCGACAACGCGTTGCACTTGGCCGTGCGGAACGGGCATTGCTTTGTGGTGAAGTCGCTGGTGGAGGCCGACGCTGGGCTCTTGGACTGCGTAAACTGCGCTGGGGAATCGCCCTTTTACATCGCCACGGCGAAGGAGCATGGCAAGATCGCCAAGCTGATACTGCGCCACTCCGAGAGTTGCTTGTCTAAAGGCCCTAATGGAATGACTGCTCTGCACGCTGCTCTGTATTATCAGCTCAATGGTAATTCATGTCTCATAACCCATACTTGTTAAAGGCTTTTAGTTTTTTATTGTTCTTGCCACTGGTTTTTCTGTGCGTCTTCGCTGGCTTTGGAGGAAGAACTTTGCTGGCTCAAGGAACTGGTCAATCCTTTTGTTAATTTGTTAGATTCAAAATTGTAGGTTGTGATTGTCTGATCAGGGTACTAGTGTAAAAGGAAGCCAGTGAAAATCTTCACCTGAGAGTACATTGCATGATGTGCTCATGAATCACTTGGACGAGGAAGTTCTTTGATTAGTGGTAACAGACAAGTGAAATGCCTCAAAAAATGGGAATACTTGGTGGGTGAAATGTGTTTGACAGTTAGATGACAATGAGGTTCGAAAATTCAGCTCCTTGTGTACTATTCATCCTACGATTTTTTTAGCACAGTTAATGGTAGGATGAGAAGTTTATATATCTAGAACAGGAAGCAAGGCTGTCCCTTGAATTCCTTGACTTGATTACTTTTCTGCTGAAAGAAGATTTTTACCGTGCAGTCGTGCAAATATCAAAAGTTAATATCAATTAGCATAACTTGCAGAGAAGGCGACCTCTTGCTTTTGCTTTTAGTTGTGGTAGTCATGGTAAAACCAGTCAACAAAATTGGTTATGTGATAGTCTGTCCGGGGGACTTTAAACAAGTGGGTCGCATTTGACACCCAGTAATAATTTGCCACATTATTTGGTACACCAGCCTGTCATTTTTGTATACTAGCAATGCAAGCTGCAGACATGCTTGTTTGTCTGGAATACTTGCTATATCAGCAAGATTAGTTTAGATGTTTGTTTAGGAAAAGAAAGGACTCCAGTTATTTTTGGAAGTATTCAAGGTTGCAACTTTGCTGTCTGGCCTTTTCATTTGCTTGAGATTTGCATTGGCTGCAATAACAGTACATTGTTGGCTGATTAACTATGAAGGGAGGCTTAGCTAATTGACTTGGTAATGTCTTAATTTAAGTGAAGGTTAATAGAGAGATGCAGAGTCTAGATCTTGGCAATGGAAAAGAGTCTGTCCCTCGGTTCCTCCCTAACTTGTCTGCTGCTGAAGATGTCCCAAGCTGCGGACAATCCTGTTTGCTTGAGATTCTAGTTAGATCTAGAAGGTTGAATAGTTTAATAAAACAAGATTTAACAGGCAAAACTTGTCTAAGTGGCTATAGAAGTTCATAAGCTGTTGTCATTTGATCAGACATTATGAAGAAGATTGTAAAGAAAAGAGCGGACATGATACAAGAAGGAGATGCCCTCGGCTGGACTCCCCTACATTATGCTGCTCACTTCGGCAATGTCCACGCAATTAAATTGTTCTTAGAGTACAAAAGTTCAGCAGCTTACATCCCAGGCAAGGACGAAGAATCGGCCCTCCACATTGCGGCATTTGGAGGCCGCACCTCCGTCATGGAAGAGGTCTTAAGATATTGTCCTGACACTTGCGACTTGCTAGACAACAAGGGAAGAACTGCTCTCCATGCTGCTGTTTTAGGAGGGCAAGAGAAGGCCGTTCGGTTCATTTTGGGGCTCCCAAATCTTGTGGGCCTTGTGAACGAGGCAGATGAAGATGGGAACACGCCTTTGCATCTGGCTGCCATGTACAGAAAGTACAGCATCATAGCGATCCTTGCTCGGGACAGCCGAGTAAACATAAAAGCCACGAACAAGAAGAACTTGACGGCCCTTGGCATTTATAGGAAATATCATGAGGTACGTTATCTTCTGTTTGGTATCGCCCTCTTGTTGTTACTTAACAAGAAGCTTTGAGATGAAGCAAAGGAATCCGGTTTCAGTTTAGGATTAGCTTATATGGACTACACCAGTGTCTTGAATTTTGGTTGAAGATTTCTGCAGCTGATCGACCATTGAAGCCTAAGGACTTAAATTTGTGCTAAGTGCATTCATGCTAAACTACATAGCGACAGATATCTAGTTCATTGTCACATGAATACTTTCTACATTTTCTTAGTTAATAAACGGACCATTTTGACAAGGCAGTGCTTGTACGCATCAGATTAGCTTTCACGCTTATTTTTAACAATATGTGAATAGTATTCAGACTCTATGCTGAAGTGCATATCATGATTACTGTTCCTTGTATGTAGAGTGGTTTTGCAGCTGCAAAGGTTTATTTCATGTTGAAAGAGACCTACGGTGTACAAGACATGCAAGCCTGGGTCGACACGAATGTAAAGAAGATGCTTAATCGAGGACCCAATGAAATAGTCCCGACTGAGAACTTCAGCCATAGAGAGACCTCTTCTCATGAAAAAGGCAACATGCTGGAGATCCACCTCCTCGTGGCGATGCTCATAGCCACAGTCACTTTTGCAGCTGCCTTCACAATGCCCGGTGGCTACCACAATGATGGACCAGACGAGGGGATGGCCAGTCTTACCTCAAATTTGGCTTTCAAGGCATTCGTGATCTTTGATACTATGGCGTTCTGCTGCTCAGTTGCTGCCGTGTACCTCCAGTTCGGGACTTCTGGCGGGGGCTACTACGAGCGAGCCCGGTTTATAAAGTCCGCCATGTTGTTCATCTTCATTGCGATAGTCGGGATGGTATTAGCATTTGCATCGGCAATGTACGTAGTGCTGGCCAAGAGCATCGGCCTCGGATTGACAGCTTACATAACGGCTGGGTGCTTTATTGAGACATTCTTTCTCCGGTGGTTTGTGGATCCATTAGGGAAGCCAGATCTAGGATCACGCCCATTGAAGAAGTATCTGCGGAACTTGCTCTTCCGGTACGGAATAATCTAATCAGCACGCGTGTAATCCATGTTACACTTCTTAGTCTGTAATTATCTTTGCTAGGATGATATGAATTGTGTAAACTATTGTTGGAATATGCAAACAAATGTCCCTTATTCTTTTGATATTTAGCATACCACGATATGTGTATAAAAAGAGAAACGGAAATATGAATGTACGTTACTACCCTTCTATGCCAAGATGCAACATTTTATCTGCAAAGGATACAATGGGCATGCACAAAGTGAGAGAGCGGATTATAAGTAGGAAATTTACGGCTCAAATATGGGAAAAAAAAAGGTCCGAAATTTTGGGCTAATGGTAATTTAAGAGAGAGAAGTTTGAATGTACGTTATTACCCTTCTATTCAGCATCGAAATAATTCATTTCATATTTGGAAAAAATCTTGTAGGACACATTTGCTACAGAATATAGACTCCGGTCGATTCAGGGAAGTGTAGAAAAATTGATTTTTGACTTTTTGAAAAGCTTGTCGAGCAAGGATGGGGTGACCGCTACCATCTCCTGTTTCCGTTTTCCGCCCGGCGTGGCCAAAGATCTGGTCAATCCTCGTCTTGTTGTGTGCTAAGCAAGCGTCTTGACTTAGTTTTATTCTTGAGCAAGCTTCTTGACTTAGTATTACACTTGACTTGTTATATAAGCCTTTGGTCAGCAGGAGATTGAAAAGCAAAGAAACAGATCTTTCACTCAAAACCTGCCCAATGAAGAGACTTCTTGCCGAAACAAGCCGAAGCTCGGGCTTTGCTGTGGCCCAAAGCTTCACCGAGGATATCCTCATCGAGATACTCTCGAGGCTACTGGTCAAGTCCTTGGTGCGATTCAAATGTGTAAGCAAGAGATGGTGGTCTCTAATTTCTGACCCTCACTTCGCCAAATTGCACCTGCAAAGGCTCATCTTGGAGAATATTGTTAGGAATGACTGATCCCCGAAAAACCGGATTCGACACTAAATCGAACTCCTAAATCAATGCGGAAGACGAAGCCCAAGAAAACGACACGTATCACCGATCGTAAAGCACACCACGGATTCGAGCGTACCTTGATTGCCACAGATTAGACACCAACGTTGATGGAGGAAGAGAAACCGAGCAATTCGATCTGATGAAGCCTTGAAGGGAGGAAGAACAAGCCGTATGTGTTACTGTTCTTTCTTTTTCCTTTTTCGAGAGAGAGAGAGCAAGGAGAAAACGTACGTACGTAATGTCCAACCAGTGCCATCTCTCTCTCTCTCTCCTCCCTTTTATACCTTCCCCTTCCACGGGCCGTATTCCCGTGGGCCGGGCTTTCTGGGCCCAACTTGGGCGGACGGGCCTTAAGCCCAATACCAATAAAAGCCTTCATCTCCCACTCGCACAAGGTAGGCCGAACAGGATTCTCTTTACCTCTCTTCAACATTCATACCGGTGAATAATCCGTGCGACTAGCATACTTTGAGAGCTCGTTGCTATACATCTGTTAGGAATATATAGCAGCTCATAATAGGCGTCACACTCCGAGTAGATTTAGTATGCAGTACCCTAGATCGATCAATCACATTTATATCTCTCTTTTGATCTCTTTTTAAACAATGATATATATTGTATTCACAATTATAATCATCACAAAGACAGTCATAATTGGTCGACCAGTGAATACAAAAACTATAATGTGATTCTCCAAAATCGATCTTCCTCTTTCCTTCAAACTCTCAATTTCAGTTCAGCTTGCTTTTCTAGAAATGTCCCATTAGATCGAATCAAACTCATGACCATTGGCAACATCCTAAGATAGCAAACACTAAATAGAAACCTTGAGAATAAGTAAGAGTCTTGAGGGGACTAAGAAATTGAGGAACTCTCTTCCTCAAGAGTCTCACACGACATAAAAGTTGAGATCAAACTTTTGCCACTCTTATTGGTCGTCTCATGCATACTTAGTATGAAATACGTATTACGGTATTAACTCCTTTCCCATGGAGCGTATGTCTACACCTTTCAATACCGTACAGATGATAGTTTAGACATACCCAATGTCTAACTTGAGTTCACGTATCTACTCATTCACAAAATTCATTAGAACTCACATCTGGCATCTTAGACAGATAAAGTAAAATATGTGGGGTATTTTACTTTCGGACATCATAAGTATTATGTCCTCATCTTAACACTTAGTTAAGGCGACATGTGTATTTTAAGCTCGAGCTCTCGATTATCACCTAGATAATAAGCTTAAATACAGTCTCATCTCTATTTATCACACAGTAAATAGATGCGATTACCCGTGTGAGTGGGCTAATCTCTTATCTGTCCGACATACTTCCTCAACTTAAAATAATGCACTGAGCATTAGGATGCATAAATATCACACAAAGATTCATAGGCATTAATCAATGAAAAACGAAATTTCATAAATGTGAACAACTCAGGGAAATTACAATCCAGTACATCAGACTCTACGCAATCCTAGAGATTTTACATGATCACAAAACACATCTCTAGGTATTGGCTTTGTCATTGGATCTGCTACCATTCTATGCGTAGATATGTACTGCAAGTTCACATCCTTTCGTGCAACCATATCTTTTACAAAGTTATACTTGGTATCTATATGTTTGGTCTTGCCATGATACTTTGGATCTTTGGTATACGCTATAGCTGCTTGGCTATCACAGTTAACTAACAATTGATTTACAGCTTTATCAATAACACCTAAATGATCCAAGAATCTCTTAAGCCAAACTCCTTCTTGTACTGCTGCTGATAATGTCACGAACTCAGCTTCCATCGTGGATAAGGCTATGCACGTTTGCTTCTTACTACTCCATGATATGGCGCCATTGCTCAGTAAGAAAGCAAATCCTGAGGTAGATTTTCTTTCATCTAAATCTCCTCCTCAATCATCATCAGTATAGCCTCAGAGTCGCAGATCCTTTTCTTAATGACTCAGCATATAATCAGTAGTCCCTTTAGATACCTCAGTATTCTCTTAACGGCCTTCCAATGTGCTGGACCTGGATTGGATTGGTATCTACTCACCATTCCAACTGCAAAACATATGTCGGGTCTTGTACACATCATAGCGTACATCAAGCTCCCAATAGCACTTGCATAAGGAACATGCTTCATTTGTTCCTTCTCTTGTGGAGTCCCTGGACACAGTCTGTGGCTCAACCCTTCGCCTTTTGCAATAGGAGTGTCTATGGGTTTACAATCTTGCATACGAAATCGTTCAAGAACTTTGTTTATATAAGTTTCTTGCGAAAGAGACAATGATCTCTTCGAACGATCTCTTGAAATCTTAACTCCAAGAATGTATGCAGCCTCACCCATATCCTTCATCTCAAAGTTGGAAGACAACCAACTCTTGACTGTCTTAACAAACTCCATACTGCTTCCAGCAATTAGTATATCATCAACATATAATGATATGATCACAAATTGATCCTTGGATCTTTTGATATATACACAATGATCCTCATCAATCATTGTAAAATCATATGCCATTATGGCATTATGAAAACGTATATACCATTGTCTTGATGACTGCTTGATGCCATATATCTATCTCAAAAGTTGACATACTTTTTCTTCTTGGCCTTTCACTATGAAACCAGCAGGTTGTTCCATATATATATATTTCTTCCTCTAATTCTCCATTGAGGAAAGCAGTCTTTACATCCATTTGATGTAACTCAAGATCCAGACTAGTCACTATTGCCAGAATTATGCGAATTGAGGTAAATCTGACTACAGGAGAAAACGTATCTTCATAATCAATTCATTCCCATTGATTATACCCCTTCGCTACAAGGCGAGCCTTATGCCTTTCAATCGAGCCATCAGCCTTTCGCTTTATTTTGAGAACCCATTTGTTCCCAATAGCTCTGCGTCCTTTTGGCAGATCAACCAGTTCCTAGACTTGGTTTGATTTCATTGACTCCATCTCCTCTTTCATTGCATAAATCCATTTTTCCTTACTAGGGCAATTCAGAGCCTCATTAATATTTCTTGGCTCATACTCATCTTGTGGAGCAACCATAAAAGTTTCCCTTTCAATGTCAAAACATCGACAGGGAATACTTTGGCGACTTGTTCACCGTATGGGAGATTGTACACTTGGCACATCATTCCCCATTATGCTCCCACTTGGATTAGGTAATGATGATGTCGTCACATCAGGTGGTTGCAATTGAGAATGAGTTGAATTCAATTCATCACATCTCATATTACTCCCACTTGGATGAACACCACTAATATCATAATCTAAAATCCAAGGTTTCAAATAGGATGTAATTTTCCCCTATTTCGCCCTTCTTAGGAAATTCATCCACTAAGAATGTGACATCCTGTGATTCAAATTCAGTTATTCTCCCACTTTCCTGCTCACCTACGAACACATACCCTTTTGAGTGTTTGGAGTATCTCATTAAAATACTCTACTTTTATATGGGACTCAATTTCCCAAACTTGTGAGAGGACATATGAGTATAGACAGCATAACACCATGGCTTAAGTAAACTTAAGTCCGGTTTTCTACATATCCATAACTCATATGGAGTGAAACTAACTGATTTGGAAGGCACCCGGTTAAGTATTTAGGCAGCAGTTAACAACACATCACTCCAAAAAATGATGGGTAAGTTAGCATGCGCCTTCATGGACCTAACCATTCCAGTAAGGTTCTGTTCTTGTCTCTGCAACACCATTTTGTTGAGGAGTTTATGGAATAGACAACTATCTTTCTATTCCTTTTTCATCACATAATTTTCTGAACTTATCAGATAAATATTCTCAACCTCGATCGGATCTAAATACCTTTATTTTCCCGTCTAATTGATTTTCTACCAGGTTCATAAACCTTCTAAAACAACTTATGCTTCAGATTTATGAGAAATCAAATAGACATATCCGAATCAAGTAGAATTATCTATAAAAGTGATGAAACAAATAGCCCCTTGCCTTCCTCTCACATTCATTGAACCACAGACGTCCAAATGGATTAAATGCTGAGGAAATTCAGCTCTTTTACCTTTTTCCAAATGGTCTCCTTGTCATTTTCCCTACTAGGCAATGCTCACATATGGACAAATCAACTTTTTCAATATTACCCAATAAGCCCTTTTTGGCTAGTCTTTTCATATGTTGTTGGCCCATATGACCAAGTTTAGCATGCCATCATATTCACATCATTATCATATAAGATAGAAGACGTGAAACAAGGGGATAACATATTGACATCATCACAGTCAACATTTAGTACAATAAAACCATCTAGAAAGTGACCACAACCATAGTAGTTTGTATCTAAACACAAATCTACACATTTATTATGGAAGTTCATATCAAAACCAAGCTTAACCAACAGCAAAACAGACACCTAAATTTCGACGAATCTCCAGAGCATTTAGAACATCATGTAGGAACAAGTTGCGTCCACCATACATGTTCAGTTGGCAGGTGCCAATCCCTATTTAACTTCAGCTCTGGAGTTGTTTTCCACATAGATCCACTCAGTTCCAGTTGGTATTCGTCGGAATTCCACGAAGGATCCTTTATCCTTCGCTAGATCGTCTGTTGCTCCTGAATCTACAGTCCACAAAGGATTGGATTCAGCCAATAATTCAGAACTTGACACATAATCAAAGTTCTCAAATGTACAAGAGGTGTTTACATTCTTTGGCTCACGACAGACGCGAGCATAGTGACCTTTCTTGTCACTATTGTAACACCTCACCCTTGACATTTTCTTAACTTGAGGACGTTTTCCTCTCTTGTGTTGGTTAACTCTTGATTTCTTGCAATAAAGACTTGATCCTTTGCATTCCCACATATTGAACGAATCAATACGCTTGCGCTTAGAGCTCAAAACCCTTTATGAGCTAGAACCAGCATTGCAAATATCTATTCTCAGCTCACATGCCATTAAGCGGTCCTCTACCAGCTCAAGGTGGCGCACAGCATTCTCAAGATCTTCCATAACATGGTCAAGAGCTTCTAGTGCTTCTTGCTTTTCCAGCACATATTGAATCTTCATATTCAATATTTCACAATTGTAGCCGTTCATATCAGCAATTACATTCTTAGTTGTTGAACTATCGTTCTGAACACATCAGACATACATGCACGAATAATTAATGCCTATCAATTATGCATCCTTATTTGCATAGACCCATCATATTAATGAATAATTTCAAGTAAGGCTTCAGAATTAAAAGGTCACTATGTTTCCAATCATCCTCCAAAAATCCTAACTTAAAATTATCATTAATATGATTGTCATATGCAAAATCAATTCTATGAAGTTACAAAAACTTCTATAACTACCCACAGCTAATTACCCACAGCAACCAGCAGTAACAGAAAGCAAGATATTATAGGCATCCAATAAAACAATAATGCTTTCAATTAACAATAACATATAAGTTGTTACATCAATAACAATCGGGTAGTAAACAATACATTATATGTCCACAAAGCACACTTAACATACTTCAGCCAATACAACTAACACATAGTCAGCACACGAACTGGGAAAGATCCTCTTTTGTTCAATTTCTTGATCTTTTCCCTTGTAACAATACAGTAATATTCATTTACTAAATCTATCACAATTTTCTTATAGGAAGCAGCTCCGTTGACATCCCATATGCGATTCAACACATCTTGCCATTCAGGTGGAAGGGTGCTTATGAAAAATCGCATCATCTCTGACTGTGACATAGGACGACCATTCCATATGACCTGTTGAATTTTCCCGTTGACTTCAAGGACGTGATCAATTAAGTCACCACTTTCCCATCGATGATCAGTCAGCTCAGCTATCAACTTAGACAGCCTTTCCTTTTGTTCATTGGTCACTGCGCGAATAGGTGTGCGCAACCTCAGGGGAGGCATTGTTCCTGCAACAAATGTAGAACAAATAAGGGATTACATATAATCCACATAGACTTAATTGAAAAAGAAACACATTCTTTTCCTTTTTTTTTTTGGGGTCAACGGTCAAGTCAATGGTCAACGGTCGTCGCCGGTCAACGCTCGTCGGTCGTCGGACCGGCTGGACCGGACGGACCGGTCGGACCGTACGGGAGGACTGGCCGCACGTGCCGCGCGCGTGCGCGGGCTGACGTCATGCAGACGTCAGCGGCACGTGCCACGCGCGTGCCATCGTCAGTGGGTCGGGTCATGTCGGTTCGCGGATCGGGTCGCCGCCCGGCCAACCAACGTCATCGCTGACGTCATCGATGACGTCAGCCCAGCGGTTATTGACCATTGGGTGACGTCATGCTGACGTCAGCACGTGTTGGTCTGTGGACCGGCGCGTGCCGGTTCGCCGGCCGGCGGCGAGCACGTGCCGATTCGCCGACCGGCGCGTGTGCCGCACGCGCCTGGCGATCGAGCGCTTCCAGGCGCGTCGCGCCCACACGCAGCGCCTTCCGGCCGCGCGTGTGGGCGCGTGCGGCGTCGCCCGGCCGCGGTCGAGACATCTCCAGACTTGTCTCGACGTCGCCTTTCTCTCAGTGCTTTCAGAATTTGTTTTTGACATTCGAAAACTCATGAAAATGGCCTAAGAAGTCTCGGGTGTCGGGATTGCTCGCTCCGATCCATACGGCCGAAGTTCCTTTTGCGAAAAATCAATCAAAACACATCAAATTGATCGGGAAAACGTGAACTAGGGCTTTGATACCAATGTTGGGAATGACTGATCCCCGAAAAACTGGATTCGACACTAAATCGAACCCCTAAATCAATGCGGAAGACGAAGCCCAAGAAAACGACACGTATCACCGATCGTAAAGCACACCACGGATTTGAGCGTACCTTGATTGCCACAGATTAGACACCAACGTTGATGGAGGAAGAGAAACCGAGCAATTCGATCCGATGAAGCCTTGAAGGGAGGAAGAACAAACCGTATGCGTTACTGTTCTTTCTTTTTCCTTTTTTGAGAGAGAGAGAGCAAGGAGAAAACGTACGTACGTAATGTCCAACCAGTGCCATCTCTCTCTCTCTCCTCCTTTTTATACCTTCCCCTTCCACAGGCCGTATTCCCGTGGGCCGGGCTTTCTCGGCCCAACTTGGGCGGACGGGCCTTAAGACCAATACCAATAAAAGCCTTCAAATATAACCCCTAGCCAGAAAATCATCAAAAGCAACCCGCTCCAAACCATAGACTATGAAGCACTCGACAACGATGAGGTCAATAATCATGTGGTGGTGGAGTCTCATGACTTGGGAAAGGATGAACCGTGGGGGCTCGCAGGTTCGTGCCATGGCTTGGTGAGTTTGGCTGTTGACGATGGATTTCTTGTGTATAACCCAACCACCAAGGAGTCCAGGAAGTTGCCAGGTTCTGATTTAGTTGCAGAACATGAGTTCTTCCATGGATTTGGTTACAGCTCCACAACTGATGACTATAAAGTAGTACATGGAGCTTTCTCTAAAGCAAATGATGGCTCTAAGGAATGTGTATTGGAGATATTTTCGCTCCGATCTGGTTCCTGGAGAAGGGTTTCTAGCAAAGATGTTCCCAAGTTGAGTGGACCCGGAATCTATCTAAACGGGTCTGTTCATTGGATCGTGAACCATGGAAATGGAAGTAGGATAGAGCAAGCAATCATTCCATTTGGTTTGGCCACAGAAACATTTGAAGAGGCAATTCCAATCCCCAAAGTCGAAGGTACAGTTTTTGAGGGTCTGGGGATTCACAGGGGACGCCTATTTGCGTACGATGTCACTTGGAGAGTTTGTTTCGAGGCTTGGATCATGAATGAATATGGGAAAGGGGAATCCTGGACAAGATTGTTCAGTGTCCCGACCGACGGTTTACCTGCCTGTCAATTTTATACGATCCCGATAGCCTTCACCCAGAGCAAAAAAATTGTTTTCCAGATTGATGTGTCGGAGATGATTTTGTTCAATCCGGAGGATGGTACTTACAAGAATTACCCCATTGAAGAGGATGATAATGTTGAGTCTGCTATATATGTGGAAACTCTTGTTTCACCCCACGTTGGCCATGAGCCATGAGGGTACAAGCTTTGCGTGTGCTGGTTTAGCAAATTCTGTTTATTACACATAATGCCCCTGAAGAGTTCTTACAGTCATGTATCTTTCTGGTTCGCGAGTTGTTGTAATTAAATTTGATTTCACTGTCTCTAATCCCTTCACTCCAACCCATGAATGTTTAAGGGTATGCGGAAAGATCTAATAGCTAGATGAATGTGAAGGTAACTGATTATCTTCTTCTCCTGCAGATTTTACACCAAGCATGCTGCATTGCCTTAGGTACGTTTGAAACTTTTATGTTTTCACTCCTTTTGATCTGCTGCAGATATCCTCTGCATGTAAAGAATAAAAGAAGAGGGACACAACATTTCCCTTCATACCTTTAAAGCGGTGATCTTACATACGAAAATATATATTCCACAAAGGTGAGAGAACCAACCAACAGCCCTTTCCCAACTGCGAGTTCCAATCTATCTAATTACTCAAAATGAGATTCTACATTCTATTTGCTAGCATTAACACGACATTCTGAAGAGAATGTCATCAACAAGAAGAAGAAAAAGCAGAAGAAGAAACGGTCATCCAGTTGAGATCACATCAATCTATCTTATAAGTCCAGTACATTGTTTTGGTCCGTGACAGGCCAAATTACAGGCAGAACAATACAATACTAGCCATCATCCTACATCTCTTTTTGAACCATTTTTGCATCAAGCGATCCTATTGAGAACAGGAAAGAACATGATCTGATGACATGGACCTAGACAAATCAGATTATGAACGGTAAACTATTGCTGTTGTGACAAAAATCTGAATCAGGCAAACTTTAGACTTCGATTTTGATCCTTAGACAGAATTTGTATCAAACATGGGTGACACCACAAATGACAATGCTGGTGTCTCTATAGCAAATAATCTCTGTGGCTATGTTTGGAAACCAGGATAAAAGATAGGATGCGATAAATGTTATCCTTTTCGGTGTTTTGGTTACTGTCCATAACAGAATAAGATCGGCTAAAATAAGGGTGTAATCCGGATGAAAAGATCCCGTGTGGAGTGTGGGATAAAGGTTCTTACGTCTTGCCATCAAAGCTCCTTCCTGAGAAGCCCTAACCTATCCTCCTTCTCTTCTCCTTTTCCAGAGCTCTTTTCTTCGGCTACAATCAGACAGAGGCGAGGCAGCGTGCTTCGGCATCGCTCATAGGTAACGACAACCCTGTCGTCAGCGCTACGTGCACGTTTTACTGATGTATTTTTTATTGTTTGACCTCTTTCGGACAAACTTCTTTTTTCCTTAAAGAGATTGTTAGATCGTCATCTGCTCTGCTCCGACCTCTATCGCGGGTAACAACTGACGTTTTTCACTGCTTATCGTTGCTTATTTTTTGCACGACTTTTAAGGTTTCAGAATTTTTGCTCGGCTTTTATTTTTCTCAATGCCCCTTTATCTGACAAGCCGCAAGGTGGAGTGTGCGTCGAATATGTCGGACTACTGCTGGAAGCAAAATTTACTCGGTAAGAATCAGTAGACCAAAGTTGGCTTCGTCTGATCTGCTTCTGTTTCCACTAAAGTTATCAAATCATTGTTCTATCTCCCAACAGAATGATGTATTGAAATTTGTCTGTTGATCCTGTGTGCTTTTTATGTGGTGTTGCTGCTGAATCGGTCGTTCATCTCTTAGGAGAATTACCAAAAAATTCCTAAACCTATTGTAATTGTGCCAATTCAGTCATAAACTTTTTTTTTGTATAATTTAGTCCTAAATCTTTTATAATTGTGTCAATTCAGTCCATTCGGCCAAAATTGGCCGGCCGGCGCTGACGTGGACCCCGGCGGGGGACAGCCGGAGGTAATTTTTTTTAATTTTTTAATTTTTTTTTTAATTTTTTAATTTTTTTAATTTTTTTTCATATTTTTAAATATTTTTTAAATATATATTTTTGCCTTCTTCTCCTTTCTTTGGTCGGAAGCCGGCCAGAGGTGAGGGTTGGCGAGGTCAGCCTTGCCGGCCACGACGAGGCTCACCCCGCTAGCCACTGGCGGAGGCGAGCTGTCACGCCCCGATCCTCGGACGCGTGCACATCCTTCTACTTGGTCGATTTTAGAATGCGATATCCCAGGACTATGTATCGCCGACCCTTTCTTTTTATTAAGCACATGCGGAAGCAGTTATAAATCCCCAGACAATAAAATAATGGGATAGGAAAGTAGGCCATATTTTTCATATTGAAATTCACAACCACACTTTCATTAACATCACCACTCATGGTATATTTACAATATTATTTACAGCATAAAAGTCTCACACCTATCTACACTAAGACAAGGTGCACAAAAGGGATGGGATCTCAATCCACATCCGGTTTATATTCAAGATCCCTCTCTGGATCATCTTCTACTTCAAAATACTTTCTCCTTCCTCAGCTTCTCCTTCCTCGGCTTTTCCTCAGGGTCCTGAAATGGTTATTCAATAACCAATGAGACCACGTCTCAGCGAGTCCTACCCACTAAGACTCGATTAATAAACTAATACGCCATCCGGTTGCCTAAGCACAACACGAGTCAGAGGACTTACCTTAGCCTCAGTTCCAACCTGCAATTCAAGGTTAAACACAGATATTCAAACAATTCACGACATACGATCAAACATTGGCCAATCGACTAAGTCGATTACATGTCGATTAGACCCTCTCTCGGTCATTCCCACTCGTACCACGCTTTCTCAGTGGTGTACTCATTCACCAAATCACATGTGTTTCTCGGGCGTCGTTTTCGCCAATGACATACCGATCACCGACACCGTGCGTTCTTTAAGGCGCCGTTTTCACCAGTGATAACCTTGATCACCGAACCACGTGTCTTCTCAAGGGCGCCGTTTCCGCCAAGGTGACATCGGCTATAGACAACATCGTGCGTTCTTTAAGGCGCCGTTTTCACCAGTGATATTCCCATAATCACCGAACCACGTGTGTCTATAAGTCATTTACGTGCGTTCTTTAAGGCGCCGTTTTCGCCAGTGATACTTCCAATCACCGAACCACGTATTTCCAATAACATCGTACCTGATTGGTCTCAGCCAATAACATTCTCAGTTGTCTCTCATCATTCTCTCTGCTATATAGCCCATCAACGTACTGGCGCTATATACCCATACTCGGCCAAGCACCAATCAAATATTCATTAACAAACAATTTAGGACAATTCCTAAAATTCCACAATTAATTCAATTCCACACAACGTAGAGCTCAAATAAATAAACGGTCTGCACCACGACAATCGGCACGAAATTCCGGTCACCGGCCATCCCGGTTGAATTTCCGGAAAAATAATTAATTAAATAATTAATTTCGAAAATAAATAAATAAACATTAAAAATCCAATTTAGGCCCATATTGCCTTATTGGAACCCGAAACGGGTCGGGAAAAATCCCGAGATGCATTCAATAAATCACCAAATATTTGTACTTGCTAATAACTAGGTCTAACCACCTAACATGCATCATTAAGTCACTAAATTAATTACTCTAACCTAATCTAACCACCTAAGTGCATGTAATTAAATCTAACCAACCCTAAGACATAATTAGCAAATTAATAAAGCATTAGTGAGTAAAACTCACTTGACAAAAGCGGAGATCGAATCACCGCAACGGCGACGCGACGGCGGCCGAAAAGCCGAACTTTCGGCGGCGATGACAAACACACGGACCGGGCCTAAAAGCCTCGCAAGCTTGCAGAAATTTCTAGGCTTGGGCTTGGCTCCGCGGGCTTCAAAAACTGGGCTTGAAATAAAACTGAATTGGGCCTGACTTTGCTGGGCCCAAAAATTTGAAATTGCTGGGCTTTCCAATCCAATTGATGCTGGGCTTCAAGACTAGGACAGAATTGGACTGGGCTTGAACTTGGGCTAAACTGATGCTGGAACTTACAAGCTGATGGGCCAAAATTGCTGTGAAGATGGGCCTCCAAAAACTAACTGAAACTGAACTTGCGTGGGCTGGATGCTGGGCCGTGTTTGATGGAGATGGGCTCACGAAACTCGCTGGATGTCGTGGCTGGAGACGCGGACGAAGGGAGCTCCTTCGTTTGAGGTTGGCGCGGCAAGATTGAAGCAGAAACGGAGCTGGGGATGGGTGGCGTGAGTGGCCGACCAACCTTGGTGGAGAAGGGACAAATTCTCGCGGACGGATGCTGGCTTCCTCGGTGGTTTCATTCGGTGGTCAACAAGGTGGAGAGAACCTGCTTTTGTTGACCGTGGAGTTGCAGGCCATGGACGCGTGGAGAGGAGAAGAGAGCTTCGGTGAGTGGGGTCTTCGTGGAGTCTTCAACGTGGAGAAGAATGTTGACCGAAGAAGTGGAAGACGCCTGGCAGCTTGCAGGTGTTGTTGGCGACGGATCTTTGCACGGATGAGGGGCTGTTTCGCTGGAGATTGACCGATGAAGATGGGAATTGATTTGTTGCCGACAAATCCCAGTGGAGGACGCGGCTTCGGTCTTCAGTGCAGCTGGTCTATCGATCTTCAAGCAGCGGTAATGGAAAGCAAAAAAAGGGAGGTTGTCGCACGAAGGAAAATGAGAAGGGAGAGAGAGAAGTAGTTCACGGCAGCTAGATGGAGAGGATGAGGAAGAGTTGGGCTCCACTTGGTTGGATCTTTTGCAAAATATCTTTCAAAGCTATTCTAAGCCAAGTATAATCTCATGGCTTCCAAGGATCCACCAAGACACTCTTCAAGACTTTCCAATTGGTCAAAAATGGCTAGGAGGGAGGGGGCTACGAATTTTACCATTTGAACTTCAATTTCTCCAATAAATTCCCAAATTGAGGTCCAATTTCGACGTAGAAAAATCCCACATGATTTTCTATAAATCCCTGACACACAACGGCTCAGCTTGAAAGTCCAATTTTCCCTTAATTTAGCCAATCTGAATTTCCGTCAAAACTTCCACGACGTCCGAACCCAATTTCCGTAAAAATCTCGGGACCTCCGAAAATCTTCTGAGACTGAGTCGATGCTCCTAAAATAGCTTGTGACATCACTGAACTTTCGATTTCTGAAATATGACTCAAATCGACGGTTAATTTCACTCCGGCGTGCTTTTAGTGTGACCTAGACTACCGGGTAGTTTTCAGAACTTTTTAGGGCAATTGACTCGTGGTCGATTTTCTTCGAGCCACAATGAACCCACTCGACACATTGGCGACTCTCAATTGTCGTGAAAATCTCGAGGGCTCGATTACCAACACAGGGTACCAAAACGACAGAAAATCAAATTAGTGCCGGTCGACGAGAATTTTCCAATTTAGTGGAGTCACCCACGATCGGCCACACATCTCAGTCGAACCGACCTATCTCTGATCTCAGTTCGATCTTTAACTGTGCAGTAATGACCTCTAAAGATGGACACGGTCGAGAAGCCGCTTCCTGGTCGAATTCTCAAGTCTATTGCCTTAATATTCTTTAATGGCTTACCCAGCTAGTCTAGTTATCTCGAGAGTGATCAGCTCTGAGAACAACCCTATAGACACGTCAATGAAATGCCCGATTAATTTAATAGAAAACAATACTGAAAATTCTGGATGTCACAACTCTTCCCCTCTTATAAAAATTTCGTCCTCGAAATTTAAACCTTACAAAACTTGATCAAAAAGGTGGGGGTACAACTCTCTCATTGCCTCCTCAGTCTCCCATGTCGCTCCTTCTGTACCGTGGTGTTGCCAGACCACTTTGACTAAGGGAATAGTCTTTGTACGCAGAACTTGCTCTTTGCGATCGACAATCTGGACCGGTCTTTCAACGTATGACACACGGTCATCCACGTCCAATTCTTCAAAATTGAGTACGTGGGTCGGGTCAGGCTCATACTTCCTTAACATCGACACGTGAAAGACGTCATGCACTTGCGCCAATCTTGGCGGCAACGCAAGACGATACGCTAAGGTCCCGATTCTCTCAAGAATCTCAAATGGACCTACGTACCTCGGACTCAGTTTGCCTTTCTTACCAAAGCGCGAAGTTCCCCTCATTGGTGACACCTTCAGAAAAACGTGATCACCAACTTGGAATTCCAAAGACCTTCGACGCTTATCTGCATAACTCTTCTGTCTGCTCTGCGCTGTCTTTAATCTGTCTCTGATCACTGTCACGGCATCTACTGACTGCTGAACCAACTCTGGGCCTGTTATCTTTCTTTCCCCGACTTCATCCCAACATACTGGTGTTCTGCATGCTCTGCCATACAGCGCTTCAAATGGAGCCATCTGAATACTCTGCTGATAACTGTTGTTGTAGGCGAATTCTACCAAATGAAGCTGATCTTCCCAACTTCCTTTGAAGTCTATAACACATGCTCTCAGCATGTCCTCAAGGGTCTGAATTGTCCTCTCGGACTGGCCATCCGTCTGAGGATGATATGCCGTACTGTACTGAAGCTTTGTACCAAGGGCACTCTGCAAGCTCTTCCAAAATGCAGCAGTAAATCTCGGGTCTCTATCAGATGTTATCGTAACCGGCACTCCATGCATTCGAACCACTTGGCGCACATATAGGTCTGCGTGCCTATCCAAGCTGAGGTCCTTTCGAACTGCAATGAAGTGAGCCGACTTTGTCAGTCTGTCGACTACTACCCAGATCGAATCATTCCCTCTCTGACTCCTTGGTAGTCCAGTCACGAAATCCATCGTGATATGCTCCCATTTCCATTCTGGAATCGCGAGAGGTTGCAGGAGTCCTCCTGGCTTGCAATGCTGAGCTTTTACTTGTTGACATGTCAAACACTTGGCCACATGTTTGGCGATATCCGCCTTCATACCTGACCACCAATAATGTTGACGTAGATTCTGATACATCTTAGTGCTTCCAGGATGAATGCTGTAACTGCTACGATGTGCTTCAGATAAGATTTCTTCTCTAAGCTCTACATCATCAGGTACAACCAATCGTCCTTGGAATCTTAGTGTCCCGTCATCAGAAATCTGAAAATCAGCCTTTCTTTTCTCTGCGTCTTCCTGAAGAATTCTCTGTACATCTAGGTCTGTCGGTTGGAGTTGTTTGATTCTAACTTGGACACCCGGTTCAATTCTGAGGGTGGCCATAAAACTCGAGAGGTGGCCTACCTCAAATTTGAATACCGAATCCCGAGCTCTCTCGATTAAGTTCCACTCCTTAATCAGTATATGAGCCACTGAAGACTTTCGACTTAAAGCATCGGCGACCTTGTTCGCCTTTCCTGGGTGATACAGAATGTCACAGTCGTAGTCTTTCAGCAATTCCATCCATCTGCGCTGTCTCATGTTCAACTCCTTTTGAGAGAATAAATACTTGAGACTTTGGTGGTCCGTGAAGATTTGAAACTTTTCCCCGCACAAGTAATGCCTCCAAATCTTCAGGGCAAAGATTATCGCGGCGAGCTCTAAGTCATGCGTCGGATAGTTCAATTCATGAGGTCTCAACTGACGGGAGGCGTACGCAACAACCCTACCATGTTGCATCAGCACGCAACCTAACCCCTTGAATGACGCATCACTATAGATCTCGAATCCTCCAGGACCAGATGGAATTGTCAGTACCGGTGCGGTAGTCAGCTTTTCTTTCAGCTCTTGAAAACTACGCTCGCACTTGTCTGTCCATATGAACTTCTCGTCTTTCTTCGTGAGCTTAGTTAGAGGCGATGCTAACCCTGAGAAACCTTCTACAAACCGTCTGTAATAACCTGCCAATCCCAGAAAACTTCTGATTTCTGTCACTGATGTCGGTCTTTGCCAATTGATCACGGCTTCTATCTTGCTCGGGTCAACGGAGATTCCTTCTCCAGAAATCACATGACCTAAGAACGCGACACGAGTCAACCAAAACTCGCATTTGCTAAACTTAGCATACAACTGATGCGTCCTTAAGGTCTGGAGCACTAATCTTAGATGATTCTCGTGCTCTTCGTCACTTCTCGAATAGACCAAGATATCATCAATGAACACAATCACAAACTGATCTAGATATTCCTTGAATATTCGGTTCATCATATCCATAAAGGCAGCTGGAGCATTCGTCAACCCGAATGGCATCACTGTAAACTCATAGTGACCATACCGAGTACGAAATGCTGACTTAGGAATATCCTCTTTCTTAATTCTCAGTTGATGATATCCCGTTCTCAAATCAATCTTCGAGAACATTGATGCTCCTTGTAACTGATCGAACAGATCATCAATCCTTGGGAGTGGATACTTATTCTTAATGGTCACTTGGTTGAGTTGTCTATAATCAATGCACAATCGCAATGAACCATCTTTTTTCTTTACAAACAAAACTGGCGCTCCCCAAGGTGATGCGCTAGGACGAATAAATCCTTTGTCTAATAATTCCTGCATCTGTACTTTCAATTCTTTCAATTCTGTCAATGCCATTCTGTACGGTGCCTTTGAGATCGGCTCTGTCCCCGGTGCTAGTTCAATCACAAATTCAATCTCTCTTTCTGGCGGTAAACCTGGCAATTCCTTCGGAAAGACATCTGGAAATTCTTGAACTACTGGAATGTCTTCCACTTTCAGTTCTTCAACTGTCGTATCTACGACAGTTGCCAGGTAACCTTGACAACCCTCGTCTAACAGACGAGTTGTCTCTTGCGACGAGATTAGGACAATCGAGGGTCCTCCCCGACTTCCTACAAACTCGAAGCTATCACCTTCTATCGGGTCAAATTGAATCGTTTTACGATAACAGTCCATTTTAGCTCTTTGCTTGGTGAGCCAGTCCATGCCAATTATTAAATCAAAGTCATACATGGCTAGGACTAAAAGATCTATTTTCCCCTCTCGCTCACCAATCACTAACTTGCACCCCGAACAACCCAAAGCAGTAATAAATTTATCTTTCAAGGGTGCAGATATGCATATTGCCGACTCCAATAATATAGGACTGACTCCTATCAACTTAACATACTGCTCAGCAATAAATGAGTGAGTTGCTCCCGGATCAAACAAAGCATAAGCAGGTTGGTCGTTGAGCGAAACCATACCTGTTATCACGTTGGGCGCAGCTTCTGCTTGACCTTGTGTAATTGCATACACAGTGCCTTGAGCTGGAGGTCTCTGCTGTCCTCCTTGCGGCACATTCTGAGGGGCATACCCTCTTATCTGTCCTCTCGGTGGTGGCGGTGGCAATTGCGGTTGTCCTTTTTGCTTCTTGGGACAATACCTTGCGATGTGGCCCTGTTGGCCACACTCGAAACAGGCTCCTGTCCTGGCTGGGCATGGAGCTGTCCCGTGTCGCCTTCCACAAAAGCGACATATACCCGTGTTATTGGACATCTGTCTATTGAATCCGCTCCTCTTGAAAGGTGAGGCATGGGATCTACCTCCGGGCATGGGTCTTTTTCCCTGACGAATATTCTCTCGATTAGAGTTAAATCTCGACCCCGACAAGGCAGCTCTGTCATTCTGATCTTTCTCGATCATTTGGGCTCTCTCATAAAGATCATTATAAGTCCTCAGATTCAGGGAAACCAATGTACTTCTTAAGTCTGGCTTGAATCCTTCTCTAAACCTCCTCGCTCGGTTTACTGGATTCGCAATTAATTCAGGAGCATACTGCGAAAGTTCAGCGAACTTCGCTTCATATTGATCGACGGTTAGGGAACCCTGGCGAAGACGTTGAAATTCTGCCATCTTCACTTCTTTGGCAGTTTCTGAGAAGTATTTAACATTAAAAGCTTCTCGAAAGGTGTTCCACTCTGGAACAACGCCTTCCGGGAATATGGTTTCTCTGGTTGTCTTCCACCAAATATCCGCAACTCCATCCAGCTGGTAAGTTGCAAGTAGTACCTTTTCAGTCTCATTGCACATTAGCAGTGCGAAAGCTTTCTCCAATTTCTTGATCCATGAAGCAGCAGCTTCAGGGTCTCCGATCCCGGTAAACTGAGGCGGATTCAACTTCATAAATTGTTCTACCAACTGATGAATTGGTCTGTTCCCGACCACTATTCCGGGTGGACCTTCAGCTTGGGCTGCGGCAGGTGCAGCGACAGGTACAGCGGCAGCAACGGCAGCATTGGCAGCGGCAGTGGCGGCGGCTCCCACAGCGGCAGTAAAGGCGGCAGTCTGATCTCGGGCCTGTTGCCCCATCATCTCACGCATAGCATCTAGAGCCTGGTTTATTCCAACAGTCCCTTGCTCACCCGGGGCTGCTACCCCCGCACCAACGGGAGGTGGTGCTTCTCTAGCATTGGTAACAGGTGGAATCATTCCACTCGCGCTAGCCTGTGCTGGCGCTCGACCACGGCCTCCTCGGGTACCAACTCTAGTCGGTGC
Organism: Eucalyptus camaldulensis; assembly: GCA_019915185.1. NCBI lineage: Eukaryota > Viridiplantae > Streptophyta > Magnoliopsida > Myrtales > Myrtaceae > Eucalyptus > Eucalyptus camaldulensis. The sequence goes on from JAHSVA010000010.1 coordinate 33,749,326, forward strand.
TCTTCCCCGAGTCACGGCCCTACTGGCCCTCTTAGCAGGAGTCCTCGGCTCCTGATCGCTCATAGTGTCGTTTTAAAGAACTGACACCTGCTTCCAATTCAACACTGAATTAGAAACAGAGCGATTCAAACAACAACCAATTTTAGCACTCAGCTAACACAGACATGCACCAGCATGAATTTAAAGGCCTTTCCTACTAACTATCCCATGGTCAACGCTCCTTATCACTCCAATCTTGAACTTCGCTCTGATACCACAAAAAGGGGATGTCACGCCCCGATCCTCGGACGCGTGCACATCCTTCTACTTGGTCGATTTTAGAATGCGATATCCCAGGACTATGTATCGCCGACCCTTTCTTTTTATTAAGCACATGCGGAAGCAGTTATAAATCCCCAGACAATAAAATAATGGGATAGGAAAGTAGGCCATATTTTTCATATTGAAATTCACAACCACACTTTCATTAACATCACCACTCATGGTATATTTACAATATTATTTACAGCATAAAAGTCTCACACCTATCTACACTAAGACAAGGTGCACAAAAGGGATGGGATCTCAATCCACATCCGGTTTATATTCAAGATCCCTCTCTGGATCATCTTCTACTTCAAAATACTTTCTCCTTCCTCAGCTTCTCCTTCCTCGGCTTTTCCTCAGGGTCCTGAAATGGTTATTCAATAACCAATGAGACCACGTCTCAGCGAGTCCTACCCACTAAGACTCGATTAATAAACTAATACGCCATCCGGTTGCCTAAGCACAACACGAGTCAGAGGACTTACCTTAGCCTCAGTTCCAACCTGCAATTCAAGGTTAAACACAGATATTCAAACAATTCACGACATACGATCAAACATTGGCCAATCGACTAAGTCGATTACATGTCGATTAGACCCTCTCTCGGTCATTCCCACTCGTACCACGCTTTCTCAGTGGTGTACTCATTCACCAAATCACATGTGTTTCTCGGGCGTCGTTTTCGCCAATGACATACCGATCACCGACACCGTGCGTTCTTTAAGGCGCCGTTTTCACTAGTGATAACCTTGATCACCGAACCACGTGTCTTCTCAAGGGCGCCGTTTCCGCCAAGGTGACATCGGCTATAGACAACATCGTGCGTTCTTTAAGGCGCCGTTTTCACCAGTGATATTCCCATAATCACCGAACCACGTGTGTCTATAAGTCATTTACGTGCGTTCTTTAAGGCGCCGTTTTCGCCAGTGATACTTCCAATCACCGAACCACGTATTTCCAATAACATCGTACCTGATTGGTCTCAGCCAATAACATTCTCAGTTGTCTCTCATCATTCTCTCTGCTATATAGCCCATCAACGTACTGGCGCTATATACCCATACTCGGCCAAGCACCAATCAAATATTCATTAACAAACAATTTAGGACAATTCCTAAAATTCCACAATTAATTCAATTCCACACAACGTAGAGCTCAAATAAATAAACGGTCTGCACCACGACAATCGGCACGAAATTCCGGTCACCGGCCATCCCGGTTGAATTTCCGGAAAAATAATTAATTAAATAATTAATTTCGAAAATAAATAAATAAACATTAAAAATCCAATTTAGGCCCATATTGCCTTATTGGAACCCGAAACGGGTCGGGAAAAATCCCGAGATGCATTCAATAAATCACCAAATATTTGTACTTGCTAATAACTAGGTCTAACCACCTAACATGCATCATTAAGTCACTAAATTAATTACTCTAACCTAATCTAACCACCTAAGTGCATGTAATTAAATCTAACCAACCCTAAGACATAATTAGCAAATTAATAAAGCATTAGTGAGTAAAACTCACTTGACAAAAGCGGAGATCGAATCACCGCAACGGCGACGCGACGGCGGCCGAAAAGCCGAACTTTCGGCGGCGATGACAAACACACGGACCGGGCCTAAAAGCCTCGCAAGCTTGCAGAAATTTCTAGGCTTGGGCTTGGCTCCGCGGGCTTCAAAAACTGGGCTTGAAATAAAACTGAATTGGGCCTGACTTTGCTGGGCCCAAAAATTTGAAATTGCTGGGCTTTCCAATCCAATTGATGCTGGGCTTCAAGACTAGGACAGAATTGGACTGGGCTTGAACTTGGGCTAAACTGATGCTGGAACTTACAAGCTGATGGGCCAAAATTGCTGTGAAGATGGGCCTCCAAAAACTAACTGAAACTGAACTTGCGTGGGCTGGATGCTGGGCCGTGTTTGATGGAGATGGGCTCACGAAACTCGCTGGATGTCGTGGCTGGAGACGCGGACGAAGGGAGCTCCTTCGTTTGAGGTTGGCGCGGCAAGATTGAAGCAGAAACGGAGCTGGGGATGGGTGGCGTGAGTGGCCGACCAACCTTGGTGGAGAAGGGACAAATTCTCGCGGACGGATGCTGGCTTCCTCGGTGGTTTCATTCGGTGGTCAACAAGGTGGAGAGAACCTGCTTTTGTTGACCGTGGAGTTGCAGGCCATGGACGCGTGGAGAGGAGAAGAGAGCTTCGGTGAGTGGGGTCTTCGTGGAGTCTTCAACGTGGAGAAGAATGTTGACCGAAGAAGTGGAAGACGCCTGGCAGCTTGCAGGTGTTGTTGGCGACGGATCTTTGCACGGATGAGGGGCTGTTTCGCTGGAGATTGACCGATGAAGATGGGAATTGATTTGTTGCCGACAAATCCCAGTGGAGGACGCGGCTTCGGTCTTCAGTGCAGCTGGTCTATCGATCTTCAAGCAGCGGTAATGGAAAGCAAAAAAAGGGAGGTTGTCGCACGAAGGAAAATGAGAAGGGAGAGAGAGAAGTAGTTCACGGCAGCTAGATGGAGAGGATGAGGAAGAGTTGGGCTCCACTTGGTTGGATCTTTTGCAAAATATCTTTCAAAGCTATTCTAAGCCAAGTATAATCTCATGGCTTCCAAGGATCCACCAAGACACTCTTCAAGACTTTCCAATTGGTCAAAAATGGCTAGGAGGGAGGGGGCTACGAATTTTACCATTTGAACTTCAATTTCTCCAATAAATTCCCAAATTGAGGTCCAATTTCGACGTAGAAAAATCCCACATGATTTTCTATAAATCCCTGACACACAACGGCTCAGCTTGAAAGTCCAATTTTCCCTTAATTTAGCCAATCTGAATTTCCGTCAAAACTTCCACGACGTCCGAACCCAATTTCCGTAAAAATCTCGGGACCTCCGAAAATCTTCTGAGACTGAGTCGATGCTCCTAAAATAGCTTGTGACATCACTGAACTTTCGATTTCTGAAATATGACTCAAATCGACGGTTAATTTCACTCCGGCGTGCTTTTAGTGTGACCTAGACTACCGGGTAGTTTTCAGAACTTTTTAGGGCAATTGACTCGTGGTCGATTTTCTTCGAGCCACAATGAACCCACTCGACACATTGGCGACTCTCAATTGTCGTGAAAATCTCGAGGGCTCGATTACCAACACAGGGTACCAAAACGACAGAAAATCAAATTAGTGCCGGTCGACGAGAATTTTCCAATTTAGTGGAGTCACCCACGATCGGCCACACATCTCAGTCGAACCGACCTATCTCTGATCTCAGTTCGATCTTTAACTGTGCAGTAATGACCTCTAAAGATGGACACGGTCGAGAAGCCGCTTCCTGGTCGAATTCTCAAGTCTATTGCCTTAATATTCTTTAATGGCTTACCCAGCTAGTCTAGTTATCTCGAGAGTGATCAGCTCTGAGAACAACCCTATAGACACGTTAATGAAATGCCCGATTAATTTAATAGAAAACAATACTGAAAATTCTGGATGTCACACGAGCCTCGCCCAGCGACGGCGAGGCCGCCGTCGCTAGATCTAGCGACGCTCGACCTCGCCATGGTTGGGCGAGGCCGAGCCTCGCCAGATCTGGTGACGGCCGCCTCGCCAGCCACTGGCGAGGGCGAGGGTCGACCTCGCCCAGTGGCCGGCAAGGTTGCCGTCGCCATCGCCACCTCCGCCGCCTCCCCTGTCCCCCAGATTGTTGGCACGATCTCCCCCTCTGAGCTCAAGCGGCCCTCCCCGGCCGTGACCGTCGCCAAAACCTTGTTCCAGCACCTCTGGACCGACGAGGACGAGATCGAGCTCCTCTGTGGGTTCCTCGACTACACCACACAGCGCGGCAGTGCCTCACCCTTGCTAGTGGCCGGTGAGGGCCGAGCTTGCTGGATCTGTCGAGGCCGCCATCGCCAGATTTGGTGAGGCTTGGTCTCGCCCAGCCATGGCGAGGTCAAGCCTCGCCATATCTAGCGACGGTCGCCTCGCCGTCGTTGGGCGAGGCTCACCTCCGCCAGTGGCCAGCGAGGTCAGCCTCGCCAACCCTCACCTCTGGCCGGAGTCCGGCCAGAGGAAGGAGAAGAAGGCCAAAAAAAAAAAAAGAATTAAAAATATTTAAAAATTTGAAAATATATATATTAAAAAATTACCTCGGCGGCCGGCTGTCCCCCACTGGCGTCCACATCAGCATCGGTCTGCCAATTTTGGCCGGATGGACTGAATTGACACAATTATAAAATGTTTAAGACTAAATTGGACAAAAAAAAGTTTAAGACGGAATTGGCACAATTGCAATAGGTTTAGGACTTTTTTTGGTAATTCTCCCTTCATCTCTTCATTGAATGTACTTTTGCGATGACCATATCTGTGTCCATTTGACTCTGAAACTAAGTGTGATATTAGGTATGGAATGCACAACGAGACGTGGACATCTTTCAGCCGTAATATTTGTTGGTAATTATTTGTCACTTGGGGCATTTTGCTCATGAGAGCTTGTAAGCAGGTTTAGTCACCGGTTTTGCGGATTTGGGGAAATAAATACTTACTTATCAAAAGAAATTAAAAAAGACAACTCATTCGAAACACGAGTTTATTTGCTGAGAATTTTAACTCGTGAACTTTCTCGTTGAAGCATAAATAATCATGTTAGATAACCAAATATTTTGAAAATATTTCATTGAACTTGAAATGGTGGTAGGGACTAATATTTTTATATTTATATAATGAGGAGAGCGTGCTATATTTTCCTCTTTTTTTTTTCTTCAGTTAGCTCCGTAATTTTGAAAGGTTTGTACCGTGGGTTTTTAAATGATTTTGTTAGTATCTCACTTGACAATTTGTTCTTGCATATTGTTTATGTTCTTTTTCCTCATTATATACAGCTCACAATGATAGCAAAGAAATTAACATACTGATATTTAAGGAGAAGAACCTGCAGATGTTGCTTATGTGTATGATGTATACGATTATGGTGTGAACTATTGCTAGAAGGCAATGCCTTAAGCATATATTGAAGGATCACACCATTTCTAGAAGATAAATTAATTTAGATCATTTTGACCACCTCAAGGGTCCCGCATATAGTCAAAGATGAATAACTTGTTGTATAATATGTTATGTGACTTCAAAGATTAAAGTGGTATTGGGTGGGATAACAAAATGCATAGTGTTGTTATTCACTTAGAGGATAGTTGGCAAAAATATCATAAGGTGTGTGCCACTTCTCATTTTTTTCTTTAGGACTTGTTTCCTTTTTAATGATAATGTAATCTCTTTGTAGAGAATCAGTTCTTTTAGAGGGAAGCCCTTCCCTCAACACGTTCAACTAACAATCATATTTGGAAAGGATTATGCAAAAGGAAATCTCATTGAAGACACTTTAGAAGCTCATTTAGCTTTAGACCTCCATAAGGTAAGAATCGTCATGATAGGACTTACCACCACCACCATCTTCTAGACGCAGTGACTTGGGCCTTCAAGAAGGATAAAAAAAGGGCTAAAGCAAGTGATAAATGGGCTATTGGATTAGTTTAGATTCTGGGTACTTTTTGACTCTTTCTTTGAAAATGCTAGTGCGAGGATGGAGGATTGTTAGTTGCATTAGTCATACTCAAAATTCAGACAATGATGAGAAAATAATCAATGATGAGTTTCTTTTAAATGTCTCTAAGTAGTAAGTACCATGGAGAATAATATTATGTTGAAAAATTGAGAAGAATCTTAAGATCATTTATCTCAATTTTGGATTTGAAGTAGATTTATAGGAAGAAATCTATGGAAATGCTTATCTAAGTGACGAGCAATGAGAATGACTTATCATTCTAGGCTAAGATATACAGGCTTATATATCTTTGCTTAGAACAACTTTTGTCTATCTTTAGTGTAATTGTGACTTTTGTGATGGTATTTTTGCTTGGTTAATGGTGTGTGTGTATATATATAGGTCTCTTGTGTAGTCCTTTGTAGTTTTATGGCATTGAACAACATTGAGCAATGTTCTTTTGTATTGTTCGACATTGTTCAATGCTATAAAACAACAAATAGACTACTTAAGATACCTAATATTTATAGGCACAGTTAACCAAGCTTAAAAATCATCACTTAAGTTGCAATTAAACAAAAGATAGATAAAGTTCATTCGAAGCAAATACATACATACAAGCCACTATACTCTTCTCTATTTCTTGGAGAAGCATTTCCACAATTTCCTTATTATCATGTCTTGAAAATTGATAAAGGAGATGAATGTTCTCAGGATCCCTCACAATTTTTTGGCATAATTTTATTTAATCCATGTTACTTATACACATTTAAAGAAGCTCGTCATTGTCCAAATCTTTAGCATGTCCAATGCGATTAGCAATCATTTCCATCCTTCACTAGCTTTTTTTAAGAAAGACAAAAAATGCCTACATTCTCAACTAATCTAGCAGCCCATTTATCACATGCTTTAGCTCCCTTTCTTCTTGAAGGCTCTGAATAATGTTGTGTTAATGATGATGGTGGTGTAAGTTTTGACTTACACCATTAGTTGTCTCATCATCATGATACTCGCCTTGTTGATGGTCTTTAGTCGCATTATCCTCTAAAAGGTCTTCACTGAAAATTCCCTTGGTACGGTCCCTTGCAAATGTGGTTGCTAGTCGATCATATTGAGGGAAGGACTTTCACAAAGAAGAAGCATCTTGTTCTCTCTACAATATATATATTTTGTTAAAAATGGAAACAAGAAAAGAAAGAAAAAAAAAATGAGATGAAGTGACAGAAACTTTGCAATATTGTTCCAACTATCCTTCGAATGAATACCAACACTATGCTTTTTTTGTGATCCAACCCAAAACCACTTTGAACTTTCAAGTCATGTATCATATTATACAATATTTCCAATTTCTTCATCTTTGACTCAATCTGAGGACTATCCTTGAGGCGGTCCAGATGATCAAATCAAACTTGGCTTCTACAAATGTGCGATCCTTTAATATATGCTTATGATTTGTGACTTTGAGTGGCAGCATACGTCAATATCATATACATCATACACCGGCTAAATTTGACCATCGATTGTATCCATAATCAATATCAAATTACATACGTCTGTCAGCATCTACTATTCCCTCGTTGACGCTTAACACGTTGTATTGCTCAATCGATACTCCCAGTCAGCATTTTGATTAATCAGTACAGTCAGATTTTAGAGACTTCTATTTGTGCCAATGGTCTCAGCATTTTCTCTTCACTATTGGCTAGAGTTAATATCACATTTGAAATTGCAGTCAATATGTAGTCAGCAGCATCGATTGCTTATTAACTTTAGATCTTGGAAATCAAAATCGACGTTTTCAGGGAACCAACACTTTCTATTTGAATTCGAATGAGGCGAAAATTGTTGAGTCTAGTGACAAAATTCCACCTCCCCTTCCTATCATTTTCTCTCGTTTTCCCTTCTGTGAAGAAGGAACGCGTTCTAGACACGGCTCGCTGGTCTTCGTCTTCGCAAGGAGAGCATCGACCCGGACAACGTCACTTTCGGACATTAAATTATTTTATCGACGTGGCCAGTTTTCAAACTTCCAAGCTCATACGATATTATTTATCTAATAATAATGACAATGGTAGACATTCTGTACTAAAAGTAATGATTCAGGTGTGATTCATCTGTACTAAAAGTAATGATTCAAAAGTGCTTGAATCACATCATTTTGAATCACATCATTCCATGGGTTCTAATGTGAAATTGCAGACAGAACCCATAAATTATATATGATAAAAAAAAATTGAAGATAGTGAGTAAAAAAGGAGATAAATGATAAGTCTTACAAAAAAAAAAAAAGGAGATAAATGATAAAGGTCGAGGAGATATATATATTTCTGTATTCCTTTTAATTTTGACAATAAAAAATAGGCTTAAATTCGAACTCGTCAATGAAATGCGAAGAAATAATAGGACCCAAGCCACACATTTTTACAGGTTTTACGTACTTCGATTGATTCCATTTGCCGCATTTTTCTACTAGAAAATGGCACCATAGAAAGCATGGAGGAGGGGCGTGTCTATTGCGTCTAGCAGGCGCCGTGTCCCAACCGGCAAGTTATCCTAAACGTCGCCGATTCTTTAGGGTTCAGTATGAAGCATTGTAATTAGTTGTTCTACCATAAAGATCCGTTATCTATAGCATTTTGGGTTTATATAAGATGAAAAAAAAAGTGGTTACAAAGAACTCGTTTATGGAAAATATAGTTGCACTATTTTCACTTTATAATATTTATCAACATTTATGCCTTGTTGATAAATTGGTACCAAAAATATGAAAAAATCACACAAATGATTCCTAAAAAAATTTTGGTAATGTTTGACTTAGTCATCCAATTATATATAAAAATGTTTATTATTGTTCCTGAACTTGAATTAATAGAATGCCAGTATTGAATATTTTCATATAATTTAGGAATTAAGTTGAATATGTACTAAAAGTCCAAAAATTACTTGAACAAATTAAAAATTCACAGATTATATTATATTTTGAACTAAAATTTAAAGATTATATTGAATAAATTAAAAATTTAGGATCATAGAGTCAATGGGCCAGATTGTCGTTATCCCTGAAATATTTAAGGGACCCCCTAAGGAAGTTGCCTCATCCTTTCCCACGAAATTATTAGGAGCCCGCCACCGTCCAGCGTCCACCTTCTCCTTTCTCCTTTCTCCTGGCTCTTCTTCTTGTGATGACCTCTGCGGAAACGAACTGCTTCACGTCGCTCCACCGGAAAGTCCAGAGCGATCGCGGTGGCAGGAATCCATGGACCCTGATCTCTACAGAGCCGCGCGGTCCGGGGACGCCTCGTTCCTGGAGGGGATGGACGGCAGCTCCCCCCTGCTCTCCCAGGTGACCCCGAAGCAGAGCACCGTCCTCCACGTCGCGGCCGAGTTCGGGCGAGTCGACTTCTTCAGAGCAGCCACGAGGCTCTGCCCATTGCTCTTCGACAGGACCAACTCGAAGCAGGAGACCCCGCTTCAGGTGGCGGCCAAAGTGGGTTGCTCCCAGCTGGTTGACTTCGCCGTTGACCACGCCAGGAGGGCGTACGCGGATCTTGAGAGCCAGGACGGGCGCGACGGGGGGCTCAAGAAATTGCTCGGGATGGTCAATTTGGAAGGCGACAACGCGTTGCACTTGGCCGTGCGGAACGGGCATGACTCAGTGGTGAAGTTGCTTGTGGAGGCTGACCCTGGGCTCTTGGACTGCGTGAACTGCGCCGGGGAATCGCCCTTTTACATCGCCACGGAGAAGGGGCATGGGGAGATCGCCGAGCTGATTCTAAGCTACCCCGAGAGTTGCTTGTCTAAAGGCACCAACGGGATGACTGCTCTGCATGCTGCTCTGTATTATCAGCTCAATGGTAATTCATGTCTTATACCCCAAACTTGTTACAGGCTTTTAGTTTTTATTGTTCTTGCTATTGGCTTTTCTGTGCGTCTTCGGTGGCTGTAGAGGAAGAACTTTGCTGGCTCGAGGAACTGGTCAATCCTTTTGTTAATTTGATAGATTCAAAATTGTAGGTTGTGATTGTCTGATCAGGATAGTAGTGTAAAAGGAATCCAGTGAAAATCTTCACTTGAGAATACATTGCATGATGTGGTTATGAATCACTTGGACGAGGAATTTCTTTGACCAGGGGTGACGGACAAGTGAAATGCCTAAAAAAATGGGAATTTTTGGTGGGTGAAATGTGTTTGACAGATGATGATGCGGTTCGAAAATTTGGCTCCTCGAGTCTATGATGAGATATATTCTACGATTCGTCCTACAATTTTTTAAGCACAGTTAATGGTAGGATGATAAGTTTATATATCTAGAACAGGAAGCACGGCTGTCCCTTGAATTCCTTGACTTGATTACTTCTCTGCTGAAAGGAGATTTCACAGTGCAGTCATGCAAATATCAAAAGTTAATATCAATTAGCATAACTTGCAGAGGAGGCGACCTCTTGTTTTTGTTTTTAGTAATGGTACTTATGGTAAAACCAGTCAACAAAATTGGTTATGTGATAGTCTGTCCCAGGGACTTTAAACAAGTGGGTCGCATTTGACACCTGGTAAAATTTTGCCACATTATTTGGTACACCAGCCTGTCATGTTTATATACTAGCAATGCGAGCTGCAGACATGCTTGTTTGTCTATAATACTTGCTATACCTGCAAGATTAGTCCAGATGTTTGTTTAGGAATAGAAAGGACTCCAGTTATTTTTGGAAGTATTTAAGGTTGTAACTTTGCCGTCCGGCCTTTTCATTTGCTTGAGATTTGCATTGGCTGCAATAACAGTAAGTTGTCCGCTGATAACTATGAATGGAGGCTTAGCTAATTGACTTGGTAATGTCTTAATTTAAGTGAAGGTTAATAGAGAGATGCAGAGTCTAGATCTTGGCAATGGAAAAGAGTCTGTCCCTCGGTTCCTCCCTAACTTGTCTGCTGCTGAAGATGTCCCAAGCTGCGGACAATCCTGTTTGCTTGAGATTCTAGTTAGATCTAGAAGGTTGAATAGTTTAATAAAACAAGATTTAACAGGCAAAACTTGTCTAAGTGGCTATAGAAGTTCATAAGCTGTTGTCATTTGATCAGACATTATGAAGAAGATTGTAAAGAAAAGAGCGGACATGATACAAGAAGGAGATGCCCTCGGCTGGACTCCCCTACATTATGCTGCTCACTTCGGCAATGTCCACGCAATTAAATTGTTCTTAAAGCGCAAAAGTTCAGCAGCTTACATCCCAGGCAAGGATGGGGAATCGGCCCTCCATATTGCGGCATTTGGAGGCCGCACTTCCGTCATGGAAGAGGTCCTAAATAATTGTCCTGACACTTGCGACTTGCTAGACAACAAGGGAAGAACTGCTCTCCATGCTGCTGTTTTAGGAGGGCAAGAGAAGGCCGTTCGGTTCATTTTGGGGCTCCCAAATCTTGTGGGCCTTGTGAACGAAGCAGACGAAGATGGGAACACGCCTTTGCATCTGGCTGCCATGTACAAAAAGTACAGCATCATAGCGATCCTTGCTCGGGACAGCCGAGTAGACATAAAAGCCACGAACAAGAAGAACTTGACGGCCCTTGGCATTTATAGAGAATATCAAGAGGTACGTTATCTTCCTTTTGGCAACTCCCTCTTGTTGTTACTTAACAAGAAGCTTTGACATGAAGCAAAGGAATCTGGTTTCAGTTTAGGATTAGCTTATATGGACTACACCAGTGTCTTGAATGTTGGTTGAAGATGCCTGCAGCTGATCGACCATTGAAGCCTAAGGACTTAAATTTGTGCTAAGTGCATTCATGCTAAACTACATAGCGACAGATATCTAGTTCATCGTCACATGAAAACTTTCTACATTTTCTTAGTTAATAAACAGACCATTTTGACAAGGCAGTGCTTGTATGCATCAAATTAGCTTTCATGCTTATTTTTAACACTATGTGAATAGTATTCAGAATCTATGTGCATATCATGATTACTGTTCCTTGTATGTAGAGTGGTTTTGCAGCTGCAAAGGTTTATTTCATGTTGAAAGAGACCTACGGTGTACAAGACATGCAAGCCTGGGTCGACACGAATGTAAAGAAGATGCTTAATCGAGGACCCGATGAAATAGTCCCGACTGAGAACTTCAGCCACAGAGAGACCTCTTCTCATGAAAAAGGCAACATGCTGGAGATCCACCTCCTCGTGGCGATGCTCATAGCCACAGTCACTTTTGCAGCTGCCTTCACAATGCCCGGTGGCTACCACAATGATGGACCGGACGAGGGGATGGCCAGTCTTACCTCAAATTTGGCTTTCAAGGCATTCGTGATTTTTGATACTATGGCGTTCTGCTGCTCAGTTGCCGCCGTGTACCTCCAGTTCGGGACTTCTGGCGGGGGCTACTACGAGCGAGCCCGGTTTATAAAGGCCGCCATGGTGTTCATCTTCATTGCGATACTCGGGATGGTATTAGCATTCGCATCGGCAATGTATGTAGTGCTGGCCAAGAGCATTGGCCTCGGATTGACAGCTTACTTAACGGCTGGGTGCTTTATTGGGACATTCTTTCTCCGGTGGTTCGTGGATCCATTAGGGAAGCCAGATCTAGGATTACGCCCATTGAAGAAGTATCTACGGAACTTGCTCTTCCGGTACGGAATAATCTAATCAGCACGTGTGTAATCCATGTTACACTTCTTGATCTGTAATTATCTTTGCTAGGATGATATGAATTGTGTAAACTATTGTTGGAATATGCAAACAAATGTGCCTTATTCTTTTGATATTTAGCATACCACGTTATGTGTATAAAAAGAGAAATGGAATTATGAATGTACGTTACTACCCTTCTATGCCAAGATGCAACATTTGATCTGCAAAGGATACAATGGGCCTGCACAAAGTGAGAGACCGGATTATAAGTAGGAAATTTACGGCTCAAATATGGGAAAAAAAAAGGTCCGAAATTTTGGGCTAATGGTAATTTAAGAGAGAGAAGTTTGAATGTACGTTATTACCCTTCTATTCAGCGTCGAAATAATTCATTTCATATTTGGAAAAAATCTTGTAGGACACATTTGCTACAGAATATAGACTCCGGTCGATTTAGGGAAGTGTAGAAAAATTGATTTTTGACTTTTTGAAAAGCTTGTCGAGCAGGGATGGGGTGACCGCTACCAACTCCTGTTTCCGTTTTCCGCCCGGCGTGGCCAAAGATCTGGTCAATCCTCGTCTTGTTGTGTGCTAAGCAAGCGTCTTGACTTAGTTTTATTCTTGAGCAAGCTTCTTGACTTGGTATTACACTTGACTTGTTATATAGGCCTTTGCTCAGCAGGAGATTGAAAAGCAAAGAAACAGATCTTTCGCTCAAAACCTCCCCAATGAAGAGACTTCTTGCCGAAACAAGCCGAAGCTCGGGCTTTGCTGTGGCCCAAAGCTTCACCGAGGATATCCTCATGGAGATACTCTCGAGGCTACCGGTCAAGTCCTTGGTGCGATTCAAGTGTGTAAGCAAGAGATGGCGGTCTCTAATTTCTGACCCTCACTTCGCCAAATTGCACCTGCGAAGGCTCATCTTGGAGAATATAAACCATAGCCAGAAAATCATCAAAAGCAACCCGCTCCAAACCATAGACTATGAAGCACTCGACAACGATGAGGTCAAAAATCATGTGGTGGTGGAGTCTCATGACTTGGGAAAGGATGAACCGTGGGGGCTCGCAGGTTCGTGCCATGGCTTGGTGAGTTTGGCTGTCAAAGATGGATTTCTCGTGTATAACCCAACCACCAAGGAGTCCAGGAAGTTGCCAGGTTCTGATTTAGTTGCAGAAAACGAGTTCCACGGATTTGGTTACAGCTCCACAACTGATGACTATAAAGTAGTACATGGAGCTTTCTCTAAAGCAAATGATGGCTCTAAGGAATGTGTATTGGAGATATTTTCGCTCCGATCTGGTTCCTGGAGAAGGGTTCCTAGCAAAGATGTTCCCAAGTTGAGTGGACCCGGAATCTATCTAAACGGGTCTGTTCATTGGATCGGGAACCATGGAAATGGAAGTAGGATAGAGCAAGCAATCATTCCATTTGGTTTGGCCACAGAAACATTTGAAGAGGCATTTCCAATCCCCAAAGTCGAAGGTATAGTTTTTGAGGGTCTGGGGATTCACAGGGGACGCCTATTTGCGTACGATGTCACTTGGAGACTTTGTTTCGAGGCTTGGATCATGAATGAATATGGGAAAGGGGAATCCTGGACAAGATTGTTCAGTGTCCCGACCGACGGTTTACCTGCCTGTCAATTTTATACGATCCCGATAGCCTTCACCCAGAGCAAAAAAATTGTTTTCCAGATTGATGTGTCGGAGATGATTTTGTTCAATCCGGAGGATGGTACTTGCAAGAATTACCCCATTGAAGAGGATGATAATGTTGAGTCTGCTATATATGTGGAAACTCTTGTTTCACCCCACGTTGGCCATGAGCCATGAGGGTACAAGCTTTGCGTGTGCTGGTTTAGCAAATTCTGTTTATTACACATAATGCCCCTGAAGAGTTCTTACAGTCATGAATCTTTCTGGTTCGCGAGTTGTTGTAATTAAATTTGATTTCACTGTCTCTAATCCCTTCACTCCAACCCATGAATGTTTAAGGGTATGCGGAAAGATCTAATAGCTAGATGAATGTGAAGGTAACTGATTATCTTCATCTCCTGCAGATTTTACACCAAGTATGCTGCATTGCCTTAGGTACGTTTGAAACTTTTATGGTTTCACTCCTTTTGATCTGCTGCAGATATAGACCTCTACATGTAAAGAAAAAAAGAAGAGGGACACAACATTTCCCTTCATACCTTTAAAGCGGTGATCTTATATACGTAAATATATATTCCACAAAGATGAGAGAACCAACCAACAGCCCTTTCCCAACCGCGAGTTCCAATCTATCTAATTACTCAAAATGAGATTCTACATTCTATTTGCTAGCATTAACACAACATTCTGAAGAGAATGTCATGAAGAAGAAGAAGAAAAAGCTGAAGAAGAAACGGTCATCCAGTTGAGATCACATCAATCTATCTTATAAGTCCAGTACATTGTTTTGGTACGTGACAGGCCAAATTACAGGCAGAACAATACAATACTAAGCCATCATCCTACATCTCTTTTTGAACCATTTTTGCATCGAGCGATTCTATTGAGAACAGGAAAGAACAATGATCTGATGACATAGACCTAGACAAATCAAACTATGAACGGTAAATAGTGCTGTTCCGACAAAAATCTGAATCGGGCAAACTTTAGACTTCGATTTCGATCCTAAGACAGAATTTGTATCAAACATGGGTGACACCACAAATGCTGGTGTATCTATAGCAAATAATCTCTGTGGCTATGTTTGGAAACCAGGATAAAAGATAGGATGTGATAAATGTTATCCTTTTCGGTGTTTTGGTTACTGTCCATAACAGAATAAGATCGGCTAAAATAAGGATGTAATCCGGATGAAAAGATCCCGTGTGGAGTGTGGGATAAAGGTTCTTACGTCTTGCCATGAAAGCTCCTTTCTGAGAAGCCCTAACCTCTCCTCCTTCTCTTCTCCTTTTCCAGAGCTCTTTTCTTCGGCTACAATCAGACACAGGCGAGGCAGCGTGCTTCGGCATCGCTCATAGGTAACGACAACCCTGTCGTCAGCGCTACGTGCACGTTTTACTGATGTATTTTTTATTGTTTTGCCTCTTTCGGACAAACTTCTTTTTTCCTTAAAGAGATTGTTAGATCGTCATCTGCTCTGCTCCGACCTCTGTCGCGGGTAACAACTGACGTTTTTCACTGCTTATCGTTGCTTATTTTTTGCACGACTTTTAAGGTTTCAGAATTTTTGCTCGGCTTTTATTTTTCTCAATGCCCCTTTATCTGACAAGCCGCAAGGTGGAGGGTGCGTCGAATATGTCGGACTACTGCTGGAAGCAAAATTTACTCGGTAAGAATCAGTAGACCAAAGTTGGCTTCGTCTGACCTGCTTCTGTTTCCACTGAAGTTATAAAATCATTGTTCTATCTCCCAACAGAATGATGTATTGAAATTTGTCTGTTGATCCTGTTTGCTTTTTATGTGGTGTTGCTGCTGAATCGGTCGTTCATCTCTTCATTGAATGTACTTTTGCGATGACCATATCGGTGTCCATTTGACTCTGAAACTAAGTGTGATGTTAGGTATGGAATGCACAACGAGACGTGGACATCTTTCAGCCGTAATATTTGTTGGTAATTATTTATCACTTGGGGCATTTTGCTCATGAGAGCTTGTAAGCAGGTTTAGTCACCGGTTTTGCGGATTTGGGGAAATAAATACTTACTTATCAAAAGAAATTAAAAAAGACAACTCATTCGAAACACGAGTTTATTTGCTGAGAATTTTAACTCGTGAACTTTCTCGTTGAAGCATAAATAATCATGTTAGATAACCAAATATTTTGAAAATATTTCATTGAACTTGAAATGGTGGTAGGGACTAATATTTGTATATTTATATAATGAGGAGAGCGTGATATATTTTCCTCTTTTTTTTTTCTTCAGTTAGCTCCGTAATTTCGAAAGGTTTGTACCGTGGGGTTTTAAATGATTTTGTTAGTATCTCACTTGACAATTTGTTCTTGCATATTGTTTATGTTATTTTTCCTCATTATATACAGCTCACAATGATAGCAAAGAAATTAACATACTGATATTTAAGGAGAAGAACTTGCAGATGTTGCTTATGTGTATGATGTATACGATTATGGTGTGAACTATTGCTAGAAGGCAATGCCTTAAGCATATATTGAAGATCACACCATTTCTAGAAGATAAGTTAATTTAGATCATTTTGATTACCTCAAGGGTCCCGCATATAGTCAAAGATGAATAACTTGTTGTATAATATGTTATGTGACTTCAAAGATTAAAGTGGTATTGGGTGGGATAACAAAATGCATAGTGTTGTTATTCACTTAGAGGATAGTTGGCAAAAATATCATAAGGTGTGTGTCACTTCTCATTTTTTTTCTTTAGGACTTGTTTCCTTTTTAATGATAATGTAATCTCTTTGTAGAGAATCAGTTCTTTTAGAGGGAAGCCCTTCCCTCAACATTTTCAACTAACAATCATATTTGGAAAGGATTATGCCAAAGGAAATCTCATTGAAGACACTTTAGAAGCTCATTTAGCTTTAGACCTCCATAAGGTAAGAATCATCATGATAGGACTTACCACCACCACCATCTTCTAGACGCAGTGACTTGGGCCTTCAAGAAGTGATGCAAGCCTAGGGGAGGCTTTCTCAAACAATAGGATCGGGAGAGTGACTCGCGCACAAGAAACGGGACGAACAGTAATTTCAGCACTGCGCAAGCTCAGGAGAACAGTTGTATCTTTGTCGATACAGGTCGGATCAACCTGATTCCAAAGCCAAATGAACAAAGACTTCTGGATCTACAATTTCTCTTTTTTGGGTTTTCTGAAATAAGCACTGTAGGATAGTCGAAATTGTGTTGGAAGTAACGAACAGAACAGGAAAAGATAGGAACTTCGCTGGTTGCTCTTCTAGGCCTCCAAGGAAGTTGAAAGGGACACCGATTCTTCTAGATCGATGACTGCAACTCTTCAAGGATGCAGATTTTGAAAGCTCCGACTCTTCAAGGACGGAGTGAAAACTCTTCTAGGTTTTCAAGGATATGAACTCTACAAGGTTCATGATGCTTGCTTCAACCAAAGCTTTTCATTTATCAAAATTCATCAAAAGTTGTCTGTCTTCTACAAGGGATTGGCTTATATCATCAAAGAAATAAAAACAGAACGTTGAAACTAGGAGAAATAAAGACAAAGTGTTGAAAACTAGGAGAAATAAAAACGGAGCATTGAAAATAGGAGATATAGTAAAGAGCATGGAAACTATAAACTAGTAAAAGCGTCACGCGAGCTTCCAAGGTGTCTTTCAAGCTTCCGGGATGGACTCAAGATGTCGTTATGGCTTCTCGGTTTCATCGAGCTTTAATGCGGGCCAATCTTCTTGGTTGAGAGAGCCGGTCTTCAATGTGGGCTGCATCAAGAAGGATAAAAAAAGGGCTAAAGCAAGTGATAAATGGGCTATTGGATTAGTTTAGATTCTAGGTACTTTTTGACTCTTTCTTTGAAAATGCTAGTGCGAGGATGGAGGATTGTTAGTTGCATTAGTCATACTCAAAATTCAGACAATGATGAGAAAATAATCAATGATGAGTTTCTTTTAAATGTCTCTAAGTAGTAAGTACCATGGAGAATAATATTATGTTGAAAAATTGAGAAGAATCTTAAGATCATTTATCTCAATTTTGGATTTGAAGTAGATTTATAGGAAGAAATCTATGGAAATGCTTATCTAAGTGACGAGCGATGAGAATGACTTATCATTGTAGGCTAAGATATACAGGCTTATATATCTTTGCTTAGAACAACTTTTGTCTATCTTTAGTGTAATTGTGACTTTTGTGATGGTATTTTTGCTTGGTTAATGGTGTGTGTGTGTATATATATATATATATATATATATATATATATATATATATATATATATAGGTCTCTTGTGTAGTCCTTTGTAGTTTTATTGCATTGAACAACATTGAGCAATGTTCTTTTGTATTGTTCGACATTGTTCACTGCAGTATAACAACAAATAGACTACTTAAGATACCTAATATTTATAGGCACAGTTAACCAAGCTTAAAAATCATCACTTAAGTTGCAATTAAACAAAAGATAGATAAAGTTCATTCGAAGAAAATACATACAAGCCACTATACTCTTCTCTATTTCTTGGAGAAGCATTTCCACAATTTCCTTATTATCATGTCTTGAAAATTGATAAAGGAGATGAATGTTCTCAAGATCCCTCACAATTTTTTGGCATAATTTTATTTAATCCATGTTACTTATACACATTTAAAGAAGCTCGTCATTGTCCAAATCTTTAGCATGTCCAATGCGATTAGCAATCATTTCCACCCTTCACTAGCTTTTTTTAAGAAAGACGAAAAATGCCTACATTCTCAACTAATCTAGCAGCCCATTTATCACATGCTTTAGCTCCCTTTCTTCTTGAAGGCTCTGAATAATGTTGTGTTAATGATGATGGTGGTGGTGGTGTAAGTTTTGACTTACACCATTAGTTGTCTCATCATCATGATACTCGCCTTGTTGATGGTCTTTAGTCGCATTATCCTCTAAAAGGTCTTCACCGAAAATTCCCTTGGTACAGTCCCTTGCAAATGTGGTTACTAGTCGATCATATTGAGGGAAGGACTTTACAATATTGTTCCAACTATCCTTCGAATGAATACCAACACTATGCTTTTTGTGATCCCACCCAAAACCACTTTGAACTTTCAAGTCATGTATCATATTATACAATATTTCCAATTTCTTCATCTTTGACTCAATCTGAGGACTATCCTTGAGGCGGTCCAGATGATCAAAACAAACTTGGCTTCTACAAATGTGCGATCCTTTAATATATGCTTATGATTTGTGCCTTTCAGTGGCAGCATACGTCAATATCATATACATCATACACCGGCTAAATTTGGAGCTTCATCTTCTCTAATATCAATATACTGAAAACTTCTTCAATATTATCATCATAAATCTCTAATGAGAGAAAAAAAAAATAGAAACATTGGCTTAGAACTAATCCGCGTGTGAGATTAGAGCAAAATTTTCCAAAACACAACAGTGCAGCGTTTCAAACTAATGGAGCTAATCGAAAAGGAAGAGTAATATATGGCATGTTTTCGTCATCATAGAAGATACAAATTTGGGCTATTAATACCATTTCAAGTCTAGTGAAATATTTTCAAAATATTAATTATCCAATATGATTATTTTTCACTATTACAAGTTTAAATCCTGATCAAGTAAACTCATGTTTGTGGTGAGTCATTCTATTAATTTTTCTGATTAGTATTTTCCTCCTCATACACAAAGGTGGACTAAGCCTGGTTACGAGTTCTCATGAGCACAATTACAACTAACAAGAATGCCCCAAGTGGCACATAAGGACCAATGGTTATTACAGCTTAAAGCCTTTCACTGTGCAATCTGCAGAGTAGAAGAATGGACGTGCATATGAACCTCCAAAAAGCAAATGATCCACATGAAAAAGCAAACTGCATGAATTTTTCAGAGGTGAAGAATGTTCCTCGAAAATGAACAATCGAGGAAGAGATGATCCTTCAATCTCACCACATGACAAGCAGACAAGATCAACAGAAAATCTCAAGACCTCATTCTATCTTTTATCGGCATCCTATCGCATACGAAAAGTTAAAAGATAATAGAATGCTTTGGTACTAACCCACCTGTGGTCTTTCTAGCTGAAAAAAGAAGAAGAAAAAAGCCACCTTTGGTCTCACTGATTCTTAGCAAACTCCACGCGCCACTTACTGTGTGAATTTTGTTTACAGGAGCAGTCCAGATTATCAAGAACATATCATACGCAAACTCCACCTTGTGGCTTGTTAGAGAATGGGTGCATTGAGAAAGAAAAGACAAGAAGCGCAAATTCGCAAGACCTCAAAGCGTACCAAAAATTAGAAACAAGAAGCAGTGGAAAATGTTGAAATGTTGTTACCTGCGACAGAGGAGTTGGCCGGTGTGGAGGTACCGCCAGAGACGATGATCTAACGAACTCCCCAAGGAAAGAAGTCTATGTAAGACTTCATTCATTTTGTGAAAACTAATGTTCAGGAAAATGTTTTTAGGATTTTCCGGTATTATTTTCATGAAAAATGAACTAGTCGGGACAAAAATCAAATTTTTAATTATTTTTCTTTCTTTATTTTGTTTTTACTTCTGTCTTGGCTAGTCGCTGACCACCGGCCACAAGTGAGCCTTGAGCTAGCCAGCCTTAGGCAAGCTCGAGGCTCACCGACCTCTAGGGATCTTGCTGCTCACTTGATTGGTGGCAAGCTAGGGCTTGAGCTTGCCGTTCACCGTGGAATTTGGCAAGCCTCAAGCTCGCTACTCACCTTGGAATTTGGCGTCGGGTGAGCTTGAGATCGTCTTTGGCTGGTCACCAACTGTCGCCGTAGTTGGCAATCGATTGAAGAAGAAGAAGATAAAAATATAGAAAAGAAAAAGAAAAAACAATTTATAAATCTATTTTTTTAAATTAAAAAATTAAAAATCTATTTTAAAAAATAAAATAACAAAAAATTATTGAAAAAGAGTGCATGTAACAATGAAAAATATTTTCCGCTTCATTTTCACATTTCAGTTAAATAACAAAAAATAATTATATTAAAAAATATTTTATAGAAATTTCATATTTTTCGAAAGTCTAAATGAAAAAGTAAAGCATCAATAAAACGCGCCTGTAGCGCTGGTGATGGCGTCTTTGATTACAACATCTGCTTGACTCAACTTGCAATGATTGCTTAACCGAAATAATTGTGAATGGACACCTTGGTAGCTGGTTCGACTAAGATTTTGATTGCGACTACTGTTCCACTCTTCTTATTCTTGCATTCGATTGTTAATTTTAGTCAAACTACTAAGTTGATGTCGACGCTTGTCAACTTGACTAACATCTACGTTTGAAATTTTCCTATTCGATCTACTTAATTTTATGAATTTTTTTTAACGCTAAATTTGACCATCGATTGTATCCATAATCAATATCAAATTACATACGTCTGTCAGCATCTACTATTCCCTCGTTGACGCTTAACACGTTGTATGGCTCAATCGATACTCCCAGTCAGCATTTTGATTAATCAGTACAGTCAGATTTTAGAGACTTCTATTTGTGCCAATGGTCTCAGCATTTTCTCTTCACTATTGGCTAGAGTTAATATCACATTTGAAATTGCAGTCAATATGTAGTCAGAGCATCGATTGCTTATTAACTTTAGATCTTCGAAATCAAAATCGACGTTTTCAGGGAACCAACACTTTCTATTTGAATTCGAATGAGGCGAAAATTGTTGAGTCTAGTGACAAAATTCCACCTCCCCTTCCTATCATTTTCTCTCGTTTTCCCTTCTATGAAGAAGGAACGCGGTCTAGACACGGCTCGCTGGTCTTCGTCTTCGCAAGGAGAGCATCGACCCGGACAACGTCACTTTCGGACATTAAATTATTTTATCGACGTGGCCAGTTTTCAAACTTCCAAGCTCATACAATATTATTTGTCTAATAACAATGACAATGGTAGACATTCTGTACTAAAAGTAATGATTCAGGTGTGATTCATCTGTACTAAAAGTAATGATTCAAAAGTGCTTGAATCACATCATTCCATGGGTTCTAATGTGAAATTGCAGACAGAACCCATAAATTATATATGATAAAAAAAAAATTGAAGATAGTGAGTAAAAAAGGAGATAAATGATAAGTCTTACAAAAAAAAAAGGAGATAAATGATAAAGGTCGAGGATATATATATATATATATATATATATATATATATATTTCTGTATTCCTTTTAATTTTGACAATAAAAAATAGGCTTAAATTCGAACTCGTCAATGAAATGCGAAGAAATTATAGGCCCCAAGCCACACATTTTTACAGGTTTTACGTACTTCGATTGACTCCATTTGCCGCATTTTTCTACTAGAAAATGGCACCATAAAAAGCATGGAGGAGGGGCGTGTCTATGGCGTCTAGTGGGCGCCGTGTCCCAACCGGCAAGTTATCCTAAACGTCGCCGATTCTTTAGGGTTCAGTATGAAGCATTGTAATTAGTTGTTCTACCATAAAGATCCATTATCTATAGCATTTTGGGTTTATATAAGATGAAAAAAAAAGTGGTTACAAAGAACTCGTTTATGGAAAATATAGTTGCACTATTTTCACTTTATAATATGTATTGACATTTATGCCTTGTTGATAAATTGGTACCAAAAATATGAAAAAAATCACACAAATGATTCCTAAAAGACTTTTGGTAATGTTCGACTTAGTCATCCAATTATATATAAAAATGTTTATTATTGTTCCTGAACTTGAATTAATAGAATGATAGTATTGAATATTTTCATATAATTTAGGAATTAAGTTGAATATGTACTAAAAATCCAAAAATCACTTGAACAAATTAAGAATTCACGGATTATATTATATTTTGAACTAAAATTTAAAGATTATATTGAATAAATTAAAAATTTAGGATCATAGAGTCAATGGGCCAGATTGTCGTTATCCCTGAAATATTTAGGGGACCCCCTAAGGAAGTTGCCTCATCCTTTCCCACGAAATTATTAGGAGCCCGCCACCGTCCAGCGTCCACCTTCTCCTTTCTCCTTTCTCCTGGCTCTTCTTCTTGTGATGACCTCTGCGGAAACGAACTGCTTCACGTCGCTCCACCGGAAAGTCCAGAGCGATCGCGGTGGCAGGAATCCATGGACCCTGATCTCTACAGAGCCGCGCGGTCCGGGGACGCCTCGTTCCTGGAGGGGATGGACGGCAGCTCCCCCCTGCTCTCCCAGGTGACCCCGAAGCAGAGCACCGTCCTCCACGTCGCGGCCGAGTTCGGGCGAGTCGACTTCTTCAGAGCAGCCACGAGGCTCTGCCCATTGCTCTTCGACAGGACCAACTCGAAGCAGGAGACCCCGCTTCAGGTGGCGGCCAAAGTGGGTTGCTCCCAGCTGGTTGACTTCGCCGTTGACCACGCCAGGAGGGCGTACGCGGATCTTGAGAGCCAGGACGGGCGCGACGGGGGGCTCAAGAAATTGCTCGGGATGGTCAATTTGGAAGGCGACAACGCGTTGCACTTGGCCGTGCGGAACGGGCATGACTCAGTGGTGAAGTTGCTTGTGGAGGCTGACCCTGGGCTCTTGGACTGCGTGAACTGCGCCGGGGAATCGCCCTTTTACATCGCCACGGAGAAGGGGCATGGGGAGATCGCCGAGCTGATTCTAAGCTACCCCGAGAGTTGCTTGTCTAAAGGCACCAACGGGATGACTGCTCTGCATGCTGCTCTGTATTATCAGCTCAATGGTAATTCATGTCTTATACCCCAAACTTGTTACAGGCTTTTAGTTTTTATTGTTCTTGCTATTGGCTTTTCTGTGCATCTTCGGTGGCTGTGGAAGAACTTTGCTGGCTCGAGGAACTGGTCAATCCTTTTGTTAATTTGATAGATTCAAAATTGTAGGTTGTGATTGTCTGATCAGAATAGTAGTGTAAAAGGAATCCAGTGAAAATCTTCACTTGAGAATACATTGCATGATGTGCTTATGAATCACCTGGATGAGGAAGTTCTTTGACCAGGGGTGACGGACAAGTGAGATGCCTAAAAAAATGGGAATTTTTGGTGGGTGAAATGTGTTTGACAGATGATGATGCGGTTAAAAAATTTGGCTCCTCGAGTCTATGATGAGATATATTCTACGATTCGTCCTACAATTTTTTAAGCACAGTTAATGGTAGGATGAGAAGTTTATATATCTAGAACAGGAAGCACGGCTGTCCCTTGAATTCCTTGACTTGATTACTTCTCTGCTGAAAGGAGATTTCACAGTGCAGTCATGCAAATATCAAAAGTTAATATCAATTAGCATAACTTGCAGAGAAGGCGACCTCTTGTTTTTGTTTTTAGTAATGGTACTTATGGTAAAACCAGTCAACAAAATTGGTTATGTGATAGTCTGTCCCAGGGACTTTAAACAAGTGGGTTGCATTTGACACCTGGTAAAATTTTGCCACATTATTTGGTACACCAGCCTGTCATGTTTATATACTAGCAATGCGAGCTGCAGACATGCTTGTTTGTCTATAATACTTGCTATATCTGCAAGATTAGTCCAGATGTTTGTTTAGGAATAGAAAGGACTCCAGTTATTTTTGGAAGTATTCAAGGTTGCAACTTTGCCGTCCGGCCTTTTCATTTGCTTGAGATTTGCATTGGCTGCAATAACAGTAAGTTGTCCGCTGATAACTATGAATGGAGGCTTAGCTAATTGACTCGGTAATGTCTTAATTTAAGTGAAGGTTAATAGAGAGATGCAGAGTCTAGATCTTGGCAATGGAAAAGAGTCTGTCCCTCGGTTCCTCCCTAACTTGTCTGCTGCTGAAGATGTCCCAAGCTGCGGACAATCCTGTTTGCTTGAGATTCTAGTTAGATCTAGAAGGTTGAATAGTTTAATAAAACAAGATTTAACAGGCAAAACTTGTCTAAGTGGCTATAGAAGTTCATAAGCTGTTGTCATTTGATCAGACATTATGAAGAAGATTGTAAAGAAAAGAGCGGACATGATACAAGAAGGAGATGCCCTCGGCTGGACTCCCCTACATTATGCTGCTCACTTCGGCAATGTCCACGCAATTAAATTGTTCTTAAAGCGCAAAAGTTCAGCAGCTTACATCCCAGGCAAGGATGGGGAATCGGCCCTCCATATTGCGGCATTTGGAGGCCGCACTTCCGTCATGGAAGAGGTCCTAAATAATTGTCCTGACACTTGCGACTTGCTAGACAACAAGGGAAGAACTGCTCTCCATGCTGCTGTTTTAGGAGGGCAAGAGAAGGCCGTTCGGTTCATTTTGGGGCTCCCAAATCTTGTGGGCCTTGTGAACGAAGCAGACGAAGATGGGAACACGCCTTTGCATCTGGCTGCCATGTACAAAAAGTACAGCATCATAGCGATCCTTGCTCGGGACAGCCGAGTAGACATAAAAGCCACGAACAAGAAGAACTTGACGGCCCTTGGCATTTATAGAGAATATCAAGAGGTGCGTTATCTTCCTTTTGGCAACTCCCTCTTGTTGTTACTTAACAAGAAGCTTTGACATGAAGCAAAGGAATCTGGTTTCAGTTTAGGATTAGCTTATATGGACTACACCAGTGTCTTGAATGTTGGTTGAAGATGCCTGCAGCTGATCGACCATTGAAGCCTAAGGACTTAAATTTGTGCTAAGTGCATTCATGCTAAACTACATAGCAACAGATATCTAGTTCATCGTCACATGAAAACTTTCTACATTTTCTTAGTTAATAAACAGACCATTTTGACAAGGCAGTGCTTGTATGCATCAAATTAGCTTTCATGCTTATTTTTAACACTATGTGAATAGTATTCAGAATCTATGTGCATATCATGATTACTGTTCCTTGTATGTAGAGTGGTTTTGCAGCTGCAAAGGTTTATTTCATGTTGAAAGAGACCTACGGTGTACAAGACATGCAAGCCTGGGTCGACACGAATGTAAAGAAGATGCTTAATCGAGGACCCGATGAAATAGTCCCGACTGAGAACTTCAGCCACAGAGAGACCTCTTCTCATGAAAAAGGCAACATGCTGGAGATCCACCTCCTCGTGGCGATGCTCATAGCCACAGTCACTTTTGCAGCTGCCTTCACAATGCCCGGCGGCTACCACAATAACGGACCGGACGAGGGGATGGCCAGTCTCACCTCGAATCTGGCTTTCAAAGCATTCGTGATTTTTGATACTATGGCGTTCTGCTGCTCAGTTGCCGCCGTGTACCTCCAGTTCGGGACTTCTGGCGGGGGCTACTATGAGCGAGCCCGGTTTATAAAGGCCGCCATGGTGTTCATCTTCATTGCGATACTCGGGATGGTATTAGCATTCGCATCGGCAATGTATGTGGTGCTGGCCAAGAGCATTGGCCTCGGATTGACAGCTTACTTAACGGCTGGGTGCTTTATTGGGACATTCTTTCTCCGGTGGTTCGTGGATCCATTAGGGAAGCCAGATCTAGGATTACGCCCACTGAAGAAGTATCTACGGAACTTGCTCTTCCGGTACGGAATAATCTAATCAGCACGTGTGTAATCCATGTCACACTTCTTGATCTGTAATTATCTTTGCTAGGATGATATGAATTGTGTAAACTATTGTTGGAATATGCAAACAAATGTGCCTTATTCTTTTGATATTTAGCATACCACGTTATGTGTATAAAAAGAGAAATGGAATTATGAATGTAGGTTACTACTCTTCTATGCCAAGATGCAACATTTGATCTGCAAAGGATACAATGGGCCTGCACAAAGTGAGAGAGCGGATTATAAGTAGGAAATTTACGGCTCAAATATGGGAAAAAAAAAGGTCCGAAATCTTGGGCTAATGGTAATTTAAGAGAGAGAAGTTTGAATGTACGTTATTACCCTTCTATTCAGCGTCGAAATAATTCATTTCATATTTGGAAAAAATCTTGTGGGACACGTTTGCTACAGAATATAGACTCCGGTCGATTCAGGGAAGTGTAGAAAAATTGATTTTTGACTTTTTGAAAAGCTTGTCGAGCAGGGATGGGGTGACCGCTACCAACTCCTGTTTCCGTTTTCCGCCCGAAGTGGCCACAGATCTGGTCAATCCTTGTCTTGTTGTGTGCTAAGCAAGCGTCTTGACTTAGTTTTATTCTTGAGCAAGCTTCTTCGATCGTGACACGATAAAACTTTCAATTTTTTAAATTAGATTCAAATTCGCCGTTAATTTCAATCAAATGTGATTTTAGCGTGACTAACCTACCGGATAGCTTTTAGGAATTTTTGGTGCAATTGACTTGTGGTTGATTTTCTTCGAGCCACGCGTACCTCTTCGACACATTGGCGACTCTCGATGATCATGAAAATCTCGAAGTATCAAATACAATACATGGTACCCAAAACGATAGAAAATTGATCAATGCCAATCGACGGGAATTTTGCAATCAGGTGGTACCACCCACACTTTGATCACAATCTCAGTTGAATCGACCTATCTCCGATTTCTAATCGATTTTTAATTATGTTGTAATAACCTTTACAGACTAGCACGGTTGAGCGGTCGATTCTTAGTCAAATTCTCAAGTTTATTGCATTAGAATCTTTTTAATGGCTTCACCTGATAAGTCAGTTATTTTATAAGTGGCTATCTAAGAGAAAAACACTCTAGTCGCGTTGATGAAAAGCCCAACTTATCCAATCAAAATTAGAACATGAAATTTAGGATGTCACATCTACTGTTACGGTTATTTGGTGGTCAAAAAAATTAATTTAAGGTAAATTTATCTCAAATATACATGTTTAGGAATTTTGTAGCATTAACCATATTCTTTTTTTTTTCATTTTTATTTTTTATTTTTTCATTTTTTGGGCTGGGGAGACCCTTGCTAGCCCCTAAAAAAGGGGAAAAAATAAATATAAAAATTCAGAAAAATATTTTTTAAAAAATTAATAATAAAAAAAATTGTCCATGTCAATGCCAAAGAGTGCCAGAGAAGCCTCGTTGAATGATTGGCATCCACATAGGTTTTTTCGATGAGCCGAATCGCCAATGACACTTAAATGATTGATTTTTCATATTTATAGAATTCAAATAAACGAAAAAAAAAGTTATAATATGGAAAATAGCGTCATACGAAAGTTATGACACTTGCGCTATTTTTACTTCACGGAAAATTGGAATCTCAAATATTTTTTTCCACATTTCAATCATTGCTAATTGCTTAAAAAACGAGTTGACAATAATGTTAATATTGTTGATAACATATTAGGATTATATATTTGTGTCGATAAAGGGAATATTTTTCTATTACATATATTCTTAAGTGATAGAAACTATCAAATTAGGGAAATCTGTCTTAAGTTGTCAATTTCACGAAACTGTAAAATAATATAAGTTGGCCATGCAGAGATATATTGAAAACAGTCCGTGATAGTTTAATCGGTAATGTGACAGAACTATATTTTTCTATTCCTTGAGATGTTGACGTTCTTATCTTAATTATATCATTATATCCTTGGAAATTTATTTAACAGCAATTCATATTTTATATGAGAAAAAATATTAATTTTTGAACAGTTAACATGGGAAAGATGAAAATGATTAGCATTTTGATATCTTCTTCTAATTAGTGTCCACTTGATTTAATTTTTTTTAGCAGTATTAGGATATTTAGATATCTCATAGAAATATTTAGGATATTTCATTTGATTTTCTATATTTATTTTATTATGCCTATCTAATTTGGTTTCTTTTAATTTCCTCCATCTAACATTACAGATAGGCTTTCCATACACTGTTTTCTATGTCTCGAAATATACAGAAAATTTTCATATCTTTCTTCCGCAATATTCTTAACTTGGTATCAAAGTTGATCTTATTGAGAAAACCCTTGTGCCATGCACCCCTGCACAGCAATAGCAGTAGCAAAGGACCGTTATAGCGAAATAAAATACATCCTGCTGCTCAACAGTGTTCATTTGAGTGCCTTATTCTAGTATGAGTAAGCGTCATTGTGGTCGCATTACGACATTGGCCAAGTGTCGTCAAGTCAAGCTTTTCTTTTTCACAGACGTATTTTTTGATGCTGTGAAGACGCATAAAAAAGAAAAGAAAAAACAGAAACGGAATTATGAATGTACGTTACAACCCTTCTATGCCAAGACGCAACATTTTATCTGCAAAGGATACAATGGGCATGCACAAAGTGAGAGAGCGGATTATAAGTAGGAAATTTACGGCTCAAATATGGAAAAAAAAAAAAAGGTCCGAAATCTTGGGCTAATGGTAATTTAAGAGAGAGAAGTTTGAATGTACGTATTACCCTTCTATTCAAAGTCGAAATAATTCATTTCATATTTGAATAAAATCTTGTAGGACACATTTGCTACAGAATATAGACTCCGGTCGATTTAGGGAAGTGTAGAAAAATTGATTTTTGACTTTTTGAAAAGCTTGTCGAGCAAGGATGGGGTGAACGCTACCATCTCCTGTTTCCGTTTTCCGCCCGGCGTGGCCAAAGATCTGGTCAATCCTCGTCTTGTTGTGTGCTAAGCAAGCGTCTTGACTTAGTTTTATTCTTGAGCAAGCTTCTTGACTTAGTATTGCACTTGACTTGTTATATAAGCCTTTGGTCAGCAGGAGATTGAAAAGCAAAGAAACAGATCTTTCACTCAAAACCTGCCCAATGAAGAGACTTCTTGCCGAAACAAGCCGAAGCTCGGGCTTTGCTGTGGCCCAAAGCTTCACCGAGGATATCCTCATGGAGATTCTCTCGAGGCTACCGGTCAAGTCCTTGGTGCGATTCAAGTGTGTAAGCAAGAGATGGCGGTCTCTAATTTCTGACCCTCACTTCGCCAAATTGCACCTGCGAAGGCTCATCTTGGAGAATATAAACCATAGCCAGAAAATCATCAAAAGCAACCCGCTCCAAACCATAGACTATGAAGCACTCGACAACGATGAGGTCAATAATCATGTGGTGGTGAAGTCTCATGACTTGGGAAAGGATGAACCGTGGGGGCTCGCAGGTTCGTGCCATGGCTTGGTGAGTTTGGCTGTCGAAGATGGATTTCTCGTGTATAACCCAACCACCAAGGAGTCCAGGAAGTTGCCAGGTTCTGATTTAGTTGCAGAACACGAGTTCCACGGATTTGGTTACAGCTCCACAACTCATGACTATAAAGTAGTACATGGAGCTTTCTCTAAAGCAAATGATGGCTCTAAGGAATGTGTATTGGAGATATTTTCGCTCCGATCTGGTTCCTGGAGAAGGGTTCCTAGCAAAGATGTTCCCAAGTTGAGTGGACCCGGAATCTATCTAAACGGGTCTGTTCATTGGATCGTGAACCATGGAATTGGAAGTAGGATAGAGCAAGCGATCATTCCATTTGGTTTGGCCACAGAAACATTTGAAGAGGCAATTCCAATCCCCAAAGTCGAAGGTATAGTTTTTGAGGGTCTGGGGATTCACAGGGGACGCCTATTTGTGTACGATGTCACTTGGAGACTTCGTTTCGAGACTTGGATCATGAATGAATATGGGAAAGGGGAATCCTGGACAAGATTGTTCACTGTCCCGACCGACGGTTTACCTGCCTGTCAATTTTATACGATCCCGATGGCCTTCACCCAGAGCAAAAAAATTGTTTTCCAGATTGATGTGTCGGAGATGATTTTGTTCAATCCGGAGGATGGTACTTACAAGAATTACCCCATTGAAGAGGATGATAATGTTGAGTCTGCTATATATGTGGAAACTCTTGTTTCACCCCACGTTGGCCATGAGCCATGAAGGTACAAGCGTTGCGTGTGCTGGTTTAGCAAATTCTGTTTATTACACATAATGCCCCCGAAGAGTTCTTACAGTCATGTATCTTTCTGGTTCGCGAGTTGTTGTAATTAAATTTGATTTCACTGTCTCTAATCCATTCACTCCAACCCATGAATGTTTAAGGGTATGCGGAAATATTTAATAGCTAGATGAATGTGAAGGTAACTAATTATCTTCATCTCCTGCAGATTTTACACCAAGCATGCTGCATTGCCTTAGGTACGTTTGAAACTTTTATGTTTTCACTCCTTTTGATCTGCTGCAGATATCCTCTGCATGTAAAGAATAAAAGAAGAGGGACACAACATTTCCCTTCATACCTTTAAAGCGGTGATCTTACAAACGTAAATATATATTCCACAAAGATGAGAGAACCAACCAACAGCCCTTTACCAACTGCGAGTTCCAATCTATCTAATTACTCCAAATGAGATTCACATTCTATTTGCTAGCATTAACACGACATTCTGAAGAGAAAGTCATCAAGAAGAAGAAGAAAAAGCAGAAGAAGAAACGGTCATCCAGTTGAGATCACATCAATCTATCTTATAAGTCCAGTACATTGTTTTGGTACGTGACAGGCCAAATTACAGGCAGAACAATACAATACTAGGCCATCATCCTACATCTCTTTTTGAACCATTTTTGCATCGAGCGATTCTGTTGAGAGCAGTAAAGAACAATGATCTGATGACATAGACCTATAGACAAATCAAACTATGAACGGCAAATAGTGCTGTTCTGACAAAAATCTGAATCGGGCAAACTTTAGACTTCAATTTCGATCCTAAGACAGAATTTGTATCAAACATGGGTGACACCACAAACAATAATGCTGGTGTCTCTATAGCAGATAACCTCTGTGGCTATGCTTGGAAACCAGGATAAAAGATAGGATGCGATAATTGTTATCCTTTGCGGTGTTTTGGTTACTGTCCATAACAGAATAAGATCGGCTAAAATAAGGATGTAATCCGGATGAAAAGATCCCGTGTGGAGTGTGGGATAAAGGTTCTTACGTCTTGCCATCAAAGCTTCTTCCTGAGAAGCTCTAACCTCTCCTCCTTCTCTTCTCCTTTTCCAGAGTTCTTTTCTTCGGCTACAATCAGACAGAGGCGAGGCAGCGTGCTTCTTTGTTCCTTAAAGAGCTTGTTAGATCGTCATTTGCTCTGCTCCGACCTCTGTCGCGGGTAACAACAACTGGCGTTCTTCACTGCTTATCGTTGCTTATTTTTTGCACGATTTTAAGGTTTCAGAATTTTTGCTCGGCTTTTATTTTTCTCAATGCCCCTTTATCTGACAAGCCGCAAGGTGGAGCGTGCGTCGAATACGTCGGACTACTGCTAGAAGCAAAATTTACTCGGTAAGAATCAGTAGACCAAAGTTGGCTTCGTCTGATCTGCTTCGGTTTCCACGGAA
The DNA here is from genome assembly GCA_019915185.1 of Eucalyptus camaldulensis. Lineage (NCBI taxonomy): Eukaryota > Viridiplantae > Streptophyta > Magnoliopsida > Myrtales > Myrtaceae > Eucalyptus > Eucalyptus camaldulensis. The sequence continues at coordinate 33,781,629 of JAHSVA010000010.1, forward strand.
GTTACCAAATCATTGTTCTATCTCCCAACAGAATGATGTATTGGAATTTGTTTGTTGATCCTGTTTGCTTTTTATGTGGTGTTGCTGCTGAATCGGTCGTTCATCTCTTCATTGAATGTACTTTTGCGATGACCATATCGGTGTCCATTTGACTCTGAAACAAAGTGTGATGTTAGGTATAGAATACACAACCAGACATGGACATCTTTGAGCCGTAATATTTGTTGGTAATTATTTATAACTTGGGGCATTTTGCTCATGAGAGCTTATAAGCCGGTTTAGTCACCGGTTTTGCGGATTTGGGGAAATAAATACTTGCTTATCAAAAGAAATTAAAAAGATAACTCATTCGAAACACAAGTTTATATGCTGAGAATTTTAACTCGTGAACTTTCTCGTTGAAGCAGAAATAATCATGTTCACCAAATATTTTGAAAATATTTCATTGAACTTGAAATGGTGGTAGTGACTAATATTTGTATATTTATATAATGAGGAGAGGCGACATTGGCCAAGTGTCACCAAGTCAAGCTTTTCTTTTTCACGGATGTATTTTTTGATGTCGTGAAGACGCTTAAAAAAAAAGAAAAAAGAGAAATGGAATTATGAATGTACGTTACAACCCTTCTATGCCAAGATGCAACATTTGATCTGCAAAGGATACTATGGGCATGCACAAAGTGAGAGAGCGGATCACAAGTAGGAAATTTACGGCTCAAATATGAAAAAAAAAAAGAAAAGAAAAAGGTCCGACATCTTGGGCTCAATGGTAATTTAAGAGAGAGAAGTTTGAATGTCCGTTATTACCCTTCTATTCAGCGTCGAAATAATTCATTTCATATTTGGAAAAAATCTTGTAGGACACATTTGCTACAGAATATAGACTCCGGTCGATTTAGGGAAGTATAGAAAAATTGATTTTTGACTTTTTGAAAAGCTTGTCGAGCAAGGATGGGGTGACCGCTACCATCTCCTGTTTCCGTTTTCCGCCCGGCGTGTTCAAAGATCTGGTCAATCCTCGTCTTGTTGTGTGCTATGCAAGCGTCTTGACTTAGTTTTATTCTCGAGCAAGCTTCTTGACTTAGTATTACACTTGACTTGTTCTATAAGCCTTTGGTCAGCAGGAGATTGAAAAGCAAAGAAACAGATCTTTCACTCAAAACCTGCCCAATGAAGAGACTTCTTGCCGAAACAAACCGAAGCTCGGGCTTTGCTGTGGCCAAAAGTTTCACCGAGGATATCCTCATCGAGATACTCTCGAGTCTACCGGTCAAGTCCTTGATGCGATTCAAATGTGGCATCCCAAAATTTCATGGCAATTTCTAGAGGTGTTACAACCTATAGAAAGGTGATGGAAGTGTCATTGATTCATGTTGTGATCATTAGACCGAAGAATTGTAATAAATTAAGACTGAGTACTTTAATGGAAATGTATCTTGTGTTCATGGGTAAATTAAGGTTAGTGCTATAGGACAATTTGATAAGGAGGATTTTGGTTCTTGACCATGCACCTTATAGATTTGATTCTTATGGTTTAATGTTGCAAGTTTTTGGCCATATTATTTTGTGATTAGGTATTTATCTAAGTACGAAATTAAGGTGGGATTAATTGGAATAATGGTGGGCTGGATAATTAAGAACCAAACCAACCCATAGCCCCACCAATCGGCCATTTAAGCCTGGCCTGCGAAACCCAAAGGAGGAGGAGGAGCTGCCGTTGACCAAGCTGGCCCAAGCCTAGCCGGATAAAGCCCATCTTGCATGGTAATTACCAAGTGTCACGTGCATGCAAAGAAATGATTACAAGCTAATCATGAGGGGGAAGAAAGAAGAGGGGGAGGGGCGGATTAAGCGAGGAAAGGGAGAGAAAGAGAGGGAGTCGCACGAGAGAAAGAGAAAGAGAAAGAGAAAGAGAAAGAGAGAGTGTCGCGCGAGGAGAGAGAGGAGAGAAAGAGAGAAAGGAAAGGAAGAAAGGAAGGGAGAAAGGGGAGACCGTGCGTGTGAGAGAGAAGAAGGAGGTCCATTTGCCGCCGATTGTCCGCCTAGCTTACCATCGTTCGTTCGCTGCCTTGCTCGCCATCTTTGTTGCTGTTTGTGCTCGGATTAGAGGCAAGTAAAGTCCTAAAACCTACCCTTTGCTTGCTGTGATGTGTGTCTAGAAGATGGTGAACTTCAGTTGTGGTGGAAGTGATGAAAGGTCGAAGCTTTGGGGAGAAATTTGTTGGCCTAGCATGCTGTTTTCTGGAAAAATCAGTCCGACCCTTCACGAGTTTGTGAGCTGCATGCAACTTTTTAGTTGGAATCTCACTTTGATCTCTTAATGAAAGTTGTAGAGAGCATCTTGAGAAGTAACATACTAAAATTTGAGATAAAACGGACAAGGATTTCTTGGTGAAACGATTTTCCTTTGGAGAAATTAGATCTGGAATGTGTTGTGCTGACCTTTAGTGATTTCGTGGACTGTAAAGTAGCTTTCTTACGAAAATCTCACTTTTATTTCTTAATGAAAGTTGTATTTTACTTCTTGAGGTAAAACATATAAAAAATTTAGAGGAAATGAACAAAAATAGATCGGTGAAATAGTTGTCCTTTGAAGAAACTGGATCTGGGAAAATGCTACCTCGACCTAGTATGATTATGTGATTTTTATAAAATTATCCAGTTAAAATTTGATCTTGTGTCCTCAATGAAAGTTGTGGGTAATATTCTAAGGTACATACTGAAAATTTAGAAGAAACGGACATATGTAGGTCGGTGAAATGAGTTTCCTTTGAAAGAATTTGGGTTTAGAACGATTTGGGTTTCTATTTCTTCATGAGATATTTGGAAAAACGACACCGGGAACAGGGGGAATTAATCGTCTATATCTAGTAATATAGAACGATTTGGGTTTCTATTTCTTCACGAGATATTTACCTTTAGGACTTTTCTATAACATATCAAAATCTCAGAATTTTTGGAGTTCATTTGGATATTTAATTTAAATTACTTCCGAAACTGTGCAAGCTGAAGTGTTAAAATTTTGAAGACTGTGATGCATGGACCGTATTGTTTTGTGTGAGATTCTTTTGGTATGGTATTTTTCATGAGATATCTGCCTTTAGGTTTCGTCTATAATGTGTCAAGTTTTCAGAATTTATTTATACCATTTACTAATTTTTCTAGAGTTTTAACCAAAGGAGTGCATTCTGTTTTATCTGAAAATTGATGTGTTTTAAAAAATAAATGAATTTTTCCATGTGATTTAATGCTTTGAGCGGTTGATTTTGCTGCATATGTGATGACATATGGCATGTTATATGGCATCAAAAGCTGGTTGAGACTCTTGATATTGATGCATCAAATGCTATGTTGAAGTTGAAATACATGTGTAAATATAAATTGAGATAATAATAAGACCGTCGGAGGTGTGAGCCGACGATGCCTCGGGAGTTTTGAGATGCCCGGAGTGTGTGTGCCGGATGCCCACAGTGTGTGTGCCGGATGTCCTTGGGAGTTTTGAGATGCCCGGAGGTGTGTGCTGGAAGCCTCGGAGTTGTGTGCCGAGGGGATACCTCGTGATGCTAGTTGGGGTACAAGATGCTTGGAGTGTGTGTGCCGAATGCCCAGAGGCGTGTGTCGGAGGTTCCTCGCGATGCTAGGTTGGATGCGAGCGATAAATTGTGGGATGCAAGCATTGGTCACTGGAAAGAAAAATGATGCGATTTAATTGAAAGATAAAGATCGATGATTGAATCATGTGCATGGATGTATGCTTGATAGCATGGATGATATGAATCATGGTGGTATATGCACGTTACATGATGATATGCATGGCTGCTCGATGATATAAGTACAAGTGCATGGTGATTTATGCATGTTGTATGGTGATATATGCATGGCTGTAAAGGTGAGGTATGCTTGAATGCATGAATGATATGTGTTTTATTTTTGATACTTTGATTGTTTTGTTTGACGCATTGTGTAGTTTGGTGGATCTTTACTGCTGAGTGGTTGTACTCACCTCTTTGGGGATTAACATTTCAGATTAGAAAGATGCCTCTTTCACCAGTCGTGCATGGTACCTACTATGACATACCTACTGATGTTGATGTGGAGTGCACGGAGCACATCTGTGTCGGTGTCCCTGGTTTAGTGTTTGTTCGAGTGCGTGTCTTGGTGATGTACAATGTGGGTCTTGCTGATGGCCCGATTATCCAGTAGTTTTTGTCTGTCCATGTCTAGCGTGATGGAGTGATGCTAGGGATGCTACCGCCGCCACCGCCCGATGCATCGGGTTGGGTGTGATGGCACATATGACTGGTGGGAGCTAACACTTTTTGGGGATAGCCGACGCTTGTTGATGGTGGGGTGTATATGTTCGATGTAGGGTCGAGTTCTCTTTTGAGTTATAGCCAAGTATAGTTAAAAATCTTGGCCTTTTGGCTGTACCGACCCGAGATGTCCATCGTGAAAATATAAACAAAAGTGACTCAGTTTTGTCTTTTCATTTGGAGCATAGTTGGTGTGCATTGCATTAGTTTTATTGGAGTAAGGGATGTCGAGACTCGTTTATGCTTCCACTGATGAGCTGCGGTAGGACATATATATATTTAAAAAAATCTCTCTAGTTAAAAGGTATTAGTTTGTGAAGTTGTAGGAGATCGAGTAATAGGTACCTGTGGCGACCTCAAGCGAATCGGGGGTGCCACATCAAATGCGTTAGTAAACGGTGGTAGTCCCTAATAGCCGACCCGGGCTTTGCCAAGTCACATTTGCAAAGGCTAAAGGCAAGAGATATAATTCCTAGCCAGAGAATCGTCAAGAGCAGCCCCCTTCAGACCATAGACTACGAACTGCTCGACGGCGGCATTGGGGGCGATGAAGATAGCGTGGTGGTAAAGTTTCATGAGCCAAGAATGGACGATTCTAGGTGGGAGCTCATTCTCGTGGGGTCTTGTGATGGCTTGGTCTGTTTATCTTTCCATGTCGGGTTCCTCCTATATAACCCGATCACCAAGGAGTCTAGGAATTTGCCTGGTTCCAATAATTTTCCGGAGGACTTCTTCCTTGGAGTAGGGGATGAATTCTTCCATGGATTCGGGTACGACCATGCATCTGATGACTATAAAATAGTTCAGGGTGACGGTTGTCAAGTGGCTATATTTTCGCTCAAGTCCGGTTCTTGGAGATATATACAAGTCCAACAAGAAAGCCACCTGACTGTTTACGGCCCAGGAGTTTATTGGAATGAGGCCTTACACTGGTGTGTTGTTGACAATAGTAGAAACAAGACTGTAATTATGTCATTTGATTTGTCAAAAGAGAAATTTCACCAGGTGTTGTCTGTGCCTGAAGTTAATGGAGACATAGTTTCGAGGGACTGGGGATTCATGGAGCCAATCTGTTCATCTACCACGGGACCTATAAGGACCGCTTAGAGGCGTGGATAATGAATGAGTACTCAAGAGGAGGATCATGGACAACATTGTTTAGTGTCTTGAATGAAATACCTGGAGGTATATATTTTTAGATCCCCATTGCGTACACAAGAAGCAAAAAAATCGTTTTCCAGATTGATGCGTACCAAATGGTTTTGTTCAATCTTGAGGACAATACTTACAAGAATTATCCCATCGAGAGTGACAACGACGTCGCATCTGCCATCTATGTGGAAACTCTTGTTTCTCCCTATCTTGGCTGTTAGCCATCAAGAATCTAGAGCATTCAAGAGTTGTTTAAGCGGGTTTGGTTTTCCCGTTTGCGTTCGAGTTTCCTTTATTGCGGTTGACCAAGCCATCTTGCTGTTGAATGTTCTTGTCAAATTTGAAGAGGAAAAAAAACAATATCAAGAGTCTTATTACAAGATCCGGTCATTCCTTAGTAGCTTCATCATTGTGCTTTTAGTACTCTGTCCTCTCTAGATGTTCGGTTAATCTCTGCTTGATGAATAGCTAGTCAAACGTCCCTCCTTTGCTAGGATACTTATCACTTCGCTAGTGAATGTTGTCCAATCTGATTTCGTGTAATTTCACCAATCATTCTCTGGAACTCGTTATGTTGTGAACATTCGACTATAATGTGAATCTTAAAGCGGGAATATAGTAATTTTATCTAGTGATTGGGTTGCGGTGGAACAAGAAAGACAATTCCAACTAGAGAACTGTAAAATGTGGTTTTCACTAAGCCTTAACCATAAGTGGCCGAAAGCGGAGGTTCAGGTTCAGCACCTACTAGAGGACGCGGCAAAATCGCTTATTCCATGAGGAACAAAAGCAGAATCCATTTGATACATGCTAGACAATCCGTTGATTTTTTCACCTTCCCTCAAACACTCCGTTTATTCACGAGCTACGATGGAGAGTGAGACACAATAATCAACAAACTGAATGCGACCGGCTTTTGAAAACATCGGTAGAGTTGGACTCATTCTTGTACTGTGAGGGTCAGCATGCAGAAGTAACTGATCTCCATTTGTTCAAGCCTTAGGTGTCATGCCCTGAACCTTGAGCGCACGCATATCCTTTGGCGGTCGACTAAAATTTGCGACATTTCTAGAATGCATCGCCGATCCATTCATTTTATGCATATGTGAAATCAAATTAAACAAACCCTATACCTGGACAATAATAAACATGGGATAGAAAAGCAGGATAACCAAATTCATCAATCACGCTTTATAAACATCTTGGGTTTATACACACTAGTCTGTCTCTAGAAAGAAACTACTAAGCCATCTACATTTTGGACCCTTCAACCTTGGGCTTCAAGTTCTCTACACTAGGGACCTGAAAAGTTGTAAATCACAACGGGGTGAGAATAAATCTCAGCGAGTCAACACCATAAACCTCAATTAGGATGTGAATTCACTCAAAGACGTCCTAAACATGCACCACTCAGAATTTACTATGACACCCCTCGACGGCCCCCGAATCGTTAGGGTCGTCATAGTTCGATTTCCATTCTCTTGCTTGACCTGAAGGTCTATCAATCGTGGGGATTTACATCTTTTAGATCGGTCCTTGTGCAATTTATATGGCGGAAGCACATCCATCAACTCCCTTCCTTATATTCAGAAAACGATGCACACCCACTAAACATTTATAGGTAAAAGCCGAACACTTTCATTTACTTAAACTAGATGGACATCATTTATCAGTACATCAAAATGCCATAGTCTTCGATACTTGGTTATACTTCAAAAGATGACTGACGTCTCCTCCAACAATCGTATACTTAAAGTCCATCGATCAGTGTTGGCGTCCAAAAGTTCATTCCTTTGCTATCTTCCTCCTCGCGGTCATATCCAACCACTTGATCCATCTATCGACGACAGTGGCAGCAAAGGTATCTTATCTAGTCTAAAATGTTATTCCCCAAACGGGGTGAGTACAACCACTCAGCAGTAAAGATCCACCACACTACACAGTGCATCAAACAGAACAATCAAGGTATCATGAATAAAACACATATCATTCATGCAATCAAGCATACCTTACCTTGCAGCCATGCATATATCACCATGCCATATGTGCATATACTACCATGCACTTATCATCAAGCAGTCATACATATATCACCATGCCATATGTGCATATATCACCATGCACTTATCATCAAGCAATCATGCATATATCACCATGGCATATGTGCATATACCACCATGCACTCATATCATCCATGCCATCAAACATACATTACCATGAGATCCATTCACGCCTTCATGATTGCATTTTTAATATCAAATAGCATCAATTTATTTTCATAAGCAGATCATGCATCTTGCCATATGTATACACCCATGCACATGATTCAATTTCAATTCTTATCTTTCATAAGGATCTCATCATTTTTCATCCAGGGACCAATGTTTGTATCCCACAATTTATTGTTCGCACCCAACCTGGCGTCACGAGGAACTTCCGGCACACACCTTCGGGCATCTCGCATCCCACCTGGTGTCATGAGGAATCTCCGGGGCTCGTCATGAAATTAGTTACCCCTACCCTCTGGGCATGTATCATAATACAACCCCTCACCCTCTGGACATGTATTATAATACAACCGGGCATCCCGACACTCCCAGGGAAAACCTCTGGGCATGTATTCATAATACAACCAGGCATCCATAGGGCACCGACTCATTCGAACCTCTAGGTATCCCAACTCCCGGGGCATCGTCGGCTCACACCTCCGACGGTATCATCATTATCTCAATTTAAATTCACACATGTATCTTAATTTCAACATGGCATTTGATGCATCAATATCAAGAGTCTCAACCAACATTTCATGCCATATAACATGCCATATGTCATTACATATGCAGCAAAATCAACCACTCAAAGTATTACATCACATGGATAAATTCATTTATTTTTCAAAACACATCAATTTTTTGGATAATTCAGAATGCATTCCTCTAATTCAAACTCTAGAAAAATAAGTAAATGACATTAATAAATTTTGAAAACTTGACACATTATAGACGAGATCTAAAAGCATATATCTCATGAATAACTCCATACCAAAAGAATCTCACACAAAACAATATGGTCCATGCATCACAGTTTTCGAACTTCAATATTTCAGCTTGCATAGTTTCGGGAGTAATTTAAATTAAATACCCAAATGAACTCCGAAAATCATGAAATTTTGACATGTTATAGACAAGTCCTAGAGGTAAATATCTCATGAAGACATCAAAACCAAATCGTTCTAGGTTAATAGCTATAGACGGTTATTTCCCCCTGTTCTCGGTGTCATCTGTTCCAGATTATCATCTTTCAAAAGAAACTCATTTCACCGACTTAAATATGTTCATTTCTTCTAAATTTTTAGTATGTTATTATTAAGAATATTGCCTACAACTTTTGTTAAGGACATAGGAACAAATTTTAACTGTATGATTTTATAAAAATCACGAAATCATGCTGGGTCGAAGTAACGTTTTTCCCAGATCTAGTTTCTTCAAAAGACGATGATTTCACCGACCTATCTTTGTTCATTTCATCTGAAATTTTAAAATGTTCTACCTCAAGAAGTATAAAACAACTTTCATTAAGAGATAAAAGTGATATTTTCACTATAAAGCTACTTTACAGACCACGGAATCTCTAAAGGTCAGCACTACGGATTCCAGATCTAACTTCTCCAAAGAAAAATCGTTTCACTAACCAATACTTGTTAGTTTTGCCTCAAATTTTAGTATGTTGTTCTTGAAGATGTTTTTTTTTTTTTTTGGTAAAGTTGTTCTTGAAGATGTTTTCTACAACTTTCATGAAGAAATAAAAACAAGATTCCAACTAAAAAGTCATATACTGCACACAAACTCACGGACGGTTGGACTGGTCTTTCCAGAAACAGCATGCATGACCAACGAATCTCTCTTCAAACCTCCGAAATCTCATCCCATCTACCACAACCAAGACTTACCATCTACTACACATACACACAACAATGCAAGGGGTAGGTTTAGGACTTCACTTACCTCAAATTCGAAGGAAACACAGCAAGACAAAGCGGGGCGAGGCGGCGAATGATGGCGGACATGCAGACTCCTTCGTCCTCTTCTCCTCTCGCTCGCTCGCTCTCCCTCCTTCGGACGGTAACTCTCTCTCTCCTCTCTCTCTTTTGGTCGAAATCCCCCTCCCCCTTTTCCTTTTAGTTGAATTAAAACCCTTGCATGCTTTACTTCTTGCATGGAGGGACACTTGTCTCTTTATTTTTGCATGGTGGGACACTTGTCCTTACGAAGGAGACAAGTGTCTTCTTGTTGAAGACACATGGAGGAGGCGCATCCGTGTCCTCTCTGCCCCCCTCCCCCCCATTCGGTCGACTATGGGCTGCCCCTCTTGGCCCACTTTAGGCCAACACTCTTGGGCCTAAAGTCCAAACTTAAATGGCCCAAGTTTATTTTTAATAATACATTTTAATCCTCATTTAAATAAATACCTACTTGCATAATAAAATGGCCAAAAGACTTTGTGACATTAATTCATAAAATCAAATCTATAAAGTTCATAGTCAAGAACAAAGTCTTCTTTATCAAATTGTCCTATAGCACCAACCTTGATCATCCATTAACATAAGATGTATTTCTACCCAAATAATTCTCCATTAAAATATTCGGCATTAATCTATTAAAATTCTTTGGTCTAAAGGCCATAACATAAATCAATAACACTTCCATCACATTTTCATAGGTCGTAATGCATCCAAAGGTTGCCATGAAATTTTGGGATGCCACATTTACCTTGCCTTGGCACCTTCCTGCATGGTAGTACACATCATAAACACTTATGCATATAGCAAATGCATTCAAGAACCGGAACACATCATATCACTAATCAAACAATTTACAAGAGTCCCAATTATAAGACCAAATCGTTATGACACGTCCCATTCCATGCCACATAATTTCGTCTCATAAACAAGCGCGGGTAACTCATATTGATGGTTCAATCTACACTCGATATTCATTTTGTTGTACTTTAGCTAATACGTCCATGATGGGGTGCGATTGGATCACATCGTATTGACTTAATAAGTTACGATGGAAAGACACTAATAGAGGGGTACGAAGGGAGACGTATAAAAGCCTCTCGAACACAACCGTTGGACTGGTTGGAAAACATACGCACCAAATTTTCTCTCCATTTCCATCAAAGAAGAAAAAGGAATTCCATTTTAGTTTTGCAAGAACAATTGGCATTTACACCGTGAAAATCAGATGTTTTCTTTGTGATTGCATTCAGACTAACGTGAGGAAGTGTTGCTTGTTTTTCATTGGCAATTCAACATTCATTCCGGGGCTATTTGTTGTTTGCGCATCGGAATCAGGTAAGTCGTCTTCCGTCGACTTGAATTCCAACATTGGTGTTAGAGCCTGGTCGTGATTTCTGCCTTGTTTTTCATCGAGTTTTCTCATTTGCCATTTGATATTGAGATCAAGAGATTGTATTCTACACTGTTTTTGATGTTTATTGGTCAGAATTGCAATCTGAAAACTCGAATTTGAATCGAAGTGAAGAACAGGTTCGGGGTCGCATGCATTTGTGAGGTTTTGGCCATTTTTCGAATTATTTTTTTTTTGGCCAAAATCAACTTTTGAATATACATGATAAAAGTACTCGTTGAGACAAGTCCGACGGTGGTTCGAGCTCGACCGGAGGACGTCGGACACGCCCACACGTGTGGCCAGAAGCAGCTGCGTGTGGGCCTCACGCGCCTGACACGCTGGGGATGCCAGTGCGTGCGCAACAAGCGCTGATCGGCGAAATGACGCGTGCGCGTCACGCGGAGTGACGCGACGCTCGATGACATCACGGATGACGTTATCCAACGGTCGGTAACCGCTGGGATGACATCATTGATGACGTCAGCGTGGCGGCAATTGGCCGGCCGGTGACCGGCTGGCTACCCGACCAGACTCGTGACTCGACCCAACCCGTGACCCGAACTGACTCGAGATCCAACCTGGTTGACTTGACCCGACTCGACTGGTCAACCCGTCCGGCGGTCAAACTGGTTGGACCGGTCACCAGTTGGACCAATCGGACTGGTTGGACTGATCGGACTGGTTGGACCAATCGAACCGGTCGGACCGGCTAGAAGCCGTTTGGCTTGCTGGCGTGTACACCACGCGCGCTGCGCACTCAGGCAGCGTGTGGGGGCGCGTGCAAGCTCCGATTGGAGCGTGGTTGGAGGCGATGGGTTCGTATGAATGTGCTCTACACTGTGGTATAATTATTTTTTAATTTTAAATTTTATAAAAGTATGAAAATACGTAGGAAACCCTATGTACACGTATTTTTTTGGGGTTTAATGCAATTTATTCATTTGTAGCTTGTATTTTCTTGTGATTTAGTAAATATAGTAGCTAGCTTGTGTGTAAATGATGTTATATATGCTGTGTAGAGCTTGCTTTAATAATATGATGTATATATTTTAATATACTTGCAATTTTCTAGTTGCTAGAAAATTAGAACAATGGTAGGAAATCCATTACATGTTGAATTGCATTTTTTATTATAGTTGAAGCATGATTGTTGTTTATACGTTAGTTATTATCATGCTATGTTTTTGTGTTAAAGAAAAATTGTAGAAATTACATAAGGTCATGTAATTATTTTTCATAGTGGGAGTTCGTAGGTTTGTAGAATTTGAAAGAGTTCTCACCTAGAACTTAAAATTTGCGCAAATTAAACTAATTAATGATAATAGAACAATTGTACATAGAAGTTGATTGGGAATATAGTGAACTTTTGCTTTTGTGTGTTTTGTTGAATTATCATTAATTTAGTTTGTCTTTGCTGCAAATTAAATATGTGTGTTACTCTGTAAAGTGTGCTAGTATTGATTCTGCGTTTATTATGTCAATGTGTTATAGCAATTGATTATGACTTCGGCATCCAAGACCATTATTGCTGACCTCATTAAGGGTGAGAAGCTGAACGGTGACAATTATGATATTTGACCTCGAAAGGTTCAGTACATCCTTGAGGAGCAAGAGGTTTTGGAAACCCTCAACCATACCATGGATGAACTTGAGCATGGAACTTCAGCTCAACACAGGAGAGATTTGGAAGCTTATGAAGCTTGGAAAAAGAAAAATAGCATTGCTCGTATCACGTTGCTGAGCTGTATGCAAGATGATATCATGTGTGAGTTTGAGAGTTATGATAAAGCTCAAGCTATGTGGGTTGCCTTGAAAGATAAGTTTGGGGGTACATCTGCCGCTAAACTGAGGAGACTCACTATCAAGTTTGACACATTCCGAAAGCGCCTAAATGTAACGATGAGGTATCATCTTTGGGAGATGTCAAACATGATCCGTGAGCTGAAGTCGGTAGGTCACTCCCTTACTGATGAACATCAAGTCCAGGCTGTTATAAGGTCTCTTCTTGATAATTGGGAGCATATGAAGATCAATATGACACATAATGAGAATATTGTCACTTTTGATAATATTGCGCGTCACTTGGAATTAGAGGATGAGCGCCTAAAGGCTATGAGATCCTCTATCCATGCTTACGTTGCTGAATTGAGTTCGCGTAAAGCTTCGGGCTTCAAGCGCAAAAGGAATTCTCAATTTAACAACAAAGGAAAGATGACTGATCAAGCACCTAAAAGGGCTAAGATCTTCCGACGCAAGAAGCATGGTGGGAAGAAGGACAAGGCCAAGATGGAGTGCCACAATTATGGCAAGATGGGTCACTTTGCTCGTGAATGCACTGAGCCGAAAAAGGTACCCTATTATTCAATTACTTTGACTAATGCTTTTGTTTATAGTATTGTAATGCTTGTTGAATCTCATCCAATATGGACTGTAGACTCAAGAGCAACAGACAATGTAGTTAGAGACCGCGAAGCATTTGTGGAGTATTGTCGAATACCTCCCGGAAGAAGATGGATATATGTTGGGAATAACTCAAGAGTTGAAGTGAAGGGAATTGGCACATGTAAATTAATCTTATGTGGTGGTCGAAACCTATTCCTGCATGATGTCCTGTATGCTCCAGATATTCGACGAAACTTGGTCTCTGTAGTTGTTCTTCTTAGCTTAGGTTATGTATTGATTTTCCATGGTGATTGTGTTGATATTTTGTATGGAACGGTTTATTATGGTTCAAGTCATGTATCGAATAGTTTTATGGTGTTAAACAATGACTATGATCAGTACAATATTAATGTTGATGGTTGTTTTTCTTTAATTGCATCTTCCAATAACGTTGAGATTGATGCAAAATACTTGGCATGCTAGATTAGGTCACATTGGATTGCAAAGAATGCAAAGATTAGCTAGAGAAGGCCTTTTAGGGTCACTCATTAATGTTAGTCTATCCGTATGAGAACATTGTCTAGCGGGAAAAGTAACTAGAAAACCATTTGGTAAAGGGACTAGAGCTGAATTTCCATTGCATCTCATACATTCTGAAATTTGTGGTCCTTTGAATGTGAGGGCGAGGCATGGAGCCTCATATTTTATCACTTTCATAGATGACTTCACACGTTTTGGTTATGTTTTTCTGATCTCCCATAAGTCAGAAGCATTAAACTGCTTTAGACGATATATAGCGATGGTAGAGAATCAATTGAACAAAATAATAAAGGCATTGAGAACCGATCGTGGACGTGAATATCTGTCGGAGCAATTCAAAGCTCTTTGTGATGAAAAGGGAATTGTAGGACAATTGACTATTCTTGGTACTCCACAACAAAATGGGGTAGTTGAGAGAAGGAATAGAACCCTATTGGAAATGGTTAAGTCTATGATGGCGCAAGCAAATTTATCTATCTTATATTGAGGAGATGCGTTATTGACTGCTACCTATATACTTAACCGTGTGTCCTCAAAATCGGTCACTTCCACCCCTTATGAATTATGGACTGGTAGGAAACCAGACTTGAGTAATCTACGTCCATGGGCATGTGCAGCTTATGTTCATGATTTTTCCCATAAACATGGTAAATTAGGTCATAGAGGAAAGAAATGTATCTTTATAAGATATTTCAAGCACTCCAAAGGGTACGTGTTCATAGGTGAACAAGCTGATGGAAGTGTGATCGAAATGGAGTCACGAGATGTTACGTTCTTAGAGAACGATTTTCCTAGTAGATGTGAGATTGATAAGGACTTCCAATTATATAAGATTGAAGATCCTGATAACACACCCACTGATGTTGTAGAGGGAAATAAAGATTTAGCTCAACACACAAGACCTAGTGGGAGTGTTGCATCGCCTGATGAATTGAATTCAAGAGAAATTCAATTGCGTAAAAGTAATCGTAAAAGTATTCCTCGTCGTAATTTTGAGATTGAAGGGGAAGCATTTATGATTGCTTAAAAAGATGATGTCGAGTCTAAGACTGTTCAAGAGGCTCTCATGCTCTCTGATAAGGAAGAATGAAGAAAAGCTTTGGAAGATGAGATGGAGTCCATGAGGGCAAATCATGTTTGGGACTCGGTTGATCTACCACCCAATTGTAAGACCATTTGAAACAAATGGGTCTTTAAGATTAAGCGAAGGGCGGATGGATCTATTGAAAAGTATAAGGCTCGCCTTGTGGCAAAAGGTTATACTCAACAAGAGGGTATAAACTATGAGGAAACTTTTTCACCAGTTTTAAGGTTTGCCTCAATATGCCTTATTCTAGCCATCGTTACACATTTGGACCTTGAATTACATAAAATGGATGTAAAGACGGCATTTCTCAATGGAGAATTAGATGAGGAAATCTATATGAAACAACTTATATGTTTCATAGCTAAAGGTCAAGAGCATAAAGTTTGCAAATTTCATCGCTCAATATATGGCCTTAAGCAATCATTTAGACAATGGTATCTTTGTTTTCATTGAGCAATAATAACTTTTGGTTTCACGATGATCAATGAAGATCACCGTGTATATGTTAAGTGGTCCAAAGATAAATTTGTGATATTATCACTTTATGTGGACAATATTCTGTTGGCTGGAAATGACAAAGTTTTGGTTATCACCATAAACGAATTGTTGTCCTCCAATTTTGAGATGAAGGACATGGGAGAAGCTGCTTAAAAATTAGGAGTTAAGATCGAAAGAGATCGATCGAGGAAACTCCTTACTTTATCACAAGAGTCTTATATTATGAAGATTCTTGAGTGTTTCAATATGCAGAATTGTAATCCCATTGATACCCCTGTCATGCAAGGTGAAGGACTAAGTACTAAGATGTGTCCTAAGACTCCAGAAGAAATCAAAGTGATGGAAACTGTTCCTTACGCTAGTGCGGTCAGAAGTTTGATGTATGCTATGATGTGTACTCGACCCGACATATGTTATGCCGTGGGATTGGTGAGCCGATATCAATTAAATCCTGGTCAAGCACATTGGAAAGCAATGAAGAGGATCCTGAGATACTTGAAGGGCACCATGGATTATCGACTTTGTTACAAAGGGAATGATTTACGCCTACTATTCAGATGCCGATTGGGGTGGAGACTTGGATGAATGTAAATCGACTTTTGGATATGCGTTCTTGCTCAATGGAGGTGCGATTTCTTGGAATAGCAAGAAACAGACATGCACGGCCTTGTCTACAATGGAGGCGACATTTATTGCATGTTCTGCCGCAGTGCAAGAAGCAGTATGGCTAAAATGTTTCTTGGAAAATTTAGCCACTGTTACTGAAGTTCCAAGACCGGTGACAGTTTATTGCGATAGTCAAGCAACCATTACCTATGTGAAATATCCCAAGTATCATGGAAGGACAAAGCATATTGACATAAAGAATAACTTCATCAGAGATATTATAGCACAGAAAGAATCGATCCTGCAATATATTTCAACCAATAGAATGGTTGCTGATCCATTTACGAAAACTATTCCTAGAGACATATTCTTGACGGAAGAATTACCAAAAAAGTCCTAAATGTGGCATCCCAAAAATTCAAAGCCAAGCCATGAGATGTGTTAAAGTTCCTAATTAGGTGGTAGAATTTCCAGAGCTTATGTTTTAGCCATTAGTCTTTTAATTAGATGATTTATGCTTGTGATTGTGGAAATTTAAATTTAATAGATTAATGCTTGGCCATATGATTTAAATTTCAATAATTAAAATATATCCCAAGACTTTGGCCAAGGTGAAAATTTGGAATTCAAGAATATTTATAAAAGAATTTCAAAAAAAAAAAAGGGGAAAAAGGGTTAATTTTTGGAATGGGCCTTAGACCCATTGGTCTAAGTTTAGTGGGCCGAATGACCGGCCCAAATGGAAGCCCACAAGAGGGAATTCGACCAGCCCATTTTCTGGCCCAAGACAGGCCCAAAAAGAGGGCCCAAGCCCACCTTGCATGTCCTCCAACACTTGTCTTCAACCTTGCCACTTGTTCTCTCATTTTTGCCACTTGTCCCCCATGCAAAATAAGATGGCATGCAAATATATATAACCAAAAGAGAGAGAGAGAGAGTATTCGGCCAAGTGAGGGAGAGAGGCAGAGTGGCCGAGAGAGGAGGAGCTCGTCCGTCGCCGGTGTGCTGCCGTTCGTGAGGTGTAGAGGCAAGTTGGGAATCCACTTTCTACTCTTGCACCATTGTTTTCGCATGAACTGTTTGGAGTCAGAATCTTGTTTGAGCTTGCATGTGTATTTAGAGTCCGATTTTGGCTTCGATGTCTTCATGAAAGTTGAAGCTAACATCTTGAGGTATGACATAATCGAATTTCATGGAAAACGATGGAGATTTGAGGGGTCAAACCCTTATTCCTACGGAGATGCTAGATCTGGAATATTTTCGTATGAACTGTTTGAGTCAGAATGTTGTGAGAGCTTGCATGCATGTTTAGAGTTCGATTTTGGCCGTGATATCTTCATGAAAGTTGTAGCTAACATATTGAACTACAACATACTGAAATTTTGTGAAAAATGATGGAGATTTGAGGGGTTAAAGCCTTGTTATACGGAGACCCCAGATCTGTGATGTTTTCACTGACCTCTTGTTGGATTCTTGGTTGCATGTTGGTTTGTGATGCAAATCTGACTTCGTTGTCTTCTTGAAAGTTGTAGGTAACATCTTAAACTACAACATACTCAAATTTTAAGAGAAATGAAGGAGTGTAGCCTAGTTAATCGGCTAGATCTTGGAGATGCTTGATTCTGTTGAAGTGAACCGAGACACCCGAGACTTCAAGGACTTAAAAGAGGGTCATACTTTGGTTATTTAACCTAGATCTCTTCATGAAACTTGTAAAGGACACATTGATATATAACATACTCGAATTTCAGGAGAAACGAAAGAGATTTGATGGGTCAAACCTAAGTTTTTCGGTGATGTATGTTCTGGACGAAACGGTAGAGGTTCCAGAAGCTTCATGGAGTTTTATAAATTAATCTATAAAGAATTTGGCTTAGAGTTCTACATGAAAAATGCACGAAAATGTGTTGGCTATCACCCTGTAAAATTTGGGAATTTTCGGAGGTCATATGAGTATTTTAATTGAGTTAATTCGAAAACTGTGCAATCTGGCCATTCTCCGAATATTGTGTGTATTTTGTGGAAATTTGGGAAATTATGTAAAATGCAAATTATCCATGGATTTTATGTGAAATTTGATTCTAATTGTTTGTTTAATGATTGATTGAAGATTATGATTTTTGGAAAATCATAAATATAAAATATAATATTTATTTATGAAAATAAATAATATGATAATATAATAATATAATAAAATAATAATATAATAATATAATATAATAAAATAAAAGGGTGGATTATTTTATTGGCCATGAGTCCTATGGAATTATGATGCATTGCTATATGACATTGATGCATGTATGATCATGAATTATGATGCATTGTTATATGGCATTGATGCATGTATGATTATGAATCATGATGCACGTGTGTGAATCATATGCCATGAAATAATAAGATGAAAAGGATGGTAAAAAGTGGAAAGTGGTATGTGAGTAAGAGGTTGTGGCGGAGGATGTTGTCTGGTGGCCTGGTGGCGTAATTCCAGAGATTCCCTAGGAGTTTCAGGATGCCCGGAATGTGGGGGGCCGGAAGTCCGGTTGTATCTTGGATACATGCCCGGAGATGCCTCGCGACACCAGGATTGGGGTGCGGGATGCCTGGCTAGAAGGGTAAAGGCCAGAAGTCCGGTTGTATCTTGGATGCATGCCCGGAGGTTCCTCGTGATGCTAGTTGGGATGCGAGATGCCCGGAATGTGGGGGGCCGGATGCCCGGTTGTATCTTGGATACATGCCCGGAGGTTTTCTCGCATGGGATGCGAGTGTAAATTGTGGGATGATGAGCCCTGTCGGAGGTTTCTGCCCGAAGGGTTGATGATGAGATTGATGGTTTGAGAAATGGGTGATGTGGTGATCAAAATTGAAAGATAAAGATAATCAACTCATGGCATGATATGCATGATAATGATGATGATGATGATCACCCATGGTATGATATGCATGATGATATGCATGATGATGATGATGATGTTATGTGATGTGATGTGATGATCACCCATGGTATGATATGCATGATGATATGCATGATGATGATGATGATGTTATGTGATGTGATGTGATGATCACCCATGGTATGATATGCATGATGATATGCATGATGATGATGATGATGTTATGTGATGTGATGTGATGATCACCCATGGTATGATATGCATGATGATATGCATGATAATGATGATGATGATGATCACCCATGGTATGATATGCATGATGATATGCATGATGATGATGATGATGTTATGTGATGTGATGTGATGATCACCCATGGTATGATATGCATGATGATATGCATGATGATGATGATGATGTTATGTGATGTGATGTGATGATCACCCATGGTATGATATGCATGATGATATGCATGATAATGATGATGATGATGATCACCCATGGTATGATATGCATGATGATATGCATGACAATGATGATGATGATGATGATGCCATGATGATGACATGTGTAATGTGATGATGTCATGATGATGATGACATGTATGATATAGTGATGATACACATGTATGTGTTGAAATTTGTGATAATGATGCATGATAGTATGCGCATGGCTTCAAGGTAAGTAACGCCTGCAATGCATGTATGATTTGTATGATGCATTGAGTTGTTATTGGATTCCTTTACCTGCTGAGTGGTTGTACTCACCCCTTTTGGGGACCAACATTTCAGATTAATAGATGGTTTGAACGGTTGGATGTGACCGTGAGGAGGAGGATAGCAAAGGAGGGAACCTTTGGACGCTGACACTAATCGATGGACTCTAAAGTAGACGACTGTTGGAAGCGACGTCGGTCATCTTTTGAAATATAGCCAAGTATAGAAAGACTATGGCATTTTGATGTACCGATGAATGATGTCCATCTGCTCTATGTAAATAAACGTGTTCGGTTTTAACTTATATAAGATATTTAGTAGGTGTGCATTGATTTTTGAATGTAGGGAAGGGGATTGTTAGATATGCTTCCGTTATGTAAATTGCGCAAGGGACCGTTAGTAAAAGATGTAAACCCCCATGGTTGTATGGACCCGCTGCAATTGAAAAAAAAAGAAAAAGAAAATGGTATCAGAGTGACACGTTATTTGGGAAAGAAAAAGGAAAAGCGAACTGTGGTGACCCTAGCGGATCGGGGGCCGTCGAGGGGTGCTACAATAAACCTATTGCAATTGTGCCGATTCAGTCCTAAACTTTTTATTTTGGCCGATTTAGTCCTAAACCTTTTATAATTGTGCCAATTCAGTCCATCCGGCCAAAATTGACCGGCCGGCGCTGACGTGGAAACCAGCTATCTAGCGAACGCTGACGTGGCATTTTTTAAATTTTTTTAAATTTTTAAATTTTTTTTTGAATTTTTAATTCTTTTTTAAATGATTTTCTTAATTTCTTTTATTCTTTCCCCTTTGTCTTCTTCCTTGTTTTGTCTTTTTCCCCTGCACCTTCTTCTTCAACCTTGCGCCTTCTTCTTCCCCGAATCTCTCTATTCCTTCTGCAACTTAATTGAACTAGAATTTTTGGTGACAAATCAACCTCTATATGCGTCGTATCCAGCATACACATCGCCACCGAACCAACACCAACCGGCGGTCACCTGCTCCAATCGACGGTCACCAACTCTGGACACTTACTCTGGCAATCGCAACAATCAACGGAAAATCTTTACACGAGATTAATTTCTTCCATGCTTGGCTTTCTAGCAGGCATATAATCACCAGTGAACTACAAATCACAGAGACGAACTGACTAGGGTGGCCTTGAACCACATGGCACGCTGGCGGGG
Organism: Eucalyptus camaldulensis; assembly: GCA_019915185.1. Classification (NCBI taxonomy): domain Eukaryota; kingdom Viridiplantae; phylum Streptophyta; class Magnoliopsida; order Myrtales; family Myrtaceae; genus Eucalyptus; species Eucalyptus camaldulensis. The sequence continues at coordinate 33,802,407 of JAHSVA010000010.1, forward strand.
GGAAGATTTCCAGCGGAGAGGAGGATTTACGGCCGAGGATTGAACCCGAGAGAACGTTCTTCGGGGCGGCCGCACTGAGAGTGGTGAGAGATGGGAAGAAGGATGGAGATGGTCGAGGTGGCTTGGTCGAGTCTATCTGAGGAGAAGGAGCGGCGCTCCCAGAAAAAGAAAAGCCCCCGCTCTCTTTCTTTCCTTTCGCCTCTCCCCTTCTCCCTCTGAAATCTCTCTTCCTCAAAGCGTTCCTCTCTCTCCCCCTTGCGATATGGTTTTACCCAAGAAAGAAAAGATGCCCCACCCGTATCTGTGTGAGGAGAGCTTCCAAAGAACCCCAGAACGTTTTGATGTAGCCTTCTGTGATTCCCCAAAAAACCAGTGAGCCCCCTTTTGCTTTCCCTCAGTGAGCGCTCCCTATATTTCCTTCAAGCTTTCCCTCCTGTGAAAGTTCCAGGCGGTGCAAGCAAGAAGAATGTTCTACTCTCACCAGCTTCTCACCCCCCAAAGGTCTCCTCGGCCAGAAATCATCATCCTCTCGTTTGTCTCCAGTTTCTCTCAGCAAGCAACCTCTATCTCTCTCCAATGGCCGGCCGGGGAAGGAGAAGATGGAAAAAAAAAAAAGAATTAAAAAATTCGAAAAAATATTTAAAAATTCGAAAAAATAAAAAATTATATTTAAAAAATGCCATGTCAGCGTCATTGGACGGCCGGCATCCACGTCAGCGCCAGCCGGCCAATTTTGGCCGGATGGACTGAATTGGCACAACTGTAAAAGGTTTAGGACTAAATTGGCCAAAAAAAAAAGTTTAGGACTGAATTTGCACAATTACAATAGGTTTAGGACTTTTTTGATAATTCTCCCTATTCTTGACCCATAGGATGTCACTAGGATTGCGTAGAATGTGATATCTGTTATTGTAGAGGATCATTGGTTTATGTATTTGTGGACATATGTATTGTACTTGTTTATTCATTAGTAATTTGATGTTTTATCAATAAGTACAAATCTACTATGAGACTAGCACAAACACACATGTATTATTGAAAAGTATGTCAGAAGGTAATGATTGGCTCACTCACATGAGCAATCGCCTCAAGTGCTTTAGATAGCATGTTGAGATGAGACGTTATGTACAACTAAATGCTGAAGAGCAAGTCTGGTACATAAAATATGTTGCCTTGATTGGAGTCAAGATGAGGTATGTGATTTGTTTATAACAAGATCGAACATGATATTCCCACAATCATGTATGCTTGAAAGATGTCGGATGCGAGTACTTAATTGGGCGTTATAGAAAGCGAGCTGATATAGCACTCGGGCTAAACATGAGTACGTGAGAATCACGTGACTATGTTTAGGCTAAGATCTGTATGGTGGATATATTTGATAAATGACATACGCTCTTATAGAAAAAGTAATCCACTATAGCATTTTAATTCATACTATATGTGCATTGTACGACCAATAAGAGAAGATGAGTAAAATTATCCCTATTTACTCATCGTGTGAGCCCTTGAGGTCATTTATAATTTACCTTAATTTTGTGCCCTGTTACTTTTGACTATGTTATCAAAGTAAAAGATCAATGTTGCTACTTTAGTATGTTACGGGCGATTATGAATAGATATGGCCTATGGAATATGTTTAGGAAAGCAGTTGTTCTGAAATTGAGAGAGATATGAGTGCGAAGGAAGACTATTGTTGTTTTACATCTATCACATGTATTTACTGGTCAACCAATTATATCACCTTATGTGATTACGGATATAATTGTAAATATATGGTGTGTTTTTTAGAATAGTCAAGTATAGCCTTTAAGGGATAGGTATACTTGGACTGATGTAACAAAAATGTCTGGGGCACTATGAGACATCCATTGTTTATTTCTTTTTGGGGTTGTAGCCATTATGTCATCCCTAACAGGTGCATAATTAGAGCTCCCAAGTGTAGGTGTACTCACTGGTCGCACGGCTTATTTACCAGTATGAATTATTTTGTAAAGTTGTTGAATATTGAATACCTTATATTCTCGATAGAGTGCTATCAAGCCCATCATGTCCGAGTGGGAGATGTTGTACTTTAGCTGGTACGTCCATGATGGGGTGCGATTGGATCGCATCGTATCGACTTGATACGTTACGATGGAAAGACACTAATGGAGGAGTACGAAGGGAGACGTATAAAAGCCTCCCAAACACAACTGTTGGATTGGTTGTTTAACATACGCACCAAATTTTCTCTCCATTTCCATCAAAGAAGAAAAATGAATTCCATTTCAATTTTGCAAAAACAATCGGCATTTACATCGTGGAAATTAGGTGTTTTCCTTGTGATTGCATCCAGACTATCGTGAGGAAGTGTTGTTTGTTATTCATTGACAATTCAACGTTCGTTCCGGGGCTATTTGCTGTTTACACATCGGAATCAGGTAAGTCATCTTTTGCTGAATTGAATTCCAACACACTCTTAATATTCAAACTCCAAATTGAAACTCAACACCCAACTCAATATTCCGACACCACATTCCAACTCGATACTCAAACTCAAACTCAAACTCAATATCAAACTCAAGGTTCTAGAGGTGCCCCTCCCATAAAGTTTTGATATCATGTAGCACTTAGTTCTTGACCACAATAAACAATAGTTCAAGGTACTAGAGGTGACTCCCATGAAGTTACGCTATTGTGTAGTACTTAATTCTCAACTATAATAAGCAATAGCTCAAGGTACTAGAGGTGGCTCCCACGAAGTCACATTGTCGTGTAGCACTTAGTTCTCAACTATTATAAGCTATGGTACAAGGTTCTAGAGGTGGCTCATACAAAGTTTCATTATCGTGCACACTTAGTCCTTTATCTGCTCACAACCATTTGGTTTTCTCAACACAACACACCCTCTTTCAATAGTTGCCACATAAAGCAATAATAATAAACCACAACCATGGCATAACCATTTGTGTATCGTCACGCATAACTTCTAAGCATATCACAGGCCAACCACATCACCAAATAGGCATGGTTCAGCAAGCATAGCATCAAGAATAATCACCAAAACTACTATTGGTCCTAATTGGCAGAAATGATCCACTCGCGCGTCTCCGAGTTTAAATATATAAATCTAATCAAACATGTTTGCAAAATTCCCAAATTTGAATATGTTGTGAAGGACACATAAAAGAACATGTTTCATGCAGACACCTTAATCCAGATCCTTCTAGATTAAGCACAGTAAATCGCTCAATTCAATACAAAAAACTGAGTCCGTTTCCAAAATGTCCGTTTTCAGAAATCAGTTTGGTTTGAGGTCCAAAACTTATTCATTTGATTTGAAATTTGATTATGTTAAAATAAAATATGTGACAAACAACTTTCATGATAAACCGTTTTGAAATTCGAATCCTAAGAGTTGATAAAAACCTAGTGAATCCCAAATGATCACCAGTTCCAGTAAAAACAGAGGTTCTGTTTTCAAATGACGAAGTTGATATCTCTTTCTTTTAAATTCATAAAATCTTGAATAAAATATATGTTATAGATGAAGATGTCTAAAAAATTTATTAAGAAGGAATTGACTTCAAAATCTTAACACATTTCGATCCACAAAAATGGCAAATGGCGAGGGTCCATAAATTAGAACTGAAGAAAGTCCACTAAATTAGACTAATCCAACCTCATTGGTGCTAATATCGCTAATTAGATCAACACTAATCCATTTTAAGGCTAATCTAACCATTCTAGATTAGTACTAATCCATCTTAAGATTAATCTCACTTAGTACTAATCTAATTAAGCTAACTAACATTAATCTAACCTCCTAAGTGCAATTAACAACCTAATAAAGGATTATGAAGTTAACTCACCGGATTAGCGAGCCGACGGGTTCACGGCAATGTGACGCGAAGGCGGTGAAGGCCCGTGTCTATGGAGGCCCCAAAGGAGGCTTGGAAGGCACTGAAAAACAACTCGCATATCACTGCTGAAGGAGGAGGAACCGGTTCTGCTTCTACTGGTTCGGTTCTGAGGTTGCTGAGCTAATCGGCTGCTGGGCACGAGCTGAGCTGCGGGTGGAGGTGCGGCTGCTGCTTGGTGGTTGCTGGCTGAGGCGTGGATTGAAGAAGACGGTGCTGTGGTGTATGCGGCAGCACGATGATGGAGGAGCTGCTGGCGTGGGACTGTTGGGTGGTGTGAGGGATGAAGGCGTGAGGTGCTGGTGGCTGTGGGCGTGTGAGTGGTGGGGGGAATGGAATGAAGATGGAGATGGTGGCATGTGGTTGGGCTGGCGTGAAGGGCTGTTGAGAGAAGGAGATGGGCGTGCGTGAGGGTGAGGGAGAGAAAGAAAGAGGGAAAGAAAAGAGAGAAAGGAAGGTCTTCATGCTTTTATCCCTTCATCTCACAATACTTTCTTGAATATAAATTCTCACAAATAAATCAATTTGAAGGTAGAAAAAACTTAATTTTCAGCCGATACGAATTTCCCTTTTCTTTTCCGTTTTTGCCAAAATCAGTCTTTCGAAAAATTTTGGACTCGACGGAATTTCTCCAAAAGATGAGATGACGTCCTATAAATGAATCGTGACATACTCGAACGTCTGATTCCCAAAACTGAATTTAATTTCGCGGTTACAATCGATCAAACACGATTTTAGTGCAACCCAACCTACCAGGTAGCTTTTAGGAATTTTAGCACGTTTGATCCATGGTCGATAATTTCGATCCACATTTGTGCATCTTGGATTCGTTGGCAACTCTCGGTTATCGTAAAAATCTCAAAGTTTCAATTATGGGTATCGGATACCGAATTGACATAAAATTGGGTTAGTGCCATTCAACGCAAATTCTGTAACCAGGTGGAATCATCCACAATTCAATTGCGTGCTTTCATCAAATCAACCTATATCCAATCACTAATCGGTTATAACGGTGTCGTATTGACTATTACCGATTGTCACGGTCGAGCAGTCGGTTTTTGATCGAATTCTCAAGTTTGTCATGTTTATATCTCTTAACAGCTTCATCTGATAGATCAGTTAACTCGAGAGTGATCAACTCCGAGAAAAATGACCATAGGCGTGTCGACGAAATATCCAATTTGTATTATTGGGATGGGTCAAAAATATAGGATGTCACATATCGTGAGAGTCAATATGGCAGTGGAATTGCCACAACGGCCGATATCTCGTGGCCACACCAAAATAAACATTCCCCTTGTTCGAATCACTTTCTAGTGACCAATGCAGGAACCCATTCCAATATATCCCTCCGGTTGTCGGTTGTTCAAAATTGCCATTTCCTCCGTGACCACCTTCCAGGAATTGGCCTTCAGAGCCAAAATATTAACCATGTATCCATTGAAACCGCTTGTTATTTCTACTGAAATGTCCACTTAGGAATTTATAATCGTCCGAAGAGCAATCGTAGCTTAGTCCACAAAATTCCCGCCCGTTCATACAATCAGGATTTGGGTTTGGGATTTTGCTAGACTTTCCAGAGGTTGGATTCCATAGCACTAACGATTCACCGTCCAAGCAACAGAGTAAGCTTTCGCCACACCCTGCAATCCGGAGCTCGTACCTCGCAAATTTAAGCGGATGATTGAGCGCAGAGCAGTGTCCTCAATGCCGCAAATGATTATCTCCAGGTCCACTGATCGCAAAGGATGTTGAATTCTTCTGCATGGATCTATTGAGATGTAGTTTGGCGAATCAAGGATCGGAGAACAGACAGCGCCACCACTTCCGTGTGCACTCGAGCAACATTTCTGTATGGTACTTGTGTATACTACTTTACATTATTATTTATGGGCCATAATCTAATTTGCTGTTTATTTCTTTTGTTCAAGTGGTGAAAAATAAATTTCATAAGCATCGCTATAATCTAGTCATGGGTGTAACCCTGTAACTAAAATCCAATTATTTTTTAGACTTTGCTTGTTTTGCAGAAAACCGGCCACTAGAAAAAAAAAAAAAAAAAACTCCAAATGTTAATCATTGGCCATTGCTTAAAAAATGAATTAACAAAAAATATTTTCATTAACAATTTATAACTATAAATTTTTGTTGATAAATAGTATATTTTCCGTTAGTTATATATATATATATATATATATATATATATATATTCTTAAGTGATAGAAACTGTCAAATTAGGAAAATATTTTTCAGATTGTTGATTTTTCATGAAACAAATGGAACATTAAAATAATATAAGTTGGATAGAGATACATTGAAAACATTTTGCGGTAGTTTTATCGGTTAGACGTGACCAAACTATATTTTTCTATGCCTTGAGATATTGACGTTCCCATTTAAATTATATCATGTTTGCTATTTCCTTGGAAATCTCTTTAAAAAGAAATTCATATATTATATGAGAAAAAATATTAAATTATAAACGGTAAACATGGGAAATATAAAAAAGATTACATTTTGATATCTTCTTCTAGTATTTACTTAATTTAATTTAAAAAAATCTTATTTTTTCACATAAACTTGTAAAATTGCATCAATTTTTTTTTTTAATGCATATGTAATGATTTGTGTGGCTTTTAGTACCTAATTAGAAGACCTGATTTTCTAATACTAAACCATAAAGGAAAATTGACAGATCAGTGTCAAGACCCTTCCTAGAGGAAGCTGACAGATTGCCAAGTGGGTGCTTCCTCTCATGACCTAGCATGACCCTCTCAAGCCCTATCGATTGTAACTTGTTTTTCACATTTTGTTATATAATTTGAACTTTCTCAGCTGTCATTAATCTATTTTGGGCCTGGTAGGAACCCGAGTAAGATGTGGGAGCCCATCTTACTCTAACGAAACATAGACTTATGAATCCTAGACTTGGTTATGCTAAACCTTTTGCCCCTTCAATACGTTATCTTTTATTTGTAGAAGTGATTTGCACGTGATCTTCTTAATTTTATTTTTCCTAAATCCTCCAATACATGTAAAAGGTGATCATGCATGGATGCTTCAAGCAGTCAAGATAACATATCAGCAATCAAAGCAATAGGAACAAGATGTAATTAAATACGAGGAAAGTAGAGACCCAAGCCGTATCATGTAAAAATCTAAGTAAGGCCTTGTTATTAAGCCCCTGCATATGAACCACGGTGAGCTATAAATAAAGATTAATGTGGACTGACTATAAACAAATCATGAATTCCTAAATCTATGTGCCAAAAATTTTTAGATGCCTAGATTTATACCAATAAGAAAGGAGTTGCCCTAGTGGTTTGGCGCAGTCCTTATCTGTAAAACAAGAGATAGACCAGGTTATTTACATTCCAAAATTGAATGGGACTAATTGTAAGAATGGTTCACCCTTTCGTGTTCAACCAATTGACTCCAATTCATCATGCTTCGTGGGTGAGTTTTCTACCTCTTGGGTACCTTGCCTCGTTCATTATCTGCGAAGAAACAGAGATGGAACATGCTATTTTCATATTCAATAGGATTCTTTTGAGGAACGGTACGCACCCTTTTATGGCAAATTTGATTACTTCATTCTGTCCCCTTTCCTTGGCTGGGGAGAGAGGGATTTGCCCTTATGATTGATTGCGCTTCATTTGGCAGATGTCTACTTCATTCGAATATTCCCTTCTTCTTTTTTGAAGTTGAGTGACTCTGGCACTTCAGGGCCCCCTGGCCTGCTCCGTGGCCATTTGCCCGATCAACTACTTCTTACACATAAAGCAAGGAACGTGTCATTTGCAAAGGATTGGATGAAGAATTGAAATGAGGTATATCCTTTTTGTGTTCTATCGTGCTTTGTTTGGGAAGTCCCTACATTAGGCGCTCCATGATGTTTGCTTGATAGACCTCTGTTTTGTTTCCGTTATCCCTGCACGCAGGGAAGGAGATATCAAATTCTACATCAAGCTGAATAAAATTCAGGAACGAAATACGTCCTTTTCAAAAGTCGGGTGATTGTTTGTTGTTTCCATTTTTAGTGACGTGTTTCTTCTTTTGTTTGGGTATCAATTGCCCTATCTGAGTCCCTCTTTTGTCCTATCTACACATGCGGAAACATTATTCCACACTAAGTCAAATTGAGTTTGGGAACAAAATACACCCCTTCCCCAAGTAAGGTGATCATTTGAGATTTTTATCTTATTGACATCTTGTTTTTATTGTATTTGCGAAAGAGGAAGTGGTGTCAGTTACATAATCGAGAAGGGGCGAGATTAGGAACAAATATTCCGTTTTCATTTAGATGTGGTATACCCTCCTATTTGCAACCATCACCACTTAAAATTTGACCTAGTAAGAACCTCAATTGCAATGGACTTGTCATTATAGAGAATGTAACTTAATAACAAGCACTATATGCAATTGGCATCATGTGAGTACTGTATAACTTGAAAAACCTTATAAGTACACAACTCAAGAGCTACACGCATCATCATATAAATACTTTTGGGCTGAATACATAATATGTAATTGTATACTCTCTACATGACCGAGAATATATTCTGACCTTTTATGAATTTACAACTTTTGGGTGTATGAACCATTAGGATCATTCACTTCTCAACCATATGATGTGCATGTATCACTCCATGAACCAATACACAATCAACTCTTTTGGAAGTATTACTATGCATTATAGCAGAAGACATCCCATCATAATATGAGACCAATATTTCTCAAATCTAATTAAGTGTGCTACTTTAGTGGTTACAATCCAATTGAACCATTGAAACTCTCTCATATCAAGGATATAAACTTTATGACTCACATTTACCTTATACATGTGATTTTAGATCAGATGACAGAGGTAATTGGTCACTAAAATCACATGTCATGCCAATCGCATTACTCTATTTGTTAATACATGCTGAACCTTATCATGTTATCAATGAATCAATGCTCTACACAATCTTTATATGATGATATACATGTGAGCTCGTAATGTATTTCCAAAACCATTGAGAAATACATGAAAAATATGCAAAAATACCCCAAAAATCACATATCTTAGGGTTCCACATGCATTTTTATATCCATAAAATCATCAAACATATAAAATAAACACACCATAGTGTAGATAACATCCATACAAGCACAACAATGCAAACCACGCGCCAAACAGACTCTGCACGCACCCTCACACACCGCTAGAATGCGTGGTGCATGAGGTCCACACACTCGACTTCTTTGAGCCGGCCTAAACTGCTTCAATCGGGTCCGACTAGTCAGTGGCCAACCTGAGTTGGGTCAAATTGGGTTCGGTTGACCTAGTCAACACCGGTCAACCAAGGTCCGTTCGACTCATCGGTAAATGACGTCATTGGTTACGTCATCACGAGCCATTGATGCCATCCATGATGTTAGCGTCCTATGGCGATGGAGCCAGTCGGGGGAGGGGTGACGTCATTGGTGACGTCACCAACCACCATAGGTGGTCACGCGCCTAGCGCATGAGCGCACGTGCACGTGTGAGCTCGTGTAGCGGCGTGTGGTGCAGCCTCCTGACTCCGTCTCAGCTCGTGGAGGCACGTGTGGCCGTTTCTAGCCTCGTCTCGAGGCATACGACCCACCAAAATTCTCATCTTGATGAGTAGAAGCCAAATATGTGATCAAAATCCACTTTCATCGAACCAAAATTCACGAAAATGGGCAAAATGGTTCAAGGGTAGGTGAAATCCGAAATGCTCATCGTTGGCCCATTTGGCCTTCACCAAAGGCATGCCCACCCATCGAAATACTTGGTTCAACGAGACAAATCCGAAAATATGTTTTCAAAATCAACTTTCAACGGGCAAAATTTCCGAAAACAGGCCAAATAAAACAATTTGAGTTTTAGGCTACGAGGCTTTGATACCAAATGTTGGCCGTCGAAACAACATCCTAGGATCAACGTAGCTAGAAACTCAAACATATTGGAGGAGAAGACAAAGATTTGCGTACCTGATTTGGAATCCATTGTTCTTTATGAAGAATGACGACGATCCGATGCTCAGATGACGAGCTAACACTCAGGTTCTTCTCCTATATGACCCTCGGTTCCTGGTACGATGAGACCACCACTCACAACTTGCCTTATGTGAGGTGAGAGAAAGTTCATGGAAGAATGAAGACTAGAGAAGGGACCTTAGCGCTATTTATAGAGTTTTCAGCCAGGCTCTCTCATCACGGGCCGGGCCCGACTCGGCTCATACAAGCCAGGCCCATATTCGACTATAAGAAAACCTTATGCCTTACCTTATTAGACCAACCTCGTAAAATGGTAAATTACAATCTCAATTAATATAGCCCACATTAGGAAAACTCTTACACTTTGCTCATCAAGAGTACTTTTCAATCCTTTTGTTAATTTGATGAAGTCAGAATTGCAGGTTGTGATTGTCTGATAAAAGTAGTAACGTAAAAGCATGCTAGTGAAAAACTTCACTATAGATTAGGACACCCCCCCCCCCCCCAAAAAAAAAAAAAATTCACTTGAGCGTACATTGCATGATGTGCTTATAAATCACTTGGCGAAGAAGTTCTTTGATTGGTGGTGACTGACCAGTGAAATGCCTCAAAAAATGGGAATACTTGGTAGGTAAAATGTGTTTAACAGTTAAATGATGGCAAGATTTGTAAATTCGGCTTCTCGAGTCTCTGATAAGATGGATTGGTCTTAGGATTTTTGTAGTACGGTTAATGGTAGGATGCGAAGTTTATACATCCAGAACAGGAAGAAAGGCCGTCACTTCAATTGATTACTTCTCTGCCGAAAGAAAATTTCACATTGCAGTCATACAAAAAATCTAATTTATATCAATTAGCATAACTGGCTAAGAAGCTGATCTCTGTTTATGTTTTTGTAATGGTTGTTATTGTAAAACCAGTAAACTAATTGGTGATATGGAGTTATGTCGATAGTCCATTCCTGTTACTTTAAATAGGTGGGTCGCGTTTGACACTCAATAATAATCTGCCACGTTATATGGAGTCCTAACACTACTGTCGGGTTTATATTCTAGCAACGCAAGCTGCAGACATGCTTGTTTGTCTAGAATTCTTGCAATATCTACAAGATTAGTCCAGATGTTTGTTTAGGAGGAGAAAGGACTCCAGTTATTTTTGGAAGGATTCAAATTTGCAGCATGGCTTCCGGCTTTTCAATTTGCTTGAGATTTGCAGCAATGTTGGCTGGTCAACTATGAATGGAGGCTTAGCTAGTTGATTTCGTAATGTCCTAATATAAGTGAACATTAATGAAGAGATGCAGAGTCTAGATATCGGAATGGAAAAGAGTCTGTCCCCCGGTGCCTTTCTATTTTGTCTGCTGCAGAAGATGTCCCAAGCTGTGGAAGGGCCTCTTTACTTAGATTTCTAGTTAGATCTAGAAGGTTGAATAGTCTAAAACAAGATTTAACAAGTGAAACTCGTCTCAGCGGCTACAGAAGTTCATAAGCTGTTGTCATTTGATCGGGCACTATGAAAAAGATTGTAAAGGAAAGAGCAGACATGATACGAGAAGGAGATGCCCTCGGCTGGACTCCTCTACATTATGCTGCTCACTTCGGCAATGTCCATGCAATTAAATTGTTCTTAGAGTACAAAAGTTCAGCAGCTTACATCCCTGGCTTGGACAGGGAATCGGCCCTCCATATTGTGGCATTTAGAGGCCACAGTTCAATCATGGAAGAGGTCCTAAGAGTTCGTCCCAACACGTGCGACTTGCTAGACAACAAGGGAAGAACTGCTCTCCATGCCGCTGTTTTAGGAGGGCAAGGAAAGGCTGTTAGACTCATTTTGGGGCTCCCGAATCTGGTGGGCCTTGTGAACGAAGAGACAAAGATGGGAACAAACGTTTACATCTGGCTGCCATGTACAAAAAGTACAGCTATCGAAGCAATCCTTGCTCAGGACAGCCAAGTAGACATAAAAGCCACGAACAAGAAGAACTTGACGGCCCTTGGCATTTATAGGAAATATCAAGAGTTACGTTATACAAGAAGCTCGGCCACGAAGCAACGGAATCCTGTTTCAGTTTAGGATTAGCTTATATAGACTTCACGAAGTCTTGAATGTTTTTTACCAAAAAAAGAAAAAGAAAAAATGTCTTGAATGTTGGTTGAAGATTTCTGCAGCTGATCGACCACTGAAGCCTAAGGACATAAATTTGGTTCTACGCGCGTTCATGCTAAACTACATAGCGACGGATATCTGGTTCATCGAAACTTTCTACATTTTCCTAGTTAATAAACAGACTATTCTGACAGGGCAGTGCTTGCATGCATCAAATTAGCTTTCATGCATATTTTAACAATATGTGAATGGTGTTCAGACTCTATGCTGAAGAGCATATCATGATTACTGTTCCTTGTATGTAGAGTGGTTTTGCAGCTGCAAAGGTTTATTTCATGTTGAAAGAAGATGCTTGATCGATAGTCCTGACCGAGAACTTCGACCATAGAGAGACCTCTCTTCTCAGGGAAAAGGCAACATGCCGGAGATCGACCACCTTGTGGTGATGCTCATAGCCACGGTCAAAACATGATGGATCGGACGAGGGGATGTCCACTCTCGCCTCGAATCTGGCTTTCAAGGCATTCGTGATCTTTGATTCTACGTCCTATGGCGTTTTGCTGCTCGGTTGCCACCACGTATTTCCAGTACGGGACTTCTGGTGGAGGCTTCTATGAGCGAGCCTGGTTTATATAGGCCGCCATGGTGTTCATCTTCATTGCCGTACTTGGGATGGTATTAGCATTCGCATCGGCAATGTACGTAGTGCTGGCCAAGTGCATTGGCCTCGGATTGACAGCTTACATAACGGCTGGGTGCTTTATTGTGACATTCTTTCGCCGGTGGTTCGTGGATCCATTAGGGAAGGTAGATATAGGATTTCGCCCATTGAGGAAATACCTACAGAAACTCTTCTGGTACGGAATAATCTGATCAGCACGCGTGTGATCCATGTTAAAGTTCTTAGTCTGTAATTATCTTTGCTAGGATGATACGAATTGTGTCAACCCTTGTTGGAATATGCAAACAAATGTGCCTTACTCTTTTGATATTTAGCATACCACCTTATGTGTATAAAAAGAGAAACGGAATTATGAATGGACGTTACTACCCTTCTGTGCCAAGATGCAACATTTGATCTGCAAAGGATATTATTGGCATGCACAAAGTGAGAGAGCGGATTATAGGTAGGAAATTTATGGCTCAGATATGCTACAGAATATAGACTCCGTTCGATTGAGAGAAGTGTAGAAAAAATTGATTTTTGACCTTTTGAAAAGCTTGTTGAACAAGGATGGGGTGCTGTTTCCACGTACCGCTAGCATCTCCTGTTTCCATTTTCCGGCCGGCCTGGCAAAAGATCTGGTCAACCCTCGTCTTTTTGTGTGCTGAGTAAGCGTCTTGACTTAGTATTATCCTTGAGCAAGCTTCTTGACTTAGTATTACACTTGACCGGTTATATATAAGCCTTTGCTCAGCAAAAGATTGAAAAGCAAAGACACAGTACCTTTCACTCTAAACCTCTGAAGAGACCACATGCCGAAACAAGCCGAACCTCGGCCTTCGCTGTGGCTGAAAGTTTCACTGAGGATATCGTCATCGAGATACTCTCGAGGCTACCGATCAAGTCCTTAATGTGATTCAAATGTGTCAGTAAACGGTGGCAGTCACTAATTTCCAACCCAGGCTTTGCCAAGTTGCTTTTGCAAAGGCTAAAGACAGGGGATACAATTCCTAGCCAGAGAATCGTCAAGAGCAGCCCCCTTAAAACCAAAGACTATGCACCGCTCAACGGCAGCATTGGTGGCGACAAAAAGTAGCACGGTGGTAAAGTTTCATGAGCCAAGAATGGACGATCCTAGCTGGGAGCCAGATCCCGTGGGGTCTTGCGATGGCTTGGTTTGCTTGGCTATCCATGGCGGATTCCTCCTATATAACCCAACCACCAAGGAGTCTAGGAATTTGCCTGGTTCCGGTCTTGTTTCAGGAGATGACTTCTTCCATGGATATGGGTACGACTCTTCATCTAATGACTATAAAATAGTTTAGGGCGACGGTTCTACAAAATGTCGAGTGGCGGTATTTTCGCTCAAGTCCTATTCTTGGAGAAGGATACAAGTCCAGCAAGAAAGCCACCTTACTGTTTATGCCTGAGGTGTTTACTGGAGCGAGGCCTTACATTGGTGTGTTGTCGATGAGAGTACAAACAAGAGAAATAATGCAATTACGTCATTTGATTTGTCAAAAGAGAAATTCCACCAGGTGCTTTTTGTACCTAAAATTGATGGGGACATAGTTTTTGAGGGACTTGGGAATCATGGGGCCAATCTGTTCATCTACCACGGCAGCTATAATGACCGGTTTGATGCGTGAATAGCAAATGAGTATAGTCGAGGAGCATCATGGACGAAATTGTTCAGTGTTTCGACTGAAGGCATACCTGGCTGCAAATATTGGCAAATCCCTATCACATACACAAGGAGTGGAAAAATTGTTTTCCAGATCGATGTGTACAAGATGATTCAATCCAGCGGATAATACTTATAAGGATTATCCCATCCAGAGCGACAACAATGTCGAATCTGCCATCTATGTGGAAACTCTTGTTTCTCCCTATTTTGATTGTGAGCCACCCAAAATCTAGAGCATTTAAGAGTTGTTTGAGTGGATTTGGTTTTCTCGTTTTCATTTGAGTATCCTTTGCGGGAGACCTGGCCATTTTGAGCTATTGAATGATCTTGTCAAATTTGAAGAATAAAAAACACAATCTCTGGGGTCTATTATGAGATTTGGTTATTCGTTAGTATTTTTTTTTTGGTCGAAATTCCTTAGTATTTATACCACTGTGCTTTCAATACTCTATCCTCTCGAGATATTTACCTATGACAAACGGAAGGAAAAACATCTAGCTAATTTGCCCATTAACTGTCATATGCTATCCAACTTAGTAATTTAATGAGAAAATTTAACAGAAACTAACGAATGGTAAATTTATCATAGATGTACCAATTTTGAGTATTTTGTGGAAAAAAATTCAATTTGAGTAAATTTGTCACATGTATACTAATTTTGGGTTTTCATGAAATTAATTCCAAATTTTTTTACAAATATTTTGTGTGTCCAACATATTTTAATGCTAGATGTCTTACCCCACAACATTCAGTAGTGTTTACAAGTAGTCATTAAAGCTTCAAAACTTTAGGAAATATCAATTCTAAAATAAATGTCGATAATGGCATGCATTGCACAGGCTATTGACCTTATGTAAGTTGAGCGACGAGTCTTATCATACTCATACTAAAAAAAGATGAAGATATTATAGTTTTTGAATTATTACAAAAATGTTTAATTAGGCCTACGACTAATGTAAGTACAACAATCTTTGATCAAACAAAGTAGGAGTTCCCGTCGTCGCCGCCAACCAAGACGTGTTCAAGTGCTACCGGCGATGCTCTTGACAGAGCGGCAGTGAGGCATGGAGGAGGAGGAAGGGTTTGATCTCGTGGAGGCGTATTTTATGTTCATGAACACGGTCAACAGTTCCAACCATTGGGCTGCTCTGCACATCTTTCTTTTTTCTTTTTCCTTTTCCTGTTTCTTTCTTTCAGGGAAAATTGAATTTTCCCAGGAAATTTCGGTGAATAAGTGGAATGCACAACGCTCTGTCATTCTCTACCGAAATGGTAGTTTCTCTCTCTACGCTCTGTAGAGTGTTTCTACCGACATGGTAGTTCCATTCTTCTTCACCATCTTCTACCTATTTGCTTTTCCTGTGTGTTTCGATTAAGCTAATCTCAGCAGCTGATCTCAAATTTTTCGTTTAACCCTCTCCATCTTCTTAATTCTCGGTTCTATCGGCATTTTCTCTTACTCGCTTCCTTTGCATGTCATCATCGGTCCCACAATCTTGCTAATTTCACTCGTTTGTCACATGTGTTGCTTCTCTGGCTATTTCCTCTCTTCTTGTCTTTGAATGGCTGGTATTCTCTGTTACTGGGTCTTCTGTTGAGCCATTTATCACTGTTAGCTTTTTGTCCTCTTCAAATGGACCATCCAGTTGCCGTAGATGATGCTCGTCTGGCAGCTTTATGTAGTTGCATGGGTCGCCTTTGGTCCGAACAGTCAATTGAGATATGTGATGAGGAGGTACCTCGTGAAAAAATTGAGGAATGTCAGCTCACTCTGGTGGGTAAACTTCTTAACAATCCCACAGTAAATTTTCCGGCTTTTCAGACGACTATGAAAAAAGCTTGGCGTACTGAGCTCGTGGAATTCTCACAAGGTGATTCGGGACTGTATATTATCAAATTTAAATCTTATGATGTAAAGCAGCGAGTTCTAGATAATGGACCTTGGTTGTTTGGTAATCATCTACTTATCTTGAACCTTGGATAGCCAACACGCCTCTGTCTTGTTATGACTTTAGTACCTGTGCGTTCTGGGTCCAAATAGTTGGCTTGCCTCTGGAGCGCTGCACAGAAAATATTATTCGTAGGGCAGTTGGTCATATAGGACAGGTCACTGAAGTTAGCATTACGAATAAAGATGGACTACCACTTAAAGCAATGAGGGCACGAGTACAATTGGACCTTCAAAGACCGCTGAAAACAGGGATTATCTTCAAGGTTGAAGGAAAAAATTTCTAGTTGGACTTTAAATATGAACGCTTATCATATTACTGTTATTCCTGTGGTATACTTGGACACTATGCTACGGCTTGTAAAACCTTTCCCTGTGATGAAAATAAATTAGATGAAATCAGGTTCTTATATGGATCTTGGCTGAAAGCTGAGGCACAGGAATATAGCCCTTTCTGGCGTACCTTTTATGATACAGAGATTGTCCCTGAGACCCCTCAAAGCTCTTCTGAAATTATCCCTGTGCTGGACTCGGTCCATGATGTACCTGCTTCTTCAATGCAACCATCTGCTCATATTGTACCAGATATTTCAGCAAAGAAAAATAAGGGTAAACAAACTATGGAAATATCAGTAAGAGATCCTATTGTCGTAGAAACAATTCAAGCTATTCAGGATGGTAAGACTATCGATCAGCAACAAATTTTGGTACACCCACCTATTGCTACCTCTACTCAGGTGAAAAAGAAGCTTAAACACTCACATCTTAATGCACGATCAGGACCTATTAAGAAGGTCAAGCGCTCCCTGCATCATGAGATTTGCCAGCAATTACAAGAGCAGTTAGATGAATATGCTCTACAGGATACTCCTATCTCTGAGATTGACACATCTTCATGTTGGGCCCTAGTGGCTGGCCCTAAAAAGCCACCAGGTGCACAATGAGACTTATAAGTTGGAACTGTCAGGGGTTGGGCAATCCCCTGACAATTCAAGCACTCAAGGTCTTAGTGACCCAGGAGAAGCCCGATATTATTTTTTTGATAGAAACAAAAAACCAGACTCAGCAGATTTTGTCTATTCAACGTAAACTTAATTTCTCATCAGGTGTTATTCAAGATCCAGTAGGTATGGCCGGGGGTTTAGCCCTCTTTTGGACTAACAAGGTCTCTATGAATATTACTTACCAGTCTTTTGATATGCTAGATTCCATTTGTACTGATCTTGATTCTGGTATTACTATGCGTCTGACTTGCTTACATGCTCCTGCTCGATATCCTCTTCGACAACACCTGTGGACAGTTTTGAGACGCATTAGTAATTTCAACTCGCTTCCCTGGTTGTGTACAGGGGACTATAATGAAGTTTTATATCCTTGGGAGAAAGTTGGTAAATGTCCTGCCGAGTCTTATAGAATGGTTTCTTTTCGTGATGTTATAAATGACTGTTGTTTTATGGACCTCGGTAGCAAAGGATGTGCCTTCACATGGTCTAATAACAGACAGGGTGATGCTATGGTAAAGGCAAGATTAGACAGAATGCTTTGCACAAAAATTGGAGATTGGCTTACCCTCTTGCCGAAGTATTTGCCCTCCCAGCCCTCGGCTCTGATCACAGCCCTCTTCTCTTGTCTACTGAAGTACTTCCTAGCTGCAAACGGCAAAAATCCTTCTATTTTGAAGCTTTTTGGCTCTAGGATACTGAATGCCGTTCTATTATTGCTGAATCTTGGACTTCTTCTCAGCTTGGAAAGGTGACACTCCCTCAAAAGCTGCTATCTATTTCTGTTGCATTATCCAAATGGAGTCACTCTAAATTTAGGAATGCTCAAACTCAGATTTCTCACCTTAAGAACCAGCTTCAGTCTCTCACTAATCAGCCTTATCTTCACTCAAATACTGCTGAGATCTCAGACCTGAAAGTTAAAATTCATGAGTTATGGCAGCAAGAAGAAAAATTTTGGGCAATGCGATCTCGGGTTAATTGGCTTAAATGGGGAGACAGGAACACTAAGTTTTTTCATGCCACTACAATCAATCGACGTCAACAAAACAAGATCAGAATGCTTCAAGATGACCAGCAAAACTGGATTCGTGACCCTATTGCTCTTAAAGATATGACTCTCAATTATTTTCAGAAGGTATACTCATCTTCAGGACATAGAGATTATGGCCCAACTCTAAATCTCTGCAATCAGATTGTGATAGAGGAGATGAATGAACATTTAATAGCTCCCATTACCTGTGAGGAGGTCCATACTACAGTATTCCAATTAGGAGAAACAAAAGCTCCCGGTCCAGATGGCTTGAATGGTCAGTTTTATCGTGCTCATTGGGATATCCTGCAAGAAGACATATTATTAGCGGTGAAACACTTCTTTCATACAGGGATTTTATTGCCGGAGTATAATCGCACTGCTATTTCCCTCATTCCTAAGATCCCTCAGCCAGAACATTTAGATCAGTTTCGCCCTATTAGCCTCTGCAACTTTATTTATAAGATTATATCCAAGGTTCTTGCAAATCGACTCAAACCTTGGCTGCCACAGTTAATAGCACCAGAACAAATAGCTTTTGTTGGCGGTCGCCAAATACAAGATAATATCATTGTGGTTCATGAAGTCTTACATCAACTTAGAATCAGAAAACGAAAAAAGAACTTTCATGCAGTGCTGAAACTCGACATGCAGAAGGCATATGACCAGGTTGAATGGGATTTTCTCAGAGATTATCTCCTAAAAATTGGTTTTCATGCTACATGGGTTTGCTGGATATTCCAATGTATCTCTACGGTGTCTTACAGTGTCAAATTAAATGGAGAATTTCTACCGTTCTTCCATCCTACCAGAGGCCTTAGACAGGGCGATCCGTTATCACCATACCTGTTCATCCTGATGGTTAATGCTTTAACATCTCTTATCAACAATGCAGTGGATAATGGCAATATTAAAGGTATAAAATTTAATCGATGGTGCCCCACTCTCTCCCATTTATTTTTCGCTGATGATGCCATTTTTTTCCTTGATGCTAAACTTATGGAATGTCAGAACTTAGCTGCTATTCTAAATGAATACTGTAGAGCAACAGGACAGGTTATAAACCGAAATAAATCAGGGTTGTTTTGTAGCTCAGACTGTCCTTTTGCTTTGAAAGAAAGCCTAGCTGGAGCCCTTAGAGTTCCTATTTTACATCAAACAGGCAGATATCTAGGAATTCCTTCAGATTGGGGCAAATCTAAAAGGGATCTGTTTTCTTGGCTTATGGGTAGAGTCCATTCAAAACTTCAAGGCTGGAAGGAAAAGCTTATTTCAAAAGGGGGCAAAGAGATCCTTATAAAATCTGTTGTGCAAGCTATACCTCATTACGCCATGTCGGTTTTCAAAATCCCTACAACTATTTGTAAAGCAATTGATCAAAAAGTAGCTAAATTCTGGTGGCAGACCGATTATAGTAAGAAGGGCATACACTGGAAGAGCTGGGAGTGCATTACGAGGAGGAAAGATGAAGGGGGATTAGGATTTCGTGATCTTATGGTTTCTAATAGAGCTCTTTTGGGTAAACAAGCTTGGCGTTTAATCTAGAATTCTGATTCACTATATAGCAGGCTTCTCAAAGGTTTATATTTTCCAGATAAGGATTTCTGGCAGGCTACTAAAGGTTCTAGACCTTCTTGGGGTTGGCAGAGCATCTTATTAGGTCGGGAATCTATTGCTGATAAAGTTTTATGGTCTGTTGGTAATGGCACTAAGATTAAAGTTCGTGAGGATCCCTGGTTACCTAGTGGTGTTATTGGAGGTCCTGCTCCTAGGGATGAACCTGTCTGGGTTGCTGGTTTTATATTATCTGATTCAAATTCCTGGGATACTTCTCTTATAATTCAGCATTTTGATAATTAGAGAGTAGAGGAAATTTTATCCATTCCTATTCGTCCTAATTGCACTCAGGATAAATTAATTTGGAGAGGAAGGCAGGATGGTCTTTACACAGTAAAAAATTGCTACAATCAACTTAGAGCTCAGCAAAACATCCCTAATTCTAATAAGGCCTCATCCTCTTTTCAGACACCCCGCAGATTATGGAATGCTATCTGGAAAATCCGAACTATGCCCAAAATAAGGTCATTTCTCTGGTCTATCTGTAGTAATGCATTAGCGACTAGAGAAAACTTATACAAGCGTCATATTTTGACAGAACCTACTTGTTGTCTGTGTGACCATCATGTACCCGAAACCCCTGAACATCTTTTCTTATTCTGTCCTTGGACTTACGATGTTTGGATGCATCCAGATCTAGCTATCAAAATTTCTACAACTGAGGTACATCGCATTGAGAGTTGGCTACTCCAGTTTGTTCATAGTAAGACTGAATTACCGGATTTGGCTACGGTTGCGACCATCCTTTGGCATATCTGGAAAGCTCGCAATGATTTTTTATTCCGTCAAAAGCAACCGGATGCTGAACGAGTAGTGCAGCTGGTGATCGCGGAGACTCATTCCAGATGTATTTTAGCTTCCTCCAAATGGTGCCCTGTTTCAGACCAACGTACTATCAACCACAGATGGCGCCCACCTGATCCTGGAGTCATAAAAATCAACATTGATGCATCTTACCTTTCGCCGTCCGACGCAGCTTCAGTAGCTGGGGTGTGCAGGGACTCGACAGGCCATTTGATTGATGGATTCGCCTCTTCTGTTCGTGCTTCCTCTGCCCTGCAAGCTGAAGCCATTGCCTTTAACTCAACGCTGAAATATCTTCTCCAGCGAGGTCTTGAGATGGATCGGATCATTGTGGAATCGGATAGCTTGGTATGTGTGGATGCGGTTTGTAATCCTGAAGGACGCCCGTGGGAGCTTCGAACTATCCTCGACGAAACCCTAAGATTGAAGCTTCGGTGCCCTAATCTCCAACTGGTTCACTGTCATAGAGGAGCCAATGCCTTAGCGGACTCTGTTGCAAAGGCCCATCGGGCCTCTTTACTTCCTCCGAATTGGGTCTTGCGGCTCCCTCTTTTCTTGCAAGATCTTGTTTTATCTGAACTTGATGTAAACTCTATGGAGCGTGCTTAATATATGGCTGTTTTCGACCAAAAAAAAAAAAAGTGGAATGCACGGTAATTTTGTTGGGATGGGTTTCGTTGCGATTCTAGTGCAAGTGAGTCTCTATAGCGCTTAATATTTTAACATTGGAAACTAGAGCCCGTTTATTGGATAAAAAAGAAGTGTTGATTCCTTCGTCATTGGTGAAATCAGCACCCGACTAAACCAGTTCTTATAATTTCAGCAACTTCATATTTCATTCCGAGTCCCACAATGTCAGTGGCCAAATTAAGAACCATCCACAAATTAAGGACTACAACAGCCCGTGACCCCTCTCACATGAAAAAGAGATTCCATATTTTTTCTAATGGCTATCAATCAACACTAAAAGGATATGCACGATACGAACGTACTTGGATCGAATATCATGATAAATTATTTTGAGTTATTCTAGCATCCTCCGATCTTGGATTATTGCTGCTAATGTGAAATCATTACACATGAGTGTATTATATATACTAAACTGAATTTTGGCGTTGAAAGTAACAGGTTTTGTGTGGACCTCGCTCAGCAGATTTGACAGCCCGATTGAGGTTAGTAGATGCGTTAGCCACATGAAATACTTGTTCGTTGTTGGTCAATGTTGCTTTCATTTATGGTCCATGGAATTATTTACCTGTCACATGATGTTTGTACTCGTTTGTGGAATTTGTGGTTCATCTTTGTCATTTTCTATAGAGTGAACTTCTAACTTTTTCAAACCTAACAAATATATGTGGCCCCATTCCTCAATTATTTCAAAACCTAATAAACATCAACATCTTTACGTGGGGCTATCGACAATTGTGGAGCAGATGACTCATGAAGTTGGAACAACTAAAGGATATAACTCAATTGCAGCCGAAATACTAAGGGCGCATTTAGTAACAATTTTACTCCTACAAACAATTTTTGATCAGAAATGATTTTTTTTATTCTATTCCTAGAAACAATTTCTGAGCAAAAGAACCCGATTAGTAACTGTTCAAAATTTCTATTTCCATGATAGAAATGCATTTAATAAGATTCTTAAATTTTTTTTTGTTTCTTTTAATTTTTAATGCTTTTATTATATTTTTCTCCTTTTTTTTTCTCTCTTTTTCTGCCTCCTTCTTTGTAGCCAGTTGTCAGCCATTGTCATGGTCGGTGACCGTCTAGGCGAGGTCCGGTGCGTTTGCCTGGCCCAAGTGAGCCTCAGCCTCACTAGGTCACTGGTGAGGCTCAACCTTGCCCCCTTGCCAAATGTGGGGCCAAGCCTAGCCAATGACTAGGCGAGCCTCGCCAGGCCACCAGCAAGCCTCGACCTTACCCAGATTTGGCAAGGGGGTCAGACGATGTGAGGTTAGCCTTACCTTAGTCTGGTGAAGCCGAGCCTTGCCGTGGCTGTGCGAGGCTTGGCCTCACCTTGGCTGGGCGAGGTTGACCTCGCCGAGATCTAGCGAGGCCGAGCTCGCCCAACCATCGATGAGGTTTGGCCTCACTATGCCACTGCTAGGCAATGTCGACCTAGAAGTGGCCTAGCGATGCTTAGGCTGACAAGTCCCACTGTGGCTCGTTGTCATCGGAGGCTGGCGATGCTCTAGTGAGGTCGTTGGTCATGCCAAAGGCTGACGATTAGCTGAAAGTAAAAAGAAGAAAAATGAAGGGAAGAAGAGAAAAGAGAAGATAAAAGAAAAAAAATTGGAATTGATTTTAAGAATTGTTTTCGTTAATAAGAAACTACTTTTTCTACTTCTTAATTTTGTTTCAAATTTATTTTTAGGAATAAAAAACCAATTTTTAATTTAGGGAACAAAAAATTTATCAAATAGATTTCTATCTTTTTTTTTTTTTTTTGCTTCCGGGAACGAAATAAGAGAATCAGTTGTTCTCAGAAATTACCGAACGCGTCCTAACTGATTTGATCGATCAGATTGATTGCTTTAGAAGCTCCATTGTTGAACGATGGCTCCATTTGGAACTGATTCTACGTCTTCTCGAGATTCGTGCATAGACATACAAGTCACTCGACGAGGAGATGTTGGGAGTGGTTGTTAACTGCTGATAGGGTTATTATAATATAAAATATTTTCAAAATTTTAAAAGATAAAAATTTGGAAAAGAACGAAAATCATTGGAAAAAAAAAAGAAGAAGAAAAATTAAACGAAAAATCATTTCGGAGCAATGAACGTGTCCCCAAACAAGTGCCTCTCCAAGCTCCCGAACTTTGCGACGTCCGCCACCTCGGGGTCCATCGTGGCCGCCCTCTTCAATCTTCTTGAACATGTAGGTGGAATCGACGGGTGGCCACTGACCACAGATTTGGGAAAGGGCTGTCATTTCGCCGCCTGACTATAATTTCCATACCCTTCTCCTCTCGATTTTTCTTTTCTTAACTAATTTTGCTTTTCTTTTCCAGCTTTTTACTTTTTTAAATTCTGAAAACTAAATTTGTTTTAGTAAAACTGCCTTATAAAGTGCAATGTCAGTACGTAACGGCGCGTTACATCTTCATTTATAATTTAATAGAAAGACCAATTCAAATCACAAACACACAGTTTAGGAATTTAGTTGCACGAAAATGGTTGAGGGAGCTTATTAAATATTTTGAAATGGTTTAGGGACCCGATGCCTTTATCCCAAAAGGGGAAAAAATAACTTGAGATTTCTGCTCTCCCAGGGAGTCTTTAAAAATTTCTGAACTTGATAAAAAGTCTTGGACACGCCTTCACCGTGTCTACTAGCTAGTGCAGAACGTTAGGTGGGAAATGGACAACTAAATTTGACTTTAAAGTGAGCCGGCCAAGTTTTTAAGGTATTGGTCGGTTACCAGTTCATATACAAAATCTCAGCTCAATTTTGAGCACTCATTTTTTTCTCTTTAGGGAAGAGAGAGATCTGGAAGTAATAAGCTTCCTAGCCATGATAAACTCAGAGGGCGGATTGAGTAGTGATGATGCAGGAGCAGCGGGAGGTGAGTACCAAGTGTTCCTGAGTTTTAGAGGACCCGACACCCGTCATGGATTCACAGACTTCCTTTACCACGACTTGGTAGATGCTGGAGTCCGTGTATTCAGGGATGAAGATGATCTTCGCGTTGGCGAAATGATTGGTGGGAACCTTCTACGTGCCATCAACAACTCCCTAATTTACATCCCCATCTTCTCTCGGACGTATGCCTCTAGTAAATGGTGCCTCCGTGAGCTTGTGCACATAGTAGACAACATATCTAAGTCAGTGGGTAAAAAGAGTATCCTTCCCATTTTTCTCGACGTGGAACCTGAGGATGTTAAGCTTAAGACTCGACGGTATAGGAAAGCCTTTTTGAAGCACGAGAAAGAGTTTCCTAATGAAGTCGAGGCATGGAAAAGAGCTCTTGCAGAGATAGATGAAATCAAGGGATGGAACATGAAAAAGGACCAAAGGTAATACTCTGTTAAGATCCCTACCTATTTCTTCTTTTAAAATCAACTTCAGATTTTGCATCCATGTCGATCTGTAGTCTCACTTATCGAATTGTACAATTTGCATCCTCAAACAAAAACTTCAACCAAAATTTTGCATCGTAAATAAACACCAATTAACGAGGACATGTCTTAAGTATTCAATAGAAGCGACAGCATTTTGAGAACGCGTAAAGAATGACTGGGCTGTGATCTTGGGGCCTCAAGCTCTGCATAGCTCGTGGGAGGTTAGAAAAAAGGCCAAGCAACCTTGATCTGGACCGGGCCGGAGGTGAAAGCCGCTGCCCAGCTCGGAGGCCGGCGACGATGCAGAGGCCTTCGAGTGGCGTGGAGAGAGAGAGAGAGAGAGAGAGAGAGAGAGAGAGAGAGAGGAAGGAGGGAAGGAGGGAGGGGGTGCCCGAATATCTGTGCTGGCACATATGTTTTCATATGATGGTGCGGAGAATCAAATATGTTGTGCCCCTAATCCGTACACGCACTCCTTATTATCAAGTTAACGCCATGGGAGTTAGGTCTCTTGATTTTCAATTTTGAACACATCTTAATGTGACACGGCTCTTTAAATGCAATAATAATTTGCGTAATCAGATCCATGGAAGAGTTACAAGCATAAGTTAAGCAATAGAAGTGTTAACACTTCTATTCTATTGGCGCAGGAAAATAGTCACAGTTTGGGGATTATATCTTTCTTTACGAAACTGCAAAGTGTTCAACGGATGACTGTTGCATTTGCTTACATTAACTTGGTTCATAATTCTTCTATTACAAGTGCTGCAAATTTTTTCTAGGCTTTGCTATAAATGCTGAAATTTTCTTGCACGGCACAGCCGCCACTTCGTAACTTTAGCCATCAGGTAAGCCAATACTATAATCTTCAAAAAAGTTTATTATCATATATGAAAAATATATCAAGTAAATTCTACCAAATTAGCCTATAATATTAATTCAATGTATTCAGATATCAATTATGATGTACTTCGATCTTTTCTAATAAAAATTTTGACACTCCCATGTGTGATGCATGGGTATGAAAGTAATCTAGTCAACTAATGATAGTACTTATGTACATGGCAGCCAAGCAGCAATGGTCAAATTGGTCGTTGAAAAGGTTTTGGAAAAGTTGGAGGTAAAACAAAAATCAGTGCCTGGACATTTAGTTAGTCTTGATGATCAAATAAAAGAATTGAAAATGTTATTAGATGTTGACCAGCCTGATGTGCGGCTTATTGGAATTTATGGAATGGGTGGTATCGGTAAAACAACTATTGCCAAGATTATCTTCAATCAACTATCTTCCCAATTTGGAAAGTGTTGTAGCTTCCTTGAGGACATTCGAGAAAGCTCATTAACCAAAGAGGGCATGGTCCAATTGCAGAAGAAATTACTATCCGACATTGTTGGTTCTAGATCTGCAGAAAAATTTGAGGATATTGAACAAGGAATGCGGAGGATTGGAGAAACACTCCACACTAAGGTCTTAGTGGTTTTGGATGATGTTGATAATAAAGAGCACATTAAGAAACTAATAGGAAATAATTCTTTACATTCAGGATCTAGAATAATCATTACAACAAGAAACACAGCGATTTTGCAAGTTGAGGGATTTAAAGGTGAAATCCTACAATATGAGATGCTAAAGATGGATTATGGTCTTGCACTTCAGCTTTTTTGCCGGCATGCCTTTGGTAGAGACTCTACTTCTGATGATTATCATGGGCTTTCAAATGAAATTGTTGCAAGTACAGGAGGGCTTCCTTTGGCCATTGAAGTGATAGGTTCATTACTTAATGGGAAAAACAAAGCATTTTGGGAAGAGACATCGGTCAGGTTAAGAAGTGTACCAGAGAAAGAGATTCTAAAGAAGCTTAGAATTAGCTATGATGACCTAGACGAATATCAACAACAAATTTTTCTTGATATAGCATGCTTCTTTTTTAATGAGAATAAGACCAATGCAATTTACATGTGGGCTGATTGTCAATTTTACCCCGAAAGAGCAATTGATGTCCTTACCTGTAGATGCTTGATAAAAATATTAGACAATGATAAGTTTTGGATGCATGGTCAACTAATAGACTTGGGAAGGCACATTGTTCGTCAAGAAAGTCTAAGTGACCTTGGAAAGCGGAGCAGGTTATGGATTGCAAAAGAGGCCTATGATATCATAAGAAGTGAAGAGGTTAGTAAGAAATGTCTCATTTTAAAATAGAAGTTATATATCCTGGGATTTAGGATTCCCTTTTTATTTAGGATCTTCATTATTTTTTCTACCCATTTCGAGTTGTTAAAAATAGTGGTTGGAAGTTGAAAACCTTTTTTCACATCATTGCAAAATTTCACTTGCAGAGGAAGGACAAGGTTCAAGCACTTGAGATAGATGGACTAGAAGATTACATAGAGATTACAAATGAACAGTTTGAAAGGTTACAAAGCCTAAGATTCCTCAAGTTAGGCTTTGGAACTTTTGTTGGGGATTTTGCAAGTTGCCATTCAAAGTTGAGATGGATTTCTTGGTATTCTCCTCATGATGATTTTAGGGCGGACAATATGTATTTCGATCATCTTCTTGTTTTCAAACTTGAAGATAATAGCTTCACAGATGATTCGAAAGCTTGGGACTTGATCAAGGTAAATTACATGTTTTAATTCTAGTATGACAATCCCAATGTGCATTATGCAATGGTTCTTACATTTGACAAGCCATCTGTTTTTACAGAGAGCACGGAATTTGAAAGTTCTATCTCTTACGTGGTGTTTAGGCATAACGACAATCCCAGACTTCTCTAAATGCTTGGGTTTAGAGAGTTTGACTCTTGCACATTGTTACAACCTGAAGAGAATTGAAAGCTTCATTAGAGACCTACAATCATTGATTGTATTAGAGATTGAAGGGTGCATGGATCTTATAGACTTGCCTGAAGAAGTGGGGTCACTAGTGAAGCTCAAACGCTTCTCATTGGAGGGATGCTCTGGTTTGAGAGAACTTCCAGTCTCGCTTGGGAATTTAACCTCATTGATAGAATTAAACTTATCGCATACAACCATTGCTAGAATTCCAAACTCCATCCAAAGATTAGTGAAACTTGAGTCTTTTCTTTTAACACACACGAGAATAAGGGAACTTCCCAACTTCATTGGAGAGTTAAAATCATTACGCATACTACATTTATCAAGAAAAGGATCACATTCTATGATGAATCATGTTTGGCAATTACCTAGTGGCATCATTATGTTGACAAATCTTGAAGAGCTAGATCTCTCAAGGCGTTCTGAAATGAAAGGTGAAATTCCTATTGGAATTGGAGAGTTGTCATCTTTAAGAATCCTAGATTTAAAGCACACCTGTATTTGCGGAATTCCAAGGACAATCAACAAGCTTCGTCACCTCCAAACACTAGACTTAAGAGGTTGTCATAAGATTCAAATATTGCCAGAGCTTCCCACAAGTTTGACCTGTCTACTTCTTGAATCTCAATCATTGCTCTTGGTCCCTAATCTGTTGAACCTTACTAATTTGGTTGAACTACTAATAAGTGATGGCTCAGAAGATATAGGTAAATCAAACCTAATCATTAAATGCAACTTAAGGTGGATTGGAAGGATATCTAGACTAAAAAAGTTACATTTACATTTGTTCAACGTCCTTGCACCTCCAGAGTTGGCTTCTCTTTCTAATTTGGAAGAGCTTACCTTGTCTCGTCTAGACCTAGAAAAGCTTGTGCACCTTCCACCGTCTCTACTAAGATTGAATTTACCATTCTTCAGCATCAAGTGGTCAGAGTTGCTTCACTCCTACTTGAGATTGAGAAATTTGTCAAATTTAGAGTTCCATCATGGTGAAGTGGAAGACATTCCACTCGATGGACTTCCACAACTAGAGAGCTTAACTATTGATGGTTGTAAACTGCTTCAGAGATTATCCATTCCTTTGGAATTGAGGATGCTACGACAAACATATGTGTCAGATTGTCCAAAGCTACTTGAGATACAAGTTGAGGGTCTTTCAAAATCATTGGAATCTTTTTGCACCACGGGGTGCAAATCTCTTAGAAGAATAGGTGGGTTATCATACTTGAAGAACTTGGAGGAATTGGTAATCCAGCGTTGCAATGCACTTACTACCATTGAGGGCCTTCACGAGCTAGAGTCTCTGAAATCCTTGTATGTTAGAGGATGCACCTCATTGAGAAAGTTGATTGATGCATCCTGCACAAGTATACCGGATGATTGCCTTGTCCAAATACAGGGGTGTGGAGACCTCATCAAGGATTCTAGTCAGAGCTACCCATTTGGAATCTCTTGGAAGCGTTACAGAGAGGAGATTCTTCTAAATACATCAACAAGGTGCGACATCTTCTTCATCAATATACAGTAGATGTGCGTGAATAGATGGGTTTGAAATTGATTTGCTTTAATTCCAATTTGACTCTATAATTCCGTAAAAGTACACAAATTGTAACAAGTTAAATTTTATTCTGAAATTTACGTGGACAAAAATATATTTTTCAATCCAACAACGAAAATTTACCAAGGACGATCTTTATATAATGTCAAATAATTAGAGTTCCTTCAACGAGTCCTTTCCAATTTGAAATTTCGTTGTGTAAATTAAATAACTACACTAATAAAAGTGCTATAAAATGTGAATTTTTAAATTAACTCCCTGTTACTTAATTGGGTGTTTAACATTACATTACGTATTGTGTTATTTGATCATTTTGATGTATATTAGTGCCCTCTTGAACTTTAGTGCAGTTGTGCAACAGTCCGTAAACTTTGAAAACTTAGCCCCATAAAAAGAAAAATTATTTTATGTTTCATCCTTTAGCTTTTCAGTCAGCACTGCCGTTAACTGTTGCCTAAAATAAACAACTCATTTTTCTTGACCAAATTTTCTTAACTAAAATTATTAACCAGGCATCATCCTTAGCTTCTAACTTCTTAAACCATGAAGTAGATGTATTTTGTTTGAAATGAGTGCGTCCCTCTTCATTTAACATTTAATGGCCATACAAATGGACACAACAATGCTGAAACAAAAACGAAAGTTTGGGAAGTAATCTATATTCCTGCTTCAATGTAGCAGTGCCAACATTTGAAAGAATAACATGATTTTTTAAAGTGCGGAGCTACTTTGCGACAGAGCTAAAGTTCAATGGAGTTTTGAGCAGTTACCCCTCATTTTTAATATAAGCCGGACCATAAGAGTCAATAGTTCAGATACCAATGAGCTAAATAAGCACTTCGTTTGATTCGGAACTTCCATTATATGTTTACCCCTTACTTTCAGTAATAGATGACCTAATATTATTCGTTAAGCATTCCAAAGTCTTCAAAGATCAAGAAATAGTTACTTAATACTTTTTATAAACAAAAATTCTTAATGAACAGTAAAAGTGTATGTGGAATATGCATTCTTGTATTTATCTAAAACTATACGTTATATTAAAATGAGTGGAATATGAATATCAGAATATGTGCTCTTGTGCTTTGCCTATCTTTTTTGGCCAAATATCTGCCCTTTTAAAGCAGCCATGTTTGTTGCACCGTAATTTCTTGCGTGGCTGATTGTGTTTCCTTACATTGGTCATTTATCTCTTCTGAGATTCCTGTTCTGCTTCAATTAGTTAGGCTGCATACTTTTTCTATTTTAATAACTTATAGCTACTTGCCTTTTTGGTGTTGGATAGTTTTGATACTTTATATCGCCAGTAAACTAATTTAGTCATTCTTTAAATATTAATTCATTAAATCGCTTTCATAGATTAGATATTAGATGATAGATTACATATTTTGTCTTTCTCTTTTGATTTTTTATTTATTTATTTTTCAATAGACATATTTAATGCACAAATATTATTATAAATTTGTTGATGGTTATTATGGATTATTTGATTCAATTATTGCATTTGAGTTGTGGAGAAGTTAATGTCAAATGATTTGATCAAAGCTGTACAAAAGTAAAAACAAGAACTCGCGAGATTCTACCATGTGTCGCCATATGGAAAAATGATGATGAACAAGGTACAGGTAATCCGTGGTATTAAGCAATAACTGTGTTGTTGTTGGCGGCCTCTCCATTAAAACTAATGTTTGTTTTGTCTCTTTCTCTAACAATTATACTAGAATGTTTTCGCAATTTAATTTAGAGCTCATCATCCACTAGCTTATTAAGCAATAATTGTGTTACACATTTACTTGCTATTTTTCTAGTTCATGGACATGTAATGGGCTTAACTAGTTTTCTCTTTTGGGCCACTAGTGGTCTAGCTATGCGTTTTTGGTACGATAGCATATCGCCACCCCGCGGGATTCACTTTTTCTCATTGTACATGATTATTTCAAAGTAAATTAAAGCACATATTTCTTAAACAAATATTCACATACTATGCCAGGATGTAACTTTTATAGGAATGAACATACTAAGTAGTGCAACCTATGACAAAAAGAGACACTAATCAATTTTGAAGCATATTATTTTAGAATAAGAGAGAACGTGTACTATGGTTATGGACCTTTCATTCGAAAAGTGGAAAATAAAACTCCTTTCTAGTCATGCACTAAATAATTAACATTAAAATAGTAGCACATAAGTACAATATTTATGCATAAAGAATGCATTAATGTATTTAAAGTGGAAATAAGATGAAGAATTAAAGTTCACTAAAATAATAACATTAAAGATAGAACGAGAAAACGGAACCGGATATGGAATTAGAATAGCATGACTCTTGCTCTTTTTTTCGCTTAAGTTGGTATTGTATGGAATAATTAGTCCAAATGATGATAAACTTTGAAGAAATAACATTGGTAAACCAATCTAATTATTAAATCATCAAGGTTGTAGGGGCACAAAGCATTCTGAGCTATATATATAAAATGTAGGGGCGCTTCCAATTGGGAGGTGTTTCAAACATTTTTTATTTTTACTGTTGGAATTTACCCTCCCCACGGAACAATAAAATAGTTTTTCTCTATTAGCCAAAATAAGTCTTTCCGCTAACCAAAAAGGCAACTTTCTCCCTGTAATGGCCTGAAATGTTTCATTGCCCTAAGTTTTGTAAATGCTTAATTTGAATAAAATAAAGAGGAATTCCCTGTGATTAAGGGAAAAAATGACCTTGGAGTTCGACTAGAATAAAATTGATTTTCATGTGGAACCAGCCAAATCTTTCCTCAATTCCACAACCATTGATTTTACTATTTACTGGAAATTGACAACCGATTTATATGAAAGAATAACAATCCGTGTACTTGGTTTTCATCCGTCATTTTTGGTTAAGTGTACAACCGGTTTAACCACTGGGGAATGGACATTATGGCAGTGTCCACGGAGGGAAAACGACGAGTATTGAAAATAGGAAAGGACAAGGCAGAGGTTGGCCAGTTTGCCTACCAAAATGATGTTGTCCAGTCGAGTACACGAATGTGCGAAGGAGTGGAACATGATGAGAGATCCTACAAAGCTACAAGTGAAGTTGAGGATCAAAGTGACCTTTCTTCCGTAAGTATTGAAGACTTGCATTTGTCTTTATTGTGCAGTCCTTAAAACTTATGTGAAATTGCAACGCGGTCCAGGTGAAGAGGGATAGAACTTTGACAATTACTTGGAAGAACAGGCAGGGGAAGTAGGACCAGATGTGATTGAATCCCTAGAAGGGATCCTGCTCGAAGAGGCTGAGCAAGGGGTATAGCTTCAAGTTCGAGAAAACAGCAAAGCTTCAAGGTCGGCCGGGGACATAGCTTCTACTTGAAGAAAGGGCGAGTCATCAATTTCAAATTAGACTATATTGCTAATTTTTGTCTTGCATTGCAATCACTGGCCATTAGAATTTCATCAACAGCTCTTTTCTTTTCAACTTCTGATTCCATACAAAATTCACTTTCCCCATTTAATTCTCTAAAATTGCTATATGTTTGCTATGAGAAATCCAGACCCCAGTGTAAGTATCTTATCTCCTGAATTGATTTGTGACCCAATCGTTGCTAATTAATTTTTATCTCTGTACTGTCAAAACGCCAAGCACGACCGTTTTCATGCTTGTACTACAGTTGTCCATACGAAGTGGCGGGGATCAAATGCAGTAAATTCAACATTAAAGATGGCGTAAACGCATTGACATTATCGGAACATACTTCGTCTTCGTTCTTCTCCAGGAAAGAAAAGTAAGAGTATCATTATAAAACATACTTTAAAAAGTGAGAGAGAATCTGGAGATCAGCAAATTTCATCTTCATTGCGATGCCCTGCATGGTAATAGCATTCGCATCGGCAATGTACAAAATGCTGGCCAAGTGCATCAGCGTCAAATTGACGGCTTGCATAATGGCCAGCTGCTTTATTGTGACATTAGTTCTTCGATGGTTCATGGATCCATTTGGGTAGCCTGATTTTGGATTACGCCCATTGAGCAAATTATCTATGGAACTTGCGCTATCGTAACAAAATAATCTAATCAGCATGTCTGCGAATCATGTTACAATTGTTAGTCTGTGATTACCTTTGCTGATATGATGCGAATTGTGTGAATTGTTGTTGTAATCACGTCCAATGTGTCTCGTCCTTTTGATATTTCAGATACCACCTTATGTGAACAAACTACTTTTCCAGTCACAAGAGAGATGGATGTATGAATTTACGTAATTGCCCTTCTCAGCCAAGGTACATTTATTCTGCAGAGGATATTACGGGCATAGATGTAGTGAGACAGCATATTATATGTAAGAAATTCCTGGGGAGAATGCGGAAACAAGAGTTCGATTTCTTGGGTTCAGAGGTAGTTTAAGAGAGAGAAGTATGAATGTATGTTGTTACCCTCCTATTCAATGTCCAAATATTCATTTAATAATTTGGACGGTCTTGTATGACAACATTTGCTTCAGACTTTTAGACTCCTTTCGATGTGGTGAAGTGTAGAAAAAATTGATTTTTGACACATTTGAAAAGCTTGCTGAGTAAGGATTGGTTATTGCGCCCTCCGTGGCGAAAGATCTGATCAGTCCTCGTCTTGCTCTTACTCAGTAAGCTTCTTGACTTGGTAGTATGCTCTAGTATATAAGCCTTGCTAAGCAATAGATTGCAAAGCAAAGAAACAGATCTTTCACTCAAAACCCACTCCATGAAGAGACTATTTGTCGAAACAACCCTAACCTCAGTGTCCGCAGTGGCTGAAAGTTTCACTGACATATCCTCATTGAGATACTCTCGAGGCTACCAGTCAAGTCCTTGATGCAATTCAAATGCGTAAGCAAACGGTGGCAATCTCAAATTTCCAACCCAGACTTTGCCAAGTTGCATCTACAAAGGCTAAAATCAGGAGATATAATTCCTTGCCAGAGAATCGTCAAGAGCAGCTCCCTGGAGACGACTATGAACAGATTGACGGCGGCATTGGTGGCGACCATGGTAGCTCAATGGTGAAGTTTCATCTGCCGAAAATGGATGATTCTAGCTGGCAGCCCAATCTCGTGGGGTCTTGCGATGGATTGGTCTGTTTCATTGTCAGCGGCGGATTCCTTTTATATAACCCAACCACCAAAGAGTCAAGGAATTTGCACAATTCCGATCTTGTTATGGGACTCGAGCGCTTCCATGGATTTGGATGCGACTTTGCATCCGATGACTATAAAATAGGACAAGGCAACGGTACTAAAAAATTTCAGATGGCGACATTCTCGCTCAAATCCAATGCTTGGAGGATGATACAAGTCCAACAAGCCACCTCACCAACTACCGAGGAGTTCATTGGAAAGGGGCCTTACACTGCCTTGGGGTTGACCAGAGCCGAAACAAGAAAGAGACTACGATTATGTCATTTGATTTGGCAGAAGAGAAATTCCACCGGATGCTTTCAATCCCTAAAGTAGCTGGGGATATATTTTTCGAGGGACTTGGTATTCACGGGGCAAATCGGTTCATCTACCACGGCACCAATAATGAGCTTTTTGAGGCATGGATAACAAATAAGTATGAGAGAGAAGGATCGTGGACAAAATTGTTTAGTATCTCAACTGAAGGCATACCTGGCTGCAAATACTGGCTAATCCCCCTCATATGGACAAAAAGCAGAAAAATCGTCTTTCAGATTGATGTGTACCGGATAATTCTATTCAATCTAGAGGAAACTACTTATATGGTTCATCCCATTTTGGCCTACAATGGTATCGAATTTGCTATCTTTGTGGAAACTCTTGTTTCTCCCTATCTAGGCTGTGAGTCATCAAGAATCTAAAGTCTTCTTTTAGTGGATTTGGTTTTACCATCTTCATTTTAGTTTCCTTTTTCGTGGAGATATCTAGCCATCTTGAACGGTAGAATGATGTTATTGAATTCGAAGACAAAAAGAGATAATGTCAAGAGTCTATTGTGAGATATGGTCATTGATTAGTAACTTCATCATTATGCTTTCTATAATTCATTTCTTCCAAATATTTAGTTGGACAAAACTTGTTCTTTCTACATTAAATAAAAAGAGATGCATTGAGGAAGTTTACGGATCCTCCATCATGAAATAATCAAATCAAAATGGAAAACAAGAAATCTTGAGGGAGATCAACTTCATAAATTTTGAAGAAAAAAGTACATTTCCAGCCACTAGAGAGAGAGAGGGAGAGAGAGGAGGGGGGGGGGGGAGAAAGAGAGAGAGAGAGAGAGAGAGACGTGAATGTACGTTATTACCCTCCCATTCACTGAATAAACACTTATTCTGCGAAGCATATTTTTGTGAATATGTTATTTCGTAAGCTCACTCGCGCTCTCTCTGCGCCTCGCCGCCGCACCGCCGTCGATCCCTCCTTCTCCGGCGCCGCTGGACTCCACACGCGATAGCCGCCGCGCCAACGAGCCCCACTCACCCTCTGTCTTCTACCTCCCACCTCCTCGACCGCGTCGAACGAGCCCAGGATCCGAGATGATCTAGGGCTAGTGCTAGGGCTCGGACGACCCTGATATCTCCTGTTTCCATGCGTGGCGAAAGACCTGATCAACCCTCCTCTTGTTCCGTGCTGCGTAAGCTTCTTGACTTAGTGTGAAGAAAACACATCTTTCACTCAAAACCTGCCCAATGAAGGGAGCATTTGCCGAATCAAGCGGGACCTCGGCCTCCGCAGTGGCCGAAAGTTTCGCCGAGGATATCGTCATCGAGATACTCTTGAGGCTGCCGGTCAAGTCCTTGCGGCGATTCAAATGCGTCTGTAAAGGGTGGCGGTCTCTAATATCCGACCGGGGCTTCGCCAAGTCGCATCTGGAAAGGCTAAAGGCAGGGGATATGATCTCTAGTCAGAGAATCTTCAAGACCAGCCCCTTCGAGACCATAGACTACGAATTGCTCGACGGCGGCATTGGCGGCGAGGATGATCGCGCGGTGGTAAAGTTTCATGAGCCAAGAATGGACGATTCTAGCTGGCCTCTGGAGCTGGTGGGGTCTTGCGATGGCTTGGTATGTTTATCTGTCATGGGTTATAGCGGATTTGTCCTCTATAATCCGACCACTAAGGAGTGTAGGAATTTGCCCGGTTCCCATCATTTTCGACCAGATGGGTTTTTCCATGGATTCGGATATGACTCACGATCTGATGACTACAAAATAGTACAACGCAAGAAGTGGGACGGTTTTGAAGATCAACAGGTGGTGATATTTTCGCTCAAATCCGGTTCTTGGAGAACTACACAAGCCAAACTAGAAAGTCACCTCTCCCTCTACGAACGAGGAGATGGAGTTTATTGGAAAGGGGCCTTACACTGGTGTGGCCTCGGCCAAGGCAAACAAAAGACCGAGGACGTGATTATATCATTCGATTTGTCGGAAGAGAAATTCCAGCAGGTACTTCGGCTCCCTGAAGACAATGGGGACATGCGTTTTGAGGGACTTGGGGTTCACGGGGCCAATCTGTTTGTGTACCACGGCAGCTATAAGGACTGCTTCCAGGCGTGGATAACGAGTGAATACGGGAAAGGAGGGTCGTGGACAAAATTGTACAATGTCACTACTGAAGGAATATCTGGCTACAGTTTTTGGCGAAAAATCCCTGTAGCATACACAAAGAGTGGCAAAATCGTTTTCCAAATCGATGTGTACCGGACGATTATGTTCAATCCAGAGGATAATACTTACAAGGACTATCCAATCCAGCGCCACCACGATGTCGAGTCTACCATCTACATGGAAACTCTTATTTCTCCCTATCTTGACTGTGAGCCATCAAGAATCTAGAGCCTTTTAAGAGTTGCGCTAGTGGATTTGGTCTTAACGTTCTCGTTCTGAGTTTCCTTTTTATTCAATAAAGAGATCTGGACATCTTGAGCTGTTGAATGATCATGTGGACTTTGAAGAAGAAGTAATGACTCTGTCAAGTGTCCATTATAAGATCTGGTCAT
This sequence comes from Eucalyptus camaldulensis, assembly GCA_019915185.1. Taxonomy (NCBI): domain Eukaryota; kingdom Viridiplantae; phylum Streptophyta; class Magnoliopsida; order Myrtales; family Myrtaceae; genus Eucalyptus; species Eucalyptus camaldulensis. Next base: position 33,839,613 of record JAHSVA010000010.1, read on the forward strand.
TCGTTAGGAGCTCCATCATTGTGCGTTTAGTATTCTGTCCTCTCCGAATGTTTGGCTAGATCTCTGCTCAACGAATGGCCATTCAATCATTTCTGTTTTTATAGAATACTCACTTCACTGGCTAATGTTGTCCGATCTCATTTGTGTAAATTTCACCAACCATTCACCGGGTAATGTTATGCAGTGAACATTCAACACTAATCCTGGGAAAGTTATTATCTAGTGATTGGGTTGCCGTGGAACATGAGGGACATAATTCTAACAACAGAACCGTAAACGAAGGATTCCACAAAACTGTAATTTGACGAAAGTAGAAGGTTCAGGTTCAGCACCTATTAGTGGACGCAGCTAAATCTGCTTATCGACGGTGGGACAGAGGCAGAATCCACTCAATACACGTTGGAGATTTGTTCTTTTTTTCCAAATTCCCTTGAAAGTTGAATACTCTGGTTCAATGCGAGCTTCCATGGAGAGCGAGAGCCCGTCATTAACAAACTGGATGCAAGCAACCCCTCTGCTTTTGAAAACGCTGATAGGATAGGACTCGTGTGCTCAGGCTGCACTCTGTTAACCCAATCTCTTTAGGAAACCATGCAATTGGTGGCGACAAGCAATCAGCCACCTCTATATCTCCCCAGTTCATATGCCATGTGTGCCACAGCTTCGTTATGTCCTGACTCCTGCTCCTCCACAATTGTTGCCTCAGCCTCATCTTTTGGCAATTCTGGAGCCAGCAGATGTGGTCAACTTAAGCCTGCAACGACACTATTGCGATCACTTGATTTCCTGAGGACGCTATCTCCTCCATTGCTGCTGCACTTACACTTTCGCATTGTTTCCTCTACCTTTGACCCCTCATGCGCATCAGCTTACAACCTCCCTTCAGATGAAAGAAAGAAGATAGCGCTTGGACGGTCAGTTTAGTGGTTGCGTGGTTGCACTTGTTATGAATCACTCCAGAGAGGCAAAGGATAGTTTTCAAAAGTTGGCACAAGTTATGGTTGCTGCAAAAGGTAAAAACAAACTGGAAAAGGAAAACCTCACGCACAACAGTAACAATGACTAATCAACACATACAAAAAGGAAACTTGAACTTATATAAGTTTTCACTCTCTATCCCCATAGAGCGAATCATAAGATTGTCTGAGCAAGCGCAGTCCATTGAATTGGACTACATTTCTATTTTTGTCTAGTACGACTATGATCAGCCATTAGATTTCATCAACAACTGTTTCTTTTTCAACTTTTGATAACATAATTTCACTTTCCGATTTGATTCACTAAAATTGCTATTTGTTAGGTATAAGGAGTCCAGTCTCCAGTCTACGTACATTACCTCTTGAATTGATTTGTGACTCTATCATTGCTAATTAATTTTTAACTTTCTATCGTGAAAACTTCAAGCACAGCCTTTTTTCATGCGTGTATTGCAGCTGTCCCATACTAAGTGCACGGTCCAAATGCAACAAATTCGACCCAAAACAAAGCATAAACACATTAGTGTTATTGGAAAATACTGTCTTTCATTCATGTCTAGGAAAAAAAAAGAGTAAGAGTATCCAGATAAAATATGCTAACAGAAGTAAGAAAACATCAGAATCAGTAAATTTCATCTATTTCTTTAGACTGTTTCATCACAAAATTTCACTCCACTAACTTCTGTGCCGCCACATTGTTCAAATGGGGCGAGACCAGTGTCTCAACATACGCTAGATACCTAAATCATTGCCAGTCATTACCTATAAGAGTTGAGAAACTTTTGACTGTATTTTACGCAGGGTCGTGTACAACAACACAATAAACCTCAATCACTTCACCCTCCTCTGTAACAAACAATCTTTCTGAGCCAAAACTTGCTTAAGGGCAACTCTGTGCTCGTTGCCACACTGCACAGTTTTGTCCATGACAGCCTTACTCCACATTCTTTCATATTCATGTTTTGTGTTTCATCTAATTGGATGGTACCTGTGCACCCAAGTAACCAAACTCTGATGAATCTGAGCCCTACAAGGTGAGGGGAGGATCAATCTCTGGCAGCGGAATTGCCTTGAACAATCTCTCCTCAGCCATATCGAAAGAAACAAGCCTCTTGTTCGGATTACTTTGCATAACCCCAATGCAAGAACCCATACCAATGCATCCCTTCGAGGAAGGCAGTTCAAAATTGCCATTTCCTGTAACCATCTTCCAGGAATTGCCCTTCAGAGCATAAATATCAACCATGCATCTGTCAAAATCGCTTCTAAACTGACTGAAATGACCTCTCAAGAATTAAAATCGTCAGATGAGCAATCATAGTGAAGTCCAAAAAAATTTGAAGCCCCTTATATTACTGTAATACTTAGCTTTGGCTTTAGGGTTTGGGATTTCTCTAGACTCTATAATAGTTATACTCCATAATACAAATGATTTGCCATTCAAGCAACAGAAAAAGCCACTGCAAGACCCAACAATTTGGAGCTCCTACCATGGAATTTTAAGTGGATCATCGACTGCAATGATCTCAGTGTCCTCAATACTGCAAATGATATTTTCAAATGATGCATACGAGTTCATTTTGCTTTCAGTTTGGCCAAACTGATGTTCAATTGCTATACTCACTTTTAGATATGACAAGGATAAGACTTTTTAAATCATAATCCATTGGGAACTCATTTTTGAAGGTATGTATATCTCTAAAATCAATTTTTTTTCTTTTAGAAAGTGAACAGGCGGTTGTTTTATGATCCTTTCAATGCAATTGGACCTCCATTTTAACCTGCTTTCTCTTTGGTAATTTCAGATGTCTAGTAATGGGATAATCCTTAATATGGAAAGGTAATGCAAGTCATGCTCCTGGACCCTCTGCAAGCAAGACAAGCCATGTATCAACTCAACCTTATAGACCCTCTGCAGCTCAACAATCTGCAAGTCATCTGCATCTCGATCAAACTGTGCTAGAGTAGGATGTGTTGCATTTGACTTTGCTAACTTGGACGTGTTGTTTCTTTGTATGACTGAAACATGTTAGATTTGAAAAAGTGATGAACCTTTTAGTAGCAGTTGGAATGTTTTTTTCTTTTTCTTGAATTATGTTGGAAGATGCACTTTAAATTAAAAGAAGCGATGACTAAACTATGGAAGATGTGCTTTTGAATGGTTAATATATTGAAATTTGGAGTTTATCATGTTGAATTTGCAGCATCATATTCACAAGCAAAAAAACACTGAACTTGGTCATTCACTTTGAATGGTCCTTTTCTTTTGATCTACACGGTCATATGCAATGAGTACTCCTGTTAAATCTGCAGCATCAATATCGGTCATATGCAATGAGTACTCCTGTTAAATCTGCAGCATCAATATGTACTCACACTGTACATGATTTGCTAATGGTGCTGATATGGTTGAACGCCAACAAACGAGATACAAAACTCAGAACTTTGTCATTCACTTCAAGGCCAAGCCCAAAAACAATGTCCAGACTAAAAAAAACCAAAATACCTCATTCCCATTCTTTGCATCACAGCGGTCTTGCCTAACTTCCACCCGTGAGTGATCCTACCTTAGAAGCAAAAAAGTTGGACAAAGAACAACATCTCCAGCAAACATTTTTGACAATCTAAGGCAAGCAATGTCGTGTTTTCCTACCCTACTTAAACAGCAGGCATAGAGGCGCTCAAACACAACGAAAGATAGTTAAAACGAGAAAGAAAAATTGAGGCATAAGGTTTATCTTGGTTCACCCTTAAACTATGATTACATCAAGTTGAGGATTCCATTATAATTAGTGTTTTGCACATTTCTATTATAACCCTCAATTACAAGAAATATATATATATATATATATATATATATATATATATATATTGTCTAGAAATATTCTAGAATATGATGCATTAGATTTTTAGAGTTGGTTTTAGGGTTTGTGTGGCGGCTAGAAAGCCTATATAAAGGATTTGCCAAATTTCTTTTGGGGACAGAGATATATTTTTATTTTTGAGGAAAAAGTTGAGAGATTCTATTCTACTGTTCTTTTGAAGACTTGACCTTATCAAGGTTCCCTTGTAACGGTCGATTCGACTTATCGAGTGAGATAGCAAATTCTTTTGCTTGTGGCGTCTATAACATTGGTTGGTTAACACGCATTCGTCAACAGGTCACGTTCATACCAAGGTTGCCAATCACAGGTTTGATTGGAGGTCGAGATTTGCAATTCGCACCATCTAGGCCTTCGTAGAACGATCCTTTCGCAACGATTCACATCATTTGGTATCAGAGCTTGGTTCTACAAGGTCTATTTATCTTTAATTTTCTGTTGATATTCAGCAATTTGAGATTTATTGACCTAGGGTTTCGGTTCTAGCTAATTTAGGGATCCGATTACTTTTGTGCTTCCATACGTAGTTGTTTGCTATTAGTTTTAATTTTTTTTCTAGTATCTTAAATTGTATGAGTTCGTCAACAAAAAAAAAGAAAAAAAAAACGAAAATGCACAAAAAAAAAAGTGTGCAAGAAAAAAAAGAGATTTGGCAAAAAAAAAATTAGCCAAACAAAAAAAAAACAAGAAAGCGACTCGTTTGTTAGTAGAACAAATTGAAAGAAAATCAGTAGTGATTTGCGTTTCAATTGGAATTTCGAAAGTTGTACTTGTTGATTTGAAATTGTTACTTGCTGAAACAAAATCAATATTGATCTAATCTTGTTTGATTAGTTTGATTGATTGTCGTGTGGGGGTTGAGAGATAGGTTTTGAGTCCAATAAAGAGCTTGTGAAAAGATAATATGAGAGGGAAAATACAAGAGTGTGTAAGCTTAATTGAGGGTGGAAAAAGCCTAGACTTGAGTTAAATACAAGGGGAGTGACAAACACTTTGAGAGAAACACGTGAGGGAGCAATTGGTGATGATTTTTGTGACTATCGTTTACTTGCAGGTCTATAATATGTCGTTTGAAGAAAGCATGAATCAAAGGGAGGTTGACTCCATACGAAGGGATGAAGCGCTCGTGGAAAGTATCCAGCAATTGAGGGCCGTAGTGGAGGAGCTTAGTAGCCGAATGATGGAGAATGACATGAGGGTTGATGGTGACCGAGAGTTACCCCGGGGAAGGCCGCAACATCAGCAAGACACCTCTAGAACATGACATAGAAGGCAATGACATTATGATGATGATGAGGCTGACATGAAGAATAATCGAGATGCTCGATTTGGAAGGTGGAATGGAGCCCAAGGGTTTAGACCGCAAGAAGATAATAAACTTAGCAATATCAAGATGAAGATTCCTTCTTTTCAAGGGAAGAATGATCCCGATGCGTATTTAGAATGGGAGAAACGCATGGAGATAGTAATTGATTGCCAACGATACTTCGAGCTCAAAAAGGTAAAAATTGCATTGTTGAATTTACAGATTATGTTATAATTTAGTGGGATCAACTTGTGACTAGTAGGAGACGCAATGGTGAAAGACCGATAGAGACGTGGGATGAGATGAAAGCAGTGATGAGGAGGCGTTTTGTACCAAGTCATTACCATCAAGATTTGTTTTAAAAGTTACAAAATCTCACACAAGGTAATAAGAGCGTGGAAGAGTATCACATGAGATGGAGATTGCCATGATCTGTGCTAATGTGGTGGAGGATCGTGAGGCCACAATGTCAAGATTTTTTAATGGTTTGAACTGAGATATAGCAAGGGTGGTGGAGCTGCAACACTATGTTAAATTAGAGGAATTGGTGGACAAAGCTATCAAAGTTGAGCGGCAATTGAAGTTGAACCGAAATCACAAAAGTGGAGGAGGTTCAAATCAGAATTGGAGATCCAATTGGAAAAGAGATGAGAAGCCAAATTGGAAAGGAAACAACACCAAAATCGAAACCTCAAATGAGAAGGAGAGGGACAGTAAAGTTGGAATGAATCCAGCTTCAGGTAAAACCGAAAACCCTAACACTAGAACTTGCGAGATTAAATATTTTAAGTGTTTGGGCAGGGGTCATATGACAAATCAATGCCCTAATATGAGGGTAATGATAATGACTGGACATGGTGTTATTGAGTTTGAAAGTGAGAGGGAAGAAGAGGATGATGAGATGCCATCGTTGAAGGATTGTAGTGATGGAAAAATAGCTATAAAATGAGACTTATTGGTGGTTAAGCATTCTCTTAGTGTGCAAGTAAAGGAGGGGGAGGAGCATCAACAAAGAGATAACTTATTTCATATAAGATGATATGTGGTGAATGGTAAGATATGTAGTATGATAATTGATGGAGGTAGTTGTGCAAATGTGGCAAGTTGTATTATGGTGGATAAGTTGGGTTTGAAGACAACAAAGCACCATAGGCCTTATAGATTTCAATGGTTAAATGATAGTGGAGAGGTGAAAGTGTCGAAGCAAGTTTGAATCCCATTTGAGATAGGGAGATATAAGGACGAGGTAGAGTATGATATTATACCTATGCAAGTGGGTCATATCTTGCTTGAAAGACCATGGCAATATGATCGAAAGGTACATCATGATGGGTATACTAATCGTTATTCATTGGTGATAAATCAAAAGACTTATACCTTGGTACCAATAACACCTAATGAGGTGTATCGAGATCAGTTAAAGTTACAATGAGAAGCCGAGAGAGAGAGAGAGAGAGAGAGAGAGAATGTCAGAAACCCGAGAGCTTGAGTGGTGTGTCTGAGACGCAAGGAAAAAGGAGAGGTCGAGAGAAGAATTGTGGTAAAAACCGAGGGAAAAGAAGAGAGAAAAGAAAATAGATAAAAGAATTTTTATGCAAAATTGAGTGAGGTGAGGAGAGCTTTAGTTCTAGACCGACCGATGCTTGTACTTTTGTACAATGAGGTTTTGTTTTCTACTAACGATCTTCACCCAAGTTTGCCTAGGCCTATTGTGTCTTTTTTGCAGGAATTTGAAGATGTCTTTCCTAATGAACCTCTTGGAGGGATATCACCGATTCGAGACATAGAACATCAAATTGACTTTATTCCTGATGCGCCATTACCTAATCGACCCACATATTGAAGTAATCCCGAGGAGACAAAGGAACTTCAGCGGCAAGTTAACGAACTATTTAAACGAGGGTATGTGAGAGAGTCTTAGCCCGTGCGCCATTCCTATTTTGTTGGTGCCAAAGAATGATGGAACTTGGCAAATGTGTGTCGATTGCCAAACAATCAATAATATTACGGTAAAGTATCGACATCCTATTCTTAAGTTGGATGACATGTTGGATGAGTTGAAAGGTTCTTGCATTTTCACTAAAATCGATTTGAAAAGTGGCTATCATCAAATTAGGATGAAAAAATGTGATGAATGAAAAACTGCATTTAAGACCAAGTATGGGTTATATGAGTGGTTAGTCATGCCATTTGGATTAACTTATGCACCGAGCACATTTATGCGACTTATGAATTATGTTTTGTGTGCTTTTATTAGTTGATTTATGGTTGTCTATTTCGATGATATCTTGAAATATAGTCAAAGCCCTGATGACCATATTGAGCATGTGTGAGCTGTCTTGCAGGTTTAAGGGCTGAGCAATTATACGCTAATCTAAAGAAATGCTCTTTTGTTACCAACAAATTAGTATTTCTAGGATTTGTTGTTAGTGTTGATGGTATACAGGTTGATGAAGAAAAGGTCAAAGCAATTCGTGAATGGCCAACGTCTAAGACCATAGGAGAGGTACGTAGTTTTCATGGATTGGCGAGTTTTTATTGGCGATTTGTGAGAAATTTCAGCACCATTGCCGCACCTTTAACTGAGGTTATCAACAAGCACGTGGGTTTCACATGGGGAGAAGAGCAAGAGAAAGCATTTAATCTTTTAAAAGATAAGTTGACTAATGCTCATTTGTTATCTTTACTGAATTTCAGTGCTACTTTTGAGATAGAGTGCGATGTTTCTGGTACAGGAATTAGAGTTGTGTTGATGCAAGGAAGGCATCCCATAGCTTATTTCAGCGAGAAATTGAGTGGAGTAACATTGAATTATCCTACCTACAATAAGAAGATGTATGCTTTAGTACGAGCTTTGGAAACTTGGCAACATTATCTATGGCGAAGGAGTTTGTGATCCACACCGATCATGAGACCTTGAAATACTTGAAAGGGCAGCAAAAGTTGAATAAAAGACATGCCAAATGGATAGAGTTCATCGAGACTTTTCCTTATGTGATCAAGTACAAGAAAGGTAAGGAGAATATGGTAGCCGATACACTTTCTTCAAGGTACGCGATTCTAATTATTTTAGAAGCAAAGTGTCTAGGTTTTGAGCATATCAAGAGCTTATATACTGATGATGATAATTTGGGGGAGTGTATGAAGCATGTGAACACGCTGCATTTGATAAATTCTATAGGCATGAAGGTTATCCATTCCGTGAAAATAAACTATGTTTGCGTAAGTGTTCTTTGCATGAATTGTTGGTGTGAGAAGCGCATAGTAGTGGTTTAATGGAACATTTTGGCATTAGTAAGACTTATGAAGTGCTACATGAACATTTTTTTTATTAGCCACATATGAAGAGAGATGTCACACATGTCTGTGACAGATGCATTACTTGTAAGCAATCTAAGTCTATAACTAAACCGCATGGCTTGTATATACCATTACCTATTCCAACGCATCCTTGGACTGATATTTCTATGGATTTATTGTTAGGATTGCCTATGTCTAAGTATGGTAGAAATTCTATTTATGTGGTTGTTAATCAGTTTTCAAATATGGCTTATTTTATACCTTGTCATAAAACTGATGATGCATCTTATGTTGCTGATTTATTCTTTAGGGAGGTTGTACGTTTGCATGGCATACCTAGATCGATTATTTCAGATCGAGATTCTAAATATCTTAGCTACTTTTGGAAAACATTGTGGAAAAAATTAGGAACATGGTTGTTATTTTCTACTTGTCATCCACAGACCAATGGTCAAACTGAGGTAGTTAATAGAACTCTAGGGGTATTGTTGCGTGCTATTATTAAAAATAATATAAAATCTTGGGAAGATTGTCTGCCACATGTAATATTTGCATATAATAGGAGTATGCATTATTTTACTAAATTTACACCATTTGAGTTTGTCTATGGTTTTAATCCGTTAACTCCGTTAGATTTAACCCATTTACCTGTTGATGAGCGTGTGGATTTAGATGGAGCAAAGGAAGCTGAATTTGTCAAGGTGTTGCATGAGAAGACGCACGCAAATATTGAGCACTAGACTGAGCAATATGCAAAGCAAGCCAACAAATGGTGCAAAGAAGTGATGTTTGAACCCAGCGATTGGGTTTGGGTTCATATGCGCAAAGAGAGATTTCCTGAGCAGTGACATTCTAAGTTATTACCGTGAGGAGATGGACCACTCATGGTTTTGGAAAGAGTTAATAATAATGCCTACAAGCTTGATCTTCTAGGTAAGTATGACATTAGTGCCACATTTAATGTTTCTGACTTGACTCTTTTCGATGCCAATGATGATTTGAGGGCAAATCCTTTGCACGGGGGAGGGAATGAAGTGGACATCGAACCATATAGAGGAGGAGGTGCTAAGAACCCATTATCTATTCCTACTGGTTCGATCACTTGAGCGTGGGCCAAGCAATTTAGGCAAGCTGTTGGCGTCATCGTTCATGATCTTCGGTGTGAAAATGACCTTAGATCAAATCTTGAAGAATCTTAGAAATCTTGGCGCAATTTGATTATCTGGTTCTAAATATTTAACCAAGTCAATATATATATATATATATATATATATATATATATATATATCTCTCTCTCTCTCTCTCTCTCTCTCTTCTTGTTTAGGAATATTCTGGAATGGGAATATTCTAGAATATGATGCATTAGATTTTTAGGGTTGGTTTTAGGGTTTGTGTGGCGGTTAGAAAGCCTATATAAAGGATTTGCCAAATTTCTTTTGGGTATAGAGATATATTTTTATTTTTGAGGAAAAAGTGGAGAGATTCTCTTATACTATTCTTTTTCCCTTGTGACAGTTGATTCGACTTATCGAGCGAGATAACGAATAACGTTGGTTGGTTGACACGCGTTCATCAATAGATCACGTTCATACCGAGGTTGCTAATCACAAGTTTAATTGGAGATTGAGATTTGTAGTTCGCACCATCTGGGCCTTCGTAGAACGATCCTTCCGCAACGATTTACATTAGAAACCCCTATGCCTTCCTATTGATGAGGAGTGTGAACTACGCCCAATAGGTGAATCCTCTTATCATTGATACTACCATTGATCGTAAGTTATGTGCTCTAGTCACTCCTAGAACAAATCACCTTACTGTTACTAATCCATCTTTTAGTGAACAGGTTTTAAATGTGTATATGATTAGGAGCCGCGAGAGATGAAAGTCTTATGTGCGGTTTTGAATGAGAAAAAGAAGTAAGGAATCCTCATTTCAACTCTTAACTCGTTTCTCTCTTTCTCAGCTGATCCTAGAGAAGGAAAGGGAAGAAGTTCTTATGATTATTCTGTTAATATATTCTAATAAGGGGAAATTCATAGCTATTCTTTCCAATGACATCTCCTTGTTTTTGGGAAATTGGAATGGCTAGTGCGTATTAAAATTATCCAAAAGATGAGTTAGTTTAATCCCCTTGCATTCATGACATATTATTGAGAATATATCTTAAATTTGAGCTTGTCGAGAAAACCTGGTGTGAGTAGACATTCAAAATTCAAGTAAGGCTTGTGATTTGACCTCCAACATTGGAGTTGGATTCCTAGTTTGAATAGGCTATAAGGGGTTATACTATTTTGGATCCTAATATTATAAAGAGGTGAGTTTTTGGTTTCAACACATCAGTGCATGGAGGAGCTTTTGGCCCTAACAATTTAATTGTGTGACTCGTGACTTACACCATGAAGACAATAAATCACTTGATAAGATTTGTGAATTGCTTTGTGAGACTGAAAAATTATTTTGTCATGAATTGCATGAGCTAAATACCGAGTGACTCATTGGATGTGTGATTGGATGCTGGAAACAGCAATTGTGTCACTCAGGTATAGTTGAAACATCTATTGTATATTTCATTCTATAGTGAAATTATGTGGTGCTCTACTTGTGGAGTAGGTCTCATCGACTGAATCTCATAAACCTGGTGTCAAATTCATTTTCCTTGTTCAATATATTTATAGTTTCATCACTTCTTCTTTGCAAAAATACTGAGATTGTGTAAACATAACAACTCGCTTCATATTCAAGTTTTAAAAAATCCAATCCAAAAAGAGTATCCGTATCAATGGCAAAATCCACTATGAACTTGATATACAACAGAGGATGTACTCTCTCAAGCGTCGCACCAGAATGGAAATCACATGGCGGACGAGATAAACGGAACCACAAGTGAAGACCTAGCACCCAGCGTGCTTTGTGCGTACGTAGCATTTTTTTCAACACATTTGCTTTCAATGGAAGACGACAACTTTATCTTCTCAATAAAACGGACCGCCCAAAACTGGAGAGCGTCAATTTGTTGATAACAAAATGCAGACGTGAATAAAAACAAACCTGCCGTAGACAAATTGCTGGCCAGTCGTTTTTTATCTTTGTTGCCGCCGCAGCTTCTGTTCTTTGTGTTAGACGGACAAAGATAAATCTACAGAAAGCCAAGTACCAAAGTCCCTCAGAGTCACCTCATAACGAGACAATTACGGTCGAATTTGAGCTTTAAGAAGCCCAGTAGAAAGCGTGCGAAGGAACTGTCCCTCATTCGGTGTCAACAATGGCAAAGCCAAAACATGTCCTATGCATACCATTTCCTGCACAAGGTCATGTCACTCCTCTCCTGAGACTGTCCCACTGTATTGCTGATCATGGCGTCAAGGTTACCTTCATGAATACCGAGTCTGTTCATGCGCAAGTGATGGCCGCAAACCAACCAGATGATGGATCGAATCGGATTAATTTCGTTGCAATTCCAGATGGGCTCGAGACTGATGAGGAGCGCAAGGACTTGGGGAAGCTGCTGGAGAGCATATCAAGAGTGATGCCATGTTATTTGCAGGAGTTCATTGAGAAAGTGAAGCAGCAGTCAAAGGGCAATGACGATGAGCAGATCAACTTTGTAATTGCGGACCTTACTGCCGGATGGGCACTGGAAGTTGCCGAAAGGATGGGTATCAAGCGAGCTGGATTTTGGCCCGCCTCAGTTTCGTCTCTGGCCTTGATACATCATATTCGAAAGCTGACTGAGGGTGGAGTCATAGACAACGAGGGTAAGGACCCAGAGCCAGAACCTATGAACAGTCAAATCTAGAGAAGCCTTAATATGTGTACTCTCTCTCTCTCTCTCTCTCTCGATTGCTTTATTGGCAGGGGGCACATTCAAGAATCGTGCAATTAGCTTATGTGCTTGTAGGAACAGGTAGTCTAAAAGATAGTCTAATTTCGCCTAAAAAACTCATGCAGGCATTGCTCTGAAGAATGATGCGATCTCAATATCGAAGGACCTTCCCTCATATAAGAGCGATGACCTCACCTGGACTTTCCCTGAAGACCTGACGGTGCAGAAAGTATTATTCAACTTGGGGTCGACCATCGTCCATCACAGCACATATTCAACCTCATATCTTTGCAATTCGTTCCATGAACTTGAGGCATCGGCTTGTGGAATTATTCCCGGAGTTCTCCCAGTTGGTCCATTATTAGCAAGCACCCGATTACTCCATCGCAGAGGAAGTCTGTGGAACGAGGATTCGACTTGCTCGAACTGGCTGGACCAGCATCCACCCCAGTCCGTCATCTATGTAGCCTTTGGAAGCACAACAATCTTCAGCCCGGAACAATTCTATGAGCTTGCCCACGGCCTCGAGCAGATCGGCCGACCGTTCCTGTGGGTCATACGCCCAGACATGACTCATGCGCCAGTCAACAAGTTCCACGACACGTTCCTCCAAAGGGTGAGGAATCATGGGAAGGTGATCCAGTGGGCACCACAAGAGGAGGTCCTAGCACACCCTTCGGTGGCATGCTTCTTCACTCACTGTGGGTGGAATTCTACACTGGAAGGCCTGAGCAATGGGGTCCCACTTCTATGCAGGCCGTACTTTGCAGATCAGCGGCTGAACAGGAGCTTCGTATGTGATGTGTGGAGGGTGGGTCTAGGAGTGGATGGCGATGAAAATGGAGTGATAACTAGGCATGAAGTGAGGACAAAGATACTAGCAGTTCTTGGGAGTGATGAGATAAAGGCAAATTGTCAGAGGATGAAGGAGATGGCCAGGAAGAGTGTGAGTGAAGGAGGGTCATCTTTGAAGAATCTGGAGAGCTTCATTGAACTCATAAAAACTTGAGGGTTGTTGTTGTTGTTGTTTTTTCTTTTTTTTTCTTCTGGCTCCTGTTACAGTGCTTGCGATAGAACCCTGTTTCACTCTTCTTCAAATTGTTGTCCTCAGGATAGCTGATCTTCTGGTTCTTGTTAGAGTTTGAGGAATAGGCCAAGAAGGTGAGGAAGAAGTTATAATTTCTGTATATTCAGTCGTATGTTTTACATTGTACAAGCTCCTATTTATAGTACAATGAATGTCTAACTGTGGAAAAAATAAATGAAGACACATTGAATCAAATCCAATCTTAGATTGATATAATTTGGGGAAAATTTCACATAAGGACCCAAAGTATTATTGTTTTCTCAAATAAGGGCTCGGAGTAGACTTTGTTTCAAATAAGGACCTAAAGTAGCCTTAGTTGTTTCGAATAAGGGTCTAAAGTGACTTTGGTTGTTTCAAATAAGGATCCGACGTCGCCGATTGTTGACTAACAAAATTTTCCAACCGATCAAGGGTATTTTTGTCATTTTGCATTTCACCTTTTTTTTTCTTTTTTTTCTAGTTCTTCTTCTTCCTTTTCATCGGTTGTCGATCGACCACCGATGATGCCCACAAAGGGCTAAGCGAGGGTCACCCTTGCCAGCAAGAGCCACCCACGCTGGCCACAAGTGAGGGACGACCTCGCTTGAGCGTGGTGACCCTCACCCAGGGGCCATCCACGAGGTCGACCCTCGTCGATCCCAAGCAAGGGCCGACCTCATGGATGGCCCCTAAGCAAGGGTCGCCTGTGACACCCCGAGCCACCTAGGGTCGCCACAGGCACCTGACATTACACCTAATGGAACATTAGCCACATCTCTTAGAAGAAGCGTCGTAAATCATAGACACACTTATTTTTATTTTTATTTTTGAAAACGGTCCCAGCGCGACTCGTTAGCGGAAGCAAAATATAATATCGCCATCTCTCCCTCAACAACCATGATACAATTGCACACCACTAAGTACCATAGGAAAGATAAAAGCCATGCCACTTTTATTTACATATTTTCACGATGGATTTTTCACGGGTCGATACAACAAAAGAAAGCCAAGATTCCCAGCTACACTTGGCCACATCTCAAAAAGATACTACGACCCCTAAAGTAATCACATGACGTCCTCCATCTAATAGCGGTGGCTACTCCCAAAAAGAAACTCCAGCTCTCTACCTCTCACACAACCATCACACCCATCCTGGCGCATTAGGTGGTGGTGGCGGTAACATCCCCCTAAACACTCCGTCTCGGCGAACATGAACTGACAGGAACTCCTGGATGATTGGGCCCCCAGCCAAGCCCACATCGTACATAACCAGCACTCGCACTCACACAAAAGTCAATCCAGGAACGGTGACGCAGTCGATCTCCGTACATTCTACTTCTAGATCCGATGGGAGGCCATAGAAGGTACCAAGCGTGACGGTAGGAAGCGGCATCTTTCTAATCTGAAATGTTGGTCCCCAAAGGGGTGAGTACAATCACTCAGCAGATAAATGATCCAATAACCACTCAATGCATCATACAATACAATCACAATGACATACATATCACTCATGCATCCAAGCATACTTACCTCAAAGCCATACATATACCATCATACATCTTCATCACAATCAGAACACATACATGTCATCATGCCACAGGTGATCATCATCATATCATATATGCAAGTCATCATGCCATAGGTGATCATCATCATATCATATCATATATGCATATTATCATGCCATAGGTGATTATCATTATATCATATCATATCATATCATATCATATCATATCATATCATATGTGTCATCATGCCATAGGTGATCATCATCATATCATATCATATATGCATGATTCAATTTTCACTTTTAACTTTTAATTCGATCACCACATCACTCTTACTCGGGATCATCAATTTCATCCCATACTTTACACTCGCACCCCATCCTGGCATCGCGAGAAAAACCTCCGGCATTCAGCCATTTAAGGCCACCGGGCATCTGGCACACCCACATTCTGAGCATCTCGCATCCCAACTGGCATCACGAGGCATCCCCTCAGGCAAAAACCTCCGAGGCTTCCGGCACCCAACCATTCTGGGCATCTCGAAACTCCCGAGGCCATTCGGCCATGTATCTCTATACATTTCGGGCATCCGGCACCCCCCATCCCGGGCATCCTGATACTCCCAGGGCATTATCATCTGCTACAAATAGTTTCCTCATTTATCATTGTTCATGTTTACCAATTTAGGTCTCAACTCAGCACGGCACATGATGTAATGGCAAACAAAATCACTTTCATCCTTCGATCTATACATGCATCATCAGTCATCATCATACATGCAGCAATACGCAATCATTCATAAAAATAAAATTTATGGCATTCGTACAATTTAGAATAGTCCATTTATCATGCCTTTTTTAAATTTATTTAAATTCCAGCTTGTACCATTTTTGAAAATATTTAAATTAAATATCCATATGAATCTCAAAAATCATGAAATTAAGGCAAGTGATAGACAAGACAATAGGATAATGATTTCATGAAAAATACATGGCCAATGGAATTCCACACAAAAATTATAATTCACACAGATACAGCATGCAATTTCGGATAAAAACAGAATGTGCAGTTTTTGAAATAATTCGATTAAAATACCTGAACGACCTCCGAAAATTATGAAATTTTACCAGGTTATATTTAAGACACTAAATTATATTTTTCATGAAGACTTCTAGGCCATATTCGTTTTAGATAATTTCCTATAGTCGTCCGAAGCTTCTGGTTCTCATACCGAAATGTCCAGTGTAGTCATCTCCGAAATACCGAGTTTTTACCCACTTATTCTTCTTAGTTTCCTCTGAAATTTGGATATGTTTTACTTCAAGAAGTCTCCTACAACTTTCATGAAGGTATCTAAGTCAAATTTTCAAAGAACAGTCACCATATGGGTCCATGAAGTCTCGGGTGTCCAGTACCACGTCTCCAGATTTACCGTCTTCAAGAGTAAGTCGATTCACTAGGCTATACTTGTTCATTTTACTTAAAATTTGATTATGTTAGTATTTACAATGTTCTCTACAAGTTTCATGAAGAAGTAGAAGGGAGATTCTTGATGAAAATCAACATACAACCACAAATCTACCACAAGGTCAGCAAAACAGTTCCAGATCTAGTGTCTCTGTAGGATGAGAGTTTGACCCCTTAAATATCCACCATTTTGCACCAAATTTTAGTATGTTGTATTTTAAGATGTTGGATACAACTTGCATGAAGGAATCAAAGTCAAAATCGAACTCAAAATATGCATGCAAGCTCTCACAAGATTCTGGCTCAGGCGGTTCATGCGAAAACAGCAACATCACTCAAGAACAAGTCATTCTAGCTTCGGTTTCTCCCTCCTAATCACCCAAAATTCGACACTAATCCAAACATACATGCAACACACACATGCAAGAGTAGTAAGAGGATCCTAACTTGCCTCTAAACCGAGCTAGCGACGAGCACACGGCGGCGAACGGGCGGCAAACGGGCGGCGATGGCTCCTCCTCCTCCTCAGTTCCTCTCCTCTCGGCGCCCTTCTCTCTCTCTCTCTCGCAACCCTCTCTCTCTCTCTCTCTCTCTCTCTCTTTGGCTTGGACGGAACCAACCGGTCACTCTCTCTCCTCCTCTCCCTTTTATTCCCCCAAATCTCCATCATTGGCAATGATTACTTGCCACTTCCAATTGCCAATGCATGAAGACCTCCTTGCCACTTGGCAAGGCCCATGCAATGGGCCGACCACTCCCTTTCTTGGGCCTCACTTGGGCCGGCGACAGCCCCTCCGTGGGCTTCTATTGGGCCAGCCAGCTTGGCCCATCTTAGGCCTATCCCTCTTGGGCCTAAGACCCAAGCTTAATTAGCCTAAATCAACCCTTTTAAAACTACTTAAATTCCTATTAAATTGAAGTACTAAATTACAAATTAAGATAACTATACACTTGAAATTATAATTCCGTAAGTTCCAATTTATCGCACACACATGACCAAAGATAAAACTTCATTTCCCAAAATTCATCCATTAAAGACTTGGCCATACATCTCATCGCAACTCATGGACTAGGAGGCTACAAAATACAATAGCGGTACTTCTATCGCATATCCATAGCTCATGGCATATTTAGGGATTTTTATGAAATTCCAGGATGCCACATCGCCATACCCAAGTGAGGCCATCCCTCGCCCAGCCCTTTGTGGGCATTGCCAATGGCTGGCTGACCACCAGCAAAGAGGAAGAAAAACCAACCAAAAAAATGGAAAAAGAAAAAGAAAAATAAAAAATGACAAATAACAAAAATACCCTTGATTGTTAGAAAGACGGGTCATTATTTGAAACGGACATAGTTATTTTAGGCTCTTATTTGAAATAAATATAATCACTTTAGGTCCTCATTTGAAATAACATCCACTTTAGACTCTTATTTGTGAAAATGATGGCACTTTAGGTCATCATTTGAAATAACAACCACTTTAGACCCTTATTTGCGAAAATGATGGCACTTGAGGTCCTTATTTGAAACAATGTCCAGTTCGGACCCTTATTTGAGAAAAAGATAATACTTTGGGTCCATTTTTGGAATTTTCCTGATAATCTATCAATTATAATCGCCCACAATCCTGGATTGATATCATCACAACCTTCTCGATCCAATCACGATTTCAAGTCCGATCCTAGCTTATCTCCAACAGTTCTCAGTTAAGTACAAGCGAATCGTGACAAAGTTCTTGGTTTTGTCGATAATGATTGATGTCGACTTAATTCGCAATTCAGGATAAGTAAATGGGTAGGTTAAGGCTCATAAAAGCAATTTCATCAATGGATTCCGGAACAGGAAAGTGGATGAAATTCTGATAGTGAGTTCTAGTACACGTGACTCGTGATCATTGACACCGCAGGAACCAAGCTTTATCTTTTTCCATCAAGTACCTCAATCTCAGTTTGGCTCGATGTGAGGTCTCATAAGATTACCGGATGGAAATTGCCGATTTGGCACTAATATCGTTAGCTAGCTGTTAGATGTATGAATTGGCGCCCGACCATCAATGCAGCATCAGCAAAAGCGCCATATCAACTCTCCTAACAGTTCTTTTTTAAAAGGGTTAATACTTTTAAAAAAACCCTAAATTGGTACACTTATGACAAATTTACCCCAAACTATTTTTTTATCGTGAAAAACCCCAAACCGGTACACCTGTGACAAATTTACCCCGACTAACTATAAAAAACCTTAAACTGGTATATTTATGACAAATTTACCCCAAACTAATTTATTTGACCACAAAAAACCCCAAACTGATAAATTTGTAACTAATATACCCTCCGAAAAATTAGATTAATACCACAAAAAAATCACAAAAATTATAAACTATGACAAACAAAGTATAAAATCCCAAATTGATATACCGGTCAAATGTCACGTGTTATTTAACTTTATAATTTAATAAGAAAATTTAACTAAAACTAATAGAGGGTAAATTTGTCACAAGTGTACCAGTTTAGGATAAATTTGTCAAAGGTATACCAGTTTGGGCTTTTTGGTGGTCAAAAAAATAGTTTGGGGTAAATTTGTCACATGTGTACCAGTTTGGGGTTTTTCTAGGTATTAACCCTTTTTAAAATGAATTCTTTCTGGGTAAAAGAAAAAAAAAAAAAAAGAGGAAATGCAATCACTCTGCTATTACCATCTAGAGAACGCCACACCGGCTGGAATCCAAGGGCCAATACCCACCACAAGAGAATTGCCAACTCCATCTAAGTCAGAAGGACCAGCACCATGAAATCTGGAAACGACTGGGACAGGAAGCATTCCACCAGAGAAAGGCAAGGAAGAAACAGGAATCAAACGACGGGCTCAAACGGCTCCTAAGTTGCGTATCCACTCCAACATGGCGATCAGCACAGCCTTTTGCTTATTTTACTGGCGAAAAATCAATTCTATGCTATGTGCCTTCACATAGTGATCAAGCAATGGTCCACAGGCTTCTTAGCCTCAAAAGATGTACCCTGATAGCCCAACCTGCTGCATCTTCCCCTATGTTGGGATATATGATTGTTCATTAAGATGGAGCGGTAGTTCATAGTTATTTGATGCATGATGATGATATATACTCAAGGAATTATTTACCCCCATTACTGTTGTTGCTAATTTTAAAACAAATATACCTTCTATATACATCAAAGCCACATAGAAATGAGCTTAGCAATTACTCAATTTCTTTCTTGGAATTTTACCTTGAATATTTGTTAAACTTTTGTGTAAAAAGAGGAATTTTGTGAAGAAAAAAGAGTAATTAAGAAGAGAAGGTTGTTATTGAATAGTTATGTTGAATAATATATGATTTGGCTATATTTATAGACAACCAAGCAACACATCTATCGAGATTAGGTACTTTATCCCACTGTCGGCATCTTTCATGATCAATCATCACTTCTCTTCATATCCACAATCACTACTTTTCATATCCAATAATCACACTTTTTTCATTTTAAAAAACTATTTCAACACCCTAGCCATCGTGAATATCATAGGGAGCTATCTAAAGCAAGCCGCATAATCTATGCCCTCAAAATCTTAAGAGACCTGGAATGCCAACCAAAAGCTCCGGTTGAGGGGGACCTTTTGTCCACGAAAGTATCTCTAGGAGGGGCAACAAGAACCCGTGACGCATCTCCTCTGGTAGAAATGTAGCACTCGCTCATGAGTATTTCATTGGAATATAACCCTCCGGAAGCGACCCTCATCGTGCTCAACCATCGCAAATCATCATTATGGGTCTCCTTTACAACATTGGATGGAGCCCGCGACACCTGTAGGAAAGGGATGAGACGACAAGCATCCAAACAAATACGATGTTAAAAGGAAAATAAAAGACCAAACAAACTTACATGCTTGAGAGGAATCAACCCCAACTGCAAATGGACCTCGAAGACAGAATCAAACTGGATAGGGATAACTCGTGAACCGAGGGAAAGTTTTGCTATCAAGCTGTGGCTTTGGAACAAAGCTCGGCAGGTACTCAATTGATCAAATAAAGAGAAACTGCCAAAGACGATAGAACAATCAGCATCATAATGATGTTGCCACGTGGTGCATCCCAGAGAGAAAAGAAGAAAAACCAGCTGCGCCCCAAACACACTTAGAGAGTGCGTTAATGTTCTCTAGCATCCTCACATTCTCCTCAGAAATAGTGCGTTGATGACTCGCAAAAAGGGTCTCAGACAATAAACATAGAAAGAAATGTCACAATACGTGATTATCCAGTGCTCATGTCTCATCGTGAGTGGAGCTTAAGATTATCAAGTGAAAAGTGAGTGATGGAGAAGGAATGAATATAATTGGTTTATGGAAGTGACGTTAGGACGATTGGTGCTAGAAGTTCTAATATAAAAATGTTATATCTCTTTGGAACTCTGAAGGCGGGGTTGACCTTTCATACACAAACTAGTCAAAAGCTAATGCCATTCTCCTAATGAGGTCATGATCGGCTGTAACTAATTATTGTGCCTAAAGCATTTTGTGTGCCTCACTCGATGGATAAGATACCCGAACTAAGCTTGGTGTGATATAATCTGATATGAAGATGCTATTCATCATATTGTTCTTATGAACAAGTATAGAAGGAAGGCTAGTTTGCTATTCTTTGGCTCACTGGGCGCCATACAGGCTATTCCGCACCCAAGGATCAACCAGCCCACGACACGAGCATCTGTAACTTTGATGGAACTCCATATCTAAATGGGGATTGACCTCCTACTTGTCTTCCAAAATAAAGTAATGATGGCCAGTTTTGATGCACATAAGCTTCAAGACAACCTCCTTCATACTACCTCCAAGAGGAATCCCCAATATACCAAACCAGCCAAGAGGAGTGGGCCCTAGGGCCAACTTCTTGATGAGCGAAGCGTGACCATATTCATGTCGAAAAACCACATTTCAAGGGAGTTCTTGCCAAAGGACCATGGGACAACCTCTAGGAAAGGACTGAAGCCTATCTTATCCAATAGCTTCGAGTAATCTCCTTTGCTATCCAAAATCATATCATTGACTCAACCCAAGCGCCATCATGGGAAGATGGAATTCTAGATACTTGGAGTATCAAACCTTGGCAAGAGGGGATACTTAAATGCCAAAAATTAGGAAAATGACACTTGAGTACCAAAATCGAAGCAAAATTGATCAATTAAGTATCAATGGCAAAAAAATTCAACCGAATTTCATACTTGGCGTTTTCTGGCGAAACAAGTACAAAATGACGTCATTTTGCATGTTGACATGGTTAGACAAGTGCAAAAACAACACTGTTTTGTTGACATGACTAGATAATTGATATAAATATTAGTTAAATTAAATGTAAGACTATATATATTTTATTTATTAAGAGAGAGAGAGAGAGAGAGAGAGAGAGAGAGAGAGAGAGAGAGAGGAAGAAGATGAAGATTGCAGGCGGTTGAGCCCTCACCGCCGCCTCCCTACCGTAATTACGAAGGGCTGGTAATGGTGGGGGGAGAGTTGGCAAGGGCCTGCAAGCCCTTATCCAGATCTAGGACGAAGGTCATGACAATGGGCGACGGCCGATGACCCTCACCGAATTTGGGGAAGGGTCGCAATGTTCGCCCCATATTTGGGCGAGGGCCTAGCCCTCACTGCCAATTGGCCAAGGTTGCCAATTTCTACCCAAGGCTTTGCAAACCTACCCAACCCTCCCCCTACCATCACTAACCCTTCTCGGCGATGACAGGGAGACGACAACGAGGGCTGAGCTCTTAGCTGCTTGCAATCTTCATCTTCTTCCTAAATTTAATTTTAAATTTAATTTAATTAATATTTATATTAAAATCCAAATCCACGCCAAAACAACGTTGTCTTGGAACTTCTTTATTGAGTCAACTCTTCGATGAGTCACGTAGGTGAGCAATATTAATAAAAAAGTTGCCACATATGATTTTCGACAAGGTTCACAAACCTAGCACTCAAGTATCTCATTTTTCAAAAAAGTGTCATTTTCCTAAATTTTGATACTTAAATGTCCCCTTGTGACAAGTTTTGATATTTGGGCTATTCTTTTACTTGGGAAGATGTGGCCAAAAGAGAAATCTACAAGAATATTAGAAAGTGAGTGCAAAAACAAAAATTAGCACCTACTTGTGCCAACCTTAATTGGATGTATAGACTTTAGGAGCTCTTATGCCATGTTGGAAATTTGGATTGTGTGGAAGCGTAGTTTTGATTTCGATAATTTTTGGTTTAATGTAATGGGCAAATGTACATATGTGTAGGATATATTTGGTAGATGATGGAGAAAAGACGAGATATAGTTTTAAGGGGTATTGGCAATTGGATATAATTATTTAGTTTTTATATAGAGGAGCTCGTATGATGTTGGTGGTGAAGAACTTGGGATGTGGATTTTCATTATATTCCTTCCGCACTCTTGCTTATACAAATTGGAGAAATCTTACCTATTTAAAGGATAAAAGTGTCAGGAGAAAAAAGACTAACCTTTTGATGCATAATAAAAGCACTTATCCAAGAGTATATGTTGAATCACCAGCACATAATGGACGAATCTATGACTTCACAATGGTCCAAATACAATCGCAGGGAAAATATTTCCATCCACAGCGTGCATGCCGATTAACACGTGATCACGGTGTTTGGACAGCCTCGATCGTACCACCGGCCAAGGATTGACACGTGATCCTCACGTGCTCGCCTGCCTGCCGGACAATGGTTTTTAGCACAGACCATAATCCGAGGATTGTCAATTGGAACATAACAATTCACTTAAGGGTATTTTGAGGAAAAAGTCCAAATATGGAGGCCGATTTAGAAAAAAGCTTCCAATTTAAGGGGCTTTTAAGAAATTTCTTACTCCGAACCTTGGCCCCGGAATCATCACCAAAATCCTCGATTAAGATTCGCTTGAGGAGATCCATGTGGTCGGAACAGAACAGGGGAGGTCGGAGAGAGGTAGCCATGTCGACTCTCAGCGAAGACGACGAAACCGAAATCCTCCTGCGGCTTCCCGTGAAATCTCTGCTCAGGTTCAAGTGCGTGTGCAAGCGATGGAACTCACTGATCTCCTCTCCCCAATTCGCCAAGACCCATCTTCAGATTTCCGCTTCTTCCCCAAGAATCCTCCTCGCCACCAACCCTCCTCTGTCCGTGAGCTGCGAATCACTCCATGATGATGATCGTGCTGGTCATGAAGGTATGCCTCTAACCCAGCTTCGGCCTCCGGTGGAAGCTCCCGACGGAGGTCGCCCCCGCATCGTCGGATACTGCAACGGTTTGGTCTGCTTAGAGTACGACGATCATCGGATCGTTGTCTTGTGGAACCCGGCAACAGGGGAGTCCAGAAACATCCCAAACGTTGGTTGCATGACCATTTGCGGACTTGGCTATGATCCCTCGACTGATGATTACAAAATATTGCGGCATAGTCGCCTTAGGGATGCATATGGGTTTTCGGTGGTATATAACGTGTTCGATGTTTTCGCGCTAAAGACTGGTTCGTGGAGGAGAGTCCATGACAAGCATGATGACCTTAAGTATTCCCCGGACGTCGGGACCTATGCAGATGGTTTTCTTCATTGGCTAGTTGGGGGAAGAGATACTTGGGAACACAAGAAGATTGTTTCGTTCAGCTTGAACACAGAGAAGTTCGAGGATGCGTTGCTGCCACTTCCAGAGGCCGATGAAGGCACTGAATTCAGAGTACTAGGAGTTATCGGTGAATGCCTTCTCTTATTTGAAAGCATGGCGAAGGTGGACATGATGGCATGGATAATGAGACACTATGATGGAAGATCGTCTTGGACAAAGTTGTGTAGTGTTGATCTCCCGAATCAGACATTAATCACTTATTGCTACATGAAGCCATTGTGCTCTACCAGAGCAGGGAAGGTAGCATTCAGTTTGATTGGTGGGACATGCTTATCTATGATCCTGAGAAATGTCATGACAAAGAGGTTCGTGGAGGAGGACATAATAGCCTTCATAGTGTACGTTGAGAGTTTAGTTTCACCTAATGGAGCAAAGCTGCAATCAATATAGGTCTCGTCTTAGGGAGCCTATGTAGAAAAGTGACCTCACCGGCAATCATTCAGCATGTAAAGAAGGGAAACTTCATATAAGAAAGCCAATAGCCGTCTTATCAGGAAAAGGTACTGTCTATCTCGTTTTAGTGTTTGTTTTAGATGGATAATAAAGCATGCCTTTGAAAGTTGGTTTATTATTCTGGGTTAATTATAGTGAGTTTAAGTTTGGATCTTGTCCTGCGGAAGAAAAGCTTCCTAGAGGGCTAGTCATGAGTTGGATGCCGAGTTTGATGTATTGCGAAGTTAAGGGTGCCTGAATAACTACTTGTGGCACCTTGTTCTCTTCTTTGTGGGTTCTTTTCGGATTAGTACGTGTGTCTGTCTTTGGTTGGGATGACCGACGTTTTTCTTGGTTTACTGCTAACATCGTAACTCTTGATTCTGCTGATGACACCCAATGGCTGTGGATCCACCAAACAACATCAAGCTGTTAAGATTAGGCTCATAATCACAAGGAAAGAGAGAGTAAAAGGGAAAGAAAAATCAAGACATGAGATTTTGTCCTAGTTCACCTTAAACTACCTCTAGCAAAGGATTCCACTATAATTAGCACTTCGCATTTCTCTATTACATTCCTAAAGTATTAGAGAAAGAGATTATGTATACCTAGTAGCTATTTTTGGGCCCAAGGCCAAACTACCAATTAAATATGAGATCAAACTATAAAATATGAGACCCCCGTACCATCCTGTCAATGGGAATATGAACCACACCCCAACATAAGTATGACTCCATGAATTGGCAAGATGCGCTTCAAGTAGAACTTATTTTCTCAACTATTCATCTCCTGCATCTATGTACAGCATGGGAACAAAAGCCTCAAAAGTCATCTTAGCAGTATCATAGATATCCTCCTTAGAAGGACGTCTTTGACTTGGAGCTCCTTGGTTCTGAGTTTTAAGCAAGAGTATCATTAAAGTCAGCAATGCTCACTACCTTTCATTTGGATGCGTATCCAATACTGTCCTCATTGTTAATTGCCTTGGCGCCATGGACTGTCTATTTCGAATAAGTTATTTGGATATAATCAGGTATAAGATCTTGGAGCGAGAAGCCAAACTAAATGAGCCGATGATAGGGCTTTGGCTCAAGCGAGGAAGATTCGTTTAAAATTTTTTGCCATGTTGGCAAGCAAAGGCTCTTAATCATGCTTCCTCGGCTGGACAAATTATTTTGGTGTCGCCAATGCATTCTGGAAGGTACAACAGATACAAGGCTGTAGCTTAAGAGGTTCAGTCAATTATGGCTGATTTTTCTCATCTGCTCCAAACTGCCTAGACCCCTAGAAGTACATGGATGGTAAATCGACTTTTATCTCTATGCGAGTGAATTCGGGAGATTCAGCAAGTGGTCTGTCTTTCGGTAGTTGCTGATCCGAATCATTGGATTGTGGTGTTGGAATGTAGCGATACTGTATTGCTTGAAAATTAAAGTCTCTTAACAATTTCAATGGAAGTGCTGGAATGTAGTGATACTGTATTCACAATTTTCCTCTTTCTAGCAACTCCACTATGTTTGCATATCCGCCAAATTTTTTTCATAAAACAAGACATGTGCCTGATGAAGTCGAGCCATTACATAGAAAAGTAGCATGGTTGCCTTTGAGCGGTTTGTGATCGACGAATGCAATGGTTGCTCTAGCAGCCGCAGTTTGCTCTAATTGCGGTTTTATGGCATTCAAAGGTTCTTTCCAAGATCCACTACAGTCACTCTAGTGCTCTGATGTTCCTAAAATGACAGCTAGCCTGAACAGAGGTTATTTTTTATGAACTCAAAGGCCTCGTTCCTCACCTAATCAGTTAGAAGAAGCAGCCAGCTGAATACGAACTCAGCTGTGTATTATCACCATTATACACATGGAATGCATGAATACAATACAAGGCAATGCAGAATTTGGCAAATGCTAAAAAACTTAATGAATGCACAACATTTGTTTTTTCAGGCTAGAGGTGAGCATGGCTTCAAGGTAGATTTTGGAATTTGAAAGTGGGTCGGAACCTAAGTACTAGACCGATAGGAACCTATGCGGTTTTAGATTTAAATGTATGCAGGGTTGTTTCCAAAAATTAGAAAATCTGTTTCACTGGATGGGTTCTAGATTATAGGTTGGTGGAACTTGAAACTTAGAATATGGAACCTAGAATCAAACAAGTTCTTTGTGTTTTTCTTTGTCTATATCTGCACGCAATCCTATAATATTCCATGATGTTCAATAATAAGTGTATAAGCTGGAATCACTAATTAGAATTTCCAAAGACTTTTAATTTATTGATGTTTCATATTTTTTGTGAGTCTAAAGATAAATTGTAGTCAATAGATTGTATTAGCAAATGGTAATTATTAAATATGATGATTTATTACAATCGATCAATTAATAAGTTAGGTAGAATTTGGGTAGATCCTAAAACCTGTGACAATATAGGTTCTAATTTTCAAGTAATGCGTGGTAGGTTCTAAGTTCAAAGAAATAAAAACCATTTTTCAATGGGTAAGTTCCAAGTTCAAGGAGGAACTTGAGCGGAATCTGAAACCACTGCTCACCCCTACTTCAAGCCTCATGTTGTCGCTACATTGAACGCTCACTAGATAAAATAAACTACGCATACTATTTCCTCTCAGTACAGACAAATCCCGCCCAAGTTGTGCGAATTGATAAACAGGGTGTGGTGCATTTCTGAGCAGCTAAGATATCATTTTCCTCGCCACGGAAAGCGCAAACATCCTTGAGACTCCAACGTGGAGATAACGAAAGCAGAGTCAAGGAGACCATCATCTTAAATGGACACGTTCAATTGACTGAAAAATACAGAGCCCTAAAGCTAATTGAAGAGCCACTGTGAAAGCATCACATACTTCGGACCTTGGATCGGCACGCGAATACTGACCATTGAAATGAAGGGTCTCGGTTGTAGTCACTGGTGCTGTTCCAGCGGCGCCCTTCTTCTCCTCCATCAGCTGACAAAGGGTTTGTCTCGTCTCAATCTCCGAATTTAGGAATGGCTTTGCTGTTATAAGGCTGAGATGACAGAACACGAGAATCATAACCAACAGGTTCAAGCCACAGAGCAATAAAATACAGGAAAGTTTCCTACTTCTAGAGGCCTCAGCTCAATGTGGCCCTAAATTCTTTTGACATTTTCGAGCTTCCATGGAAGCAGAAGCTATTAAGTTCTACAAAAAGTCGTGTATATCTTGCTTTCAAAACTTATACACGCTCGGACTATTAGAGACTTCCAAAATCCAGCTACCAAAAATGCTGTTTTTAAGAAAATACTATGTCGTAGCAAATCAAGTCACATCCCGACTCTCTCACTTTTTTCCTTTTACCTTTCATGTTGACGGGGACATTATCATAAAAAAGCTACCGAGGTCTATGTTCATTTTCTTAATGGATGCGCGACCAACTGCTTCAACCGTTAGTCTCTTTATAACTTTTCCTCCAATTTGCCGGATACTCTCCATTAAGAAAAGCGAAGATTTCTGTTTTATCTCTTCGGGCAACTGATTTGAGAAGAGATCTTCCCGAAGTCATGGGAGCTGCGCTATGTCCGCTACTTTGTGGATGAATACCTCATCCCCCGCACTAAGAAGACATTCCCCACTCTCTCAACAAATTGCTCTGAAGGCTTCGGGTTGGAAAGAAACCGAGAGGGAAGAGATGAATGTCGTGGCTCCCATGCACGCATTCTTCTTCATGGTCGACACTTGGCGCTCGAGAATGGTTAAGATTAAGTTATGATCCATGTCGTTAATTAGTCTAATAGTTTCAAACATCTTCTACTTAGTTTCGTTTCGAATCCACAAAATTTTTTATCCTTTTGTAACTATACGAGTCCATGACTTCACACAAATCAAATTGATGCATTAATGTCTCAACGCTAATCTATGATACAAACAAGAATTAATCGCGAGAAATTACTAAAGTTAGTGTTCGATAATAAAATTACAATTTATAGGTTTTTAATAAAATTTCTAATCAAATCCCTCATGACAGTAATCTATAAACTTAATCGAAAATTAAAGCGTTCGGGCCTAAATACTCGTCTCTGGCCCATCGGGCTCATCCCACGACATTTCATGGCCCATTAGACTTAATTCACAATTTTAATTAACCCAACTCTTGGCCCGCTCCAAGCCAAGCCCAAGTCCATATCTTATCCTTTGATTGATCGAGCCCCTGCTCAATATCTTCATGCGGCCCATTAACTACTTAAGCCCATACTTTCCTCACGGCCCATCGGTCTTATCATCTAGCCCGCTTTAAAATAATCCAAGCCCATAATAATCCGATTACACTTATAGGGTTGGTAAAATTCAGGATGTCATAGTTAGTGAGAGTCTACTTAAACAACAGGTCTTGGTGATCTTTACTTAGCCATTAACTAATTTCCACAAAAGATTGTCAAAGTTTGAAAATAACCTATTTACCCCCCTCCCTTCTAGGTTGTATTGTTAGCCCCAACAATATGGAGCATTCGAGAAAAGCTTTATATGCTTTTTGATGAATATGTGACCTCTACGTTGAGAGATGATTGCTTTACATGTTCAATTAGTTGAGGTAATGTTTCAATTGAGAACATTGTTGAAAACATTAGGAACAATCTTGATGAGTATGATGTATTTGAGAGTGAATACTTTGACTTGCAATCTAGTAAGTCACAATTGGATTTGTATTTATAGGATAATAGGGTTGGTAGAAAAATATCCCTGGATCTCAATATTCTTGATTATTGGAAAGCTCATTCACATTAGTATCTCGAGTTATCTCTCATGGCACGTGCTATATTAAACATTCCTATCACGTGATATATTGAACAGTCATATCACTACCGTTGCCTCCAAGTCAGCCTTTAGTATTGGAGGACACGTCCTAAATAAATATCGTAGTTCCCTTTCGCCTGAAAATGTAGAGGCTAAGCTGTGTACCAGAGA
The DNA here is from genome assembly GCA_019915185.1 of Eucalyptus camaldulensis. Lineage (NCBI taxonomy): Eukaryota > Viridiplantae > Streptophyta > Magnoliopsida > Myrtales > Myrtaceae > Eucalyptus > Eucalyptus camaldulensis. The sequence goes on from JAHSVA010000010.1 coordinate 33,868,985, forward strand.
TTGGTCACTTGGAGTTCCACCTGAGGAAGATTTCCATGACAAGTCTCTCATTATCAACTTTCAAGACTATTTGCATTAGGTACTTCTTTTATCTGTAAAGTTAATGACTAAATTCTCATGGGCATTGTTCTTTGTTGAAATTGGCATTTTGTTGATAATGAAGGTTGATCACTTGTCAAACTATGTATTAAGCCTTTACTCATTCATATTATTTACTACATGAATTGATTGATATGAATTGAGGAACTTGTTTTGTTTTTTGGGTTTTGTCAATTGTAAATCTATTTTTACTTGAAACTCTATCTTAGTCGCTAAAACCTTGTAAGCTGGGAATTTAGTTGTGCTTTGGATAATGATTGGCAAGAAGCGCCGATGGCGTCCTTGAGGATAATCCAATGGGAAAATAATTGAAAGTGTATGTAAAGAGTTTGATTGTTTGGGCTGACAAATTTTAGTTGACAATAGTTTATGCTTCTCTATTTATATGTACGTATTTTTGAGGTCTTACAACAAAAACCGTATTATCTCAAGGGTAAGACTCATAGCTGCGTCATGATATTGAGAAACTGGAGGAACTAATGATGGCACCGGAAATCTTCTGTGTCATTAGCATGACTTTAGTTTTTTCATGCGAATTGACCTTTGGATTGCAAGATTTTCAAATGTCTTCCTTTCCACAATCATCCTAGTCAATGTTCGATAATGGAGAGAGAGACATGGATCCATGTCTATGAAGAGTTCCCTTTGATTATTTTATGTTCCATAGTAATTCAAGTACATTTAGGTCCATGCCCCGCCAAAACTGTAGTCTTACATGATGCTAAATTATATGTGGCAAAATTCAAGACTGTTTCAATTGGTATCCTTGACCCCCTTATTTTGGTCTCTTTTTTCTCCAGATTCAGAGTAGCATGGTCAAAATGGTTTTTGTGCCGTTCTTGCAATGCTGTAGGTTCTAAAATTAGAAGGAGAAGCTCCTGTAGTCGTCGCCAAGGGTTTTTTGGACATAGCAGCACCATTGCATTCGAATTCTAAATCTCTCTCAAAAAAGTTTGGTGCCGGCGCAAAGAGCGAGGAAAGTAGCCAAAAATCTAACAAGCAATCCAATTTTAACACAGTGACAACTACTCTTGTGCTTCTCCTTTTTGTTCTACTGGGGTGTTCGTTCCTTTAAGTCAAATCTTCAAATTCTTTTGACAAGAGCGTCTTCAAGTACATGTTCACCGGAAGTTTCACAGGCATTCTAATTTCTCTTACAATGAGATTATCTTTTATCTATAGTTTTTTAGGAAGATTGAGCTGGAAATTTATTTGTGCTTTGCATAATGCTTCTTATACCATTTTGGTTAGGCAGGGAATCTCAATTAATGTTCTAAACAGTGCCTTCCTTAGGTAGGTAAGCCCTAAACCTGCCTCACTAAACTGAATCAAGTAAAATGCAAGGCAAATCTAAACATATTTTATAAATATATATTTAATTGGTCAAATTCTTTGTAAATATTTCAATTTATAGGTTTTTTTACATTTTTTATTTATTTACTGTTTTTAATTGTTTAACTTTCTATTCTAATTTAATTTAAAAAATTTATCCAATTAGCATATAGCTTAAAATGGGCGTGGGTTTTCCTAGAATATTAATGGGTATTAGCAATATGGATTAAGTCAGGTATGAATTACTAGATTTACATTATATAAATATAGATCAAAACAAGTTAAATTGGTCAAATATAGATCGAATTATTCTTTATCCAATCCAATCCACCCATTTGACGGGTCTACCTAGAATAGAGGCATTACTTAGCTAACAACCCCATGCAAATTTCTAGGCACCATAGAAAGAATCGAAGTTTAATGTGACGAGCTAGATTTCAATGTGATATTGCACGTGGTGAAATTAGAGACTGACGGATACATGTACACAAGTTTCTACGAAACAATCATACTTTTTTCTTTCTTACAAGGATGCCTATATATATTCAAGCTGGTTTTCTTTGTCTTTTATTAGGCAATTTATTTCTGAAATAGAGTGTTTTTGTAAAATATTTAGGCTTCTTTTTTGTGGTTTTGTTATGAAGCTAAAAGTGATTTTTCTATTTAGAACATGAGTTTCAATGCCTTCATTAGTAAGTGTAAAAGGTTGGATTAATTGTATGAACGGTGTTCCAAGAATAACTTGTTGTGTCATATTTTTAACTAAAAGAAAAGATATTTTATAAGACATTTGGTCTTTTACTATTAAGGCTTCTGGCAACTTGTATTGGATATTTAATTTGTCTCCTGAGGCTAATTTTAGAGATTCGGAAGTTTTATCGAAGTATCTTGTTAGAACAAGACCTTCTTTGATATAATTGAGATCAGCCCTGTATCAAAAAGTGTTGTTGTTTCAATAATATACTCATTATTGATTTTTATCATTATATTTATTATCCATTTCCTAGATGTTATTTCTGTTAATAACATGAGGAAGGTTGGGTCAAAAGTTTTAGAAGTATTGGCGATTTCATTTTGGTCTTCTAATTTTGTCTTTCCTTTTATGACAAAAGACTTTATATCGGAAATTTCTTGTTTCATTTCTAATTGAGTCTCTTTCAAGGCTTGTATTTCTAATTTTTGTTGTTTTATTTCATTTTGGAGATCATTAATATTTATAGGTCTAGACTACGGGGTTTTTTTTTTTTTTTTTGGTAAAATCTAGACTGGGGTTTTTTGTTTCTATTCAGAATGTCTTTCAGATTGTAGGAAGTATTGGGCTTAGTGGTAATATTCATAGAAGAGTGAAGTCTATCTAAGTATTCTTTTTTTGCTTCAGGGTCGGTTATTTTATCAGCAGTGCTGAGAATGAATTATTCTTCTTTTGTTAAGACTTTTACTTCAAGAATGGGTTTTTTTGGAGAGGTGTCTTCATAATCAGAATCTGAAGAGATTCTATTTCGTTAACCTAAAGACCATCCTCTTCAAGAAGTTCATCAGAAGAAGTGTCACTATTATCTATAAGAATGTTGTTTAACTGGTATAAAATATTGTCATCTAAAGAAAGTCCATTCAATTTTTTATTAATCCTACAATATTTTGAAATATGACATTTTCTACCACAAAAATAACATTTAATGCCTTTAAAAATTTTCTTATCAGTATGAGATCTATTCTGGTTATTCTTATATCTTTATTTATTCCTATGAGGTTGAGGTTTGTTGCATTGTTTCTTTGTTTCTTTTTTAGAATGACAAGTTTCTTTACATTTTGGTTTTGTTTTTTTCATTATAAGAGGGATCATATTGAACACAAAAATCTCCTAAACTTCTATTGGTGAGAGATTGTTCTTCCTTAAGTTGTCTTTGTAATTTGATTGTATTACACATTTGTGTTCCTTGCCTATAAACGTAAGAGACTATTTCTCCATAAGAAAGTAAATCATAAGGAATTTGGTCACTTCTCTAATTTTATCTCTAACTTTGTCTCCTATTATATATATATGGTAAATTCATGCAGGCGAAACATGCATTTTACAATTGGAAGTGGGGATTCACTGTGTTTAGGCAGCCTCGAGCAGACTACGGGCTAAAGATTGACGGGTGATCGTCACGTGCTCGCCTGCGGAACGGCGGTTTTTAGCGCCAGCCATGATCCGAGGATGTCAATCGGAACACGGCAATTCACTTTCAGGGATATTTTGAGGAAAATGTCCAAATCTAAAAATCCATGTGGTTGGAACAGGGGAGGTCGGAGGGGAGTAACCATGTCGACTCTCAGCGAAGACGACGAAACCGAAATCCTCCTGCGGCTTCCCGTGAAGTCTCTGCTCAAGTTCAAGAGCGTGTGCAAGCCATGGAACTCACTGATCTCCTCCCCCTATTTCGCCAAGACCCATCTTCAGATTTCTGCGTCCTCCCCAAGAATCCTCCTCGCCACCAACCCTCCTCTGTCCGTGAGCTGCGAATCACTCCATGATGATGATCGTGCCGGCCATGAAGGTACGCCTCTAACCCAGCTTCGGCCTCCGGTTGAAGCTCCCGACGGATGTCGCCCCCGCATCGTCGGATACTGCGACGGTTTGGTCTGCTTGGAGTACGACGATCATCGGATTGTTGTCCTGTGGAACCCGGCAACAGGGGAGTCTAGAAACATCCCAAACGCTAGCTGCTCGTATAACCGACCGACCGTTTGCGGACTTGGCTATGATCCATCGACTGATGATTACAAAATATTGCGGCACTGTCCCGTTGGGGATGCATATGGGTTTCCAAAATATAGCGTGTTCGATGTTTTCGCGCTGAAGACTGGTTCTTGGAGGAGAGTTCATGAAAAGCATGATGGATTTAACTATCGGCCGGAAGCTGGGACCTATGCGAATGGTTTCCTTTTTTGGCTAGTCGGGGGGAGAGATCCTTGGGAGCACGAGAAGATTGTTTCGTTCAGCATGAGCAGAGAGAAGTTTGAGGATGCGTTGTTGCCGCTGCCGGAGGCCAATGAAGGTACTGGGTTCAGAGTATCGGGAGTTGCCGGCGAATGCCTTCTCATATATGAAAGCATGGCGGAGGTGGACACTTTTATGGCATGGATGATGAGCGACTATGGTGTGAGATCGTCGTCGTCTTGGATGAAGTTGTGTAGTGTTAGTCTCCCAAATCAGACATTAAACACTTACTTCTACATGAGGCCATTGTGCTCTACCAGAGCAGGGAAGATAGCATTCAGTTCGATTGGCACAACCCGCTTATCTATGATCCTGAGAAATGTTATGACAAAGAGGTTCATGAAGGAGGATAAATTAGACTTTGTAGTGTACGCTGAGAGTTTTGTTTCACCTCATGGAGCAAAGCTGCAGAATCAATATGTGTCTCGGCTGAAGGAGCCTATGGAGAGAAGTGACTTCATTGGTGATCACTCAGTATTTAAAGAAGGGGAAACTTCATATAAGAAAGCCAACAGCCATCTTAGCAGTAAAAGGTACTATCAATCTCATTTTAGCCTTTGATTTAGATGGATGATAAAATATAAAGCATGCTTGGAACTGAAAGTGAGTTTAAGTTCGTATTTTGTCCTGCAGGAGAAAAGCTTCCTAGAGGGCTAGTTGTGATGTGGATGCCCAGGTCGATATATTGTGAAGTCAAAGGGGTGACTCAGTAACTGCTTTAGGCACTTTGTTCTTCTCTTTTGTGGGTTCCTTCTGGATTACTTTGTGTGTCTGTGTTTGGTCGGGATGGCAGACTTGTTTCTTTGTTTACTTGTATAACATTTTTGTAACTCCTCTTTCCACAAATCAAAGCCCTGATGAAAACCAATGGTTGTGGATCCACCAAAAAGCTTCAAGCATGACTGTATGAGTAGGTAAGATGCACTTCAAGTAGAATTGTTTTCTCATGTACTCATCTCCCGCATCTATGTACAGAACAGGGGAAAAGAAGCCTCAATATTCATCTTAGCAGTACCAAAGATATCCTCTGGAAGTCTGACTTGCGGCTCCTTGGTTCTGAGTTTTAACTTATAAGCAAGAATATCATTAAAGTCAGCAACACAGCGAACCTTTAATTTGGATGTGTAGCCAATTCTGTCTTCAACATTAATTGCCTTGACGCCAAGAAGCGTCAGTAATTATCTATGACTTGGACCTCCTTGGTTCTGATTTTTAACTTACAAGCAAGAATATCATTAAAGTCAGCAATGCAGCGAACCTTTGATTTGGATGTGCAGCTATTACTGTCTTTGTCGGTAATTGCCTTGACGCTATGGACCACCTATTTCGAAGAAGTTATTTGGATTGACTCAGGTCCAAGGTCTCTGAGTGAGAAGCCAAACTAAATGGGTCGATTATAAGGGCCAATGGAGGAATATCTGTTTGAAAGATGTTGCCCTGTTGCATGCTTCTCAAGCGAACGCTCTGTATCATGCTTCCTTGGCTGGACAAATTGTTTAGTGTTGCCAATGCGTCGTGGAAAGTACGCCAGATACAAATCTGTAGCTTAAGAGTTTCTGTCGATTATAGCTGATTTGTTCTCGTTCGTTCCAAACTGCCGGGATCCCGATAAAAATAGACTTCATCTCTACTCGAGATTCAGCAAGTGGTGTGTCTTTCAGTAGTTACCGATGCAAATCATTGGATTGTGGTGCAGGAATGTAGTGATACTGCATTGCTTGGAAAGTAAAGTCTGTTAACAATTTCAATTCCACCATGCATTTACCACCATTTTCCTCATTCTAGCAACTCCACTATGTTTGGATGTCCGCCAACATTGTCTGATGAAACAACACATGTCCCTGATGATGCCGAGTCGATACACAGATGAGTTTGTGATCGATGAATGCAATGGTTGCTCTAGCAGCCGCAGTTTGCTCTAATCACGGTTTTGTGGCATTCAAAGGTGCTTTCCGAGATCCACCACAATCATTTCAGTGCTCTGATGTTGCTAAAGTGATAGCTACCCTTAACATGGCTGATAGCTATGAAGTCAAAATACCTCTTTCCTCAACTATAAAGCTACAAGAAGAAGCCAGCTGAATACTAACTCAATCTGCAAATTATCACCATTATACACATGGAATGTATGAATACAATACAAGGTGAGGCTGAATTTGCCAAATGCGAAAAGAACCAAATGAATGCAAAACATTTGTTTCTTCAAGCCTCATGTCGTCGGTGCATCGAATGCTCACTGGACAGAAAAAAAAAACTACACAATGCTCACTGGACAGAGTAAAAACTACACATACTTTTTCCTCGCGGTACAGACAAATCCCACGCAAGATGTGCAGATTGATAAACAGGGTGTGGCCCATTTCTTAGTAGCTTAGATATCATTTTGCCCGCCATGGAAAGCACCAGCATCCTCGAGGCTGCAAAGAGGAGACAAAAGAAAGCAGAGTTAAGGTGATTATCATCTTAAATGGACATGTTCAATCGACAGAAAAATATAGAACCCTAATGCTAAATGAAGAGCCACTGCGAAAGCATTGCATACCTCGGGCTTTGTATCAGCGTGCAGATACTGACCATTGGAATGAGGGGTCCCGGTTGTAGACACTGGTGCTGTTTGTGCGGCGCCCTGCTTTTCCTCCACCACGCGATTAAATACATCCGTGTATTGATCAGCCGACGAAGGGTTTGTCTCATCCCAATCCCCGAATTTAGGAACAGCTATGCTGTGATTAGGCTGATAAAACAGAACACAAGAATCAGAATCAATTGGTTCAGGCCACAGAACAACAAAATACAGTAAAGGTTCCAACTTCTAGCGGCCTCAGCTCAATGCAGCCCTAAATTTTTTTGACATTTTCGAGCTTCCATGGAAGCAGAAGCAGATTAGTTCTCCATAAACCGTGTGTTTCTTGCTTTCGAAACTTATCCATGCTCGGACTGTCAAAGACCTACGCAATCCAGCTTCCAAAAATGCTGTTTTTGAGTAAACACCACATCGTAGGAAATCCAGTCACATTCCGACTCTTTTTCACTGCTTTTTTCCTTCCATGTCAATAAGGCAGGGATATGATGACAAAAAAGCTACCGAGGTTTGGTTTCTCTAACTGGAACGAGACTAAAGCATGTTCATTTTCTTAATGGATGCGCGATTAACTGCTTTGACTGTCAGTCTATAAATTTCTCAGATTGGCCGGATACTCTCCATTAAGAAAAGCGAACATAGTTGAGAGATTACTGTTTTATCTCCTCGGGCAACTGATTTGTGATGAGATCTCCCCGGAGTTATCGGAACTGCATTATGTCTGCTAGTTGTGGATGAATACCTCTTCTCCCGCACTGGAGAAAGCATTGGACCTCCTCCACCCCCAACACTAGCTCGATGTTGTGCACGGTAAGAAGAGCACTCCATGCGCTCCAACCGAGGATTTTGCCACGCCATTCTGTTTGGGGAACAACAAGATGTCCTTACACCGTCACAATGAACAGGCGATTCAGCAATGACTCTGCCATATCTAGGGTCTCGATGCAGCGTAGAGTCACTAAGCCTCCTCCTGGGATGATTATCTTCTTCCGCTCTAAACCGATAATCATAGCTCCGCCTCCTTGCATCTCGGCCCTTCATGACCTGCTCAGATTCGGTTTTGGGCTTTCTTATGCCACTATTATATGGTCGAGACATGCCCGAGGCAGTTCTTCCACCAATGGCTACACGATGCAGAGGTGATCCAATGAGTCTCTTCCGGTTGGCTTCGTCTCCACTTCTGTAGTGCTTGAGCTTCAACATCGCCACCTCTGGCTCTGCAACTTTCCGTGAACCCAGGACGACCTCCTTTTGGATAGAAGAGGTTTTGGTAATAGGTTCACTATTCATAGACGTTTCATAATTGCCCTGAACACCATTTGGGTTTCTTTTCACATGGCCCTTTCCTTCTCTTGCTTTCTCAAAGTAGGCTGTATAAGGAACGCTGTCTCCGTTTTCCCAGTTTCCAAATGTCGGCAACTGTGAGCACCGTTGCTGCATTAACCAACAACAAAGTTGAAAAAGACCGTCACAGACAATGCAGACTTAAAATTTCATGAAGTTAGCCCAGGAGACAACTATTCCAGACCTCAACAATTTCAAAATCAAAGTAGGCATCAAAGCAATCGACCTCTGATAATATGACTTCACATGTTTATGTTTCAGAAGATAGGTTCCTCTGACTAGAATGGCAAAAAAAATGTGTTATAACCATGTGTTATAACCATGCTCGTGCCTGAGATAAGCACTAACTAATCGTGCTTGACCTCCAACTAAGCACATTAAACGAAGTAGCCATATCAGTCCTCAACAACCATCAGGAAAGGCCAACGTTTGAGATGCATGCCAGCCTAACGTCTTGAGTCAGGGAGAAGTTGTTCTTGTGCAAATATCTTCCCATTAAATGTCTAGACTTGAGCTTCGTCCTCATGGCAATTTACTCTCTAAAGAAACCAAATTTGCAAACTCAAGAAAGAGACAATGGGCTCTCCAACACTTGCAAGTGCTTGCCGGGATTCAAAATGCACAAAGCCAGTCGGCCATTAACCAAGTTCTTACTAGAAATCCTTCGTAATATAGGCATAGACCAGAACATCCATCGATGTGAAGTAATATGATCACGATTAATACAAAAACCGCTTAGTAATAACACGAACAGAACAGACAAGTTGAAACAAATACCAAACAATCACCAACAACCTTATTAATGCTGCAGATACACAGCTTCAAAACACAGAAAGTCATACCATAAGGATACCTCATTCGTGAATTCATACTGGTATCTGGGAAATAAACTGAACCCATATAGTTCAAGCTCGTGAAGAAGCAATCTTAATACTAACTCATGTGTGAAAACATCATTTCTATGCCTAGCTCGACTGAAGACTACAGATCGGGGGTTAGAAGCGCCCTACATGGGAAGTAATTTCCATTTAGGTTGTCAAATTTCAACTTCGTTACCAAATGCATTGAACCATCTTTTACTTAGCAATCCACATGCTTCCCGCATCGTGGCTGCCTTGGACGAAGAACAGCCAAAGTGCAGGTGAGTATAACTTAGATGCATTCAGTGATCGAAACTAAAGTCGAATTAGATTTGCTCCAAGTGCATGGCTATCAATGAAACTACCCAGAAAGATTATACACCCAGTACATCCTCAGCAAATTATTAAACAACTAAGCCCCAAATACTAGTATGTAAAGAAAACAGTCAACAGATAATAATTAATAACTAGAACTTTCCCTGTTTTACACAAAAATGAGTCCCAAGAACGACAGAACAAAGCACGGGCAACCATACAATGAAAACCCCATCACCATTTGGAGCAAGAAAACAGGAAAAAATAAAAAATAAAAAGTACGGAGGACTGTTCAGAAGCACATAAGGGAAAGAAAGCACTGACCGCCATCGGTTCTTCTCAGAGGGAAGAGGCTTGAACGAAGGAGGAGGGAGGTGGTTCAGCAAATAAAGAGTGAAGACAACATGGGGAGTCTTCTTCCTCGGATGAAGGAAGGGCATGAAGTGGTGATCGGGCATACAGAGAGCCTGGAGAACCATGGTGGATCTCACAAGCCCCGGTCGTTGTTGACTTCGTCCTCCAATACATCGCGTCTTGACGGAGTCTGCACTCCCCCCTCTTTCCCCTCGTCCTTTTCTAAGCGAGACGCCTACGTCGCACGGTGAAGAGCCTAAACCCGATACACTTATTGGTATTTTTTTTTTTCTCTTTTTTGGGGGGTGAATACAAGGTACAAACTAAGAAAATTAATGTCTTTAAGTCTACAATAATAAATTTATCACTAAGCAATACATAAGGTAATTCTCTAGGAGGCTACAAGTAAAACGTAGTATCCAAACGCTTCACTATACTAACATTAGCAAGCATATCAGCAGGTTGATTGTCTTCCCAAAAAATGTGATAAATTTTGAATTCAAAATGAGAACTTAATAGCCTCTCGATATCCTTAAGAAGTGCTGGACTAGTGTTATCCGTCACTCTCTCTAAAGTAACAAGATCGGTAATAATTTTGGAGTCAATTTCAATGATGAGTTTGTGGAAACCTTCTCACTTTGCAATGGTAAGTTAGTAGCACAATAACGAGTCTCCTAAGTCAAATTGCGACATATGAAGCCAATTTAAAATTAACTAATCCAAACACAATCTTACTAGTTGATAACTTATGGTACGTCTGTTTCGCGAAAAATGAATAATTTAAAAAGTAATTTCCTAAAAATAACATAAATATTGTTTCAAATAATTAGTACATAAAAAATTTTCATTATCAACAATAATTTATGTCCAAATTATTTATGTGGACGATAAAAATATTTATCATCATTCATATTTTTAAGCAATATAAAGTATTATTTTTAAAAAAATATTTTCTAAACCATCTATTTTCTGCAAAATAAATGTAATCTTACAATATAATCTAGTGTTTTATACCAAACTTTTAATGACATTTTACTTAGCTCTTGCAAAGAGTTACGGATGTTAGCCGCTTTTGTGCTAGTAAGTTACCTATAAGATCATGAATTTACCCATATTTTTTTTGGTAAAAAATTTACCCATATTGAATCAATAAATAAATAAGCTATTGAAATAAGAGTGCGTAAGCTTTAAAAAAAAAAAATCAGTAATTTGAAATTGGCCAAGTTATTCAAACAAAAGCTAGCAATTTAGTACCAACTAGTACTTGATTAGAGTTGATAAAATTTAAATGATAATCATTAATACAAGGTTGGTAAGTTACTATTAGTTGTTGGGAAAATTGCTGAAAAAAGTCATAATCCTATTATACAAGAATATCAATCGAGTCTTAAACATTTAAATACAATCAATTTAGTCATAAATCTTTTAATAATTTGTTGAAATTACTAATATGGTGTCAGTAATGCCATATAAGATACCCAGCACTAACTTGGACAAATTTCTATTTTTTTTCTTATTTTTATAATTTTTTAATAATCATTGTGGCCGGTGAGGGTCGCTAGAACCAACAAGGAAGAAAACAAAAGAAATGAAAATATTTAAAAATTTTAAAAAATTGCAAAAGTTATTCATATTAATGCCGGTTTTGCCACATAAAACAATTAGCATCTATGTAGATGATTTTTTAGCCAAAATTGCCCCTAATGACTAAATTTATAAAATGTCAAAAAAATTTAAAATTAAATTAGCCAAATTGAAATCTTATGATTGAATTGACTTACATACAATAGGTTTAAGATTTTTTTTATTTTATTTTATAATTTTCTCATTAGTAGCTTGACATCGCAGCCGTGATCGGTTTTGAATAGAGCTCCCTCCAGATAACCACCTCGACAAGCTCTAACAAAGCTTGCCATGGCAAAGCTCTCAACATAGCTTGAGCCTAAGCTTCATAGCCAAAGCTCCTTTAGAGCTCGCGGGCAAGAGGGCAATGGATAATATTCAATTGCAAGGTAGATTAATTTGCACCCTAGAGTCGAACCAAGCAAGGTTGGTTGCCAATGTGTGGAATTGGCAATCGAGACACTTAGGGCGCACTTGGTAACGATTCTGTTTCCGAGAGTAGATTCTTATCAGAAATGTTTTTTTATTATTCTGTTCCCGGAAACTGATTCTAAACATTTTAAGCCATTTGATAACTGTCCAAAATTTCTGATTTTGGAATAGAATTGCGTTTGGTACCGTGCTTATTAATTCTATTCCAAATCAATTTCTTTTAATTTTTAAATAATTTTTTTTACTTTTTACTTTTTTCTTTTTTCCTTTTTTTCTTTTCTTTTTTTCCTTTTTCTCCTATTCTTCTTTTTCTTATTGTGGCCGATCGCCGGTCCCGTCTACTGGGCAAGGCTCTCCTAGCCTCGCCGGTGGCCAGGCCGGCCTCGTCGAGGCTGGGTGAGGCCTCCCTAGCCACCAGTGGGGCTAGGCGGGCGTCCTTGTTGCCACCTGCCAGAGCTTCGACCGTTGCCCGCTAGATGCCGTCGTCTCGCCACATCGGCACTACCCAACTCTTGCTCTACTTTGTCTTGCCAGAAACTGCCATCGCCGCACGATTCGACGTCCAAGCCACTCTTGCCCTGATCTATCCACGATTGCCTAGTGTCGGCCAGCTTCTGCTTTGCCTCACATGCGACCCGCAACCCGCAGATCTCGCGTCCGCAAGCCCACCTTGCTGCATCTCCAACGAAGCCACCACCTTGCTGCACCGCGACGTCACTTCTATTCTGCCATCAGCCCGAAGCTCCACTGTCGCTTGCCCACTCGCGACACCAACACCTGCAGTTACGCTTGGCGAGGCCTGCTTGGCCACCGACAAGGCTGGGTGAGCCTCCCCAGTGGTTGGGCTTGCCTCCGACGAGCTCATCGGACCGGTGGACGGTGATCGACGGCGGCCGGCGGCAGCAGACAGTGGCGGACGGCGGAGGACGGTGGCGGGTGGTGGTGGAACGGCGGTCGCGAGATGGCTGAAGAGAAGAAGAAGAGTTATTAATTTTGATTCTCAAATTTGTTCTCGAAACAAAAATCAACTTCTTTTTTTTCTAATTTTTGATTATACTCCCAATATATTCCCGAGAACAAAAATTTTACCAAACGCGATTCTAGGCCCAAATTGATTCTGGGAACAAAGAATCATAATTTGACCATATTTGGATGGTTTCCAAACAGGGCCTTAGTTTTGGAATCGAATTGGCTAGTTTGGGCCAGTTCCATGATTATCATATCAACATATGTAAAATAATTAAGAATGTATATATGGACAAATAAAATTACGAAGAATAGCATAAGGTTTGCTTCTATATCTATGCAAGTCATCACTCTATTTCAATGAAAATTGAAATGTAATTTATTAATTTAGGATTTGCTTTAGTATATAAAGTTAAGAAAAAAAAATGAAGTAACATGGGTTGACCTGGTGGGTTGTAAATTTTGGAAATGAGAATCTGATTGATTCATCCGGGAACCACCCGGAACCAATAGGTTTGGTTTGGTTCATTAATGCACACCCTTAGCTGACAAGAGCGTTTTGTTAAGTGATGGCAAACATTGCAACTAATTTTGAATGCAATTATTATGGACTTTGGTCAAGTGGCAGTGGTTATTTATTGGGGTCTCCTATACATAGAGGGACGAACAAGTCTTTCTAAAGTTTTGGATTTTGACTAGATATGCAAATTGCAAATTCTTTTGAAAAGCAAGGCTGCAAATTAATACTACCTTTCTTTTTCCCAATTACTGCTAGTTAGAAAAGTCAAATTGGTTTTTGAAATTTTCCTAAGAAAATATTTCTTACACGTGTTTCGCGCTTTCAAGAAATTTTCAAGCATCTCCACATCCATTTTCGGTTCGAAACCCGGATTTTTCGGTTCTTGGGCCGGGTCAGCCCGGTTAGTGTGGGCCTCGCAGGCCCAAATATCTGCGCAGCATAAGAGGAAAAGGCGTAGGGTTTTCGACGTCCTCGCCTCATTCGTCGTCTCCCCTCGAGCCTTTCAGGAACTCCGCAGCGCGAAGGGAAGCTCCGCCGCCGGTCGGTCCGAGCCGAGCATCCGAAGATGGTGAGCGCCCGGCTCTTCTCCTCCTCCCCTTTTTTCGTCTTCACCTTCGGAGCCATCTGGGTCGTGCCGCGCATCGTGCTTTCCGATGTCGGCCGACGTCGTGGGTCGGAGGGGCGGCGTGTTGTCTCGTTTGCCTGCCGTTCCGAGGCGTTAAGAACGTCTCTGATCTGAAGCGGTCTTGCAAATGGTGTGCGGGGTTGATGTCAAGTTTGCATCTTTGTTTGTCTTTTTTCTTTTCCCGGAATGGAGTGCTTTAGACGAATGAGCGCTCTTTGACTGTGGGAGTAGTTCTTGATCTATTAGTAGTTTGTGAGGATGTGTCTGGGCTGACCAGCGAGTGAAAGGTTTGAGTTTCGAAGCGGGTTCTGCTTACGATGGTCTGAACTCTGAAGTGAAGGTCCAGTAGGTTTGTTGAGACCCTTTAGAGGGGGGATTTGTCGAGATGGAAAGCCGGGCAATCTATGAATTTGATGTTTGGGCACGACAAGTCCAGGATTTTCTTACCTTTCCCTTTGGAATTGTTGAAAACAGAGGTCTAACGTTGTTGTGTGGAACAGGCGCGAGGTTTGAAGAAGCATTTGAAGAGGCTCAATGCCCCCAAGCATTGGATGCTTGACAAGCTAGGCGGTGCATTCGTAAGTTACCCTTTTGAATCCAAAATTTTCTCTGTCGGTTGGATTTGCTTGCTTTCTTGCTTGCATTCGGTTGCTTTCGTTCTGTAATCTAAATGTCATCTTTCGATGTGCAGGCACCAAAGCCATCTTCTGGACCTCACAAGTCCAGGGAATGTTTGCCTTTGATCCTTATTCTGCGAAACAGGCTGAAGTATGCTCTTACATATCGTGAAGTCATTGCCATCTTGATGCAGCGACATGTCCTGGTTGACAACAAAGTCAGGACAGATAAGACTTACCCTGCTGGTTTCATGGGTATGTTGATGCTTCACTTTATCTTTCTGAGACTTTAGTGCTCCTTTTCCACTTACGTATTAGGGTTGTATCTGATTTGCAAGACCATAATTTGGCTTGCTGGTATACTTTAAAAGTATTGACAGAAAACTTAAGAGAGGGTATCTACTCTGGTAACTATCCATGAGAACCAGCTCCAAATTAAACGTGCCAATATTGTACTATTTAAATAAAAGGAGTTTGTCACCTTGATAAAAACATAGTAGTCTGCAGTAATACATGGTTAACTTATATAAAATCTTTCTTATCAGATGTTGTCTCAATTCCCAAGACAAATGAGAACTTCCGTCTCCTCTATGACACTAAGGGCCGATTCAGGCTCCACAGCATCAGGGATGATGAGGCAAAGGTTGGTTTCTCATCTCTCTGTTGGCTATGTTGAAATCGTTAAATTCAGTCAATATGTGAAGGCTGTAATAAATTGTCTTATATTGTTTGCCAATAATTGTTCTGATTTAATGGAATCATGTTCATCACAGTTCAAGCTTTGCAAGGTTCGCTCAGTCCAGTTTGGGCAGAAAGGCATCCCATACCTCAATACCTATGATGGCCGTACCATCCGCTATCCCGACCCTCTGATCAAGGCTAATGACACTGTCAAGCTTGACCTTGAGACCAACAAGATAACTGACTTCATCAAGTTCGATGTCGGAAATGTCGTCATGGTTACCGGGGGAAGGAATAGGGGACGTGTCGGAGTTATCAAGAATCGTGAAAAGCATAAGGGAACTTTTGAGACCATTCACGTCCAGGACTCACAGGGCCATGAGTTTGCTACTCGATTGGGCAATGTGTACACGATCGGAAAGGGAACCAAGCCATGGGTCTCCCTGCCTAAGGGCAAGGGTATCAAGTTGTCTATCATTGAGGAGGCGAGGAAAAGGCTTGCAGCCCAAGCATCTGCGACTGCGTGAGTTTTACTATTGATGCATGTATTGAATTATCTGACTGGCGCTTCCTGTTATTTAGCTGTAAGAGGATTTTTGGGGAATGAGCATCTTGTTTTTGTTCCGGTACAATTCTGGCGAAGTTTTGCTCCGGCGAGTTAGGGTTTATCTGTTGTTTTGGATGTTATAGATGATGGCGATTTGAGGTTCTTTTTATCCTTTACAGTGTGTATTCAAATGCATGCTTGATTTCTCTTCAAGCATTGATGAAATCCCAAAGATTGAGAGAGGAGTCATGCGGTTGTGTTGAGAGCGAAAATGGCTCACAGCACGTCCGGGATGTCGAGCCTCGGCTAGGTTATATAGATACGATGTTGCTTAGTTACTATTGACTTTTGACATGGTCGAAAATTGTAAAAAGTGGTTGCCCAATCATGGTCACTCGACTTTCACCACGTTCCAAAATTGTCTTTGAACTTTTAATTGTTGATGGAACTAGTCCCTCAACTTTCATTAAGGAGAGTTTTAGAGCTTGTCCACTCTTAAGTCCAAATCAAAATATAAACCATCTTTTCACTAATTATAGACCATTTTCATGTCTCTCCAATCTGTTTCTCTGTTATACAGGGATGAGAACTTTCCTTAGGATGCTCTTGAAAGTCCTGTAAAAATAAATACACCCATGAAAGATGAGAGCCCTAGCTCAATTACTGTAGGAAAATCCAAACCCACTTTTGACAGTCAGTGAGAGGCTTTGACGTAATCGAAGACCGGCCTCTAGAAGAAAGAACTGGCAATGCCAACATATTAGAATTTAGCCCAAGATACAAGACCGTCTCTTGGACTGGCGGGGAAAGCTTCAAACGTGAACATGATTTAATCTGATTTCTTGAAGTCGGATGCAGATGGTTCGAGACTAGTTAGGACTCTCTTTGCCTATCCGGGTGGAACGCAAGGCAACTCTCAAGTCACTGAGATCGTTAAGCGTCTCATTTCACTTTATGTGGGTTTAGTCGTTGATTATGAATCAGCTCCTTGCATCACTTACTTCATTGCGCTCCTTCACACGCCCTGGAGACTACGTTTGCATACCTTATCTCTGAGAAAACCAAACTTGTAGTTTTGAAAGTTGGGAGCGGCATTGTCCTTGATACAACCTCGCAGGATCCGCAAAGTTACCAATCTGGATCCAAATACTCTTGTCATTATCGTCACGAGATCAGGCATTTTCTGCTGGACTGCACCCATTCACGCAAAAAATGCAACCAGACGTGGGTACGTTTGCGAGAAATAAGTCATGGATTACCTTGCCTCTCTTGCTAACGATGCCACCATCGATGTTTTCCATCTCTAAAATCTTCCATTCTGCTCAAAGATCTAGGAACCTTATCAAAGCATGTCCATCTTAATTCGAGTCAATGCATTATCCGTCACTTCGAGAGGTTCCTCTCAGATTTTCGACTCGACGTTATGTCGATATACCAATCAGGTTAGTCATAGGTTCAATTTGTGTTATCTTGCTATACCGTTGCCCCTCAAAAGTTGTCGCATTAGGTCACGGCCTAATCCTTCCTTGTCCACAAGCAGGTCAAGAAGGGAAGTCACATAGTAATGAGTTCCCATTTAGAAAAAAATTCAGACTTTTAGCGCAATACAATTTGTATGGATAAAATTAGGGGTGTGCGAACTTGGGACTATCCAATCCGGCCAGTTTTATTGAGTTCCCAAGAGTGTCGATTCAATTCCTGATTCCTAAAAGTGAAACAAGTGTCTAAGCGGCCCAATCCTGGTTCCAATAGGAAAATTGAATTGGACCGGATATGTATACTTTTCTAATTATTTTTATTTCTTTAAAAAAAATTAGTGAGTTTCATTTATTGTTTTCAAGGAAATACAAGCCTATAATTAGACAATAAGATATCCGGATGAAACATTAAAAATTGGGACCGGTTCCATTAAACTGGACTGGAACTGAACCGCAAATTGGACCAGGAAACTATTACTCCTAAATAAGATCGCGTAAAGTCGATCCTAACCCAACCAGCACTTCAGACACATCTCATCACGGTTTAGCAAAGACCACTTATTTAACTCAATATCGAATTGAACCATAGAGCATGATGGTCAAATAAAACGTGGTGTAATGATGAATTACAACATACTTTTGTCTCCTTGAAAAGGAAAACAAAAATCCTAATGTGCGAACTGATAATTTGACCAATGCGACAGTCAGTCAATAATCATGAATTAGCTGCATTGCAGGCACACAAAACACACGACAACCTCTAGCTACCAGCGGACTCAAAACTCTTAACTGCAACTGCTCCAGAAATCTCAGATAAATGCCAGACAACAGCTTCATAAACTTACAAGTAACTTGAATATACACCTCGTTTTGCAATCATCACTCGGAGGATGGGCACCACATGACGAAAGGAATCTACATAACTTTCTTCGCACGTTGCATGTACATGCAAGAGCACTATAGAGGATATGGTTGACAGCACCAGTTTCCAGTTAGCTCGCTTCAAATATGGTATGGGCTTTCCAAAATCCTGGAAACTAGAAAAATTGGTAGAACATTCACCCACCATGAACTAGGCATCAAGAATGACAACAATGCCATCTGAGCGAAAAAATTTACAAATGGAATGTGAAACTAGTAGTACTTGCATATTGATCTCACGATCATCTCGATCAGTTCAAAATTTTCGGGAGAAAAAAAAGCTCACTATGCAGATCTTGATACAGCCCCAAAAGGAACAGCGGATGGAATTTGCCATCACTAGCTGCAGTACCAAAATATATTTTGATTTTCTTTTTGAAAGCTACAAACAGAATAGAACATTTTGCTACTGATATTTTACTTCTTTTTTTTATTTTGGTCAGACTACTGATATTTTACTTCAAGCGTTTAATTTTCTTGGATGTGTCTACAATGGTTTGTCTCATCTTTGGATGTCTGCAGAGCAATAACTTCTGAAGCTGATCAGCAGCTTCGGTGAACTGATTTTCCGTGATACCATTGTCTGTCTTCAGAGCAAAAAGAATCTCATTGACGTCTTCTTCGAGTTGAAGGGAATAGAGGTGGCTGAAGACCTGCAAATATGCAACATAAACCGCACATCAGAATAACAACCATCTTTTGGCCAAAAAAAATAAAAGAAGAATAATTACCATGTTAAGACAACATTAGGAGAATAATATAGAAGCAGAACAAGCAATTACATACGTTCTAGCATAAGTCAAGAACTGGAGTTCCATGTACTCACCGTTTTCAACCTTGAAATCACCGTTTCCTTGATCTTCGTAGATCTAGAGACCAAATTCACGACAAAGAGGCCCTGCTTGGAAATGGAGCTCTTTGCATCCTTTAGGAAAGGTTCTTTAACGAAATCAGCAGCAGGGCAGGACAACCCAGAGCTGCACTGGGTAATAGACAGCAATAAGTTCCAGTAAAAAGTTTAAAATAGGTGAAAACCACCCTGTTTTCCACACAATAACAAGGAAGTAATTCTATGCACAATTTAGAATTCATAATAACCTTGGATCTTCAGAATCAACATCAACAACCAATATGTCAATTTCACCGCTGTCTTGGCTGTCTAGAAGGGATTCACTGTCAGGAGATTGAACAGTCTTCAAGTTCCCATTCTCCTTTCTATCAATCTCAGCATCCCCCGTAGGTGCAACTGTACTTGCAACGCCTCTGACAAACTCAATCCCATCAGTGATATGTACCTACAATAGCATTGAAGTAAAAAATACTATTCTTAAAAACATCAGTTGAAAAAAACATGGCTAAAATAAGATGCCTAAAAGGTGCACTTACCTTGTGACACATTGAGACAAGTTATCAGAGTTACAGCACAGAGACAAAAAGTACGAAAGAACTTGGAGGAACCTTGAGAAGAATAGGGGAGAAAAGAACAGCCCACTTGGAGATTTTAATGTTGTAAATGTCAAGAATTCAGTCACTAGTTTACTCATTCTGGGAATTTTGTTTTAGGATAAAAACACAAGTACCCCAACTTTTGCCCATTTTGCAATAAAAAACCTAAACTTTCTTTCCTTTTGTACAATCATATACCTCAACTTTTTAACTATGCTTTATCACTCTCTTCTATGTAAAACCAACAGACGAAATACCATGTGTGCGATGTGAAGTAGAGAATAGGGCAATGTCTCAAAGAAAAGTGAATAACTGAAGAACAAGAAAATGTTCATGGAGATGAATTACCTTCATCTGATCATTTTCAATGAAATTAAAGTACTCCTTTGCAAGACTAAAGACGAGGGGATCCAACTCTACTACCTGTACATACAAGAAAATTCTGTTATTACCAGTACTACAGAACCACACAAGCATAACAAACGAGAATGAGCCTTTGTTCACCTCAACATGTATGAAGGGCATAGTCCCATGAAGAAACATAGGAAGTAGACCGGCTCCAAGACCTATAACTACTGCTCTAACCTGAGAGGATAAAAGATCAAACATTTGCTCAATTTTTAAATCTGCAAGAAAATATCAGGAAAAAGATGATCTTATCCATTGGAGACCAAAGCATGGATTGTGCTATAGTCGACAGTCATGCATAAGTAGATTAAAAGTAAGCATAAAATTGCCTCCTAAAGAAGTAGGAAATGCTATCAAAGCAGAAATGGGAATCCAGCTCTCTGGACAGTAATCACCAGCTACTTCTAAATAAGGGAAAGCGATAATCAGTATTGGCAGCACTTACTGTTCTTCTTATGGATGACACCTTTTCCAAATATGATGACACCAACATAAACCCTGATAAGATACCAGAGTGGTACGAACTTGCCAAATAGTCATGAGAGATCTTCAAGGTTTCTTGTGGCTCTACAACATGAAAGGAATGAGACCAACTGAACAAGAGTGGGGAAAAACATTGCTGAGGTAAGAGCAATGAAAAATCCAAACAGCAATCTTTGCATGCCAGCATTTTGTGGCAAAAGAAAAGCGAAAAAGAATTTTTACCACTCCAAGAAGCAACTAATCTCCTCATTGGTGCAAAGCACTTCCACTTCAATCAATTATATTAAAATATACACAATGGGAAATATGCTTCAAGGACTAGTATGTGAAAACTTAATGCAGGTTGCTAAAAATATCAAAAGTGAAGCACCAAGAAAATCAATGATATGCTGCTGGAAAAAGGTATTAAATTACTAATTTACTACTCTTACAACCTGAAGTAGTTGGTCTACCAAGCTTCACAGCTCTATCCTCACCATTCTCAGTTCTTATTAAGTCTCACAGTGTTCATAAAGAAAAGGGGGAAAATTTGTTGAAGCAGTGAAAGATGTTGCAGTCCTGCTCTCCTATTAGCCAAAGTATTTACAGATTACTCATCTATTAGCTCTCATCAAGTTGCAAGACTAAACAAACAGAGAAGAATGACTGACACTACGTAGGCTAATACTAAAGGGATTTTCAAACAGATAATAGCATATTCTATTTTAGATGTTAGATAAAGCATTTTGGACAAGAGTGAAAAGATTAAGCAATCCATGTCCTTCACATGCAAGGAGACCCTTGTATGATATTTCAGCAACTTAGTCCCCCTTCTAATTAAAGTTAATGCCTGTTCTGTCAATCACCATTAGGTTCCAATGAAATCACACATGGAATCATAGGTGACAACCAAATCAAGCAAATTATCTAGGAATCTAGCGAATTCTAGCGAAAAATGGACAGGAACGGTATTGCCCGGAATATGCATCAAAAGCATTAAAAGTCACTTTGCCAATGCCTCCAAAACCCTTTAATTATTGACACTTCCCTTCATCTTTGCAGTTCCTTAATTATAAAATTTGCTATACTTCTGTAACTCATGCATTTCCCAAGCCACTAAGATAATGCAAATCTTTTGTCAAAAACCAGCAGATAATCACAAAGCTCTTCAGAGACATGATTTCAAAATAAAAATAAAATTTAAAGTAATGAGTTGCTAATATAGGCATTTGAAATCCAGCATGGAAAATGTGCCTGCCACTTAGTACCATTGTTTTTTCTCTGATTTCCCCCTTTTCTGGATTTGGAAGATGAACCTTTTCTCCTGTCAGTTTTACCACTACTAATGACAGTTGATCCCTCCCTGGTTAACAGAGCCTCAGACTGCACCAAATCCTCATTCCTCTGAAAAATCATGCGCCGGAATGTCCAGTCTCCATCAGGCAAGATGTGACTGACATCACCTTCAACATTACTGTAAACCACATCATCTATGGTTATTCGCCCAGTCAAGGAAGATGTGACCTACAATTTTACAGCAAGAATTGTCAGAGGATCACTCGTGGTAAATGCGATTATGTCAATTTCATATAAAAAAAAAAAGTCATGCTTGAAATGTGTAGATGTGTAGTTTAGTTATGGTTGATAGTTTTGGTTCATCCAAGCATTTCTCACATTTACAGCCCACGTGCAGAAGTCAGTGACATTCTAGTGAGAACTGTTATTGCAAAAAGTAATGGCATTGATAAATGCTAGATTTGCTGAAAACTGATATGACAGCTATCGAAAAAGGACAGATCTACATGCAAACAATGTCTCCAAATGTGAGGACATGAAGATAATAGTTTTCAATACATAATGAAAATGCAAGTACGATGGTTCCATTATTTGCCCAACAATGACGGTCTTTTCTCAACTGTGTCTTCCAAAGCATTTAATATGAAAATACTACTCTCTAGAAAGAATCAAACAGGCTATGCAACAGCCAGCCAGCATAACTCTAGAAGGCCCATGACAACCTAAAGTCCAAAGGCCGAAGAAAATGAAAGAGCACTCTTTGTAACACTCACAAGTTTCTGCTTCCTTTTCTTTTCCCTAATAAATTCTCATTAGTCCATCCATAACAATCCTATTGATGGTCTTAGCATTTTATCAGCCTCTGCAATGCAAAATTCTTATAAAGCACAACTGTCAGTCAAGAGGAGGTTTTCTTGAAATGTCTTGTATTCAATTACTTGTTGACGACAAAATAATTACCTATTCTTTCTGGAAATCCCTTTACGTACATTTTTAGTGTTTCTTACTCTTCTTGTCGCATTCTATTCTCCTTGCTCCAATCTTATACAGCTTTCTCAGTGATTTCATATGCTATACCTACTTTTTCATCTTTTTCCCTTCTCTTAAGCCAGTTAACAGTATCAATGAATTTGACAGATGGACATTTGAAGGTAAGAACCTGGTGGATTAATACTCTGTCCTTGATCGGGTCATCAACCATCATGAACCTGAATAAGAGACAAGCAGAATTTTAAAGTGATATAAAATTAATGCTTCCAGAATGAAATAAGCATTATCTAAACAATCCAAATGCCACTTATATAACTACAGAAAGCCATATTTTGCCTTCATGGAAGCAAAAAAACTCCAAAGAAAGTTAGTAATGGAGCCTCCGACTGTTTCCAATCTGAAAGTTCAAACTCCAGCACTAAGAACCAAAGCTTTTCTGGATGCACTAAAACTAAATTCATATCATCTTTGTCTGTTGCAAACATTACAATGGGAAAGTACTGCAACACCTAATATATACTTGAGATGATCAAGGAACTTGATCAGATCTATAATCGTCAGGCCTTTTCACTAATCTATTGCATTCTTCCCAATATTTCACTTTCTTTTGAGTGGCTAAAGCAATTACTATCACAATTACAGAATGACTAAAGTCACAGAACATGTCGGATCACAGTGCCTTTTGCTCTTGTATATGTCATTGTACTTCCATACCTTATTGATGATGTACCCCCTCAGTTAGGCTACATTTGGTCATTTGGATTTCTAATCAAGATCGGATTGGATAGGATATGATATGAAAATCATGGATTTTGCTATGTCCTATCCACCATCTAGTGAATCACAATAATAAAACTGGATATATTCATATCATATCATATACATTATCTGGTATAAATGGCCTATTAATGTAAATAAACCGAATAATTGCAAAAATGGAGATGGCAAGAATCCCTCACAACACTTTTGCTTACTTCATTTTTATTTGCTTATTATTTATTATTTTTTCCTCACCATTTGTATTTTTTTTCTTTTTTATTTCTTTTTTACCCTTCCATCAATCTCAATTAAAATTTTCTACTGATGTACCTACATTACTATATATATATTGAGTTCAAATTATAAGATAGAAATAAATTCAACTATACAAATAAAAACAGGATTATATAAAAAATATATATTGTTTTTTTTGTTATTTTGAATTTTTATATCAAAATTCAAATATTATTTTAATTTAATTAATTTAAGAAATTAGTTATTCGAGAAAAATAACTTTTATATTATGGATATGGGAAATTCTATCTTCCTTTATTCCACCTCCCCCCATAAGGTAATTTTATTTGAGCTATATCCTTCTTATATCTAACTTTATCTTGTCTTGAGTAGGCACAAAACAAAGAATAGGATAAATTTTATTGTATATTGAATTTCATTCTAATTGTCAAACGCAACCTTAGAGTTTCAAAATGATTTGGAGATCTAAATAAAATGGGAGAAGTATTACGGTATTTGAGATCCATTATTGTTGGCAGGTTCCAACTGCTTGACCAGAGGAGACAAATCTTTCTGAAAACAATTAACAGCCAAGAGTCATTAGCAACAGAAATCAAGATGCACATATATCTCGACCAGTGAATAAACAAAGCAAACGGTACCTGAATGTCATCCATGCTAGCATTCATATGACTGCTGTCCAGAAAAACCTAAAATTCATATCAAACAGCATATCAAGTGGAATGTTGACCCATCTAATTAAACTTGAGCAATATCAAATTCCGGAAGGGTACCATTATCAGGCGAGCTGCCTCTGCACTTTCAACTACTTTCCATTGACCTTCTTCTGAAGAGTAGAGCCACCCATGAGCCCGAGTCTGAAATTAACATTACGTTTATGTCCAACGGTTAAAAAGACCCTACAGCCCAAATTCCATCAAATGACCTGATTGACATTGATAAATTTATATAGCTTGTCTAATATAAATTTAGAATTGGAGTATGTCTATCTCAGGTAGAAGCTTATTCACATCACACTAAAATCATGCATTTGTATCATCTCGGCACCAATTATTTGGCAAACAAAATACCTGGACAAGCATGTAAGAAAAGACAAGATTTTTCTCTAAAGCACACTAAAATTATATTCAGAGGGCAAAATGTATATATACAACATCTAGCTCAATATCTGTTATCTAATTGAAGTGAATACCTGCTGATAATCCATGACAGCACCTATTGCAAACTCTAGTGCTTTTCTTAACACTAATATTCAAGCGTCATCCACATAATTCGGTTACAAACTGAATCAGAAACATATTGCTACTCTCAGATTTGAGAACCCGCATTAGGTGACCCACTACTTCCAAATACCATTCAGTTGAGGTTGCAATGGTTTGTCTTCTTTTAGTGACGAATTAATGCCATCCCTCTCTGATGACTGGAAGTGTTGCAGCATCATAGCAATCAGACTAACTACACGTACTAGTTTGCAAAAGACATGGATACATTGACATAGAACAAATGCTGGTTGAGTAGGAATTATGCCTCAAATGAAGGGGAATACTTGAATTTCATACAGCCAGGACAACATGCACATGTTTATGTAGCCAAACATTTGGTAAGCAAATCGAAGAAGTACCAACCTTAGGCACAATTATGACACCACAATGGCGCAAGAAGGCTTCGGATTGCTCTCGTGCGTCAAGAAGTACGGCTCTATAACTATATCGTGAGTTTCGATTGCTTAGAATAAGCTGTACACGACGTCCAGGATTGAGTTTATCCAGGGCACCCTTAGCTCCCAGTTGAAGATCCTCGAGAGAGTGCAACACATCAGAACCAGTAAGGTACTCTTCACGAGTCCTATTCTCATTGTCAAGTTCTTTATACATCCCAGAAATCTGAAAATTCAACAAGCAGTTTCAAGCTTCTGCAGTAACAGCATACTCTCTTATAATCTTCTTAAAATTAGTTACTTCCAACTAGCAGGACAAAAGAGAGAAGACTGCAATGTCAACAAAGTAGGAAAAGAAACTCATTATGTGTTCACAGGCTACCACTGAACAATTAATTATGCCGACAAAAAACACTTGTCTGTCCCAAAAACACTTCAATCAGTTCCCTCACCTGGTTACTATTACAGTCAAGTGACGAGCGATTAAAGGATGATGTTATTGGCTGTAACACAGCAGGACTCTCTTTGATAGCAATCACCATAAAGGTCTGAAGGCTGGATTTCTCACGTGACTTGTGAGCTATGGCATGGATACTTGTTATCCAGCCAAATCTGAACTTAGAGAAAAGCAACCCTGGAAAGAAGGAAATGGAAAAGAAGGTATTGAATCGAAACATCTTAACAAGATAAATAAGTAAGAGATTTCATGTTCATCTAGCATCTCATTCCTACATCAAGAAACCACTTAAAATTTGCTTTTCAGAAAAGTCATCTCCTGCATGCCATGCCTATTTAGAGTAGGCACTCTAGTCTACTTAACAACATATGATTGTCAGTTACTAAATAGTAATAACAAATTGAAAGAAAAGGGACATTGATCGCAATAAGTCCTTGCAACTTGACAGGATTTAGAAAATAAGTACCTAGAACATGTGATTCTGCCAAGGTGAGACATATAAATTTTCCCCCTGATAAGAGAACTCTTTTCACCTGGTAATAAACAACGAAACTTATCCACTGAATTGTATACTTTATTGGACAGTCTAAGTTATATTACTTAAAAGCATACTGCAAGTGCATTTATCTCAAATATTCATAGATATTGTATCAACACCTCTGATAAGTATTCATCTCCCAGCTTATGCCCGTGCTCTGGCTCCATTAAAGCATCCAATCCACCTTTATCAAGAACAATATCAAACGTTTCGTCTGAGAACTGGTGCAAACGCTAACAGTTAGAATCAATATAATGATGGAACCGAAAGCAAAACTGTAAATATCTTTCTGAATGAAACAAACATATAAAAACAGTCAAAAGCAGCATATGCAATCAGGCAGAGAAACAAGACAATGAAGTTGAAAACCAAACATGTTGATGGAAGATCCAACATACATGCACAGCAAAACTGAAGACTGGCTTTAGTGCATTGTCCATCCTCTCTCAGTTTAAAAAAATTCATCACCCTTGAAGCAGCAAGCAAAGTCAACAAAGTTACTTCAAGTTGATGGATGATGATTCACGATATGAAGTTACATAAACAAAACCCACAGGCTACCCCAAAAAACCCGTGCACTGCAGCAAAATGATGTGATGAGGGAATGGCATAAGCATGGGCATGCATGTGGGTATGGACATTCTATCCAAGTGACAGACTATCAAAGTGCTCCATTTAGCCTTATTGAGCTTCCTCTCCTAGTGGCTCTTTTTCACCAATCCAATTCAACCACATATCTTGCTCTATGTATGTCGATCAAGCTCAACGTACCGTTTCCCTAGTTACATCTACTTAAAATTATTTTTGACCATACATTAGCTCGATCGACATATTTGGAATAGAAGAAAGACAAATCACTTCACCAACAATAAGTTCGATGAATGAACAATATCGGAAATATTGAATTCCTGAAAGCAACTACAATCGGATTTCACCTCATTGACTATGAGACGTACTGGATATGCCTATTAAGCTCATTCGGAGGCATCCAAGGTCATTTTGAACCTCGCACTGCAGATATAACCGCAAGAACGCCAGTGACGCCATTTCAACAAACAAGCGACACGCGCACCGTAAATTCACATTCATAATCTTCGTACGTACAGCGCATCTACACACGCGAAAGCACCACATAGTAGATAGGCATCACGACTCCCCGAGAAGAAACGGATAAACGAGGCCCCCGACGAACCTGCATCGCGGTCATGTCCATGACGCGCCACCTCATCGCGGGGCGGTCGCGGACGTTGCGGCGGAGCATGTCGGAGATGACGACCTTGGAGAAGTCGATGTTGGTGACGGCGCGGAACCCGGCGTCGTAGAGGCGCTCGGAGAGGCGGGAGTTGCCGCAGCCGGGGACGAGTATCTGCGGCGCCGGCGCCGGCGCGGCGGCCTCGGAACCGCCGGCGCCGCCGGCGGGGGCGGGGGCGGGGGCGAGGGCGGAGAGGAGGGGGTGCCGGAGCTGGGGCCACTCGGCGTACCACTCGAAGGAGTCGTGGCCGCCGCGGAGGGAGAAGAACTTGTCCCAGTTGTCCTTGCTGGTGAAGTCCGTCAGGGTTTGGAGCAGCTCCTCCCTCTCCGCCTGCGATTCCGCCTTCTTCTTCCCCATCTCTCTCTCTCTCTCTCTCTCTGTGGAGTTCAGTAGGGCTTTGGAAGGGGACGGGCAAAAATGGCTAATGAGTGAACGTTCCATTCCACGGTCTCTGAACCTTTTTCTGTCTGGCGAAAAATAAATAATTTTGGAAAATGTTTTTACTAAAATTAATTTTTTATGTAGCTTACAAAATTAAGGGAAATATAAATATTTTCACTATTTACAAAAAAAAAATTAGATGTAAGTTATCGAGCTTTTACTCCGTTAAAAAGCATAAGATTTGCATCGGGTCAAATTCTAGCCCAGATAACTTTTTTGTTTGATAACAAGGCACGATTTTTAAGTAAAATCGTAATTCTGATCCAGACTCTTTTTATCTCATAAAAAGGTATTGGCTTTTTCAGTCGCTTCCCTAATCCAGTCCCCATCAAGTTTTTGTCCAATGGTGCTTGTCCAATGATGCTGTTAATGATTCGAGACGATCTTTAAGTAAGATCACAATTCTGATCCAAACTCTTTTTATCTCATAAAAAAAGTATTAGCTTTTTAGTCGCTTCCCTAATCCAGTCCCCATCAAGTTTTTGTCCAATGGTGCTTGTCCAATGATGCTGTTAAAGATTCGAGGTGTCATTTCAAAGTGTACTCAAAAGAAACTTGACTTAAATAAGGACGGAGGCCAATTTTGGATGCCAATTCAAAATTTGTGCATTTTCATGCGAGAAAAAAGTTCGAGCCAAGATTGAGACATAAGCTAAAGTTTGTGTTTTTCGTCTACTAATTATTTAATACAACACAAGTTATTATATTAAAGAAAATGTTATCCGAATTATTTATTTTCCACAAAATAAGTAAATCCTTATTTTTTACTAAGTATATATATATTTTTTATTATGTGAAGAAAAGAACATTGCATAATACCATTCACCTGGATGGCGCTGCTGACGATAAACTTCTTCCCCTAATGCAAGGGAAGGAGTTCAATTCTCGGGTGTCGCAAGGATGACTTACCCGGGACACATGAGGGGTGGTGGTGATTCACATGCCTCCCCAAGGTTTACTCCACCGCCCTATCGGTGTACGGGGCTTCCCTAGGTCATAAAAAAAATAAAATTGCATAATAGATTGAGAGAAAGAGCGAGATAATAAAATACGTACTTAATGTCTTGTTAAGCTGGAAAATAATAAAAGTTGAATTTTATTAGGATCATTAGTCTATTTACTTACGTAACTCAAAACGACTAAGTTAACAAACAAACATTTCATATTATCAACAATCAAAACAAAGTGATCAAACGATTTTTGAATGATCGCACTTGTAGCACACCAAATTTGGCTAATCACTGATTGCCAATATACAACGCCCGCCGTTTGTAGAACTTTCCCAAGTCTTGTGTGCCAGTTGGCTACTAATCTATATACACTAAGGGTCTGTTTATTTCGCTGAAAATTGGTCATTTCCGAAAAATATATTTCTATAAGTCATTTTCCAAGAAAATAACAATATTTTCTGGTGTCGATTAAAATCTAAAAAAGTTTCTGAAAATATTTTTCGGTGTTCGATAAGGAATATTTTCTAAGACTTCACCATTTAGGCATACATCACTTACCGACCTATAAATCCATTGAAGATGAACTTGCCTTTAAATCCGAGCAAACTTGCTTGATTTCTTTGCTCCCTCATTGTCGTCAAACGCTCATCTACTCTAAAAAATGTTCATATGGATTTTAAAAATAAGTAAAAGAGAAAAGAAGCAAAACATGTACAGCTCTAATAAGAATCTTCCAATTGAGTGGCTTGTTCATCCCCCGCGTCTTTTCTGTTCTAATAAACAAAAGAAAAAAGAAGCAAATAATATAGAGCCATTTGCTTAAGCAATATACAAGTGCATGGTAGAGTAAATAAAGAAAAGGATAACCAAGAGTGCGGAGCGCAAGCTTGAGATCGATGAGATCGAGGTTTGCCTAGCAACAGCTGACGACTAGCCAAAAAAGATGGGAAACAAAAAAAAAAGGAAAAGGAAATTAAAAATAATTCGAATTACAAAAGAAAAGGAAAATTAAAAAATAATTTGAATAAAAAATAAAAGAAGAAGAAGAAAGGGGAGGAGAAAGTGATGATTTGTAGAGGTGTAACGTAAGAGAGTGAGGAAAATGTTTTCCACTTTTCAAAAGTGGAAAACATTTTCTCTTGATTTAAAAGACTTTTTTCCTTTCATGAAAAACATTTTTCTTAAGGAATTCATTTTCCGTGAAACGAACACCGGAAAATCCAGAAAACATTTTCCCGGAAATTATTTTCCGCGAAACGAACAGAACCTAATTTAAAAAGTGGTGTAAGAGTCTCCACCAATCAATTCATTTAACCTAGGTTAGTTAGACATCTGAAGAGCCTAATTATTTAGAAAGAAACTATACTCCCTTAGTCACATGTGCAAAAGCAATTGATACATGTTTGTTAAACAAAGCCCGAGGTTTTAGGGTTCGATCACGTGAGGGGTGGTTGGATAATAAATAAGTTGATATGGAAATTCCCATATAGCTTTTTTTATTAATTTTTTTAAATTTGAATAATATTTTAAATTTTAGCAAGAGGAAAATTTCAAATAAGGGCCTTAAAGTGTCATCATTTTTTCAAATAAGAACATAAAGTGAATTTTGTGTCAAGTACAAGCATGAAGTGATCATCTCAATCTCAAATAAAGGCATGAAGTGGTCATGAGAATTTCAAACAAGGGCTGACCTTACCAATTGGCTAAATATTCTGACGATTGGTGATATTTTTATCCAAAAAGACTTTTAATTTTAAATAATTCTTTCTTTTCCTTTTTCACATTTATTTTTTTTCCCCTTTCCGGCAAGAGCCTAGCAACTCTCGGTAGCTGGGGGTAAGGTAACCCTTGCCCAAATTTGACAAGGGTGGCCTCACCCAAAGCAAGTATCACCACGCGCAAGCAAGGCCATCCCTCTCTTTTGGCCGGTGAGGGCAGTCCTCACTAGATTGGGCCAGGGTCGCCCTCGCCCAACCCTCTCTAGTGTCATCGGTGACAAAGAAAGGAAATATCAGAAAAAGAAAGATAGTAGGAAAAGTTCAAAAATAAGGTAAAGGGTAGAAATATCCTTATCCAATTTGAAAGTTAAGCCCTTATTTGAGATTAAGATGGCAATTTCAGACCCTTATTTGAAATAAGGTTCACTTAAAGTTTTTATTTAAGAAAATGAGTGCAATCCAAGCTCTTATTTGATAAAATGATGGCATGAAATGCCATTCTATGGAATTTTCTCTCTTAGCAAGATAGCAAAATAGTCCAACTTTTTTGTTTTTTACATATTTGTAAGCGTAAAAACCCTTTACTTTTGGGACGATGTTCAGGCCCATGTTAACAATTTATTCTCTTCCGTGAATCTTGTGCCTTTGTTTTTGCCGAGCTAGTGGAGAGAGAATGCTTGATAGAGGCGGGCAGGTACTGGGCTTCTTCGCCCACCTCAATCAAGAGATGATTTCAATAGCCGGCCAACTTTGTCAAGTACTCCCCCAGCAATGTGCCATCGAAGTTGACCTTGCTTTTTTCCCACGATGGCTTAAGGCTTGAAGTTAATCACATTGCAACCCTTTGTTCATCTTTCGTTCCGACTCGAGCTCCTCCTCCGCATCATCCTTCTAAACCTTTTGTAGGGAAAATAGATTCCTAAAAATCGAACCAATACTCAAACGATCGAATACTAAAAATGAACACGGAAAAATGTGCCCGGGAAACATGTAACACCAATCAAAAGATATATCATGGAGATGAACATACCTTATTTGCTACAGATTAAGTACCATCGCAGCTTCAAAGGAATCCTTTGAAGCCTTGGAGTTCCGTTCGTCAAGAGGAGTATACTGTTTCAAGAGGAAGGAAAATGAGAAGCGTGTTTTCTCTGAAACACTACTATTTAAATATTTCCCCCTTATTTATTTATTTATTTATTTATTTATATTGTAGTTATTTTTACTTAGAAAATAACTGTCATTTCCTCTTATGGGCCCTTTACTTACGAGCTGGGTTTTGGCCCAATATGGGCGGATGGGCTTAACTTAGCCCATTAAATAAAAAACTCATCATCTCCCACTTGCACATGGTAGGCCGAACAGAATTCTTTCTTTACCTCTTTGAAATGTTTATACCAGTAAATAATTAGTGTGAAAAGCTCACTTTG
Source organism: Eucalyptus camaldulensis (assembly GCA_019915185.1). Classification (NCBI taxonomy): domain Eukaryota; kingdom Viridiplantae; phylum Streptophyta; class Magnoliopsida; order Myrtales; family Myrtaceae; genus Eucalyptus; species Eucalyptus camaldulensis. The sequence continues at coordinate 33,901,322 of JAHSVA010000010.1, forward strand.
AGAACTCGTTGCCATACATTTGTTAGGAATATATAGCTGCTCATAATGAGCATCACATTTTTTTATAAATATAGTATGCGGTAACCTAGATCAATTGATCATATTTATATCTTTCTTAATCTCTTTTTAATAATGATATATTATATTCACAATTATGATTATCTCAAAACAATCATAATTAGTCAATTAGTGAATACAAAATAAGAATGCGATTCTCCAAACTCGACCTTTCTCTTTCCTTGAAACTCTCAATTTTAATTCAACTTGTTTTTCTAGAAATGTCTCATTAGATCGAATCAATTCATGATCATTGATAACATTCTAAGATAGAAAATACTGAATAGAAATCTTGAGAATAAATAAGAGTCATGAAGGCACTTAATTAAGGAACTCTTTTCCTCAAGAATCTTACACAGTATAAAAGTTGAGATCAAAACTTTTACCACTCTTGTCGATTGTCTCATGCATACATAGTATGACATACGTATTACAGTATTAACTCATTTTCCACGAAACGTATGTCTACACTTTCAATACCATACAAATGATAGTTTAGACATATCTAATATATAACTTGAGTTCATGTATCTACTCTTTCATAGAATTCATCAAAGCTCACATCTGGCATAAAAAACAGATAAAGTAATATATGTGAGTTATTTTACTTTCGGACATAGTAAATATTATGTCATTATCTTAACACTTAGTTAATGTGATATTTATATTTTAAATTTGATCTCTCAATTATCACCTAAATAATAAGCTTAAAAACCATTTCATCTCTATTTATCACATAGTAGATAGAAATGATTACTCGTGCGAGTGAGCTAATTTCTTATCTGTCTGACGTACTTTATTTTATATAATGCACTTAGTATTAATATGCATAAATGTCAAACAAAGACTTATAGGCATTAATAATGAAAATATAAATTCATTAAATGTGAACACTTAAGGAAAATTACAATATTTAATACATCAGTCTCTATGTAGTCCTAGAGATTTTACATGGCCACAGAACACATCTCTAGGTATTGATATCGTCATAAGATTTGCTACCATTTTATGCGTAGATTTATACTGTAAGTCCACATTTTTTTGTGCAACCACATTTTTAATAAAATTATACTCGGTATCTATATGTTTAGTCTTGTCATGATATTTTGGATCTTTGGTGTATATTATTACTACTTGGCTATCACAGTTAACTAACAATGAGTTTGCAATATTTTTTTTTATAGTAAAAAGTAAGAATATATATTGAGCTTTGGACAAAAATACACAAAGACGGCACCAAAAACTTACATTCTAACTGTAAGACAAAAAGAGCATAAGGGAGCCAACACAAAGCTGCAAGGGCAAGAAAGACCAAAGGAAACCGGCCTACACAAAGAGGCACCGAACACAAAACGGCTCCACCGAACCTCGACACACAATAAAAAAGAAGGGTCAAAGAACGGAGAGCCAAAGGTGGCGAGGAAGCGGTAGCACAACCCAAGAAGCTTGCAAAAACTGAGGCTACTGGATGAAGACCGAGGGGTCAAAGCCCCAACCTCTTTGTAGTCTTTTGTTCCTCCGGGTAGCAAGGACATTCTTAAAAGTGAGCACTCTATCCTTGACCACCTTGATAAGGTGGTTCTTTATAGCTGACATCTCCAAGGTTTCACCATGAAAGATCATGCAATTTCTTTTTTTCCAAATGAGATAGCGCAGAGCTCCAAAAGAAAACCATGCAACACTGTGAAGGAAGTCTTTGCCAAATAAGAACTTCTCCGCCAAAGAAAGGTTTTCAACCCAAGATCTATTCCTCCAAGGGAGGTTACACTTGGATGCCCAGAAATAAGCAAAAGAAGGTGAGACATGGCACTCAAAAAAGAGATGGTCAGTAGAGTGTGGCTAGGCATTGCAAAAAGCACAAAACGTATATTCAATTCTACTGTAAGAGAGGAGTAGCGTTTGAGTCGGCAAGCGATTTTTGGTAATTAACCAAAGAAGAAATTGGTACCGCGGAGCCATAGCACTATCCCATATAAGAGACGCAAGCTTTTTTAGTTCTGATGAAGTTCTAAACAAAGGCAATCAAAAAGGAGCGAGAGGGATCCTCACGCTAGCAAAAGCAATCACGAGCATGGAACAGAATTGGGCAAGAGATGCCCCAACTCTCTAATAGAGATCCTAGTGCACAACTAGCAGGAGATTGAAGATCCGCAACTTCCGCATAGCCTGGGAGGCCAAAGCCGTCTATAATAGGGGCAGGAAGAAAAACATCCAAAGGTCCATAGGGAAGCCAGTTATCATGCCAAAGGGATACCGATAGACCGTTACCAACTTCTCAATAGAAAGACCCACGGAAGCACCGTCTGAGTTGCAAAACTTTCTTCCATGCCCAAGAACAAACCATCGGTTGGGAGGCAATCCAGAAATTGGATTTTTTTAAGAAATAAGAGTGAACCCAACGGCACCACAGCGATTCTTTGTCCGTAAAGAGAATCCAAATGAATTTGAGCTTAGAGGCTCTATTACAATCCTAAGTTTACAAATAGCCAGCCCACCCTCTTGTTTTGGTAGACAAATATCTTCCCACGAGACTTTAGCCCCTCCCCGATCGAGGGTTGTGCCTTTCCAAATGAATTGTCTTAAAATGCGCTCAATCCCTTCTAGAACAAAGGACGGCAATGTAAAGACACTAGCCCAATAGACTTGTATAGAGTGTAATACGGACCTTACAAGTTGTAGTCTTCCTGCAAAGGACAAGAACCGATGAGCCCATGATTGGACCCTGGCTATAATGCAATTTATCAACTCAATGCAATCCGCTTTTCCCAGTCTAGATGAGATAAAAAGCACCCCCCAAGTAGCGGATTGGAAGCTTCCCTTCCCAAAATCCGAAAGCCAAAAGAATATTGTTGCGAAGAGTCATAGGTCCTCCTGAGAGGAAGATATCACCTTTGTTTGTGTTAGGAATCAGCCCACTCCAAAATGAAAAAATATCAAGGCTCCTCTTGAGTACAACTATTGAATCCCAATTAGCTTGGCAAAAAAGAAACACGTCATTGGCGAAGAAGAGGTGGGAGAGCTTCACAGCTTTACACCTCCAGAAATACTTGAATTCTTTAACGGAAGTCCTCAAATTCAAGATCCCTGAGAAGACTTCCAAGACTAATGTAAAAAGATAAGGCGACATGGGGTCCCCTTAGCGAATGCCACGACCACCTGAGAGGAAACCGTGCAGTTCACCATTAATAGAAATTGAGTATATTGGAGTCCGAACAGAGACCATAACCAGGCGAATGATCCATTCAGGGAACCGAAAGGTGAAGAGGGTAAGCTCCAAAAAATCTCAATCAACCATATCGTAGGCCTTCCGGAAGTCAACCTTGATAGCACATTTCGGGAGATATAGGTCACAGTGGAAACCAGAAAATAACTCTTGAGCCAACAAGATGTTGTCTCTAATCCTCATTCCTTTAACAAAAGCATTCTAGGACGGATTTACCAAGTCATTCAAGGCAACAGCAATTCGATTTGCCAGGATCTTAGTAATAACCTTATATAGGGTATTACAACACGCAATGGGTCTGAAATCTGAAACTTCACTGGCATTTGGGACTTTCGACACAAGGGCCAAGATAGTATTATTAACTTCCCTTAGAAGTAGCAAAGAAGTCTTTGACTACCTCAAGTACTAAAGGACCCATAACTTGCCAATTGTTTTTGAAAAACTCCACAGTAAATCCATCTGGGCCTGGAGCTTTGCCTTTAGCGAGAGAAAATGGGATATTCTTAATTTCAGACTCAGAGACTAGCAAGGCTAAGGAGCGTACCTGGGCATCCGCAAGAGGTGTCTGAACAACCACCATCAAGTCTTCTAATGAGGGCTTAGACAATGCTCCATGAGGGGAGAGAAGATCCGAGAAGAAGGATACAAATACATGCGGCACCTGGACAGGATTGGTAATAACCGAACTCAAAGGATCCTTGACAGAGAGAATCCGATTGGTAAGATGTCTTCTTTTCACAGAATTATGGAAGAATTTCGTGTTACGATCCCCTTCTTTGAGCCATTTAACTCTTGATTTATGTCAAAAGAAAGATTCCTCTTGGCCCCGTAAATCCACAAAGACACGATGCTGGCATTTTTTTAGCTCAGCCAGATGAACATTATAAGGATCAAATCAGAGGTCGACTTGAGTGATTCAAAGGGCCTCCCTTGCTTCAGAAGTTCTCAAAGAGATATTTGAGTAAGCTTCCTAATTAAGTGCTTTGAGCCGCATTTTCAACATCTTCAGTTTAGAGACAAGTTTGAACATGGGAACCCCCTCAACTGGGCTATAAAATAAGGTTCCTGAATGATTTTCTATGCAAGATTGTAAACTCATAGATACTTCTATTGCAAAAGGTGAATGATTGAACCATAAAATGTGTCCAAAAACTTCACAAAAGAAGGAACAAATGCAACATATTATTTATGTTAGTGTCGTTGGAAGTTTAATGTACACTATGATGTATAAAAGACCTAACATATATTTTGCAATTGGAATGGTAAGTAGATACCAATCCAATCTAGGTCGAATACATCAGAAAGCCATCAAAAGAATACTGAGGTATTTGAAAGAAAATACTAATTATACGTTAAGTTATCAAAGAATGGATTTACGACTTAAAGGCTATTCAAATGCTGTGAGGAGAAGATTTAAGTGAAATGAAATCTATCTCTGAATTTGTTTTCTTACTAAATAATGGTGTTATATCTTGGAGCAGTAAGAAACAAACATGTATAGCCTTGTCCACGATGGAAGATGAGTTAGTGGCATTATTAGTAGCAGTACAAAAAGGTGTTTGGCTCAAGAAATTTTTGGATCATTTAGGTGTTATTAAGAATGCTGCAAACTCATTGGTTAATTGTAATTGTCAAGTAGCAATAGCATATACCAAAAATCTAAAATATCATTGCAAGACCAAATATATAAATATCAAGTATAATTTTGTTAAAGATATGGTTGCATGAAAAAATATGAACTTTCAGTACATATTTACACATAAAATGATAGCGGATCCTATGACGAAACTAATACTTAGAAATATGTTCTGTGATCATGTAAAATCTCTAGAATTACGTAGAGGCCGATGTATTAAATATTGTAATTTCCCTTAAATGTTCACATTTAATTAATTTATGTTTTTATTATTAATGCCTATGAGTCTTTATTTGACGTTTATGCATCTTAATGCTTAGTATATCAAAATTAAGAAAGTATGTTAGATAGATAAGAGATTAGTCCACTCACATGAGTAATCGTCTCTATTTACTATGTGATAAATAGAGATGAGATAGTTTTTAAACTTATTATTTATGTGATAATCGAGAGCTAAAGCTTAAAATATATATGTCACATTAATTGAGTATTAAGATTATGACATAATAATTACTATATCCACAAGTAAAATAACCCACATATTTTACTTTATTTATCTATGATGTCAAATGTAAGTTTTGATGAATTCCATGAAATAGTATATACGGGAACTCAAGTTAGACATACGATCCATGGGAAATGAATTAATATTGTAATACATATTTCATATTACATATGCATGAGATGACCAACAAGAGTGGCAAAATTTTTTATCTCAACTTTTATACCGTGTGAGACTCCTGAGAAAAAGAGTTCCTCAATTAAGTATCCTCATTACTCTAACTTATTCTTTAGACTTTTATTTAGCGTTTGCTATTTTAGAATGTTGCAAATGATCATGAATTGATTCGATCAAATGTGACATTTCTAGAAAAAACAAGTTCAATGAAATTGAGAGTTTCAATGAAAGAGGAAAATCGAGTTTGAAGAATCACATCTTAGTTTTATATTCACCAATCGACCAATTATGATTGTTTTAAAAATAATCATAATTGTGAATACAATATATCATTGTCAAAAAGAGATCAAAAGAAATATAAATATGATCGATCAATCTAGGATACTACATACTATACATACTCAAAAAATATGACGCATATTATGAGCTATTATATATTCCTAACAGATGTATAGCAACGAGCTCTCAAAGTATTTTAATTACACAGATTATTTACTAGTATGAATATTACATAGAAGTTAGAGAGTTTTGTTCAGCCCATCATGTGCGAGTGGGAGATGATTGTTTTTTTATTTGGGCCAAGTTAAGCCCGTCCGCCCATGTTGGGCCAAAACTTGGCCCGTATGTGAAGGTCCCATAAGAGGAGAGGACAGTTATTTTCTAAGTGAAAATATTTGCAATAAAAAATAAAATGGATAATGTTAGCTATAGCGTTTTCAGGTAAAATACAGTTCTCCTTTTTCCCCCCTTTAAAACAGTATATGCCTTCTTGACGAAGGGAACTCCATGGCTTCAAAGAATTCTTCTGAAACTGTGACGGTACTTAATCTATGGCAAACGAGGTATATCTGTTTCTGTAATATATTTTTCAATTGGTGTTACATGTTTTCCTGAGCACATTTTCCGCGTTCATTTTTTATATTCAATCGTTCGAGCACCAATTCGATTTTTAGGAATTTGTTTCCTACAGTGATGACCAGCTCTCCATTAATCATGGCACGTAAATGCAACAATTCTGCGTAACTTAAACAGAATATTCAAGAACAGGTGCGGAACTTCAATGGTAATGCTCGTACCCAGGTCCTCAATAACCACCATGTGCCATGGAGAAAAATCTCAACTAGATCTCTCCCTAGGTACCTTGACAAATCTCGTAGATATGGCGGATATCATCTCATGTAGTTAAGAGCAACGCAGAAGATAGAAATAGGGAATTTCTGTATGTTTCGATGTCCTATATGAAAAATGACATGAAGCCTATTTGTATATTTGTTTATATAATTGTTTAAAGATAATATTTCAATCAAGATATACACAATCAAATGAAGATATATATGTAATATACGTGAAATCTTGAGAGATACAAATAATTAACAAAATTATCAAATATCTATAATATATGAATTTATCCTGGAGAAATCTATATGTATCTCTAAGTCCATGTACCATAATCCAAATGGATTGCTTACCTGCGTGTTTCAATTTAATAGCTTGCTCTCTTTGATCTATTACTAATATAGCCTCCCTAGTAATTGGGTAGTAAACCCTGCTTGCTCTCTTTGATCTATTATGTGCCGATGCTCTTAATGTATTTGCACTGAACTTGGTTAAGTAAATCAATAGCAATCGTATTTTCGACCAAAAAAAAAAATAGTGGGATTGACACCCTCGTGTGTAATAAATAAGGCGGACATATGTTTGCAAGCATGTATTCACATACGTTGGTGCATTACTAAAATTTCCAATATGAATTTACATCAGAAAATATGTATCAGATTGTATTGATTCTATTAAATAGGGTACAATTTCTAATGACAATGTCGAACCGTAAAATTCCGACTATTCTTTCTTCTCTTGAATCTGATTCGAGGGCCTTGATGACTGCCACAAATCGAACATACAAACCGAAGCCAAAAGCTTCGAGTTCTAGAAAAAGCTTTAATCTCCGAGAAACAACAATCCTGTGACCTTTTGATATGTCTCGGTCTATTAGAGGTGGCAAAACAATAATCCTCTTTCTCAAACTTGATTAGCCGATCAAGATTCTCCATCCATGATTTTTCATTTGAACAAATATCCAGTCCGTTTCAAATTTCACTTCAAAAAATATCAGTTTGATTCAATTAATTAATCTTATTGACTAATTGTTGCATAATAAAGGGAAATTACCAATTAGTCATAAACTTACTGTAAAGATGTCAATTTAATCTTAAACCTTTGAACGAAAATCCAAAATAAACCTCGTATTGCCACCAAAGATTGCACGGGTGGCATCTAGTAATTCTCTGCCGTCCTAAAACGCTGACATGAACAACTTATGGATGGCGTCAACAATTTGCCTAAAAAAACCAAAAAGGTGTTGATTAATCTAATGGTGAGTTTGCTTCTCTAATTGTGGTCTTGGATTCAAGTCTTATATAAAGCACTCTAGAAGTAAATGTTGAATTTACTTGACCAATGTGAGAAAGTGCACCCTTAAGGTCCTTTGGAGAGATGGAAGAGCATAGGTGCATGGAAAGGTGGTGCAGATGCTACTTAATCTCTCCACCCAAAAATTGCAGAATCCAACTATGCGGCTGGATTATAAACAAACGGCAGATTTCAAGTCTAACAAAGTGTAGCCAAGTGATTAGGAAACAATTTTTTTATTAAAATACAGCAGAATTCTTTTGTTTATATCTATTTCCACATCAACATGGACCCAGTTTTTCCGTTGACTAATCGTACTCATCAAACTTTGTAATAAATCGGAAAATTATTAGCAAATTTCATGTATATGTTCTCAAAAAGTACCATAAAAGCTCGAGAGACCCTAGTGGAGCTTAAAGAAGAAATAGATAACTTATGCTCGATAAAAGGAAATAGAACCAACTACTCAGATATATGAAATTACTCAATTCAATGACTTGCCTGAGGATATGTGAGAAATGGGTAAGCAAAGTAGCTCAGGGCTGACGCGACAATCAGTCTTGTGACGTGAGAGAGACAATTACGGAACAATTTCACGCCACGGTTCGAAGCATGAACCAGCATAGATACATGTAGAGACCTCGGCAAGGCTGTTCCGTGACCATTGTTTCTGGTTCATGTCGAAAGTAACGACATAAGGACCTCTCAGGATGTATATCAGATCTTTCGAGCCATAGCTTCTTAACCAAGGATAAGATCCAAATCCTAGAAAAAGATCATCAGGCATGCGAGCAATCTCATGCCACTCCCTGCCATTCAAGACCCAAATGCCGACTCCCTTCATCGATGTGAACAATGCTCGATCATCTTTGCTGATATCCCCAACCAAAACTAGCTTCTCCTGCATGTTCATCAGAGATCCACGTGGGAGAGAGCAAGGAACCGGAACAAAGCTTGCTAACAGGCCATTGGAACAACGTCCGGAGAGGTCATACATCACCAGGCCACAGCTGTTTTCAGGTGAAACATCACCTGTTGGATAAATTGAGAAGTACAGAACCCCATCACAGATTGCACTGTCGTAACCGCTTCTCCAACCTCTCAAGACCTCTGTCATGCAAGTCTCCCACATTTTTGTTTCGGAATTGTAGAGTTCAATCGAAAGTTCCCGCCCGATCAGAACCCCAGGGAGATCTTTTGTAGTTACGGTCGAGACTTTATAACTTGACGTTGTCCTACTAACCGTGATCGCAAGGGTGGTGTCAAACACATTTTCCACCCTCGGTGACCGTCCAATTATTCTCCATTTTCTCGTAAGAGGGTTGCAAACAATTAATCCGGAGTAGCCATTCTTATATTCACCGAGAACAGAGATCAAACCAGTGGAAGCTACAACTTTGAGCATGAATGGAGCAGGTGCTTTGGACCTGGATGGATCGAGCTTGCACCAGACGCTGTAAACAGGGTCGAAAGCAAGTCCGGGCGGTCCAAGTAACCATGGTCTCTGCGATACACCGTGCAAAATTTTCTCCCTAAAACTCCTAGAAGTTATAATCCCACGCCACCGAGGACAAACAGCACCCGCTCGGCCAAGATCTGCGAACGGGAGGCATGCTAGGATTTGTTCCAGTAGATCGTCAGGCAGGACCCAGTCCATGGAAACTTTTGCACTGCGGTCACATTCACAGATAGCAGTGGACACACGACGCTTCTTGTCGTCCCTTGGCATGTTTTAATCGGCCGACTATGTTTTCTACACCTAAACAAATCGGTTTACGTAATTCGATGCAAGTGCAATACCTACTCTAGGGAATCTGTAGCAAATAATTAATTATAATCGGAGAATTAGACTTACAACTGCTAACATGCTCGAAGGTTTTCTACACTTCGATTCTACCCAAACTCAAAGTTTTCACAAATAAACAATTTAATTGGATATAAAACTCACAGCACAGATCCACGTGTGTTCAAGCCCAAAGCAAATCTCAACAACGTCCCGTACGTTCCTCTCCTTTCCCTTGGTGCGGCAGCTCTTGCTTGAAGGAATTCACGATGTCCTTCACTGTGCAGCTTCCACAAAAGAACTCATATTTATATATGGTCTTTATCACGGTCAAACCCTTGTTCCCCAAAAGTCCAGTCAACAAGAACCTTTCTTACTTAAATTCAAATCAAACCTGGAGATTATCTCTTTGACGTCGAATCTGGATTTAAATATCAAACGAGCAAAGCAATCTGTAATCCAAGATTATAATCCGAAGAAGGCAACTTTAAATCAAAATCTAACTCGGACTTTTCTTTTACGCCTCATCTAATATGGATGGGTCTATATCCTCCAATTGGATAAAGCTTCCTATACGAGTTCAAACTTGAGATACAATTTAAACAATCACAATCAAATGAAGAGCATTTGGTTTCTATAGATTTGCTCACCATGCACATCTTATTTTCCTTAAATTTCCAAAATTAAAAAAATTTACTCAGCTCGTGCGCGATTTTGCCACTAGCATTGTCTCTTTTATAGAGCAAGTAACGAAGACTAAGAGAGAATTGCCCCTTCGTGCTTTAAGCATCAATAAACAAGACTGCATTTCGATTAGCATTTTTTGTAACCATTCCAAGCCGGGGATCCACCAGAGTTAATCCCATAACACCGAATAAGAGGTCAAAAATTTTCGACTTAATGTCATTAATGGGTCAGTGCCCATATTTTTGCATTGGGACTGATCTTGCCAGTCTAGTCCTGTTCCTAGGTCAATCGAGAAACTAAAAATTGTTTTATTTCATTTTTTTCTTCTTAAAAGGACAAACTTATTCTTTGAAAGTGTTCAGAACAATGATACTGAGCAATAAAATAGCGAGAAACAAAACACCAGTACAAATCAAACAAAATTCTCAAGCAACATAGAATTATCCAATTCATATCTCAATCAAGCAAAATAAAAGCTAAAGCAACAATAAAAATATCCACTTACCAAAAGCAACAACCTGTTGAAGATGAACACCTAAAATATAAACAATAAAAGTTCAAAGCACATAACATAGAACATGAATTATAGAACTTCATTCCTCATTTATCCATAAACAATTGCTCCAAATTCTAATCACCTGAAAATACAACAAATCAACAAATATTGGTTAATCATATGACAAAAAGTTAAGTTTAGGGTCAGTCTAGTTCAGCACCCTGACTTTGGAATCGGATCGCAAGTGTCAATTCCCAATTTTTTGGATGGATTACAGGACTATGTGTCCCATGGGAATAGGATCGGACTGGACCACGCAATGTTGGTTTGGTCCAGTCTTGTCCTGATCTCGATTAGGCCTGAACTAATGCTCATCTTATTAACAGGCCCCGTGATGCTTAGTTTGCCCAAAATCACCCCTCGTTCGAAACCAAATGCTAAGACAACAATCAATTAGATTATAGAAAACCAGCAACTTCATTGAGCCATCAAGTTCACGCCTTCAAGGGTTGAGACTTTCAAAATGAAAGTTGAGATCAATAAAGTACAACAAACCAAAATCACCAAAAATAAGATAAAACTAGAAACAGCATGAAAAAATTGAAACACGAGTACCACTGGTAGAAAAACCACAGAAGTAGAGTAGGATTGTTCTTTCACATGTTTAATAGTCATGAATCCACAATGGTATTTGATAGATAGTTCTATACATATCGTAACTTAATCAAAATATCCATAGGATTTTAGCAGAATCGTGGAACTTCTTAAGGTGGCTGATAAACATACTCATTGCCGCACCTTTTCCTCAAGTCCTAATCTTTATGAATGTCATTGTGAAATTTTATTAGCAACTGTTCTAAAAGTTTAATCATGCTTAGTCTGGTCTTTTTTTTGGGGGGGGGGGGTTAATTTTAAGCATTGACATTTTTAATTGGGGGACACAAATGGGGACTAGAAAGATTTACACTCAAAACCTCATAATCTAATATCATGTGAGATTTTGTAAGACTACTTCCAATTATTCAAAAAGTTTAAACCGTTAGATGAAGACGTCTTTTAATATTTAAATATTCTATCAGTTATCCTAATCATATCTCCACACAGAAACATGGCAGGGTACCAAACGGTCGGTGGTGCAACGATTAGCTTGAAGTCCTTGTGGGAGCTATCATCGCACTCCAATGGGCCCCCGCCATCACCCCCTTCGCTAAAGTCCTTATTCGTGTGGGTGGCACTAGTCGACGATGTCACTAGTGAGGAGCAATTGTATTTGGGATCAGATTGTCCACCGCAGTACATAGTTCCTGACAACTAACTTCCTCCACCGTATGGAGACGGAGATGAGTTGCTGCATAGGCCGGTGGCCACGTCGGGATCGTCATTGCAGCTCCCGTTGATGCATATCAATTGGCCATCACAATCGTCTAGAGTTTGGCAAGGGCCATTACACGAAGTTTCATAAGAAGGAGACGATAAAAAAAGGCAAAGCTAATACGGAGCGAACTAGCAATTTTGAGAAAGGTTGCAAGTTCCGCATGTTTACAAATGTGAAGTCCATCTCGGGAATGCAGTTGGTAGGTGGGGGGCCTCAGTGTCATGTATTTTTAAGCCTGTCCGAACGGGCTCTCTTTGCAACTATGAAGATACCTGCATATTAAAAACTCTGGCCAAGTTGTCTATGCGTTGTTTGGATGCCCTAGATTTCGCTTTCGAACCACATCTCTCGATCAAAATAACTTTGAGGGGCATGCAATAACCATGCGAACAGAGTCCTATCATCGCATGTTGACGGAATATTCGGTTTAACGATACGGACATGTTAATCTTATTAACCATGTTTGTGGGCATCCAATGGAGTAATTTGATTGTCCGGTTCTGCCACGTTAGCTAAAGCACACAACCCAACCCGTAAGGCATAGCACAAGGTGGTTTGACACCGACCTGCGTGTGAATTCTCTGACCCTAGGCCACACCAAACATTAAACAAATCAAGCCACTGCAAGAATACAGTTAAAGCACGAAGCTCTATATAAGCCTCCCAATTTGCACTTCTCTCCACACACCAAAAACCTTACTTTCAAGAGTTCAACTTCGGATTTTTCGACATGGAGAACCTTGCAACATCTTTCCACATCGCTCTCTTCCTTGTTATTAGCTTCGCCTTCTTTGCGTCTCCTTCTCATGGGAACTCATGTAATGGCCCCGGCCAAACACTTGATGATTGTGACGGTCAGTTGATTTGCATCAAAGGAAGGTGCACCGACAACCCCCAAGTGGGCACACATATATGCGGCAATTCGCCTCCGTCTCCATCTGGCGGTGGATGTCAGCCTTCAGGCACTATGTATTTGCCAGGGACAATCTCATCCCAAATATGACTGCTCCCCGCCGGTGACATCCTCGACTGGAGCTACCTTGACAAATAACAACTTCAGCAAAGAAGATGATGGTGGGGGCCTATCAAAATGGCGATAAATACACTATAAGTGTCAAAAGTTATGCACAACACTCATTTTAATGCCAAAAGTTCTCGCTGGCTCACTTAAGCATTAAATTGGAGAAAAGTACCAACGGCAAGAAATTCCAGCCAAATTGATTACGTGTCATTTATAATTAAAATTATAATATGACTTGGCAAATTTCTCTAAAAAATTCAGTCCACGTGGCATCCTTGACACTAAAATGATCGTTTTTTAACAACGATCGGTACTGAGGTAATCACTTTAAATAAAATTTAACACTCAAATAATTACTTTAAATAAAATTTAATACTTAAATGATCACTATCTACAACTTTTGGACGACGTCGTTTAGGGGTTATATACTGATTAGGCATGTCGGAAAGCCACGTAGGACTGGGAAATAAATAAAATATAGCCACGTTGGATTTCTGGTTATCCTGACCGAAGTTGACACTTAACTGATTGTTTTTTACTTTTTAAGTGACACTAAGCAATTCAAAAAAAAAATTTTGACATTAAAGTAAGCATCATACATAACTTTTAGTACTTCTAGTGTACTTATTTCTATTGAAACTTGATGACATTTACCATGAGTACATAACTTTTTAATTCTATTCCCGCGAACAATTTATAAGCATTTTAAGTCATTTGGTAACTATCCAAAATTTCTGATTCTGAAATAGAATTGTATTGGGTACCGTGCTCAAAATTTCTACTCCATATCATTTTCTTTTAATTTTTAAATAATTTTTTTTTACTTTTTTCCTTTTTTTCTTTTCCTTTTTTTCATTTTTCTCTCCTATTCTTGTTCTTCAAGTGGCTAGTCGCTGATCCGACGATCGGCCAAACGAGGGCCGGCGACCTCACCGGAGTGTCATTGACCCTCGTTGGCCGAGCCTCGCTATTGGCTAGGCCAGCCTTGCCAGTGGCTAGGTAGGCCTCACCGAGGCTGGGCAAGGCCTACCTGACCACCGGCGAGGCTCAGCCTTGCCAGATTGCGAGGCTCCTCTAGCCCCACCAAGGCTCGGCCTCGCCGGTGGCCAGGTGAGCCTCGTCAGGGCTGGGTGAGGCCCGCCTAGCCACTAGCGAGGCTGGGCAAGCCTCACCAATGGCTGGGCTTTCCTTTGGCGAGCTCACCGGATCTCGCCCTGGCTTGCCGAGCTCGCCAGACCGGTTGCCGGCGAGCGGTGACGGTGGGCGGCGAGCGGCAACCACGGCGGTGACGGTAGACGAAGAAGAAGAAGAGAAAAGGGAAGAAGAAGAAGAGAAAATATGGTTTTGATTTTTAGATTTGTTCTCGGGAATAAGAATCATCTTCTTCTTTTTTTATTCTTGATTTTGTTCCAAATCTACTTCCAGGAACAAAAAAATAGAAATTTGTTTTCGGAAACAAAAATTTTACCAAATGCAATTCTGTTCCAAAACTACTATCGGGAACAAAAAAATAGAATCTGGCACTGTTGGAATGGTTACCAAATAGGCCCTAAGCAAAAGAAAATAAAAAAAAAAACAGCTCCCTCCCTCCCTCCCTCCCTCCCTCGCTCTCTCTCTCTCTATTATTGAATCAAGTTAATGGAGGGATGATGGAGTTGGATCAGGGAAAGAACGTGTGCAAGCGAAGAATTATCACCTTGATGGGGTCTTTATCAGTAGGAAGAAAATCGAGCTCTCAAATAATGGAGCATAACTGTTCATCCTTCAGTTTTCACAACAAACATAAACCCCAAAAACGTTTGAAATGGTCACCTTCTTCTTGCACGTTCTGATGTTATGTTTTGAACACATGCTCCTCGGTTTTTTTTCCTTTTATTGAGAAAATTATTCTTGGTTAGCATGCTCCCATTGTTATAGTTGTCTGGTTAATTCCATCGTGACTACCATTATGCAATCATACTAATGTGGTATGCCCTTCTTGTTGGTAAATTAATAGGATGTCTGAAGATACAGCTTGCCATCCTGCTCAAGGCAATTATATTTGGATGTGGACCAATCCGTCCTTGGATGTCTATAGCTCATTGGTATGTGTTGATCTAAAACGGTATTATTACCATACAGATGCTTGTTTCCTCGCTCTCCATGCCTTTTCAAATTCAAATACCGAATTATGGTGGTTTATCCTATTAGTTCTTACCGGTTGCCTTTTCATGTAAATAAATTGATCTTGACCTGACTAATTGACCCACTAGGTTGATATGGCACTTCCACTCAAACAAGTTCAGACCAAATGAAGTCAAAAGGGTGAAGATCAGTTTAGCTTGCGTTTTGGCAATTATGGGGATTGGGTGGCGTTATTATCTACAAGGCTGGCATTTTGGGAGGATTAACTCTGGTTGGTGCCATGGTTGGGCTCTCACTTTTGGGTAATGATCTTTTTTATCTCCCAGCATCTTTAATCTATGATCCGTTGCCCTTTTTCAGTGAAGTCACAAACAATTCATTGAAGAGCAGTGCCCGCTGGAACAATAGGGAAAACCTCCAAAAGAATCTAGTGGTGTCTCATCTTTATGTTTTGGCTTCTGATCATCTCAGGATATTAGGTCAGAAGTTGCTCATAGTCGGTCATTATTGCGAAGTGCATCTGAGGACGGCAACTTCTTCGATCATTGGATTTGGTGATTGTCTGAGTTGATGGCAAATCATGTTTAAAAAAAGCAATCCCAAGTTGTGTAATAAAGAGCTTTCACTTCAAGCTTCTTCGCTCGATTTTGTCATGGCTGTTCAAGTTAAGCTGTCCACATTTGCTGTACGAGGAAAACAATCTGTTCCTTTTTTTTCTCAAGTTTCGTCATTTCTTGCTCTCTTTGCTCACATCTCAGATAGCAAGGACATGATGGTGGCGACAAGTGGGTCTCGTGCCTTCAAATTTAAAAATATATTTGACATTGCTTCTGTGCATTGCCATGCAAAAACGCGTGTCAAGAAACTATTGCATCTTTGGAAGTGGAAGAGGATGACATCTTTTATCAAGTTGATGTTCTTATAATTGAACTAGCTACCTTAGCTGCCTGCATTCTTAAAAAAGAAAGCTTTCGTAACTTGTTTTTGTCACCAAGGATCCCGAGTTACAACTTGCGTTTCTACAGGAAAACTGTGGAAACGTGAGCTGGTTTTCATCAAGTATGTTAATCCGACACCTGCTAGATTTGGATGGTTCCGAACATGTTCTGTTTTGTTTTCTTATCATAAGTAACAGATGCCTGAAGTGGAAGGTGCCTTAAAAAAATTATGTTTCGAATTTTACACAAGATGCAATCCGAATTGCATGATGTGGATGGGAATTATTGGGGATCATTAAGCCGCGGAGTGCTCGTGGTTGTTGTTACTGTCCATCCAGGGTTTGCCCGAGGTCAAAAGTTTGAATTTCTTTGATTGCCGTAAAGTGAAGCGCTCTTTATTTTGGCCTTATTTAATACCCTTGAGAAGACGTACAGCGGACGTATATTCTAAAAGCCGCACAAAAGAAGGAAATTTGAATAATTTGATGTTTCCTGGTCAAAAAATTGGACACGTGATATTTTGGGCTGTGAGTTTTCATTAGATTGAATTTTTTTATAAAAAAAAAAAAAGAAAAAAAAAAGTAAGGTTTGAGCATAAATAAAAACTGGATAACATTCAAGTGTATGGATGATTATAACTCCGAAATTTTTCAAGCTTTTAACTTTTTCCATAGAGTAGATATTGATACTCAAATCAAATCATGAAATTTTTTATGTTTTTTATATTGTTCCTAATATGTTTCTTAGGTGATTTTATGTTGATTTTAATGACAAGATCCAACAGTGTCCGCATTATTTCTACAATGGTGTCAATAAAGCAGTTTAGTTAGGATTAGACCCACATATATGACAATTAGGGTAGCACTCCCCTCTTTATTTGTTGTTATATCATGTAAGGATAGTATTTCTAGATTTGTGGGTGAAGCTTGCGGTTTTACATTGATCATTGAATCCTCACAATTGTGAAAGTTTAGTTATCGTTTAGCTACAATTCTCACATGTTCTGTCATTTTAGGTTTCCATACCGTTGGCGTCTTCTAAAGTATACCATGCGGCATGAGAGAATGAAAAAGGGCTATGCTAAGAAGATGGTACTGTTAAGTGATGGAGACTTGCTGACCACACATTTTAAGCATGGGATTTTTTTTTTTTTTGGTCAGAAAGCATGGGATTTTGGCAACCAGAGTATAAACCTTCCAAAATCGATTGCCAAGAATGCCCCTTATAATAAACCACAAACAGTAAGGCCGTTAAAAGAATAATAATATGCAAAATCTAATCATGTAGCGCCATATTAAACACCTATATGAAACAAAAGTTAAAACAAAACCAATCTTTCATATCAATTTTAAATTTCATGCCTTGAACCAAGATTAATTTGTAAAATGTCACGCATAATTACTAAAAGGAAAATGAAAATTTAATTGAATTTAAGAACTAAGAAATTATATGAATTTAATGTAAGCCAAGTTATGACTTCAAATGTATAGGGATAGTACCTCACAATGACAAATGATGAATCATGGCATAAAAAGTGTAACAAAATATTCTTTAAATTTTAGTTTTGGATGAAATATGAGAAAATTTGACAAAACTTAGCAAAAGATAATATTTATTCAAGTAAATTTTTTACAATGTATGGAGTAAAATATGTTTTGATTCCACATTATCTCTCTAATTTCATGTTGCTCGTGTTCAAGTTGTTGCTTTAGTACTACTTGTAACACCAAAGTCTCAAACTAATAGCACATATTTTAAAATTTTGCAGACGTCAATGATCATGACTGGAGTGAGTTATTTCGTGCTAGTAACAAGCTCGAGTGGCAATATTTGCACACGATAAATTACAGTGGTCGCATATATGATGATGTTATATTTTTTATATTAAAATGTTTTAGTAATAATACAAAATGAGACAAATCTTGAGAATTCTAATTTGACAAATCTCAAGCAGGCTTTCGTTTCCTTTTGGTATTTAGAGTTGTGCTAAATGTAGATTATGTTTATTATTTCCTTATTGGTTCTAGTTTTTGTGATTTTACAATTTAAAGGTCATTTTTGGCTATTAATTATGAAACTTTAAATCCTTGTTGCCATAATCCCACGGTTCGGATGTGTGGTCAGCGTGTCCCCGTCACTTTCCAAGAAGTGACGGGATCGTCTTCTTAACTTTATTCAATGAAAAGTGCTTAGAACTAACCACACATTTCCAAGTGTGTTGTCAGGCAGTAAATTTTGTATGATCTAAAATTAGATTTTGTCAATAGTCAAATTGGAGATATGTGGTCTGGAGAATACCGTCACTCTATGAAAAGTGACTGTACCTTCCTCTAAACATTGCTATGAGAGAATCGGTGCCTTTCAATTCTCTATTTCTTGTTATGATAAGGCCACATGAAGATATTACCAAGATTCCCTCACACGTATTCGAGCACAAGTATCATAAACAAAGGGAAATTCGGGTTCAACCATCACCAATTGCGCAACGATAGTAGGCGTCGCGTAATTCATTCGTGTTTGTAACTATCACAGGTCTTATTAAGATCAAAAAAATTGTCCAAAGAATATAAATTAATTGCATTTTTACCGATTCAATCCTTATTTGTTAATTGTGCTAATTGAATCCTAAACCATTTCACATTTTGCCAATTGAGTCAATTTGATTAATTTTGGTCGAAAATCGTTGACATGAATGACAATTATTCTATATGGCATGCTCGGCATTAACGTGGACAATTTTAAATAATATTTTTAATATTTTTGAATTATTTATTTATTCATTCATTTTCCTTTTTTTCTTTCTTCTACTCTCCTTTTTTATTGTTTTTATTTTTTTTTTCATTTTCTCTTCTTTTTTCATTTTTTTTCTTTTTCTCTTCTTCCCCAAACTAGCAAAGGTGGCCCACACCACCCAAACAAGGGCAACCCTCGCTTTAGGTCAACGACCTTTACCTACCATCAATGAGGCTCGATAATGGCTAGTGAAGGGAAGAAGGGAAAAGAAAACAAAAAGAAGATAAAAGGAAAGAAAAGAATATATATATATATATAAATTCAAAATAAATTATTAAAATATTATTAAAAATTTCTCATTTCAATACTGGGCATGCCATGTAGGACAGCTAATGTTACGTCAACGATTTCCGGCCAAAATTAAACTGATTGACTTAATTGACAAAACATGAAATGATTTAAAACTTAATTGATATAATTAATAGGTTTCGAATTGAATTGACAAAAATATAACAGATTTTGGTCTTTTTGGACAATTTTCCTATGCTTAAAAGGATTCGAATATTGTATTCTCTTGAAAGATGCTGAATGAAGACAAATGAAATCAATTGCTTTGTTAACTTGATTTTTGCAGTGATCCATACTAGATGCATATAGCGCCTCCACATCAACAGAAACTGTCTAGGCTTTGGTGGAGCACTACTACATCCAGACTTTTCTTAGCCTAACCTAAAACAATCACCAAATGTCAACTTTTGTTGAAAGTATATTGCTTGAAAGAAACTAAGCAAGTCGATAAGACTCGACAAAATCTGATTTGCATGGAATGATGTCCTAAGTTAATGATCCATGGCCCGAGCAGGCATATTGCAGGTACGCATTTTTCAACCCCTTCAACTCTCATTACTTGTCCCCTATTTTTTTTTTTTGGTACTGGAGGAACCGCTACTGGGCCGTTCGCCGTCCACGTAAACCTCCAAGCTCATGGGCCTCCCACCGCTAGTCCCACTCGCAATTAAGACGCGCGTTATGCGTCCGGCAAGTCTCGAACTCCTCCCCTCGTTCGGCAGAGGGTACTAAGCCTCAACCAACTCGGCCACCGCGGGCGGTGGTTACTTGTCCCCTATTTTTCTCTTTCTAATTGAGGAATATGGGATCTGGGCAAGTCCTCAAACTGCTCTCTTTAGGTATTTTGCGGACCTAGGCATCCGTAGACATAAAAAACATAGAGGGTAAAATTGGGAATGGGGCTCAAAAAAATATTGTACTAAATTAGGTGGTCAGGTCGTGCGGATACCAACACGTTAAAATAAGGAATGCAGTCTTGTCAACCTATCAATAGTATATTCATTGAAAAGACACATGCTTCTTCCTAAGAAAACCTGAAACATGCAAGGATCTCAGGAATACCTAAGAAAACTCTCATCACCTTTATCATTTTCTCTTTCTAATTGAGAAATATAGCCTGTTGAATATGACGTATTTCCAAAGCCACGGCAAGAAATAGGACATATTGTACGCCTGATTTAGCGGAAGCTGCGGAAAGGTGGGGTGACGGGAGTCTGGAATCTGAGAAAACCCAACGTCAGTCAATCGCAGAGGTCAAAAATCTACATCAGAAAACACGACTCGACTCGGTCCGCCCATTCCCATTGAAGATGGTGGACGGCGCTGCCAATTTTTCTTTTTTCAAACCGCGTGTTAGACCCAAAAAAAAAAAAAAAACCGCGTGTTAGACCGTCGTTATAATCCATTTATAAACCATATATAGCAAAATCAAGTACAGGGTTATGATACTGTTGTCGGATTTTCGTATTTATGATCCGCTGTGAGAGATTTGTTAGAAGAAACCGTGAGTACTTTGGCTACTAAGATGGAGAGCAGGGACTCGGCAAATGGAACAATGGGCTCGACAGCCGATAGAAGTGATATCGGCTCGTCGCTGGGGTCTGAATTTGAGGTGTTCCTGAATTTTAGAGGGCCCGACACTCGCTCGAATTTCGCCGACTGCCTCTATCACTCTATGGATGGAGCTGGGATTCGTGTTTTCAGAGACAATGAAGAGATAAGAAAAGGCGAAGTGATCGGAGGTGAGCTGGAGCGCGCAATCAAGAGCTGCGCAATCTGTGTGCCCATCTTCTCTAAAAATTATGCATCTAGTATATGGTGTCTTCGTGAACTGGCATCCATGGTGGAATGCTCGAAAAGCAGAGGTGGCAAAGCCATGATCTTACCAATTTTCTTCGATGTGGATCACCATGATGTCAAGCTCAAAACCGGTTTGTACCGCAAAGCTCTGCAGAAGCACGAGCAGAAGTTCGGCTGCGATGTAGTGCGCCGGTGGAAGGAGGCTCAAAGGGAGGTCGCTCGTATCGGAGGCTGGGATCTTAAAGATAAAGGGTAAGCTTTGACTTTTCATAAAATAAATACTCTGCTCCTCACGTCAAAAGTTTAAACTACTGCTCTCTCTTTCGTCAAGTTTTTTCTCAATTCACACATACTCCATGACTACCTCTACAAATCCACTCAATTAAATAACAATTTAATTCTTTTCAAAACTAGATTAATACTCTACTAAGACATGACAAGTATAATTTGAGTTCGTTATTCAATTTGTATATTTTAGATGGAATAAATGTACTTTTTTTTAGCTTATAAATTAGTTATAAGTAATTTTATATAGAAAACAAATGTTCCAGTTATTACTATTTTAATCCATGCAAAACTAGAATATAGAGCACACACTTTATGTGAGCAATATTAAAAGAAATAAACAAATCCTTTGCATATATATATAAAGGAAACGAATGAGTGTGCATCTTTTAAGAAGTTTAAAATTTCATTCTCATCTTAACAATTGACATCTTTGACCTTTGAATACAGTATATAATTTCAACCCATATTAGGTAAATTGACATGGATGTCCATTTTTTTTTTTTTTTAATGAAGAGCTTGTAACTACACATGAGATTACCATTTGGCAATTTATGGATTCCGTGATTAATTTGTGTTTAATCTACAACATTTTTGAACTTGAAAGGTTAATATTCTGTCTACAATCTTTCTGACCAAACACTTTATATTAAATATGACAGTCAAGGTGAACTCATTAGATTAATCGTTGCTGAAGTTTTGATGAAGCTGAATAAAAGAGAAAAAAATCATGCCCAATCATTTAGTTGGAATTCAGGATCGTGTTGAAGACGTCGTGTGCCTATTAAATGAAGGTTCGCCCAATGTATGTTATTTGGTAGTGCATGGCATGGGAGGCATTGGGAAGACGACTCTTGCCAAGGCTGTCTTTAACCGAATATCTAGTCAATTTCATGGGTGTAGCTTTCTTTCGGATGTTCGAGAAGCTTTAAAGGATGGTAAAGTCATTCAACTACAAAAACAATTATTATCGGAAATTCTCAACTTCAAACCAATTGAGATTTCTGACTCTGATGCGGGGATTAACCAAATTAAAAGGAGATTTCGCAACAAGAAAGTCCTTGTTATTCTTGACGACCTGGATAAGTGGGACCAACTGTCGAAACTTGCAGAAAAGCCTGATTGGTTTGGTCAAGGGAGCAAAATCATTATTACAACGAGGGACACCAATTTTTTATCAATCAAAGAGGAGAACCAAGAAAATAATGTCCAAATGCATTTCAAAGAGTTCAAAATCTATCCAATGGAAGAATTGCACCACGGCCATGCTCTTCAGCTTTTTAGTAAGCATGCTTTCGGAATGGATTCCCCTCCACATGAATATGATGATATTTCTCAAGATATTATTGGCAAAACTGGTGGACTTCCTTTGGCTCTCGAGGTTATCGGTTCCTCTCTTTATTGCAAAAGTAAACGTCTTTGGAAAGACACATTAAAGAAATTAGATTTAGTTCCCAATCAGGATGTCCATGACAAATTGAAGATTAGCTTTGAAATGCTAGACTATGCACAGAAAGAAATTTTTCTTGATATTGCATGTCACTTTATTGGTGAAGAAAGAATCGATCCATATTATATGTGGAAAGCATTGGACTTTTTCCCAAAGAGTGACTTCATTGTCCTTACACGTATGTCCTTGATAAAGGTTGATGATGATGATAGAATCTTGATGCATGACCTACTTAGAGATCTTGGAAGAGAAATTGTTCGACAAGAAAATCTCAAAGATCCTGGGAAGCATAGTAGATTGTGGTGTCCCAAGATTGCAATGGAAGTGGTGCAAACTAGAAAGGTAAATTTTACTCACAGCTGCTGTCTTCGTGATCAAGGAAACATCAGCTTGAAGTTTAGAGTGTATTGCTGGATGTGTTCGTGTGTCTGTGTTGCGCATCGAGGGAAACTAAGTGTTTAATTTGAATGAAATGAAGGTAATATCATACTCTATACCTCACAAAAGATAGTAATAGCTTACATTTATAATCAGAAAGTAGAAGCAAACAGAATGGTTTCCTTTTAGAACAAGTCTATGCAATATTTTTTCTTCTTTTTTTTTTTGCACCATAGAAAGTTTAGTTAAGCCTTTTCATGTCGTCAGGGAACGGAGAATGTCACAGCACTAAAACTAAGTGGACTTTGCAAGGAGCACGACTTCACAAGCGAAGAGTTTTCAAAGCTGCCTAATTTAAGGTTCTTGGAATTAGAGGGAGGGAACTTGATTGGAGACTTTAAGAACCTTCTCTCGAATTTAAGATGGCTCTCTTGGCGTTATTGCCCTTCAAACTTGCAGGCAATCAATTTATGTTTATGGAACTTAGTCGTGCTCAAGCTGTCAGACAGCGACATTCCAGAAAACTGGAATGGATGGAGCCCATGTTTGGTATGGTTTCGTATCCCATATATGTGTTTGCTGCCATTTCTCTTGTCTTACTTTTCTAATTCTAATTTGTTTCCCAGGCAAATCATGGCTTGAAAGTTATACATCTCATGAGATGCCATCTATCCGCAACTCCAGACTTCTCTATGTGTGTGAATTTGAAGATACTAGTTTTTGATCAACATTGTCCAAAGTCGCTACAAATGGATAGCTCTATTAGTAAATTGGAGCACCTAAAGCGCTTAGAAATAATCGCAGCCCAAGTTCAGTCATCAAAGTTGTCCACAAGCCCCCATTTTGATCTTGTGGCAGTGCCTTCTGGATTAGGCAATCTGAAGTACCTATCAAGTCTAAAGCTGGAGGGGCAGTGTATGCGAGAGCTTCATCCATCTATCAGAGAGATGGCAGGCCTGACATACTTGTCTTTAAGGCATTGTCATCAGCTTAGAGAGCTTCCAAACTGCATTGGGAAATTGACATCGTTGGTTGCATTGAATTTGTCTGCCACAGGAATCAAAGAGTTACCGGATTCTATTGGAGATCTCAAAAGACTGCAAAAAATGAACCTGGGATGTACTCATATAAGGGAGCTACCAAACTCGATGGTAGGGCTAGAATCATTACTTGAGTTATTTTTGCATGGTACAAAGATAACCAAAGTGCCTGCTTCCATTAGAAATCTTAAAAGTCTGGAGCACTTGGTTGTAGCTGAGATTGATATCGGAGAGCTGCTGAATGCTATAGGGATGTTGAAGAATCTTAAAGAGTTGGAGGTGTGGAATTTAAGTAAAAATATCAAAATGACATGAGTTGCGGATATTGCGCCTTTTTTACTGGGAACCACTAAGGTTCGTCTGATGTACCAAACACAAGCCATCCCTATGTTCATAGATGCCCAATGTCACAGAAGTTTGGCAACGACTGCAAAACTTGCTGAGAATATAGGAAAGGCAATGCAGATGTGAATGCGGCTGAGGCTTACTCAGTTGATCAGACGTAAAGATCGGAAGGAGTTGACACAATTAGAAGCATCGTCAATTTCGGCAACGCAGAACCATGGAAAAGGTCTACTGATCTACCAAATCCTTGGGATGTAAGTCAAAGCTTGCGGGAGAGTGTGCCCCTTCTCTTTATAGATGGATTGCAGCACCACGTAACAAAATCCTCTCAGAAATTTGGTTTTATTATCAATATTCTCTCTTTTTTATGGTGACAATGTATATGGTGTAGCGCCCAATTCGGATTAATATCTTTAAGTCTGTTTCATGTTTCATCGAAGATCTTCATAGATAAGATACTATAAAGCACAAAAGTTGTTTTTCAGTGGTTCATTTGCCTAGCCACTAGGACATCTAATAATCTAATATCTAATATAATTTTTCTAATCTAATCTAATCCAATCAATTTAATGGCTTCATCTATCTCATCTAACAATATAATAATCTAATAGGTATTTCACTGCTTCAAGGGGGAAACAAATGTATGGTTGACACTTGAAACACTCCTCATTTCACACATACCTTACTTTGCCTTCTTTTTTTTCCAATTTTCTTTTTTCTTCCCATTTCTTTATTTCTTTATCTCCTTCCAAACAGTCAGTCAAAGTTACCCTAAACTTGGTCCGTCACAGAGCCGTCATCGCCTCTTCCCAGCCATATGGCCCGTCACTGTCCCGCCGTTGCATAAACGTTGTGCCTCTGCCCCTCTACAACCGCGTTGGACCATGACCACTGAGGCCAATTGAGATCGCAGACTTGGGGTCGTCTGAGGCTGACGGCCTTCGATCTCGAGCGTCATATTGTGGTCAAGGTGTGGTGGTTGAGCCTGATGACCACTGGTAAAGCGAGAGAGAGAGAGAGAGAGATTGTGTGCGCCCGAGGCACAAAAGGGGAGGGCCACTATCAATAGGGTTTCTGTTGCTAGTGAAGCGCGCAGGAGCTCGTCCAGGACTCATCGACAGTAAGTATTTATTTTGTAAGAACAGATTGACAACCATCATGTTGTACCAGTACAATCCATAGATATTGTCTGTAAATGGGCATAGATTATAAAATACTACGTATATGGTAATATTTGCACGTGCTAATGCTTTTTCATGGACTATGATGCTATGTGATCGGGTTGGTATGAGTATAGCAGAATTATAGCATGTCGTTGTCACAATGCGTAATGTTGTGACTTGTATATTTGGTAATAGAGCTTTTAAAGCCGCATTACTTCAAAGCTGAAGCCTATAGCCCTGTTTCTCCATCACTCAGATATATGTGACCAAGCATTGAAAGTAGGAAGCATCTCACTCATCATCTGGTGAAATGCGATCTATAAAGCGACGGGCCTAAGATTATGACGGGAATCCTGCCTTTACATAGAAGCATCCCTTTTGGATCCATTTTTTCTTCCTTGTCTTTCCTATGGGGTACGCCTCCTTTCCTTATGAGGGTTTTCAATCCATTAACTTTTCATTGCAATTGTAATTGCTATCTTGAGAATTAAGACCTTTAAATGAGTCTGCATAAAAGCCGAAAAATGAAAACAAACAGGGAATGACTAGGAAGCCTCATTTCGGAGGAATAAGGGCAAGCTCTTTAGTTATAATATAACCATCACAAAGATATAGGTAACATGCTGTAAGACCAATACCCCTCACAGTCCCTTTCGCTGCTAGAGGAATATCCGAATGTGTGAGAACCAACAAATCATCTAAGTTAAGGGGTTTATGTACAAACAATCATTCGTCAATTGGAAATGCTGCTTCAGATGTTGAGGAGGTTGTAAGACTACTAGCAAAGAGATGACAAATAAATTGTGTTCCTATGGAAATTTTGAGCTGTACCTGGACTGAATACTAAGCCCCTCCCTCCCTCCCTCCCTCCCTTTGTTATCAAGGCCATGCCCGCCGAGAACTCTCAAGAGACAGACACCAACCTCTGATTAGAAATGCAAGAGTGAAAAGGAAGTTGGTAATAATAGAAACACATTTGTTGGACTTTTCTCCACTCGGACAATAGTCAAGTGACCATCCCAGAAGCGTATCTGGCTTGGGAATGGCAAACCATCCTTTTCCTACTTGTCACTTTACATGAATATGTACAGTAATGTTGCCTTTAGAAATTGCGGCATCGTGCCTACAGCACTCTGGTGTCACAGATGGGCATATCCACATTCCCGTCAAATCTGAAGGGCCACCAAGCAGCAGTTTCATTGTCTATGCACGACAATAAGGATTTCTGGGAAAATCAATACATACCGCACAGCCTACAGAAGTAGGTCCTTCTATTAAGACATACCAGAAAGATCTGTCTCCTGCCTTGGCATCATAACCACCAGTTGCAGCTTGCCTTGCTGGCACAGTTTTATGGGGTTCTTAAAGATTGAAACCCTCGCAGTGCTATTGTCTCCAAGAACCACATGCGCTATGCTGTAAGATTCACCCTGTTCAACCGCAAACTGCCACTCTCTGGTGGTTATGTTGAACCAGTCCTTCCTTTTAGATGTGGTTGCTTTAACTTCGATGTACTCTCTATCAGCTTCATTCTCCCCAATAAGGATGTCATATGGGAGCCCGGTTTCACTAAGTTCATTAACCCAGCTCACTGTTGCCTTACCAGCTTTCCCCGTAAAGTATCTGAAAGCAACATTTTCCCCAAGCCTCCCAGTTAACATTGCTTGGGCTCCATCAGGGTTGCCAGTATTAAGCCTCTCTCTAGAGCTAAAATTGGGCAAACTCTTTACAGGCACGTCAGATGAACACTTTGCAGGCACAATAGTCATGGGCCTTGCATCGACAGAACTCAATTCTGTGTCCATAACAGTGCCATAAGATTGGGCAAAATGTTCTTCAGAATTTTGAATGTTGGCCAGAAGCCCAGACATTGCAGCTGCATTTCCTCCAATCTTCCAATTGGCATCCATCTCCGTCGGAACCACATTTTCCATCACTGTGACCGTAATTTCTGAATCAACCTCAATTTTGTCATGTGAGATGCTATCTACCGCTCGTGTCCTAAAACCATTTTCACAAGCATAACGAAAATCTGGAGCAGTTTTCCAATCCACTGGTGGCCAATTTGGGATGGTACCTGACTTCCTCCTGGACTTGAAAACAGTTTGTTCACTAGTTCCACCTGAAGTAGTACTTATCACGAGGGACTTTTCAAGGTCCCTTGAAGACAGAGACGCGAGGGACCAAACGGTTTCTTCATAAGGTATCTTTGTCACCTTCTGGCTATTCAATATGAAAGTCTCTGTCTGCTCCTCAGTGGACCCCGATTCCGCCATAGTTGTAATCATGTGAAGGAAATTTGCTATGTGTAATTCTGGATGTCCATCAAACCATAATCTAGAGAGCTCCAAAAATAAAGCATGAGAGTCTGATTGTTGGGCAACGTAAAGAACATTCCCCTGCAAAAATCAGATAGAATACATTATAGAAACAATCCATTCTGCAATTCATGGCCACTTCATTATTCAGTAACTTAATCCGTGTTTGTTTGCATCTTCTTATGGTGATATCTTAGCCCAGGTGTAGAGGGTCCTCCACCTGGGTCAGCTTGTACTCACAGCTGCAGACCTATAAAGGATTACCCAGTATATCTCATGAAAACAAATCTCTACACAATAACTAGCTTGGTTTAACAAAACCATATGCCTTCTGTGCTCAAACAATAGTAGTTGAGTTTATGGAAAACAAATTTCACACTGAAAATGGGGCTGGAGGTATTTCTGTAATCTGGACCAAAAGTATCAAGATGAAAGAAGGCATCTAACCAATTCAAAAGGCCCCCTCATCAGATATTCCTAGTCAAGATTTAACTTAGCTAGAGGTACGGCATTTTAAATGATACAGCAACATTTTCTAGCTTCCACGCTATATCGAAAACAACGATGAGAATTTAACTTCCAACATGCAAGAAGCTCCATACCTCCAGTAAACAGTTGCAGTCATATCTCTTCTTGGATGAACTGCCACAGCTTTTGATCACATTTCTGTAGAACAAATTTTCAACTACTACAACTTGCAACTGTTTGAGACTGTCAAAACCAGACTGCTTAAGCTGTAAATATTGTTGAGGATGCACACTGTAGATGTAGCGTTGGGCATAGGGAAGTGCCCAGTCAATCAACTGGGCTTTTAAAGTACTATCTGCTGAACCATAATATATTGCTTCACGAGTTACAACCTGCCAAGATATTATCAATAAGGAAAAGCTTTGTCAACAACTGAAAATTTACTGGACTATTCTTGACAGTTCATAAAATACTTAGCACAAATAAAGTTGTCTCCAATTTAACTTTCAATTTCAATGTTACAGCAACAGAATCAATATTCAGCATGCTCTAAGTGCACCCTAATTTTGAGCCTTCCCTATGTGTATGACATGCATTCTAGTGTCATAGTCAACAAAGCCACAAAAATGTACAAATGCATGAAATTCATATAAAAACTTGCGGTCCACTTATTTTCCTTACACTATCTCAATGCAAGATACTCACACAAGTTTTTTTCATTGTGTGTTTACCAGGTCATTTTTTTAGTAAAAAACGAGTCATAGTATACACAGGTCTGTGAAGGTTGACATGCTAGGTTGTGTTAAGTATCTATGCTAGTGCCGATTGCTCCTGAGGCTTTGTGTCTATGGAGAGAAAGAAAGAGGGGGGGAGGAGGGGAGGCATGTGTACCTCAGAAAGTGCAGGAATCCCCAAGGTCCTCAGGAGCTTAGTCACATTTGCAGGAAGCATCTCTTGATTGTTGCTGGGTTCACCAAAGTACAGAAAATCAACACCTTCCACGTGCTTAAGTTCCTTTCTCAAATTCTCATCATCAGACCAGCACACGATACCACAGGAAGGATGCAGAGATACCCACTTATCTAGCACTGTGGGGAGCACGGTGTATTCTGGTTTTGTCAAACATTCTTTGAAATAGCTGACATCCTCCACAGTTATCGATCCTGAGACCAAGTCATCGTTCCACTTCAAAAAAATTTGAAATACCTGAAACATGAAAGTAAAGAGTTCTTAGGTCTTAGGACCAAGAAACCTCATCACAACCAGGTACACTTCAAGTTAGTTACTCACTATATTAGCCACTTGTGAAGGTAAGGCAGAAGCAGACAACTCGGCCAACATTTTCAGATAAACACGAAAGGATGGGCCCTCAAGAACATTGCATTCCCTAACAAAGAAATCATAAAGACCAGGGTAGATATTGTCCAATGTCTTGCAAGGGGGGCCATCAGTTGCACCCACCAATCTGCCCTGAGAATATACTTGATTTACTTGTTTCACTGAACCAGTGGAATCATGCCAATACACTTCTTTAGGAGAACAAAATATGCCAGAAACCAGCTCCTCCCGCCGAAATCCAGATGCACTCGGAACAAAGATAAACTGACTTGTTCTAATCTCTTCACTCATTCTTATCTGAGAAGAAGCCAATTCATTCCAAATAAATGAATATAACCTTGCCATTTGTGCTATGCTGAAAATAAAAATGACACATGAGAACACAGATATGAGGAATAAAAATAAAATAATGAGAATAAATCAAGGAAGCCAACCTTATTGAAAGCTGAATGAAAAGGACACAATGGTAAGTAGTATACCACGATCTTAACGACAGGCTTTTAAGTTTTAACTGATGAAATTCAGTGTAAAAATTTCATGTGACAATGCATCAAAGAGTTCCACTCATACTGTTTCATAATTATGAACTCCTCCGACTGGATCCAGAATGCTATGTTTGGAAGAGATATAGGATAATGATTGACTGAACATAAATTTGATATAGTGGGTCTTAACAAATTATCCATGTCTCTACATTGAAACCTCTAGAGAGAACCCAGAAACACGTATATTGAAGAGATTTTTCTTCAATTCTGCTTAATTGATGGAATATATCACATATCCAAAGACAGAGTCGAAGAGAAACAAAATGAAAAGTACAGAACAATAAAATAAAATTATACAATGTGAAGCTGGTCTAGGTGAAAGGAAAGCAGCATGACACTTATTATTGGAAGTACCAATTGGTTCCACAATGACCATACACCACCTTTTGGCCATTTCAGATGACATGAAAAGCTTAATCGGAATCAGGAAAAATTGGCAAAAATGAACATATACCCTCTAACAAGAAGAAATTCTACTCTAAAGGTGACTAATTTTTATGTGAAAAAATTATTTTTCACAGAGAAAGAACCTTGGTGCACCAGAAAGTGCGGACAGAATGTTTTTAGGGCCTTTGCCTATCAGGGCAGAGAGGGAAGAGATTGGAATAAGGGGAGTTAGAAAGAGTGGTCATGAAAGTTATCAAAACACTAACTCCCATATAAGTGTCCCAAGATCTCCTAAGTCACATTCTCCATTTGATTCTTTTGTCTCACAGAGAGAATAAGTTACATTTCCATCATCATATTCAAATAGAGGGCATCAATCTGCTTTACCAAAATCTCCATCATAAGAACTCCCTATTCATCATTTAAAAGAAATCACACTGATAAATGTAAAAAATGGCAATATCCTACAATGGTTCTTTTTCTCAGACAAGCAAAAGTTCCATAATCCATCAGTGTCTAGTATTATTACCGACCAGAAGAATTACAAAATAGGCATTTAGAAAATGGTTCGCTATTGGCACAAGGATGAGATGTGGATCACTTCCTAATATGAAGAATCCCAACCTTCACGACTTATCTCTCAAAATCATATTCTTTAATGCGCCGCTCAAACAGCCCAACTACTTCATAGTGGCAAAAGGCAATCTTTCACAAAAGCAGTAAAAGACGTTGATATACTGCGATTGACTTTCTAAGTTCATAACTCATTAGACCAGATTAGATCAAATATCTATGACAAGAGAACCGATCTGGTCCTCTTCCCCATTCTTCTGTCTCTTTCTCTCTCTTCTTTTACCTTCCCAACCAACATGGCTGTAAGGATGATTTCCTTAAGAAAAGAAAATCAAGAGTGATTCACATAAAGAAAGCCTATGACAATGTTTCCTGGGAGTTCTTGGTGCATATGCTAAGACAAATGGATCTTGGTAATGGTGTAGAAGATCATAAAATGCATTTCTTCAAAATGAAGTTGAACAAAGTAGATTATTTCAATAAGCTCAATTGCTTCCAGCGATTCCCAAAGCTTTAAATGAACTAGGAGTGAACTCTTTTATCAAATTCATGACTCAAAAATCCTAGGATAATACTTGATTCCATATGGACAAACTAAAAAGCTACATAGGCAACAAAAGCCCAGAGTCTCTGAATTTATGCACCATTCTCATAGAATGCGCAGATTTGATGTTTTGTAAAAGAATTCTCATAGAGGATATAACCCTGGGTACCACATCAATTTAATTATCCGTTTATCAATTAAAATATATAATTCCACTGTGTGATGTTGAAAATGCATACTTCAAATTCGTCACTTAACAGGAAGTGTTTAAATCAGAGTATTATATGGACCAAAAAAGCCGTGAAATCTCATAACATTGGTACAATCCTCCATTGCATAATCCAAATCATAAAATGGGTTCACTTATAAAGACTTGGGATTCTTTAACTCCTGCAAATTGTAGACAATGTGCTGTGCACAAGCAACAGCAAAATCTCTTCTTTCCTTCTAAATTTAAATAAAAGAAAGAGACAAAATATTTATCAGCATTCCTCTTTCAAAATAAGACACTGCAAAGAAAAGAGTCCAATAGGGATCCTCAAGTATACCTGGCCTTGAAAAGGTTGCCAGATCTTCTCCAAACTTGTAGCATTGCCAGAACATCATCTAGTTTAACTTCAGTCTTGAACCCAATATCACTTAGCAACTTTTCACTTCTCACCTATTGAAAGGGAAAACAGCACACAAAAAAATATATTAAGTTTTTCCAGCATAAGCCTTACAAACGGACATATAAAACCTCAATTTCAGTCATTAAAATTCAAAGGATGCCAAATCGTCACTTGTGCTTGTTCAATTATGCTTCTGAGTAACATGGTCAGTGAGTCAATGTCCCCTCAATATCATCGAGATGATTGGCAAAGTGGAAACTTGTGATCGTTCTTGAAAAAATCAACATATCTGAAATTGTTTACTAAAATCACAGCAATCAACATAGAACAAGTTGAAGTAAATAGGAGCATATAGGACTTTGACCTAAGAGCTAACCAAGTTACAACTTTAAAAACAGGCAAAGAAGAAAAGGAAAAAAATAAAATATAAAACCTTGTTCCTAAAGACTTTATGAGAGGAACTTTTAGATAAAATTTGCAAACAGGAAAGTAAGCTAAAACACGAGACTATGACCCAAGAAGTAAAGACCACCTAACCTTTGGGACAGCATAGGGAGCAGAAGCACCCAAAATTAAGCGCACTGCCTCACAGTCGTAGAATAAATCCTTAGGGCAGTGGAGATGATCATCCATGCTTGATACTACCCACTGGAGATCACAGATACTGTTCATGAACGATGACTTGAAGGGTCTGGAATCCCCATCAGATGTAGGGTAGCAATAAGCTTTTACTTTATCACAGAAAAGATGTTCCCAATAAGTATCAAGAACCTCCAACAGATATTTGCAACTCTCCTTATTGCCTGTTCTAGAAAACTGGGATAACATTTGAACTAACTCTTTTGATTCCCAATCTTTCACAACCAACCCAGGGGTGAGAAGGTCCATATCCAAAAGCATTCTCTTAGAGGTTTCAGAAGATATATCAGCAATACTCTTTTGAACTTGAACTACTTGCAGAAAATCAGTGATACCCATTTCCTGAAAAAATTGCCTCCACTTCATGTTCCCGCAAGAGAATGACTCAGTGACTGGATGTTTCAAATAGGATGAGTCAACCACATGCCACCTCATGTCTGTGACATTAATCAGCTGATGCATGTTTATCAGATTTCCATAATCTTCACTGAAATGAATTGGCACATCAACGATGCGTTTGAAGCCATAATTTGTCAGAATTAAAGCTTTATTTTGTAATTCTGATATGACTGAATCCTTGTCAACCCGACAAGTTGGGCAGCCAGATTGCAGGTGGATCATCACAAAGCAAACATATTCTATCATTAAGTTCTTATCCATGCTATTCCTGTCAGCAGATAGAGAAGGCAAGATGTGTACTTTAACAATTTCATGCGCTGACAGCCGCTGGACACCAATTTTGTGAAGCATCTTTGTGACATCATCCACATAATCCATATCCAAACATGAGAAATCATCTGTCACCGAGAAGAGGGCAGGGCTCACAATACGGAGTTTCATATACATTCTGGGAAATGCTTTAAGCCCATGCTCACCATCAGATCCACTGCCCAGGCCATCGGTATGTAACCAAATAGGACCTCTGTCTAGCGAGCTGTAAGTTCCATCAGAAAGTGGAATAAATGGAATTTTCTGAAGGTTCTTTATGAGATCTTTCTCCATCCTAAAGACATCAGAAACATGACCAGAAGACTGAAATGACATTGTGTAAAGAACGTTTAGAAAGCGACCTAACCAGGACAGACCAAGTGACTGGAGACCGTTTTCTTTGTTACACAAAGAAGACAAGAACTGCTGTAAAGTTTTGGGACCATATGCCTCAATACCTAATGCCCTCGCAAGCTGATCAGACAGAACAATGTCCTTGTTCAAGAACCCAAGGCCAAGGTGCTCTTGCAGCAAACCATCAGTTAGAAGAGTTCGAGCCTGTTCATCCCAACCTCTCAAAACCTTGCATGGAGGAACCCACTTACAGCAATCTCCTTCCAGGAGTAAGCAGTTTGACATGCGGAGCCTAGAAATTATCATCCTAGGAAGAATAGCAAAAAAACCATGTACTTCACCAAGTAGTGGAACAAAGCTCATATACGCCGATATGGCCTTACCTGGATTCTCCCTAAAACAAGGAAGGGCACAAAAGGATTCCATCGCACTTGCAAACAGCTCAGGACACTCTGACAGTAACCATTGGTTCCAGGGACTATCTCCATCTACTTCCTCTCTTGATGAGGGAAGTACAAAGTCACCTTGGAGAATAAATTTCAAACCATAAGTTCTCAGAGGGAGAAATGCAAATACCGGCTGTTGCGCCAGAGATGGGATGTAATAACCGCAATCTCCCTCCTGCAGTGTAAATGCCATTGCAATCTCTGTAGTTTTCACATCGCGCCGAATGGAATCTGACTGCAACTTTCGAGAAACTACCAACCATGTCATTTTATCTTTCCCATGAGAAACCTTGACAATATTATCCCCTAGAACCTCTTTTCTCATGATGATCATTGAATCATTCAGCATGTCTCTAAACTTGATACACTGGAGACGATGAAGAAAGAGTAACAATGAGGGATGAAGATCTGAAAACATAGTTAAAATGCTTTTCATGGCACTTCCTTCTGACAGTTTTGATCTGAAAGGAAGTACAATACAAGTGTTCCAGCAGCTACCATTCATTTCATCAGAATCACTAGAAGCCAGCCTCAAGAATAAATCAACATTGCAGGCAGGGATAAGAGTTGGCAGGACGAAACCAATTTGACCTTCAGTTATGTCAAACTTCACATGAAATCCATTAGAATGTATCTCTGGAGCATCTGTTACCTATAAAATAATAAGCAGAGTCAATTACATTGATCATAACTCACACTAATCAGATCATAAAACAACCAGACTTCAAATGGTTTGTAATGGCTCTACTGGCAGATGTAAAAGGACAGAAAATATGAACACAGCTCGTACAGAACAGGTCCAGTTTAATTGCATGAACCTAGTATGAGATGATGATGTTGGTATAACCTTCTCTATATGAATCTTTGCAACAATAGCACTATGAGAATACAGTTTCTCTCCAGACAAAGAAGACAAGACCCTTATAATTTCATGTAATTAACCAACGATGTGTGCTTCGATTCAATTAACAGATGAAGACTGATTTTCTCAGAATGCTAAAAGTAATTTTTTTTTCCCAATTAACCATATAAGCAATGTGATCAGGTCTCAACCACCTTCAACAGTATCTGCAAACAAGTTTCCTACTTGCCAACAAACACCAGATGTGAAATATTCTATAAAAAATGATGAGTCAACTTCATCATTAAGCTCTCCAAGGATTTAAACCTTCAGGTGTAATAACATATAAGGGAGGGTTTTTTTTAATTAAAAAAAGGAAAAAGAAAAAAAGAAAAAGGCAGATGCCTTGCATAAAAAAATGAAGGACATTCATGCGCCTGATCCATAATTTGCATAGAGCAGTTCTAAGCATCGTTCACAGCTACATACTCAAAAGTCTCACAGACCTTTCATACTTAAAAATAAGGCATCTACAACACCATAAACAGACAATGCACAGTGAGAGTCGAACAATGATTCTTAACAAGGAAAAAACAGAGCTAATCGGATGCTCTATCCTTCAACTTGTTTGATCCAACACTTTGGATATGATAGCAAGTTGGGAGGAGTGAATCAAGTTAGATTGCAATTCAAAAGTTCAATGAAGACATATATAAAAGACCACAAGTTCTAAATTGCAAAATCTACAATGAGCATTTAAAATCAGCAGTCAGACCTCAATTAGATCTGGATTCAGAGTATGCCGACTGCCTCAAAGGGAGGAAAGTGCACTAGATTCCAGGTCTATTTCTAGGTAATAATCTTAATCACCAGAAACTCTGGCGAAAGCAGTCCGATACAATAATAATGTTGCGGAATAACTGCTTGTTCGCTTCTCACATGTATGGCCCACGCTTCTTGCATGTTCGAGCACAATGAGTGCCCCATGCAATTACACTATGTGTGTCTATGTGAGTGCAGGCAGGGGTGCGTGCGAGAGAGGGAGAGAGAAAGGGAGAGAGTCATTTTTCACTTATGTTCTCTTTCATATTACTGTGAAGTAAGTTGAATGACATAAAGACAGAAGCAGAGAAAGGATGAATAACAGTAACAAT
Source organism: Eucalyptus camaldulensis (assembly GCA_019915185.1). Taxonomy (NCBI): domain Eukaryota; kingdom Viridiplantae; phylum Streptophyta; class Magnoliopsida; order Myrtales; family Myrtaceae; genus Eucalyptus; species Eucalyptus camaldulensis. Next base: position 33,938,218 of record JAHSVA010000010.1, read on the forward strand.
GGCTCTTGCAACATACCCGAAAAACCGATTTGAAGCCTATTCCTTTCTGTCCAATGTATCCAGCACGAGATCCTTTTTTTGTTGAATTTCCAACATCACACAGAGCTCTAATGTTTTCAGCTGAAAAACCTCGCTCATTATTTAAAATAATGATACCAGAATCTTGAAGAATGAATGTTAAAGTTGGTTCCACATTTTCCAGATAAAGATTATCATCAGCGTTTTGGACCTGAATCAAACGTCAGGAGATGCATTAATACACCACGAAAGAATTTGACATGTGGCCTTTGGCAATACAAACATATACGAACAAATATTAAAGATGTCAGCATGTTTGTGCAACTGTGAACAATGGTTCTGCGAACGCCACAACAAAGAGAAATCATAAGAATCAATGCCTAAAAAATTAACAATACCTATTGAAATATACTTGAGAACTTCCACAGAATTCTCAATGCAATGCCCGTGAGTAAAACTTCATGATTCACCTAACAAGCATTTGGATTGCAACATGTAGGGAATATAGCCATATCTTTTGTGTATAGAGTACATATTGGATATGTAATATACAAATACATGCATATATAAATATACAAATGTACACACATGCATTTATACATATATAAACGTGTGTGCGTGTGTATTAGCATTCATCATCTTCTTCACAAAAACTCCCTTCTCTGACAGAAAGATTGAATTATGTATTTGTTTTCTTGCAATCTACAAGAACATATGCCCAGCAAAAAATTTCCAACTCCATGGTCAGAAGGTCTCCTTATTTCGACTCCATTGAGAAGATAAATTATCAAATTCTAGCTTGAGGGGCTGCAACTTCACCGTGCATATATTGCAAATGTGAGAATTTGCATACCATTTCTCCCCACACTAATTTTATCATCTGCAGGAACTTCTACACTAAGTTTCTTCGTGGCTTCTGATGAATTCAATTCCTCCAACAGATAATGCATCTGTCAGCTTGAATCATGAAAATAAGAGAACTCAATATAAAGATTAAGGATATAAAATGCTTATTTAGGATAACCTATAAACCCCCACACTAGCTCCAATAGAGATCATTTTTAACTAGGAATTTTCCAATTATAGCTTAGTATTATGCAGAGATATCAACTTCTGTCACAATAAGGCCCGATAATGCTTAGCATATGCATAAAATCCATTTTACTCAAATCAATAAAGCACAGAGAGCTGCCAATTGGAAAGGGATTACACAAAGTGGGAGATGCAATTGAAGGCATGTTCAAGTTAACTGACAAAACCCAAATACAATAGAACAATCAATAAACAATATGACACCTGTTATAGAACTAGATTGGAAAATGAAAAGACAAATCGAATGCAAAAGTGCATCACAACAGGGTATCTTACCAGCTCAAGGAGAAAATGTGAATCTTGAGAATACAATTCTTGTGAAAGACAATGAAGTGCTCTCCCGAGGCGAGCATGCTGTTTTTTTAACATGTCGCTCTCTGTAATTGAGAGAGTTGGATCCAGTCCAAATTCACCCCTCCTGATTGACTCAATCACACATGCGGCATCAGTATCTCCATTAAGTTCAGTGGAAGGGTGTACATCACCATCACCTACGTAGCCAGTAGTGTGCCTAGCTCTGGTAGAGGCATTTGCTTGATTTGCAACAGAGACAGCAATATCAGCCCTGGAAGAGGAAAGCTCATCTAAAGAACCTTCCACAGATCCTAAGCTTGTGATCATCTCTGACCCCATAGTATTAATGCATGGAGTTCCATTTGCAGTAGAGCTGGTACTAGCAGTGGAAGCAAATATATTGTTATCATCCATCCATTCAACTATACCGAGAGAAAACCCTATTCTACGGAGCAGGAGCCACTGCTGTAATTTGTTGCATTCCTTCAAAATGGCCACAGGGGCATCCTTGACAACAGACCGTAGTCCAGTAAGCAACACATCAGCAACAAAAGTACAAAATTCTGATGGTACATGTTCAAGACAATCTAGAAAAAATTTCAATGCAAGAGGCACTGCTTCGTTGGCTATGCTCCTTTTCTCAGGGAGGTCACCCTTAACACTACTAGAAGCATGATCCAAAAATTTATTGCGAAGGCCATGCATGTGAGAGTTCCTATAAACGTCAGCATCAGTACTGTCTGGAAAATTTTCGGTAATAACTTCAAATGCTCGACATGCATGGGATTTTAGAAGAGACAAGGGAACATGTTTTTCTCCTCCAACTAATGAGAAGAATGATAATAGCCTCACTGCAGTCAGGAAAGAGGATCCTCTTAGTGCAGCTTCCAAGAAAGAATCAACGGTCGCTGAATGGTCAATCCGTATCACTTTCCCATCATTTGTCACCAAACACAACAGCTCCTTTGAATTGACTTCATTCAATAGAAAATCAACCAAAGGACCATGTGCAGGAGCAAATTTTTGTTCCCAATGTGACCATGACAATAAGTCCGAAAAAATTGGTGCTTTGAGCAAGACTTCAATTGCATCCTCACAAGGTGCATGTAGAGGTCTTTCCATTTTAGAATCAATATCAAATCCTCCAGTTTTGACTTCCAATGCTTCCATACCATCATTCACAGATGAGGCCACCAATGATGTTGAATATAGCACACATCTTGATGTCACACAGTTCCTATGTTCTCTCACCATCTCTATGAAATCCTTAAGAAAATTACCACCAACAATTTTAAAATTAAGAAGTGGGAATTGCTGTCTTAGAAGCATGAAAATCCTTTGCTCAGTAATAGGTTCATCCCCCCATAGATTATCTGCTGCTTGGGAGACCAACGCAACTAGTTGCTGCTGGAGCATGCGGATATCAAAAGGAGTCTTTTCACATATTTCACCAGTCAAAAGCTCTTGAACTTCTCTGGGCAGTTCTGAGCAGTTCCTTCCTAGGAATGCTAAGAAATCCCCATGACCAAGGGACTTAAATTCCCCCACAGAGAACTGCTCTGCCACCCAAAACTCACAATCATGAAGCTTCTTGAAAATGTTATAATTCTCATCAGAAGATAATTTGTTCTTATGGTGGAGTTCATTATCAAGCTCAAGAAAAGAAGTCACTTTGCTGATCACATCCTCAACAGTAACACCTGTAATATTTCATGTAGAGTCAGGAAGATAATACAAAAGGGCCAGAATCAGATAATAAACTCAGGCGCTAACATCTATGTTACAAGTTTTTGTACTATGGTATCCTTGGTTCCCTCTTGCTAACTTCTTAGGTGAGAAGTACAGATCAAATATGGCTATGGGTACCTTATGCAGAATATCATGGGATTGACCTACATTCAAATTTTTACTGCACAAGAAAGCAACTGTGCCTTCTCCTTGTGCACTTAAGCTCCCATTTCAATTCCTCAGAATTAAGTTGTCTCTGATTTGGGCCATATTTTGTAATATGAACACAAAAGAAAACTGAACTATTAAGAAAAGTAGTAGAGTGTGTGCATGTAAGTACATGAACATGTGTGCACGAGAGAGAGCGAGAGAGAGAGAGAGAGAGAGAGAGGGAGGGAGGGATTGGTGTTCATTCAACAACACTACTCACTGTGTGTTGCCTCACTATTGAGTGTACTGGTGACTGCTAAGTTCTTTTCGCTGGGCACCACATCTATTATTTCGTACTTTGCGCCCTCATCAAAACCCGTCTCGTTTCTTTCATTTTCATCAATGGCTTGAAGAGTATCGTATATATTGTCCCACATTCCACATTTGATAGAAGTAACCTATAAAATATAAGAAGGAACGATCACAGGAAGAACTAAATGGTTGTGCTGACATAGAAATGCCAAACAATCCTTCGTCCAAATAAAATTTGGAAGGTCTTTCAACATGAGTAACAGTGAAAAAAGGAAAGATATGACCAATCATATACATTCTCAGCTATTAAACTTACCACACACCACATAAGGATTTTAAGGACTGAGAAAAAGACTACATGATATTAAATTAGTATGTGAGACTTGAGAGCCAATCCAGCCAATCTAACTCAAAGACAATTAGTTATTCCCACAAACCCTAGAGTACCGACAGATACTAATGCCTTCATACAGACAGAATAATCATAAATTCGAGTTGGAAGAAAAGGGAAACAAGGGCTAGAATATCACACACTTCAATGTTTCCAGGAAGCATTTTACTGCAAATAGGGAAGATATAATGCAATCATGGCAAAGTCATTACTGCAAAGAGGGGTTAGACTGAAATCACTAATGTGGACAACTAGACCGTTTAGTTCTTAGCATCTTGGGCTACCCTGAGCAGCCAAATTCAAAAGGAAGCACTTTGGAATCTAATTGTGGTGAAGTTGCTGCAAAACTAGAAAAGTTTGGACCAAGTTTCTATTCAGAGGAAAGAAGTTCAACTCTCACAAAGAACAGCTTTGCAGTACTCTTCGTCATTTCAACGTCAATCCAATCCCAAGTTCGGTGGCAGAGATTGTACAGCATTAGAAACTTTTACAAGGAAACTGGCAAAATGCTCAATAATTAATTTCTTCATTAAGATAATAGTCATCAATTTGCTAATACCAACTGATTTATTGATCAACCATCATCCCACGGGGGTCTGAAAGCATGATCAGATCAAAAGTTCTATGAAATGATAGTCTTCTTCCCTTTTATTTTGCTGAGTGGATCCCACCATAGCATGTCACTTTATCAGATTTTGATAATTTGCCATCCAAAAGGGAACATCATAAGGAAGATCGTAGATATAAAACATAGCTACCACGTTCACTATCATATTTGAAAGAGGAGATAGATCATAACTGTAAAGATTTAAGGTAATTCTTTTTGTTGCAAAGACCATCTCGTCTGGGTCAAACCATTGAGCCGATTTTCTGAACTCTTCATATAGCAAAATGGAAAGACCTGTCTGTCGTCAGTCCATTTTTTCTGCTGATAAGAAGGAAACCTAAGCAATAACATGTATGGGGGTTGAAAAACCTCCCCCGGTAAGTGAGTCACCCAGTCATCACAACAGGTGAGATCACACAAGGCAAAGATTTGAGGAGGCAAACTTTATACCTATTAGTTGCCAAAGCCAATCCATCAACACTATGCCATGACCCACATGGTTAACAATAAAAACAAGCATGCAATTGGACTTCTCTTTCACCGGAAAAACCATGAGGATATGAAAGCCATTAGATTTTAAAAATGGAAAAATAAGCGATGAACTCCATTGGAAGCTGTAAAGACCTCAACACTCCCACAACAATTTACATTTCATGAAGTTTTTTAGATAAATCAGCTATATTAGATGCCTATACAAATATCCCCTTGATGTCTTTAAGAATGCCCAAAGCAGCTGAGGCTTTGGTTTCATTCCCAAAAGAGACAGCACTGCTCAAAATTATGGACAGTTTATGAGAGATGAAGGCATTTCCTAGACTATGTCCGTTACAAAGAGGACATTATCTGTTCATGAATATCAACTTTTTACAATACTTACAAATGTCAAACCCACCATTTTACTTCATTTCCCAGAAATTTAAGTCACAACTTGGCTTTTGATATGTTTAAATAAGAAAATAAGCTGCAGGATCAATCACAGGACCTTTAGCATAAGCAGTAAAAACACCAATAAATGGCCTAGGTTCAATTTTCCAATTCTTTGTAAGTAGGTAGAAGGAGAGAAAATGCAAGCAAGATGGAAGAATTGCCAACTCATTCCAAAGACACATCAATGGTCATTGTCATTTGACAACAGGCAATATCCATGTTTCCATAAATGTTTCAGAACACTTCCTGAAATGATATATCTACACCAACAGTGCCCCCATTAGGCGCCACGTGGCATGGATTTCCAAAGAAGAAAAAAAATTCCTCAGAAGTAGGCTAATTCTCCAACAGAATTAAGTCATATAAAATCTCATCTCCTTCCCAAGAATTGTAATTCCAACTAACTATTACACTCCTAACCAGATATTTTGGCCCAAACCTCTGTTACATTCGCAGTACTCCAGTGTTTGAATCATATAACAGAACCATGTGAGAACTGCCATTTCCCATCTCATACCCAAACAATCTAAACCGGAGCTTTCATGATTTTTTTCCTTGCTCCAAAGCAACACTCACTCTGTACAGTTATTGCTAATTTCATCATTACTTTAATCTCGCCAAACAATGTCATCTCACTGAGCAAAAGTTCACATCTCAGTTATCTAACGATCCAACAAAAACGATAGAACAGAAGCTTAAGCTACATTCTGCAGGCAAAGATGCTTGAAGTTCTCATTTCACTGGCTTAGCTTACAAGCGCAGTCCCTGCAAGTAACCCACTTAGCAGAGGAAGAATTGTTAGTTCTCATTTCACTTGCTTAAAGTTCTCATTTCATTTCTTGCTCTGCAAGAAACCCACTTATCAGAGCAAGAATTATAAATTCCAACTAACTATTACACTCCTAACTAGATAATTTGGCCCAAACCCCTTTTACATTGGCAGTACTCCAGTGTTTGAATGATAAAATAGAACCATGTGAGAATTGCCATTTCTTGTCTCATACCCAAACAATCTAAACCAGGGCTTTCTTGATTTTTTTTCTTGCTCCAAAGCAACACTCACTCTGTACAGCAATTGCTAATTTCGTCCTTACATTTATCTCACTAAACAATCTCATCTCACTCAGCAAAAGTTCACATCTCAGTTATCTAATGATCCAACAAAAATGATAGAACAGAAGCTTAAGCTATATTCTGCAGCCAAAGATGCTTAAAGTTGTCATTTCACTTGCTTAGTGCAGTCCCTGCAAATAACCCACTTAGCAGAGAAAAACACCATTGTGGCAGTTTCCATGGGTGAACATGCAAAACTCTTCCTTGATTAACTATGTTCGCAATGTCATGACTTAACTGAACAAACATTCCCCCTACATCACAGGCTACTTGTATTTCTATTCATATTTAGTATGATAGCAGGTGCTGGTAACATGCACTTTTAATTCTTCCTTCATCATGGCTATTTCACCTGTGAAAGCACACACCAAGTCTATGATTCATTAACAGATAAACAACTAGAGCATAGTCATCACAGTGGGCACCTGAACCTGCCCGTAGCATTTGAATAGAACAGGGATAGAAACTCAAGATTTAACAGCAAAAGAAAAAGAAGTCCAAGTGCAAAGTATCATCATGGCCATTAAGAACGAATTGGGAAATTACAATCATAGTACATAAGCAAAAGAAAATGATTTCACAGAGAATATCTATACTATTTTCAATGAGTAGCCAGATTGTATACACTTGCCAAGAAATTAATCCTGATGTTATCAAATTTGACGGGGAAGATAAAAAAATGTCCAAACCACTTACAGCAATATTAAGCAATCCAAGACAAGGATATGTTGAAAACATAGATATTATCCTTCTTCTTTGTCGAGCTGTAATACTATATGACTCAAGCATCCCTTTTAGAACCTGCAAGAACAGAAAATGATGGCAAATGCAAACTCCACTCGATACATTCAAATTTTTTTCAAGCATACAGAGAGAAAAGAACAAAAAAAAAAAAACTCGCCAGAAATGAAAAGAAACGAGAAGGGGAGGCTTCAATGTCGAAATCATATACAAGATTCGAGTCCATTGTGACGTTATATATGGATAGGAATGAAAAAGTATGGCATATCTGTCAGAATTAAAAATTCTACCCAGAGTCCAGCAAAGTCGTACAGAAATGAACACCTCAAACAAACCGTGCTACAACGTGAAACAAAGAAAGATACCAATGAGGGATGAAACAACCTCCCCCAACCCAAAAAACAAAAGGAAAAGAAAGAAAGCATCTCAAAAGTTAGTTCACCTTCACTTCAGATACTTCAAAACTACATTTTATTCCACCCTTCCATTGATGCTGCAAGAGACAAGCTACTTTTCTTATTCATCTGTTAGAAACTGCTTTTTGATCTTACCAACATAAGTTGTAAAACGCTCTGCATCTTTAACTAATTAATTTATCACCTCTTGCTCTCATTTGTTGGTATTGATAAATAGATCAGCTAATCGGAAAAGGTCTAGGTTGCTAAGCTTCCTATGACCTACCATAATGTGCTAATTGTAGCCTCTTTCCAATCCAAGTAAAAGTCCAGAAATTTCTTTGGTGGCATTTCTGATTCGACTAAGTACAGAATTTTCTCGGTGCAATATGACTCAAATTTCATTTCTATCAAAATTCCTCAACACGTAGTGTAGTTTCATTTCTCCCACAGCTGAAACTGTTAAAATAAAGCATATAAGCAACATACACCCAGCATGTTGTACAATACTTCCTCTTAAAATTCTGAGACACGCAACACAAGACAAAGCATGACAATAACCATGACTCAATGCTCCAGAGGTGTGGCATGGACCTAAGGTTTTCCACCCAAGTTATGAGTCTCTTCTCTCATTATCAAAAACATAATCAAACAAGCAGTTGTTTTTCACAAAAACTAAGTTCTTAGGGACTCAAACAAGCACACTAAAGGTAAAGATCAAGCACATTTCTTCTCCCAAGTATAAAAGCACTCAAATCTAGAACCATTGTATCTCAAAGTTCTAACATTAAGCATGAAGCATAAAATGTTATAGTATCTCTTATCAACTTGCTGATGACCTGGAGGTGACTTGCCAAATAACCAGATAGATTCTCTTTATGGTATATTAGTGAACCCCATGGAGCGCTCGTCCAAATCCCAAGGGAAAGCAAAAGGTCAATGCTTCCCCAGTAAAGATAATCGACTTCTCTTTTTGAAAAAGATCCGAACTAAAAAGTTGGGGATGGGCCAAGTCGGGTCAGACATAAGCTTAACTTTGCAGTATACAAGGACATTGAAAAGCCATGATATTAATAATTCTCTGTATCTCACTTTTATCAAAAACAAGTGCCTGTATATTACTCTGTGCTTCCTAGGTTATCCATTTGTTTCCTAGGTCATTGGTAGCTATAGCCCTGAGAATCACACTTGGTTGTGCTATGAATAATTGCAAGGATTATCACATATGAACAAGTGATCTAACAGTATGTAAAAGAAAATCAGACGAAGATACAGATTACATATAACATTAAGGACACGGCAATTTTTCTCTAAATAAGAAAGAAAACACATACTTGAGCCACATTTTGCTCCCGACAAGTCTCCTTCCATGTTGTGATGAACATTGTCATTGAACTATAAGCAAGAGATAGATCATTTTCATTCAAGCTGGCATCATCCATTTCCCCACTACGATTGTCCCCTGAAAGAGCATCCTTATCTATCTTGTCTCTTCTTAACAATTTGTTGGGATTGGAGATGCTACGTAAAGCATCTTTAGACTTCCTTTTCTTTTTCCGAATGACAATCTCATCACAGTTTGAGCTTCCACCACCAGAAAGGTCAGTGTCTGTTTCAGCTTTTAAACCAAGCCTCGTCATCTCTTCAACTGCCGATGGATAAGGACAGCTACTAACTCGGTCACTTTTAGTAGCCCTTGATGACCGATCTGAATAGCTGCTCAACTTGCCTTCATTTTTCTTGTCTTCATCTTTACAATCATCACTATCCTCATCTTCAGAGCTCGATGACAGAAACCTTTTATGGTTGACACCAAAATCCTCATGCACTGAGGAGAATGATTTAACCCTTTGAGATATAGAACTGAAGCGCTCATCTAGCTGTTTCTTCTCTATAGAAAAAAGAGGACGCTTTTTTCTTTTATTTTCGGATCTCTGTTTCAATGACTTTGAGCAACTCTTTAGAGTAACATCCTCCGATTTCCTCGCTTCACGCACGCAAGAAATATGCATCCTAATGCCATAAATTCCAGCACAACAGATTACAAACAAACCTCCATAATGAAAACAATTAATTTTAATAAACAAAATGAAATTAGAAAATAGTCTACTCTAACATCGCAACCAAAAGACACAGGACAACGAACACACTAAGAACATGCCACATACAATGGTAAGTGAATACCGTCACCATTCTTTAATCCTTCTTTGGTAGAATTACCAAATATTGATCATATTCTCACATTACACTTAAGATTCACTGGAATGTAAAAGAAAGAAGGGACGAGGGGGGTTGCTGTTGCCCTAAGTTCAGTGCATGACATTATTTCTAAATGCATCTGCATTAGACTTGGGAGACAGGTACGAAAAATTCCCAGAAAATGTCATTGCCATTTCCAGATTGTTATATAACAAAAGTACAAAAATCAAAAGATGAGTCAACCATGACCACTTGAAGATAATAAATTCTACAAAAGATTAAAATAAAATTTTATCCATTAACGTTAGGCAGTGAACTCAGTGGACTATCAACATGTTCCAATTAATGCTGTAATGGGTGTCCAGATGTTAGACCAAAAACAAGAGCAAAGTTAAAGTACAAGATTTAGAAGATTGAAAAGAGAAATTTGAGAGATTAATTGATTGAACTAAAAATTATCATTTCTTTTCTTCCATAAAGGTTCAGGGGACAACTTCAATTCTATATGCTCTTCACCAGTCTTGGATGCAGAAAACATGATTGCTTTTGAAAGAGAGGTCATATTAGAAATTTAGAACAGCAATCTAATCAATTAACCAACCTCTACAGCTGCTCTTTAATGTGAGAAAACTTGCAGAAAGGAAAGAGCAAAAACGGAGGATTTTTCTCTTATTCTAGAATCGCATTAGGAAACTTCTTCAGTCATGGAAGGAGCATCCTACATCAAGGAACAGTCACTAATCACAGTAACTCATGCAGCCAAGTATAATTCACTCTTGAACAGTGTTAGACCTTTTTTAAATAATACTCCAAAATATTGAAGATCAAGACTGGAGCACTTCAATTACTGACAAGTCGCAAAGGTAATACCTACATGCAACTGTAGATAAATAACACATATAACCAAATTTTCATAATCATCTCAATGTTGTCAGAAAAAATAAATTTTGGGATGTCATATATTAGAAACTACACTAGCTTTTTAGCTTGTTTCGAATTTAGATAGCAATTTTCTGATAGTCTTCATAATCAAGAAGCGAGCTCCATCCTATAACAATGACTATAGCTAGTTGTTGTTGTTTAGAAAACCTCTCCGAATTGATAAAATTATGCATAACAGAAGAACATTGCACGCATTACATACCCCAAATTTTGAATTCGTACAGCAAGCTTTTCTTTGCTTGAGACGGATCGCTTCTTAACAATGAAATCAAGGAATTCCTCAGTCTCCACGTCTTTTTTGAAAGAAGTATCCAAAAAGTCACAGAGATAAGAAATTATCTCCTCGCTAGTTATCTTATACACCGAGGTGGTATCGGGCTTCAAAGAAAAATAATGTAACACGAGGGGATGTCGCAACAATGGACCCAACTCTAGCTCTTCAAACCGTTCCACTCCTTCATTCTTGCAGATAGCTACTTGCAGATCATACAACGATGTGATCCGCCGAACCCCAACAAAGCAATGGATAAATGCATTTATCTGATAATAGAAAGGCTATAGTCATAAAAAGAAATTAAGACAGCTGATGTAAAATGAAGAGGCACCCTAGAGTTTATGTGCATTCCCTATGGTTAACCATCCAGCGATGTATATGCTAAATGCCCCCAAACCCAACCCAAAAAACACACTGTGGCCACGAGCTCGGTTGCACATGCAGAGAGAGAGAGAGAGAGAGAGAGATTTCCTTCATGGTAGTTGTGAGAGAACCAAGCCCAGTAAAAACCAAACAACTTCACACATGTTCTGAGATCATCAAATTCCATAAAAAGGTAGCATGCCCCCCAAAACTCCACCATTGAAATAATAAGGCTAAGATTCTAACATCGTATTTCACTGATATAGTGCCTATGCATATCGTACTTCTCATTTCTATGCTTAGCAAACAATCTCAGGTACCCTCTGGGAGGGAAGCTAACAAGATAAGCTTCAGTTTCTCGATACCCCATCCCAAGACATGATCGAGTGGAATCCAATCCCAACAAGTATCAAAGAAGAGGATCAACAACTGGCCCAGGAACCACCAACTCGTGCCTTTGCCAGAGCCCAAGCACGTCAGTAATGCGGAACTCATGCTTTTTAACTAGCTTTCAAATCAAATTCATTCCTTTTCGTGCCAATTAGACGTTACAGACTGGTTCGGCCCCACTACATTACCTTCCCTTCAGTCGCCATAAGACGGTGAAGCGCCGGCACCTGCTGCATTGGAAACCCAAGGGAACCCCACGAATCCACCCCCAGAGCCAGCAGTGCGGCCTGCGACACTTTCCAAGCCGAGACACTTTCTCCCGCGGCGACAAGGTCGCGCCAAGCCTTCGCCACCGCACGCTCCGTCCTCTCGACGAGCTCCTTGCGGCTCGGGACCTGGGGCCGGGCGGCGGAGTAGGGTTTCGCGGGAGGTGAGGGCGGCGCCTGCGCCTGCGCCTGCGCCTGCGCCTGCTGCGGCGGCGGCGGCGGCGGCGGCGGCGCGGCGTTCGGGAACTGCTGCGGAGGGAAAATAGGGTTTGGGATAGGGAAAGCGGCGTTCTGCAGAGGATAGCCGGGGAATTGATTGGCGAAGGCCATGTTCTGGTGGAAGAGCTGGAGAGCGGGGTTCTGGAAGTAGAAGTTAGGGTTTTGGAGCAGAGGATTCGGCTGCTGTTGCGGCTGGTGTTGGTGCTGCTGCTGCTGCGGCGGAGGAGGCTGGCCGCGGCCGCCGCCGCCGGAGGGGCGGAAGCGCGGCGGCTGCCCGTACATGTCGGAGGGCAGGGGGGGCCGACGGAGAAACGGTGGAGAGAGAGAGAGTCGGGTGGGGCTGGGAGGGGTTTAGCGGAGGTTTTGCGGGTATTTATACGGTTCAGACGAGGCGGTGCGCGTCAGCTCTAAGCTCTTCTCTAAGCTCAAGGCGTTTCCCGTTTCTCGCGGTTGGCGTTTTTAACTTGCGCGGTAAAAACCAAGAATTACCGCCGTTAAGCGGGGGGCTAAAAGAGAGTACTCGATAACCTTCGGTAAAATATCACAAAAATACCTAAATTGGTAAGTATATTATAAATTTACTTCAAATTAATTTTTTAACCACTAAAAATTTTGAACCGATACATTTAGGATAAACTTACATTCCGTTAGTTTTCATTAAATTTTACCGTTAAATTATTAAGTTAAATGATATATGACAGTTAACAAGTATGCTAATTTTGAGTTTCGTCATTTGTTTATCATAACTATACAAATTTGTGTTTTTTATGATACTTATTAAATAACAAAAACTAATGAAGGTAAATTTATCACGAATATATTGATTTAAATTTTTTGCTAGTTTAAAAATTAGTTTATAATAAATTTATCAAATGTAAATTAGTTTTGGATTTTTGGTTGTATTAACCTTTAACCTTATTAAATATAGTGTAAAAAGTGCGCTCGGTAGTTTAGAAATAAGAAACATCACCCAGTTCTTACCATGCTCCAAGAGGCAAATTTTCCTCCTCTTGTTTGGGAAAACTCGACACTTTTGTTCTTTGCTTCAGAAGAATTTATTGATTTATAAGGTAGATATCGACATACTCCTAAAATACATTCCCCACTAATGTAAGCGAACATGGAAGACAAAAAATGACACCTATAGCTGAAGTCATCATAAATTTGCAATTGGAGACTCTTTTAGCACACAATAATGCATTCAAAACAATTGACTCCAAAATTGTGAATGTGCAACGAGATCTTCAAAAATATGATGAAACTACCAAAAAGATGCTCTCGAACTTCTAGAAAAGGCTTCATGCCTTAGAATCCAAACAACACCTAGGATATCATCATCTCGAGAGTCCAAGACAGAAACAAAAAAGCTCAAAAGACAAATCCAACTTCTTGAAGAAGAAAGATTCAATCCTGTCAACCCATTTCCGACTACATTGCGAACAGGAGTCCACCATCTCAGAGTGCATCTATCTTTGCCACCCTTACAAAAGTTCCAGCCATACAAGACAAAACAGATGTGGTAAAAATGCGAAATCGTCTCAAAGAACTGGATCGAATAAGGAAAGAGAAGGGAAAAGAGAAGATGTCTAAAGAATTCTCAATAGCCATAAGAGAAAGCCGAACAAAATGATGCTATCCAATCCATTAGAATCATTCTTGAAAGATCTAGGCAATCAGGAAGAACAACCTGATCATGTTTTGACAACGATTGCCGCTAATGTTTAAGGTTGCCTATAAACCTTGTAACAAAACCAAATATAACATCATATTTATCTTGATTGATTGATTAAGGCTTGGGCATTTAGCCAAGTATGAAACTCTTCAAATATTTATGGCAATTTAGAATATGGAATATCATCAGTGGAGAAGGTAGTCACATTCTGAGAATATGATTGTTTGGTTGAACAACCTCTGGTTAAGAAGGATTTGATTCAATTTCTTGGTTCGGAGGGTCAGTCATGAATATTGATGAAGTCATCGGTACAATAGAAAAAGAATCAATTGTAGGGATTGAGAAGGATGAAGAAGATGAGAGAGATACCAAATCTGGTTCAGTATCAAAGTTGTTTGGGAGAGCTGATTCTGATGGAAATAAAATCTAGTCTCTTACGAAAATAGGATCAAGTTGTTCTTCATGATTACCCAAATCTTTCAAGAATGATTCTAATGGGTTGGATAGCATCATTTGGTTCATCCCAAATTAATTTTTGATCATCAAAAAGTAAAAAACCCAAATTAGTACATGCGTTACAAATTCACTCTCCGTTAATTTGGATTAATACCACTAGAAATCAAAAGCCAATACACATAGTTTATCCGTCAATTATCACCCGTCACTCAACTCAGCAATTTTATAGTAAATTTTAACGAAAATTAACGAAGGCTAAATTTGTTATAAGTGTACCAATTCAGAATTTTTTTATCATTAATGTGTGAATTTAAAGTTTTTAGTTGTATCAACTCAAATTACAAACACGGCACTAGAAAATATTCCGTGTGTCGATGTATGATGTAGCAAGCATTGTTCAATTCAAATCAGTTTGATGAAAATCGACACGTGTCTCTTGAGTTGAATATCCCGAACAAAGAAAAGAAAAGAAACCTTCGACAGTGGCGAGGTGAAAAGGTCCCCCTAAGCTTCAATGCATGCCTGCGAAATATTCAAATGGCCCGTCAATAGCGGATGGCTAGCTATTGCAAGCTTAGATTTTATGTGTGGGAGAAATTAAGGAAACAAGAAAAAAAAAATTTGAAAAGAAAGTAGGTAAAACCCATATTGGCCATTTATTAAAACTGACCAATGTATCAATCATTTAAAGTGATAAATTTAAGGTTTAAATGTTCCCTTAATTTTAGATAATCACGGTCATTTTGGGATATAGCCAAAATTTTGATGGAGCAAAAAGCCTTGACCGCCCTTAGACACTCGCAGTAATTTATTTTGCTTTAGCTTCATGTTTTAAGGTGGATATGAGTAAAATCATTGTTTCATATGCTACTTGAGAAAACTTTAATTTTTACAAAAGAAAATTTACACAAATAAATTCTGAACTTTGAATTTAATGTATAATATTATTCATGAACTTTTAATTCATTTAACGCGGTCTCTAAACTTTAATCTAATATGTAATATTAATTATAAAATTTTAATTTATTTAATTTGATTTCAACCTTGTAAATATTTAATATAAATTAGAGATTATGTTGAATATTTATCAATACCTCATAAATCATATTAAACAAATTAAGAAATTCGGTGTCGATTGTTTTACCTATTGGCAAAGATGGAACCCTTTCTCAATGAAGACGAGAGAAGATAGAGAGGTGAAGTCTGGTGCTGGAAGTATTGTTCTGCCAAGGATATTATGGGAAATTCACACGGCGAGACAGCATAATGTGTTTTTTTTTTTTTCGTCGGTAAGACAGCACATATAAAACCAGTTCACAGGCAACAATTTCTAGGAATCGGGAAACGCGACCCCACACGCCCGCTCGCTCTCTCTCTCTCTCGCTTCCCTCCGCCTCGCCTCCTCCGCCCAGCCGCCGGACTCCACCGCGCGACCGCCGCGTACGCCGGCGACCCCCCCCGCCGCCGCCGCCGCCGCCGCCCGGCTCCGTCGACGGCCTCGTGAGCTCTCGAGAGAGCCACGCCTACGGCCAATAGCCGACCCAATCGAACTCAACCGAGATCCTCCCGAGTAAAAACGCCTCTTTTGACTCTTGAATTATTGTTGTTGTACACTTGTTAACTCAAAACCTTGCCGATGAACAGGCTGCTGTTGCTATCTGCCGAAACTAATGGCTGAAAGTTTACCCGATTCTATTCTCATCGACATATTCTTGAGGGTTCCGGCCGAGTCGTTGGCGCGATCCAAATTCGTCTGCAAACGGTGGCGGTCTCTAATCTCTGAGCCAGGCTTCGCCAAGTCGCATCTGCAGAGGCTCAAGGCAGGGGATTTAATTCCTAGGCAGAGAATTCTCATTGGCGGCAACCAGACCATAGATTACAAAACCCTCGACGCCAATGAGGGTTGTGTGGCGGTGCCACATAAGATTAAAACGATCAAATCTGACAGCAATTGGCGGATCGTGGGGTCCTGTGATGGCCTGGTTTGTTTTCTTGTCTCTGGCATTTTTCTCATATATAACCCGACCACCAGGGAATATAGGGAGTTGCCCTCTTCCGGTCTCGAGGAAGAATATGAGTTTCTTGAGCGTCAAAATGGGTCATTCTATGGATTCGGATATGACCCTCGATCTGATGACTACAAAATAGTAGAGGGCATCCACGAATATTCATATCAATTTTGGGTGGCGGCAATATTTTCGCTTAAGTCCGGTTCTTGGAGAAGGATATATTTCCCGATCGAAGAAATCGAAGAAAGCCGTCTCGATGTTTGTGACAACGGAGTTTATTGGAAGGGGGCGTTACACTGGCACGTCTATGAGTGGGGCAAGAGTGGGATTTTGTCACTTGATTTGTCGGCAGAGAAATTCCACCGGGTGCTTTCGGCTCCTGAAGTCGAAAGGGATGGACTTTCCCGGGGACTCGGGATTCACGGGACTAGTCTGTTCATATATAGTTGCTATGGTAACCACATCCACACATGGATAACAGATGAGTATAGGAGAGGAGGATCATGGACAAATTGGTTCAGTGTTGATTGCCTAGATGCCTGTAAGGTTGCTATCCCCCTCGTGTGCACAAGCAGCGGAAAAATCGTTTTTTTGCTAAATATGGACCAGCTGATTCTGTTCAATCTGGAGGATAATACTTACAAAGATTATCCCTACAAAGATGATCCGGACCGCCTTTTCTTCATCGAATATGCTATTTATTTGGAAACTCTTATTTCCCCCTATCTATCTTGACGGTGAGCCATCAAGAATCTGGAGCGTGATGTGAGGATTTTCTTAATAGCTAAGGGTTCTAAGTTATATTAGTATACATGATATGTATAGAGAAAATATTAGGTATCCTAAAGGGATCATGTCATTTGATCCATTCACATTTGATCCATTCACGGGTCGACACCTGTTTGCTGGCAGGTCCACGTCGGCTCTCTCTTCTCTCTTCTCTCCCACATCGTTCCAATAAAGTGGAAAGGGCATTCTCTCTCCTCTTTGCTCTCTCTTCCTCCTCCAACGCCCCTTCCAATCTAGCGATTCCTCTGACGACTGTCGCTCCCTCCCGATGACGGGCCTTTCTCTCTCCACTTGATGGCCTCATCTCAGGGCTCCATTATCTCGGCGCACTTCTTCCTATCTCCCGACGGCCGATTTCGCTTGCCTCTCTCCGTCCCCCGACTCGCGACCAAGAAGCAATTGCTCCGCCCTGCTCGAAGCAGTCCCTCAAGAAGCCCTAAATCTGTGACCGCAAGTCAGGTTCGATTTTATTTCCCGGATTTTTATGTTCACATCTTTGTCTTGGGGGAGAAAGCTCGGCCTAAATCTGCGACCAAAAGTTCGCTTGGTTTATTGCTTTTGATTCTAACACAGCAACACGGGAAAGCTTAGGCGAACCATTCATGAAAAAATGACAGTGATTTAATTTGCTTGCTGTCCGACCATTGTTTCGTGCAGATACTTGAGCACTTGGCAGATCTCAAGTCTCCTTGGAACTGCCCCGATGGAAGGCCGGTCATGCATCGTTTGGTCGACTTGACGGCAATAAGCAAAAGGTAAGACAAGGACTCTACTTAGTTCTGGTGATTCATGACTTGATGCTGCTGTCAAGTGCATCGTTTGCTGCAATGTTGTTCTTACATAGGTGAACTTACAGATGCTGGTCTCACCAGTCTAAGGATGGAAGCATATATCTGAGATGTTGCTCAATTATTTGCCTCTACATTTAGCATTGCCTTGACTCTTTTGATTATTTACTTGAATTTTAACAGTACTAAGGTTTTGTCTGATTTCCTGCTCTTGTCATCCCGATCTTTGGGTTTTTATATGCAATGTCTTCACAATCTTCATTATCTATAGCTAGTTATCTAAAGAATGACTGTTTACATATCTTGGTTCTTTCGTTGTTTATTGTAATCTATGGTTGAATATTGGCTCTTTTGCCTTTTGAAGTAATCTGAGATTTTGGGGCATGTTTGGTGATTACGGAAGGGTTTCTTCCTCAAGAACTAATGTGTTAGAGCTGTTTTTTATGAACTTCTTTAATCATTTAATAGATTTTTCCATTGCTATCCAAAATGATGTTATCTTTTCTTTCCATCTAGGTCTTTGAGAATATAATCATCAATTTAAGATGGTGCATACATGTTCATAGTAAGTCTCTAACCAGCGGGCCTCAGCTAATGTTAATTTTGTTTATTCGGATGTGTACGTTTGCAAGGTGACAGCTAGAATTTGTTTTATTATCCCTTGGTCATATCTTTCTGAGGGTTGCTTCTTGGAAAAGCTGCGGCCTGCAGGGGCTTTGAGTTCCTGTAGACTGTAGAGGAAAATGAAAATGTGTGAAATGTGAGAGTGGGACTGGAAAAGGCAATAGCACTCTGTAACTGATTTTGGAGATTTGCTTCTTGGCTATTGTATTTTGAAGCAGTCCTGGCTCTATCATTTTGTTGAAAAGAAGTACCCCCAACAAAAAGATGTGTGACTATTACCAAACATCATCTCTATGTGTTTGTCTTCAGCTGATAGATATGACTCTCTTGGAAGTATTTCTTTGGATTAACTGTGCACCTTAGAAATTTACATGCTTTTACTCCTGCGTCTTTGCTGTCATTTGATGAATGCGAGCATTGTGATAGGTTACGTAAGCACATCAATAAACGATGGTCCTGGATGTTTAACATTGAGATGTCCTGATCCATCTTGTGGTGCTGCCGTCGATCAAGACATGATAAATCTATCAGCGCCTAAAGAAGATAAGAAAAAGTATTCTCAATATCTTCTTCGCTCATACATTGAAGACAATAGAAAGGTATATGTGCAACTGTATTCTTTTTCTTTGTATGAAGTTTTTATTTTATTTTTAAAGTGTGATAATGACTTTGCACTACTGGGTGCCTGTTAAATGAAATATAACTTCCTTTACCTCATTTTCCTACTACCAGACCAAGTGGTGTCCTGCCCCTGGTTGTGAATACGCTGCAGAATATATTGCTGGCGGTGAAGGTTACAATGTTTCCTGCCAATGCTCTTTCAACTTTTGCTGGAATGTAAGCTTCTTTTTGGAAATTTCTTGTATCAATAGTAGCAAGTAGTGTGTTGACATCCTTTAAGAATGTTTTATGTGACTTACTTAGTAGGTTGGACATAGATAGTCCTATTTTGGCATGCTTTTATCAGCAGTATGAGATATTTGACGGCCTAAAGGGCTATCATATATGGTATAACCTTTGGACCTTCTAAAATCAACCAGTCGACTGCATACAGGAGTTCCACAATTATCTCCTTTCTGTAGTTAAATTTGGAATCCTTGGTTAGTGCATTCACATATTTTCTCTGGAGGAGATCCAATAACGCTAAATTGGATGATTTGTCTGGAGGATAGTGATGTCACCCATGTCAGTTTGAAGTTTGAACATACAGCAATTCTAAATGTGTCATTTCTTTTTTCTTATTTTAGGAAAAATACTAAGTTTAGCCACTGCAATTCTCCTTTTGATTTATTTATGCATGTTTATTACTCCCATCTGGTCCTAGGACTTGGCCGACAACTCGATCCTCTCCGGTCTCTAGGACTTGGCCGACGACTCCCGTCTCTGCTAGAAAATCTACCATAGAAATCACTAGGGGGGCCATCATCTTGCAGAGCAGGTAACTGTCAATATAAAAGAAAAGTGAACTAACTCTGAAAATGCAATTAGCACCAAAACTGACGCTATGGCAATATCTAAGCATGGAAGCAACTGCATTTAAGTGAACCATAGTAATCTCAACCCTATGCGGTATCTTGAGCCCTCATACAACCTTGGAAATTCTTGTAATAGTGTTCCCAGGTGGTGTTGGCTGACTCAGCAACTCCTTTGCAATCTCCTCAGGAAGATCAAAAACTGTCACTTGAACCTGTCATTGGCACCATAAACTATATGAAAAAAATGTACAGCCAAGAACGAAACTATAACGGGAAAATTTATAAAGATAGTGCTCTGGTTTGGTAGATACCCCTTCATCTGCAACCAAATGCATCTTCCCTAGTTCATCTGCCGCCGGAGAATAGACATCAGATAGAAATCCAGTGACAGATCGGGCAGAAAGGAAACCTCTAGAATAAGATGGATCCCAAGTCAATTGCAGCGTAACCCAACCCTACAACGCATTTGTCCAATAGAACGTTATAAGATACAGCAGCAGGCACAATTTTCCATAATCTCAAATTACCAGTTAATCAGCAGAAACATACAAAAACCATGTTCTGAAAGACCAATTGGTATCAATGGCTATATAAATGCACTTTCTCAAAATTTGACAGCACATAGGATCAACAAATTAATTTCCCAACATAGTCCATGCTCCAATAAGCAACCACTTCTTTTCCTAAATCTTGGAATAAATCTATTAAAAGGTAGGGTTATAGAAGCACAGATGACAAACAAAATTGCCAAAGATGTCTCTAATTTACCTGCTCATGATTTGTAAGAGACCGAGATGTAGGAGGTTGCGAAAAACCACTCAAATGAGCCAAAGCATCGGCTAGAACATTTACACCTTGCTCTTCAATTAGTTTTTGTGCTGTTGGAGTGAAAAACCCTACAGACTCAGGATGAACCGCTTTGAGGGTCGCAACAACTTGCTCAGCGGATGACTCCAAAACTTCATGCATTGCTGGAGGGCTAATAAACTCAAATGTGCAACCTACACCTCGCTCAATGGATCTGACAGTTCTCCTTTGACTACTCGTATACATCAAGACAGTCGTTCCTTCTTTCCCGACGCGTCCAGTACGAACAGACCGATGGACAAAAGTCTCTGAATCATTTGGCAGTTCATAGTGGATGACCTGGCATTAGGAGTTGCATACTCTTGTTAATCTTATACACATAGCTTTGTGAGAGGACTAACTAATCGTGCAGGTAAACAACCATAAAAAACTAAATAACCTACGAGATCAACATTAGGAATATCCAGCCCACGAGATGCAACATCAGTAGCAACAAGAACAGTGAACTTCCCCTGCCAGAAACCATTAAGAGTTCTCTCCCTCTGATGCTGAGAGATATCCCCACGCAATGCTTCAGAGGCACTGATACTCGTTAATGTCATTGACACCTCATCTGCATCTCTTTTGGTCTGCGTGAAAACAATGGTCTTCCCACCTTTCGCATACACGTAAGATAGATATACAAAAAGGCCATTTATCTAGTAAAAGCACAATCTATTAAAGCCTACCATAAAGCATGTAGAGAAATTCAGGACATATGCCTAATGGGAGACATCCATATGCAAATGTTAGCAAATCAAATAAGCATCTTGATTGGGGAAAAAGATATCAAATATGAGGGAAGCATCTCCTACCATGATGAGATCACTTAGAATGGTACGCTTTGAAGTTGGGGTTGCTGATATGGCAAAAATTTTAATTCCCTCTGCGAGTTTTTCATCTTGTTCTCCAACCTACATTAGGAAAATAAAGAGCAGGTAAACCACATAAGCCATCACACAACATTTTGATGAGCCACACTCCATTTCTACGACTGTACTATGCAAAAATTCAGGCCTATACCCAATATCGGATCATGCAAGAAGTATGGGCAGACGGAGACAGAGATTGTTATTGAGAGAAGAACTTTACCAAGTCAATTGTCAAAGGATTGTTCAAGTGCTTTCTCGCCAGTTTCTTCACCCAACCAGGCACTGTGGCAGAGAAAAGCATGCTCTGTCGCTGTGAGGGAAGCTTTTCCAAGATCACTTCCACATCTTCCTCAAAACCAACGGCAAGCATCTGATCAGCTTCATCAAGTACCAAAAATTCCACTTCTCCCAATTTAAGGCTGTTACCGTTGATCAAATCAATGATTTGACCAAGAGTCCTGACACCTACATCGACCCCCCGGGAAAGGACACTTTGTTGGATAATAAACTCCACCATAAACACACACGGTGTTTTAGTAAGGTGCAGATTCCTTAATTTCTTTCTCTACTTGTTTTGCTAATACCCTCGTTAGTGCTGGGGCCAAAACTCTAGGAAGTCGCCCACGTCTAAGAGACATTTGCAGTATAATCTGTCATTAGAAAAATGCTCAAACATTGGAGGTCACCAAGATAATTAAAATTATTACTCAAATACCTCAGACTTCTATGTTCATCACCATCAGTAAGATGCTTCAGTATGGAATCCCGAAAGCTAAAGTCTTCCCCATTCCAGTCTTTGCATGAGCAATTAAATCACGCCCTTCAAGCGCGGGGTTAACACCACTCTCTAACAATCACAGAATAGTACAAGGAACCTGAGTTTGCCATTGAAAACATGAAGAAACTTTAGTAGAGTGAACAATGAAGGGGGAAAAGTAACGAGTGATGAGTGAACTATCCTAGTGCTGGCAAAAGTAAAGAAACCAAATATCGAGTCGATTAGAAAAAACCAATTCTGCCTGTGTAAAGCCTTAGTCCCGACAACATCTTAGTGTTGAACAGCTCAATTTGCAGCATAGTATAGTCATCTAATGTAAGCTACAACAGAACATCCCAGAATACCTATTATGATTGCCGGCACTTAACTCCATCTGTGGTTCGACTAGCACATTAACAAAGGTCAAGGTTTTCTACTTAATTTTCCAGCCAACTAAGTATGCTCAAACAAAGAAAAACTCAGCCAGCAATAAACAATAGCAATTCATGCCAAAGCGAAAATATTGGATAACACAGGGGAAGGAAACAAAGGATAAAGCATACTTGAATGGGAAAGAGATGGGTAATGCCACGTTTCTCAAGAGATTCCACGAGCCTCTGAGGCAAACCCAGCTTGGAGAGAGCAAGCTCGTCCTCGCTCACACTCTCAGCCTCGCCGCCCTCAGACACGAAGCCGCCCTCATCCTCACTCGCGTCAACCTCGCCAGCCATGGCGGAGCTGGCATAGAGAAGCCAACGTCCGACGAGGGTCGCCCTCGCCGGTGTCGGGCGAAGGATCCGGCGAAGGACGAAAATATTTAGGAAGTGAGCTCCATCATATGAAAAAGACTATAGCTAATTATTATTGTTTCATGATAGTCGTGAGAGAACCAAGCCCAGTAAAAACCAAACAACTTCACACATGTTCTGAGATCATCAAATTCCATAAAAAGGTAACATGCCCCCCAAAACTCCACCATTGAAATAATAAGACTAAGATTCTAATTTCTATGCTTAGCAAACAATCCATGTACTTTTTCTTTTATACTAAGCTCCCTTCCACTCATTCTGCTTATTTGCATTATGAGTGAAAGTTTTTGGCGCCGGTTTGTGTATATTGACTTTTCCCTTTTTATATATTATTACCTTTTATAAAAAAAAAAAAACAATCTCATGTACCTTTGGGAGGAGAAAATATTTGGTGGTTGCTAACCACCAGGTCATCATCCTATGTAGTGCGCGTGAGCTAAAGTGGCTCCATTGAAAGGTCGGCAAGTAGCCTTTGATATGCACCGACCACAAAATAGAAAAGTCTAAAAGGTGAGTTTTCTTTTTCTTTTCCTTAGGCTGGCTATCAGAAAACGACGGGATAATGAATGTTTAGACTCCCGCTTAAAAAATTCTCTCTTAATTTCAATTTTCAGAGCTCTTTACGTTCTTTCTTGGAGAAGAACAGCCCAGACACTTCTCCTCTTTCTTTCTCCAGCGATTTTACTGCCTCTGCCTCCCCAGAAGCCTCGCCGGTTGTCGCTTCCCCCAAGGGCTCCGTCGGTCGCTGCTGGTTCCCGCCTTCGCCTCTGCAGTTGCCTCTCGGAGTGCCATCGGTGATTCCAATGAGCTCGAGTGAACCTTGCACGCGCTTCGCTCCTCTCTCTCACCTGGGTTTTGGGAAATCAAGCCACGAAGAAGAAGCTTCTCCATTTTTTTCTGCTTTTTCTTGGAGACATTTCTTCTTGTTTTTGCCCAACCTGTATTCTTGTTTCGACACCGCCATTTGAAAAGCTTCTTTGTTGTTGTTAAGCTCAAAATTCTCTTGGTGTTTTATTCTCTATTGAGGTTCATTTCTCTTGACACTGTACAAGTACTCTGTTTTCTTTCCCCTTTTCTTCGCCCGGTTTTTTATTTCGAGCTCAAAAACACCTTATTTTCACACATTTTTCCCTTCATTCAAACACCCACAATGTGCACGCATTTTTTTTTAATGGGTGTGTTTTACTTGTGCAAGATCCTAACACGTATGGGAAGATGCGAGTGTGCATGACAGTGTTGATATTGATCAAGGCTTTGGAGAGTGAAGCATGCATCTTCATCATGACGTTCGGATAAAGCTATTTCCTTGGAAATATTTAAAGAAGCGAGGGCTTCGAGATGGCAAGCCTGGGGAGGTCACGGAGCAAAGTGTGGAGGAGGGTTTTCATCTTCATGGAGTTGGAAAGAGAAGGTGGAAGCTTTATGGAGAAACTACGAAGACGAAGAAGATGGAAAGTTTTGCATCTTGATGAAGCAGATATCTTTAGCCTAGTTATCATGGGCTTCTTTAGGCTCTTGATGTGCATTTGTGAGGCAAAAGCTGGTGTCTTTCTAATCGTGTGTAGCTACAAATGTCTCTTGATTCAGGAGCGATGGATATATAAAGAGAGAATTCTGCTTGTTTATATTGGTGAACATATTGATTTAATTATTTAATTCTGTAGCGTCATGTTGAGCCTCTAAGCTGAATCGTTGAGTTGATACGTGGCCTTTTTTGTAAATGGTGAAGAAAGACACGGGAAGTGGAGAAGAGATTAGCAAGCAATTGAGGCCAAACCGGAGAATCCGTATCTCATGCTCGCAAGTACCCAAGCTTTCTCTGGAGTTGCAGAGGCAAAGCAACGTCTCACCTTCTTGACTATTGACGACTGATTATTGGAAGCCAATGATGCATCATTAGATAATCAATCTCCAACTTTGGCTGCGAAAATGTAGTTTGTGTCTCATGTTTCTATTTTATGGGTGTTTTTGGCTTCAAATTTTTGAGCAGGTTGAACGTACCTTTCAAGTGAAGGTTAGAATGTACAAATTAAATGACAAGAGTGGGAATGACAGGCTTAAAGAAACAAGCCGTTTTCTTTCATGTAAAGTTAGTTAATAACAAGAGATCTTTTTACATGCTTCAATTTTTTCCTTTTAGTTTTTCCTCAAGTTCCCTTTTACTTGTACTCATGCTTCTACTAATATCTACTCCAATCAAGCGTTGCTCATTTCCTCACCTATCTTTCATCCTTAATCCTCAATCCTTTACTAGAAAAGCCGTGAGTAAATCAAAATCTGGCGTTCAACATTTTAGGCAAAAAAATCATCAGCTCCTTATTTGATGCCTTTCATCCCACAATTGCAACCATTCACGAAGAATTAAAACTATTCAATATGCCATCTATGTCCATCTCCCTGGCAATAAGCTAATGTTGCATAAGGTCAGAAAAATAAAATCAAAATGCAGGTTCAACATTTTAGGCAAAAAATCATCGTCTTCGTAGTTTCTCCATAAAGCTTCCACCTTCTCTTTCCAGCTCCATGAAGATGAAAACCCTCCTCCACACTTTCCTCCGTGACCTCCCTAGGCTTGCCATCTCGAAGCCCTCGCTTCTTTAGATATTTCCAAGGAAATAGCTTTATCTGAACGACATGATGAAGATGCAAGCTTCACTCTCCAAAGCCTTGATCAATATCAGCTCTCGCGCCCCATGTGGGACGATGACCTGGTGATTAGCAACCACTTAAATATTTTCTCCTCCCCAAAGGGAAGCTAAGGCCCTGTTTGGTAACCATCCAAACATGGCCAAATTCTGATTCTTTGTTCCCAGAATCAGTTTCGGCCCAGAATCGCGTTTGGTAACTTTTTTATTCCCGGGAACAAATTTGTTCCCAGAATCAGTTTTGGACAAGAATTTAGAACCAAAAAAAAGTTGATTCTTGTTCCGGGAACGAATTTGAGAATCAAAATTAACAAATTTTCTTCTTCCCTTCGGCCATCTTGTGACCGCTGTCCACCACCGCCCGCCACCGCCGTCCACCGCCGCCCACCGCCGCCGCCGTCCGCCGCCGCCGGTCGCCGGAGGCTCGCCAGACCAGGGCGAGGTCCGACGAGCTCGCCGGAGGCAAGCCCAGCCACCGGCGAGGCTCGGCCTCCCCAGAGCCTCGCCAGATCTGGGGAGGGGCTGGGCGAGCCCGCGACGCCCAGCCCCACCGGTGGCCAGGCGAGGCTCGCCCAGCCCCGCTGGTGGCCTGGCAGGCCTCGCCCAACCCCGACGAGGTCGGCCTGGCCACCGGTGGGGCTCGGCCTCGCCAGATCTGGCTCGGCCGAGCCTCGCCCGGCTGCCGGCGAGGCTCGGCCGACGAGGGCTGGCCTCGCTGAGGGCCAGCGACGCTCCGGTGAGGTCGCCGGCCCTCGTCTGGCCGGTCGCCGGTCCGGCGACCGGCAGGAAGAAGAAGAAGAAGATGAGAAAAAGAAAAAAAAAAGAAAAAAAAGGAAAATGAAAAGGAAAATGAAAGAAAAAAATGAAAAAAAGAAAAAAAGAAAAGAAAACAAAGGAAAAAAGTAAAAAAATTATTTAAAAATTAAAAGAAATTGATTTGGAACATAATTAATGAACACGGTACCAAACGCAATTCTATTCCAGAATAAAAAATTTTGGACAGTTACCAAACGGCTTAAAATGCTTAGAATCAGTTCCCGGGAACAGAATAAAAAAGAATCAGTTCTGATCAGAATCAGCTCCCGGGAACAGAATCGTTATCAAACGCGACCTAACAAGATAAGCTTCGGTTTCTCAATACCCCATCCCAAGACGTGATCAAGTGGAATCCAATCCCAACAAGTATCAAAGAAGAGGATCAACGACTGGCCCGGGAAGCAGCAACTCGTGCCTTTTCCAGAGCCCAAGCACGTCAGTAATGCGGAACTAATGCTTTTTAACTAGCTTTCAAATCAAATTCATTCCTTTTCGTCCCAATTAGACGTTACAGACTGGTTCGTCCCCACCACATTACCCTCCCTTCATTCGCCATAAGCCAGTGAAGCGCCGGCACCTGCTGCATTGGAAACATAACCCAAGAGAACCCCACGAATCCACCCCCAGAAACAACAGTGCGGCCTGCGACACTTTCCAAGCCGAGACACTTTCTCCCGCGGCGGCGACAAGGTCGCGCCAAGCCTTCGCCACCACACGCTCCGTCCTCTCGACGAGCTCCTTGCGGCTCGGGACCTGGGGCCGCGCCTGCGGCTGCGGCGGCAGCGGCGGCGGCGGGGGACCCATGAACAAAAGAAAAAAGGCGAAGTAAAAACCAAGTAAAAACCAAAAATTATAGGGTTAATACTACCCAAAAAGAAAAATTCCCAAACCGTACGTTCGCGGCAAATTTACTTTAAATAAGCCTTTTTTTTTATCACAAATATCTCAAATCAATACATTTCTGATAAATTTATCATAAATTAATTTTTAATCATCAAACAGTAAAAAATCCAAACTAGTACATACGTCACAAATTCACACTCTGTTAATTTATCTAGAAATCAAAACCAGCAGTACATTCCTCAATTACCACCCATCACTCGACTCAGCAATTTAATAGTAAATTTTAATGAAAATTAATGAAGACTAAATTTGTCATAAGTATGCTAATTTGTGATTTTTTTTTGTCATTGATATATCAGTTTAAAGTTTTTAGTTATATCAAGTCAAATTACAAAAATGGCACCAGAAAATATTCGACGTGTCCACATATGATGTAGCAAGCATCATTCAACTCAAATCAGTTTGAAAATCGACACGTGTCTGTTGATGTCCTGTGGAATAACCTGAAAAAAGAAAAGAAAAGAAATCTTCCACAATGGCCAGGTGAAAAGGTCCCCCTAAGCTCCAACATCATCGGTTTTAAATGCATATGGCCCGTCAAAAGACCCGCGCTTGCTCGACTTTCCCCTCTTTCCATGTTGCTTCCCAAAACTTTTGTCCTTTTCCATTCTACCGTTCCTTGAATGTATTTTTTCACTCCAAAAGAAGAAATTTCCTATTAGAAAAATAAGCTAACAAGAACAAAAATGTTGTCCCCGTCCTCGAACGAAGGTCAATGATCTCGGATTGGCATAGGCGATGGCGTTGCGAGGCTCACAAAGGCATGATGGAGATGGAGGCCACACGACGAAGCGGATGGCTAGCTACCGCAGGCTTAGGTTTGATGTGCGCTCAGTAGAACAAGAAGATGGCAAAGAGAAAATAAGGAAAAAGAAAAGGAAAAAAGAAGAAGAAAGAAACAAGAAGAAAAAATTGAAAAGAAAGTAGGTAAAACCCATATTAGCCATTTATTAAAACTGACCAATGTATCAATCATTTAAAGTGATAAATTTAAGGTTTAAACGTTCCCTTACTTTTAGATAATTATGGTCATTTTGGGATATCGCCAAAATTTTGATGGAGCTAAAAGCCTTGACCGCCCTTAGACACTCGTAGTAATTTATTTTGCTTTAGCTTCATATGCTACGTGAGAACACTTTAATTTTTACAAAAAAAAAGTTACATAAATGAATTATGAACTTTGAATTCAATATATAATATTATTCATGAACTTTTAGTTCATTTAACGTGATCTCTAAATTTTAGTATAATGTGTAATGTTAATTATGAACTTTTAATTTATTTGATTTGATTCCGAACTTTTAAATATTTTATATAAATTAGAGGTTATGTTGAATATTTACCACTACCTCATAAACCATATTAAAAAATTTTAAAAAATTCGGTCCGGATTGTTTTACCTATTGGCAAAGGTGGAACCCTTTCTTAGTGAAGACGAGAGAAGATAGAGAGGTGAAGTCCGGTGCTGGAATTATTGTTCTGCCAAGGATATTATGGGAATTTGACGGGGCGAGACAGCATAATGTGTTTTTTTATTTTTATTTTTTTGGTCGGTAAGACAGCACATATAAAACCAATTCACAGGCAGCAATTTTTAGGGTTCGGGAAACGCGACCCCACACGCCCGCTCGCTCTCTCTCGCTTCCCTCCGCCGAGCCTCGTCCGCCGAGCCGCCGGACTCCACCGCGCGACCGCCGCGTACGCCGGCGACCCCCCCCCCCCCGGGGCCGCCGCCCGGCTCCGTCGACGGCCTCGTGAGCTCTGGAGAAAGCCACGCCTACGGCCAATAGCCGATCCAATCGACCTCAACCGAGATCCTCCCGAGTAAAAACGCCTCTTTTGACTCTTGAATTATTGTTGTTGTACACTTGTTAACTCAAAACCTTGTCGATGAACAGGCTGCTGTGGCTATTTGCCGAAACTAATGGCTGAAAGTTTGCCCGAAGAGATTCTCATCGAAATACTCTTGAGGGTTCCGGCCGAGTCGTTGGTGCGATTCAAATTGGTCTGCAAACGGTGGCGGTCTCTAATCTCTGACCCTGGCTTCGCCAGGTCGCATCTGCAGAGGCTCAAGGCAGGGGATTTAATTCCTAGGCAGAGAATTCTCATTGGTGGCCGCTACCAGACCATAGATTACAAAACCCTCGACGCCAATGAGGGTTGTGTGGCGATATCACATAAGATTAAAACGATCAAATCTGACAGCAATGACAGCAATTGGCAGATCGTGGGGTTCTGTGATGGCCTGGTTTGTTTTCTTGTCTCTGGCGGTTTTCTCATATATAACCCGACCACCAGGGAATATAGGGAGTTGCCCTCTTCCGATCTCGACCGTGAAAATGGCTCATTCTATGGATTCGGATATGACCCTCGATCTGATGACTACAAAATAGTAGAGGGCATCCGCGAATATGCATATGATTTTTGGAGCACGGCAATGGGGGTGACAATATTGGCAATATTTTCGCTTAAGTCCGGTTCTTGGAGAAGGATATCTTTCGAGATACCTTTCTCGAACAAAGAGATCGAAGAAATCGCAGAAAGCTGTCTCAACGATGTTTCTGGCAACGGAGTTTATTGGAAGGGAGCCTTACACTGGCATGTCTCTGGGTGGGGCGAGAGTGGGATTTTGTCACTTGATTTGTCGGAAGAGAAATTCCACCGGGTGCTTTCGGCTCCTGAAGTTGAAAGGGATGGGCTTTCCCGGGGACTTGGGATTCACGGGACTAGTCTGTTCATATATAGCTGCTATGGTAACCACATCCACACATGGATAACGGATGAGTATAGGAGAGGAGGATTATGGACAAATTGGTTCAGTGTTGATTGCCTAGATGTCCGTCAGGTTGCTATCCCCCTCGTGTGCACGAGCAGCGGAAAAATCGTTTTTTTGCTAAATTGGGACCAGCTGATTCTGTTCAATCTGGAGGATAATACTTACAAAGATTATCCCTACAAAGATGATCCGGACCGCTTTTTCTTCATCGAATATGCTATCTATTTGGAAACTCTTATTTCCCCCTATCTATCTTGACAGTGAGCTATCAAGAATCTGGAGCGTTGTCATGTGATGCGAGGATTTTCTTAATAGTGATGCGAGGATTTTCTTAATAGCTGAGGGTTCTAAATTATATTATTATACATTGATATGTATAGAGAAAATATTAGGTACCCTAAAGGGATCACATTTGTGCTCTGATCCATTCACGGGGCAACACCTGTATGCTGGCAGGTCCATGTCGGCTCTCTCTTCTCTCTTCTCTCCCACGTTGTTCCAATTTAAACCAATGCGGGCATTTAAATAAAGTGGAAAGGGCATTCTCTCTCCTCTGTCTTCTCTCTCCTCTTTGCTCTCTCTTCCTCCTCCGACGCTCCTTCCGGTCTAGCGATTCCTCCTACGACAGTCGCTCCCTCCCGACGACGGGCCTTTCTCTCTCCACTCGACGGCCTTATCTCACGGCTACATTCTCTCGGCGCACTTCTTCCTAAATCGTGCTCTCTCCTGACGGCCGTTTTCGCTCGCCTCTCTCCGTCCCCCGACTCGCAACTGAGAAGCAATCGCTCTGCCCTGCTCGAAGCAATCCCTTGAGAAGCCCTAAATCTGTGACCGCAAGTCAGGTTCGATTTTATTTCTCGGATTTTTATGTTCACATTTTTGTTTTCGGGGGAGAAAGCTTGGCCTAAATCTGCGAGGAGAAGTTTGCTGGTTTATTGCTTTTGATTCTAAAACAGCAACGCGAGAAAGCTTAGGCGAACCATTCATGACATAACGACAGTGATTTAATTTGCTTGCTGTCCGACCATTGTTTCGTGCAGATACTTGAGCACTTGGCAGATCTCAAGTCTCCTTGGAACTGCCCCGATAGAAGGCGTTGGTCGACTTGACGGCAATAACCAAAAGGTAAGACAAGGACTCTGCTTAGTTCTGGTGATTCATGACTTGATGCTGCTGTCAAGTGCATCGTTTGCTGCAATGTTCTTACATAAGCGAACTTACAGATGCTGGTCTCATCAGTCTAAGGATGGAAGCATATATCTGAGATGTCGCTCAATTATTTGCCTCTACATTTAGCATTGCCTTGACTCTTTCGATTATTTACTTGAATTTTAACAGTTTTGTCTGATTTCCTGCTCTTGTCATCCCGATCTTTGGGTTGTTATATGCAATGTCTTCACAATCTTCACTATCTATAGCTAGTTGTCTAAAGAATGACTGTTAACATATCTTGGTTCTTTCGTTGTTTGTTGTAATCTATGGTTGAATATTGGCTCTTTTGCCTTTTGAAGTAATCTGAGATTTTGGGGCATGTTTGGTGATTACAGAAGGGTTTCTTCCTCAAGAACTAATGCGTTAGAGCTGTTTTTTATGAACTTCTTTAATCATTTAATAGATTTTTCCATTGCTATCCAAATTGATTTTATCTTTTCTTTCCATCTAGGTCTTTGAGAATATAATCATCAATTTAAGATGGTGCATACATGTTCATAGTAAGTCTCTAACCAGCAGGCCTCAGCTAATGTTAATTTTGTTTATTCGGATGTGTATGTTTGCAAGGTGACAGCTAGAATTTGTTTTATTATCCCTTGGTCATATCTTTCTGAGGGTTGCTTCTTGGAAAAGCTGCGGCCTGCAGGGGCTTTGAGTTCCTGTAGACTGTCGAGGAAAATGAAAATGTGTGAAATGTGAGAGTGGGACTGGAAAAGGCAATAGCACTCTGTAACTGATTTTGGAGATTTGCTTCTTGGCTATTGTATTTTGAAGCAGTCCTGGCTCTATCACTTTGTTGAAAAGAAGTACCCCCAACAAAAAGATGTGTGACTATTACCAAACATCATCTCTGTGTGTTTGTCTTCAGCTGATAGATATGACTCTCTTGGAAGTATTTCTTTGGATTAACTGTGCACCTTAGAAATTTACATGCTTTTACTCCTGCGTCTTTGCTGTCATTTGATGAATGCGAGCATTGTGATAGGTTACGTAAGCACATCAATAAACGATGGTCCTGGATGTTTAACATTGAGATGTCCTGATCCATCTTGTGGTGCTGCCGTCGATCAAGACATGATAAATCTATTAGCGCCTAAAGAAGATAAGAAAAAGTATTCTCAATATCTTCTTCGCTCATACATTGAAGACAATAGAAAGGTATATGTGCAACTGTATTCTTTTTCTTTGTCTGAAGTTTTTATTTTATTTTTAAAGTGTGATAATGACTTTGCACTACTGGGTGCCTGTTAAATGAAATATAACTTCCTTTACCTCATTTTCCTACTGCCAGACCAAGTGGTGTCCTGCCCCTGGTTGTGAATACGCTATAGAATATATTGCTGGCAGTGAAGGTTACAATGTTTCATGCCAATGCTCTTTCAACTTTTGCTGGAATGTAAGCTTCTTTTTGGAAATTTCTTGTATCGATATGTAGCAAGTAGTGTGTTGCCATCCTTTTGATTTGATCTGCTGCAGTGTACAGAGGAAGCTCACCGTCCAGTAGATTGCGGCACTGTGGCACAGTGGATCATGAAGAACAGTGCTGAATCTGAAAACATGAACTGGTACATATAACTTTAAGCATGTAGAATTTGCCATCATTTGGGTTCTATGACAATGGTGTACAACGGATTGTGTGGTCTTTCCTCTTTCAAGAAACAAGAATGTTTTATGTGACTTACTTAGTAGGTTGGACATAGATAGTCCTATTCTGGCATGCTTTTATCAGCTGTATGAGATATTTGACGGCCTAAAGGGCTATCATATATGGTGTAACCTTTGGACCTTCTAAAATCAACCAGTCGACTGCATACAGGAGTTCCACAATTATCTCCTTTCTGTATAGTTAAATTTGGAATCTTTGGTTAGTGCATTCACATATTTTCTCTGGACGAGATCCAATAATGCTAAATTGGATGATTTGTCTGGAGGATAATGATGTCACCCATGTCAGTTTGAAGTTTGAACATACAGCAATTCTAAATGTGTCATTTCTTTTTTCTTATTTTAGGAAAAATACTAAGTTTAGCCACTGCAATTCTCCTTTTGATTTATTTATGCATGTTTATTACTCCCATCTGGTCCTATACAGATATAGAACTACCAACAGGCGGGAAGAACCATCTACATGGATTATATAACAAGTCAATGCTTGCGTGGAAACTGAGTAGTGTTATTTTCCCTATATAGTTTTCCAGTTGATTTTTTTTTTTTGGGGGGGGGGGTGGGGGTCGAGCGGTGGGAATTCTTTTGGAGATACCAGGTAGACTTTGTTTAAGTGTCTATATTTGTGCTTGATCTTAAAATTCTACATTCATCATCCTTCTGACGTCGACAAATGTCTATTAATATGAAAATTTATAGGATAAGGTCTTTTTTCTGTTGAGGGTGGTGGATGGGACCGATGGAAATGGAGTCCAATCACTCAGCTACATTTCGAGGCTTTGATTGAGCTAGTAGTGGTAGGAGGCGCTTCAACAGATCTGACTGGGATGGGTTTTCTAGAATACTTTTAATGACTGATATGGTGTTGTCAAAATTAACACTATCGTTTTGATGAGGTTGACAGAAGAAGAGAGATGGTGAACAACTCATTGGAGCGATATACTCATTATTATGAACGATGGGCGAGCAATCAATCCGTAAGTAGTGAATCTCTCCCTGGCTTTCTGGGTTTAACAAGTCTAGTATTCGCTTTCCCTTACCCTTTCTCTGTTGTCAAATTATCTCAAAGGTTCTATTGCTGGTTTCAGTTGTTAAGGAAACCTCATCAAAAACCCTTGTGGAGAAACAAGGCCTTGTTGCTGCTGCTGCTGCAGGATCTCACCCAATTGATCAAGACAGTGCTTTTTTGAGGACGTGAGGTTTCCTGCATAACATTCACCAAGCCAGCATCTTTCAGTTTTCTGGCACGCATTTGGAGATTCACTATTTTTATGCTTTCAGAAGAAGAATCATACGGACACGATCTTAATTGAAACAATTCACTTGCGCATTCACTGTCTTCATCTTCACTTCCACTGGAGTCTAGGCTTTCCTGCTGATTCAAGAGCTCATATGGAAAGGCTTTGTGCCGCAGCAAGCCACGGATTGTATGGAATGGGACGATATAAAAGACGTTACCAGGTTGCAAGAACGACTCGGGCTGAACAGCTATCCAGGGGAACTTGAACACATCAGGGCAAGTCACAAAGTGTCTGGGATTTTTCTTCATGACTTCAGCAGCAGTGATCGGTTTTTTTATGCATTTCGGTGAGGCCTCCTGGATAGCTTCACCACAGGCTTCTTGTGGGTAATCACATCCATTGCTTATGATGTGGTGGAGACTTTGGATCAGGAGACAGCCGAATGGATGGGGGCCGGAATATAAGCCCGATCATTTAGCCTTATCCTAGAGAGGGGACCTTGCTGCTGGTGTAGGTAACCATGTAACATGCGAATTGATGTTTTATGTAGTTTGTCTTGAGCAGAATGATATTTTAGATGGTTCTGGATATTATCTATGCAATACTACACGTCCTCTTCAAGGAGTTGGCTGTGTTTGTCTTGAGCAGAATGGTATTTTAGATGGTTCTGGATATTATCTATGCAATAATACACGTCCTCTTCAAGGAGTTGGCTTCAGCCATTGATGCGGCGGTTTTGTTTTGGTTCATTGATAGTTCATTCTATGGGACAGGGAGAGCGAAAACTCAGTCTGGACGATTTGGTGTACTCATCATAAAAGCAACCAATTTGGGAGCAAGTCATTGTCACAGTTCTAATGATCAAGCAGGTGGAGGGAGTCTTCTGCCATATCTTGCAACGTTGTCTTCTGCCATGAAATTTGAAATTTGAGACACTTGTTGGGCAATTCCCTTCCTAATCTACTAGGCATTTAGGTTGTCATGTTTATTCAGTTTGCTAGTATCAGAACTTCGAGTGATCTGCTAAGATTTGTTGTTTTGCTTTAAAGTTCAGGGTTTTAGCATACCATTCCCTCTGTTCCTAGACCTGCTACTCTCAGTTCAGGTGAAGATCGACCCAATTCACAGATCTTCGAATATAATTGTCTCCTTTGTACTGCTTTTATATAAGAGCTCGACCTAAATGAAGATTCGGCTCCTAATTCGATTATGTGGCAGCGAGCGCCACGGAAATGAACTAAGAGACATTGTTTTCTTTGGCAGGCACAATTTTCCATAATCGGCAGAAACATAAGCAGATACAACAATCACTCAAATTATCACTAAAACGTGCAAAATTGAAAGACACCATAAGATAATTTCCAATGTTCCCGTCCCATGCATGGTGAGCTTATAAACTAGTTTTATCTTCATTATAAGCCTATGGTAAGATTGCCGGATGACACGAGTCCATGAAAGCAACCGTTCGCAATTAAGTTGGAGGAGACATCCCATTCCAAAAAGATCTAGAAGGTTTCACAAGAATTGATCCCGACACACCTTTAAGTTGACATGATAACTCATATAAAGAATTCTTTCTCTAGCCAAAGGGAAACTATCAAAAAGATGCTAAGTATCAACGATTTCGTATGGTGTGTCAACAGGATTGACTCGGGATCCATGCCAAGCATACCGAAGCTCCGGGGCTAAATCGGGGTTGATCATTGTAACTCTTTTCATTGTCTCTCCAGCACAAAGACACTGACCAACCTGTTATAAACAAGCAGGTAGAGCACAAAGCAGTGGCGGTGACGGCGGCGGCGGCGGCGGCAGAGTAGGACCCTCCACTTTTTGCTCAATGTATGAAAAGCAACACATTTAAATAAATACAATCAGTAATCTTGCTTACTGGGGCATTCAGATACCCTGTGCCCCGCATGCCCACATACAAAGCACGATCCTCTTAAGCTCCTGTCATGACACAACGTCATATCAGTGAGATTTACATGGCCATGTCAAGTATGTCATTGGTGATTGAAAAGGAATATATTTGCTAAACGATGGAGGATAATGTATCAAATGTCCAACACAAGTCTGCAATGCTACATCAATTCCATATGTACCAAGAGCGGACAAAATTGCTCAGGGAATACTCGCAAGATTTGCATAGGCAGAAAGATATACCTGTCCCTCGAAGATGGCCTACTGGATCGCCTACCACCTATAAGCCAATCAATGTGAGGGGCGACTCCAGCTATTTTCAATTCTGGAACCTTCGCCACCACGTCTAAATAGACCAACATCATCATCAGCATCACGACCACTGCCCCAACTTCGGGACGATCTCGATCCTCTCCGGTCTCTAGGACTTGGCCGACGACTCCCGTCTCTTCTAGAAAATCTACCATAGAAATCACTAGGGGGCCCATCATCTTGCAGAGCAGGTAACTGTCAATATAAAAGAAAAGTGAATTAGCTCTGAAAATGCAATTAGCACCAAAACTGACGCTATGGCAATATCTAAGCATGTAAGCAACTGCATTTAAGTGAACCATAGTAATCTCAACCCTATGAGGTATCTTGAGCCCTCATACAACCTTGGAAATTCTTGTAATAGTGTTCCCAGGTGGTGTTGGCTGACTCAGCAACTCCTTTGCAATCTCCTCAGGAAGATCAAAAACCGCCACTTGAACCTGTCATTGGCACCATAAACTATATGAAAAAATGTACAGCCAGGAACGAAACTATAATGGGAAAATTTATAAAGATAGTGCTCTGGTTTGGTAGATACCCTTTCATCTGCAACCAAATATATCTTCCCTAGTTCATCTGCCGCTGGAGAATACACATCAGATAGAAATCCAATGACAGATCGGGCAGAAAGGAAACCTCTAGAATAAGATGGATCCCGAGTCAATTGCAGCGTAACCCAACCCTACAACACATTTGTCCAGTAGAACATTATAAGATACAGCAGCAGGCACAATTTTCCATAATCTCAAATTACCAGTTAATCAGCAGAAACATACAAAAACCATGTTCTGAAAGACCAATTGGTATCAATGGCTATATAAATGCATTTTCTCAAAATTTGACAGCACATAGAATCAACAAATTATTTTCCCAACATCAATGGTCCATGCTCCAATAAGCAACCACTTCTTTTCCTAAATCTTTTCCTAAATCTATTAAAAGGTAGGGTTATAGAAGCACAGATGACAAACAAAATTGCCACACATGTCTCTAATTTACCTGCTCATGATTTGTAAGAGACCGAGATGTAGGAGGTTGCAAAAAACCACTCAAATGAGCCAAAGCATCGGCTAGAACATTTACACCTTGCTCTTCAATTAGTTTTTGTGCTGTTGGAGTGAAAAACCCTACAGACTCAGGATGAACCGCTTTGAGGGTCGCAACAACTTGCTCAGCGGATGACTCCAAAACTTCATGCATTGCTGGAGGGCTAATAAACTCAAATGTGCAACCTACACCTCGCTCAATGGATCTGACAGTTCTCCTTTGACTACTCGTATACATCAAGATAGCCGTTCCTTCTTTCCCGACGCGTCCAGTACGAACAGACCGATGGACAAAAGTCTCTGAATCATTTGGCAGTTCATAGTGGATGACCTGGCATTAGGAGTTGCATACTCTTGTTAATCTTATACACATAGCTTTGTGAGAGGACTAACTAATCGTGCAGGTAAACAAACATAAAAAACTAAATAACCTACGAGATCAACATTAGGAATATCCAGCCCACGAGATGCAACATCAGTAGCAACAAGAACAGTGAACTTCCCCTGCCGGAAACCATTAAGAGTTCTCTCCCTCTGATGCTGAGAGATATCCCCACGCAATGCTTCAGAGGCAATGATACTCGTTAATGCCATTGACACCTCATCTGCATCTCTTTTAGTCTGCGTGAAAACAATGGTCTTCCCACCTTTCGCATACACGTAAGATAGATATACAAAAAGGTCATTTATCTAGTAAAAGCACAATCTATTAAAGCCTACCATAAAGCATGTAGAGAAATTCAGGACATATGCCTAATGGGAGACATCCATATGCAAATGTTAGCAAATCAAATAAGCATCTTGATTGGGGAAAAAGATATCAAATATGAGGGAAGCATCTCCTACCATGATGAGATCACTTAGAATGGTACGCTTTGAAGTTGGAGTTGCTGATATGGCAAAAATTTTAATTCCCTCTGCGAGTTTTTCATCTTGTTCTCCAACCTACATCAGGAAAATAAAGAGCAGGTAAACCACATAAGCCATCACACGACATTTTGATGAGCCACACTCCTCCATTTCTACGACTGTACTATGCAAAAATTCAGGCTTATACCCAATATCGGATCATGCAAGAAGTTTGGGCAGACGGAGACAGAGATTGTTATTGAGAGAAGAACTTTATCAAGTCAATTGTCAAAGGATTGTTCAAGTGCTTTTTCGCCAGTTTCTTCACCCAACCAGGCATTGTGGCAGAGAAAAGCATGCTCTGTCGGTGTGAGGGAAGCTTTTCCAAGATCACTTCCACATATTCCTCAAAACCAACGGCAAGCATCTGATCAGCTTCATCAAGTACCAAAAATTCCACTTCTCCCAATTTAAGGCTGTTACTGTTGATCAAATCAATGATTTGACCAGGAGTCCCGACAACTACATCGACCCCCCGGGAAAGGACACTTTGTTGGGTAATGTAAGAAACTCCACCATAAACACACACGGTGTTTAAGTAAGGTGCAGATTCCTTAATTTCTTTCTCTACTTGTTTTGCTAATTCCCTCGTTGGTGCTAGGGCCAAAACTCTAGGAAGTCGCTCACGTCTAAGAGACATTTACAGATAATCTGTCATTAGAAAAATGCTCAAACATTGGAGGTCACCAAGATAATTAAAATTATTACTCAAATACCTCGGACTTCTATGTTCATCACCATCAGTAAGACGCTTCAGTATGGAACCCCGAAAACTAAAGTCTTCCCCATTCCAGTCTTTGCATGAGCAATTAAATCACGCCCTTCAAGTGCGGGGTTAACACCACTCTCTAACAATCACAGAATAGTACAAGGAACCTGAGTTCGCCATTGAAAACATGAAGGGGGAAAAGTAATGAGTGATGAGTGAACTATCCTAGTGCTGGCAAAAGTAAAGAAACCAAATATCGAGTCGATTAGAAAAAACCAATTCTGCCTGTGTAAAGCCTTAGTCCCAACAACATCTTAGTGTGGAACAGCTCAATTTGCAGCATAGGATAGTCATCTAATGTAAGCTACAACAGAACATCCCAGAATACCTATTATGATTGCCTGCACTTAACTCCATCTGTGGTTCGACTAGCACATTAACAAAGGTCAAGGTTTTCTACTTAATTTTCCAGCCAACTAAGTATGCTCAAACAAAGAAAAACTCAGCCAGCAATAAACAACAGCAATTCATACCAAAGCGAAAATATTGGATAACACAGGGGAAGGAAACAAAGGATAAAGCATACTTGAATGGGAAAGAGATGGGTAATGCCACGTTTCTCAAGAGATTCCACGAGTCTCTGAGGCAAACCCAGCTTGGAGAGAGCAAGCTCGTCCTCGCTCACACTCTCAGCCTCGCCGCCCTCAGACACGAAGCCGCCCTCATCCTCACTCGCGTCAACCTCGCTCTCCGAGAACCCACCGGTCCCCAACTTCTTGAAAGCCTCCTCGCTCAGCACCGAGTTCGGTGTGGCGATGGCAGACGTCACGAAGCTGCTCAGGCTCCTCCTAAGGCCGCACCTTTTCACGCACCCACTTTCTAAAAGCCCAAAGGGTCTTCGGACACGGCACTCGCTGGACGAACAGAGCAAGGAATTGAAATGGGGCTTCTCCAAAAACGACAGAGAAACCACGGCACCAGCCGACGCAGCAGACCCCGCCGCCGCCGCCGCCGCCGTCGGGGTCGGTCTCTTCGACGTCTCCGGAGACTGGCCGTGGCAAATGAAAGACGTGGTCAGAGACCGACAAGCCATTGAAGACGGCACCGGAAAACGCTCAGCGGCGCAGGACTTGGGAATGAAATTCGGTGCTTTGGGGAGGCTGCAAGAAGGAGCAAATATTTCTGGAAGAGATAGAGGCGGGGCTTTACGGAGGGATAAGGTCACGGTGAGGGAGAGAAATGGAGGAGAGATTATATGGCCTTCTATCCTCCACCTCTGTCACCGTTCACCTCAGCTTTCTCGCGTTGCTGCGCTTAGAATCAGAAGCAATAAACCAGCGAACTTCTGGTCGCAGATTTAGGCCAAGCTTTCTCCCCTAAAACAAAGATGCGAACATAAAAGTCCGGCGAATAAAAATCGAACCTGACTTGCGGTCGCAGATTTAGGAAGAAGTACGCCGAGAGTAGCCCTGAGATGAGGCCGTCGAGTGGAGAGAGAAAGACCCGTCGTCGGGAGGGAGCGATGGTCGTCAGAGGAATCGCTAGACCGGAAGGAGGTCTAACGTGGGAAAGAAGAGGGAGCCGACGTGGACCTGCCAGCGGACAGGTGTCGACCCGTGAATGGATCAGAGCACAAATGACGTGGTCCTTTAGGGTACCTAATATTTTCTCACGCTATGTCAATACGTCACATGATATAAATTTTTACACTAGATTTTCTGCTTGTTTCGAATTTAGATAGCAATTTTACATTTGTCTTCATAATCAGGAAGTGAGCTCCATCATATGAAAATGAGTATAGCTAATTGTTGTTTAGAAAACCTCTCCGAAATGATAAAATTATGCACAACAGAAGACCCGCGCTTGCTCGACTTTCCCTCTTCTCATGCTGCTTCCCAAAACTTTTGT
The DNA here is from genome assembly GCA_019915185.1 of Eucalyptus camaldulensis. Taxonomy (NCBI): domain Eukaryota; kingdom Viridiplantae; phylum Streptophyta; class Magnoliopsida; order Myrtales; family Myrtaceae; genus Eucalyptus; species Eucalyptus camaldulensis. The sequence continues at coordinate 33,979,798 of JAHSVA010000010.1, forward strand.
CCTTCCATTCTACCGTTCCTTGATTTTATGTTTTCACCTTCTTCTTTTTTAACGAAGATTTTATGTTTTCACTTCAAAAGGAGAAATTTCCTATTAGAAAAATAAGCTACAAGAACAAAATGTTATCCTCGTCCTCGAACGATGGTCAATGACCTCGGGCTGGCATAGGTGATGGCGTTGCGAGGCTCACAAAGGCGTGATGGAGATGGAGGCCACACGACAGAGCGGATGGCTAGCTACTGCAAGCTTAGGTTTTATGTGTGCTCACAGTAGCACAAGAAGATGGCAAAGAGAAATTAAGGAAACAAGAAGAAAAAATTGAAAAGAAAGTAGGTAAAACCCATATTAGCCATTTATTAAAACTGACCAATGTATCAATCACTTAAAGTGATAAATTTAAGGTTTAAACGTTCCCTTAACTTTAGATAATCACGGTCATTTTGGGATATAGCCAAAATTTTGATGGAGCTAAAAGCCTTGACCGCCTTTAGACACTCGTAGTAATTTATTTTGCTTTAGCTTCATGTTTTAAGGTAGATATGAGTAAAATCATTGTTTCATATGCTACTTGAGAAAATTTCAATTTTTACAAAAGAAAAGTTACACAAATTAACTTTGAATTTTGAATTCAATGTACAATATTATTCCTGAATTTTTAATTCATATTTAACGTGATCTTTAAACATTAGTTTAATGTACAATGTCAAATATGGACTTTTAACTTGTTTGATTTGATTTTTAAATATTTTATATAAATTAGAGATTATGTTGAATATTTATCAATACCTTAGAAATTATATTAAACAAATTAAAAAGTTCAGTGATTGATGATTTGGATCGGTTTTACCTATTGGCAAAGATGGAACCCTTTCTTTTTACCAAAAAAAAAAAAAAAAGATGGAACCCTTTCGTAGTGAAGACAGAGAAGAAAGACAGGTGAAATATGGTGCTGGAATTAATGTTCTGCCAAGGATATTATGCGAAATTCATAGGGTGAGACAACATAATGTTTTTTTTTTTGGAAAAAATCACAAACTTTGCCTAAAGTGACAAATTTATCCAAAACTTGTTTTGTGATATGAAAAACTTTGAAATTGGCTAATCGTGACATATTTACCCAAAACTTTTTTGTAACACAAAAAACTATGAATTTTCATTCGTATAACACATTTACCTTAAATTATAGAGCATTTTGGTCTTTTTACTTTAATTTTTCTTTTTATTCTTCTTTCTTCCCTTCGCTGGCCATGGCGGAGTTGGCAGAGAGAAGCCAGCGTCCGACGAGGTTCACCCTCGCTGACGTCAGGTGAGGGATCTGGCGAAAGCCATTATCGCCCAACACAAGTGAGGGCGAGTCCAGCGTCGGGACCCCTCGCCAGGCCCTCGCCCGACGTTGGTGAGGGCATCCCTAGCTAGCCCAAGCGAGGGCGACTCTTGCCTGACACCGACGAGGGCAATCCTGGCTAGACGCCAGCTTCCCTTCGCCATGGCTGGCGGAGGGAAATGAGAATAAGAAGACAAAAAGAAAAGGAAAAACTCAATGGCGGAGGGAAATGAGAATAAGAAGACAAAAAGAAAAGGGAAAACTCAAAAAATAAGACGGAAGTACTTTTAATAGAGTAAATGTATCACAATTTGCAAAGTTGGGGTTTTTCATGTAACAAAAAAATAGTTTGGGATAAATTTGTTACTTTGATAAAATTTGAAATTTTTGGAGGTCTTCTTTTTCTTTTTAGTCAGTAGGACAGCACATATAAAAGCAATTCACACGTGCCGATTTCTAGGGTTTGGGAAACGCAACCCCACACGCCCGCTCGCTCTCTCTCGCTTCCCTCCGCCTTGCCTCCTCCGCCCAGCTGCCGGACTCCGCCGCGCGACCGCCGCGTACGCCGGCGAGCCCCCCCTTCCGCCCGGCTCCGTCGACGGCCTCGTGAGCTCTCGAGAAAGCCACGCCTAGTGCCTACGGCCAATAGCCGACCCAATCGACCTCAACCGAGATCCTCCAGAGTAAAAACGCCTCTTTTGACTCTTGAATTATCATTGTCGTTGCGTGGCTTTTACTGAACACTTGTTAACTCAAAACCTTGCCGACGAACAGGCTGCTGTGGCTCAGCTATTTGCCGAAACTAATGGCCGAAAGTATACCCGAAGATGTTCTCATCGACATACTATTGAGGGTTCCGGCCGAGTCGTTGGTGCGATTCAAATTGGTCTGCAAACGGTGGCGGTCTCTAATCTCTGACCCGGGCTTCGCTAAGTCGCATCTGCAGAGGCTCAAGGCAGGGGATTTAATTCCTAGGCAGAGAATTCTCATTGGCGGCGACCAGACCATAGATTTCAAAACCCTCGACGCCAATGAGGGTTGTGTGGCGGTACCACATAACATCAACACGATCAAATCTGACAGCAATTGGCGGATCGTGGGGTCCTGTGATGGCCTGGTTTGTTTTCTTGTCTCTGGCATTTTTTTCATATATAACCCGACCACCAGGGAATATAGGGAGTTGCCCTCTTCCGATTTCGAGGAAGGTTGTGATTTACTTGACCGTAACAATGAGTCATTCTATGGACTCGGATATGACCCTCGATCTGATGACTACAAAATAGTGGAGGGCATCCACGAATATTTCGATCCATTTTGGGGGGCGGCAATATTTTCGCTTAAGTCCGGTTCTTGGAGAAGGATATATTTCCCGTTCGAAGAAATCGAAGAAACCGGTTTCGAGGTTTGTGGCAACGGAGTTTATTGGAAGGGGGCCTTACACTGGCACGTCTATGGGTCATGGGGCGAGACTGGGATTTTGTCACTTGATTTGTCGGAGGAGAAATTCCACCAGGTGCTTTCGGCTCCTGAAGTCGAAATGGATGGACAATCCCAGGGACACATGAAACTCGGGATTCACGGGACTAGTCTGTTCATATACAGTAGCTATGTTAGCCACATCCACACATGGATAAGGGATGAGTATGGGAGAGGAGGTTCATGGACAAAATGGTTCAGTGTTGATTGGACAAATTGGTTCAGTGTTGATTGCCTAGCTGTTTCTGAGGTTTCTATCCCCCTCATGTGCACAAGGAGCGGAAAAATTGTTTTTTTGATAAATAGAGACCAGCTGATTCTATTAAATCCGGAGGATAATACTTACAAAGATTATCCCTACAGAGATTATCCGCACAGTTATTTCTTCATCGAATATGCTATCTATTTGGAAACTCTTATTTCCCCCTATCTATCTTGACGGTGAGCCATCAAGAATCTGGAGCGTTGTCATGTGATGTGAGGATTTTCTTAATAGCTAAGGGTTCTAAATTATATTAGTAGACATTGATATGTATAACGCCATGTCAATATGTCGCATGATATAAATTTTATATATTTAGGAAATTCTTGCATTCATCGATACTCTATTGACTTCTTCACGATTATCATACTTATCTTTAAGATCTATGAGCATGTAGATCTGTTGCTGTGATGTATGATCGTTGGTTTACTGTAATGATGAAATGCTTTTCAAATTTGTTTATCTCAATGTTGCTTCATTAGAGCTATATTAAAGAATCGTGGAAGTGGATTGAACTATCTAATTATGTTGCGTCATGTAGTTAGTAGGGACCAACTTAAAATTACTGCAAGTTTTGACCGTGGATGCTGGGATGTTAATTTAGGGTCTGATGATGGTCATAATAACCCAGAAAATGCTGCATATATCACTAGCAAGTATCAGAAGAAACTGTATGGAATAAGAAATTCTTTTGCCCTAGATCATTGCCAACAATGTCTTAAAAGAATTTGCTTGAAAAATTCATGGTTGAGAAGATTATTATGGCATAACCCCTATTTGTGATTAATGTGTGACGTAATTATTCATCTATCGAGGTACAAGCAATTATAGTTCATGCCACAAATAACTACTTTGCAACAGCATATCTCGATAATACATGGTGCTTTTACGAGTTTTCAACTGGTTTATGTCTTACTCAAGTTTTGGTCTCTCTCTCTAAGAGGGCGCGAGTGCACGCAATTTTACACGAACATCGACACTAGTCATATATTGGTTGTATTATTTGTTATGGTTTTCCTGACAAAAAAAAAAGAGAAAAGAATTATATATAATGATTGAGCAAAAAAAGTTCGAGGCTCCTTCTAAAGCTACATTTGCTTTGCACTTATAGTGCTTTTTCAACTCATATATACATATCAACACATATATTATAGTTAAAAAAAAAGGCTGATGACTTCTGGTTACATCAAGATGTTTCTCGCCTAAATAGTCTAAGCATAACTTCCCTTAACTTTAAAATTCATTACCCGAGCATATTTGATATTATGAGAACATTGCTTGAAGCTTTAGGATAGTTTTACTATTGCTGCAATTTTTATTAGGTCATAATGCTGAATTGCTTTTGATTATGAATGGTTCAATTGAAACTAGGCAAATTGCTGATACGGTTATCTTGTATAGTTATTCTGACTTAAAATAGATAAATAATTTTTTTTTTTTAAAGAAAAAAACTTGTGAAGTTACATGGGTAGCACAGCTTGTTTTATGCATTCTGGAAAGGGGGAAGGCCGAGTTTCTCTTCCTTTGTATATGTTGTGAGAAACTTAGGTGGAGCCTTCGATATATTAGTGCAACTGCTTAATAATAATCTTTGACTAAGATATTGGCGTTTCGTTTGTTGGAAAAGAGAAACTAACCAATTTCAATATCAGTACAACATTAATTTAGCCGGCTACCCCTCTGGATGGAGTTTGATTGCCGATGTTTAGTGTACTGTAGACAAGAAGAATTGTATGAGTTATTTGTCTTTCTTCCTGATATCTTGAATGTAGTCACTACGGCTATACTAGCATGTAATCTATTCGCTCTCGCATCTCCACTTCATCATCAATGACCATTGAGTCACTTCTCTCTAAGCAGGATCTCCTACATGGATCTAGGACATACATCACCCCGAAACAAGAAGAAATTTTGATGATTGGAAACTATATTTGAAAAAGTAAATTGTCAATTAAGTATCTTAATAAGTTTTAGCGAGTGTCCTTAGTACACTATTTTTGAAGAAGCCACGACATATTTAAGTTTGGTACAAGGAAGGAGAGAAGGAGGAGGTCCGGAGAGAACCTATCTCGGATGGAGAAGCGAAAAAGTTGACACAATTCCGCTCTAATTTTACATTGGCAACTTGATATACTCTGGCAAAGCACAAAATATTTAAGTTGTTTCCCAACATAGCTGGCACTACTAAACGAAATAGGAGGGGAGTCGGAATCACAACAAGGCCTGATTCTAAACATGCATTTCCATTGGACAGAAGAGTAGGAGAACATGAAGTCCCTCGACCTCGAATGCTTAAGAAGTAAAATAATCCTCTGATCGGTGCATAAAGTTATGGTGCTCTCAAAAAAACTTTTGAAATTTCACGAGTAGAAAGATTTCAAAAAATTCACATTTTTTTAATTTCTCACTTTTTCTGACCACGCGTTTGGTGAAATTTTCTTATAACCAAATTATCAAAAACACACTACTTTCCAATTTTTCAGATAATAGTTTTCAGCTATCAGAGAAATTGAAAGCAAGGGACGCTACAAAAAATAATGAAAATGAAGAACGGGCAAACATTCTGTAAGCAAACACATCCTATATTACCTTATTATTCTCACAAGTCAAGTACAAAATCTACCATATAGAAAATCACCTTATGTTGCGCCGGCAAGTGCAGGATACATCCACTATGATCAAATTCAACTGTAACTCAAGGGACAGACTCGGTCGTAGTTACTCTTTGCTTTAATAATTTACACTCACTGAGCCAACCCTCCTCTCCCCTCCTCCCTCCCCTCTCTCTTTTCATTTTTTCATTTTTCTCTTTATAAAATAAGAGAAAATAGAACCAGTATAATGTATAACCTTCTTTGAGGGAGTTCTATAAAAAAAGTTCACTCTTCAGAACAAATCCAAGCAAACAGGAAGGCATCTAATGCTCACTGCCATCCCAGAGCTACTTTCTCTACAACAAGCTGGCCTAAGAGGACGTCATACCAGAACTTGTCCGTGTCATGCTGAAAATGTGCGAAAGTTCTGCCACTAACAACTTCCCTCCTTTTTCTAACAGCATGCCAAATTGCCATATAGTGACTAAACTAACCATGAGGAACAAAGGCTGAAAATAGGCCACGGAGTACTGCACATGCAAATCGTCAGGGTCGGATGCAAGATTGCTGTATCATATCCTATACTACATGGAAGCATGAAGACTAAGAAACAGGTGTGGTGAAAATGCCCATTCAACTGAGAAACAATTGTGGACCTAGCCAAAGCAATAACACTCCCTTTGTGTTTTTACATCCCATGTTTTAACATCAGCACTCGAGGTGCCAATACCCAGGATAATACTGTTGGGAGGAAAAGCTGCAGATGTATAACGCTCAGATCCTGAAGCGCCTTCTGACAGAATGATGGAGAAAAAGCAAGCAAGGAAGATCTTAAACTATCTACTGACAAATAACAGCAGACAACCCCAACCATTCATAATCAAAAGCACTTTAGCATTACGACCTAAAAAAAAATTGCAGCAACAGTAAAACTATCTCAATGCTTCAGGGAATGTTTTCAGAATATCATATTCACTCCGGTAAAGAATTTCAAAAGTCAAGGAAAGTCGTTCCCAGACAATTTAAACAAGGAACATTCTTTCAAAAGGAAAAAAAAAAAAAAATTGTGCCATAAACCGATGTCACCACTTGTCATCAGCTTTTTTTGAACTATAATATATGTTTCAATATGTATACTTGATTGCAAAAGCACTGCAAGTGCAAAGCAAATGCAGTTTTTGGAGGAGCCTGGCACTTTTTCTGCTCAATCATTATACATAATTGTTTTTCTTCATGAACATCCATTACACATAGTACAACTAACACAAGTTTTCTGCTGTTCTACAAGTAAAATTGCGTGCATGCGCCCTCACGCATAGAGAGAGAGAGAGAGAGAGAGTTCTGAAACCTGAGTGAGACATAAATCGGTTGAAAACTCATAAAAGCACCGTGTACTATCGATAAATGCTGTTGCGAAGTAATTATTTGTGGCATGAACTATGATTGCTTGCACCTGGAAAGATGAATAATCACATCACACATCAATCACAAATTGGGGTTACGATGATAATCTGCCAATGAATTTTTCAAGCAAAACCTTTCTAGGACGTAGTTGCGTAATCTAGGGTGAAAGAATTCTTATTCCCGACAGTTTCTTTTGATACTTGCTAATGGTATCCCCAGAATTTTCTCGGTACTTATGACTATCATCAAACACCAAATTAACATCCCACAGGCATCCACACTCAAAACTTGCAGTAATTTGAAGTTGATCGCTATTAACTACATGATGCCAACAACATATTTAGATAGTTCCATCCCCAGATGATAACGGAAAAATTGTCAGAAAAAATAAGAAAGCCGCTTCTACAATCAAGAATTACTTCTTTAATATTAGCTCAAACGAAACAACAATGAGACCAGCAATACACTAAATCAACCATCATGCAATACAGCATCAGACCTACAACCATCCTGATGCTGATACACGATTTTCACCACCAGAATCAGTAGTTTGAAGAAAGAGGATGTTGGAAAAGGACACGAAAGAGAGCACACATATCATTGCAGAAAAGAGTAAAACATAGTTTGCAGTTCAACTCAAGTTTGAATTAATAAAAGACATGCATAAAACAAAGTTGCTCAAAATGCATCATCACACGATTTTTAATTATTACAGTCTTCACAAGATTTATCATCCAAAGAACACATATGACATTGACAAGGAGATTCATTATTCAGTAAAGATTTTGCAGTCCAATTAGGAGTCCTACACTAAAGCCCTAATTCAGAAAGCATGGCACATTTTTGCTCAGTCCCAAATATTTGCAGTTCTCAAGAATTTAGCATAATCCGTTCCGCTCTGAGAAGATTGTACCGATCCAAAGAAGTATCAATCCCATTGGAAGGATAATGGAAAGTAGATTATCTCATGAGTTGTGTTTTGTTTTCCTATGTAGGATCTGAGCATTATCAATTCTTGTGAAGGCAACTTCTCGTTAGCAGCCAATGAGGTGCCTGGCATCACAATGCAAAAGGGGCCAACTTGTAATAATATCTCCTCTAGGGTTTGGTTCACAGGTTTAACGGAAGGTTCAGTTATGTGCGTAAGGATGAGTTCCTTGGCTTTGCAATGCTTCGCGAAGAAATCAACATGGACTTATCTCATCAAAGCTCAAACTATTGAGCAAAAGCAAATCAAGAACTTAACTTGAACCACTGGAAATTTTGGTTCAGAATAGTTTTTCGAATTTTATAGAATCTCTCGAGTTGAAACAGTCGGGCAAAACACTCATAAGAAATACGGACAGATGCATCATATGCTAACGTGTTATAAAGTACTAATAAAGGAATAGTTCCATCCATTCATTTCTTCTTTTACCCCTTCCCATTAACCCAGCATGAAGATCGAAGATCCATTACTAACCCAAACCAATACCTAATGTCAACTATAGACAAACCGAAATCCTCATCACTTTGGTTTTTCACTATTTGTATAATCATTTATTGCCTTGTCCTTGGAGTAGGATCATGAAAGTATGAGTGTCCACCATCCTTCAGTTGTTAGAATAAGGAAAAACAGGTGTGGGTTAAAGGAGATCATAATAGTAGCCAAAAAGACCAGAAATTTTTCTTCCCTAAGCCCTCCACAGGCCCTTCATGAGTCTTCCACCGAGTATAACATACTGCGAGTGCTTTTCCCGGGACAAAGCTCCGAGGACATACTTATTGTGAACCATACTTCGAGGTTATTTTTTATAGGCAAACTGTGAGCAGGAGATACGCAATTGAGGTGGTGAGGCATGGACAAGCCTCCACGGAATCCCTACTTCATATCTTTTGAGAAGCCGCAAGGTACTCAAGCATTGTAGCACTCGGCAGTGATGTCTGCCAATGACCTCATTATGGCAGAAATTAAATGTATACAGTTGATCAATTCAAATAGTAAGAACTAGTGCGCTTCACTTGGCAGATGCGAAAAGCACTTCTATGCAATACATTGTCAATCCACCTCATGGAATTAAGCTTATGTTCTTATTAATTGATTTTCTTTCCTAAAATCTTTGACCTGTTTTCCCTCTAAACTTCCAAACTGCTGAACTGTCGAGCTTGTTTCTAGGAAACTCCACACACACACACACAAATATATATTATAGTAACACTATTATTCTGATGGATGCAGTATACTGGAAACCAATACCAAACTTTGTTGGAAATTGTGATCCATTTTCTAGAATTTCCTAGAATTGCTAAACTTCTAGAATTCTCTAGAATTCCCTAGATGAATTTTTTAGAAGAAAGAAGAAAACATTTTCTAGAAGAAATAAGAAATGTCCAACATGTAAGAAGTCTCTAGAAAAACTAGAATCTAGAATTTCCTAGAATAAGCCTAAGTGGATAACATTCCCCATTGTTCTAGAATGTTGTATTTAGTCTCTATAAATAGGCATGTAAGTTCAACAAAAGTAAGAGAGTGTGAGGAGCATGAGATAATACTCCTTGCTCCTCCACCAACACTTCCGACACTTCCTTGTAAAATTATTTTATCCAACTAATGAAACTATTTCCCATATCCCATGTTCTTTGTCTTTCAATTATCATAGTCTATCCCTTGTCCATCATCCATAAACTACACCATACACTTGCACACATGCCACTAACCAAAAACTATCATCCATAACTAAAACCATGCTTCCGCGCACATCTAAATTCTAACACTTGTAAATGGACAGAAGACAGCTTCATTATGCCCCAAAAATTGTGGCAAGAAAACCCTTCAAAGAGTCTCAAAACCTCTCATTATTATGCCATGCCTTTTTCTTATGTCTTTTTATTCAAATGCACGACCGCCTCTGGAATAACATCATTCTACCATTTGAAAATAACAGTCTTAATGAGGCTCAGAACAATTCAAAATAAATTTCCCTCCAGACCTCCAGAGCTAGCAGCACGTCCACAAGTACTAAAAATCACTTCCAACATCAAGATCTTCATAGTCTGCACTTTAATTTAACGATATATTTTCTGGGGAAAAAATGACAAACCCGTCCGAGAAACACATTTTAGAAAGTAAGATGTGTCAGTGGCTTCGTCACCAAAAAAGGTACAAGAATAAGATTGCCCCTAGTCCCATTAAGTCATCACCCTAGATTAAGTTCTACCGGGGGATTTAATTCCTGGCCAGAGAATTTGCATTGGCAGCCACGAGACCATAGACTTCAAAGAGCTCGACGCCAGTGAGGGTCGCGTGGTGGTACCACATAAGATCAAAACGATCAAATCTGGCAGCAATTGGCAGATCGTGGGGTCCTGTGATGGCCTGGTTTGTTTTCTTGTCTCTGGCATTTTTCTCGTATATAACCTGACCACCGGGGAATATAGGGAGTTGCCCTCTTCCAATCTCGTTGTCAGTTTCTTGACCGTCATAATGAGTCATTCTATGGACTCAATTACGACCCTCGATCTGATGACTACACAATAGCAGAGGGCATGCACGAATATGCATATGATTTTTGGGTGGGGGCAACATTTTCGCTTAAGTCCGGTTCTTGGAGAAGGATATATTCCCCGATCGAAGAAATCGAAGAAAGCGGTCTCGATGTTAGTGACAACGGAGTTTATTGGAAGGGGGCCTTACACTGGCATGTCTATGAGCGGAGCAAGACTGGGATTTTGTCACTTGATTTGTCGGAAGAGAAATTCCACCGGGTGCCTCCTGAAGTCGAGAGGGATGGACTTTCCCCAGGACTCGGGATTCAAGGGACTAGTCTGTTCATATATAGCCGCTATGATAACCGCATCCACACATGGATAACGGATGAGTATGAGAGAGGAGGATCATGGACAAAATGGTTCGGTGTTGATTGCGTACATGTCTCTAGGCATGCTACCCCCTCGTGTACACAAGGAGCGGAAAAATCGTTTTTTGATAAAAGCGGACCGGGTGATTCTATTCAATCCGGAGGATAATACTTGCAAAGATTATCCCATAGGGGATTGCTTTTTCACCATCGAATATGCTATCTATTTGGAAACTCTTATTTCTCCCTATCTTGACAGCGAGCCATCAAGAATCTGGAGCCTTTAAGGTGTCATGTGATGCAAGGATTTGATTTTTTTAATAGGTAAGGGTTCTAAATTATATTAGTATACATCGATATGTATAATGCTATGTCAACATGTCGCATGATATAAATTTTCACACTAGATTTTCTGCTTGTTTCGAATTTAGATAGCAATTTTCCGATTGTCTTCATAATCAGGAAGTGAGCTCCATCATATGAAAATGACTATAGCTAATTGTTGTTGTTTAGAAAACCTCTCCGAAATGATAAAATTATGCATAACAGAAGAACATTGCACGCATTACATACCCCAAATTTTGAATTCGTACGGCAAGATTTTCTTTGCTTGAGACGGATCACTTCTTACTAATGAAATCAAGGAATTCCTCAGTCTGCACATCTTGTTTGAAAGAAGTATCCAAAAAGTCACATGGATAAGAAATTATCTCCTCGCTAGGCACCCTAGAGTTTATGTGAATACCCTATGGTGAACCGTACAGTGATGTATACGCTAAATGCCCCCAAACCCAACCCAAAAACACATTGTGGCCACGATCTCGGTCGCACATGCAGAGAGAGAGAGAGAGAGAGAGAGAGAGAGAGAGAGAGAGAGAGAGAGAGAGAGATTTGCTTCATGGTAGTTGTGAGAGAGAGAGAGAGAGAGAGAGAGAGAGAGAGAGAGAGATTTGCTTCATGGTAGTTGTGAGAGAACCAAGCCCAGTAAAAACCAAACAACTTCACACATGTTCTGAGATCATCAAATTCCATAAAAAGGTAGCACGCCCCCCAAAACTCCATCACTGAAATAATAAGGCTAAGATTCTAACATCATCTTTCACTGATATAGTGCCTATGCATATCGTACTTCTCATTTCTATGCTTAGCAAACAATCTCATGTATCCTCTTGGAGGGAAGCTAACAAGGTAAGCCTTGCCAACAGTTAGGTAATTAGCCTCACCAAGCAAGGCAAGGCTCGCCGGTGGCGAAGGGAAGCCCGGGCGAGGCCCGCCTGTCCACTAGCGAGGCGAGCTTCTAAGGAGCTGGCTGGATCTCGTTTAGCCGGTTGCCGGCGATCGACAGGGGTGGCAGCAGTTCAAGAAGAAGAAAGAGAGAAGAAGATCAAGAAAGAAGAAAGAAAAGAGAGAAAATAGGTTGGTTGATTCTAGAATTGTTCTTGAAAACAAAGAATCAAATTTTTTTTTTTACTTCTCGATTCTGTTCCAAATTTAGTTCCAAGTACAAAAAAATAGAAATTTGTTCCTGAAAACAAAAAATTTACCAAACGAATTTCTATTCCAAATGTACTCTCAATAACAAAAATTTTACCAAATGAATTTATATTTTAAATTTACTCCAGGGAATAAAGGAGTAGAAATTATTACTGATTGGCAAGTTGCCAAGCAGAGCCTTAGCCTCACTAGTAATATCACATATATCTATGATAAATTTATCCTAAATTATTGATACATTTATGATAAATTTACTTTTCATTAATTTCTGTTAAATTTTTATCATTAAATTGTCAAGTTGAAAGATACGTAGTAATTGACAAGTGTGACAATTTGAGATTCCACCCTTTGTTTTTCACAGGTATACCAATTTATGTTTTTTTTTTTGTGATATTAATATAATTTAATGAAAATTAATTGATGATAAATTTATCACAAATGACTAGTTTGAAGCTTGTGCTAGCAAAAATATTAATTTGTAGTAAAATTGTTATAGGTGTAACAATTAAGAATTTTTAATATTCAAAATATTAGTTTTTTATAAATTTGTCACCGGTATACAATTTGGAATTCTTAGTGATCTAAACTCTTAACTTTATTATACACAATGCAATAAGTGCGCTCAATCATTTGAAAATGAGAAAATATTCGGTGTTATCGTAATTACACATTAATGGCTATTGTGGCAAGCATCGTTCGACTCGGATTTACTTAAAAAATCAACACGTGTCCATCGATCTAGTGTCTAATAATAATTTTAAAAAGAAGAAGAAAAAACTAAAAAAATCAACACTCTTGCCCGCTTCTCTCCCCCTCCTTTTATGTTTCGCAAAACTCTCGTCCTTCCATTCTACTATTCCTCAGATTTTTTTTTTTTTTTCATTTCGAAAGGAGAAATCTCTTTTTTCTCCTTTCCCTCTTCAGATGTACCCAAAAAAAAAAAAATTACAAGAATAATCTTTAAGTTTCGCAACAACTAATAAACTTTTTGGCATAAATGGTAATTTCCTTTATGAAAGAAGCGATACCCAAATAATTTTCAAGAGATATAGTTAGCAACTTCACAATTTTTTCTCAGATGAGTACTTGAGAATAATCACCTTCCAATTCCATGGAATTAATGTGCGACATGTCCTATTGAGCCATGCGATCCTCGGATCATACATGGATCTGCATTTCCCTTCAAGCTTTCGCTGAGACCAATACATCAAGCTGAGAGCAGAATCCATTTTCTTTGGTAAACTAGGATTTAATTCCATCATAAATTCAGTCAAACATCACATCCGCAAGGAACCATTCTGTTAAGGGGAAATGCCCATCACAAACACACGATGTTCGACACAAAAACAACTACGGGATTACATGAAACATCTCCGAGAAAGAATGAGATGATCACAAACAACTGGGAACCAATGAATGACTTTGCATCTTTCCGAGTTTCGAAAGTATACAGCATTGTCCATTCATGGAAAAGCTACGTTAACATCAACTAATCATCATTTTCTTGAAAGTCAGAATCATCCGTCGGCTTCTCACTTTCAGAATCACTCAAGACATATGTCGTCTGCTTTCGGTTCACCCTCTGAGGCCTTCGTTTCGGAGGGGCCACCTCAACCACGTCTTCACCATCATTAGACATAGGATTGGATGACATTTCCTCACTTGTGGAACTATCTGCCTTACCTTCCTTTCCCAGTAGAGAACTGCTTATTGAAAGGAGATGCTCTCATCTTTCGTACTTTCTTTTCTTCGCAGCAGCAGATGGTTTTCTGCCTCCTTTCTTCTTTGCCACCTCTGCTTCAGAGTCCACTATCTCGTAGTCATCATCTCCACTGTCATTACTATTTTCTTCCTCTGAAATCTCGGAGAAAATGACCGAGGGCTTCTTCCTTGTGGCAGCCCTTTTACTGGGTTCTTTCACCTTGACTGGTATTTCAGGCACTTTGTCCTCTATAGCTGCATTGCATGGAAATGTGTTAAACTTTGGGCAAATGTGGCACATGATCCCAATGCAACAGATGCTCCTTAATCTTCACTATCTAATGTACCCAGTATCTTTACAAATGGAATTGACTTTTAAGTCGAGCAAACAAAAGTCAACTCAAATTAGTTTGAAATCCGACACGTTGACGTGCTGTCGAATACCCTGAAAAAAAGAAAAGAAAAGAAACCTTCCACGATGGCCAGGTGAAAAGGTCCCCCTAAGCTCCAACATCATCAGTTTTAAATGCATGCCTGCGAAAGATTCAAATGGCCCGTCAAAAGACCCGTGCTTGCTTGACTTTCCCCTCTTTTCAAGTTGCTTCCCAAAACTATTGTCCTTCCATTCTACCGTTCCTTGATTTTATGTTTTCACTTCAAAAGAAGAAATTTCCTATTAGAAAAATCACAATTCAAAGAAAAATACAAATTTCATCCAAATATTGAAATTGATTTATAAGTTAAAGACCCATTTTAACTATGTAATCCAAGTGTGTATGTGAGAGTTCTCATCTTTTTCGAATTATATGGCAACCCAGATAAATTCACATTAACATGCAATTTAAAAAATTCTCAATAATTATGACCAAATCTCATAGGTTTGCTTTCCATTCCTCTCTCCACTAATGTAAGCTAATTATCCAACTAAAAATCAATAGGATTTTTCTCGGTTTGCAATATAAGGCTGGGCTAAAGGTGAGATAACGGTAATTTTAAATTCAAATCACCCATCAATACATTGATTTTTAGCATCTAATTAAAGCCAATGTCACTATTTAATTTCATTCCTTCAAGATCATTTTTCTGCTACCATATATCATAATTCCTTCTTTCTTTTCCTTCTTTTCTTTTTTTTTTTAATTACTTTATGGTAGAGTTTCTCCCAAAGTCCCTCCTAATATAACATGAAAATTTCCAACCCATTGAGTGAGCCTAGGTTGCCTCCCAAGAGTGTCACAGATTTCAAGAAAAGCATCAATGTGAGCGTTTGGATCATCGCTGGGTAGCCCACTAAATTGCACCGATTGTTGAAGTATTTGAATGAATGACGGCTTGATCTCAAAGTTGTTTACTTGAATTGCAAGTCTTCTGATACTTGATGTGGTGCCTTGAACTGTTGGCGCAACATAATCTCTTAAGAGTTTATGTGGATTTTCATTCTCCCAATTTGCCATCTTCTTAGCATAATTTCTCTGTTCTCTCAGTTGCCTTTTGAATGTACACTCGATTTCTGGATCAAGCTCAGCAAGTTTCCCTTGTTGGCTACATGTCATAAACCGATGTATACCCTGAAAAATAAAACAAAACGAAAGCTAGATTAAACTTATAATTATCTAGTATCAATATTAATAAGTATTAAACAAACGATCCTTGGCAACGGCGCCAAAAATTTGTTCGTAAAATTCTAAACGTAAGTGAACGTGTCGAGCAAGTAATATAATAATAAGAAAGAGTATCGTCCCACGGAGATTGATAATTAATAAACTAATTAAATACTAAAATAGATTAATTCTAAAATTTATCTAACAGATCAAAATATAATTGAGAATAAATTAAAAATAAAATTTGGAAACTAAGTGCAGTAAATCAATTAGATAAATATGTTAGAGCGTCCGATTACACCATAACCACTACATATGAATTTCAGATTGTTATGAGTACGAGAACAAATCAAACATGTGATAGCGGAATTTCCTAATCTATTTACTATCTTTATCTCTAAGTATATCAAACATACTTAGTTTATTAATTCAATATATCTCTATGTGAATTAAAATAAACATAAATGTATTAAAAACTATGAATATTCTCGACTTAGTTTTTTATATCACCTTATCACCGAAAGTTATACAAATAATGCAGTATATCTCTATTCACGTTTAATTTATGGTTATATATTATATTGAGCAATTACATATTATTACTTTTCGATCTCAAACATGCACATCAGATTATTCAAGTGGTGACTAGTCACTCAAAAGCATTATGCACAATAATATATAACTCGCATGAATGAAATCAATTGCAAAATGTAAAAATCGTGAAATTCACATCATAATGGTTAGGCTACATCGTAGCCTTAACAAAAGAAAATTAGAACATAGTAGAATAATAAATAAAAATATAAGTCAAATCTAGCATCTCAAATCAAAGAATTAAAATTTTGTCATCACTTTTGTTTTCTCTTCAAAATACTTGAAAAACTCTCAGAATAATGAAAAACGATATAACAAAAACATAATTGCTCTCTTTGGCTCTCAATGTTCTCTTATTTATAGGATATATCCAATATCCTTATCTCCAAGCAATTGCGCACAAAATCATAGTAAATAAGAGAATTTGATTTGATATCTATTTGGCGGTCAGGATAAAATTCGGAAGAGAATATGATTTATCCTATTTTACATTTGGTGCTTGGTTTGGATAAAGTTGGATATAAGGGGATATAAGCCGGATAAAATTATCTCATGGAAAAAGTGAAATAAATATGGATAAGATTTCTAATGTCCATAATAGAAAAGTTATTTTTCTCAAATAACAAATTTCTTAAATTAACAAAAGTAAAATTATATTTCAATATAAATAATATTTGAATTCTAATTTAAGAAATAAAAAATAAAAAATAATTTTTTTAATTTAATCTTATTTTAAATCATATATTTAACTTTAATTCTATCTTATAATAAACATTCAATCTATCAATTAAATATTTATATTGATTATATATTTTAGGTATTTTTATATTTTAGATATGTTGGTACAGTTTACGATTTGATAAAATTTTATTGAAGAATGGTAAAAGGGGAAAAGATAAATAATAAATAAAATAATTTAAAAAAAGAGGAAAGAGATAAAAAGATAAAAATAAATTAAGGAATAGTATCACAGAGATTTTCACCATCTCCGTTTATAAACTTTTAGGTTCATTCACAATGATATGCCATTTATATTTAAAAAAAAAATGTATATAATATGATGTAAATATATCTGAGTTTAATACTGCGATTCACCAAACAGTGGATATGATATAGAAAAATTCTAAAATTTCATATCCTATCATATTCAATCCCATCCTAGTTAGAAATCCAGACGACCAAACTTATCTTAAGGAATAAAATCATGGATTCCATAATTTGATATCCATCTTCCATTGCTTTTTTATTTGAATTCTTGATTTTTGTTATTTTTTTCTTATCTTCTCCATATCTCATTATTCTGTATAAAAAAGGAAAATTTGAATAATCAGAAGGAAGTCCAAATATTTTCTTATAGATATTGCATTATTTGTTGCCTAAAATAGGTAAAATAATTCTATTTTTATAAAGTTATGAAAAAATAAGTTACAAGAACAAAATGTTATCCCCATCCTCGAACGAAGGTCAATGACCTCGGGTTGACATAGGCGATGGCATTGCAAGGCTCACAAAGGCATGATGGAGATGGAGGCCACACAACAGAGCAAATGGCTAGCTATTGCAAGCCTAGGTTTTAAGTGTGCTCACGGTAGAACAAGAAGATGGCAAAGAGAAATTAAGGAAAAAGAAAAGGAAAACAAATAGAAGGAAACAAGAATAAAAAAATTGAAAAGAAAGTAGGTAAAACCCATATTAGCCATTTATTAAAATTGACCAATGTATCAATCATTTAAAGTGATAAATTTAAGGTTTAAACATTCCCTTAACTTTAGATAATCACGATCATTTTGGGATATAGCCAATATTTTGATGGAGCTAAAAGCCTTGACCGCCCTTAGACATTGGTAGTAATTTATTTTGCTTTAGCTTCATGTTTAAGATAGATATGAGTAAAATCATTGTTTCATATGCTACTTGAGAAAACTTGAATTTTTACAAAAGAAAAGTTACACAAATGAATTCTGAACTTTAAATTCAATGTACACTATTATTCTTGAACTTTTAATTCATTTAACATAGTTTCTAAACTTTAGTCCAATGTGTAATATCAATTATGAACTTTTAACTTGTTTGATTTGATTTTGAACTTTTAAATATTTTATATAAATTAGAGTTTACGTTGAATATATATCAATATCTCGGAAATCATATTTAACAGGCGCCAATTTCTAGGGTTCGGGAAACGCAACCCCACACGCCCGCTCGCTCTCTCTCTCTTGCTTCCCTCCGCCTTACCACCTCCGTCGAGCTGCCGGACTCCACCGCGCGACCGCCGCGTACGCCGGCGACCCCCCCCCCCCCCCCCTCCCCTCCCGGTGGCCGCCACCGCCCGGCTCCGTCGACGGCCTCGTGAGCTCTCGAGAAAGCCACGCCTACGGCCAATAGC
Source organism: Eucalyptus camaldulensis (assembly GCA_019915185.1). Lineage (NCBI taxonomy): Eukaryota > Viridiplantae > Streptophyta > Magnoliopsida > Myrtales > Myrtaceae > Eucalyptus > Eucalyptus camaldulensis. The sequence continues at coordinate 33,998,470 of JAHSVA010000010.1, forward strand.
CGACCCAATCGACCTCAACCGATAATTTCCCGAGTAAAAAAACGCTTCTTTTGACTCTTGAATCATCGTTGTTATTGCGTGGCTTTTACTGAACACTTGATAACTCAAAACCTTGCACATGAACAGGCTGCTGTGGCTATTTGCCGAAACTAATGGCTGAAAGTTTGCCCGAAGAGATTCTCATCGACATACTCTTGAGGGTTCCGGCCGAGTCGTTGGTGCGATTTAAATTGGTCTGCAAACGGTGGCGGTCTCTAATCTCTGACCCAGGCTTCGCCAAGTTGCATCTGCAGAGGCTCAAGGCAGGGGATTTAATTCCTAGGCAGAGAATTTTCATCGGCGACGACGAGACCATAGATTTCAAAACCTTCGACGCCAATGAGGGTTGTGTGGCGGTACCGCATAAGATTAAAACGATCAAATCTGACGGCAATAACACCAATTGGTGGCAGATCAAGGGGTCCTGTGATGGCCTGGTTTGTTTTCTTGTCTCTGGCATTTTTCTCATATATAACCCGACCACCAGGGAATATAGGGAGTTGCCCTCTTCCGATTTCGAGGAAGATTGTGATTTGCTTGACCGTAACAATGAGTCATTCTATGGACTCGGATATGACCCTCGATCTGATGACTACAAAATAGTAGAGGGCATCCAAGAATTTTTTGATCATTTTTGGGGGGCGGCAATATTTTCGCTTAAGTCCGGTTCTTGGACAAGGATATATTTCCCGAGCGAAGAAATCGAAGAAATCGGTTTCGATGTTGGTGGCAACGGAGTTTATTGGAAGGGGGCCTTACACTGGCACGTCTATGGGTTATGGGACGAGACTGGGATTTTGTCACTTGATTTGTCGGAAGAGAAATTCCACCAGGTGCTTTCGGCTCCTAAAGTCGAAACGGATGGACAATCCCGGCCACGCATGAATCTCGGTATTCACGGGACTAGTCTGTTCATATATAGCAGCTATGGTAACCACGTCCACACATGGATAACGGATGAGTATGGGAGAGGAGGATCATGGACAAAATGGTTCAGTGTTGATTGGACAAATTGGTTCAGTGTTAATTGGACAAATCGGTTCAGTGTTGATCCGAATGTTTCTATCCCCCTTGTGTGCACAAGGAGCGGAAAAATCATTTTTTTGATAAATAGAGACCAGCTGATTCTGTTCAATCCGGAGGATAATACTTACAAAGATTATCCCTACAAAGATTATCCGTACAACGATTTCTCCGTCGAATATGCTATCTATTTGGAAACTCTTATTTCCCCCTATCTATTTTGACGGTGAGCCATCAAGAATCTGGAGCGTTGTCAATTTTCTTAATAGCTAAGGGTTCTAAATTATATTAGTATACATTGATATGTATAACGCTATGTCAACACGTCGCATTATATAAATTTTTACACTAGATTTTCTACTTGTTTCCAATTTAGATAGCAATTTTCCAATTGTCTTCATAATCATGAAGCGAGCTCCATCATATGAAAATGACGATAGCTAATTGTTGTTGTCTAGAAAACCTCTCTGAAATGATAAAATTATGCATAACAGAAGAACATTGCACGCATTACATACCCCAAAATTTGAATTCGTACGGCAAGATTTTCTTTGCTTGAGACGGATTGCTTCTTACCAATGAAATCAAGGAATTTCTCAGGCTGCACATCTTTTTTGAAAGAAGTATCCAAAAAGTCACAGAGATAAGAAATTATCTCCTCGCTAGGCACCCTAGAGTTTATGTGCATAGTACCCTACCCAACCCAAAAACAGTGTGTCCACGATCTCGGTCGCACATGCACAGAGAGAGAGAGAGAGAGAGAGAGATTTGCTTCATGGTAGTTGTGAGAGAACCAAGCCCAGTAAAATCCAAACAACTTCACACATGTTCTGAGATCATCAAATTCCAGAAAAAGGTAGCATTCCCCTCAAAACCCCACCATTGAAATAATAAGGCTAAGATTCTAACATCGTCTTTCACTTGATATAGTGCCTTTGCATATTGTACTTCTCATTTCTATGCTTAGCAAACAATCTCATTTCTATGCTAAAATTACAAGAATAATCTTTTAAGTTTAGCAACAACTAATAAACTTTTTGGCATAAATGGTAATTTCCTTCATGAAAGAAACGATGCCCAAATAATTTTCAAAAGATGATAGTTAGCAACTTCACAATTTTTTCTCAGATGAGTACTTGAGAATAATCACCTTCCAAATCCATGGAATTTATGTGCGACATGTCCTATTGAGCCATGCGATCCTCACATCATACATGGATCTGCATTTCCCTTCAAGCTTTCCCTGAGAGCAATGCATCAAGCTGAGAGCAGAATCCATTTTCTTTGGTAAACTAGGATTTAATTCCATCATAAATTCAGCCAAACATCACATCCGCAAGGCACCATCCTGTCAAGGGGAAATGCCCATCGCAAACACATGATGTTCGACACAAACGACTACGGGATTACATGAAACATCTCCGAGAAAGAATGAGATGATCACAAACAACTGAAAACCAATGAATGACTTTGCATCTTTCCGAGTTTCGAAAGTATACGGCATTGTCCATTCATGGAAAAGCTACATTAACATCAACTAATCATCATTTTCTTCAAAGTCAGAATCATCCGTCGGCTTCTCACTTTCAGAATCACTCAAGACATATGTCGTCTGCTTTCGGTTCACCCTCTGAGGCCTTCGTTTCGGAGGGGCCACCTCAACCACGTCTTCACCATCATTAGACATAGGATTGGATGACATTTCCTCACTTGTGGAACTGTCTGCCTTACCTTCCTTTCCCAGTAGAGAACTGCTTTTCTTATTGAAAGGAGATGCCCTCATCTTTCGTACTTTCTTTTCTGGTGAAACTCCAGTGCTTTCAGCTGGCTTTAACATCTCAGTCAAGAGCCGTTGGGACGTTCCCCGAGCCTGCTGCCTGTTGGCTTGACCTTTCTTTGTTGCTGCAGGTGGCTTTGATTTCTTTGCAGCAGCAGATGGTTTTCTGCCTCCTTTCTTCTTTGCCACCTCTGCTTCAGAGTCCACTGTCTCGTAGTCATCATCTCCACTGTCATTACTATTTTCTTCCTCCGAAATCTCGGAGAGAATGACCGAGGGCTTCTTCCTTGTGGCAGCCCTTTTACTGGGTTCTTTCACCTTGACTGGAATTTCAGGCGCTTTGTCCTCTAGAGCTGCATTGCATGGAAATGTGTTAAACTTTGGGCAAATGTGGCACATGATCCCAATGCAACGGATGCTCCTTAATCTTCACTATCTAATGTACCCAGTATCTTTACAAATGGAATTGACTTTTAAATTGAACAAACAAAAGTCACTTTGGTGAAACCTCTTACCTGACGAATTGTCTGGTGAAGATTCAAGGTTATATGCAGCAAGTCGTTCTTTTAAGTCAAGCATCTCGAAATCCTCGTCATCATCTGAAACTGAGGCACTCTTGCTAGGCTGTATAAATGAAAACAGAGATGTGAATGTTGTCCAAGACACTTGCCTTGATTTTACTTAGAAGGAAGAGACCAAACACACCTTTGGGGCCGGAGCTTTCCTAGCACCGGCACCACGTTTTGGTTTTGCAACATCAGCAGCATTTCCTGAAAAAGAGACACATCTACTGTCAGTGACTCCATATGACAATAATAATGCAAACAGTTTCAAGTTATAACATGAATTCCATAATAACCTGCTTCCAATGTGACGGTTGATCCTTGAGTGACTTCTGCTTGAGCTTCTGGATTGTTAGCTTTAGTGTCATTCTTGCGAGGCTTTTTTGGTGCCTGTCTAGAAACTTTTGTGCCGACTCCATTTGCTTTGCTTCTTGCCTTTCTCGTTTCCTCTGCTTGGGCATCCACTTTTTCTTGCTCCTGGATAGCACAGCAGAGAGCATTAGTCAAAACAGAAAATAAATTAAAGTAATGTCAAGAGGGCATCAAAAATGATACATCAAGTTTTTCCTCTAGAGCAGCAAGATCTTCCAACCACAAATTCTCTGGAGTTGCTTTTCTCAGGGCATCAACCTCGTCAACAAGCTTGTCCTTATCAGCACATAATTCCTGAACTTTCTCGAGGGTAAGTGTGCCAATTGCCATGGAGAGCAGATACTCATAGTCACTGGCTTTCACTCCTTTAGTGGTGGCCTCTGAGTTCTCTTCTGTTTCTTCTGAATCATCCATTGACCCAGCCACTGCTGTTTCAATTGTTTTAGTCTCCTTCCTAAATGGTGTAAAGCCTTTTGCTTGCAGCTCTTGGAACAAATCTGCTCTCTTTCGATTGCTCACAATGATCTCTCCATGGACAACACCAAGAATAAACCTAACCTTATTGTCCAACATCACTAACTTCAACTCCAAGTTTTCCAGCAAAATTTTCTGCAAGGGAGAAATAGAAAAGTACTCATAATATGCTATTTGCAACCAGGTCACATATGAAAAGCCTTGGAGCACAAGTAAATAACTGAAGACATTTCCTCGCTTTCACTAGGATTACCTTTCTTTTCTCATAACACTCAAGCCTTAAGTGGAAAAACTCCTCTAGAACTGCAGAAAGAAAGATGATTAATTTAAAATGAGACATGGATTTGAATACCATATATAAGTTACAATCCTACTAAAACATGGCTGATCGTGAGCTAAGCAGAAAGATTAGCATACTTTGTTCAGGGCTGTCGTATTTCTTAATCACTCCGTTTGGGTCAAACAGGTGCATGTTACTTGTGCTGATCGATGAGGTCAGCTTAAATTTCTTCAGTAAACCCTCTTGCTTTGCTATCATCATGTTCTCCTCTGTCAACATAACTTCAAAATGTACGGTTACATCGTCACTGTACTGCCTAAATTCCTGCAATTGGCAATTGAAATTTTAGCGAAAAATTCAAAGATAAGATGTGACGCACGAGGTTGGTTGCTTGAGAGCTCATTACCTTGACAAAAGGATCCTTTGCTTTATCTTTCTCTCCAGTTGATAATGATTCCAAAAACTCCCTGTAATCCTGAGTCCATCGACGTATCGGAAGCTCTGTGATCCTCAGTGTGGTATCATCAACTTCCTCGATTATCCCACAAACAGTGTAAGTAACGCCAGCTTCCTTCGTAGCTGTTTTCTCAATGGTCCCTCTAAATCCGCGATACCAAGGATCCATGTGCTCCATCATTTCACCATTCAACAAACGTCTCAAGTTGGCAATAATATCTCTTGGATTGTAGTTGGGGATGTAAGAACTCCATCCAGTTCCAATTCCTTCACTACCATTGACGAGAACCATAGGTAAGATAGGCATGTACCTGCATAACAAGACCAGTATTAGCTAACACTTTCGTTTGGGTTAAATGAATAACAGGGGTCCTATAATGAGTAATTACCAAGTTGGTTCAATAGATTGCCCATCTTCATTTAAGTAGCTCAGGAGGTTGTCATCATCCTTCGGGAAGAGGAACCGTGTAGTTGGTGAAAGCTTCGTGTATATGTACCTAGGGCTTGCATGATCTTTTCCTCCCTACCAAAGTCACATTTTCATGTAAGTAAAAATAAAAAAAAAATAAATTGCAGACAAACTGATTATCTTCAGTGATATATGAAATACTCTCACCATGTTGCGAGTCCCAAATTGGCCATTTGGCATGAGAAGGTTAATGTTGTTGCTGCCTACATAATCCTGTGCCATTCCAATGATGGTACTAGCAAGACTTTGTTCACCATGATGGTATGCTGAATGTTCAGATACATAACCAGAAAACTGGGCAACCTTTGCTTCTTTGATGAAATTTCTTTTAAATGAGCAGAATAGAATTTTCCTTTGACCAGGCTTGAGGCCATCAACCATGGAAGGAATTGATCTTTGAAGATCAGCCATAGAAAACAATATCAGCTCCTTATTAACAAAGTCACTGTACTTGATGAGCTTCTCCTTCTGATCAAGATAAGTACCAGGCTGCAGGAAACAAATTCATAATTCCATTAAGTCAAATCTAAAAATGCAACAAGTACTTCATGTTCTTATAATTCAGACAGCACTTCCAACCTCGAACTGACGAAGCCAAGTCTTCCTTGCTTCGATCTTCTTCTTGCTAAAAGCCAACTCAATTGCATCCCCGTCTTGGTCATTAACCCATACAAAATCCTTCTTGTGCATGTCAAGATTTTGGAAATATTGCTTCCCCTCTTTTGAGGTGCTTGTTCCCAACCCCTGCAGGGATCATTCAACAATGTTATTCATAACAGAGTAATTGAGTTATACTTGAATGATGTAGACAAACCTTATAGTACTTGATTGACCACCCACTTCCACTGCCCCCCAAACTTTCCTTCCAGGACTCATATTCCGGCATTGTATAGAAACTTAATTCTCTTCCATTTTTATGAGTAGCCTGTAGTCACAATTAGAGAGGGCTTAAAGCTTTTCTTCCATCTACCAAAAACGGTTTAGATGATCAACTTAATTTAATCATCCCCACCTTGACAATTGGAGTGATGAATTCAACTAGGAAAGATGGAACTTTGAGCAATGATGGCCAGAATGAATGAACGAAGTTAATTAAAAGGCCTTTAATGTGGGAACCATCATGATCCTGCAAATGCACATCCAAAAAGCAATATATACTTATTCACAATACTATGAAAAGCATTTACAATAGTGGCACATGCTTGACAGAAAAATCATACAAAACGAAATCCATAGAAGAGTGAAACCTGGTCTGTCATTATCATCAAATGACCATATCTTAAAGATTTGACACTGTCATAATCCTTATTTTGCTGCAACCCAAGAATCTGCTTGATGTATTGTATCTCTTTGTTTTCCATTATTTGACTATGGCTGGCTTCCCTCACGTTGAGTAATTTACCTCTCAAAGGAAACACTCCATAACGATCTCGACCAACAACAGAAAGCCCAGCCATCTGCATCAACGCAGTTTGGTTAGCCAACTCTTGGAAAATGTTCAGCCACAAAAATTAAGGTGGTTTCCATGCGTCACATCCAAAAGCTACCAGCACTTACTGCAAGGGCCTTTGCTGAATCTCCTTCTGTCAAAATCAGGGTACATTTATCAGAGTTTCTACCTCCAGCATCATTAGCATCCTCAAGCTTGGGAATCCCGCGGAGGTTCTCTCTCTTTGACCCATCAGTTTTCTTTAGGTCTTTGCTCTGCTTGAAATTTGCCCATGAAAGGAGAGACTCAACAATTCCAGACTTTGCCACTGCATTATAGCAAGCATAAGCAAAATTTGCCTAGAAATCAATTGATCAGTTTCATTAAATTCACTAAAGAGTGTCCAACCTTTCTGTAGGAACTTGTCAGATAGTTCACACTTGGATCCGAAGCTGCTCTGACGAAGTGTCAAAGTTTCCTTGGTTTGAGAGTCAAATGCAGGATTGTCAATGAGCGCATTGACAAAAACCCATAGATGACTTTTAACGTTATGGGCTTTGAGGTTGGCATTCTTATTCTTCTTGTTCACAACAGTCATAACATGGTTGGCAATCTGATTGGTCACATAATCAACATGTGTTCCTCCCTTGATAGTAGCTATCGCATTCGCAAAGCTGACCTGTTGAAGAATTCACGATGTCAAATTCATTCAATAGTACTAGCTCTATATTTGGTGTTACCAGAAGAAAGTGTTCAAAGTACCTGTTGAAACTGTCCGTCACTTAGGCTTACGCAGACTTCCCACCTCTCATTCACAGTCTCCTCAATCCTGATCCAATCAGCAAAATTTGGCTATTAGAATACCATCCCAAACTACAAAATGATTACAGTCGAACAAAAAGAAAAGTAGAGAACCTTGGGAGGGGACATTCTGGTCTATTTTTAGACGCAGATTTTAAATAGAGGCCGACATATTCAGCAAATGTTTTGACAGGAACCCTTTTCCCATTCAGCTCGACCTTTACTGTCTTTCCAAGACACCCAGCCATATCAATCACTCGCTTTTTCATCAAAGCGACCACGTCATCTTCAAGGTGGGTCATGTTAAACTTTGCCAAGTCGGGTTTGAACGAGACCTTGGTCCAGTTTTCGCCTGCCTTGCAAGCCTTGATATCGGGTGCACCTTTCACTCCCATGTTCTTCGAGAAAACCTTTAAATCATTGGAACAGATCATTACAAAAGCTCAACCAAACCGATTCCACTAACCCAGTAAAAATGGCGAGAACATTCCACCGCAGACCAAAATGAGTGTGTTTACTATCCTAAAAAAGTAGCAACAACCTTGAGCAGAAACCACTACATGACGTCCTGAAAAGTAAAAGAAAAAAAAAAGCACCATTCTGACCAAACAAGGGCAGCTGAACTCCAATACCTAGAAAGGGCACAGCTTAAACAGAGACAAATTACCTTCCCACCAGAGCAATGTACAAGACTAACATCAAGAAACAAACTTGAAGAAATCCCAAATCATGAAATCCAGAGAAAAATGGTAACACAGGCGCATCGAAGAACATCAGCCGTCTATACCTGCTTGTACTTGAGGCCGTTCTTGCCATCGGCCGTCTCGATGACAAACTCCGTCGAGAATATGTTCGTCAGCTTAGCACCGTACCCGTTCCTCCCCCCGGTCGTCTTCTTCACGTTGTCGTCGTAGTTGCTGCTGGTGAGGAGGTGGCCGAAGATGAGCTCCGGCACGTAGACGTGCTCCTCCCGGTGCATCTCCACGGGGACGCCGTCCCCGTTGTTGTAGACGCTGATGAGGTTCCGGTCGGCGTCGATGGTGACTTTCAGGGAGTCCATCCTGGGGTCGCGCTGCTTGTTGTCGGCGGCGTTGACGAGGATCTCGTCGAAGATCTTGTAGAGGCCCGGGACGTAGGTGATGGGGCGGTGGACCATCTCGCCGCCGCCGCCGCCGTCGCCGCCGTCGCCGACGTCGTAGATCCAGAGCGACTGGGTGTGCTTCTCGACGGAGCCGATGTAGGTGTCGGGGCGGAGGAGGATGTGCTCCAGCTGGGACTTCTTCTGGTAGGTCTCCTCCACGGTCTTGCCCTTGCGCCCCGCCGCCGGAGCCGCCGGAGCGGCGGCGGCGGCGGTGTTGGCGATGTTGCTGGTCTGGAGGGGGAGCGTCTGGGCCATGATGGGGGCGAGGGAGGGAGGGAGGAAGTCGAAGGATGTGAAGATTCTCGAGAGGAGAATGACGCAGGGAGTGAAGAGAGAGAAATGATGGTTTTTAGAGAGAGAGAGAGAGAGAGTTTGAATTTCGAATTGAAGCGCGTTGCTTGGCTTGCTTTTGGACGGACTGCGCTTTTGACGTCCGTCGTGGACTGGGCTTTTTGCACTTTGGGGCTCGTCCGGAGTTCGGTTCATGTAATTTCGTCGATCATTCTCTCTCTCTTTTTTTTTTTCTTTTTTTTTAAAGTTAGTTAGAAGTCCGACAATTTATTACGAAAGTATTATTGAATTGTAAAATTTTTAAGAAGTGATTTAAGTCTTAAAATTTATCATAAAAATATAATCAGATCCCAAAAACTTTCAAAAAGTACAAACAAGTTAGAAAACTTATTGCGAAAATGTAATTGAATTTTAAAATATTTTAAAAAATGCAATTTTTTTCTAGTGGTTGCACTTTTTATAACAATTTCTAAGATTTTATTATATTTTTTGAAAATTTAAGGATTAAATTGCCTTTTATTGATAAATTTTAAAAAATGCAAAATTCTATGTTTTTAAAATTATATATTTTCTGTTAAAGATTTGAAGAAAATACGAGCATGATATTAATATAGAAAAAAAAAACTCAAGAACTCAAGTGCCATTTCGCTAGTCACTAGGCTGTACATGACAACATTTCTGTTCCGGAAAAGAGTTTTTTTTTCTTTTTTTTTTCAGAAATAATTCTTTTCTATTTCTGTTCCGATGAACAATTTATGAATAAAATAACCCATTTTTTTAACTACACAAAATTTCTACTCTTGAATAGAAAAAAAAAATAGAAATGCGTTTGGTAACGCAACAATTTCTTTTTTGTATTTATTCATTTTTTATTCTTCTGTGATAAAAAACGAATAAATACAAAAAAAAAAAAAAACTGTTTCATACCAAACGCATTTCTATTCTTTTTCTATTTCAAGAGTAGAAATTTTGTGTGGTTATCAAATACCTTATTCATAAATTGTTCCTTGGAGTAGAAATAAAAAAGAAACTATTCTCCAACCAAGAAGTGGCACCCTTACTCTCGTAAAACTTAAAAACTGGTCGTGTTAGTTTAAGATTGTGCGGGACATATTCATTGAGGAAATAGCCCCAACATAAATAATGTGGGATCCACGACATATACTCGATTGACTTCTTAAAATTGTTAAAAGCAAAGGTGATAATTCATGATATTTTATTGGTTAAAGTGGTAAAACAAATGAGGCTTTACCTCTCGAGAAACAATAGGTTTTAAATTGAATTCAACTCAATGTAATCCCATAGGCATTGACAGAGTAATTTCTCAATTCATTCCTATTGCCAATTTAGATAAACGCCTTTGATCATATCCAAAAGTTAAAAGACGCCTAACGCTAAAACAAATGAGAGACTTGGAAGATTGAAAAAATTTTAAGAGTAGTTTCCTACTGCAAGACAGAAGATTCGATCGGCAAAACGGCTGCTATAATTGACCTTGCAAGAGACTCGAATGTGTTTGCTTATTTGTACTCCGCTCGGTGATTTATACTTCCATGCTACTCTTTTTTCTTTTTCTTTGACTAATTCGATTCTATGTTCTCTTTTCAATTTGTTCTCTTTTTTCCCATTTTGAGGATTTTTCCTTTTTGATCTACTCTCTCTCTCTCTCTCCCTCTCTCTCTCTCTCGTGAGATTTCTACCTTGATATAGTCCATATTTAGGGATCTTTGCACTTGTTATTTTGGGTTTCACTTCTCTCATGTTTCATTGATGCACAAATCTAGTTTCAAAGGAGATCAGAAGAGCTTTATGAAGGTTTCACTCTCACAAGTGTTAGATCTATATTTGTTCAACCTCATTACTATGAATGATGATGGTGTTGAGGACGCTGAGTTTAGGTGCACATTATTGAAAGGAAAAATCATAGCGATAGTAAGAGATCTCGATCTATGCTCATCATTACCGAAAACAAATTCAGTATTCAAACGATGATTTTGGATTGAAAAAGTCACATATCTACTCTTTAAGCATACAACCTCTAACTTTATTATGATGATTCATTTTGTTATTCAAATATATGTGTGAAAATGAACGAAATATTACTTTAACAAAAGAAAATCATGCCAAATTTAGATTGCCAGTAAACGACTATCATAGTCAAACAATACACAATAAAAAATGAACACAAGAAGCAAACTGTCTTGATCCATTTAGGTCAAGTAGACACGGCCCGACAAAGAAGAGGCCCATGCCTGCTATAACTCGTGGTGCTCGGCACCGTGGCAAGGGAAACGAAGTCGTGGAAATGGCAAACAAATGGATCTCGCGCTTCTTTTGACGATGTTTTGTACTTTTGATTGTGCTTTGTGTTACAAAACTAACGGCGTTGTCGTCCCAGCAGAAGATCACGGGCGTGGACCGCAAGTGGGTCCCACCCTCCTTTTTCTTTATATGCACCTTCCTCGTCATTAACCTCATCACCGTCGCCGCTGCTGTCGCCACCGTCGCCGCCTTAGGAGGGCCAGTATGGCCTCATCTACAAAGAGGCCGTGAGGCCACCATGTGGTGGAGATACGTGACCCCTTGAAGAAGATGCCGCTCCGACTCGGCACCTTCGGCATCCCGAGGAGGCTGCCCTCGCCAACGACGACGCCGCTGGCAGCCTCCACGGCTCGAATGCCAAGACCAACTTCCCTCCTCCTCCCTCCGCTGCCTCCGCCCTCTCCCTCGACCTCTTCAGCGAGTTCCTCCATATGGCGGTCTTGAGCTGTGGCGGCGGGCTCCGCAAGCGTGAGGGGCGGCTCTCCAATTTGTTTTTTTGAACGGCCCTTTCGTCAAATTCGCCTTACATCAATTTTGATTCACTGTCTGATCGGGCCATGGATGGCATCTTTCCAACATCCGAAAGGGCAAAGCCAACATAGCACGGTTTAGGTTAGCCTGTCGTATCAAAATGGCGTTGCAATTTACGCCAATGATCAACGAGTCTGTTGAACCACATTCCCTCACCATTTCGAGTTCCTTCCTAACCGGGGCTTTTATTAATGAGGTCATAATCATGAACTCATCTCGTCGCTCACTTTTGATTTTAATTTTGTTAATGAGTAAGGTCCCACAAGAGATCGGAGGGAAGTGCGACCCTTCGATTTCGGAACGAACAATGATCTCGTTCTTGCGACGACACTGCCTCGGGACCCCAAAACATCGTGGAAACGAATATTTCTTGGACATTATCATCGTGGTACAGGTCGTAAGGCCAAATAAATTATTACCTACCATCTGGTCGCTATATCGTGTTGGGACATATGAATATACTTAGGGAAAGTACAAAAATAAAAGTTATAAATCTATTGTATTATTTTTAGTTCAGTTTATTTGACCAATTTAGGTCGGCAACTATTAATGTGTACATCGATTGTTTTACGTAATACATCTAATAAGGTCACAATGGCCTTAGGCAAGGGCTACCTTACCCCATTCTAGGGGTGAGCATGGTCCGGATTGGGCTGATCTACCCACAAACCCTAGAACCAACTTGCATAGTGTTGGTCTTCAATTTTTAGGATCGAGGACCGACCCTATTGAGCCTGGGACCGAGGACCGAATTGACCCAATGGGTTTGGTCTAGTTCTAGGGTCAACTCATGATCAATTGATAATTTTTTTCTTTCATTTTTTGCGCTTCCTGAAAAGGTGATCGAGGACCGAATTGACCCAATGGGTTTGGTTCATTTCCAGGGTCAACTCAAGATCGATTGATAATTTTTTTTGTTTCATTTTTTGCACTTCCTGTAAATGTGACCAAGGACCAAATTGACCCAATGAGTTTGGTGATGAGCAAAGTCAGCGAAGAGAGGTGAGCATTGAGTGGGCTAAGCGTCGAGCATTGAGCAACACAAGCAACTAGAAGCGAGGGAGGCGAGTGTCGTATGGCAAGCGGAGAAATTGTTTCTTTTGATTTTAGTAAGTTGAAGACTAAGAGGACAAAGAATACATAATAGAACGAGTACTGGAGGAGAATATCATGAGGAGCTATTTATGCCGTAAGGACGTCAAGAGGACTCCTCATGGAGACATTTTCCTCATTTGTAAATATGACTATTATCTATTAATGCCGTAAAAGATATTGAAAGTCTAAGCCATTAAAGAATAGTGTAAAATTATTTGGACTCCTCACCTCACTAAAGAGTTGTTTAATTCTATTGAAGTCAAATACTATCTATATATTAAAAAAATTATAACTAATATATTAGATATATAATATATTTTAGATATTATATATGTATTATATAAAGTCGGGGTTGGTCCAGGTTGGACTGATCCTAAACTTTCAAGACTAAGCACCAGCCCACACAGTACTGGTCTAGGAATCTCAGGACCAATGATCGACCTAGTCCCTCTGGGAACTGGACTAGTTTCAGCAGAGTTAGGCCGATCCTAGGTTGATCTAAGGTTGACCCTAGACCGATGCTCACCCCCACCTCATTCAATGAGGGCGGCCCTTGTTGGCCAAAATGAAGGAAAAAAAAAAGAAGAAAGAAAAAACAAAAAAAAATCATTAAAATATTGTAAAAATGTCCACATCATTGTTGATAACGCCATTAGAAACGATTTCCAACCTAAATTGACTAAATTAATATTGATTGAATATGTTTAAAACTAAATTGGATCAATTAAAAAGTTTAGAACTGCATTAGTATCAATGCAATATGTTTAAATTATTTTTGGTACTTTTCCCGTATACGGCCCATACATATACTTTAGAAGAACTTCTAGAGTGTGCTATTAAAGTGGTTTTGGAAGTTGTCACCGTGGAACTTTTGGCAAATTTGAATTTTTCATTCTATCGTGAATTTCAGAAAAGTTGGATCTCTTCGTTTGTGTTTTTCTTTCGATTTTTCCTTTTTGGTGTTTGTGTTTGCCCCCTACGAAAAAAACCAAGACAAAATCAGCCATTTCGAAAAATGGGTTTGTTTTAACGTAAAAGCGTTTTGTTAATCTAAAAAAAAAAAAAATGTGTGCATTGAGCTATACGAGGAGTGAAGTAGCCTCGCTCAATCTTAAATTACCGCGAACTCACTAAAAGTCAAGAAATAAATTTACGGAGATTATAGTTTACCTACTCTATACTTTCTATATTGTGAAATCTAGTTTCACTTATTGAAAGAACAACAAACGAAAATAACTACCTCTAACCGCCAAGAAACATGCGGCGCCAAGAAAAGAAGTAGCTCCAGCTTTTCCTTTTAAAACCTCCTTCCCTCCCTCCCTCCCTCTCTCTTCCCATTCCATTTCCAACTGCGTACGACCCGTCTGGTCCGAAAACTATGAAGCGGCCCTGCTGCTCCCTCCTCGACCAGGAGGATATCGACTACACCCTCCGAGGCTTCAATGAGATCACCCTCCCGTCCCCTGATCTGGCCGCGCTCGAGAACGTTAATGGCGTCTTTGGGCTCCTAGTGGCAAGAACCGCGGCGGTTTGGGGTTTGACAACATGGGCTTCGCATCGCCAGAGAAGCTAGTTTTCGGAGTTAACCCAGCGAAGGCGACGACTCCTTGGCCGGTGAGAGGAAGCTCTTCATCTTCGCTTCCGCCCAAGCCGCCACTGCAGAGGACGGTGTCTGAGCCTACCCCATACCAGACCCCGGGTTTCGTCAATTCGTTCTCCCAAGGGTCTGGCTCCAGCGGCTGCCACGGCAGTGTCGAGAAGAGGCGGGACTCCAGGTTCGGCTTCTCTAACTCTCTTGATGTTCATCTCTGGTTTGATGGGTGAAAAATCCTTTTCTTTTTTTTCGGTATGATCATACCCATTACAGGATTCTAGGTACTCTTGGGTGACTGACTCTGGATATAGTAATTCTTTTCTTGGCATGGTTGTATGGATGTCAATAGTGAATCACACTTTTTATTTCTGTATATGATCTCAAGCTTATTTCGCGAGATTGGTCTTTGTGTTCATCTGGTGAATGATATCGTTTAGACCTTTTTTTTCTGGTTGTGCAAATAGGGACGTAGAGCAGACTATGCTAGTTTTGGTCATCTGGGTCTACAGCAAAAAAAAAAAAAAAAAAAATCAAATAAAAATCAAGTAAAACAGCAGTTGAAGCGGTTTGTGATTTCTCACAGGCTCGGATCTGGTGATTTGGGAGTCATTTTCTTTGATGGGTTTTCTTTTCGAGCAATGCAGAGACCGAAGAGGATGAAGCGTCGCCTTAAGGAGATGCACAAGTGGTGGGATCATGTGATGAGCGAAGCCTGGGAGGACGATGGACCTGCTGAACAAGGCAACGCCGAAACTGCATAAGTCTGATGCGCATGGGAATGGAGAATATGGTTACGCATGATAATTACCGCCCTAATGTTCATTTGATGTAATAAGATTAGGACAAAGTTTATCATTCTAATTCGTTTCGAATTGCTGATTGCGCAGCAGGTGAAGTGCGAAGAAGCCGAGGAGGATAATCACGAAGCTGTGAGCATGGGAGTCATCGGCAATTGCTTGTCCCTCGACCTCAATTGTCCCTACGGGAAAGGGTACGAGATTGTGCTCTCAGAGATTAGAGGGTAAGCTCAATTATTTAACACTGTCACCCGACCAAATATTTGTTTTGTTATTAGCGTGGTTAGTCAATTTATGAGCGCTCCTCACACTACATATTGGGAGGCGGTGCTACGTGTTGTTTAAGTACTTGAAGGGAGCATCAGGTAAAAGGATTTTGTTAAAAAATCATGGACATCTTAACGGCATAAAATTGATTTCTAGAAGAGAAATAAAATTTTCTATTGTTATTTCTAGATGAGTTTTTAAGCAAAAAAACCGTTTGTAACGATATAAAATTTTTACTCTAAAAATAGAAACTCGTTTGATAACAACCAAAAATTTCTTCTTTTTAGACGACGGTGGATCAGCCGCCTATTGACAAAGACTTACCAAATACAATAAAAAACTTGGCGACTAACGGACGGTGGTCGGCGACGACAGATAGAGGACACTATGAGAATAATTTTTATTTCTCATTTTTGTTCCAGAAATAGAGAAGTATAAAATTTTTACTTCTGATTTCTATTCCAAACATATTTCTGGAACAAGAATCTATTTTAGAAATAGAAAAATGAAATAATTTTACCAAATGGATTTCTATTCCAGAAATAAGTCTGAAATAGAAAAATTATTTCTGGAATAGAAATCAGAAGTTGTCATGCACCCCCTTAGCGTCACTGGCTATTCTAATGTTGATTGGGCTATAGATATCCTATTGAAAGAGATCAACTTTTGACTAATATATGTTCATGGGAGGCAATCTTGTGAGTTGAAAAAGTAAGAAGCAACAGGTGATCTCTCAATCAAGTGCAGATGCGGAATATTGAGTCATGGCTCATGTGACTAGTGAGTTGCTTTGATTGAGGATGTTGTTATTGGAACTTACCATGTCATTTTCAGCTTCCTCAGCTCTATGTTGTAATAACCAATCCACTATGTATATCGCTTCAAATCTAGTTTTTCATGAGTGCATAAAGCATATTAAAGTAGATTGCCATTTTGTGTGAGAAAAGATTTAAAAAAACAAGGACATAACACTTCAATTCTCACGGAATGAAGACCAACTTGCCGATTTTTTCACTAAGTCATCGCAAGGTAGTAGAGTAATTACTTTATGCAACAAGTTGGGGCTCTTTAATATTTATGCCCCAACTTGAGGGGGGGTGTTGAAGGGTAGTTTAGTCTTCTTCATTGTTAGTGAGCCCCAATGCTCTCTATATAATCCGTAATTATGAAAAAAACAATTTCTTCTCTTCCGTTTACAGCATTTTGTACTGGCATTATCCCTTTTGATAATGGCTAGATGAATGGACTTCCCAATAATACATTGTACATCATGTCAACTGCCAATGGCGACTGTCATTTTGTTCGAAAATAAAAATTACACATCATCACTTTGTTTAAATGGAAGGAAATGATAAATGCGAAACTGAAATCGGAACTGAGATATCTAGACTATTATCCCACAAAAAATGATGAGAACCTTACTATCAAAGTCAGAAAGGAAAGCTTACTGATTTTCTCTCCCCTCAATTTGGAGAGATTGTTTCATACTGGCGAAACTCATTAATTCACTTTCCTCCCCTCAATTTCTTTATGCTTGTTGCTTAGCCTCCTCTTTCCTCTCTCAATCAAAAGCTCTGTAAATGCAATTGTAGTGTCGGTACAAGAAGGAAATGATTCAGCACTGGTATAAATTAAGACCTGCCATTAACTCTCGAAAACCATAAATAAAGAGATTACACATAAATGTGATGATTAATTTAAGTCTATCTAAATAGCTACATGGCACAAGTTGCCCAATCATGCGCAACTCATTCTAAAGGCTAGTTGTACAAAGCTTAACCATCTTCAGAAGTCACTGAAAAAGGACTTCTTCGAGTCACTTGCATCTCCTTCATGAAAGATCGAAACAAACTTCTCTGCATCTAAGCAAGGTACTCATCAGCACTCCTGGTTGTTCGGTGTCACTACTACATACACCGCTTAATTAAGGCATGAGAGACTTGACACCACCTAAGCCACTAACGGCATACCGGCTAGCTTGGCATCACAATGGCCAATTGCAACTTCCCGCGGCGACAGAGTTCAACTGGGTTTGAAAATATTTTGATTTTGTTTTTGCCATGGCCCAGCAAAATGACACGTGCTATGCTGAAATTTTGACCTTTCTGATCTGCAAATTGCCACTCATTCGTAGACAGGGAGAACCAATCTTTCTCCTCCGATTGAGTTGTTTTGACTTCTATGTAGCGAAGTCCTTCTCCATCCTCTACGGTGATGTCATAGGGTAGACCAGTTTCGCCATCTTCATTGACCCACTTAACAGAACTCCGACTGAATTTCTTGGCAAGGTGTCTCAAAGCAACGCGTTCTCCTAGGTTTCCCGTTAACATTGCTTGTTCTGGATCAGGCGTGCTGACATTGAGCATTGTTCTCCCAATCAACTGAGGTTGATCCAAGTCCGGTAGATCAGACACTGGAGTCGTATCAATTTGATTAGCTGAGACATCTGAACAAGAATGCAAATTGCTGACATCTATTGATCTATCAGAAACTGAAAGTTCGATTGGAGAATCTGCTGCTACATCTTCAGTCGTAAACTCAACAATCACCTCATAGCCGCCGCCACTTTCTCCAATCGATTCATGACAATCCTCCTTTATCACTTGCGAGCAAGTGCTTGTGGTTTTAGTTACTGCCTGTGTCTCAACTTGGCTATAAGGAGAATAAGCTGACCGTGGTGCACTTTTCCAGTCTGAAGGAGGCCAAGTTGAGGTAACTCCTGCCCTTCCCTTGGCCTTAAACAATTTTGGCACTTCTCTTGTTGCTGAAAAGCTGCTGTTCTCTAGTGATCCATCATCCTCAGACAAAGACCCTGAGGAGAGGGCCCACACGGCTTCATCACCTGGTAGGTTT
This sequence comes from Eucalyptus camaldulensis, assembly GCA_019915185.1. Taxonomy (NCBI): domain Eukaryota; kingdom Viridiplantae; phylum Streptophyta; class Magnoliopsida; order Myrtales; family Myrtaceae; genus Eucalyptus; species Eucalyptus camaldulensis. The sequence goes on from JAHSVA010000010.1 coordinate 34,017,044, forward strand.
GGCACCTTCTGACTATTCATGATAAAAGACTCTACCTGCTCCTCTCGAGAACCTGACTCTGCCATCGTTGTGATCATGTGAAGAAAATTTGCCAAGTGAATGTTCGGAGTGCCATCAAAGAATAGACGAGAAATCTCCATGTACAAGGCATGAGAATCAGACTCTGGAGTGACAAATAAAGTATTGCCCTGTCAAAATCAAGGAGTTATTTTAATACTTAACAGGGAAGGTCATGCTTCTAAGTGATAAGAATGTGGTCCTATACTGCTTGATTAAAAGAACATTCCCCCTATTTGGTTCACAATGAACCATAGAAATGGTTTAGACAATAACATCACCAGCATCAGAACAGTGCAAATCCCAAGTATGGAACAGATTAAACATGTCGAAAATCAGATGAACCCAACAAGCTTTGGAGTTGGATCAAATTTCAATTTGGAAGTCTCCAAGTGTCACAAAGTGATGTTCTCATTCTGTACAAGAAACATACATATAACAAAATGAAAGGTAAGAAATCTAAATGTCCACCATCCGTACCACGCTTGTAGGTTGCTTTACATGTTCTTTGGTTAAACAAAGAAAAATAGAAATGTCCAGATTGTTACCGAATTCCTAGGACATACCTGAAGAAATGTTGTGGTCTCCAATCGCTTTTCAGAAGCAACGCTCAAATCCCTTATGATATTCTTATAGTATAATCTCTCCACAACAACAACACGCAAATGACTCAGATTATAAAATCCAGACTGTTTCAGTTTGGCATATGTGTCAGGATGTTCATAGTAAATATAACGCTGCGCATAAGGAAGAACCCAGTTTACAAAAGAAGCCTTGGAGCTAGAATCCATTAGACCATAATATATGGCTTCACGAGTTACAACCTGCATAAATGCTTAGTGTGAGAAAGTAAATATGATGATGAGTAGTTTGCATGACAATCTCGCGGTCCCTGAGCATATCATTCTAATAATGTGTTTGTGATGGTATCGCTAGTAAAGAATTTGCTATTATAAATAACTAACAACTAAGTTAATTCTTAACATGAAATCTATAATAAAAAGGAGGCAACTTAAATAGTTTTTCTTGGAAGCAGTATTTAAATCCCCAGAACTTACCTGGACAACAGATATTTTTGTTTTGGCCAAAACCTAGACAACAGAGTGAAACAATACAAGTTCAACCAATTCAAGAAGTAGGTTCTTTTTCACCAAAAATATCTAGTAACTAAAGAGCATTTTTTTTTATAAAAAAAAGCTTTAATATTGTTGTAGCATCTAATGTACTTTGGTATATATGAGCGTTCCTATATCCATTTTAGTAATCTATTTATTTCAATCGGAAATCTATTATAGGTGCTGAACTTGATATGGTCATTCGACAAAAATCTGCTTGTCACTGCATATCTAAGACAATCAGCCACAGCAAAATTAACACATCCTTCTCACTCTAGACTCGTACTCTCCATTTTAGTACTCTCCATTTTACATTCCATCCTCTATCATTTTACACGTTGGTCACTGTTCACTGAACAATTATATGAAAAAAATATCTTGGTCAACAAGGGGTCACTGATCATAATGTTTGCTTCCTGGTTCTTTTCTCTCCTAATATGCAATAAAATCGTTCCCCAACGTCACTCTGATTAATGGAAATACTGCCAGACCTGGCACCCTTGTTTGTACCTGTTCGGCAGTGTATGGGTAAGATGCTTTTACTTTAAAAGGAGCTACAGATACTCCAATACCGTGTTGACAGACTTTTAAAGACAAAAATAAGAGAGTTTCGTAGCTCCCTTTTGGTGCCTCTACAATGCACTAGGATAAAAAATAGCTGAGGAACATTCTTTAACATTTTAAGCACTTCTCTGAATAAAGGGGTCCAAGACATTGCTCATTGCACGGATATTGCGCTGTAGATTATTGTACATTATTTTGTTAATGAGTGCCCCTAGGGCACTAGTTAAACATCCAAATAAGGAAATTTTATCATTTCTAAAGCATTGTTTCCCCGTGCTATGCACGACCAATGTATTGGACATGCAGATCTTTTTATTGACTAGGCATGGTTAAAAGGGCCATGATGATACTCGTTAGCAAGACCCTATTGCTTAGGAGGGAGAGCAAAATTCTGGCCAAAACCACAAGCGGTTCAGATGATTCTAGCAAAGCTAGGTAAGTGACATCTAAAAAGCATCCTTGTCAAAAACATATATGTCATGAGAAAATCCCTCATTTGAGTATATCACATAAATAAGTACCGTGTGAGTGCAAAATAGAGATGAAAGGCCCTGGAAACTGTACTTCCCCAGTTCCGACCCCAATCTAGACACAACCTTCCATAATACACCGTGAGATAGAGTTGCGAGCAAGCAAATTACCTTAGAAAATGTGGGAATCCCTAGAGAATGCATGAGAAGAGGCAGTTTGACAGAAATCATCTCCTTTTCATCATCAGTGAGCTCCCCAAAATGTAGAAGTTCAATTTTATCCAAACTCCCAAATTCTTTCATTAGCTTCTCATCATCACACCAGCACACAAGTCCGAAGGAAGGGTGCAGAGAAACCCATCTATTATGAACGGTGGGAAGCACGGTATATTCTGATTTTTTAAGATATCCACTAACCTGTAAAGTATCCTCAGAACTAACCTTTCCACATTTCAGTTCATCTACCAACTTGAGAAAAACCTTGAAAACCTGATGCATAAAGCAAAAAAATGGGCTACTTTAGTGACACCTCAATAACCAATAAATGAACAACTTGTAGCACGTACATATTTTGCTGCTTGTGAAGGCAAAACAGTAGTTGATAGATAAAGCAAATTCTGAAAATGATCCTGGAAAGAAGGAATCTCGTAAACCCCGCATATATTGACAAAAAAATCCCGCAAGCCTGGATATATATTGCACAATGTCCTGCTCAACAGGCTATGCTTTGCTCCGACTTCACCAGACTTGGAATCAATTTCTTCCATTTGGTTCAATAACTCAGGTGAATCATGCCAACAAACTTCTTTTGGCAACAAAAATGAGCCCAACATGACATCCTCGACCCCAGAGGCACATGAAGAAGGAATGAATATAAATGGTTCTGAGATGAGATCTTCAACAATCTTCTTTTTTGAAGTATCAATTTCTTTCCAAAGGAAATTGTATAATTTCGACATCTGTGCAGCACTGGCATGAGAAGAAGAAAAAAGTCAACTATCTTGCAGAATAGCAATTCAACAGTAGAAAAAAGTAAAGAAAAGTTTCTTCAAATGAACCACATATGAGGATAAATCCAACTAAAAATCAGGCAAAAGAATGGGAGGACAATTTATCTTACTTTATAGAGCCAAAAGAAGGCACCTTGCAAGCAATCATAATAGCAGAAGAGATAAACGTTATAAAAGTTCCAAGAGTCAGCCAGAAAATCTACTGAGTAAAGTTTTAATGCTTTTGTAAGATACATACTTGATGACAGCTTAAACTTTTTATGTGGATTTTCTAACAGTTTTAAGTAAAAGTGGGACTTTCTTTGGTAACTGGGAGGACAGTTCTATTATACCTATAAAATACTATCCATTTCCTAATTTGGTGCAGAAACTAACTATTATACTAGTCCAATAAAGAGGATGTAGTTCCAAATTTCAAAGAAATGCACGTTCAGGAAATGATTAGGAGGGTAAAGATGGTAGGAAGATGACAACCTCATCAACGGATTGCAATGACCTCGAAAAGAGTTGAAGAAAGAGCAGAAGGGGACAACTTAATGATCACATTATATAATAATGTTTCCATTACCCAACTTATTAAATACCAAACTTATGAAACTAATAGCAACAATACAAGTTTGCCATGTGAGAATCAGTGTGGGCCAATCTTGACACATTAAATTTCCGGTTTCTCCACACCAGGGAAAAAACCCCTCCCAATGATAGAGCTAACAGCTAGCATGACTTGACGGCCAAAATCATCAGACCTTTTCTTTCCCAGAACCGCACAGTCGATATAGCATAGATAGTGAATAAATGAATTAAACAGAGCAATGTATTTGGGAGTGCATGAAATGACATATTGAGTATAGACCTCAGGCCAGCAACAAATGCGGAAAAAAATAGTGGGAGAGAACACCAAGTTTATCCCGTGTTGTTTTTGCTTTATATTTTTGCAAACATGCTATATACTTGGATTGCCTTTTTATTTTTCATAAACCTTCGCTCCTTGTCCAATGAGAAAATAACAAGAATTTTTTTGAATGTGATGTGGTACCTAGACTTGAAAGTGGCCCCTGATCTTCTCCAGACTCTCAGCATTTCCACAACATCTTCAATCGTAACACTGGTCTTAAACCCAATATCATGTAAAAGAGCCATACTTCTCACCTGTTGAACAATCCCTTCATGTTCATTGACCAAAGTCCACAACAGACAGATTTATATATACTTAAAGATAATCATTTTGCATAACATCAAGAAACGAAGCAAAAGAGAGAGCATTATGATAATGATTTGTTAAGTCAAAGTACCACAATCGATTGGTGGCATTACATTAAAAATTTGCACTGCATTAACATCAATATCAAGTCAAACATCTGCTGCCGGTCATGGGGAAAAAAGTCCTTACTTTTTATTTCTTTTTTGGATGGAGTTATCCTTGCATTTACTGCAGGTTGCCAAGTCAATGAAGCAACAGATGGCACCTGAATGCTGATAGTAACGGTACCGTGAAATAATGATTCAGTGCACTTCCATTTATTTTTATTGACTCTACCACTATTTCCACAGTTCTATCCACATGTAAGATTTGCCAATGGAGGCAATAAATTTTGCATTGATAAAACACTTAAATTGATAAAATTATGAGTCCTAATCCTTGAAGACACCAACATAAACATTTCCTGAATCACAGGGTATACCCACCAATATTGAGATATCAGATGTGACCGCTTCTTTTCTCTTTTTCCCTCCTGTGAATTCTAGTTTTCTTCTTCAGGGTCTACTTTTATCTAGCATGTGCCATTTCCAATCATTAGATGTCTGCAATTACATTCCTACTCAAAGACCAGAGTGCCAAACACTTCGACCAAAAAACTTCGATGGTATTTACATGATTGTTTCACTAATTCCAAAAAGGACCAAGGAAAAGGACCTGCAGAGGCATATATAAAAACTATACAGATCAGTAATTGTGTTGGAATGTATTAGGAAATCTTCTAGAATTTCTCCTTGATTATATTACGTGATTATATTACGTGATATTATGTGATTTGTATTTTATTATGTTAGCTGTAAATTAGATATTGATAGAGATTAGAGGCAACTTAGATCTTTACCTAAATAGGTTTCTTACCTAATTTAGGTTCTCTGTTCATGTATTTATACTCATTGTAATCACTCTATGAGATATAAGAAAACAGATTCTTTTCTTCATGATATCAGAGCCCAAAGGTCCTTCATCTATTCACCTCGAATAATTTTTTTTTCGTTCGATCACTATGTCAGACGAATCATCAACCACCCAGTTGAACCCTCCATCACTTCTTACAAAGTCCACCGAACCTCATCCCATTCATATCACTTCCATAAAGCTGAATGGTGATAATTTTTTCTGGTGGTCTCAATCCGTTCGAATGTATATACGGGGTAGAGGAAAAATTGGCTATCTGACTGGAGATAATGCAGAACCAGCGACAGATGACCCCACTTGGGCTGTCTGGGATGTAGAGAATTCAGCGATTATGACATGGCTGACCAACTCCATGGAAGAAGATATTGGTGCAAATTATCTGGGCTATTATACCGCAAAGGAACTTTGGGATGCGGTGTGTGAGATGTATTCAGATTTGGGTAATCAATCTCAAATCTACGAGTTAACCTTGAAGCTGGGGAAGATGCGACAAGGAGAGGAAACTGTCACAAAATACTTTCACTCCTTGAAACGTTTGTGGCAGGAATTGGATGTATTCAATGATCATGAGTGGACGTGTATTAAAGATGGTAATCGATACAGGAAAATTGTAGAAGCAGAACGTATTTACGCTTTCCTAGCAGGGCTTAAAGATGAGTTTGATGAAGTACGCGGCAGAATACTTGGGAACCAGCCTCTTCCACCTATTGGAGAGGTCTTCTCAGAGGTTCGGAGAGAAGAAAGTAGACGGGAATAATGCTGGGCAAGTCAGCTACCAACGGAAAGGATGGATCATTGGAAGGTTCAGCATTGACTATATTTGAAGACAAGAAGGGCCATGTTCCTACAACAATAGTTTCTGAGGCAAATGTAAGCAAGATCCCCATTAACTTGTGAAGATCAAATGGGAAACCTCGTATTTGGTGTGATTTCTGCAACAAACCCCGTCATACACGGGAGACCTGTTGGAGGATTCATGGCCGTCCAGCTTCTACAACTAGTGAAGCAAGGAGACCAACTTCATTCAGCCGTGATAATAAGTCTTCTCAACGTATGCCTCCTACAGCTAATGAGGCCACTGCATTCTCTTTCAACAAAGAACAACTAAACCATCTTCTGCAGCTACTTCAGGCTAGGTCCGTATCAGGTAATCCTACTGCTTCGATTGCCCACCAAGGTAGAAATCTAAATGCCCTCTCTTGTTGTTCACAATCTGTACCTTGGATCATTGATTCAGGGGCATCCGCTCATATGACTAATATTCCATATTTGTTCAAATCCTATATTCCTTGTCCTGGCAACAAAAAAATTCGGATTGCCGATAGGAGTTTTTCATCTATTGCAGGCAAAGGATTAGTTCCACTTTCTGAGTCAATTAAACTTCATAATGTTCTGCATGTTCCTAAGTTAGCCTGCAGCCTCTTGTCTGTTAATAAACTTTCTAAAGAGTCTAATTGCCGTGTTGTCCTTTTTGCTTCCCATTGTGAGTTTCAAGATCAGATCTCGGGGAAGACTGGCAATGCTAGGATGAGAGATGGTCTCTACTATTTTGAAGACTTTGTCTCTAATAAAAAAGCTCAGGCGTATGGAACTTTCAGTTCTTCCCCTGTTCAAGAACAAATAATGGTTTGGCATCATAGATTAGGCCATCCTAGCTTTGGATATTTGAAACATTTGTTTTCTCATTTGTTCAAAGATGTGGATGTTTCTTCACTACATTGTGACAATTGTCTTTTTTCTAAAAGTCATCGTACTCATTATAATCCAAAACAGTATCGAGCATCATCTCCTTTTTACTTAATCCATAGTGATGTTTGGGTTCTTTCACCCATGCCAACAAAAACCGGAAAACGATGGTTTGTTACCTTTATAGATGATCATACCTGTTTATGTTGGACATACTTGTTGAGCGCCAAGTCTAAAGTTGAGTCATTGTTCAAAATTTTTTATTAAATGGTTATGACTCAATTCCGTACTACTATTAGTATTCTTTGTACTGATAATGGTACTGAATATTATAACCAATTTTTGGGGAGTTTTTTGATAGAAAAAGGCATCCTTCTCCAGTCGACTTGCTGAACTACACTCCAACAGAATGGCATTACTGAACGCAAAAATCGCCATCTCTTTGAAGTATCGCGTGCCCTCTGTTTTTCAATGCATGTACCTAAATACTTATGGGGGGAAGCTGTGCTAACAGCATCTTATCTAATTAATAGGTTGCGTACTAGGGTATTAAACTACACTACTCTTTTAAATTGTTTCAAAAAAGTGTACCCCACAGCTCGTATTTTTTCTGATATTCCTCTAAGGGTGTTTGGTTGCACTACATTTGTCCATCTCCCAATTCAGTGTCGATCTAAATTAGATCCTCGGGCTGAAAAGTGTGTGCTTATAGGGTATGCACCTAATCAAAGAGGTTACAAGTGTTACAATCCACATACTGGTAAAACTCATATCACTATGGATGTAACCTTTATCGAGTCACAACCATATTTTTCTAACAAATCTCTTCAGGGGGGGAATGGCGAAGTTAGTGAAGAGATTAACTCTCCTGTCCTTCCTACTCCTTTGTTTGAATTTTCGAAAACACCTCCGCCAAATCTTGATGTGTCAAGGATAGGGGGAGAAAAAGTTCAAGATCACAATGTGATCAACAAACCTGAGCTTCAGGTTTATACTAGAAGGAAAACTCTTCAAAATGTTGCAGATCAGAACTTTGTCTTGGAGCCTCATCCGTCTGCAGCCCCGAGAGATGATCTCTTGCCTTCGTCATCAGGTGATCCTAGTAGTAATCATTTTCCCTCCATTCCTGTCTCAAATTCTGATACTAATGCTTCTAATCTTGATATGCCTATAGCTCTTAGAAAATGAGTTAGATCATGTACTCAGCATCCTATATCAAAACATGTGTCATTCCAAAAGTTGTCTCATCATCATAGAGCATTTGTGTCAATTCTGTCTCACATATCTATTCCTAGAAATATCCATGAAGCTTTGAAGGATCCAAAGTGGAAGATGGCTGTTGAGGATGAAATGCTTGCACTTAAGAAGAATGGCACATGGGAGTTGGTTGATGCACCAGAAGAAAAAAAGATTGTTGGCTGTAAATGGGTATTTACTGTAAAATGTAAACCCGATGGGAGTGTTGAGCGATATAAAGCAAGGTTGGTGGCAAAGGGGTTCACTCAGACTTATGGAGTGGACTATCAGGAGACTTTTGCCCCAGTTGCCAAGATAAATTCTGTTCGAATTCTACTATCTTTGGCTGCTGCATTTGATTGGCCCTTACATCAGTTAGACGTGAAGTATTCTTGAATGGTGACTTGGAGGAAGAAGTGTTTATGAGTTTACCACCAAGTTTTGCAGAAATTGAAGGCAAAGTTTGCAGATTAAAAAAGTCGCTGTATGGACTTAAACAATCTCCAAGAGCGTGGTTTGAACGATTTGGGAAGGTGGTTAAAAGGTTTGGCTATCATCAAAGTCAAGGAGATCACACTCTATTCTATAAACACTCAAAGAAAGGTAAGCGTGCAATTCTAATCGTCTATGTTGATATAATACTGACTGGTGATGACAAAGTTGAGTTGGAAAGCTTGTGAGAGAAGCTGGCTGCGGAGTTTGAAGTTAAGGATTTGGGTGTCTTGAAATATTCTTTTGGAATAGAATTTGCGAGATCAAAAAAGGGCATTTTTATAAACCAACGCAAATATGTTCTTGATCTGCTCAAAGAGACAGGTCTATTAGGATGTAAAACAGCAGAGACCCCCGTGGAACCAAATATGAAGCTTGAACTTGCCAAGGCTGAAGAAGTAATAGACCGAGAAAGGTATCAAAGGCTTGTTGGTCGACTTATTTACTTATCTCATACTCGACTTGATATATCGTTTGCTGTAAGTATGGTGAGCCAATTCATGCACTCACCAGGGCCAAGGCATTTTGAAGCGGTATATAGAATTCTACGCTACTTGAAGGGAAGTCCTGGTAAGTGTCTAATGTTTGAAAAACATGGACATCTGGAAATTGAGGTGTTCACCGATGCAGATTGGGCTGGAAGCAATATGGATAGGAGATCTACTTCAGGCTACTGCACGTTTGTTGGTGGTAATTTAGTCACTTGGAAGAGTAAAAAGCAGAGTGTGGTGGCAAGAAGCAATGCTGAAGCTGAATTTTGATCAGTAGCACATGGTGTATGCGAAGTTATGTGGATTAAAGGTATCTTGGATGAACTACAAATTCCAAGTTCCATACCAATGAAAGTATATTGCAACAATAAGGCAGCAATCGCAATTGCTCATAATCCCGTGTTACATGAACGGACAAAGCATGTGGAAGTTGATAAACACTTCATCAAGGAAAAACTTGATAGCGGACTAATTTGTATGCCGTATATTTCAAGTGATGATCAGGCTGTTGACATTCTGACCAAGGGATTACATAGAAGGCAATTCATTCATCTAGTGAACAAGCTGTCTATGGAAGACATCTTCAAGCCAGCTTGAGGGGGAGTGTTGGAATGTATTAGGAAATCTTCTAGAATTTCTCCCTGATTATATTATGTGATATTATGTGATTTGTTTTTTATTCTGTTAGCTGTAAATTAGATATTGATAGAGATTAGAGGCAACTTAGGATCTTTACCTAAATAGGTTTCTTACCTAATTTAGGTTCTCTGTTCATGTATTTATACTCGTTGTAATCACTCTATGAAATATAAGAAAACAGATTCTTTTCTTCAAATTGCCACAATCATTTGGATAAATACCAATATCTCATATGTGGATGGTCTATACTTCTGCCCCTCACTCTTCCTTTGGAACTTGTCTCCTAAATTCTTATCATGTTTCCAGGTTGCACTTCCAACTAGCATTTTCATGCTGCTTCCAATCATTGTTTTTCTAGAGTTCATACTCAAAGAAATACAGTAAAAGTGTCCTTACAGATCATGGAACCTCAGTATTATCTTAAGATGGTTGTTTCAACCACCCCCCCCCCCCCCCCCCCAAAAAAAAAAAAAAACAATCATGAAACTTTCAAAAGGAGATATCTTGATCCTTTTGAAACAAAGTTCTGCATAAAGTAGTAAAGATTATTTGCACAAAATTGATTATCATTATTATTAAACAGTTAAAGTAGGTACTAACAAGCCTGAAACTATCTTTTCATCCACAAAATTATTTTCATATAGTATCCCCCTATCAAGAGTGTGAGGTCCAGAAAATGGATAACGAGAACATGAGCAAGAAAGAAGTCAATGGTCAAATGCTCAGACTTGGTCTGACAGTGGACAGTCCTGATGCACCCAAAGTAATCAGCAAAAGCAAATCCATAATGGAACTAACCTTTGGGACAGCGCAAGGAGCGAAAGAACCCAAAATAGAGTGCACAGAATCACATTCGTAGAATAAGTCCTTAGGATAGTGAAGTTTGTCATCAATGCACGAAACAACCCATGGAACACCACGGATGCTGTTTAGGAATGAAGATTTGAAGGGTATCCTATTCCCATTGCACTTATCGTTGAAGTAACCTATGGTTTTTTCACTAAAGTAATCATCCCACAATTTATCGAAAACCTCTAAGAGAAATTCAGAACCAACTCGATTTCCACTTGCTGACAACAAGGACAATAAATTGTCCAACTCAAAGGATTCCCAATCTTCAGCTACAGATCCTGAGGAGATGTGGTTTCTGTCCACTCCTGCCTTCCCCAAACATGTATCGGGCATATCAACCATTCTCCGATCCACTTTAACTACTTGCACAAACTCTGTGATGCCTATTTCTTCAAAAAATCTCTTCCACTTTTTCTTTCCACCAACAACAGATTTAGTTGAAGAATGCTTCAAGTAGTTGGTGTCTACCTCATGCCAATCCAATTGAATGTTGTTGAAAAATTTACGGAGGTCAAAAGAGCTTCCATATTCTTTACCATAATGGATCGGTACCTCAATCAGTCTTTTGTTGCCCCGTTTTGTTACAATGAAAGCTCTGTTTCTCAACTCTGATATCAGAAAATCTCTTTCAACATGGCAACTGGGGCAGCTAGATTGTAGATGGATAAACACAAAGCAGAGAAATTCGGTCAACAGATTGTTGCTCCATCTTGCACTTTTGTCATCACATATAGAAGGCAAGACATGGACCTTCATTATTTCATGTGTAGATAGACGTTGGACACCCACAATAAGGAGCATCCTGATGATGTTGTCCTTTGAACACATATCTACACAAGAGATATCCGCATCCAATGCAGTTAAGAAGGCAGGGTTTACAATGTGGAGTTTTGCATATAACATTGGAAAGGCATCCATTCCATGCTCACTGTCATTCCCAGATACATCAGAGTGCAGCCATATCGTATCTTCATCCACTGAGCTGAATGTTCCGTCAGAGAGAGGAATAAAAGGAAGCTTACGGAGGGTTTCTATGATATCTGTGCCCATTCCAAGGTCTCGTGATGCTTGCGCTGAATGCACATACATTTTATAAACTGCATTCAGCCATGCAGTCAACCAAGACAAACCCATTGATGGAAGGCTATCCTTTTTCTGGCATAAAGACGTTATAATCTGAAGTAGAAGTTTTGGGCCATACTCCTCGACCCCCAATGTCCTTGCCAAAGGATCAGATAGACTTATATCTTTCTTTAGAAATCCTAGGCCAAGATGGTTTTGAAGCAAAAGATCAGGTAAAAGAACTCGAGCCTCTTCATTCCAACCTCGGACAACCTTGCAAGGAGGCACCCATGTAGCATCATCTCCTTCCAGAAGTAGACAATTTGAGTGACGTAACTTAGAGATGATCGTTTGAGGAAGACTAGAAAAAAACCCATGCACTTCCCCGATCAATGGAACATAGCTCATGTAAGCTGTTACAGCTTTTCCTAGATTGTCCCTGAAACAAGGAAGAGAACAGAAAGATCCCTCCGCATTCACGAACAAATCAGGAAACTCTGACAACAGCCATTGGTTCCAAGGGTTATCTCCATCAACTTCTTCTCTGGATGAGGGAAGAACAAAATCACCTTGCAGTATAAATTTCAGACCATAAGTTCTTAGAGGAAGAAATGCAAAAACAGGTTGCATATCAAGACGTGGGATATAATTTCCGTCTGTTGATTCTTTAAGTCCAAATGCCAAGGCGATCTCTGTTGTTTGGACATTGCAACGACCGATATTCCCATGTAACTTCTTGCATGCAACAAACCAATTCATTTCCTCCTTACCATATGAAATCCTAATGATGCCATTACCACAAGTTTCCTTTCTCATGGCAATATGGGAATCGTCGTGCATATTTCTGAATGTAATACAACGAAGACGATGAAGAAATAGTAGCAAGGCTGGATGAATATCTGAGAACATGGATATGAAATTATTGCTTCCAGTTCCTTCTAACAAATCCGATCTGAAGGGAAGAACAATGCAAGTTTTCCAGCAGCTAGTATTGAAATGATCAATCTTAGCAGATGTTAACTTGCTTAACACATTATGATCGAGAGGGGGTATAACAGTTGGCAAAACAAAACCAATTTGTCCCTCACTTATGTCAAACTTTATATGGAACCCATTCGAATGAATCTCAGGTGCATCAGTAACCTGCAGAAGAATTTAAACATTTTTGGTGAAGTTCTTTCAGGATGCAATAGGGGCAATTTGCCATGACAATTGATAGCTTTATTTGCATACCATTTAGGAGAATGGTGACATGACGAATTTAGATTTGGCATTAATACTATATTAAAAATCCTAACCCAAAAGCTTAAGTAACTAGATGAAGAGTACATTCATATAATAGTGCAATCTCATTGCTGACTTTCTGTTTTTTTCCCTTCAAATCCATTTTACTGGCATATTGAATCCCTAAACCCCTTTTTGGGGTCTGGCAATAAAATAAGTACAGGATTTGCCCAAAGAAAAGGATATGATGGAATTGTATTAGGCATCTCTACTTACACGGAATACTGATTTGAAACCAATGCCTTTTTTCCCTATATATCCAGCACTTCCTTTTTTCGTAGAATTGCCAACGTCACATAGTGCTCTAATGTCTTGAGCAGAAAAGCCCCGTTCATTATTCAGAATAATGATGCCTGACTTCTGAAGGATGAATATAAGAGCTGGCTCAACATTTTCTAAATAGGTATTATCATCAGCATTTTGAACCTGCAGCAAAAAGTAAATACATTAGAGCATTGAAATTTAATCAGCATTTTTTTTCTGGTATTAAAATATAAATCCCTGTCCATAAACTTTTTGTCTAACTACAAGGAATAGATAAAATAAATGTAAGGGGAAATATTGGTTAGGTTTACTGTACTCTGAATCGTAATATAAGATGACTAACACAGAAACAAAAAAAGTTCAGAGGAATGCAGATAAAGGATGATCACTTAAGACATCTATCCAAACCAGGGGAATCAAATGAAGCTTTGTCAAGTTTATAGAGTTTCAGTCACCAAAAATTATCTGAATTAAGTTTATAGAGTTTCAGTCTCCAAAAATTATCTGAATTCGGACTTATCAAATTCAAAATCAAAGGATCTCCTGGAGCAGAAATTGAAATTTTCAGCATAAGCTGTATGTCCATATTTTCTTCGCATAATTGAACTAGATGTCATGTTCATCAGTAGAAGCATAGAAAGTGCACGTGTTGACTAATAAAACTATGATAAAGCCATCAAGTTGCTCTTATACATACTATAAGCGTAAGCTGACTTCATTGCATAGTAATAAAAAACAATATACTCTTTGAACATATCACAACATTGATAAGGAAGGCCACTTTCTCTAATGCATATGACTAGGTTTTTGTTTGTTTGTGTGAATAATCAACTGGGCAAAATGATATCATTAACTGCTCCGTTAAGGCAGTCAGTAGTCCTAGGCAGAAGTGGCATTTCTTCCTTGTTTCAGCTTGAGGCTTCAGCAAATCAAGTGTAGACTTTCAGCTTAGGCTGTTGGAAAAAAATTGACAGGCACTTAACTCGGTTTCCCTTGTTTGTCCACACATGTATGGGCGCATACTAATACCCTAAGGAACTTGACAAGAATGGATGAATGACATGACCACAAAAGATCATAGCTGACCATGAATCAGACAAACAACTAAAGCAAAAGCATGAGCGGGCCTCCAATGGGGCAAATGAATATTGTAAACTCACAGTACTATCCTGCTAAATGATGACTGCTACAGGAGTGGAAAAACAAAGATCAATGAAAAGTGACAGTGAACTTACTAACTCAAGAAGAAAATGAGAATCCTGAGAGTATAACTCCTGGGAAAGACAATGAAGTGCTCTCCCCAGACGGGCATGTTGCTTTTTCAACAAGCTACTTTCTGTACCAGAAAGACTAGGATCAAGACCAAATTCTTCTCGCCTTATAGATTCAATGATTGAGTAAGCATCCTCATATTCAACGGTTTCATTTTGTGCCAGACTCTTATCAATGCAAACTTCTGGATTATCAGAACTGTGACAAATTTCATTATTTATGGTACTCTGACCCTTAGAAACAAGAGAGGACACATTATTGTCTTCTTCTGCAGGAGATGATTTTTGTGGATTGTATATTGCAGACAGTGAATCTGTGCTTGACTTGGAGGTGTCAGCTTTGAATGATGGAGCTTCACCAGGTTTACACATCTCAACATCAGTAGAGGAGCAATAGACAAGGTAGTCATCAATCCACTCCACAATACCAAGATATAGTCCCACTTCATGAAGCATGATTCGTTCCTCCACAAGTTTACATTCTGACAAGATGGTTGAAGGTACATGTTTTATGACAGATTGCATACCGGATAGTAACACATCAGCAGCAAAAGCACGAAACTCTGAGGGAATATAACTGAGGCATTCAAGAAAATATCTTGATGCAACAAGCACTGCATTACACTTGCCAGTGGAATTCTGGAATGATTCATCCGACAGCTTTGACAAACCAGCTGCTTTTTCTTGCATCTGAAGGTTCCAACTGTTGGTCACTTCCTTATCGTCCAAGACGACTTCAAATGCACGACGTGCATGGCATTTTAAAAGAGACAGAGGGACATGTTTTTGTCCGCCGAGTATTGAGAACAAAGAGAGCAACTGAACCGCTGTTTGGAAAGGCGATGATTGAAGGGCAGATTGCAGAAATAGATCCACGCTGGCAGAACTATCAATCCGGATCACATTACCATCTTTCGTCACTAAACACAACAAGTCTGTTCTATTAACTCCATTCAACAACCATCCTACAAGAGGGCCAAGATGTGGAGCAAACTTAATATCCCAATGTGACCAACGACTTAAATCTGACAGCATCGGTGCTCTTAATAAGACTTCGATTGCATCCTGAGATGACACTGATTCTAATTTTCCTATCTTCTGTGAAACATCGGTTACTCTACCAATGGTTTCAAGTTCAACCACATAATCATCATCATGCGCCAGCATAGCCTGACCATGGACACCCATCAATGTCTGAGAGAAAAGGACACATTTTGACATTGCGATGCCTCTGTACTCCCCAACAATATCTAGAAAATTCTCCACTGAACCAACTTCCATTTTGAAACTGAGATTGGGGAATTGCTTCAGAAGAAATGTCGAAATCATCTGTTTGGTCACTACTTCGCCGTCCCACAAGCTATTCAATGCTTGTGATATTATTACCATCAACTGATGCTGCAGCATGCAAACCTCAAAGTGGGACTTCTCATACATATCCCCTTTCAAGAACTGTTTCAGCTCAGTAGGCATAAGAGATATGTGTTCTGTCAGGAAACTGAAAAACTCTCCATGACCAAGTGACTCAAATTCATTAACAAAAAATTGCTTTGCCAGCCAAGAGTCACAGTCAACAAGCTTTCTCAACAAATTAACTCTCATCTCCAGAACTGATTTGTTGTTGCTTGTTTTCTCATGATCAAGCTGATAATAAGCACCAATTTCTCTGGTAATGTCTTCAACAGTGACACCTATTAATTGATATATAAGTCGATGATATCACAAGACTTGTCTATAAAAGACAACTCAGCATCAACTGCACAAGTGTCTGACATCTCGGAAAAAGAAAATGGAAAATAAAGGTGAACAATGAACAAAATGCAGTGGCATACAAGCCGCCTGGGTAGAGTGTCAACGAGCACATTTCTAAAAGATCATTCAGTCCATTGTCCTTGAGAAACTCAGTGGACCAAATGCACATGAATATCAAAATCGAAAAATGAGTACCTTAATGAATAGTAGATAGTTCATGATAAAATCCAAAGATCCCAGGGCAAGATAGCCCAAGTAAAGATGTACAAGTGAAGAAAATTTCATCCAAATGTCATATATCCAGATCAATCTCTGAGATTCCCTCCCACAACTTTGTTCTAGTTTATAGCTGACTCCACAACTTCCAGTCAACTCATGCGTGTAGTCTGTCCTTCCATAATCATGCACATACTCTAACTCTTAACATTTTTTCCATATTGATCACACTGCCACCAATTAGAAACATTTGCCTGAAATGAATTTCCTACGCACAAGAAGGGATGTCATGATTTTGTACATCATTTATTTAAAAAAATTTGATCTTACATAAATTATCTTATTGTCTAAATCATATCTGAACCACTCCTTTAATCGACCAAGTACTTCAAATCAAGCCTGTCCATAGATATAATGTTACAAAATTGTCAAATTTCCAAAATCATGTTAAATGATTGTTTTGTTCAAAGCTTAAGCAATCAGCAAAACTCGTCTATATCTTAATTCTAATTCAGGCATATCCTTAACCCTCCCTGTTGCATTTCACATAAAATGCAGCATGTACATATAACGATGTCAAGCAAAGAATCAATGAAAGGAATTCAATGATAGAAGAAATAGGAAAGCAAGAAAAATTACAATAGCAAAGAATCAATGAAAGGAATTCAATGATAGAAGAAATGCGCTCAAGGTATTTGAAACTTTGGCCTGTGCTTTGTCACCATGTTAAGATGTTGTTTTGTCCTAAGAGTTGAGATTAAATGGGCTCATTATGTATATCAAATATACTCTACGAGACGAGATTAAAGGATGCCATTCTAGTCAAGTCAAAGCTTACACAAATAAACTAAATCAATTACATGTATCATCAGCTATCAGATAAAGTGACCAAGTAAGACATTACCAATGAAGCCACAATCTTGATTCAACAAAAATTATTTCAAGCAACCACTATTTCAATTTTACAAACATTGGTAACTAGAAGTATATCAAACGACCTACTATTTCATTTTTACATGCCACTCATTTCTTCTGTTTTACATAGTTGTAACTTCTATACCATCACTTAACCTTGTACTTTTTACAAGATCAATGATAAAGAGTTGCAATTTGGATAGCGTTCTATGTGGAATTGGTAAGGCATCGTATTGTTGTCCAAAGCCAATTATGCTTGCTTGTCTCTATTCCATAGACTGCCCTTAGTTGAGTAAGATCCAATGTACTCGTGTGTAGGGTAAAGTAAAAACAGAAGTTCGATTGATGCAAGAACAAAGAAAAGAGGGAACAGTAAAAAACACATGCTTTCAGATAACTGTTCGACTGTATAGATGATGAATATGTATATAAGAACAATACTGGGTAAATGACTCAGGGATCCATGCTTTGAGATGATACTTTTTGCAGGCTCTGCACTGTGCAGAGCATTGTCGGTTGCACTCTCTAAAGTTGAATGTGTATCTTTGCTTTCAGGCAGGGGGGTCGGCAGAGTGATCCCATCTGCCATTTGTTTACCAATAGCATCATATACATCTTCCAACATTCCACATTTGATACAAGTTACCTGCAATCAAGAAAAGAAGTAACCTTTTGGCAATATAATCAAAAGAGAAGCCATGAAAACTGGCTTACATAAACTCATGATTCCAAACTAATACAAAAAGACAGCGTTTTAGACAAGAAGTTTGATAAAAAGAACAGCCCTTCCAGACAACTTTTAGTTAGCGAAGCATAATAAAACCACCAAAGGAGTACTCATGCCATTTGTTCTCAATTCGGCAGTTCAGACAATCTGAAATGACTTGTACTTCTCATTTTTTGCTTTTTGCAAATCTTGTGACATGCACTTGACTTTGATCTAATAACAAAAAGATGAAAGAGTTCATAATATCCATATGTTGACTTGTAAATTTGCAATTTTTTAATTCTTGTAACTTCAAAATATTTTCTAATTCAAATTCAAATTTTGAGTGGGGAAAAAAGCCAAAAGTTGGGCTATAAGCCAAACCAAACCTGTTTTCTGATAAATTCAACATCAAGGCATAACCAAAATTTTCAACTTCATAAATAATTTTGGGAAAATTTCAAATAAAGGCCTAATAAAACACACTCATTTTCTCAAATAAGAGCTTTTTTTTTTTTTTTTTTTGGGTCAGTAAAATAAGAGCTTGAAGTGAGCCTTGTTTCAAATAAAGGCCCAAAATAACAATTTTGGTCTCAAAGAAGGGCCTAACCTCCCGAGGGCATTTTCATCCTTTAATTTTTAATTTTTAATTTTTTACTTTGTTTCATTTTTTTTTTGGTCAAGGTAATAAATATAATAAAAAGGGGAAGGTAAAAACTATACAACCCTTGGCTTTACTTTGTTTCATTTGTTTCTTCCTTTTTTCCTTTTTCATTTATTTCTTTAAAAAAACCAAAAAAAAGTCTAAAAATTAAAATAAAATAAAAAACCTGAGAGGGGTAGCCTCCCACGTGTTTTTTTTTTTTAATTTTTAATTTTTTTTTCTTCTTATTCTTCTTTTTAAGTTTTAGTCTTTTTTTCCCTTTTATGAGTTTGTCTTTAAGAAAAAAATAGAAAAAGGAAACTGAAAGAAAATAAAAAAATTAAAGGACAAAAATGCCCTTGGGAGATCAGGCATTCTTTGAGACTACTATGACCACTTCAAGCCTTTATTTGAAACAAAATCTACTTCAGGCCCTTATCTGAGAAAATGAGGGTAATTCACGCTCTTATTTGAAACAAGGTCTACTTCGAGCCCTTATTTGGAATTTTCCCTAAATAATTTGATGAAGTAATGGAATAGACAACTAGAGGCAGATTAAAGTTGCATGGATGGTGACAGTCCTAACAAGTTGGTTTAAATTGTTTTTCCTGGCCAGGCATTGTTGGAACACCAGCTACAACATCTTTATTGATAATGCTCCCAATTGGATGTTCATTTATGTGTTGTAATGTCTATACAAAAGAGGAGGTGAAGCCACCAACACATTTTCTTGTTAAAAGGAGGAGGAACTATTAGATGCTCATAACTTCCAACAAGTCCAGTAAAGTGCTATTTGGAAACCTCCTCCTCAGAAAAGAAGGTGGAGGGCAGGAAAGGCATAAAAGAAATGCATGTTTGAGAAATTTTCGAAATTTTTGCCTGGTGGAAAAAATTAAGAATTTTTTCACTCAAAGTCTATTAGGATAGATCATGGAAGCAAGGTCTGGGATCACTACTACACATCCCTGTATTGCCTAGCTCACATGGAACATGACCATAAAAACTTATAAAAGGTATTGCAACAATTTTCCAACTTCATCTGGATTCAGTTTTGATATTAATTGTCAGAGAGTGAAAATCTGGGCTAATTTTTGGTTTCACAATAATGCTCTCTGTGAAATTATCCCCAATTATTAGCTATTGCAGAAGATAAGATCTACTGTCATCCTAGTTGATTTAGATAGCAGATTTTCTATATGGGGATCGGACTGGTATTACAGATTCATTTCGTTTTATAAGAATCTGTCATTATCCAAGACCAGAGGAGCGAGGACAGACAGAGAACCGTGTTAAGCAACAGAAGATTTATTGTTTAACAATACCAGTGGGATTTGACAAATGAGAGTAACATTTCTTTCCCACGAAGCTACGTTGGGGATCAAAGCTCCCTCCATAAGTCATTGTTTTTGTTTCTAGGGAGTCTGGAAACCATGCTTCCACCATATATTATTAGCTATGTGAGACTACCCCAAACTGCTAAAGCATGCCGATGTTGCTTTTTCAGGTAAAGCTGTAAATATTCTGCTTCATTGTCCAGAAGCAACAGAGAATCAATCCAACTTACTATCATTGTCTACTCTACAATTTCTTGGATTATACCACAATTTATCAAAAGGCTCCACAAGCACTGGAAGTGGAGCTGAGGAAATAAAAAGGAAGAGAGATGTGGAGGTCTCCTCCTTTATGCATAAGGTGGAATATTTAGTCCCAAAGAAAAGATTAGATCTTTGAAGAACAAGAACTGCAGTTCTCTCAGCCAAAAGCTATCATTAATAAAGATAGATGGAGCTATATCTGGGTTCTCTTTTCTTCTGCTTCTTATTCCCTCTTTTATGTGTTCCTATTGCACTTGTAACTGACATACATTAGTCTGATAATTCCTGAATTCTTGAATGTACCGGAATTTATCAAAAACTTTCACTATCTTACACAAATGAAGAAGCTTTTCATGGATAGTAACTGAAGGTATTAAGTCTAAACGTTTCTCTATCAGCAACAAGAAACACAGTTTAAACAAGGTCCTCCAGAATAAGAACTTGCTATACCTTAGTGCCAGAAAACATGTGACAAGTTTGCTTAGTTGGAAGGGTACTTTTAGGTAGATTAACTTACTATGACTAGTTTAATTTCCTATGAATAAGATGATTCAAATTTTAGGATAAGTTAGAGTATGTATCCTGCTTCAAAATGGAGGAAGCCGCTAAACATGTAGATGTTCAGATAAGAAACAGCCTCTCTGATTATATCAAGGTGTTAAAGGGAAATAGGTATTAACTTTCATGAGAAAGTGAGATCTGCTTTAACTGTCAACTTGAAAATTGAACCTTCAAAGGCAAAATATAAGGCAAAATATATACAGTCTAAAGGAAAAATAAGGAAAATCATGATCAACTCACAGTGACATTCAACAACGCGACCAAGGGATATGCTTGAAGCATCCTGCCCATCTTGCGTCGCTTTTTCTGGTTAAGTACATACATGTCTAGCATTTTCTCCGTGACCTAAAAAGATGTAGAACTTGTTTCAGAAGCTGTGCATGCTGAATTCTAATTAACCACCCAATCTACTGCCATAAGACCCTTTTTGACATCATCAAAATTTTAAAGTTCATCTGTAGTTCATGCATTTTTTATGTGGTCAGTCAAGATGGTGAAAGCTTGAAGTTATGTATGTAGGAGGGACTGCGGATCAACCTCTTCCTATTTTCTATTGCCAACATTAGATCTATGCAAGAGTATAAAACATTAAATCAACCGATGACTAGATCCAGGTGGTGACAGGCCAAGGAAGTGCATAAAATAAGCCTCTAATATCCCATAGTATGAACGCCAAGGTAGCCAAATTGCATTAAAATGTTTAAATCGGATAGAAAGTTCTCAGGCACAGTATTGGCTTTTCTATGAAAAGTCTAGTACATATTATACTGTTTGCTTGCAGTAATAGTGACTGCAGCTGCCACATTACCGCGAAAGCTATTACAACCAACTCCATCATAACAGTTATTCCGTAAATGCCCCGCTCTTTTTCTGTCACTTTACTCGTATTGAATTATTAAAACTCACTTACGCAACTACTCTACTTTTATATCATTAGTAATAGTTATATATGATTAGACTAATCCTAATGCTGATTTTTTAATATAAAGTGATCTAATATATAATAAAATATTTATACACTACACTAATGATTATAAATAAGGAAATAAATAATTGCCATAAAATATAAATATTATCTTAATTAATGTTGTTAAAATTGTACCATTCACGACTCAAATTGTATAATTCCATTCAATTCACATACAAAACGATTAGATTCATAATTATAAATCAGAGATGCATTAGATTACGATACACTTCAACACCACTTGACCAGACTTTATATTTGTGATTGTTGGGCCACAAAAGTCTTGGCGTTATGCTTTATAACAAAGTTACCAGAATCGTGCGGTAACTCGATTTATTCATATGATTCGATTCGATTGAAGGCCCTAGCGATATGTTTGTATCAGATAAATTGCTAATCATTCAAATTGTAGGTGAATCTATCAATTCACTAACAAATCCACAATTTAGCACACACACGCGCGCGCGCGCCCGCGCACGTTTACCTATCAAAACTATGTAACTTTGTCATATTTCACCATAAATGTTGAATTTTTATGGTTACAAAATAAATAACAATAAGTTTGCACTTTATTATGCAATGTTAAATGAAATGACATATAAACAAATGACATATAAACATTTGTGGTTTATATTTGAATGTAATATTTATGTTAATAAAACAATTAGAAATTATATCTTCTTATGCATAGGGATCATCACATGCACTCGAAATTAAGATTTCTTTTTCCTAGATCATAATTCTAACACAGAATTTTATATCATATAATATCTTTTTTTTATGAAATTCATAAATGTGCATGACACAAAATACTTATTTAAGGTACTACACCGAATCTTACAATTTGATTCAAACTTGATCCATTATTCATAAATTTACGATTTCAATTCACGATACGCATATCAATGCTTTATACCCATTTAATATTTTGAATGTTTATATATCGAAATTTTATAAAAGGCATCCTTTGAATTTCTTACATCCGTCATTTGGATTTATACAATACAATGGCGTGGTATTTCTTCAATATTATACGTTTATATGTCTTATTACAATTTTTCCCACATTTTTGCAACTAATGGTAGACTTTAGTAAGATATCTTTCTTTTTTAATTTATCCTAAAGGTTTTTACTGAATCTCACAATTTATGGTCCAAATCCTGATTTGACAACATTGCTTGCAGCACACAATGTTATATTACATACAAAATTGTATACATGATATTATTGGAATATAGTTACTGAAGTTTATATATGATTATGCAAAATTTCACAATTTACTCTGAAATCACACATAATATAATACTTAAACTTTATATGTAGTAGCATTATTATCATTGTAATTAATAATGATTTAATATAATTCTAATTTATCATGTATAAACTACTTGCTATTTTATATAAAGTAACGAAACAACATTACTGCTATTATATTGTTATAATAATTAAGATAAAAAACGAAATACATGAACTAATTAATAGTATAATTAGTTGAAATACCTAATTACGAATGCATAATATAAAGAGCAAAATTACTAACTAGTTGCTATTACAAAGTAAAGGCTCTTTAGTTTTTTTACCTCTATTTTCACTACTTTTGTGTCAAACTAAACAATACAGTAACTATTTCATTACCAAAACCAAACAACGTGATAGCTATTACAGCAGTATTCTGCTATAGCCATAACAACAACTCTATTACAACTTAGCTTTAAGGCAACCTAACAAATATACAGGGTGCATTTGTTTCTTCAAAAATGATTTTCCAAATTTTCATATATTTGGTTTGCTGAAAACAGATAATCAACGGAAAAAAATTTACTGTCAAGGAAAAGCACACTTAAAAGGGAGGAAAATGATTTCTCCATCTTAAAAAGAAGAAATTAAGCTCCTTTTCCACACGCACACTCACACAGAGTTTTAATCTATGTACTTTCCCTCTCTGCCAGTCTTCACTCCTCTTCAGTACCTTTTGTACCTTTGCTTCTCTTCATAGCAAACTCACAAACTATTTCATCTTGAGTGAAGTTTTATGAGCATTGACAGATGAAGTTTGTTTATTATTTGCATTTTCTATTTTTTTGGCATCCCTTTATTAGGCTATTTTATTTGGTAATAAAAATTATTAATTATACTTCATATAGTAGCATCATTTTAGACAAGGAGTTAGATATCATCATAGTATTTATTATTAGGAACAACTTATAATTATAAAGAAAAGAATAAATTTTTAAAGGTGAGATCTAAACATCAAAAAGCTTTTTCCATTCTCATATAGTAGTACACCACCAGACAACCGGAAACCAGCCATTTTCTTTGGAAATGATTTTCACAGTAAACTTTCTTGTCCTTCAACAAGTTTCTTGTGAAACAAACGCACCCCACTGGTAATGGTGAATTGAGCATGATAGAGAATAATCACACAAGTCAAGGGATTGTCAATGTAAGGAGTAGTGTGATTGCCACAATTCAACCAAAGAATTGAAAGTGGAAGCACTTGTACATAGCACATGAATCTAATAGCTAGATGGTGGAGCACCTCCTAGGGAATGAATATTACCATTGCTCATTTAAGGAGATGCAAAATAGTCAAAACCTGAAAAACTAGGGACGGATATTAGATGAAAGTTTAATGACATCGATCATTTCAAGAAATGAAAACCATGAACTTACCTTGGAGAGAGAACATGCTTGACACGCTTCCTTCCATTTCTTCATGAAACTTCTCATAGCACTAATCTCCAGAACCAGTGTAGCACCATTCTTCTTTTTACCCTTTTTTGTGTAATTGGCTCTATTCGTCAAAATTTTGTCCCTCTCTTCCATGTCTCTTTCAAGCCATTCTACATAAGTAAGATCTCTGGTCTCAATAATCTCGGAACTTTCAGATGCCTTGCTGAGCATGTTTTGGCCTGCTTTTTCATCCCTGTTACAATCATCATCATGCTTCTTATCATCATTAAAGAAGTTGTCACCGTCTTCATCATCTGAACTTGAAGAAACCAAATTTAAGTCCTTGCCAATAAAATCTTCCTCCCCTGGCATACAAATATCATCCGACCGCTGCTCATTAGCTTGTCGTTTCAGCTTCTTCACAGATGTCCTCAAGCTCGTCTCTTCTGATCTCTTTGCATCTAAGATAAAGGATATATGAAGCCTACATATATGAAGGGAAAAACAAATAATGAAACCTTCATTCATGAACAACAAGTTTAATTTAGTTGACACAGCAGATAATAATGTCTACAGAACGCAATACACCTGGATGCATAGGAAGCACACAAATGTCACCATCAAGAAAATTTAGCTATTTATAATTGCACTCTCAGTATGATTTATTATCATCATAGTTTAATGAGCCATTTCTGGTTGATCCCTCATTTTGACTTACCATCTGATCTGGCATTTTTCAAGGAGCATTAATGTGCCATCTCTAGGTAGGAATGTTTGGACAATGGGAAAGATAAAAAGAACATGCCAAATGGCTTTGACACATTGAGAGGGTACAAGAATGACTAACCACTCTCAATTAGAATAACACGAGAAGCTAAGGTGGTCATATTAGAAATTCAAAGCTCAGAATAGACCTATATCCATTCAGAGGCATATGTTGATATGATAATTAGTCCGATGATGGAAGTGGACAAGTTTCTTATACCTTAAAGTCTCTCTTTGCTGTCCTCATTCACTCCATACTCTACCAGCACGTTTGCATCCCCCCCCCCCTTTCCCCCAACCTAACCATCTCATTCCAGCATTGAGAATTGTTCTCTAACTTCTCTAACCCATAACCATCTTGTTCAAGCCTAGCATGCCCCACTAGCTCATAATGCATGAGTTGTGTACAGTTTTAACAAACAGGAGATACACTTAAAGATGCACAGACCATTCACCAGGATGCATTAATTGACTTGAACTGCAAAAGGCAGACTACTCATCCGCATGTCTGATGAACAAAAAAGATTAGTTTTCTACAATTACTTCAGTGCCTCAAATAAGCGAGTTGTTTGTATATTTTCAAAACTGCAACTTGACCGTGGGTTTCTTTTAAATCCATTTCTTGTTCATCCCATTTTCTCATTATTCACTAATCCTAAAGATAAAGGGCTGTTATGTTTGCCAAATAGAAAATCCTCGACTAAACAAGTTCAACAAAATGCAGCTACACCATGTAAAGAAGATGTGAATTTAGCAAGTTTTAACTGTTCATCCTATGAGAATTTAGCACACAACATCAAAAGTGCTGCATGATAGAGACAGCATTTAAGTAGTGAACCCAAATAGGGAAAGTTTCACATCGAAAAAGGCTTCTTTGCATGTACTACTTATGAAAGCTATCAAGCAGCGCTAATGAAATAATTACTTATACTACTATTTGAGTTACTCTGAAGAATTCAATGCTTAAAATCTAGTGTCAACTTTGTTAAGCAAGTCAATTAGAATCTGGAAAACATCAGTGAAATCAAGTTGTGGAAAGCATTCAAAGCCATTAAAACTACCTTTAGTTAGATTCTCTAGTCCTTCAATAATTTGAATAATGCAATCACTAATCTTTGTGTCCACAAGTTCAAATAAACTAAAGAAAATAATTATCGACATGAAGGATATAGGGAAAAACATTTGCAATAGCGAATAGGAGTCAAATTCTTTTGCTACAGAAAACTATTCTCAAGAAGTTGGAAAATACTTACTTCTCTAAGCTTATATAGTGTTTGACAAAGCAATCATAAAAGATTCAAATGAGCGGAATGGCAAAGACAAGCAACGGACTCTGCATACCGAATCAGCTTTTCTAATTATGTTCTCTATCCTACATAACTTTGTTATCAGTTAAACAAAATAAAAACAAAAAATACGCACCCCAGGTTCCGAATTCGTACTCCAAGCTTTTCCGTTCCCGAGACTGATTTCTCTTTGGCTATAAAGCTGAGAAGATCCTCAATCTCAACGGGTTTTCTACTCTTGTGTTTCCCACTCTTGCGTTTAATAAAGAATTCAGCAAGAAGACACACAATCTCCTCACTAGTTATCTCGAGCACTTCAGTCATATCACTGTTCAGGGAAAAGTAATGCATAACAAGGGGATATTGCAAAAAGGGGCCCAATTCAAGTTCTTCAAATCGTTCAATGCCCTCATTTTTGCAGATTGCTATTTGCATATCATACAATGAGGTGATTTTCCGGGTTTCCACAAAGCAATGGATGAATGCATTTATCTGCGAAACATTAAACAAAGGGTGAGTCAACAAGAAGAAAGTCGATATAAATCTATCTCCAAACCTTAGACATGTTGTGGCGACAACTCTCTTTCCTGCCATTACCATGTAATTTTACGAAAAAGAACACTAACAACTTCAGATTCTATTTCACCAAAAAATAAAAATAAATAAACAACTTCAGATTCTAACCAAAAAGGGAAAGAAATGAAAACGGAAAAGATATTACAGATAGTCTAAAATAGGCCTGTCTTACTCTAAAGATAAGCATTTTGCGCATTTTGTAAGAACTTCAACATCTAATATGCAGGATCCAGCACCGATTGAGCCATGGGAAGACTTATACGGTTAATATCTACACAATAAGAAAAAGCTCCAACTCTCCCTAATCTTTCTCAGTACCTGAATGGTCAAACTTACTACTCAGCTGCTTTTCCTAATCCCCGCAAAATTGAGCAGATTCTTTTTCCCCATTCTCTCATTTGCTACGGGCCTGAGTTACAACACAATGTAGACATTCCAATTACTTACATTGCACAGCCCTTATATTCTGTTATGCAGCTGTACACCAGTACGAACAACAATAATCATTAGCTCATGGAAGAATTCCAATTGACTAAAGACCTTTCCAAACCTAGAGTAAACTTCAATTGTAACTCGTAATAGATAGAAACAAATAGAAACCTTATTTGGGTGTTAACGTCTTCGACTTTTCTAGCATTGGGATAATCACTTATCTATGAGTTCTCCATGATTATTTTATAAATCCCACTCTTTTCTGAAAAACCACAAGTAGGTTGCAGCGAAATGTTAAGAAATCATGAAAAAAGAAAAGGAAAGAGAACGATGATGAATTGAGGTCCTTGTATACTATTTGAATATCTTACTTGGAAAATACTTGCTTGGGGTATAAGGGTAATGCAATTGCTTGAGCAAGAATGGTATTGCCGGGAAGACGAACAAATTTCAATCCTTAATTCAATGGGTATCTCACTCAGTTACATAGAAGATTATTGGAAATCCACTTGAATTCATCTCATGTTTGTTTTTGCGGAGAGTCCACTAAATTGACCCGCAAATGTAAGCAACTCAATATAAACAATGGATGGAGTCCATTAAGATTATGTTCCGTAAATTTGATGATGGAATCCCATAAGAACATAAACAAATAGGTAAAAGGCAAAAAGAAAAGCAAAAAGCAAAAGGCAAGATAACCAACGAGTTCATGGCCTCACATAACCATTATAGTACCCCGACCTTAAAGAAAGACCTTGACGAAGAAGTCTGTCAAATTCCCAGTTGACTAAAAGTCCTTTTGGTCAACGTCCTAATTCCTACTAAGCATCCTCATCTCCTATGTTTCCTCTCTTGAAAAGGAAAATCCAGGGGAGAAAGAACCGCCAACCCAGATTGCAGAGAGAGAAGGCACTCACAGATCATCCAAGTAAATGCAACTCAACCTTAAAAGGAAAAATTCTCTAGCCCCTCACTTGAGAGCTAAGTAAAACATGAGAGAAAGAGAGAGAGAGAGAGCGTCTTCCCTAAGCCATTATTCATTCCACACAGTTTCAAGCAGTCTAAAAACAGAGACGAGATGAAACATATGACGACGATGAGAAAACCTTTACCTTTCCTTCAACAGCCATTAAGCTCCTAAGAGAGGGCACTTGCTGCATGCTGAACCCCAAGGAGTCCCACGACTCGACCTGCAGAGCCAAGACCACGGCCTGCGAGACCTTCCACGACGAGACGCTCTCTCCGGCGGCGAGGAGATCGCGCCGAGCCTTCGCGACGGCCCGGTCGATCCTCTCAAGCCGCTCCGCGTTGCTCGCAACAGAATGTTGCGCATGCTGGTAAGGTTGACGACGATGATCGTGTGGTCTCGTGAGAAGGGTCGGAGGAGGCCACGCTCTAGCGGGAGGATAGTAAGGATTGTGGTGCTGCTGCACAGGAGGCGGGGGTCCACCACTGCGACCGCCGCCTCTTCCGCCGCCGCGGCTGGGAGGGCGAGGGCGTATCGGCGGTGACCCGTCCATATTCTTCGTCGGAAGTGGTACAGAAAAGCACCGTGAAGCGCCACAGAGAGAGAGAGAGAGAGAGAGAGAGAGAGAGAGAGAGTACGTGAAAGAGAGTCGACGACGGACAGAGGTCAATTTTCAAGGCAAAGAAAGGAGAAGGCGGGCGCTTTAGCTTCTTTGCTAAGTTTGGCCTAATCTTTGTACTAATTGTTAAAATAATAACCAAGCTGTTGGATTCTTTCCTATTTTCTCACTCCACTGCTTTTTCTTTTCCAATTAAACCCCTATGCCATGTTCAGAAAATATAGGAAAATGGGGCCAATGGAAGTTTTGATTGAAAATGAAAAACTTTTTAAAAATTTTAAAAGATTAAGAGGAGTGAAAATTCAAAATTTTCTGTACTTTTCCTTTTTAATTTTTCTTTACTCCTGCTCAAGACCATATTATGAGTATTTTGTCATGTATTTATTTCATCCACTATGCATCTATAATTTTGTCGTAAGGAAACGGGGTAGCCGGTAAAGTGGAGCTCTCTAGAGAGATTAGGATCTTTGGATATATATATTGGTAAGGTAAATAATATTTTGACTTTTGAACCAAAAACTATACAAAAGGATCTCGGCACCAAAAACTTATACTCAAAAAGATGAACATATAAAACCGAGTGGAAGGGTGTCGAGAAAATTTTTGGATATATTTATGTTATCATTAAGGCAACAAAACACGTATGGTTAGAATACGTTTATTGATTTGAGGCAATGATATGAGTATCATAAGGGAAAATTCCAAATTAGTACCTTAAGTGTTTTCATTTTTTTTTAAATAAGGGTCTAAAGTGGATATTGTCTCAAATAAGAGTGTGAAACGTCCTTATTTTTAAAAATAAAAGTCTAAGTAGATATTGTTTTAATTAAATGTCTAAAGTTACCATATCAGTGCTTAACTTATCGGCTGATAAGGGCATTTTCATTCTTTTTTTTTTTGAAATTTTTTTCATTTATTTTTTTCCTTTTAATGTATTTCATGAAAAAATTAATTAAAAAAGGGGGAAGGGGAAGGGGAAGGGAAGGCAGCGATGGTGGGGCATGGCCGACCAGCCGACCAAGGGTCAATGAGTGTCACCAAGCCCTAGCTAGTGGACCACAGGTGAGGGCCTACAATGGTGGGGTAGCACCTATGATGGTGGGGGTAGCGACGACGAGGCGTCGCCTCTTGATTTCCTTCCTTTCCTTTTTATATTAGATTTAACTTTTTATTGATATAATTAAATAATAATTAAAATTAAAATTAAAATTGCATTGGACCAAAATGCCCTTAACCGACCGGAATATTTAGGCAGTTGATGAGATTATGTCCCTATTTAAAATTATCATGATCACTTCAAGCTCTTATTTGAAATTTCATTGTCACTTTATGCCTTTTTTGAGAAAATGAAGATATTTTAAGTTCATATTTGGAATTTTCCCCATGAGATTTGTTTTGATATGTAGAACCCATTTATGATCAAATGTAATTTGGACCCTTTATCTCATCAGTCAACCTTTAGTCAACTGTTAGTCAACCCTGTGCAAACTTAATGATTTATGAAAACGAAACTAAAATTTGAGGTTACAACAGACAATTTAAATTACGAATATGATAGGAGAAGAAAAAGTAAAGTCAATAGTCAACTTAACGATTAAGTAGATCATTAATTTTTTGCTAAGGCAACATTTAGGCGACGGCCACTTTCGTGAAGAAAGAATCAAAATCTTTTCTTGCAATCAAGAGAGCCATTGTAGGAGGATTCAATCCAAAATGGCATATTCGAAAGCAACACTTAAAAAAGAGACTCTATTACTATATTTATATAGATACCAACCAGGAAATTGCAGGAATGTTGTGGCCAAAGTAGGAGGTTGAAAGGGGCGATGGGTTTCCGTCATAATGTAGAAAAGTAATATTCGATATCTTTTAATATAAAGAAAATCGCTTGTACCCTTCAATGTTCAAATGCATATATCCGTTTTCATATTGCTAAAGCCAAGGTAGGAACTGCATCAATGATAACCATCTGTGCAAGATAGCCATATGGCAGTTCTAGTTCCCATCCCTTGGCAAAATATAACCAATGAACAGAATGCAATTTAGATCCATAGACAGCCCACCTTATCCGACATTTTTGTAATGTAATAATGGTTTATTTGTACAGTATTTTCTTCTTTATCATCATCGTAGATAATTTGTTTTATATCACGCTTGGGTATGCATAATCGTTGCCTTCATATTGAAGTCGTCGTCGTCGTCCTCGTCATTATAATAAGTAAGTTAAAAAAAGGGATAAAGGAGAGGACGAGTGCCCCAAACTTAACGTGTGAGTAAAGAGAAAGGGGGGCAGTTGATAGGATGAAGAGGAGAGTGAGGGCTTTATAAAAGCAGAGACAAAAGACGGGGAAAAGTAAATACGGAAAAGAAGTGATGGGAAGCTATTCATGCGAGGTAATTGCCGAATAATTTACTTGGAAAATAATCTTAAGCCCTTCATAGTAATTCTTAACACCGACGATTTGAGTATTGGATTTAAATCGTGCACACCATAAGGTAAAGGACCTCGCTTTTATGTCCAGTGGATTGTCACCATTGGCCTACAGATAGTTGCCATCATAGGTTGCCATCATAGGCAAGGATGAACACTTTCGCATGTGCAAGTTCCCTTTTATCATCTGTTTGGACTTTGGGAATCTTGTACGGATGTATGGTGCCTTCTTCTTACTTTTTACCTTTTTTTTTTTGAGTCTGATACAATGAATCAAATGTTAGTCACGTGGGTCCATTTGCAAAAGTCGCTAGAAGGTATTAATTAATGGTCTCTTACTAACATTCCCATCTTTCTCTTTGTAAGTTTGGTTTTCTTTTGTACTTTTGGAAAAAAGTAATTATAATTAATGCATTCCATTGTTATCTTGTAAGTTTGGTTTTCTTATGTACTTTTGATAAATAATAATTGTAATAATACATTCAATGTACCGATTTATAGATGGGCATTTTAAGGGGTGCTAACATCTTCCTCATGCGGAAACCGACTCCCAAACCTGACCTTTGGCCGTTGACAAGATAAAATGCACTTCCAAAGCTTTTTTTCTTTGGTTGTAAAAGCATTTCATTCATTCATTCATTAGTAGAAGTGCTACAAGCGACACTAAGAGAAGATTCTGAACATAAAATGTCCCATGGAGGTTGGGGGGGAGAGGGGGGGGGGGGGGGCGAAGATTTCTACACTAGAGGAAGAGTCTTTGTGCGGTGTGCTTTTGCAATCCAATCGGCTGCTTGGTTGGACTCTTGCGGGATATGCGTAATACTCTTTAAAGGTAATTGGGCCAGCAAACATTTGTCTTCTTCCATTATATTGCGCAAGGCCCATGGAATTTCTTCTCGACCCATAACATCTCAACAGCTAAGGAACTATCACTTTCACATTTGTACTTGCATTCCTGATGCCCCTTTTCCTTCACGTGATGTGCGTGTCTTTGGTCCAGAAATTGAACTCCTCGCACAAGTGCTAGGGTTTCAGCTTGAAGGGGAGTACTTGCCCAGATGTCTGTCGTGAAACCATAGACTAAAAGACCTCTCAAATTGCGTAAAACTCCTGCGATTGAGCTCGGTTTGTTTGGATTTATACATGAGCAGTCAACATTCAAGGTTTGGAAGCCTTCAGTCGGGGGGTGCTAGCGAGTTGGTGAGTTTTCGCATCTGGGTTCCTTCGATTTCTTCATCTGAATCCAATGGTTGAAGTTCTTGACTTGCGCTGTTACTGCAGTTACTAGACCAAGTGGGTCGAGTTTTTTAGCCCGAAAGATGATGTTGTTTCTACTTTTCCTTATTTGCCATAGTATTGTTGCAAGTAGTTCATCTCCTGGTGCTTGTGCTTTTGATCCAAAAATTTCCAGCAGCCATTTGTCTAGTCCAGTGATGTTTAGGGCATTTATGTTCAATTTTACTCTTGGATCTCACCACACTTTGGTCGTTTCTTCACAAAGCAAAAACATATGCTCTATTGTTTCTGGTTCTCTAGCGCAAAAAGGGCAAAGTGGATCAGGTAATGCTTTTCTCTTAAACAAAATTCTCCCGTGTTGGCAATGCATTTTGACATAAACTCCAAAGGAAGATCTTTATTTTTGGGGGAATCTGTAGGTTCCAAATCTTCGTCCATAAGGAGCGCGATGGGGGGGGGGGGCTGAAAAGATGCTTATGCTATATTTGTGTCTGGATTTGTAGTCTTTGCATGCACCTTGTTGTAGTCGCTTTTCACTGAATAGGTACCCGATTTATTCCCGGACCAGATTAGTTTGTTCTCCTTTGAGTTGGGAGCAATAAGGATGGTTAAAGTTTTGTTGGTCGTTCTCTCATCAAAGAAGGTTCTTATTCTGTTTTCATCCCACTCTGTCTTCTGTACATTAAACAACTTAGCAACCATGATAGGATCATCCTGATTTGCTAGTCCCCCAACTATCCCAATAGAAAGCCATCTATCTTCTTGAATCTTAACAAATTTGCCATCTCCGATTATCCATTTCATTTATGTTTCTATGGCTTCTCTACCCATAAGGATGCTTTGCCATCCCTATGAAGGGCGGTTCCCCTTCTTTGCTCGCTAGAATTATGATTTAGGAAAGTAGATGCATTTTAAATTTTTTCCCCACAAGGTTGATGGACTTTGGGATAATCTTCACACTTGTTTACCGAGCATGGTGATGTTTAACATTTTCAAGTCTTTGAAACCAAGACCCCCTTCATCTTTTTTGGTTTTGAGAACTTCCCATTTTTTCCAGTGTAGTCCCTTCTTTGCTTCAGTTTGTCGCCACCAAAAGGAAGCAATTTTTCTTTCAATAGCATTACATACAGAATTTGGAACTTTAAATATTGACATTGCATATTGAGGGATTGCTTGCACCACACTCTTGATTAGAATTTCTTTCCTAGATTTTACAAGAATCTTTTCCTTCTAGCCTTCTAGCTTCATATTCACTGTCGCCAATATCCATACAAACATTTTTTTCTTTGAGCTTCCCAATTAGAAGGTATATTGAGGTATTTCCTTGTCTTTTTGATTATCAAAACTCTTAATTCATGTGCCATATCTCGCTGACGATTTATAGGGCAGCCCCTACTAAAGTACACACCTGATTTGTTGAGGTTAATTGCTTGACTTGTGGCATAGCAGTATTGATTTAAGATTGAGGCAACTTGTTGGCATTCTTTGACTGTCCCTTCCAGAAAAAATATAGCATCGTCAGCAAACAATAGGTGTGTTAGGGTTGGACAATACCTATTGAGAGTTATCCCCTTTATATCTCGTTTTTCCAGCGCTCTATGCATCATCCAAGACATGACATTGGCCATAAGAATGAATAAATATGGCGATAGGGGATCTCCTTGTCGTATCCCACGTGATGGTGAGAAATATGGCGTTGGTTCTCCATTTACTTTCACACTGAAGGAGACAGATGATACACATTGCATAATAAGTCCTACCCATCTTTCACAGAAACCCATTTTCAGGATGCTGGCCCTCAAAAAATCCCACTCAACTTGATCATAAGCTTTATGTATATCCAATTTTAGGATAGCTTGGAATTTCTTTTTCTTGTTTTTGATTCTCAGTTGGTGCAATACCTCTTGAACAATCAGAATATTGTCTTGTATTTGTTGGTTTTTCACGAAAGCACTTTGTTCATTTTCAATGAGCATAGGCAACCACTTCTTTAGTCGATTGGCCATAACCTTCGATAAGATCTTGTAGCTAAAGTTACAAAGGCTAATTGGTCGATACTGGCTAACACTTTCTGCATTCTTTATTTTTGGGATGAGTGTGATGTATGTTTTGTCTAGGAGGGGATCGAGTATACCTATTAGGAAGAACTTTTGAACTAGTTGGAAGAGGTCGACTTTAATATCTTCCCAACAATGCTGATAAAATTGGCCATTTAATCCATTAGGACCAGGTGCTTTGAGTGCTCTTAGTTGGAAGACAGCTTCTTTCACTTCTTCTAAAGTTATTGGTTTCAGCAGATTAGCCTTCATTTCCTCACTAATCACTTTGGGACATTGATTCTGTGAAAGCTAGTATGAGCACTTAGAGGGGGTGAATATATGCGAAAACAAATTTTGCAGAGTGAAGTATATAATTTTGCTTTTAAACCAACGCTGCTTAACAATAGATTATGAAAGGGAAATTAGACTCTAATAATCAAATAGAGTTACAATCAAAGTAAAAGAGATTAGGGAAGAGAATAAGAACACAAGGTTTATAGTGGTTCGGCTTAATCCAAGCCTACGTCCACTCTTCCGCACTAACAGCCCACCGGCTGGATTTCACTAAGAATCAAAAGAGTTGTTACAGTATAACTCTTCCTTAATTCCACAGTGTAGAGACTCTGCTACACTTCCTCAAGGTCTCACAGAAATATAAATTCTCTTTTGAGTACAAGTTTTCGCTCAACAATTGAATTGACAAAGAACAAGGAGCTTCAGACTTTGGAATTTCTCTATTGTGCACACACTCGAATAAATGGAACGTCTTCCTTATATACTCATTCATGCCATTACACCTGTTGGCACTTACCAAAGGAGTTCTTCCAATCTATCCATTGGACAGAATCAATTAGGGAGATTTTGAGTTATTAAAGGAATATGACGATAGCCCACCAATCCTGCTTGTTCATACAATCAGGGTTTAGGTTTCCATAAGTAGTACCTTCCTAGTATACTTCGCCAATCAACGGATCCAAGATGCCTGAATCAATCTCAATTTGAATAATGAATTCCGAGATGCTATATCTAGCCAAGAGATTTTCTTTAGTCGATAGAATCAAATCCTTAAAGAAATACTTAATTCTAGATAAGTCTTCTTTAACAGTCTAGAAGCTGTCAATGAGGATAGACTTTAAATTTTGAGTCTAGTGGTTCGGCAGTCTTCAGACTTTGGTGAAAGAGTCTGCAAGTCTTCAGACCAGACTGATGGAAACGTTTTGTCAGCTTTAAAACACGTAAGGAGGTTTTCTCCAACAGATTCAAGATTGGCGTTATGCAAAAAAGGCTCTTTTCATTATTTCTGTCGCACGAGATTCGCACGTGTTGACAAAATTTTTGAGTCAATTAGCTAGTATACTTGATATGGGAACGATGTGGAGAGGAGAGCGTCGTTCAAAAGGATTATTTATATATGACAAGCTATTTGCATGGTTGATAGATCAAGTGGATCTATTGAGTCAAATCAATCGAGGCTATCCAAACTTTAGAAAATTGGAAAGCCATTCTAAATTTGGGCACAACGTGCACGAATGAGGCTTGGATAAAGTCTTAAATTTAAGGGAATTTAAGTCCCCTCAACCAAATCCTTCTCTTTCTTATCTCTCTACCCCACCCTCCTTAGCCTTTAACTCGCAGCCATTCCGTCACTATGCCCTTAAGCTGCCTCGGCTTAGGTCACCCATGGTGTTATTGAACTTGTCGGTTCCCCCACCACTGTTATTGGCCCCAATAGCGACTCCTCGCCCCTTCAGTCTTTGCCGCCAATCAATCTTAATCTCCTCCACCTTCTCTATCTAATTGACTCTCTCTCTCTCTCCTATCTAAACTTGACGATGGCATCAAGCTTCTCAAAACAGATAGAGTCCAAGGTAGCCATAAAGGCATTGGGCCTCTAGATTCGTGTGACTCATTCAAATTTAAAATATTTGGAATTAGTCAATGCTTATCTCATTTAGTTATTACTGTGGTTATTATTGTGATGGACTAATTCAAAATAATTTAATGAATTAGTCCATTCTCATCTCATGTAATTGTTATTGTAGTTATTACTATAACTGAATTAGTCCATCTATATCTCTTGTAATTACTATAACAGCTAGTGGATAAACCCTATAAATACAAACGCTATCCTAGAGTTGAAGGATAAGTGAAACTCATGCTCAAATTTATAGTCTATTTTTACATGGTATCAGAGCACTAGTGGGATCCTTAAAACACCTACACTCCTTTCTCTTCTATATTTCAACTTATCCTATTCATGATGTCATCTCTCACCTCCATTTCAATTGTGCAACACCACCTTAGCTTCAA
Source organism: Eucalyptus camaldulensis (assembly GCA_019915185.1). NCBI lineage: Eukaryota > Viridiplantae > Streptophyta > Magnoliopsida > Myrtales > Myrtaceae > Eucalyptus > Eucalyptus camaldulensis. Next base: position 34,054,399 of record JAHSVA010000010.1, read on the forward strand.
ACTTTATGGTGATAACTTTCTATTGTGGAAAATCTAGTTGTTTTTGTTGTTTCTGTTGTTTCATAGCCAATCCTTGATGGGATACCTTGATGGCACCATTATTTGTCCCACTCAACCATCACCCCCACAAGTTCCACTATTGCTATACCGAACCCTACATATAATGAACAGATTTGGAAAGACCAACATGTTCTTAGTTGGATGATATCTTCTCTTTTACTCAATGTCCTACCCTATGTGGTTGGATTAATTACTATTGTTGATGTTTGGAAGGCTCTACAAACTTCCTTTAGATCTCTATTGCATACAATCATTCTTCAGCTTCATATGCAACTCCATAATACATCTAAAGGTGATAAATCTATCTCAACTTATCTCTACAAGGTAAAGTACATTTCAGATCAATTAGCTGCTACTGTGACATCTTGAATTTTTCAATTTATTTTCTACTGAATTAATTGGGCATTTCGTTGACGCGTCTATAGGGCTATTCTCAGAGCCGATCACTCTCGAGATAACTAGACTAGCCGGGGAAGCTATTAAGGACCTTAAAGCAAATGGACTTGAGAATTTGATCAGGAATCGACTTCTCGACCGTGCTTATCTTTAGAGACCATTACGGCATAGTTAAAAATTGATTTGAGATCAGAAATAGGTCTGTTTGACTGAGATATGTGGCTGATCATGGGTGACTCCACTAAATTTGAAAATTCTCATCGACCGACACTAATTTGATTTTACTGTCATTTTGGTACCTTGTGTCCGTAATTGAATCCTCGAGATTCTCACGACAATCGAGAGTTACCAATGTATCGAGTGGGTTCATAGTGGCTCGAAGAAAATTGACCACAGGTCATTTGCCTTAAAAAGTTCTGAAAACTACCCGGTAGTCTAGTTCACGCGAAAAACATGCTAAATGAAAATTAACCGTCGATTCAAGTCCGATTTCAGAAATTGAAGATTCTGTCATGTCACAATAAATTCTAGAACCCATGACTCAGTCTTAGAAGATCTTTCTGACGCTCGAAACTTTTTGGGAAAAAGTCGTCGCGTGGTTGTTTTCGTGCAGAACAAGCCGAGAATTGTTTTGATATATGGGATGAATTATTGGGTGAGGGAAATTGGATGCAGGAACGTACGTGGAGACCAAGTACTCTAGTTTGGAATTTCTTTTGGGAATCAATTAACCAATTCAAAAGCAATTGGGATAAGAATTTTCTATTATGGGAAATTCTTTTCTTTTGTCTTCTTCCCATTTCCTTTTCCCTTTTTGGCCAAACACCTTTTCCCCCTTGGTTGCAACTTTCTTTCTCTCTCTCTCTCTTTTTTCCCTCGTACGAAGCCCCCCCCCCCACACCGACTACTTCTGCCGTTTCCAACTTTGCTTCTTTTAATTTTTGACTTTTCAACTCTCTTTCTCTCTTATCTCTCCCTCACTCTCTCGTGGACGACTCTCTCTCCCTCCTCTTGTTCGTGCGAACCAACCAACAGAAGCAGAAGTAGCAGCCATCGTCGCTTGGAGCCGGAGCAGCCACCGCCTAGACACCGGAGCGCTGTCGCCACCGTCCGCCTCACGCACACCCGTCCGTGCGCCATCTGCCTCTCCGTCCAGCCAAGTTGCCATCCACGATCCCGCTTGGTCCAGCTACTGTTCAGTGGCCGTGAGGAATGGTAGAGGCCCATTGGAGCTTCCCTCACCGCCAGTTTGCCCTAGTTTGGCCTCCCCATCTCATCCCGACCCTTTACCGCTCCCAACCATCTCATTTCCCCTTTGTTTTACAACAAATTCAGCAACCCAGCGAGTGGGTTTCTAGCAAGTTTGTAAGCTGTTTTGGGGCGTTTCCGGGCCCCGAACCCGCGACTCGCTTTGGGAAGAAACAATTCTCATGTCATCTCCATCGAATTGATCCGACTTGCGCGTAATTCCGGTGAGTAATCTCACTAATCCTTGCTTAGTAAAAAAATTATGCTTGAGGGTTGATTAGTGTTAATTAAATAGGATTAGGTGGTTAGATTAGAGTAGATTAGTGATTATTAATTAATTGTGATGCATATTAGACATTTTAATTGTGCAATTAGCAAATGGATATATTCTATTATTTATTGAATGTATCTCGGGATTTTTCCTGACCCTTATCGGGCTTCAATTAGGATTACGGGCCTAAATTGGATTTTTAGTATTTATTTATTAATTTTCAAAATTAATTAATTAATTATTTTTCAGAAATTAGACAGGGATAGCGGACAATCGAAATTTCGTGATGATCATTGTGGTGCAGTCCGTTTATTTATTTGGGCTCTACGTTGTGCTGAATTGAATTAATTACACAAATTGAGGAATTATTCCTAAATTGATTGAAATTGAGTGAAATTGAATGATTGATTGGTAGACGGTCGAGTATGGTTATTCAACATTGTTAATGCCTCGATGAGTCATAAAGTGGAGAGAATCGTGAGATTGAACTGGGAATACTCATGGCTAAGATCAATCAGATACGGGGTATAGACACACGTGGTTCGGTGATAAGGAAATCACTAGTGAAAACGGCACCTTAAAGAACGTACGATGATGTCTATTACATACATCACCTTGGCAAAAACGACGCCCTAGAAATGACACGTGGTTCGGTGATTAAGGATATCACTAGTGAAAAAGGCACCTTAAAGAACGCACGGGGTCGGTGATGGTATGTCATTTGGTGAAAACGGTGCTCGAGAGAGTATGTGTGATTCAGTGATTGGAAATGACCTAGAAATGAAACGACTGACATGTAATCGACTAGCTCGATTGATCAATGATTTGATCCGATTGTCGTGAATTGATTGCTTGTATGATACAATATATGAAGCATCTGCACATAACCCTGATTTGCAGGTTGGCACTGATGCCAAGGTAAGTCTTCTAACTCGTGCTATGCTTAGGCAACCATGTGGTGTATTGGTTTCCTAATCGAGTCTTAGTGGGGTGGAACTTGCTGAGACGTAGTCTCAATGTTTATTGTATAACCATTTTAGGCCCCTAGATGGCAGCACCGGTACCTCCCCCTCCTCTAGAGCAGTTTGGCATTCCAGTGGACATTACTGAGAAGGAAACTCACTTCCATGTTCATGGCCATCCAGAAGGGTTAGAATACGTTTTGATTGAGTCGACGGTGTGAGTTGAAGTTAGTCAGGACGACCTAAGACCCCATGAGTATCGGTCTTGGTATCACTACTTTTATGATGGGCGAAGAATAGGTCCCATCCCTGAAGAAGAAATACATTACTACGTCGTGGAGAAAGCTTTTGGTGAGGGGACTGCAGACCCCGATGGTGGAGGTGTAGATCATGCCAAAGATCCTGCACTCGGGAGTGAGCCGACTTAACCTGTATACATTGTAGAGGATGAAAATTTTGAGGAAGGTAAGATCATGGAACAAGAAGTGGAAGGTCCAAAAGAAGACGAGGATTGGGGGAATGCTGAGGAGGAGTCTGTAGAAGAAGAGCCTAAAGAAGACGAGGAGTCTGAAGAGGAGGAGAACGAGATAGAAGAGTCAGAAGAGGATTAAGATGATCCTGAGTATGACCCGGATGAGGACTAAGATCACATCCTCTTTTGTGAACCCTGTTTATATGTGAATAGAGTGAGATTAGGAAGTTGTGAATAGCTTTGTAAAGCACTTTGAATTATGCTTTGTATAAAAGTATGGTTGTAGATTTCAATATGAAAAATATAGCCTTGCTTTTCTATCTCATCGTTTCATTGTCTGGGGATTTATAACTGCTTCCGCATGTGCTATTAAAAATGAAAGGGTCGGGGATACATAGTTCTGTGATATCGCATTATAAAATCGACTAAGGAGAAGGATGTGTGCGTGCCCGAGGATCGGGGCGTGACATCCCCTTTTCATTTTTAATAGCACATGCGGAAACAGTTATAAATCCCCAGACAATGAAACGATGGGATAGAAAAGTAAGGCCATATTTTTCATATTGAAATCCACAACCATACTTTTATATAGAGCATAACTCAAAGTACTTCACAAAGCTATTCACAACTTTCTAGTCTCACTCTATTGACATATAAACAGGGTTCACAAAAGAGGATGGGATCTTAGTCCTCATCCGGGTCGTACTCAGGATCATCCTGATCCTCTTTTGACTCTTTTGTCTCGTTCTCCTCCTCTTCAGACTCCTTGTCTTCTTCAGGCTCTTCTTCTACCGGCTCCTCCTCAGCATTCCCTCAATCCTCGTCTTCTTCTGGACCTTCTACTTCTTGTTCCATGATCTTACCTTCCTCAAAATTTTCATCATCTATAGTGTATACAGGTGAAGTCGGCTCACTCCCGAGTGCAGGATCTCTGGCATCATCTACGCCTCCACCATTGGGGTCTACAGTCTCCTCACCAAAAGCTTTCTCCATGACGTAGTAAGGTATTTGTTCTTTAGGGATGGGACCTATTCTTCGCCCATCATAAAAGTAGTGATACCAAGACTGATACTCATGGGGTCTTAGGTCATCCTGACCGACTTCAACCCACACTGTCGATTCAATCAAAACGTATTCTAACCCTTCTGGATGGCCATGAACATGGAAGTGAGTTTCCTTCTCGGTAATGTCCATTGGAATGCCAAACTGCTCTGGAGGGGGGGAGGTACTAGTGCTGCCATCTAGGGGCTTGAAATGGTTATACAATAACCATTGAGATTACGTCTCAGCAAGTTTTACCTCACTAAGACTCGATTAGGAAACCAATACACCACGTGTTGTCTAAGCATAGCACGAATCAGAAGACTTACCTTGGCATTAGTCCCAACCTGCAAATCAGGGTTATATATAGATGCTTCATATATTGTATCATACATGTAATCAATTCACGACAATCGGATTAAATCATTGATCAATCGAGCTAGTCGATTACATGTCAGTTGTTCCATTTCTAGGTCATTTCCAATCACTGAATCACACATACTCTCTCGGGCGTCATTTTCGCCAAATGACATACCATCACCGACTCTATGCGTTCTTTAAGGCGCCGTTTTCACTAGTAATATCCTTAATCACCGAACCACGTGTCATTTCTAGGGCGTCGTTTTTGCTAAGGTGATGTATGTAATAGACATCATCGTACGTTCTTTAAGGCGCCATTTTCACCAGTGATTTCCTTATCACCGAACCGCGTGTCTATACCTCTTATCTGATTAGTCTCAGCCATGAGTATTCCCAGTTCAATCTCATGATTCTCTCCACTTTACGACTCATCGAGGTATTAACAATGTTGAATAACCATACTCGACCGTCTACCAATCAATTATTCAATTTCACTCAATTTCAATCAATTTAGGAATAATTCCTCAATTTTCGTAATTAATTCAATTCAGCATAACGTAGAGCTCAAATAAATAAATGGACTATACCACGACGATCAGAACGAAATTTCGGTCGTCGGCTATCCCTGCCTAATTTTAGAAAAATAAATAAATAATTAATTAATTTTGAAAATTAATAAATAAATATTAAAAATCCAATTTAGGCCCGTAATGCCTAATTGAAACCCGATAAGGGTCAGGAAAAACCCCGAGATACATTCAATAAATAATAGAATATATCCACTCGCTAATTGCATAATCAAAATGTCTAATATGCATCACAATTAATTAATAATCACTAATCTACTCTAATTTAACCACCTAATCCTATTTAATTAACACTAATCAATCCTCAAGCATAATTAGTTTACTAAGCAAGGATTAGTGAGATTACACACCGGAATTACGCGCAAGTCAGATCAATCTGACAGAGACGACACGAGGATCGTTTCTTCCCAAAGCAAGTCGCGGGTTCAGGGCTCGGGAACGCCCCAAAACAGCTCACGAACTTGCTGGAAATCCACTCGTTGGGTTGCTAAATTTGCTGTTAAATAGAGGGAAAATGAGATGGTTGGGGGTGGTAAAGGGTCGGGATGAGATGTGGAGGCCAAACCGGAGCAAACCGGCGGCGAGGGAAGCTCTAGCGGGCCTCTATCGTTCCTCACGGCCACTGAACAGCAACTGGACTGGACAAGATCATGGATGGCAGCTTGGCTGGACGGAGAGGCAGACGGCGCACGGACGGGTGTGCATGAGGCGGACGGTGGCGACGGCACTCCGGTGTCCAAGCGGTGGTTGCTCTAGCTCCAGGCGACGATGGCTGCTACTTTTGCTTCTGCTGGCTGGTTCGCACGAACAAGAGGAGGGAGAGAGAGTCGTCCACGAGAGAGTGAGGGAGAGATAAGAGAGAAAGAGAGTTGGAAAGTCAAAAAGTAAAAGAAGCAAAGTTGGAAACAGCAGAAGTAGTCGGTGGGGGGGGGGCTTTGCACGAGGGAAGAGAGAGAGAGAAAGAAAGTTGCGGCCAAGGGGGAAAATGTGTTTGGTCAAAAAGGGAAAAAGAAATGGGAAGAAAACAAAAGAAATAATTTCCCATAATAGGAAATTCTTATCCCAATTGCTTTTGAATTGGTTAATTGATTCCCAAAAGAAATTCCAAACTAGAGCACTTGGTCCCCACTTGCATTCCTGCATCCAATTTCCCTCACCAAATAATTCATCTCCTATATCAAAACAATTCTTGACTTGTTTTGTACGAAACGACCACGCGATGACTTTTTTCCAAAAAGTGTCGGGTGTCAGAAAAATCTTCAGAGACTGAGTCATGCGTCCTAGAATTTATTGTGACATGAGAGAATCTTCAATTTCTGAAATCAGACTTGAATCGGCGATTAATTTCCATTTGGCGTGTTTTTAGCATGATCTAAACTACTGGGTAGTTTTCAGAACTTTTTAAGACAAATGACCGGTAGTTGATTTTCTTCAAGCCACTATGAACCCACTCAACGCATTGGCGACTCTCTGTTGTCGTGAGAATCTCGAGGATTCAATTATGGATACATGGTATCAAAACGACAGTAAAATCATATTAGTATCGGTCGATGAGATTTTTCCAATTTAGTGGAGTCACTCACGATTGGCCACACATCTTAGTCGAACAGACCTATTTCTGATCTCAAATCGTTTTTTAATTGTGCCGTAATGGCCTCTAAAGATAAGCACGGTTGAGAAGCCGATTCCTAATTGAATTCTCAAGTCCATTTACTTTAAGATCCTTAATAGCTTTCCCAGCTAGTCTAGTTATTTCGAGAGTGATCCTCAATGAAATGCCCGATTAATTCAGTAGAAAACAGATTGAAAAATTCAGGATGTCATAACTACTAATTGCCTTTAGAGAATGAAGAATTAAATGCCATTGTCTTTTGTAATCTTGATCCTAATTTTTCTAACATTATTGCTGTCTTGGCTACAAAACCTGATTCGATAACTTTTCTTGAACTCCATCAATTGCTCCTCAATCATAAGTTTCAAATGAAGTCTGCCATGGTGCCTATAGAGACAAATGTTACCACTTATACCCCTCCATCATCTCTTCCCCTTAAAATATTGGTCTTAAGCTTTTCAAACCACAATTTACCTTCTTAACAAATTACCCACACCACTCTTAAACAATATCTCACATTTTTAAACACTTTCCCATCAACAACCATATTACATTTGTTTGAAAATATTTGGTTGTGCTATTTTCCCTATATTAGGCCATACAATTCGCACAAGTTTTCACTCCATTCTACTCATTGTGTGTTCTTAAGATATAGTTCATTGCATATTGGTTACTGTTATTAAGATTACAAAATTGGAAACATGTATATTGCAAGAAATGCTCATTTTATTGAAAATATGTTTCCATTCACCATAGTTGGTTCACACTTTTCTAAAACACCCTTACCATCATATTCTTGGTTGACGATCTCCACGGTTGATATGTCCTCCCACAAGAAATATGGTGGTAATGGTAATTCCTGCCTTCTACCCCACTATCTAACACCTCCTCACCCACTTTTGAAAAATCATCGCTATATTATCAAATACTAATATTGCTTCAACATCTAATACGTTGGTTTCAAGTCCGTCTAATATTGGTACAGGTTCTAATAAGGCTCTTTTAAACACCTCCCACATCAAGCTATTATGATATCTACAAAATCGGTTTATAAAAAACCAAGAACCCATTCAATGCGGTAGCATCAAAACCTAAAGATCAACACAAAATATCTATTGTCAGATGTGAACTTGACCGAAATAAGTTCTACAAAAGAGTATCGCACCTCATGAAAGCTAATAAACATGAAAAATGGAGGAACGAGATGCTTGAAGAATTTAATACTTTGTTGTGCAATGGAACATAGGTTTTGGTTCTACCAAATCTCAAAACAGATGTTGTGGGCTCCAAATGGATTTATCAAGGCAAGACACATCCAGATGGTTTAATTGATTGGTACAATGCCCGCTTAGGGTGCAAATGATAACTACTTTGTTCCAGACTTCAATTTCTAGCTAAAAATTAAATTTTCTATTTCTATTCCTCAAACATGTTTTAAGCAAAAATACTTGTTTGATGACAATATAAAATTTTTGTTCATGGAATAGAAATTTGTATGATAACGATACAAAATTTGTCCCTCATAGTGGCGGTGGGAGGTGGATGGTGAGCTACCGGCATTCAATGGCTGGTGGTTGGCATTTAATCGCTGGTGATCGATGACCGGTGGTGGCGATTGGCTGCCAACAATCGACGAGTCGTGGGTGGGCAAGTGGGGAACAATGATGATGGATGAGCGGCTGGCGGTGACAAGAGTGAACCATGAGAAGAGTTTTCATTTCTTAATTTTATTCCAGAAATTAAAAAGTTAAAAATTTTAACTTCTAATTTTAGTTCCAAATCTATTTCCGGAGTAAAAATTCGTTCCATAAATAGAAAAATGAAATTGTGTTATCAAATAGATTTCTATTATGAATTTGTTCCCGAAATAGAAAAATAGAAAAACAAAGAAAGAGAATGGTTATTATACGAGCCCCTAGCGGCCAAGGGCTACAATCAGCAAGAGGGTATTGACTATACGGAAAAGTTTAATTCTGTTGTTAAAGTAATCACCATCTGTACAGTTATTTCATTAGCTGTGACAAAAAATTGGAAATTTCGGAAGTTGGATATTGGCAATGCATTTTTAAATGGTAACTTGATTGAAGAAGTCTTCATGGCCCACCCCCAGTCTTCATTGATAAAGAAAGGCCAAACCATATATACAAGTTACAAAAATCCTTATACCAATTGAAACAAGCACTGCGGGCTTGGTTCCACCAGTTGAGCATCTTCTTAAAATCCCTAGGATTTATTAGATCAAAAATTGATAGTTCCCTCTTTATACAACACTGACCCAATTTCTTTGTTTACATGCTCATCTATGTTGACGACATTGTTATTACAAGGTCTAATCTAGCATTTATTCAAGACATCATCAACCGATTAAATAAGGAGTTCGCCATACAAGACTTAGGCGAACTTAATTACTTTCTTAGAATTGAGGTGCTTAACATCCATCAAGGCTTCTCCTATCACAACAAAAGTATGCTATAGATCTCCTCCATCGAACTAGGATGGACAATGTTAAATTGGTTCACAAGTTCATGGCTACAAATACCAATTTAATTAATCATGGTAAGCCACTTGAAGATGTCGGTTGTGTAGGAGCACCGTGGGAGCTCTTCAATATGCCACCCTAACTCGGCCATATATCTCTTATGCAGTAAACAAAGTCTATCAATTCTTGAAAGATTCAACAGAAGACCATTGGAGTGAGGTGAAATGGATCTTATCCTACTTAAAGGAAACCGTTTCACATGGATTACTCATTAGTTTCCAACCCACTATAAAAGTCCATGCATATAGACGCTCAATAGGAGGTTATGCAATTTATAGGGGTCAAAATCTTGGTCAGCCAAAAAGCATCATACCATTGCATGTTCCTCAACCAAATATGAGTATTGAGCATTGGCAAACGCCACGGCAGAAGTGGTATGGTTGTAATCATTGTTACAAAATTGGGCATCTCTCAATTAAAACTCCATATCCTTTGGTGTGATAACCTTGGGGCAATGTATCTTACCATAAATCCACTTTTTCATGCTAGAACAAAAGATATTGAGGTAGACTTTCACTTTGTTCGCAATTTAGTGTCACAACGCAAACTTGAGCTTCATTTCATATCCACACATGACCAAATAGCGTTTATCTTCACTAAACCTCTTACATGGTGTCTCCATGATATGCTCAAATCCAAGTTGAAGATCATCTAGAAGACCACCTTCAACTTGTGGGGGCTTGTTAAGGATAACAATTCATAACTAGTTCAAATTCAAAATATTTTGAATTAGTCGATGCTTATCTTATTTAGTTATCACTGTAGTTATTACTGTCACGGACTAATTCAAAATATTTGAGTTAGCCCATTCTCATCTCATGTAATTATTATTGAAGTTATTACTATGACGAACTAATTCAAAATTCAAAAGATTATGAATTAGTTCATTATATCTAATGTAATTATTGTAATAGCTAGTAGATAAATTCTATAAATACAAACGTTATCCTAGAGAAAAAGAATAAGTGAAACTTACGCTCAAACTTATGGTTGTCTTTACAATTTGGAGAGAGCGGCTGCTCCATGGCCACAGGACATGACGGAGTTGGCTAGTGGGAAAAAAAAAAACATAGTTAGGATGATGAGAACAATAGCAAGTCAAGGATGGGGAGAAGGAAAAAGACCGATGATGGTGGCGGTGTTGGTGGGTGGCTCGATCGGTAGTGGTGGTAGACCCAATGGGCGTTACTAAAGGGGTTGGAAGAACACTCAGGTCATGACGAGATTATCTATAGAAGTGTGGTTAAAGATTCGCATTAGTTTCAAAATGCTCAACAAAGGACAAAGACCAGTAAGAGGCACACATTCAACAAGGTAACAGAGGCGGGTCTCTTCGGTAGGAAAAAAACAATGCGACAAATGAGACCAAAAGCCGATGAAGTTCGGCAGCATGGATAGACATGCGATAGAACTCCAAGGCCAATTCTATTTTAGCTTGTCTGCAAACTGGCCACATCTTAGGTTTTAGTCTTAGGGCGTGCATGGAAATGCTCCAAAGAAGTGTTTTTGGAATACTTCTGTACGGATTTTGTTCTTGAAAAAAAAAAAAACATAAACGCGTTTGGTTGCGTTTCTATTCTTTTTTTATTTTTTTTGTTTCCAGAACAAAATAGGAACAAAAAAAAAAGAAACAACAATGAAAAGAACAAAAAAACAACACTTTGTTCGTTCGTCCCCTTGTCCTTCATTCGTCCTCCTTCTCTCCGGCGACTCCTCACTCGGCCAACTCTCCGGTGAAGAACGACGCCGACGCACCGGCTGTCTCCGGCAACTTTGCGGCGTGTCTCCCTTCTCTCCGGCGCCTTCCACTCGGCCAACTCTCCGGCGACTCCTCACTCCGCCGACGCACCGGCTGAAGCTTCCGAATCCAGGTACGTTTCTGGTGCTCCTCCTTCTCCGGTCGACGAGGGCTTCGGCGACAGCTCGGTGGAGGCTCAAGTGCGCGTCGCTCGCCCAGATCTGCGGCAGATCTGGGCGACGGCGGCTCGCTCGAGCTGCTCTGCCGAGCTCGAGCTGCTGTGTTCGCTCGGCAGAGCAGCTCTGGTCGCTCGAGCTGGCAGAGAGGCTGCTCTGCCGCTCGAGCGACCAGAATGACGCCCAAGCTCCATCCGTCTACTGGGTGTGTGCGAAAGTTTGGGGGTTGGTGGGGGGTGGGTTCGGTTCGTTCAATGTTCGTTGCTTTTTGTTGCAGGACGACGAACCCATTGTGGAGGACGTGAAGGACGACGACAAGGACGACGAGGAGGACGAGGACGAGGACGAGGACGAGGACGATAAGGAAGATGGGGCTCAAGGTGGGTCTTTCTCTTCTTCTTCTTTTTTTATTCATTTCGCTTTACATTTTGGAAGCTGGTTGTGTGATTTCGCCCGGTTTTTGGGCTTTTGTAGTTGTGTGAAAGTTTGCTGATTTGTATACGTGCATTCGCTATTTTTCGTTGGGAGGATTAGTTTGAACCAAGAGGGATTGTTTACGGGCAAATGGGATGGTACGGGGGAATTACGAGGTGTGACCTTTGGAGTGTGTTTAGTTTTTGTTGAGGTTGTGTTGCGGAGTTGATTTTTTAGATGAAGTTCTTGAATCCCAATGGTCTACTCTAGTTTAGGTGGAGTAATGGAAGTGCTATGTCCGCGGAAATCATTTTTGGTTTAGGATAATCCTGGTCATTCTTTCATCTCCAAAAGGGTGTCACTGCTGTGTATATTGATTCAAATTTTGCATTTTCAACAGATAGCAATAACTGTGATGCTACGTTTATCTGTTTAACTGAATATGCAGATGTTTGCTACTTTAAGTTGTGGGAAAGACTGGGTGTGGTGATGGTCTGTTTCATTTGATATTTTGTAGTTTTAGTGTGTAATCCGTTGATAGAGAGGTTTCTGTTTTAGTTAGAACTCAACTTAGTAAACCACAGATGGATTTCATGATCTGAAACTTTTGCTCTTGGATTGGTTTGGTTAGTTCACTGTATGCAAACATACAATCACAAGTCTCGAATTCCTTTTGGGTTGGCAGAAGGCTGGTTCCTTTTGGTTTAGTATGTGAATGAGGAAGTTGTTTGTGTGGAGTATCATTGGATTTTATGTTTTGGCTCAAGTTTGTTGGTGCAGTTTTTGATCTCTGCAATGCATATACTTGCAGTCTGCTTGAGCTGTGCAGGATTTTTTACTGAAGCTTCTCGAAAATTCCAACAAAAGTATATTTCTATTTGATTTTGTCAGCTGCTGCTTTTGGATTTAAGAACTCAAACAACATGAATGGGCAGGTGCAAATGGGGGTTCGAAGCAGAGCAGAAGCGAGAAGAAGAGCCGCAAGGCTATGTTGAAGCTTGGCATGAAACCTGTAAGCGGTGTAAGCAGGGTCACCATCAAAATAACCAAGAATGTGAGTGCTTTTTCTTTCAAATCTATGTCATGCATTTGATACCTCATCCTTTATATAATTTAGCAAAAAGTTAGAGCAACTCTGAATTGTGTGGGTCTCATTGATTATAGAGCACTAAATGGTGTCTAGTGGCTTTGGAAGATCCATTTATAGCTGACCTGAAAAAGTGGAGTGTCTTAGTTCATTATAGTTGAAATTGATTTGCATATATAAACAATGGCATGTTATTGAGAAATTCCTGGTGTTTCAGGTATTATTCTTCATCTCAAATCCTGATGTCTTCAAGAGCCCTCGCTCTGAGACTTATATCATATTTGGGGAGGCGAAGATCGAAGACTTGAGCTCACAACTACAGACACAAGCTGCCCAGCAGTTCAGGATGCCCGACATGGGATCTGTGATGGGCAGGAGAGACACTTCAGCCGCTGCCTCAGCAGCACAGGCTGATGAAGAAGAGGAAGAGATCGATGAGACTGGGGTTGAGCCTCGCGACATTGACTTGGTGATGACCCAGGCTAGAGTTTCGAGGAACAAGGCCGTGAAGGCTCTCAAGACGCATAATGGGGACATTGTTGGTGCTATCATGGAGCTTACTACCTAAACATGCTCCATCGGGGTTTGCTTCCTGGCCTTTTTTGGTGATGAGCTTTGAGAACTGTCTAGGTTATCTGAGTTGGGATTATTTGCAGCATTTATTCACTTTCTCTATCGGCTCTTTTATTCTTGAACTTGTAGAAGAGAAATTAAAACGAGGGCGTCTTGTCAACAATCCACTCGTTTAACATGGCCGGACCTTATGCCTTTTTCAGCTTCTTTTAAGTTCTCTGAAAGTCATAAAAGCGACCAGTTTATGTTACTGAGTAACCGTCGATCACGCATGGCTCACTTTTCAGTCGCAAATAGCCTGACAGGTGATTACCTCATCGCTATGGACGATTCAAACCGAACTCAAAACTGAAACCAAAGAGGTTCTGAGTAGGAATGCTATGATATTGTAATTGGTTTAACGATCACATTGAACGGCTTGGGTGTTGTTTGCACTATGGGTTGCTCCTTCGCTACGGACTGAATTTACGCGAGAAAAGTCAAGGTCAAAGTACTGATCACAGGACTTCACTTCTCGCTTCGATAGGCAATTCCAGAGCTCTTTCTTGTCATTTTCCACGTTCAGATGAGACAAATATAAATGACAATGTATGGGTTTCTCCTACCTTGGCAAGTGACTAATGGATGAAAAAACGTGCTTATCAAACTTGCGAAGATGTGGAAAAATAACAAATAGTAGCCTTAACAGCGTCTTTGGCCATTGACCCCAACGCAAGTAGTTCTGATTTCTGTGTCTTCGAACGTCTTTAGCTGTAATTGAGCCAAGCTCGCTCTTGCACAAATTAAATATGCTGCTGAGTAGACACGACGCTTGAGCATGCCTAGTGAAATCTTAGTTGAAAGGTGAGCTTATTTGATGTGCATAATGCATACAAATGCAGCTTGACTTATTTGAGCTCTATAAGAAGCAAAACACATGCAAGCACGACTTGTCTTCATTTAGCTATAACACCGACAGAGCGTTTGAAAGCTATTTACAAGTTTGGAGATCAAAGAGTTCCACAAGAGCAATTCATGGGGTTTGACACACAATGTTCTACATAACATAGAGAGAAGCGATATAGATCCAGTAAATCACGGGTGATTATTCACAATGAACTATATTCCTTCATTATTGTGATGTCATGTATGGAAGGGTTCATGTTGAGATGTATGAAATTTTCGTTTAAGGGCGCACATATGACCATGTTGAAAATATTTTTCTTCACTCACCATTTTTCAAAATTAAATTGATAAGTATTTAATGAGAATGAGAAATCAATATTAAGTTTATATGCTTTAAAACTAAAAAATAAAAAAGTACTTAAAATTTTTTTATACAAACTTTAATTACAAAATTTTCTACGAAATATGCCATATAATCATGTTCAAAATGTTTGTCTTCACTAACCATGAACAAAATAAAATTAATGAGCATTTCATAAGAATGAGAATTCAATATCAAGTTTAAACTTTATTAAAGAAAATGTTTTTTTTTTAAAATTTAAAACAGAAATTTTTTTGTCATTTACCAAACGTGTTTCTGTTATTTTTCTATTCTAGGAATAGAAATTGACTATAGTTACCAGACGTATTTCTGTTCTTTTTTTATTTCAAGAATAGTTTTTTTTTACACTTACCAAACGCGTTCTTTTGTTCAAAAACTGTTCCCCGGAACAGAAACACTTTTTTTTTTTATTTCTGTTCCTAGGAACAAAAAAAGAACAGAAGTGTTTCCATGCGCGCCCTTAACTGCCAGCGGGAGAACCATTCATCAAAAGACGGAAATGGCAGATAAAATCATTATTGACTGGGAGAACTTTGGTGTAATGTTAAGAATCGAGGAAAGCATTCGATGAATTCAGAGGGAGAGGGAAGTGATTCGAAGAACGGACAAAGGATCAATCGATCTTCTTTGGAGTGATTTTCATGAAAGATGAACTTGCATTTGTTGCGAAAGCAAACAATTGAATAATAAATTAAACTAGAGGGAAACAAATTCCCAAAATACGATCCGATACTAAATCGAACACCAAAAAAAGTATGCGGAAAGCGAGTCCAAAAAACACATGTTACATCGATCATAAGGTACATTACAGAGTCGAACATACCTTATCTTTCACAGATTAAACACCATGCAGTTTGATGAGAAATTCTAATACTGTTCTTTCGAAGAGCATACTGTTTTGGGGAAGAAACTTTGGAGAAATTGAGAGAGTGTAAAAACAGAGAAGAGAAGAAACGTATTCTCATCTTTTCTCAGATTACGTAACTTCTCCAAAAAATCAACTGATCAGATTTTTTTTTAATTCAAAAATCCCCATTTTCTTTTATCTACAGTAACCGCCTCTTCTTCTATGAGCCCTTCATTTATGGGCCGGGTTTTGGGCCCAACATGGGCGGATGGGCCTTAGTAGGCCCATCAAACATAAAAACCCATCATCTCCCACTCGCATATGGTGGGCCGAACATAATCCTCTTTACCTCTTTGCAACATTCATACTAGTGAATAATCCGTTCGACCAACATACTTTGAGAGCTCGTTGCCATATATCTGTTAGGAATAAATAGTAGCTCATAATGGACATCACATTTTTTAGTAGATTTAGTATGCAGTACTCTATATCAATCGATCACATTTATATTTTCTTGATCTCTTTTTAAACAATGATATATATTGTATTCACAATTATGATTATCCAAAAAACAATCATAATTGGTCGACCGGTGAATACAAAACTAGAATGCGATTCTTCAAATTCGATCTTCTTCTTTCCTTGAAATTCTCAATTTTAGTTCAACTTACTTTTCTAGAAATGTCCCATTAGATCGAATCAATTCATGATTATTGACAACATTCTAAGATAGCAAATACTAAACAAAAATCTTGAGAATAAGTAAGAGTCATGAGAGCACTTAATTGAGAAACTTTTTTCCTCAAGAGTCTCACACGGCATAAAAGTTGAGATCAAAGTTTTTGGCATTCTTATTGGTCATCTTATGCATACGTAGTATGAAATATATATTACGGTATTAACTCATTTCTCATGGAGCATATGTCCACACCTTCAATACCATACATATGATAATTCAGACATACCTAATGTCTAACTTGAGTTCACGTATCTACTATTTCATGGAATTCATTAGAACTCACATCTGACATTATAGACAGATAAAGTAAAATATGTATGTTATTTTACTTTCGGACATAATAAATATTATGTCCTCATCTTAACACTTAGTTAAGGTGAGATTTATATTTTAAGCTTGAGCTTTCGATTATCACCTAGATAATAAACTTAAAAACCGTCTCATTTCTATTTATCACATAGTAAATAGAGGTGACTACATATGTGAGTGGGCTAATATTTTATCTGTTCGACATACTTTTTCAACTTTATATAATGCACTAAACATTAAGATGTATAAATATTAAACAAAGATTCATAGGCATTAATAATGAAAACACAAATTCATTAAATGTGAACATTTAAGGAAAATTACAACATTCAATACATCAGCCTTTACGCAGTCCTAGATATTTCACATGGCGACAAAACACATATTTAGGTATTGGCTTCGTCATAGGATCTGCTACCATTCTATACGTAGATATGTACTGTAAGTTTACATTTTTTTGTGCAACTATATCTTTGACAAAATTATATTTAACATCTATATGTTTGGTCTTGCAATGATATTTTGGATCTTTGGTGTACGCAATCGCTGCTTGGCTATCATAGTTTACCAACAATGAGTTTGCAGCATTTTCAATAACACCTAAATGATTCAAAAATCTCTTAAACCAAACACCTCTTGTATTGCTGCTGATAATGCCACGAACACAGTTTCCATTATGGACAATGCTATACACGTTTGTTTTTTATTGCTCCAAAATATGATGCCATTATTCAGCAAGAAAACAAATCCAGAGGTAGATTTCTTTTCATCTAAATCTCCTCCCCAATTAGCATCTGAATAGCCTTCAAGTTGCAAATCATTTCCTTAGTAACTCAGCGTATAATTAGCAGTTCTCTTCAGATACCTTAATATTCTTTTAACGGCTTTCCAATGTGCTTGACCTAGATTAGATTGGTATCTACTCACCATTTCAACTGCAAAACATATGTCATATTTTGTACACATTATAGCGTACATTAAGCTTCCAACAACACTAGCATAAGGAGCATGTTGCATTTATTCCTTCTCTTGTGGAGTCTTTGGACACACTCCATAGCTCAATTATTTACCTTTTGCAATAAGAATATCAATGGGTTTACAATTTTGCATACGAAATTGTT
The DNA here is from genome assembly GCA_019915185.1 of Eucalyptus camaldulensis. NCBI lineage: Eukaryota > Viridiplantae > Streptophyta > Magnoliopsida > Myrtales > Myrtaceae > Eucalyptus > Eucalyptus camaldulensis. Next base: position 34,072,218 of record JAHSVA010000010.1, read on the forward strand.
CAAGAACCCTATTTATGTATGTTTCTTGCGAAATAGATAATGATCTCTTCGAACGATCTCTTGAAATTTTAACTCCAATAATATATGCAGCCTCACTCATGTCTTTCATCTCAAAGTTAGAAGGTAACCAACTCTTGACGGTATTTACAAACTCCATATTGCTTCCGGCAATCAATATATCATCAACATATAATGATATGATTATAAATTGATCTTTGGATCTTTTGATATATACACAATGATCTTCATCAATAATTGAAAAATCATATGCCATTATGGCATTATGAAAACATATATACCATTGTCTTGATGACTGCTTAAGGTCATATATCGATCTCAGAAGTCGACATACCTTTTGTTCATAGTCTTTCATAATAAAACCAACAGATTGTTCCATGTATATTTCTTCCTCTAATTCTCTATTGGGAAAAGCATTCTTTACATCCATTTATGCAACTCAAGATCCATACTAGTTACTATTGCCAGAATTATGTGAATCGAGGTAAATCTCATTATAGGAGAAAATATTTCTTCATAATCAATTCATTCCCGTTGATTATACCTCTTCGCCACAAAACGAGCTTTATGTCTTTCTATTGAGCCATCAGTTTTACGCTTTAATTTGAGAACCCACTTGTTCCCAATGTCTTTGTGTTCTTTTGGAAGATCAACCAGTTTCCAAACACGGTTTGACTTCATTGACTCAATCTCCTCTTCCATTGCATACATCCATTTTTCCTTACTAGGGCAATTTAGAGCCTCAATTACATTTCTCGGCTCATCTTCATCTTGTGGAGCAATCATAAAAGTTTTGACTTCAATGTCAAAACATCGACGGGAAATACTTTTGCGACTTGTTCGCCGTATGGGAGATTGTACACTTTGCACACTTTGCACATCATTCCCCATTATGCTCCCACTCAGATGAGATAATGATGATATCGTCTCATCATATGGTTGTAATTGAGAGTGAGTTGAATTAAATTCATCACTTCTCATGTTACTCCCACTTGGATAAACTCCACTAATTTCATTATTTTGATCCAAGGTTTTAAATAGGGAGTGATCCTCACCTATTTCGCCCTTCTTAGGAAATTCATTCTTTAAGAATGTGACATCTCATGATTCGAATTCAGTTATACTCTCACTTTCCTGCTCACCTATAAACACATACCCTTTCGAGTATTCTGAGTATCTTATGAAAATACTCTTCTTGCCTCTAGGACCCAATTTCCCAAATTTGTGAGAGGGCTAATGAGTATAGGCAGCACAACCCCATGGTTTAAGAAAACTTAAGTTTGATATTCTACTTGTCTATAACTCGTATGGAGTGGAAGTAACTGATTCGGAAGGCACACAATTAAGTATATAGGCAGCAGTTAATAAAGTATCACTCCAAAAAGTGATAGGTAAGTTAGCATACGCCATCATGGACCTAATCATTTCCAGTAGAGTTCTATTTCTTCTTTCCGCAACATCATTTTGTTGAGGAGTATAGGGAATAGACAACTATCTTTCTAATCTTTTTCCATCACATAAATTTTTGAACTCATCATATAAATATTCTCGATCTCAATCGGATCTCAATACTTTTATTTTCTTATCTAATTGATTTTTTTTATTAAGCTCATAAAATTTTTGAAACAACTTAATACTTCAGATTTATGAGAAATTAAATAGACATATCCGAATCGAGTATAATTATCTATAAATGAGATAAAATAAACAACCACATGCATTCCTCTCACATTCATTAGACCACATATGTTAGAATGGATTAATTGCAAAGGAAATTCAGCTCTTTTACCTTTTCTAAATAGTTTACTTGTTTTCTCTTCTAGGCAATGCTCACAAATGGGCAAATCATCTTTTTCAATATTGCCTAACAAGCTCTTTTTGATTAGCCTATTAATACATTATTGGCCAATATGACCAAATCTAGCATGCCACACATTCACATCATTATTGTATGAATTAGAATATGTGAAAAGGGAACAACAAACATTAACATCACCACAATCAACATTCAATACAATAAAACCATCTATAAATAACTACAACTATATTAGTTTGTATTTAAATACAAATCCATATCACTATTATGAAAGTTCATACTAAAATCAAGCTTTACCAACACTAAAACAGACACTAAATTTCAACGAATCTCCAAAGCATATAAAACATAATTGTGGCACCCCTCGATGGCCCCCAATCCAATTAGGGTCGCCACAGTTCGCTTACCATTCATTATTTCTATGTCATGTCACTTTGATACCATTTCAATTGCAGCGGGTCCATACAACATAGGGGGTTTACACTTTTTTTTATTTTTTATTTTTTTATGATAGGTCCCTTGCACAATTCATATACGGAAGCACATCCAACAAACTCCCTTCCCTATATTCAGAAAACGATGCACACCAACTAAATATTTATAGGTAAAAGTCATACACTTTTGTTTACATAACTTGATGGACGTCATTAGTCGATACATCAAATTGCCATAGTCTTTCTATACTTGGCTATATTTTAAAAGATGACCGACGTCGCTTCCAACAGTCGTCTACTTTAGAGTCCATCGATTAGTGTCGGCACCCAAAAGTTCCCTCATTTGCTATCCTCCTTACGGTCATATCTAACCGCTCAATCCATCTACTAATCTGAAATGTTGGTCCCCAAAAGGGGTGAGTACAACCACTCAGCAAGTAAATGAATCTAATAACCACTCAATGCATCATACAAATCATACATGCATTGCAGGCGTTACTTACCTTGAAGCCATGCATATACTATCATGCATCATCACCAAAATCATAACACACACATGTGTATCATCATCATATCATACATGTCATCATCATCATCATCATGGCAATCATCACATTACACATGTTGTCATGCCATATTATATATCATCATCATCATCATCATCATCATCATCATCATCATCGTCATGCATATCATCATGCCTGATCATATATCATCATCATCATTATCATCGTCATGCATATCATCATGCATATCATCATGCCTTATCATATATCATCATCATCGTCATGCATATCATCATGCATATCATCATGCCTTATCATATATCATCATCATCATCATCATCGTCATGCATATCATCATGCCTTATCATATATCATCATCATCGTCATGCATATCATCATGCATATCATCATACCTTATCATATATCATCATCATCATCACCATCGTCATGCATATCGTCATGCATATCATCATGCCTTATCATATATCATCATCATCGTCAGGCATATCATCATGCCTTATCATATATCATCATGCATATCATCATGCCTTATCATGTATCATCATCATCATCATCATCATCATCATCATCATCATCATCATCATCATCATCATCATCATCGTCATGCATATCATCATGCATATCATCATGCCTTATCATATATCATCATCATCGTCATGCATATCATCATGCCTTATCATATATCATCATCATCGTCGTCGTCGTCATGCATATCATCATGCATATTTCAATTTCAATTTCTCAATCTCATCTTTTCATATTGGACTGCCACATTTCTCTTTCCCGGGACCAATGTTTGCATCCCACATCCATCACTCGCGCCTAATCCTGGCATCGCGAGAACCATCCGGGCATGTATCCAAGATACAACCGGGCATCCGGCACCCCCACATTCCGGGCATCTTGTATCCCAACTGGCATCACGAGGTATCCTCCGGGCATGTATCCAAGATACAACCGGACATCCGGCCTTTACCCTTCTAGCCAGGCATCTCGCACCCCAACTGGCATCACGAGGAATCTCCGGGGCTCGCCATGAAAATGGTTTCCCCTACCCTCCGGGCATGCATCATGATACAACCCCTCACCCTCCGAGTATGTATCATAATACAACCGGGCATCCCGACACTACCGGGGAAAACCTCTGGGCATGTATTCATAATACAACCAGGCATCCAAAGGGCATTGAGTCATTCGAACCTCTGGGCATCCCGACTCTCGAGGCATTATCATCCGCCACAACAATCTCATTTAACATTATTTATGTTCACAAATTTCGGTCTCAATTTAGCATGGCATATGATGCAATGGCAACCAACAATCATGTTCAACATTGAATTCACACATGCATCTCAATTCAATGTCATGCATACATCAAGACTTCATCATACAATGCAACATGGTATAATTATTTATAAAATTAATGGAATTTATGGCCAATAAAATAATCTATTTTATTTTAATTTTCTTTTATTTATTTATTTATTTTTAATAAATAAATATTAAATTCAATATCCAAAATTATAAAAATTCAAGCAATCATTAAACAAACCATTAGGATGACAATTTCATGCAAAATTCATGGCCAAATTGAATTTCACACTATTTCACAATTTCCACAAAACAGCACATAATATTCGGATAAAACCAGCACGCACAGTTTCTGAAGAAATTAGATTAAAATATCCATACGGTCTCCAAAAATTACTAAATTTTACAGAGTGATAGCCAAGACATTTTCGCACAACTTTCATGAAGAACTACAAGCCATATTCTTTTTATATTATTTTATACAACCTCACGAAGCTTCTGGATCCATTACCGCATCGTCCAGTGCACACATCATCGAAATATTGAGATTTCACCTAGCTATTCTCTTTCGTTTTCTCTGAAATTTGGATATGTTATACATAAAGATATCCTATACAAGTTTCATGAAGATATATAAGTCAAATAACCAGATTATAGTCATCATCTATGTCCTTGAAGTCTCGGGTATCTCGGAATACATCACCAGAATCATCGACTTCAAGATCTAGTTGATTTACTAGGCTATACTTGTTAATTTCACTTAAAATTTGAGTATGCTGTAGGTTAAGATGTCTCCTACAACGTTCATGAAGAAACTGAAGTGAGATTCTCAACAAAAACCAACATGCAACCACAAATCCAGCAAAAGGTCAGTAAAAACTCTCCAGATCTGAGGTCTCCGTAAGATGAGACTTTAACCCCTAAAATCTCCATAATTTTCCACCAAATTTCAGTATGTTATATTACAAGATGTTAGCTACAACTTTCATGAAGACATCGAAGCCAAAATCGGACTCCAAACACACATACAAGCTCAAACAAGTTACTGACTCACACGATCCGAGCAAGAACAGTCACACCACTCACACACAACTCATCCATGCTTCGGTTTTTCCCATCTAACAACCAAAAGTTCAACATGCAAACAACATACAAGCATGCAAGAGAAGCTAGAAGGCTCCCACTTGCCTCTAGACCGAAGAAAACGACGGCACACGGCGGACGAACACGGCGGATGGATGGCAACGGCTCCTTCCTCTCTCGGCCTCCCTCTCTCGGCCGCACCCTCTTCCTCTCTCTCTCTCTCATTCTCTCTTGGCCGAATGGCTAACCAGCCATTCTCTCTCCTTTCCTTCCCTTTTATTCCCCCTTAAACCTCATGATTACTTGCCTACAAACTAGCCAATGCATGGCCTTCTTCCCTAAGCCAATGCATGGCCTTCTTCCCTAAGCCAATGCATGAGAGTCTTGTGCCACTTGTCACAACACATGCAAGATGGGCTTGGGCCTCCTCTTGGGCCGGCGACAGCCCCCTTTTTGCGGGCCTAATTGGGCTGACTAGCTTGGCCCATCAAAGGCTCAAGCTATTGGGCCTAAGGGCCAACCCAATTAAAATCAATTTTACCCCTTTCTTATTCTTTCTTTTAAGAATTAAATTACTAAATTCCACCTGGCCAAAATCTTGTAATATTTTACATATAGGAATTTAATTTATGAGGTGCATAGCCAAGCATAAATTATTAATTTATCCTATAGTCCTAAATTCAAAATTCATAAACACAAGCACAATAACACATAGCCTTAAGAAAACTAATGGCTAACACATAGACTATAGGTAATTTCATTACCTAATTATAGGCTTTAATTTATCTAGAGGATGACTTGAATTTTGGGATGCCACAATAATGTAAGAACAAAGTGCACCCACCACGCATGTTCAATTGGCAGGTGTCAATTTCTTTTACTTCGGCTCTGGAGTTATTTCTTATATAGATCCACTTAGTTCTAGTCGTTACCCGTCAAAATTCCATGAAGGATTTTCTATCCTTCGCTATATGGTATGTTGCTCTCGAATTTACAGTCCACAAAGAATTAGATTCAATTAAGAATACAGAACTTGACACATAAGCAAAGTTCTCAAAAGTACAATGGGTGTTTACCTTCTTTTGCTCGCAACAGTTGCGAGCATAATGACCATTCTTATCACAATTAAAACACTTCACCCTTGATAGTTTCTTCATTTGAGGACACTTTCATCTTTCATGTTGGTTAACTTTTGGTTTCTTGCAAGAAGGACTTGATCCTTTGTATTTCCACTCATTGAATGTATAAATGTGCTTGCGCTTAAAGCTTAAAACCCTTTCTAAGCTAGAACCAGCACAACAAATATCTATTTCCCACTCAAATGCCTCTAGGCGGTCCTCTGCTAGCTCAAGGTGGTGTACAGCATTCTCAAGTTCTTCCATAACATGGTTAAGAGCTTTTAGTGCTTCTTGCTTTTTCAAGCACATATTGAATTTTCATATTCAATATTTCACAATTCTTGCCGTTCAATTTCTCTTCTTTGTTCGATTCAGCGATTATGCTCTTAGTGGCTGAAGCCATCGATTTAAACATATCAGACACATATGCACGAATTATTAATGCCCATCATTTATGCATCCATTTTGCACAAACTCTTCATATTAATGAATAATGTCAAATAAGGTTTCAAAATCAAAAGGTCACTGAGTTTTTAATCATCATCCAAAATCCTAACTTGAAATTATCATTAACATAATTGTTCATGCAAAAATAAGTTCAGCAAAGTCACTAAAACTTTCTTGAACTTCCCACAAAGAATTGTAAATTAACATACTAATTTACAACAATAGATAGCATTGAACTTTTAATAATTAAACATGTCCATTACACTAAGTAATATATTTAGAGGAAATATATCAACATAGAAAGAGATATTTACACTTTAAACATCTCAAACTAATTTTAGAAAAAATAAATAATTAAACCCAGATAATCCCATTTATCTCATAAACTGGAAAAGTCTCTTTTAATCTTTTAGTAAAATTCTTTGAGAATTTTGAAGGCATATTGGTCAACCACGAAAAGACCTTTGGAGAGCTCTCATGCCACCTCCAAGGCGCATTCATTCGGCGCCATGTGACACTCAACCCAAGAGTTGAAGTTTTGGTTAATTTGATTCTATAGTACTCTCTTATAAAAGCTATTGCTGCTGGAGAAATCCTCATGAAGTGTTTTGAAGTTGACAAAACGTCTCCATCAGTTTAGTCTGAAGGTCTGCAGACTCTGTTGGTTAAAATCTGAAGACTTCCGGACAGCCAGACTTAAGACTCAAAGTCTATCCTCATTGACAGTCTCTAATCCGTTGAAGAAAGGTTATCCAGAACTGGACGTTTTGTTCAGGATTTATCCTTATCATCTGGAGAAGATCTCGTGGCTGGAGAAGACGTAACAGAATCCTTGATTGATCAAGATTGATTCAATGATTGAAGATTCGTTGATTGTCTAAATACTATTGGAAGGTTCTACTTATGGAAACCGAGATCCTGATTGTATGGGCGAACAGGATTGATGGGCTATCAACACGTTCCTTTAATAGCTCGAACAATCTTCCTAATTGATTCCGTCCAACGGGTAGATTGGAGGAATTCCATATCGGGACAAATTGTTTGTGCGCCTATTCACCTCCCCTCTAGGTGTTTATACTAGCTATCTCAATTGGTATCAGAGCCTGTGTACTCACTTTGTTTGAAGTGTTTTACTTCAGAGTTAAAGATCCATGGCTAGTATGCTAGCACCAGGGCTGATGGAAGGGCAAAGCAATACCAGACCACCCTACTTTGATGGAAAGGATTACAACATCTGGAAAAACAAAATGAAAGCTTTCCTACGATCAAAGGATCCTCTGGAATGGGACGTTGTAGAAAAAGGAATTACTCCTACAGCTGCATCAGTCTCTAAAAGAGGGAAGGAAACTGATGAAACCAGCAGAATGACTTAGGAAGAGATAAACAGGAGACAAGCACTCGATGCAAAAGCAATTTACTCTTTATATTGTGCTTTGTCACCAACTGAATATAATAGAATATCTTCTTGTGTTACAGCAAAAGAAGTTTGGGACAGATTGCATATCACCTATGAAGGAACAGACCGAGTGAAGGAAACAAGAATCGATATTCTTCTCGGTCAATACGAAGCCTTCAGAATGAAACCTGGAGAATCTATAACTGACATGTTTAGTCGTTTTACAGATATTGTGAATGGTCTTGAAAATCAAGGTCAACCAATTTCTGATCCCATGAAGGTAAACAAGCTACTGCGTGGACTCTCCAAGGATTGGAATCACATAAAGACTTCGATAAGAGAGACGCAAAGAATTATGCCACTATATGTAGATGAGCTGATTGGAACTCTTCAGTCTTATGAAGTGGAACGGATCAATGAAGACGAAGATCCAAAAGGTAAGAAATCCATTGCATTAAAATCAAATGATGATTCTAATGATACAGATTCTGAAGATGATATGGACGATGAGGAGCTTGCTCTCATGATAAGAAGATTCAGAAAACTAAATAGAAAAGGAAGAAGGTTCAACTCAAAGAAACAAAGCTTTCAAAGACAGCAGACCAAGTCTGTTGATGATGAAGAACCGAACAAAGATGTAGTTTGCTTTGAATGTAAGAAAAAGGGACACATCAGACCCAACTGTCCTCTTCTGAAGAAGAAAAGAGGAAAAGCTGAAAAATTTCGAAAAGCTCTCAAAGCTGAAACCTGGAGTGATACTGAGTGTGAAGAAAGTGATAATGAGTATGCCAATCTATGTCTGATGGCACAATCAGACTCAGACTCTGGATCAGACTCTGGATCAGACTTTGGATCAGACTCAGATGGTGAATTTGAGGCAAGAAATTTTAAAATTCCTGTCAAAGTTTCTAAATATATGATGAACTGTGTTTTAGTCTTAAGACTTCTCTCAAAAGAATTTCCGAACTAAAAAAGGAAAACTCAGCTCTAAAACAAAAGGAAAATGTTTTAGAAGAAAGAACTAAAAGTCTAGACTTGACTGTTTCCACTCTTAAAGAAAATGAAGATAATCTTTTAAAAGAAAATGCTATTTTAAAAACAGACTTATCAAATATTTCAAAGAAATTTTCAATAGGGTCTGAGAAACTTGAAAAAATTCTTTCAGCTCAAAGACCTTACTTCAATAAGTCTGGTCTAGGTATGTCAGCAGAAACAATTCCCTTGATTGATTTTCCTAAAGTAAAAGAAAGAATTAAGAAAAGACCCTCGAAAGAGGATTACAAAAATCATTTCAAGAAAGTTTTTGTAAAACCTGTAGGAAGAAATGCTCTCAGATGTTCAAAGTGCAACAGTCCGGATCACTTTGAAAAAGAGTGTCCTATGATATGGAAACCTGTTAAGAAAATATGGGCTAATACTGTTTATATTACTAATACCAAAGGACCCAAGAAAATTTGGGTACCAAAGAAAGCTTGAGACTTTATTTTAAATGCAGATCTCCGTCAAGAAACAGGTAAAGTGGTATCTTGACAGCGGATGCTCAAGACACATGATAGGAGACTCAAATTGCTTTATAAAGCTTGCTCAAGTAAATGGTGGAAAAGTTTCATTTGGAGGAAACAGCAAAGGAAGTATTGTGGGATTTGGAACCGTGAAAATTGGAACTCTTACAATAAGTAATGTTTCCTTAGTGGAAGGACTCAATTACAATCTTCTCAGCATTAGTCAATTGTGTGATACTGGTTTCAAGATCTTCTTTCAAGAAGGAACATGTTCTGGAATCAGTAAAGACTCTACTCAGTCTTTCATGGGTCGAAGACATGGAAATATCTATCTTCTGGATGTGAAACCAAATGAATCGCAATGTCTTATCTCAATTCAAGACGAAGCAAGCTTATGGCACAAAAAGCTTGGTCATGTCAACATGAAGCAATTAGCCAAAATCTCATCAAAGCAGCTTGTTCGAGGTCTACCCAAACTGCCATATCAAAAGACTGATTCATGTACTCCATGTATTCTGGGAAAGCAGGTAAGAAATTCATTTAAGCCAATAAATCATGTCTCTACTAATCATGTATTACAGCTGCTACATATGGATCTCTTCGGACCAACCAGAACTCAAAGTATTGGGGGTAAGAAGTATTGCCTAGTAATTGTTGATGATTACTCCCGTTTTACTTGGGTATATTTCCTTGCAAGTAAGTCTGAAACCTTTTCGTATTTTGAAAAATTTGCTAAAAAGGTTCAAAATGAAAAAGGATGTGTTATCTCTAGTATAAGAACAGATCACGGAGGTGAATTTGAAAATCAAGATTTTACAAAATTCTGTGATGAATCTGGCTTTAAGCATGTGTTCTCCTCTCCATATACTCCTCAGCAAAATGGAGTTGTGGAAAGAAAGAACAGATCTCTTCAAGAAATGGCTAGAACTCTTTTAATTGAAAGTAAGATTTCTTCACGATTTTGGGCTGAAGCTGTTTCAACAGCATGCTATATCATCAATAGAGTCTTCTTAAGACCTATTCTAAAGAAAACCCCTTATGAAATATTCAAAGATAAAAAGCCTACTGTTTCATACTTTCATGTATTTGGTTGCAAATGTTTTATATTGAAAAATGCAAAAGATCGAGTTGGTAAGTTTGAAGAAAGATCAGATGAAGGTATCTTCCTTGGATATTCTACATCAAGCAAAGCCTACAGAGTCTATAACAAGAAGAGCCAGTCTGTGGAGGAGTCAATGAATGTCAAATTTCAAGACTCAACGCAAGATGAATCAAGTCAGACTCATCAAGAAGAGTCTGAACCTGCTCCAGACCTTCAAAGTCTTCATCTCAAGAAGCATCTCAGACTCTGGAAAACCAGCATCAGGGTGTTAGTGAAGATCCAAATAAAGAAAGAGATCATCAATCAGACAAATCAACAAGTAACTGGAAGCATAAGTCCAGTCATCCCAAAGATCTTATAATTGGCGAAATTACTGAAGGAATTCGCACCAGATCCAAAAGGCGAGAAGAGTCTAGTGCTGTGGCACTTGTTTCTGAAATTGAACCAAAGAGCATAGAAGAAGCTTTATCTGATGAAAGCTGGATTGATGTTATGCAAGAAGAGCTCAGACAGTTCAGCATTAATGATGTCTGGGAATTGACATCCAAACCAAAAGGTAAAACTGTTATTGGAACTAAATGGGTGTTCAGAAACAAGATGAACGAGAAAGGAAAAGTCGTACGAAATAAAGCAAGACTCGTGGCCAAGGGATATACGCAAGAAGAAGGAATAGACTATGATGAGACTTACGCTCCAGTGGCAAGGTTAGAAGCTATTCGACTATTACTTGCATTTGCTTGTTATAAGAATTTCAGGTTATTCCAAATGGACATCAAAAGCGCCTTCCTAAATGGATTTATCCATGAGGAAGTTTATGTGGAACAACCACCAGGGTTTGAAGACCCAAAGAAGCCAGACTCAGTCTTCAGACTAAAAAAGGCTTTGTATGGTTTAAAGCAAGCACCTCGGGCTTGGTACGACAGATTAAGTAAGTTTCTAATACAAAATGGTTTTGTCAAAGGTAAAGTAGATACGACTTTATTTATCAAGAAGGAAAACAAAAGTTTCTTGCTTGTTCAAATATATGTGGATGATATTATTTTTGGATCCACTAATGAAAGTCTGTGCAAGAAATTTTCTAAGTCTATGCAGGATGAGTTTGAAATGAGTATGATGGGAGAATTAACATTCTTTCTTGGTCTTCAAGTAAAACAATTGAAGGAAGGAACTTTTATTTATCAAGAAAAATATGTTAATGATCTTGTCAAAAGGTTTGGACTGGAAAAGTGCAAAAAGACTGACATACCAATGTCAAGTTCTTTAAAGATAGACAAAGATGAAGAAGGGAAGAGAGTCGATCAAAGGCTGTACAGGAGTATCATCGGATCTCTTCTTTATCTTACTGCCTCTATACCTGATATTTTGTTGAGTGTTTGCATCTGTGCTAGGTTTCAATCAGACCCAAAAGAATCTCATTTGAATGCTGCGAAGCGTATTATTAAATATGTTTCATCAACTTCAAGCATCGGCCTTTGGTATCCTAAGAAGGGAGACTTTAATCTTATGGGATATTCAGACGCAGATCTGGCCGGTTGCAGAGTTGATAGAAATAGCACTTCTGGGACTTGCCAGTTGCTTGGAAGCAGGATAGTGTCTTGGTTTTCTAGGAAACAAAGCACTGTGTCTCTTTCAACAACAGAAGCAGAGTATGTAGCTCTTGGAAGCTGCTATTCGCAAATTCTATGGATAAAACAACAATTAAGAGACTTTGAAATTGAAGACTCATGCACGGAGATTAATTGCGACAACACCCGCGCTATTAACCTCACCAAAAATCCAATTCTCCACTCAAGAGCAAAGCATATAGAAATTCGACATCACTTTATTAGAGACCATGTTCAAAATGGAGATGTCTCAATTCAGTTTGTTGACTCAAAGGATCAACTGGCGGACATATTCACAAAGCCGTTGGAGAAAAATCAATTTGAATCTATCCGCTCCAGACTCAACATTTTGAGGTATGAGGATATTAAAGTCTAAAGACTTTCAGACTCAGGCTTACAAGACTTTATTTACAGTCTTGGCTCGACCGTCAGACTGTAAGTCTTTCTCTCTCTAATTTATTCTTGAAAAGAAAGCATCGATTCTCCATTCCCGCTTGGTTTCTTTGTTTAATCTTCAAAAAGTTGTCATCTTTCCTGGGAAGTCAAGCAAGGAATCTTCCAAAAACTGAGAAAGATGTTATCTTCAAGAAAGTCGTCGAGAATCGCAAGCAGATGACCACGGCAAATGAGTGAGGGGCTTACGCACTTCGATCTTACTGAGGAGGAAGAGAATCCAGAACAGCAAGCGAGCCCACAACATTCTCAGCATCGTCATTCTCCACCATCTAGTCCTCAAGACATTGTTCATCAGCAACAGGAAGAAATCATCGAGGATGCAGACCCCGTAAGAGTTCAAAAGCCCGCTTTTATTTACAAGCTATATCGTGCCTTAAAAGGAATTCATACTCCTTTGAACTATGTTGATGAGTTTCTTAGAGACAAAGGATATAGGAACGAATATATCTTTCTGCGAAAAATGGAAAGTTTGGGAATCGCTCGTAAAGAGGTGGCTGAGGAAACCCTTGTGAATATCCCAAGTGATCCTCGTGACTGGGGACCGAATCCTGTAGATGGGAATGACGATGGCAATCTGTTCAGTCTATTTCAACCGAAAATGGGTATTGCGGCTAAAATTCAAGGAAAAAGGGGAGATTTGTTCAGATCAAAGGAACAAAATGATCTGTACTCGAAATTGCTGAAGCGTGGGGTAATAAACCCTAGGAGTGTGGACTTTGATTTTCTGGATGCTGTGAAAGTGAACTTGAGGGAAAAGTTCAATTTTCTTCAACTTGAAAAGTTCTGCTCTGACTCTACTGAGGCATATGCTGGATTAACTGCTTATTTCTATTCAAATCTTAGCTTTTTGGATGCGAATAGATTCTCTTTCAGCGTTAAAGATCAAGACTATGTTGTGGATATGGACATGCTGGCAGATGTGTTAGAAGTTGAGAGAGGCAGATATCAACCAATCAAAGTTTCCATTGCTCGGGCCACACTTGAACTGGTGAAGGACAGGAGAACAGATGAGAAGATCACTTACTCTCGGATGAATGCATTCAACATCTTGCTTCACAAGATTGTGATCAATTGCCTTCGGCCGAAATCAACTTCCAAAACTGATGTTTCAAGCTCTGAGGCAAAGTTGATGTATGCCATCCTCTGTGGTAAGAAGTTTTTTCTCCCTCATACTGTCATGTTTCACATGTATAGAGCAGTGATGAAGGACAGAGGTCAACTTCCTTACCCAAGCCTTGTTACGAAGTTATTCAGACATCTGAATATTCAGCCTCCGCAAATCTTTTGTGTTCGACCATGCGATCATATGGTGGTAGGACTGAAAATGGTGACCAAAATGCGTCTGAAGGAACTGAGCAAGGAATTGGAGAAATTCAAGGAGAAGACTCCTGCCAAATCTCATCAACTCTCTTCTACTGCTAAGAGAAAAGGGAAGGAGCCCATGGTTGCTCCATCAAAGAGAAGAAGAGCTCTCCTCGTTGAGGATGAAGATGATGACGAAGACATCACCATCTCTGCAATGGCTTGGAAGAATTTAGGTCGTCCTGTTCCACAGAAAGAATCGGAACAAAAGTCGAAAGAAGCAGAGGAGAAGGAAGAAGAAGAAAGAGAAGCAGAGGAGAAGGAAGAAGAAGAAAGAGAAACAGAGCAAGAAGTAGAGGAAGAAAGACCTGAAGAAGAAAGAAGAGAAGAAGGAGAACCTGAGGAAATCTCTTCTCCACCTGTAGGCATGGAAACAGGGGGAGATCAGGAGAAAGGAGTGACGTCTTCACATCCTGATGCAAGTGAAGGAGTCAGTCGCTCGCCTGCAGACCCAGAAGATGTTTATGCATCTCAGTTTCCGGAAGAAGGTCATGAAGCTTCATCGCCAAACCTGCGAGATTATGCTGATCTATCGTCGTCCGCATTTACTCCATCAGATCGAGCCGAAGCAAGTACTCAGACTGATAATGGAGCAGATTTTTGCAGAATCATGGATATTCTCTTGGAAATGAAAGGTCAGATTTATGCCTTGGGATGCGAAGTTCAAAGCTTGAAGAGTGAAAGTCAAGCTTCTTCCTGTTCATTGAATGATAAGATGCAAGCCTTCTCGATTCAGAATCAGGCCAATGCCAAGAGTGAGGAGGTTGCACAGCTGAAGGAAGACTTCAAAAGGCTGGAAGGCATCGTTCAGTCTATGGAAGATTTCCAGCTTGTCCGCGTTCCCAAGCAATCTTGACTTCATCTCATCCTTTTTAATGATGACAAAAAGGGGGAGAGATGCATGATTTGATCAGATTTGATCAAAAACTTTCAATCATTTTTTTAACTGTTCGTTTGGATTGTGTTGTTGTTTAACTGTTTTTGACAGACTTTGACTTTGTTTTGTGTCTGGATGAGAACTGAACTAGACTTGGACTTGACTGCTTCTATTAACAAGTGTTGGTATCTTATGGATGGTTTTATTATAAGACTAATCTATTTTCTGTGGGTGCAGATTCTAGTATTAATCTTTTAGCCATTCATCTCTATAAGATATGCATATGTGTTTGAGAAATGTTTTGCAGGTCAAAGTTATCCAAATCTGCAGGAAGGTTTTGTCACCATCAAAAAGGGGGAGATTGTTGGAGAAATCCTCATGAAGTGTTTTGAAGTTGACAAAACGTCTCCATCAGTTTAGTCTGAAGGTCTGCAGACTCTGTTGGTTAAAGTCTGAAGACTTCCGGACAGCCAGACTCAAGACTCAAAGTCTATCCTCATTGACAGTCTCTAATCCGTTGAAGAAAGGTTATCCAGAACTGGATGTTTTGTTCAGGATTTATCCTTATCATCTGGAGAAGATCTCGTGGCTGGAGAAGACGTAACAGAATCCTTGATTGATCAAGATTGATTCAATGATTGAAGATTCGTTGATTGTCTAAATACTATTGGAAGGTTCTACTTATGGAAACCGAGATCCTGATTGTATGGGCGAACAGGATTGATGGGCTATCAACACGTTCCTTTAATAGCTCGAACAATCTTCCTAATTGATTCCGTCCAACGGGTAGATTGGAGGAATTCCTTTGGTAAGTGCCAACGGGTATGATGGCATAAAGGAGTATATAAGGAAGACGTTCTTAGTTGTTCGAGGTGTGTGCGATAGATGAATTCCAAAGTCTGAAGCTCCTATTTGTTTAGACAATTCCTTTGAGCGAATACTTGTATACAAAAGAGAGTCTATATTTGTGAGAAACCTTGAGAAGGTGTGGTAGAACATCTACACTGTGGAATCAAGGCAAAGCTGTGCTGTAACTTCTCTTTTGATCATAGTGAAATCCAGCCGGTGGGCTGTCAGTATGGAAGAGTGGACGTAGGCTTGGAATAAGCCGAACCACTATAAATCCTGTCTTCAATTCTCTCTCTATATCTTGATCGTATTTCATTTTGTTAAGAATTGCTTCCGTATCGGGACAAATTGTTTGTGTGCCTATTCACCCCCCTCTAGGTGTTTATACTAGCTAT
The DNA here is from genome assembly GCA_019915185.1 of Eucalyptus camaldulensis. Taxonomy (NCBI): domain Eukaryota; kingdom Viridiplantae; phylum Streptophyta; class Magnoliopsida; order Myrtales; family Myrtaceae; genus Eucalyptus; species Eucalyptus camaldulensis. The sequence continues at coordinate 34,088,515 of JAHSVA010000010.1, forward strand.
CTCAATTGCTAGCCTCCTATAATTCGAGACCACGTTGACCTCCCATAGCCGATCTAACACTGCTTGCCATTTAGGTGGAAGAGTGTTCATTAAGGCTGTCACCTTCTCAAAATCTGGCATAGGATAACCATTCTAGATGATTTCTTGTATCATCTTATTGACCATAACCACGTGTGATACTACATTACCGTTATACCATCAATAATTAGCTAATTCTGCAACAAGTCTTGCATTTTCTTCGTCTGTTCTCGGAAATATAGGCATGCGTACAAAACGCATCATGGTTCCTGCAACAAATGCAGAACAAAAGGGATTACTTATAATCCTCAATGAACAAAACCAGAAAAACATAATTTTCCTTTTTTTTTTTGGTTGGTTAATGCCGGTCAGTGGTCGATCAACTCTAGTCAACGATGGTCAACTCAAGTCAACGGTCAACAGATGACTGGGTCGGGTCAACGGGTTAATGGGTCAGGTCAACGGGTCAAAACGAAGACAGGTCGGGTCAGTTGGGTCAGAATTGACCAACCCTACTAGGTGACATTATCGTGATGTCACCCACACGTGCCCGGTGTGTGCACGGGCAACTGCCGACTGACGTCACAATGATGTCAGCTGGCGCGTGTGCGCACGGGGCAGCGATTTTCACACGCATGTGGTTACCGTGCGCGTTGCACGCGCCAGCGGTTTTCCACATGCGCTTGCAGTTTGGCCCCCGCACGCGCGCGTTGCGCGCGCCAACGATTTCCACACGCGTGCAGTTACCGCGCTTGTGCAATGCACATGCTTGTGGTTTGCCCCGCACGCGCGTGCGTTGCACACGCTGATGACGCCGAATCTTCTAGCCATGCGTGGCAGCGCGTCTGGCAGCCCCGGTGATGAATTACCAATCGATTTTCTCGTATTGACGAGAGCTACCACTAGGGGTGAGCATCGGTCCAGGGCCAACCCTGGACCGACCATGGACAGACCCAACCCTGTCGGTCCTGGTCCGGTTCTCAGGGAGATTGGGCTAGTCCTTAGTTCTAAAATTCCTGAACCAGCACTGTGCGGGTCGATCCTTAGTTCTGAGAGTTCCAAGTTGGTCCAACCTTGACTCTATATAAATATATATATCTAATATATTATTTATAATTATTTTAAATCGAAAAAACCTTAAAATAAACAACGTTAACAATATTAAACAGTTCTTTAGTGAAGAGTTCAAGTAAATTTACATTGTTCTTTAATAACTTAGATTTTTAATGTCTTTTATGACGTCAGTAGTTATAATTTACGAAGGAATAAAATGTTTTTTGAGGAGTCCTTACAGCGTTCAAAAGGGCACTTGATGGCATCCTTCTCTAATATTCGTTCTCTTCTGTCTTATTTGTCCTCTTAGTCTTCAATTTGCTAAAATTGAAATAAAAAAAATTTTCTCCATTTGCCCCTCGACACTCCCCTCGCTCGTTTTGTGCCACTTGTGCCGTTCGCCGCTCGATGCTCGCTTGGCTTGTTGCTCCCGGCTCGACATTCGACGCTCATTCTGTTCGACGCTCACCCCACTTGACCCTCACCGCTTGCTTTTCTTAGTTGACCTTGCTCATTATCGAACTCATTGGGTCGGTACAATCCTCGATTGGCCTTTCAAGGAGTACAAAAAATGAAATAAAAAATTATTGGTTAGTCCTGGATTGACCTTAAAATCGAATCGAACCTATTGAGTTAGTCCAGTCCTCAATCGTTTTTTTAAGGAGTACAAAAAATGAAATAAAAAATTATTAGTTGGTCCCAGGTTGGAACCGGATTGAACCCATTGCGTTGGTCCGGTCCTCGGTCCCAAAAATTGAGGACCAGCATTGTGCAAGTTGGTCCTAGGTTTAGGAGGTGGACCGGCCCAACCCAGACCATGCTCATCCCTAGCTACCACCCTATGCTTATAGAAACGAATTTTGATTTACAGAAAATCATAAACGGGGTGAACAGTACGCAGTGTCGGGATTTTTCGTCCCCGATCGACCGACGGCGGTGTTTCGCGAAAGAGTCAATGAAAAGCGATTAATAAACAACTATAGTAATCGGGAAACATGAATAAGATGCTCTGATACCAATGTAGGGAAACAGATTCCTAAAATACAATCCGATACTAAATCGAACACTGAAAAAAAAAATATGCGGAAAGCGAGCCCAGAAAACACATGTTACGCCGATCATAAGGTACATTACAGAGTCGAACATACCTTATCTTTCACAGATTAAAAACCATGTAGTTTGATGAGGAATTCTGATGTCGTTCTTTTGAAGAGCGTACTGTTTTGGGGAAAAAACTTTGGAGAAACTGAGAGAGCGTAAAAACATAGAAGAAACATATTCTCACATTTTCTCAGATTACGCAACTTCTCCAAAAAATTAGCTGATCAAAATTTTTTTATTCAAAAATCCCCATTTTCTTTTATCTACAGTAACCGCCTCTTCTTCTATGGGCCCTTCATTTATGGGCCGGGTTTTTGGGCCCACCATGGGCTGATGGACCTTAGTAGGCTCATCAAACATAAAAACCCATCATAAACAGAATAAGAAAATACATTGGACATTAGATTTACGTGATTTATTTGTAGTGACCTACATTCATGAAGAAATAAACAATGAATTCTACCATAAATCAAGCGATACAATAGAGATTACAACAACACTCGAGTCACTTAAATATTTTCAGTATTTTTCAAGCCTCAATTACACTTATAACTCACGTAGTGTTTTGCCTAACAATTCTTCGTTAAATAATTTCTCAATCTCATGAAAGAGTTATACACAAATTCTTACCACAAGAATTTAACCGATTTCAACACATAAAAATTTTTTTAGTGTAATTGCATAAACAAAACGAATGGAGAAACCCAATGTCAAGCACTCGGGCACGGTGCTTCAAGATGTGTACAGTAACAGCACTGCCCTTAAAGCACTCGGCGTCTCTTGCAACATAAACTTGAAGATGGAAAGCTAGGAACAGGATAAGCAAGTCAAGGAGTAAATCATAAAGGCAATTTCACGAGCAGGGTAACAGAAGGGTGAAGTGCTTCAGGAGGATAAGCTGTTTAAATAAAGATTATTGCCTAACAAGCCGTTTAAATTGGAAATTACCGCGGGCCACCTACCTGACGCTCAACGATAGAACATGTTGATATAATGCTCAGAAATCGCTGCCAGTTGAAAAGTTATGATCTTTAAGGTGCAATTTTTGAACTTTTACTCCTCTTGATCTCCTAAAAATTTTAATAGTTTTTTCATTTTCCTTCCAAAGTTTCTCTGGCCCCATTTCCTGCATTTCATAAACATAGATAGCAGTAGGGGTTTAATTGAAAAAGGAAAAATATTGGATGAGAAAATAGAGAAGATCGGAAACCGATCACCTCTGGTCGCTGCTGCCTCCGTCACCATCAGCTGCCTCAGCGACGGCGTCTCCAAGGACTTCGTCTCCACACGCGAGTCCTCGATCGATTGGGGCTTCTCGATCATCGCCCCCATGTTCAAGCAGATCGAGCCGCTTTATAATTCCCATCTCCATGGGCGCTGGGGACTCCACCAAGGACTCAATGTAGCATACAATCTCGGAGATGCTGAGGATTTTGCCTTCAGATCAGTTCTCTGTCGAGATTAATATATATCCGAGCAGCCTCTCCCTCGGCTTCTCATCTCCTCCATTGTTAAATAATTAAATAATAAATTATCATTCATATAATAACTTAAACTTTTATTATAGTTGACAGTGGTTCCATAAAATATCAGGTATCAGAGCTAGATTTAAATATGCCTTCATCTAAAAGTAGCTTTTAGATGAACGTGTTATTTATTATTTTAATATTCTAAGATCCATCGTCACTGGATAATTGAAATGCCTTTGAGACTAATTTCCTGCGGCAAAGGAGATGAATTTCACCTCAATTTCTGGCCTACAGTGCATTCTAGTTTGAATTTTTTTTTTGGCATTTTTAATTCTTTTTCCTATAATCTTTGGCTTATACAAAAACGTCTTGTGCTACTGGCCTTCACTAGCCGACAAGCTTCGACCCTTGTTTGATATTAAGTTTGCCGCTTTAAACCCTTATTTAGAATTTTCTTTATTGTTTAAGTTAAAAGCCAAAGAAGACGGAGGCCTAAAACCTGTTGATGTAGCACTACGGCATACTTACAGTGATGGAGATGCGATCATTTCACTCGCTCTTTCAAATTAAACTTTACCAAGCAAATAATAAATAAATAAATAAATAAATAAAATAGAAAGGTGATATCCATTCGGACTCGAAATCTAATAATAATACTATGTTTCGGAATTAAGCAACGAATAAATCCTTTGAAAATAAAATGCACGGAATAAGTCCTTCGCTTGCCTTCCCTTCCACTGTGATATGGGAAGAGGAGAGGGAGAGTTTCATAAAAGCAGAGACAAAGGACGGTGGTGTCTTCATAAAGGTCAGTCATGGGGGTCCATTTGTAAAAGTCACTAAAAGGTATTCATTAATATTCTCGTACCAACATTTCCATCGTTCTCTTGAAAGTTTGGTTTTCTTTCGTACATATGATAACGGAGTAATTGTAATAATGAATTCGGGTAATGATTTTTAAATGAGTGTTTTAGGGGGTGCTAACATCTTTCTCACGCGCAAACCAACTCCCGAACCTGAGCTCTGATCAATGACCAAATAAAATGCCCTTCCAAATTAGAAAAATACAAAAAAAAAAATGCAAATTTTATTCTTTCCATCGCATGAGGTTTGCACACATCAACAAGATTTTTGAGCTTATTAGCTAATGTGATAGATGTAGAAACGTCCTGCAGAAGAGAGTTTCCTTTATAAGAATTATCATACATGACAAGTTATCGCATAGTCAATACATAATGTGGACCTACCGACTAAAATCGATTGAGGCTATCCAAACTTCAAACAATTGGAGAGCGTTTCCAAACTTGAGCACAAAGTGCGTGAGCAAGGCTTGGACAAAGTCATAAATCTAAGCGAATTTAAGTCTCCTCAATCAAATCCTTCGCTCTTTCTTCTCTCTCTACCCCACCCTCCTCAGCCTTCAACCTGCCGTCCCGGCTTGGGTCATGACCCCGCGACGTAGTAGAATTTGCCGGCTGCCCCACCACCATCGCTACCCCCAACAGCGACTCCTTGCCCATCAGTCTTTGCCGCCGGTCAATCCCAATCTCCTCCACTTTCTCTATCTAACCGACCCTCTCTCATCTATCTACACTTGATGTCAGCGTCGAGTTTCTCAAAATGGATAGAGTCCGAGGCATCCATGGAGGTGTTGGGCCTCTAGATTTGGAGGCAGCGGCTCCTCCATGGCCGCGAGACACGATGGCCGTGGAGGAGCTGTTGAGACCAGTGGTCGAGGCAAGTCTGGAACAATGGCAGATGAATGATGGGAGAAGGAAAAGCACCGATGGCAGCGGCAGTAGTGTTGGTCGGTGGCTTGATAGGCGGTGGTGGTTGGGCCCGAATTTGGTGAAGATGGGGTAGGCACAACGGGCATTAGGGGTGTGCAAAATACCCGGGAACCGCCCGGACCGCCCGGAACCGGACCGGAACTGCTCGGAACCGTCGGGCATTACCAACAAGGTGGAGGAAGAGGAAAGAGGAGATTGGGCCGGTCCGGGACTATTTGGATCTAGCGCAATATATATATATATATATATATATATATATATATATATATATATTATTCTTATTAAAAATAGATTGCTTATTATATTTTTGGCTAAAAAATCACGTCTCTATATGTATAGTATAAACTTATTCATGACTTCAATTAAGTGTTTTTAAGTATAAATAATACGTTTTATGTTATTTTTTTTCTATATTTTATATTTAGGATTTAATTTTTTTATTTTTCAAAAATAATTCGGACAGGTGTGGACTATTTTGGGCTTGAGCATCTCATGCCATACCGGCTGGAGAAAAAAAGGGGAGCTTGAAATCCTGACCTAGGCCTATCCGGGCTTAAAAAACGAAGCTGGTCTGGTCCGGGCTTTCGGGCTCGCAACCATTTTCGCTGACACCAATTGGGAAATCTATTGTTCAATGGACAAATAATACTATCTTTTGATAGAGATAGTACATGAATTCATAATAAGGGATAACTGATTGTAATAGTTGTTTGTAAGGAAAATGATACAACTATTTCATGAATTTTTGCTTAATGTCCAATATTGTCCCTGGACTTTTAATTTGTTTAGTATAGTCCCCGAACTATTAGTAAATATTTAATATAATCCATCAACCATGAAAATATTCTATGTCGTCCTTTTGTTAATTTAATTTAATGGAATCTACCAATATGGTTTGCAATCCATTAAGTTTGAACGATGGACAATAGAAGTAAGTTACACTTCATCTCAAATCAGTGATACAATAATTCACGTCATCAAGTAATTATGGGAATGTTAACACTCAAGTCTTTTTTTCCCCTCCTTTTCTAAAGTAGATGTATGGGATGGACATGTCAACTCATCAATTTAAAAAATCCAACTCAACATATAATAATCCATATTATCAAATTACGTCTAATTCGTCGTTTGAGCAAATAGAATGACTACATTAGACAATTACTAATGGTTTGGATACCACATGAAACAATTAAAAATTTAGAGATGACATCGCATATTAAATTAAAATTTAAGAATTATTTGGATGGTTTCCCTCTATTTGCATCCCTATCTTTTTCGAGGAACAACTTTGGTTTGTGAGTGCACCACTTCCTTCTATTTCTACGGAAACAACTATCCACATTGGGGAAAAAGTATCAAAAAAGTCATAAATCAATTGCATAGATACTAATTCAATCTTAAACATTTTTAATTAGATCAATTCAATTATAAACATTTTTACATTGATATCAATTCAATCCATTATACCAATTTTGGCGAGCTGATGTTGATGTAAATGTTGGCCGATGTCGACCATCCGGCCAATGTTGACGTGGCAATTTTTAAATATTTTTAAATATTTTATTTATTTTTATTTATTTTATTCTTTTTCTTTTTCCTTTTTCTCTTCATCTTCCTATGAGGCCTAGTGACTACGGGCGAGGCGGCTTGCCCTAGATCTGGTCGAGGCCAACCTCTCCCATGGCCTTGGAAGAGGCTAGGCGAGGGCTTCACAGCCCTTACCCAATGGCTGGCAAGCCTTGCCAACCATCGCGGTAGAAGATGCCCAAGGAAAAAGAAGAGGAAAAAGAAAAAAATGAATAAAAAATAATAAAAAATATTTTCAAAATTGCAATGTCAATGTCCGGTCGATCAAAATTGGCCAAATGGACTGAAATGGTACAAATATGATTAAATTAGTTTAATTGAAATGTTTAAGATTAAATTTGTATCAATACAATAGGTTAGAATTTTTTGGATACTTATCCCTTCAAAATGCGCACCAAAATTACTCTCTTTTGTTGCCGCACCACGTGTACATATTTCTTTGGTTCCTTCTACAGCATCCTTGCCACAACTTTCCCATGTTTTTCGTCGAACACTTGCACCGTGAAGTCTCAGTTGGCCAAGGAAGCTACTTGATTTCTCATTAAGTCGAGAAGTAGGTCGAGCATCCCTTGGTTGAACTCTGCTGAGTGGAGTTCTACGAAGAGTGAGATAGATATGATCTACATAATCTATAGACTATATATTATCTGTTCATCATATCGAGTACGATACTTATGAAACTCAATAAAGTACTCATCATGCTAAAGCTAAATCACCAGTACTTTTTTTGTTTTCAATAGAAATAATTTCTCATCTAATAAAATGATTCCATTTAAGAAAGGCAAACAAGAAACAAAAGTCATGTATGGCCAATTCTACTCTTCATAATACAAATATATTGCCATATTTTCCTCCATTGTCGGTTATATAACCAATTCCTTCAACCAAGTTACTGATTGATAGGTTTTAGTTGGAGGAGATTGCATCTAACTAGAAATAGAGAAAAATACGGCCTTTTAAAAAAAAAATTAAATTCTTAAAGTGCTTTGGCCCAAAAAGTTCATTAAAATTGTTGTGAAGATAATAAGGGAGGGCAAGATTACTATGATCCAAAGTAATTTTGTTACGGAGTCTCACGTGGAGCCGAACTTCGAAAGGTGGGGTACTTAATTGAAAATAAAGTGATGTAGTCAATTACTTAATGAGCAAAAATTTAGGTATTTGTGAATTGCAATATCAATGCCTTTTCATTAAGTTCCATAAGTCGACAATTTCTGATGTCTTAGTATTGATGTTGTGTGGATGAAAGTCCCGGCCCTTTACTAGGATTCTTCGCATTTGAAAGGGGAAAGCTTTCCGTAAGGTCATAATGGAGTTGCTTTGGACATCTACGACACATATAAAACTCAAACACACTAGCCCATGATTCGTCAAACATGCCAATATGATATTTGATACTAAATAACTTGCTATTTTTTTTTTTTCCGGAAGCATCGCTAATAACTGTTTACCCTTCTGGATGAGTTTTGGACTATCTATAAGATATTTGGATGATACTATCGTTATAGTGGACTCGTGGCAAGAATTAGCCCACCTGATGAAGACTTGTCAGAAAAAAAGGATTGATGAAACTTTATTTAAGAAGACTCTACAATAAATAATTCACTTTTTTTTTTTGGTAAAAGGTAAGAATATATATTGAGCTTTGGACATAAATAATTCACTTTGATTCTTTATATACAGCCAAAAAAAAGTTGGACTCTAGAGTTCATTATACTCATTAAATACATTCACGCCAAGACGTTTTTCTTATCTTTTTTTTTTTTTTCAAAATTATCCTGGCCGATAAGTTTTTTTTTTTTTTTGGTTGATCCTACTCTATTTATATTCTAATATTCACTCTCAGACTTTTGTCCTGCCTCATTGCAAAGCATGGTAGTCGAAACCCATTCTTGAAACTTAATCGTCCCCACTCCAACCCTCCGCACACGTCCGCCCCCGACGATGTGCCCGAGAAACGGGATCTCTTTCTGTGCGAAGGCACATTTCTCTCGTTTCACATACAAGTCGTTTTCTCGAAGGGTTCGGAAAACTCGACTCAAATGTTCAACATGCTCATCAAGATTCCGGCTATATATCACTATATCATCAAGATAAACTACAACGAACCGATCAAGGAACGTATGTAGTACCTTGTTCATGAGTGTGCAAAATGTAGCCGGCTCGTTAGTCAGGCCAAATGGCATGACGAGGAACTCGAATGATCCATAGCGGGTCACACATGCTGTCTTCGACTCATCCCCCTTGGCAATCCGCACTTGATAGTATTCCGATCAAAGATCGAGCTTAGAGAACCATCGTGCTTCTCCGAGTTGATCGAACAAGTCAGCAATAAGGGGAATCGGGTACTTATTCTTGATGGTCAGCTTGTTCAATGCCCGATAATCGATACACATACGGAGAAGGGTATCGAACCCCCCACTTCCCCCTTCCATATTGGAAGGGTGGCCACTGGAGCAAACTCCAGTGGTTTCCTGGCCTATAAGTTAAAAGTATCCATTACGTTCTCTTCATCAAGGAAGCACCCAATTCACATATTTAATTATTGGTTAATACCATGAAAAATCTTAGACTGGTACATCGATAACAAATTTATTCCAAACTAATTTTTTGACTATCAAAAATATTAAACTTGTACACTTATAACAAATTTATCCTATGTTAGTTTTCGTTAAATTTTACTGTCAAATTACTAAGTTGGATGACACATGACAGTTAACCGATTTACCATTTGAGATTTTACTTTTTGTTTGTTAAAGTTGTACTAGTTTTGTGGTTTTTTATTGTATTAATCTAATTTAACGGAGATTATATTCGTCATAAATGTATCGGTGTGGGGTCTTTGATGATAAAAAAAATTAGTTTTGGGTAAATTTATTTCAAGTGTATTAGTTTTGAGTTTTTTTGTGGTCATTTGAGATAAATTTGTCACAAGTGTATTGGTTTGGGGTTTTTGGTGGTCAAAAAATTAGTTTGAAATAAATTTGTGACAGATATACTAGCTTAAGATTTTTTTTATGGTATTAACCCTTAATTATTTAGTACACTTACACTCAATTAAATAATCACTCGATTCCTCAAAAAAATGATCCAAAGTTCTACATACTTAACACATCCATGACCACACATCCATGTAGCATGTGCCTCAATTTAGTTTATTACATACGCACATGCCAAATCTAACTTTATACATACCAAATCAAACCTAAGGAGAAAATTAAGAATGAAAAAAACATGACGATATACTCTTTCAAGAAAATCAAGTAAAATCTGCTTAGAAATACCTAATATATCATATTAAAATTGACTTTTGCACATTAAATGCATTCATATTTCATGAAACAATTTTTTCTGCTCCCAGTAAAAAACTAAGTCCAAGTAACAAATAATTAAATTAACTTAACAAGAATGGCAAAATATCAATGTTTAAGTAAAGTAGATTTTATAATGCATGACATGTCATGCCCCGAACTCTGAGCACGCGCACATCCCACTGTGGTCAATCAAATATACGACATCCCAGGATACGTTGCCAACCCATTCATTTTATTACGCATGCGGAAGCGAAACAAATCCCCTGACTACATTTAACTTGGGATAGAAAAACAGGCAATCAATCACAATACCAAATACTCATTTACAAACACAAAGGGTTTAAATACAACACTGGACTGTCTACAAAATAGACTAGCTCGACAAAATGGGAATTATCTTAAAACCAACTAGCAGGACACGTTCTCTAATCCTTATGACTTTGACTCTGCAACTCCTCAAGGCCAACCAAAGCTATCTAGCCGCTCCATCCACCAGGGACCTGAAATTGTAATCCCCAAACTGGGATGAGATGATATCTCAGCAAGTTTAACCCCCCTAAACCCCTATTAGAAAGAAAATACGCTCCGGGTGGCCTAGCCACATCACACAAAGACTTACCTCGCATTAGTCTTCATCCGTAGGTTAGTACAATTTATATAATTCAACCACGTGCAATTATGATAACCAAACAACTGCGGCATAATCACATCATCAGAACAATTCAACCACTTGGATCGTCTCAGTGATCAATCGACTCGGCCGATTACATGTCATTCTAACAAGTCAATCATTGCTCTCAATCACGGCCTTATAGGAAGGTTTAACAACCAGTGGCAATCACGGCCCCACTTAGCAAAATTAGAATTAGTGGCATCATGGCTCCACTCGGCACAACCTTTAAAAGGTGGTAGATTCAGGCCCGATGGGCATGACCTCTAATAGGTGGTAATTCACGGTCCCACTGGGCATAACATTTATCAGGTAACTAATCATGGCCTCACTGGGCACAACCTTTAATAGGTGATCAATCACAGCCTCACCGGGCACAATCTTTAATAGGTGGTCAATCACGGCCTTACCGGGCACAACCTTTAATAGGTGGTCAATCACGGCCTCACCGGGCACGACCTCTAGTAGGTGGTTAATCACGGCCAATTTCCCATCAATTTCCACACTTGGGATTTTATAAAGAATCCCTATTTATCGCAATCACACTCAATTTGCCACAACCAATCATCAATTTCAAATTATAAATGCACAGCGGTGATCGGCACGAAATTCTGAGCAACGAGGTCAAAAATAATTTTTCCGTTTTTCTTAATAAATAATAATATTTTAATAATTTCGGAATATAATATAATATTATAAATTTCAGAATTTCGAAACAATTAAATAATTAAAAAAACCCCTATTATGTCCCATCAATGCTTATTATTAAATAACTCTATTAGCCTTAACTAAACCCACTTTAAATTAAACTAACTTCTTAATCCAAATCACAATTAAATAAACTAAACTATATATCTAAACTTGCTTAACTTAGACTAAGCATACTTAGGGCATTATTAACCGTCTAATCAAGATTTAGTGAGCTAAACTCACTGGATTAGCGAGCCGAGCGGACCAAAACGACGGGGACACGAGGGGAACAACTTTCCTCAAAGCGGGCCAAGCATTCGGGGTCGGGAAGACGGCCAAAACGGATCAAATAGGTGCTGCCATACCCATTTTTCCAGCCCTCTGTCCGCTGCGGTTGAGGCCGAGAAAGGTGAGGGGAAGGCTTGGTTTGAGGTGAGCAAGGGCGGCTAGGGCCGGGCGGAGCTCCGACGAGGTCGATGGTGGCTGGAGGTGGCTGGAGGTGGCCGAACCGTGGCCTACGCTCGCCAAAACAGACCTGGACAGCAGCTCTGGAATAGCGAGCTGGGTGAGAAGGAGACCGAAAATGGGCAGAGCAGCGGTGGAGCGATGGCGTGAAGCACGGCGGTGAACGGCGGAGGGCAGTGGCGTCACGCACAGCGCGGGCTGCTTCGGCGTCCATCCCAGATCTGGGATCTCGGGCAGCAAACGGAGATGGAGAGAAGGCTTCGACAGCAGCTAAGGAGGGTGAGGAAGGCGGAGGGCGAGCGCGCGTGGCCGAGGAGCAGCGACGACATGCGGCGTGAGGTGGCGACGGTGAGCTGCTTCGGTCCTTTTCCCTTGATGGTTGCTGCTTCTGCTTCTGCTGGTTAGGACGCTGCATGAACCAGGGGAAACAGAGAGAGAGAGAGAGAGAGAGAGAGAGAGAGAGAGGTCTCGGAAGAGAGGGGCTGAGGCGGAGCTGCGTGCGGCAGTAGGACGGCGGACGGCGGCGACAACGAGCGGACGGGCGACCGGTCGGGCGAAGGCTACTGCAACCAGATCTCTTCTGTTGTTGGCCACCGAAGAAGAAGAAGAAGATGGAGATGGAGAAGTCGCACGGGAGAGAGGGAGGAGAGAGAAGGAGGGGACCATTTTTTTTTTTCTCTTTTTCTCTTTCTTTAATCCAACAAAATGGCCCACCATGATGTCATGCTCCACTATCTCCAAACCTCCAACAACAATCTTCAATGGGTCCATTTCCATCCTTCGCTGGGGTCCAATTCTTGTACATCCAATTTCTTAAATTCCCATCAATTCTCTTCCAATTGAGTCCAATTGAAGTCCATAAAATTAATCCAATGTCACCACACTTCAATTCACATCTTCACTTGTCCGTAGAATCAACTTAAGTCTCAAAAGCGTGATCAAAGGCGGGCCTACTAATTTCTCGAGCCAAATTAGCCATTCTCTTATTTAATCGCTGAAAAATTCTGATTACATGAAAAATCTTCTGAAGATGAGTTAATATTTCTAAAATGATTTGTGACACACCATGACTTCCAATTTCTGAATTCGGTCTCAATTCACGGTTAATTTCACTTTGGCACGATACTAGTGCGTCCTGATCTACTGGGCAGCTTTTAGAAATTTTCATGCATTTGACCTGTGCTTGATCGATTCAAGCCACAATGTATATCTTTGAAACATTGGCGACTCTCAATTGTCGGGATAATCTCAAGGTTTCAAATACGGATACAGGGTACCCAATCGACAGAAAAGTCGGTCTAGTGTCAATCGATAAGAATTGTGCGATCTAGTGGAATCATCCACACCTGATCACATGTCTCTGTCGAGTCGACCTATCTCTGATCTCTAATTGATTTCTAATTGTGTCGCAATGACCCTTGCAAATTAGCTTGGTCGAAAGATCGATTCCTGGTCAAATTCTTGAGTCTGATGCATTAGAATTTCTTAACAGCTTCACCTGATAGACTAGTTTTCATATGAGTGGCCGACTCAAGGAAAAGAACTATGTGCGTGCCAACGAAATGCCAATCTCAAATTATTGAAAATAGAATTGGAAAATCAGGATGTCACATGACAAGTGATATCTTATGTATTAAATAGATTATAGCCATATCTGTACAATAACATAAAAGATAAAAATTGATTTCACTACTTACAATGCAATACACTATAAAGTGAAATTATTTTGATTCCATCCAACGAAACAAGTATTAAGACAAAAAATTAGAGTTAGTGCTGTATAAAGAATAATGATTATTTCAAAGAAGATGGCAAAAAAATCGAGTTGTCCTAAGAGAATAGTCCCTGACAAATTCAATTTTTGGAAATTATAATTTATAGGATTAATACCTTGAAACATCCCAAACTGGTATATTTGTGACATATTTACTCAAAACTATTTTTTTGACCATGAAAAATCCCAAACTGGTACACTCGTGACAAATTTACTCCGATTGATAATAAAAAAACCATAAACTGGTACATTTATGACAAATTTACCCTGAACTAATTTATTTGACCGCAAAAAATCCCAAACTGGTAAATTTGTGACAAATATATCGTTCATTAAATTAGATTCATACCACACAAAAATCACAAAAATTGTAAAATGTAACAAACGAAGTGTAAAATCCCAAATTAGTATATCAGTCAACCTTCACGTGTCATTTAACTTAATAATTTGACAGTAAAATTTAACGAAAACTAACAGATGGTAAATTTGTCACGAGGGTAAATTTGTTACAAGTGTACCAGTTTGGGGTAAATTTATCAAAGGTATACCAGTTTGGAGTTTTTGATGGTCAAATAAATAGTTTGTGATAAATTTATTATAGGTGTACCAATTTAGAGTTTTTCAGGATATTAACCCTAACTTATAAGATGTTTGATAGGTGTAGAGTGATTTTATACATAATGCAGATGAACGCATAATTAATACCTAATGGCAAATGATGTGTGTTATTTAGCATAATGTTTCCTTCCGTTTATTTAGTGTTATGATTATATAATTTTTAAAATACTATACAATTGAATGTGCAGAGTATGAGTAAAAGTTTAAGGAAACATGAATTTTCAATAAATTTTCACATATAAGACCGATGCCAAGCATGGGCAAGTACACTTGTTATATTATAGTATAATTCTGGATCTAAAGTATTTACAAGAATTAGAATTCCCATTTTAGAAGTAACTATAGAGTGTGATCATCCACATTTAATCATAGTTGAATATTCTTAAGCAATTCACAGAAATATTTCTTACAATGATGTCTTTTGGATTGATCTATCTTTTGAATTTGTTTACTAATAAGGGATAAATCCACAATTGATTCCTAATCTTTTTTTATTGCTCTAACTCCAATGGTATCCTCTGACTTTCGTCCATTGTTCTGTCAAGTATTTTCTTCATTAAACCACGATAGTGACATGACGTTTTTTTAATCATCAAATGAGAATAAATTTGCAGGAAATTATTAAAAAGAAAAGAAAAGCTATGAGAAAGCTTGCTCAAGGAGGGGCAACTGGTGCACCATGGTTGCCTCGCTTGTGTCAAATCTAGTCCGCGGCATCACCCATCGTACCGTAAGTGATTTGGGGCAGCCAGGGTGGACTGGTCCAACTGTTTATAAAATGCTTAACAATCATTTTCTACATCGTTCCGGTACTTCTTGCATACTAGGGCTGACCTCCAACTTCACTTATGGTTCTCACTTGGGCCAAAAGAGGTTTAAAGTTTTAGGGTCCATTTATTTGAAGGAAAACTGTTTTGAGGAAACTGTTTTTTGACTTTTTGGTCTTTGAATGACATAAAAGTAATTGATCTATAGAAAACACCAGAAAACGACAAGCTTAGGTTGAGATAAATGACTTCATTTTCTGGCCAAAAAAAAAAATCATTTTCTCTTAATCATCAAATAAATTAGAACTAACCACTTTCCTTGAATATGATTTCCACAAAAAATATTCTCCTTTATTGTGAAATTTTCAGTGGAACAAATGGACTTTTAGAGTAGGAATCAAGAAAGATTATGAGAACTAAAATTAGTCCTTCGTTCGGACTGTTTTGATGAAGAAAGAAGAGAATGAGAATAAAAAGGATGATTAATATAACTCCATCTAAATAACTAGACGGCAGAAGTTGTGCAGTCATGCTTAAAAGCACTGAATGCAGCTCATTCTAAAGGCTAGTTGTACAAAGCCTAACCATATTCAGAAGTCACAGAAAAATGACCTCTTCAAGTCACTTGCATCTCCTTCCATTGCCAACCATGAAAGATTAAAACCAAACTTCTCTGTATTTAAGCAAGGTACTCATCAGCACTACTGTTGGTTCGGTGTCACTACTACATACACTGCTCATTTAAGGCATGAGAGACTCGACACAAGCTGAGCCACTACGGGCATAATGGCTAGCTTGGCATCACTATGGCCAATTGCAACTTCCCGGAGCGACAGAGTTCAACTGGATTTGAAAATAATTTGATTTTGTTTCTGCTGTGGCCTACCAAAATGACATGTGCTATGCTGAAATTTCGACCTTTCTGATTTGCAAATTGCCACTCATTTGTTGAGAGGGAGAACCAATCTTTCTCCTCTGAATGAGTTGCTTTGACTTCTATGTATTGAAGTCCTCCTCCATCCTCAACGGTGATGTCATAGGGTAGACCAGTTTCACCATCTTCATTGACCCACTTAACAGAACTTTGACTGAATTTCTTGGCAAGATATTTGAAAGCGACGAGTTCTCCTAGTTTTCCCACTAATGTTGCTTGTTCTGGATCAGGCGTGCCGACATTGAGCATTGCTCTCCCAATCAACTGAGGTTGATGCAAGTCAGGTAGATCAGACACTGGAGTCATATCAATTTGATTAGCTGAGACATCAGCGCAAGAATCCAAATTGCTGACATCTGTTGCTCTATCAGAAATTGAAAATTCGATTGGAGAGACTGCTGCTACATCTTCAGTGGTAAAATCAACACTCGTCTCATGGCCACCTCCACTTTCTCCAGTTAATTCATGATAATCCTCCTTTGTCACATGTGAGCAAGTGCTTGTGGCTGCAGTTACTGCCTGTGTCTTAACTTGGCTATAAGAATAAGAAACTGACCCAGGTGCACTTTTCCAGTCTGAAGGAGGCCAGTTTGAGGTAACTCCGGCCCTTCTCTTGGCCTGAAAGGATTTTAGTACTTTTCTTGTTGCTGAAAAGCTGCTGTTCTCTAGTGATCCGTCATCCTCACACAAAGATACCAAGGAAAGGGTCCATATGGGTTCATCACCAGGTAGGTTTGGCACCTTCTGGCTATTTACAATGAAAGACTCTATCTGCTCCTCTGGAGAACCTGACTCAGCCCTCGTTGTAATCATGTGAAGAAAATTTGCCAAGTGAATGTTCGGAGAGCCATCAAAGAATAGACGAGAAATCTCCATGTACAAGGCATGAGAATCAGACAACGGAGTGACAAATAAAGTAGTGCCCTGTCAAAATCAGGGAGTTATTGTAATACTTATCAGCTTAGCCCAACAAGGTTTGGAGTTGGATCAAATTTCAGTTTGGAAGTCTCAAGGAGTCGCAAAGTGATGTTCTCATTCTGAACAAGAGACATTCATTTAATGAAAAGAAAGGTGAGAAATCTAATTGTCCTCCATTTGTAACATGCTTGTAGGTTGTCTTACATAATGAAAAGGAAGGTAAGAAATTTAATTGTCCTCCATCTGTACCATGCTCGTAGGTTGTCCTACATATTCTTGGGTTAAACAAAGAAAATAGAAACATCGAGAACATTCCTGAATTCCTATGACATACCTGAAGAACTGATGTGGTCTCCAATCGTCTTTCAGAAGCAATGCTCAAATCCCTTATGATATTCCTATAGTATAACCTCTTCACAACAGCAACATGCAAATCACTCAAATTAGAAAATCCAGACTGTTTAAGTTTGGCATATGTGTTGGGATGTTCGTAGTAAATATAACGCTGAGCATAAGGAAGAACCCAGTTTACAAAGGAAGCCATAGAGCTAGAATCCCTTGGACCGTAATATATAGCTTCACGAGTTACAATCTGCAAAAATGCTGAGTGTGAGAAAGTAAATAAGATGATAAGTGGTTTGCATGACAATCTCGCGGTGCCCGAGCATATGATTTCAATAATGTGTTTGTTATGGACTTGCTAGTCAAGAATTTGCTATATTAACTAACAATTGAGTTAATTCTTTATACAAAATCTCCAACAAAAGAGAGGAAACTTGAACGTTTTTCTTAGAACATGTGTTTGAATCCCCAGAACTAACATGGACAACAGATTCTTAGCTTTGGCCAAAACCTCGATTAACAGATTGAGGTAATACAAGTTGAACCAATTAAAAAAAAAATTGCTCTATTTCACTAAATCTATTTGGTAAATAAAGTGCAATTTTTCTCAAAAAAACTTTTAAATTGTGTAGGATCTAAAGTACTCTCGTATACACAATTGTTCCAACATCCATTTCAGTAAATCAAATACTTCAATCCGAAAATCTATTCTAGGTGCTGAACTTCATATGTTCATTCAACAAAAATTTGCATTGTATCTCTACATATCTAGGACAATCAGCTGCGGCAAAATTAACATTCACGTCACTCTAGACTCAGTCTCCGTTTTATATCCCATTCTCTATCATTTAAACCTTGGTCACTGCTCGCTGAACAATTGAAAAAAAAAAATCTTGGTCAACAAGGGCTCACTGATCATGTTTGCTTCTTGGTTCTTTTCTTGGGTAATATGCAATAAAATCATTCTTCAACGTCACTATGACACTGCTAGACGTGGCACCCTTGTTTGTTCCTGTTTGGCAGTGTTTGCGGTAAAATGCTTTTACTTTAAAAGAAGTTACAGACACTTCAGTATACTATTGAGAGACTTTTGAAGGCCAAAACAGGGGAAAAGTTTAGCAACCCAACGCTTATTTTCGTGGAGCAGCTCAACAAATCTTTTCCACTCCTTGTTAGCTTTTTTTTCCCTTTAAGGTTTCTGTTTAATTTAATAGTTTTCAAATGTAACATATAGTAAAGGGAGTTAATTCCACTGAACAATCATATGCGCATGGAAAACATTTTCTTCACTAATCACTAGATCATATGAAAATATCGCTTGCTAAAAACTTCTTGTAACTTGAGCTACAACACAGTGCCACTTAGCAAAGCACCAAATATACACCATCAAATGCTGAGATGTGCTAGACACTCTTTTCAATGTATATTTTTTCTAACTACTCCATCTCTGCCATATCCTGAACGTAAAATGACATTGCCTAGTCATTTTGTATGCTAAAGAGCAATTATTTTGATATGATCTAGGAATTATCATGTATACTAAAAGCCGACCACATAGTGGCAAGAGGCTTGATTGGCTATGTTGCCATATAATTGAAGATGAGGAAGAAATGTACAAGGCCTGAAGTAAATGATCCTATCAATATGGCCGAAGACTCATTCTTTTGAATGTTTCTAGTTATAGCATTGCATATTGACCATGGCCTTAGACTTGGCGATCCTTCATTTTAAGAAGTTGAAGAAACATTTCCCAGTTTAGTCATTTTGGCCATGCAAGAAGGTAAACCTGTCAAAATGGGTCGTAAACCCATTTATTAACCCACATTTGATGGATTGAGTTATTATATGGGTAAATTATATTCAATAAATGGGTCAAAAATGGGTTTAGAATGATAAAGCCCAAAATAATATGGGTTCACAATTTACTTAGACCTAACCCATCTCTATGACTCTTTCTTCACTTTCTCTTGCCCTCACTCAATCTTGAGCTCTCACTTGTTTGGGTATGTGTTTTATAGATTGGGTTAAATATGGAAGTATTTTAACAATATGGGTCAATGTGGGTATGGATCGTGTATAAGTTGAGTAGGATATGGGTCACTAGATTTGTACTGTATTGATAAAGGTCAAAATGAATTAAATGGGTTAATTTGGGTGGACCAATTTTGATCCGACCAAAACCTAACTTGATCCATCCGTTTGACAAGTCTACTAGGTGGTACCAGGGAGAATTGTCCAAAAAGTCCTAAACTTATTGCACTTTTGCCAATTTAGTCATAAACCTTTTAACTTTGCTAATTGAGTCCTAAGTCTTTTCATTTCTTGTCGATTTAGACCATCCGGCCAATTTTGGCCGGAAAATGCTGACCTGGACGCCGGTGGTGCCACGTAGAATTATCGGCGCTGACATGGACAATTTTTAATAATATTTTAATATTTTTTTGAATTTTTTTGAATTTTTTTAAAATTTTTTCCCTTTTTTCTTTTTTTTTCTTGGCCTTTTCCGGTGGGCGAGGCCAGCCGGTCGCCCCATCTCAACTGACACTACACATCTAAACTGGAGCCACCCCCACCGTTGTCTCCGCCGGAAATGGTCCTCCATCTTGGTCGCCTTTGTGGTCATCTTTACCCGTCATTGGCCTTGAGCAAATGGCCAAAAATCTGGGGAAAAATCAGGAAAAAATAGAAATGTCTCGAGAAAAAAAAGAACTTGCAGGAAAAATCTTTGAGACAAAGAAGGGAGCAATGGGTCTCTTGTACTTTTAGCCAAAAGATATGAAATTTGGAGGGATTTACAGAGCAATATGGGTAAAAAATCAGCGGGTCTCTTGGCCGAAAGGTAGAAGACATGACCGCAAACGACTTGAATTTTGGGAAATCTGTGGAAGCTGGGGAAGAAAGAAAGAAGAAACCTGAATGCCGAAGCTCTCCCATTTTTCATCGTAGCTCGTCGGGAGAACAAGGGAAACAATTGAACCCAGAAATCCAAAATCTGCACGCGACTTCCTTTGTTCATCTTCCGCTTCGTCTTTCCGGCGGCCCAGCTCCAGATCTGGAGCAGAGTCTCATCCATGGCGACGACAAGCTAGGTCGAGATCCCGGCTGTGATTGGGGTCCAGCAGTGTTGGCGAGGGGAGCCCTCGCCAGATCTGACAAGGCTGGCGCTCGCCGAGGCCATGGCAGCCTCACCTGGCCAACGCTCGGCGAGGCCGCCCTGGCCTGGGGGAGGGTCGGCCTCGCCCTGGCGACCCTGGCCGGGCCGCGCCTGGGCAAGGGCTCCCCTCGCCGGGGCTCCTCCTCGATCGGCCGGGCCTCACCTGTGGCCGATGGCCGGCCACCGGAAAAGGCTAAGAAAAAAGCCAAAAAAAAAAAGGAAAAAAGGAAAAAAACAGAAAAAACAGAAAAAAAATTCAAAAAATATTAAAATATTATTGAAAATTATCCACGTCAGCGCCGGTAGTCCTAAGTGGCACCGCCAGCATCCACGTCAGCATTTTCCGACCAAAATTGGCCGGATGGATTGAATCGGCAAGAAATGAAAAAGTTTATGACTCAATTGATAAAGTTAAAAGGTTTAGGACTGAATTGGCAAAAGTGTAATAGGTTTAAGACTTTTTGGACAATTCTCCCGGTGGTACCACACCATCGAATCTTGAAACTTCTTGTTGAGACAACAAATTCACCAAGTTCACTCATTTTGAGTCGTTTTATTATGTCAAGGTTCTTCAAGAAATACCACTATAGATAAATGTCCAGAACTATGTATTTTTGGAACAGTGAAAAGTACTTCATGGATGGAATTGCAATGATAAACATTGTCCATTCTTCCTTCGAAATAAGGTCTTCTTCAGCTTACTATCAATGCCTCTATAATTAACTTGGATAATAACATAGCCAAGGAACATTCTACAACATTCTTTAGCACATCTTTGAATAATTTGGGGCCAAGACATTGCTCATCACATAAATTTTCCATTGAAAATTATCATATAGGATTTTGTCAATATGTGCCCCAAGGACACTCGCTCAACATCCAAATAAAGAAACTTTGTATTTTCCAAAGCACCATTTTCCTTGTGCTATGCACAACTAGCGTATTGAAAATGAAGGTGTCTTTTTATTAGGTGCGGTCGAAAAGTGTTAAGAGGGTACTTGTTATGAGGAAGAGTAAAATTCTGGAGAAAGCCACGAGTGGTTCAATGGTTCCAGCAAAGCTAGGTAAGCGACATCTAAAAAGCGATCCTTGCCAAAAACATATATGTCATGATAAAATCCCTCACGTGAGTACATAGCATAATTAGTACTGCGTGAATGCAAAATGGAGATAAGTGGACCTCGAAACTATAACTTCCCTAATTTCCACCCAAATCTAGACACAACCTTTCATAATACATTGCGAAATAGAGTTGCGAGCGAGCAAATTACCTCAGAAAATGCAGGAATCCCCAGAGTATGCATGAGAAGAGGCAGTTTGACATAAATCATCTCTTTTTCATCATCAACGAGCTCCACAAAATGTAGAAGTTCAATTTTATCCAAAGTCCCGAATTCTTTCATTAGCTTCTCATCATCACACCAGCACACAAGTCCAAAGGAAGGGTGCAGAGAAACCCATCTGTTACGAAGAGTGGGAAGCACAGTATATTCTGATTTTTTAAGATATCCACTAACTTGTAAAATATCTTCAGAACTCACCTTTCCACCTTTCAGTTCATCTACCAACCGCAGAAAAACCTTGAAAACCTGATGCACAAAGCCAAAAAATGGGCTATTTAGTCACACTCAATGAACCATAAATAAACAACTTGTAGTAGTACATACATATTTTGCTGCTTGTGAAGGCAAAACAGTGGTTGATAGATGGAGCAGATTCTGAAAATGATCTTGGAAATAGATGGAGCAGATTCTGAAAATGATCTTGGAAAGAAGGAATTTCGCAAACCCCACATATATTCACAAAAAAATCCCGCAAGCCTGGATATATATTGCACAATGTCCTGCTCAACAGGCTATGCTTTGCTCCGACTTCACCAGACTCGGAATCAATTTCTTCCATTTGGTTCAATAACTCAGGTGAATCATGCCAAAAAACTTCTTTTGGCAACAAAAATGAGCCCAAAACAACATCCTCAACCCCAGAGGCACATGAAGAAGGAATGAATATAAATGGTTCTGAGATGAGATCTTCAACAATGTTCTTTTTTGAAGTATCAACTTCTTTCCACAGGAAATTGTATAATTTCGACATTTGTGCAACACTGGCATGAGAAGAAGAAAAAGGTCAACTATCTTGCAGAATAGCAATTCAACAGTAGAAACAAGGAAAGAAAGCTTTCTTCAAAGGAACCACATACGAGGATAATCCAGAATGCTAAAAATCAGGCAAAAGATTGGGAGGACAATTTATCTTACTTTATAGAGCCAAAAGAAGGCTCCTTGCAACTTTACCCAAAAAAAAAAAGAAGGCTCCTTGCAAGCAATCATAATAGCTGGAGAAACAAACGTTGTAAAAGTTCCAAGAGTAAGCCAGAAAATCCTTCGAATAAAGTTTTACTGCTTTTGTAATATACATTTCTTTGAATGTGATGTGTTACCTAGACTTAAAAGTGGTCTCTGATCTTCTCCAGACTCTCAGCATTTCCATGACATCTTCAATGGTAACTCTGGTCCTAAACCCAATATCATGTACAAGAGCCACACTTCTCACCTGTTGAACAATCCCTTCATGTTTATTGACCAAAGTCCACAACAGACAGGTTTATTTATACTTAAAAGATAATCATTTTGCATAACATCAAGAGACAAAGCAAAAGAGAGAGCATTATGATGAAGATTTGTTAAGTCAAAGTACCACAATCGATTGGTGGCATTACATCAAAAAGTTGCATTGCATTAACATCCACATCAAATCAAACATCTGCTTCCACTCATGGCAAAAAAGTCCTTACTTTTTATTTTCTTCTTAAATGAAGTTATCTTTGCAGTCACTGCAGGTTACTAAGTCAATGAAGCCACAGATGGCACCCGGATGCTGATATTAACGATACTGTGAAATAATGATTCAGTGCACTTCTATTTATTTTTATTGACTCTACCACTATTTCTGCAGTTCTATCTACATGTAAGATTTGACAATGGAGGACATAAATTTTGCATTGATAAAGCACCTAATTAATGAAATTATGAGTTATAATCCTTTAAGACACCAACATAACATTTCCTGAATCACAAGGTATACCTAATATATATATATCAGATGTGACTGCTTCTTTTCTCTTATTCCCTCTTGTGAATTCTAGTTTTCTTCTTCAGAGTTTACTTTTATCTAGTATGTGCCATTAGTTCGTAAGGTTTTCCAATCATTA
This sequence comes from Eucalyptus camaldulensis, assembly GCA_019915185.1. NCBI lineage: Eukaryota > Viridiplantae > Streptophyta > Magnoliopsida > Myrtales > Myrtaceae > Eucalyptus > Eucalyptus camaldulensis. The sequence goes on from JAHSVA010000010.1 coordinate 34,112,390, forward strand.
GATGTTTGCAATTACATTCCTACTCAAAGACCAGGCAGTCAAACACTCCCGACCAAAAACCTTTGATGGTATTTATATGATTGTTTCACTAATTCCAGAAAGGACCAAGGAAAAGGACCTGCAGAGGTGTATATAAAAACTACACAGATCAGTGCGTGCCACAATCAATTGGATAAATACCAATCTCTTGTATGTGGATGGTCTATGCTTCTGTTCTGTCACTCCTAAAAACTATATTGATCAGTAATCGCCACAATCACTCTTCCTTCGGAACTTGTCCCCTCAAACTCTATCACGTTTCCAGGTTGCACTTTCAACTGGCTTTTTTACGTTCCTTCCAATCATTGTTTTCTAGAGTTCATACTCAAAGACATACAGTAAAAGTGTCCTTACAGATCATGGAACCTCAGTATTATCTTAAGATGGTTGTTTAAAAAAACTGCCCCCCCCCCAAAAAAAAGAAAAAATGAAATAAACAATCATGAAACTTCCAAAAGCACATATCTCGATCCTTTTGGAAGAAAGTATCCACATTAGTTAGTAAAGTATGCACAAAATTGATTATCATATTTAAACAGTTAAAATAGATACTAATAAGCCTAAAACTATCTTTGTACCCACAAAATTATCTCCATATTTTATCACCCTATCAAGAGTGTGAGGTCTGAAAATGGATAATGAGAAAATGAGCAAGAAAGAGGTCAATGGCCAGATGCTCAGAACTGGATTTTACAGTGGACAGTCCAGACGCACCCAAAGTAATCAGCAAAAGCATATCCGAAATGGAACTAACCTTTGGGACAGCGTAAGGAGCGAAAGAACCCAAAATAGAGTGCACAGCATCACAGTCGTAGAATAAGTCCTTAGGATAGTGAAGTTTGTCATCGATGCATGAAACAACCCATGGAATGCCACTGATGCTGTTTAGGAATGAAGATTTGAACTGTGTCCTATTCCCGTTGTACTTATTGTTCAAGTAACCTATGGTTTTGTCACTCAAGTAATCATCCCACAATTTATCGAAAACCTCTAAGAGAAATTCAGAACCAACACGATTTCCACTTGCTGACAACAAGGACAATAAATTGTCCAACTCAGTGGATTCCCAATCTTCAGCTACAGATCCTGAGGAGATGTGGTCTCTTTCCATTCCTGCCTTCCCAAAATATGTATCGGGCATATCAACCATTCTCCGATCAACTTTAACTACTTGCACAAACTCTGTGATGCCTATTTCTTCAAAAAATCTCTTCCACTTTTTCTCTTCACCAACGACAGATTTAGTTGAAGAATGCTTCAAGTAGATGGTGTCTACCTCATGCCATTCCAATTGAATGTTGTTGAACAATTTACGGAGGTCAAAAGAGCTTCCATATTCTTTACCATAATGGATTGGTACCTGAATCGGTCTTTTGTTGCCCTGATTTGTTAGAATGAAAGCTCTGTTTCTCAACTCTGATATCAGAAAATCTCTTTCAACATGGCAACTAGGGCAGCTAGATTGTAGATGGATAAACACAAGGCAGAGAAATTCTGTCAACAGATTGTTGCCCCATCTTGCACTTTTGTCATCACATAAGGAAGGCAAGACATGCACCTTCATTATTTCATGTGTAGATAGACGTTGCACACCCACAATAAGGAGCATCCTGATGATGTTGTCCTTCAAATACATGTCTACACAAGAGATATCCGCATCAAATGCAGTTAAGAAGGCAGGGTTTACAATGCGGAGTTTTGCAAATAACATTGGAAAGGCATCCATTTCATGGTTACTGTCATTCCCAGATACATCAAAGTGCAGCCAAATCGCATCTTCATCCACTGAGCCGAATGTTCCATCAGAGAGAGGAATAAAAGGAAGCTTACGGAGGGTTTCTATGATATCTGTGCCCAGTCCAAGGTCTCGTGACGCTTGCACTGAATGAATATACATTTTATAAACTGCATTCAGCCATGCAGACAACCAAGCCAAGCCCATTGATGGAAGGCAATCCTTTTTCTGGCATAAAGACTTCATAATCTGAAGTAGAAGTTTTGGGCCATACTCCTCGGCCCCCAATGTCCTTGCCAAAGGATCAGATAGACTTATATCTTTCTTTAGAAATCCTAGGCCAAGATGCTCTTGAAGCAAAAGATCAGGTAAAAGAACTCGAGCCTCTTCATTCCAACCTCGGACAACCTTGCAAGGAGGCGCCCATGTGGCATCATCTCCTTCCAGAGGTAGACAATTTGAGTGGCGTAACTTAGAGATGATCCTTCTGGGAATACTAGAAAAAAATCCATGCACTTCCCCGATCAATGGAACATAGCTCATGTAAGCTGTCACAGCTTTTCCTAAATTGTCCCTGAAACAAGGAAGATAACAGAAAGATCCCTCCGCATTCACGAACAAATCAGGAAACTCTGACAACAGCCATTGGTTCCAAGGGTTATCTCCATCAACTTCTTCTCTGGACGAGGGAAGAACAAAATCACCTTGCAGTATAAATTTCAGACCATAAGTTCTTAGAGGAAGAAATGCAAAAACAGGTTGCATATCAAGACGCGGGATATAATTTCCGTCTGTTGATTCTTTAAGTCCAAATGCCAAGGCAATCTCTGTTGTTTGGACATTGCAACAACCAATATTCCCATGTAACTTCTTGCATGCAACAAACCAATTCGTTTCCTCCTCACCACATGAAATCCTAATGATGCCATCGCCAGAAGTTTCCTTTCTCATGGCAAAATGGGAATCATCATGCATATTTCTGAATGTAATACAACGAAGACGATGAAGAAACAGTAGCAAGGCTGGATGAATATCTGAAAACATGGATATGAAATTATTGCTTCCAGTTCCTTCTAACAAATCCGATCTGAAGGGAAGAACAATGCAAGTTTTCCAGCAGCTTGTATTGAAATGATCAGAATTAGCAGATGTTAACTTGCTTAACACATTAGGATGGAGAGGGGGTATAACAGTTGGCAAAACAAAACCAATTTGTCCCTCACTTATGTCAAACTTTACATGGAACCCATTAGAATGAATCTCCGGTGCATCCGTAACCTGCAGAAGAATTTAAATATTTTTGGTGAAGTTCCTTCATGATGCAATAGGGTAATTTGCAATGAAAATTGATAGCTTTATTTGCATATTATTTAGGAGAATGGTCGCATGACGAATTTAGATTTGGCACCAATACTATATTAAAATCCTAACCCAAAAGCTTAGTGATTAGATAAAGAGACTACATTCATATAATAGTGCAATCTCATTGCTGACTTTCTGTATTTTTTCTTCAAATCCATTTTACAGGCATATTGAATCCCCAACCCTTTTTGGGGTCTTGCAATAAAAGAAGTGTGAGGTTTGCCCAAAGAAAATGATATGATGGAATTGTATTAGGCATCTTTACTTACACGGAATACTGATTTGAAACCAATGCCTTTTTTTCCTATATATCCAGTACGTCCTTTTTTCGTAGAATTGCCAACGTCACATAGTGCTCTAATGTCTTGAGCAGAAAAGCCCCGTTCATTATTCAGAATAATGATGCCTGACTCCTGAAGAACGAATAGAAGAGCTGGCTCAACATTTTCTAAATAGGTATTATCATCAGCATTTTGAACCTGCAGCAAAAAGTAAAGACAACCAGTCTCATTAGAGCATTGAAATTAATCAGCATTTTTGTCTGGTACAAAATATAAATCCCTGTCCATAAACTTTTGTCTAACTTCAAGAAATAGATAAAATAAATGTGAGGGGAAATATTGGTTAGGTTGCGCGTACTTTCAATCGTAATTTAAGATGACTAACAGAAAAACAAAAAGTTCAGAGGAATGTAGATAAAATAGGATCATTTAAGACATCAAAACCATGGAAATCAAATGAAGCTTTGTCAAGTTTTTAGAGTTTTAGTCTCCAAAATTTTCGGAATTTGGACTTATCAAATTCAAAATTACAGGATCTCCTGAAGAGCAGAAATTGAAATTTCCAGCATAAGCCGTGTTCTCATTTTCTTCGCGTAATTGAACAAGATGACTTCATTGCATAGTAAAGAAAAACAATACTCTTTTAACATATCACACCATTGATAACGGAGGCCACTATCTCTTATGCATATGACTAGGTTTATATTTGTTTGTGTGAATAATCAATTGGGCAAAATGATGTCATTAATTGCTCCACTTAGGCAGTCAGTAGTCTAGGCAGAAATGGCATTTCTTCCTTGATTTAGCTTGAGGCTTCAGCAAACCATGCGTAGATATTCAGCTTAGCCTCTTAGAGAAACATTGACGGGCATTTAACTCAGTTTCCCTTGTTTGTCCATGCATGTGTGGTCACATACTAATACCCTAAGGAACTTGACAAGAATGGATGAACAACATGCCCTAAAAGATCATCACTAACCATGAATAAAACAAACAACTAAAGCAAAAGCATGAGCGGGCATCCAATGGGGCAAATAGATATTGTAAACTCAGTACTATCTTACTAAATGATGAATGCTATTGGAGAGGAAAAATAAAGATCAATGAAAAGCAACAGTGAACTTACTAACTCAAGAAGAAAATGAGAATCCTGAGAGTATAACTCCCGGGAAAGACAATTAAGTGCTCTCCCCAAACGGGCATGTTGCTTTTTCAACAAGCTACTTTCTGTACTAGAAAGACTAGGATCAAGACCAAATTCTTCTTGCCTTATAGATTCAATGATTGAGTAAGCATCCTTGTATTCAACAGTTTCATTTTCTGCCAGACTCTTATCTATGCAAACTTCTAAATTATCAGAACGGCAACAAATTTCATTATTTATGATACTCTGACCCTTAGAAATCAGAGAGAGCACATTATTGTCTTCTTCTGCAGGAGATGATTTTTGTGGATTGTATATTGCAGACAGTGAATCTGTGCTTGACTTAGAGGCGTCAGCTTTTACTGATGGAGCTTCACAGGGTTTACACATCTCCCCATCAGTAGAGGAGCAAAAGACATGGTAGTCATCAATCCACTCCACAACACCAAGATATAGTCCCACTTCATGAAGCATGATACGTTCCTCCACAAGTTTACATTCTGACAAGATGGTTGAAGGTACATGTTTAATGACAGATTGCATACCGGATAGTAACACATCAGCAGCAAAAGTACGAAACTCTGAAGGAATATAACTTAGGCATTCAAGAAAATATCTTGATGCAACAAGCACGCCATTACATGTGCCAGTGGAATTCTGGAATGATCTACTAGCATAAACGTCATCTAACAGCTTTGATGTACCAGCTGCTTTTTCTTGCATCTGAAGATTCCAACTGTCAGTCATTTCCTTATGTTCCAGATGATCGTTCAAGATGACTTCAAATGCACGACGTGCATGGCATTTCAATAGAGACAGAGGAACATGTTTTTGTCCCCCGAGCATTGAGAACATAGAAAGCAACTGAACTGCTGTTTGGAAAGGTGATGATTGAAGGGCAGATTGCAGAAATGAATCCACGCTAGCTGAACTATCAATCCGGATCACATTACCATCTTTTGTCACTAAACACAATAAGTCTGTTCTATTAACTTCATTCAACAACCATCCTACAAGAGAGCCAAGATGTGGAGCAAACTTAATTTCCCAATGTGACCAACGACTTAAATCTGACAGCATTGGCGCCCTTAGTAAGACTTTGATTGCATCCTGAGATGAGACTGATTCCAATTTTCCTATCTTTTCTGAGACATCAGTTCCTCTACCAATGGTTTCAAGTTCAACCACATAATCATCACCAAGCGCCAGCATAGCCTGACCATGGACACCCATCAATGTCTGAGAGAAAAGGACACATTTTGACATTGTGATACCTCTGTACTCCCCAACTATATTTAGAAAATCCTCCACTGAACCAACTTCCATTTTGAAACTGAGATTGGGGAATTGCTTCAGAAGCAATGTTGAAATCATCTGTTTGCTCACTATTTCACCATCCCACAAGCTATTCAATGCTTGTGATATTAGTACCTTCAACTGATGCTGCAGCATGCAAACCTCAAAGTGGGACTTCTCATACATGTCACCATTCAAGAACTGTTTCAGCCCAGTAGGCATAAGAGACGTGTTCTGTCAGGAAACTGAAAAACTCTCCATAACCAAGTGACTCAAATTCGTCAACAAAAAATTGCTTTGCCAGCCAAGAGTCACAGTCAACAAGCTTTCTCAACAAATTAACTCTCATCTCCAGAACTGAATTGTTGTTGTTTGTTTCTTCATGATCAAGCTGATAATAAGCACCAATTTCTCTGGTGATGTCTTCAACAGTGACACCTATCAAATTATAAATAAGTAGATGATATCACAAGACTAGTCTATAAGAACACGACTCTGCATCAACTGCAAAAGTGTGACATCTCAGAAAAAACAAATATGGAGAATAAACGTAAACAATGAACAAAATGCAGCAGCGCACAAGCCACCTGAGTAGAATTTCAATCAAGCACATTTCTAAAAGATCATTTGGGCCATTGTCCTTGGGAAACTCAGGATGCGTTTGGTAACGATTTTGTTTCCGGAAAGAGATTCTGACTAGAAATGATTATTTTTTATTTTGTTTCCAAGAATTGATTCTGAGTAAAAGAACGCATTTGGTAACTGTTCAAAATTTCTGATTCTGGAATAGAATTGCATTTGGTACCGTGCTCATTGATTTTATTCCAAATCAATTTTTTTTAATTTTTAAATAAATTTTTTACTTTTTTCCTTTTTCCTTTTTTTTTTTCCTTTTTCTCCTATTTTTCTTCTTCTTCTTGTGGCCGATCGCCAGACTAGTAGTCTGCCAGACAAGGGTTGGCAACCTCACCAGAGCGTCGCCGGCCCTTAGCGAGGTTGGCCCTTGTCGGCTGAGCCTTGCTGACAGCTAGCCGAGGCTTGCCTAGCCCCGTTGAGGCTCGGCCTTGCTGGATCTAGCTTGGCCGAGCCTCATTGGTGGCTAGGCCGGCCTCGCTGGGGCTGGGCGAGGCCTGCCTGGCCACCGGCAGGGCTAGGCGAGCCTCGCCGAGGCTAGGCGTCGCGAGGCTTCTGGCGAGGCCGAGCCTTGCCGGTGGACAAGCGGGGTTAGGCGGGCCTCGCCGGTGGCTGGGCTTGTCTCTGGCGAGCTTGCTGGACCTCACCTTGACCTGGCGAGCCTCTGGTGAGCTCACCGGACTGGTTGCTGGCAATCGGCGGCGGCAACGACGGCGGACGGGGGTGGATGGTGGCGGATGGTGGCGCGCGATTGAAGAAGAAGAAGAAAAAAAGAGAAAAATGGTTACATTTGATTCTTTTTTTTTTTAATTTTGGAACAAGAATCATATTTTGTTATTCTTGATTCTACTCCCAATTTGTTTTTGGAACAAAAATTTTACCAAACGCAATTCTGTTCCCAAACTGATCTGGGAAACAAAGAATCAGAATTTGGCCTTATTTGGATGGTTACCAAACAGGGCCTTAGTGGACCACATACACATGAATATTTCTCAGTCCAAAAAAAAAAAGTACCTTCCGAATAGTAGATAGTCCATGATAAAATTCAAAGATCGCAGGGCAAGGTAGCCCAATTAAAGATGTACAAATGAATAAAATTTCATTAAATCTCATATATCAAGATCAATATCTGATATTCCCTCCTACAACTTTGTGCTAGTTTATAGCTGACCCCAAAACTTCCAGTCAACTCTTGCACGTAGTCCGTGTAATTTTCTTCCATAATCATGCAAATATTTTCCATATTGATCACGCTGCCACCAATTAGAAATATTTGTCTGAAATGAGTTTCCTACACATGAAGGGAAGTCATGATTTTCTACATCATTTAAAAAAAAAAGAATAATCTGGTCATTATGTAAATTATCATATTGTCTAAATTTTATCTAACCACTCATTTAATCAAACAAGTACTTCAAATCAAGCCTGTCTTTTTTTTTTTTTTTTGGGTAAAGTTCAAATCAAGCCTGTCCATTGATATAATGTTGCAAAATTGTCAAATTTCTAAAATGATGTTAAATGATTGTTTTATTCAAAGCTTAAGCAATCAGCAAAACTCGTCTATATCTTAAATTGGGCATATCCTCAACCCTCCCCATTGCATTTCACATAAAACGTTGCATGCACATGTAACAATGTCAAGCAAAGAATCGATGAAAGGAATTCGATGATGGAAAAATAGCAAAGAAAGAAAAATTACAATAGGATGGATCTCTGGGATCTAAAAATTTGGCCCGTGCTTTCTCACCATGTTAAGATGTTGTTTTGTCCTAAGAGCTGAGATTTAATGGGTCCATTATGTATAATTATGAGACGAGATTAACGGATGCCATTCTAGTCAAGTCAAAGCTTACACAAACCAAGTAAATCAATTACACGTATCATCAAATAAAGTGACCTAGTAAGATATTACCAATGAAGCCACAATCTTGACTCAACTAAATGTACTTCAAGCAACCACTATTTCAATTTTACAAGTAAAACCTACAAACCTCAGATACCCCAAATAAAGCAAACATTGGTAACTAGAAGTATATCAAGCAACCCACTGTTTCATTTTCACATGCTACTCTTTCTTCTGTTTTACGTAGTTGTAACTCCTATACCATTACTTAACCTGGTACTTTATACAAGATTAATGACAAAGAGTTGCAATTTGGATAGCATTCTATGTGGAATTGGTAAGCATTGTATTCTCGTCCAAAGACAATTATGCTTGCTTGTTTCTATTCCATAGACTGCCCTTAAACGAGCAAGATCCAATGTACTTGTGTGCAGGGTATAGTAAAAACAAAGGTTAGATTGATGCAAGAACAAAGAAAAGGAGTAGTAGAAAAACACATGCTTTCAGATGACTATTTGACTGCATAGACGATGAATATGTATATATGAACAATAATGGATAAATGACTCAGGGATGCATGCTTTGAGATGATACTTTTTGCAGGCTCTGCACTGTGCCGAGCATTGTGGATTGCACTCTCTAAAGTTGAATGTGTATCTTTGCTTCTAGGCAGGGGGGTCGGCAGAGTGATCCCATCCGCCACTTGTTTACCAATGGCATCATATACATCTTCCAACATTCCACATTTGATACAAGTTACCTGCAATCAAGAAAAGAAGTAACCTATTGGCGATATAATCAAAAGAGTTGCCCTGAAAACTGGCTTACATAAACTCATGATTCCAATCTAATACAAAAAGACTAACAGCGTTTTAGACAAGGAGTTCAATAAAAAGAACAGGCCTTCCAGACAACTTTTAGTTATTGCAACGTAATAAAACCACTAAAGGAGTACTCATGCCATTCGTCCCCAATTCAGCAGTTCAGACAATCTGAAAAATACTCTCTTGCTTCACTACAAGACTTTATATTGGGCATGTTTGAAATGACTTTTACTTTTCATTTTTTGCTTTATTCAAATCTTGCGGCATGCACTTGACTTTTATTTAATAACAAAAATATGAAACAATTCAAAATATACAGATGTTGGCTTGTAGTGAAGCAAGAGAGTTGTTATTCCCTAGTGTCAGAGAAGATTTTATAAACATGTGACAAGTTTGCTTAGTTGAAAGGGTACTTTTAGGTAGACCAACGTACTATTACTAGTTTAATCGTTCCTATGAATAAGATGATTAAAATTTTAAGAGCAGTTAGAGTACGTTTCTTGCTTCAAAATGATGGAAGCCGCTAAACATCTAGATGTTCAGATAAGAAACAGCCTCTCTGATTTTATCCTCATCCTACTTTCCCCACATAGCTTCATGCCCCACTTTCACTCTCTCCTCTACAAACAGAACTTTGCAGATAAAAACAAACTAAGAACCAGAAACAGGTAGAACATAAAAAGAGGAAAATATGTATTAACTTTCAGGAGAAAATGATATATGCTTTTACTGTCTCCTTGAAAATTGAACCTTGAAAGGCAAAAGATATACAGTCTAAAGGAAAAATAAGGAGAATGATAGTCAACTCACAGCAACATTCAACAATCCGACCAAGGGATATTCTTGAATCATGGTGTGAATCCCAGCTCGCTTTGCCGGTGATCCGTATTTTTTCAGCATTAAAGCGAAGACCTAAAAAGATGTAGAACTTGTTTGAGAACCTGTGCCTGCTGAATTCTAATTAACCACCCAATCTACTGCCAGAAGACCCTTTTCAACATTGTCATGATATCAAAGTTCATCTGTAGTTCATGCATTTTGTATGTGGTGAGTCAAGATGGTGAAAACTTGAAGTTACATATGCAGGAGGGACTGCAGATCAACATCTTCCCATTTGCTATAGCCAACATTAGATCTAAGCAAGAGTATAAAACATTAAATCAACCAATGACTAGATCCGGGTGGTGACAGGCCAAGGAAGTGCATCTAATAAGCCTCTAATTCAAAATTCTGAAAGAACATATTTGGAGTCGAAGTGCTGAGTATCCGATAGTATGAATGCAAAGGCAGCCAAATTGCATTAAAATGACTAAATCAGATAGAAAGCTCCCAGGCACAGTATCGGCTATTCTATGACAAGTCTAGTACACATTATACTGTTTGCTTGTAGTAATAGTGATTGCAACTGCCCTACTACTGCCAAAGCTGTTACAACCAACTCCATGACAATTATTCCGTAAATGCCCGGCTCTCTTTTCTTTCACTTTTACTCGTACTGAATTATTAAAACTCACTTACACAACTACTCTACTATGGTATCATTAGTAACGATGATTAGACTAATCCTCATGCTGATTTTTAATATAAAGTGATCTAATATATAACAAAATAATTATACACTACACTAATGATTAATAAATAAGGAAATAAATAAGGAAATAAATAATTGCCATAATTATGTTATACGAATATATATAATAACTTAATTAGTGTGGTTAAAATTGGACCATTCACGACTCGAATTGTATAATTCCATTCAATTCCTCTCATTTGAAACGATTAGATCTATAGCTATGAATTGGAGATGCATCAGATTTCGATACATTTCACCACCACTCAACCAGACTATATATTTGGGATTGTGGAGCCTCAAAAGTTTTCGCACTATGCTTTATAACAAAGTTATCAGTATTATAAGGTAACTTGATTCATATCATATGATTTGATTCGATTGAAGGCCCTAGTGATATGTATCCATTAGATAAATTGCTAATCACTCGATGTAGGCGAATCCATCAATTCACTAACAAATCCACAATTCAACACGTATATATATGTTTACCTATCAAAATTATGTAACTTTATCATATTTCGCCATATATGTTGAATTTTTATTGTTACAGAATAATTAAGAATAATGTTTGCACTTTATAATGCAATGTTAAATGCAATGACGTATAAAAAAATTGTGATTTATATTTGAATGCAGATTTGTATGTTAATAAAACAATTGGAAATTATATCTTCATAGGGATCATCACAAGCACTTGAAATTAAAATTTCTTTTTCTAATATCATAATTCTAACTCAAAATTTTATATCTTTCAACATTTTCTTTATGAAATTCATAAATGTCCATGACGCAAAATATTAATGTACTTCGCTAAATCTTACACTATGGTTTGAACTTGATTTATGATTCATAAATTTATGATATCAATTCACAATCCGTATCTTGATGCTTTATACACATTTATATTGTGAATGCAAGTTTATTGACAAAGGCATCCTTTGAATTTCTTAAATCCGTCATTTCGGTTCATATAATATAATAGCATGGTATTTCATCAATATTATGCACTTATTACAATTTTTTCCTACATTTTTGCAACTAATAGGTTGGCTTTAGCAAGATATCCTTCTTTTTAAGTTATTCTAAAGGTTTTCACTGAATCTCACGATTCACGATTCAAATCCTGATTTGACAACATTGCTTACAACACACGATGTTATATTACATGCAAAATTGTATACATGATATTATTGAAATATTAAGTTAATAAATTTTATGTATGATTATGCAAGAATTCATAATTTACTCTGAAATCACACATAATATAATACTCAAACTTTATATACAGTACCATTATTATCAATGTAATTAATAATTATTTAATTTAATTCTAATTTATCATGTATAAACTACTTGCTATTTCATATAAAGTAATGAAACCATATTACTGCTATTATATTGTTATAATAAGATATTAAATGAAGTATATGAACTAATTAATAGTATAATTTGTTCGAATACATAATTACGTATGCATAATATAAAGAGAAAAATTACTATCCAGTTGCTATTATATTATAGAGTAAAGGCACTTTATATCTTTAATCTTTATTTCTTCACTACTGTCGTGTCAAATTAAGCAATACAATAACTATTTCATTACCAAAACCAAACAATGTAATAGCTATTACAGTAGTATTCCGTTATAGCCATAACAACAACTATTTACAACTTAGCTTTAAGGCAACCAAACAGATATACAGGGTGCATTTATTTCTTTGAAAATGATTTTCCAAATTTTCATATATTTGGTTTGTTGAGAAAAAAATTTACTGTCATGGAAAACCATACACAAAAAGGAGGAACATGATTTCTCAATCTTAAAAAGAAGAAATTAAGCGCCTTCTCCACACGCATGCTCATACAGAGTTTTGATCTACGTACTTTCTCTCTCTGCCAGTCTTCACTCCTCTTCAGTACCTTTTTGTACCTTTTCTTCTCTTCATAGCAAACTTTCAAGCTGTTTCATCTTGAGTGAAGTTTTATAAGCATTGACAGATGAAGTTTGTTAATTATTTGCATTTTCTATTTTTTTTTGCATCCCTTTTTTAGGTTATTTTATTTGATAATAAAAAAATTATTATTTATACTTCATATAGTACTAATATTTTATACAAGGAGTTCAATATCATCAAAGTATTTATTATTGGGAACAAGTTATAATTATAATGAAGAGAATAATTTTTAAAGTGAGATCTAAACATCAAAAGGCTTTTTCTATTCTATTTTACTAGCACACCACCAGACAATTGAAAACTCGCCATTTTCTTTGAAAATGATTTTCACGGTAAACATTTTTGTCCATCAACAAGTTTCTTGCGAAACGAAATGCACCCCTTGGTATTGGCGAATTCAGTATGATAGAGAATAATCACACAAGTTAAGGGATTGTCAATGTAAAGAGTAGTGTGATTGTCACAATTCAACCAATAAATTCAAAGTGGAAGCATTTGTACATAGCACATGAAGCTAAAAGCTAGATGGTGGGACACCTCCTGAGGAATGAATATTACTATTGCTCATTTGAAGTGATGCAAGACAGTCAAAACCTGAAAAACTAGGGATGGATTTTAGATGGAAGTTTAATGGCATCAATCATGTCAAGAAATGAAACCTGTGAACTTACCCCGGAAGGAGAACGCCATTGACACTCTTCCTTCCATCTACTCATGAAACTTCTCATAGCACTAGTCTCCAGAACCATTGTAGCACTTTTCTTCTCTCTACACTTGGCTCTATTCGTAAAAAATATGTCTCTCATTTTCATGTCTCTTTTAAGGCATTCTACGTAAGTGAGATTTTTTGTCTCAATGATCTGAGAACTTTCAGATGCCTTGATGAGCATGTTTTGGCCTGAATTTTCAGCCCTGTTAGAATCACCATCATGCTTCTTATCATCATTAAAGAAGTTGTCTCCATCTTCATCATCTGAACTTGTAGAAACCAAATTTAAGTCCTTGCCAACAAAACCTTCCTCACATGGCATACATATATCATCCGGCTGCTGTTCATTGGCTTGTTTCAGCTTCTTCAGATATGTCCTCAAGCATGTCTCTTCCGATCTCTTTGCATCTAAGATAAAGGATATATGAAGCCTACATATATGAAAGGAAAAACAGACAATGAAGCCTTCATTCATAAACCACAAGTTTAATTTAGTTGACACAGCATATAATAATGTCCACAGAATGCAATAAACCTAAATGGATTGGAAGCACATGATCGTCACAATCAAGAAAATTTAGCTATTTATGATTGAACTCTCATTATGATTTATTATAATCATGGTACAACGAGCCATTTCTGGTTGATCCCTCATTTTGACTTACCATCTGATCTGGCATTTTTCAAGGAACCATGACCTAACGTGCCATCCCAAGGTAGGATTGTTTGGACTATAGGAAAGACAAAAAGAATATGCCAAATGGCTTTGACACATAGAGAGGATAGGTTCAAGAATGACTAATCACTCTCACTTAGAATAACCTGAGAAGCTAAGGTGGTCATCTTAGAAATTTAAAGCCCAGAATAGACGTATATCCATCCAGAAGCATATGTTGACATCGTGATTAGTCCGATGATGGAAGTAGATAGGTTCCTTATAAATCTCTCTTTGCCGTCCTCACTCACTCCACACTCTACCAGGACGTTTGCACCCCTCCCCCCCTCTCTCCAACCATCTTGTTACAGCCCAGGGTGCGCCACCATGTGTCTGCACCGACTACAATGGTCCCTACCCAGCATGCCCCACCAAGCTTGTAATGCATTGGTTGTGTATATTTCTAACAAACAGGAGATACACTTAAAGATGCCCAGACCATTCACAAGGATGCATTAATTGACTTGAACTCCAAAACAGACTAGTCATCCACATGTCTGGTGAACTAAAAGAATTTGGTTTCTACAATTTTTCAGTGCCTCAAATAAGCAAGTGGATTTGTTTTTATATTCTAAAAACCGCAACTTGACCCTTGGTTTCTTTTAAATCCATTTCTTGTTCATCCCATTTTCTTATAATTCACTAATCCTACACACAAAAAGGTTATCATGCTTGCCAAATAGAAAATCTTCAACTAAACAAGTTCAACTATACCAAGCTACACCATATAGCAAAGCTGTGCCTTTCACAATCATCGAGTTTAACTGCTCATCCTATGAGAATTTGTACACAAAATCAGGAGTGCTGCATAATAGAGGCAACTTTTAAGCAGAGAACCAAAATGGGGAATTTCACTTAAAAAAGAACTATGAAAAGTAGCCATCAAGCAGTGCTAAACCATGATTTAATTGAATTATACTACTATGTGCCGTTACTCTGAAGAACTCAATGCTTAAAATCTAGGGTCAACTTTGTTAAGCAAAACAAAAAGAATCTGGAAAACATCAGTGTAATCAAGTTGCAGAAATAAGCATTGAAAGCCATTTAATCTACCTCTAGTTAAGTCAGATTCTCCAGTCCTTTAATTATCTGAAAATGAAATAACTAATCTCTATGTCCAAAAATCCAAATTGACTAAAGAAAAGAATTATAGACAACTAAGCATAAAAAATATAGGGAGAAACACTTGCAATAGCCACTAGGAGTCAAATTGTTTTGTTACAGAAAACAATTCAAGAGGTTAGAAAACATGGTCATCGGTGAAGCAATGAGAAAAAGAGTCAAATGAAGAATGGAAAAGATAAGCGATGAAGCCTGCTTACCAGATCAGCTTTTCTAATTCGTTTATCTGCCCTACATAACTTTGTTATCAGCTAAGCATATTAAAAACAAAAAATACGCACCCCAAGTTCCGAATTCGTACTCCAAGCTTTTCCGTTCCTGAGACTGATTTCTCTTTGGCTATAAAGCTGAGAAGGTCCCCAATCTCAATGGGTTCTCTACCCTTGCGTTTCCCACTCTTGCATTTAAATAAGAATACACCAAGGTAACACACGATCTCCTCACTAGTTATCTTGAACACTTCAGTCACATCGCTGTTCAGGGAAAAGTAATGCATAACAAGGGGATATCGCAAAAAAGGGCCCAATTCGAGTTCTTCAAATCGTTCAATGCCCTCATTTTTGCAGATCGCTCTTTGCATATCATACAATGAGGTGATTTTCCGGGTTTCCACAAAGCAATGGACAAATGCATTTATCTGTGAAACATTAAACAAAAAGTGAGTCAAAAGGAAGAAAGTCAATATAAATCTATCTCCAAATTTTAGAGATGTTTTGATGACAACTATATCTTTCCTGTCACTACCATGTAATTTTAGGAGAAAATAACACCCTAACAAATTCAGATTCTAACCGAAAAAGCAAAGAAATAAAAAGGATATTACAGATAGTCTAAAACAGGTCTGTCTTACTCCATAAATAAACATTTCAAGCATTTTGTGATAGCTAAAACATGTAATATGCAGGATCCAGCATCAATTGAGCCACAGGAAGACTTATATGGTTGAAATCCACACACAAGAAAAAGTCCCAACTCTCCCTCATCTTTCTAGTAGCCAAATGATAAAACTTTTTACTCAGCTGCTTTTCCTAATGCCCGCAAAATTGAGCAGATTCATTTTTCATTCTCTCATTTGCTAAGAGCAAGTCGCAATACAAAGTGAACATTCATATTGCTTACATTTTGCAGCCCTAATATTCTGTTATGCAGTTGTACCCTAAAAAGAATGGCAGCAGTCGTTAGCTGATGTAAGAAATATAATTGACTAAAAGACCCTTCCAAACATAGATTAAACTTTACTTGTGACTTATAATACACTGAAACAAATAGAAACTCTATTTGCCTGTTAACTTCTCAATTTTTCTAGCATTTGGATAATCGTTTATTTATGAGTTCTCCGCGGTTATTTCATTGATCCCACATTCTTTTAAGAATGTTAAAATATGATCCATTTTTGAATGCACTAGAACTCACTAGACTTCTCATGCTTATGAATTAAGTATACTTAATGGAGAAGCTGGAAGTCGGCAGCAGCCATTTGCTTCATGCAAAAGGAAAGTAAAAGTCAACAAAAGTGGCTGAGAGTTGCAAAGAATAGAAAAATGGAGAAAAAGGGAGAAGCTACGTGAAGACTCTGAAGAAGCCGCAACAAGGAGAAGCTAAAGAACGCAAGCTGAATTTTATATTCATCCTTGTACAGTGTCAAAGTCGGTTGCAGCTTGTAGTCGGTGGAACTTGTCTATAAATAGGCAAGAGTACTCAGACTTGTAAAAAGGATGACAACTAGAAAAATGAGAGAGAACGTAAGCTGAGAGAACCACAAACTAGAAACTAAGTAACAGCCCTTCATTATCCTTTGTACCTCAAAAGTTCTTGAATAAAATTCGGTTTGTGCTTCCATTTATTTATTTTTCATTCCCTTGCCATAGTTCATACACACTTGCACACGCACACGCTTCCGCAATATCCAACAAAGAAAAACCATGGGTAGGTTGCAGCCATATGTTAAGCAACCATGAAAAAAGCGAAGGAAAGAGAACGATGGTGAACCATGGTCCTTGTAGACTATTTAAATATCTTACTTGCAAAATACTTGCTTGTAGAAGAATGATAATGCAACGGGAAGACAAACAAATTTTACTCCTTAACCATTATCTGGATCAAAATGAAAGATTCGCAGAAATCTACTCGAAATTTATCTCTTGTTTTTCTTTGCAAAGAGTCCATTCAATTGTATGCAACTCAATTAAACAATGGATGGAGCCCATTAGCATTATGTTCCGTGATTTTGTTGATGGAATCCCACAAGAACAAATATTGATCGGGAAAAGCACATTAAGCGCAATCATTAGGGAACAAAAAGAAAAGCAAAAGCAAAAGCAAAAGCAGAAGGTAAAAGAACCAATGAGCTCAACTAACCAGCACAGTAGCCCGACCTTAAAGAAAGACCTTGACGAGGAAGGCTTTCAAATTTTCGGTTGACTAAAAGTCCTTTGACGTTGTCCTAAGTCCTACCATGCATCTTAATTTCCTATGTTTCCTCACCCAATAAGGAAAATCCAGGGAAGAAAAAAAATGCCAATCCAGATTGCAGAGAGAGAAGGCAATCACGGACCACCCAAGTAAATGCAACTCGAGCTTAAAAGGAAAAATTCTCCAATCAAAACGCGGCTTACTCGATCGCTTTACCTTTCCTTCAACAGCCATTAGGCTCCGAAGAGAGGGCACCTGCTGCATGCTGAACCCCAAGGAGCTCCACGAATCGACCTGCAGCGCCAAGACCGCGGCCTGCGAGACCTTCCAGGATGAGACGCTCTCTCCGGCGGCGATGAGATCACGCCAAGCCTTCGCAACGGCCTGGTCGATCCTCTCCAGCCGCTCTATGTTACTCAGAGCAGAATGTTGCTGATGTTGAAGAGGAGGATGATGATGATCCTGTGGTCTCATGAGGAGAGCCGGAGTCGAGGCTCCAGCGTGAGGATTCTGGTGTTGCTGCCGGGGAGGCGGCCGACTGCCATCTCCACTGACTCTTTCGAGGCGGTGGAGGCGGCGGCGGGCACCGCGAGAGAGTGTTTGCGGTGACGTGTCCATCTTCTTCGTCGGAAGCAATACGTATAAGCACTGTGAAGTGCGAGAGAGAGAGAGAGAGAGAGAGAGAGAGACGGACGAATGGACAGACTCTGGTTAAGTTTTAAAGCTCAGAAAACCGAAAAGGCGGGGGGCGCTTCTTTGTTGACTTTGGCCTAACTTTTGTACTAATTGCTAAACGAACCTCAAGCTTTGGGATTCTTTTCTACTTTCTCCTCTCATGCTTGTCCCTTTTCAATTAAACCCCTGCTGCTGTGTTTAGGAAATGGAGGGAAACTATGGCCAACAAAAAAGTCTTGATGGAAAATGGAAAAACTCGTAAAATTTATAAAGACTAAGAGGACTAAAAATTCAAAATTTTGTGTATTTTCTTTTCAAAATTTTCTTACTCCTCACAACCATAACATAGATATTTATTATTACTTTATTTAGGATAAGTGCACTAAAAATTTTAAAACTTGTTATGAAAGTGCAAATGAGTTCTAGAACTTTAAAAAGGTCATTCCTTTAACTCCATCTAACTTGACTAAAAGAAAACACTAGCACGACTTTTCTTTTCTCCTCAATGCGGTGCTAATGTGGCTAAAACATGAAGAACAAGGCCAAAACAACATCGTTTTTGTTCAATTCTATTAAATTAAATTAAAATAAACTATATAGAAAAAGAAAGAAATAAGAGGAAGGCAAAAGAGGGCAATCACCGACTCACCATCTCCAAAAGGGCTTAGTGATGGTGTGGCGAAGGTCAGCCAGGATCACCAAGCCCAGGCCAATTTCCGGTGACCTTGGTTGACAACAAGCGAGGGTAGGCGAGCTTTGGCCAGATCTGGGTGAGCGTTGGTAGGTGCTCAGCTATAGTTGGCTACACTCGTCGACCATTGACTAAGGCTCAACAATCCTGCGACTCCTCCTCATCTTTTACCTTTCTCTCCTTTTTTCTTTTTTTTTTCCGTCAAAAAATGTTTAATTTTTAATCTAATTTAAATCATGTTTAGATTAAAAATCAAATTTGGACTAAAACAACATCGTTTTGGCCTTGTCCTTTATGTTTTAGCCATGTTAGCACTGCGTAAGATTGAGAAAAAAAAAAAAAAAAACCACGTCAGCATTCCATTAACCACGTCGTAAGGATTTAAAATAATAACTTAATTTGCACAAATTTGACAAGTTTTAGGATTTGATTGCATTTTTAAAAATTTTAGGACTCAAGTACACTTTCGTAACAAGTTTTTAAGACTTTCAGTACCCTTTTCCCTTCTATTTTGTCTATTCCATTATCCACCAGTAATATCTGTCGCGAGAAAATGTGGCAGCCGGTAAAGTGGAGCTCTCTAGAAAGATTTGGATGTTCGGTGATATTCATGTCTTCATTAAGACAACAAACACATGAACAAGATAAAAACCTTCGAGTGTGATTACCTCAATTGTCCTGTGCTCTTTTATCTTCCTCGAAATCACAAGATTGGGTAATGTTATAGTGTTATAGGCCAACATCCAGCTCACTTGTGCTTATCGGCACGGCTACCATGAGTAGAGAGTAGAGACTATTGACATGCTTGTGAGGTCGTGTTAACGAGATCACCAACCTCAAACTTTAGTGCTTCGATGATGTTGAGTATTTATTTTTTTCTGTGATGATTAAGCTTACCGATAGGTGAACCTTGAGCTCATTAAAAATCCTATTATCTGTATGATCCAATTGAAATGTAAGTTAAAGTTTGAAAGGCAACCCAAATATAGAATTATTTGCACTTGATCAGACACATGCCATGCACCTAATGCGCCTGTGTTGACTAATTATTTACCCGAATTGAATACTCTGTAACAGAGTGAAATTTTTGTATTAACATCCAGGGGGCCATCGACATCGGTCATTCTTTCGTGCCTTCTAAATAGAAAAACAACACATGAACGGAAATAGTGTGATAATTAAATTGAATTGAACAATTCTGTAAAAGTTACAATTACATACAATTTGTATCATAGACGATCCTGCGTGACACTCAAATTGAACTTCTTCCAGTTGTTCTCAAACAATTGAAAGAATGCTAGAATTTAGGGGTTGCCATATTGGACAATGCTCGTTTGCATGACACAAACGCAGCATGAGGCAAAATAGGAGTCTAAGGAAAACCTTGCATGACATGACACGACACGTCTAAACTAATGTTAAGATGAATCGATAGTGTAGTGTTTTGAATCTTGTGGACAAGCGGGCTGGCACAGTAGTACCACCTTTGGCCCTTGGTATTAGAGTGATTGGTTCCGCCAAAAATAATGATCCATAAGATGAATATGTAGTCATATACAATTATAAACAATAAAAAGTTCAAACACGTAATATAAAACATAAATTATAAAACTGAATTCCCCATTTAGCGCATTCAGCCGTAAAAATTTAGAAAAAGAGAAAAAACAGACGAGGAGTTCTAAGGAAGGACAAATGACAAATGAGTGTTAGGGTTAGAATTTAGTGAAAAAGGAAATTAGGGTTTTAGATTTTTAACTTATAAAATTGGTTCCAAAACAAGGTGGTCTAGTTCAGGTCTTGGATGACTATTCACTCAAACTTATTTCCAGATTGGTTACAACTAGTTCCAAAAATTTGGAACTTGTTCCTCGATCAATTCCAATAGGAACCAATTCCCGAACCTATTTTTCGAGTGGTTCAATCCAGTTTTTGGGTAGAGCCACTTTGATTGCTCACTCCTACTTGGTATTTGCCTAAATCCTAGGTTTGGGAAAACTGTAGGATCAAGATATATCACGAACTTAAATACTATTAGAGTTGCCACCAATTAATATCGGTAAACCAATGTCAATTGAACACCTAAAGAGCCCAAACGGTGATAGGTTAGAAAGCAACGATACTCTCCAAGAGCCTTCATATTGTGTATGGACACTCCGACACTCTTCGACACTCTCCGATAGTCGATCAACATATGTAAGAAAATCCGACACCTAGTCAACTCTCCCGACACTCCCCCACACGCAAGTCCGAAATTTCGACATGCGAGTTCAGAATTCTGACACGTGATATTGACATGCATAATTTAACTTTAAAAATTTTCAATAAATGAAGGTTCAAAATGTAAATTTGTAAGAAAATAAAAAATAATAAAAGTAATAAATGGGGAAAGGAAAAATCTAGCATTCTCTTCTCTTGCGATTCTCACTTTCCATGACATACAATTCACTCCCAAGTTTATTTGTTTTCTCTTCTATTCAGACATATTTGGATGCACGAGTCTAAAATGTGGATTGCTTGTTTTTTTCCTTTAAATTTTATGGATTATTGAAGTGGGATTGAATTTGTCAAATTAAAATAATGAAAGATATCAATAGATAATGGATTAATATTTTTAACGTAAATTCACTCTGGGCTCTTTTTTATTATTTATTTATTTATGAATTTGAATCAAATTAATTTGATTAAAATAATCATAAAAATGATAATTTATCATGTCTATATAAACCTAACGTGTCAAAATTCTTTATTTCGAGAAACGATGTGTCATGGTGTCGTGTTGTGTGGTGTCATTTCACGTGTCAGTATCGGTGTTATTCAGGTGATAGAAAAGTTGACAAACTAGGTGCACAAGTAAAAGAAATTCACTCATATGTTGGACTTGACAAAGTCCAAATCATTTATGTGGCTTATCAAGTTTATTATTTAATATTTGATAAATGCCCAATTTAGTTAAATATATTGCGGGCCATATATTGTGACATCCAATTAGGCATCTAGTATCCATATCTTGAACCTTGATGGAAGATTGAGATTTGGCGGCTCTAGGGTTGGTCCCATCATTCTCTCTATGTAAGATCTCTTTTCGTTGGAGAATGTATGCATTCCATTATCGTGCTTCCTCTATTTTCCACAAAAATACACACTCATCACAATCATCATAGAGGAGAGTAGTGAAGATTCATACTCACAGGAAGACATCTTCTCGCTTGTTGGATCACTAATGGCTATAGTGGATTCGGGTAAGCTATATTTATTAATTTTATATCATGTCATGTGAATGAAAGATTCTATTATTCTAACATGAGGTATCATAGATTTGGTTTATTCTATGCATAAACATGGTTATAATGTTTATTATGATCTTTCACCCCCTTTTATGATTGATTCATAGTATTTTGTTGATGATGGAATAAATATATAATGATAATTATTATTGAATATCTTATGCGAATAATGTATTTGATTAGGATGTTTTTGAGTTTTTATAAACAAAACGTTTGAAATTGGTAAATATTGTCATATATTCTTGTTATCGTTTTGTGATCTAACCCTTAAATAACCTAATTTTGTGTTGTTCCCTTTTCCTTTATTCGGTACACATGTATTTTGGAAAGCGAATATTGTTAATGGTGATTGGGTAATGTTAATTTTGTCAAGTATGACTTTATGATGTCGAGTATATTTCTTTTATTCTTTATTGTTGTTCTAAACTATTTGAGCAGTTATCGGAGCAACGGAAGATTATTGTTTTAAATAGATTTAGATTATGATAAAAATGTCTTATGTTATGCTCTTGATTAAATTCATGACTGATCCTCAAGATATTTAATTTTGAGTATAATGATAATCTGATAAGCAAATAAATTGCTAATATGCAAGTCAAATTAATTTTGCCCAACGGTGATTTAATTTGATTTATTATGCCTTATGAAATTTGCAAGTAAATTATGAAAGAATCCATTTGAAGTATTTATAGTCGGCCCAACGGAAGGCTATAGACCCAACGGAAGGCTATAGATGATTCTTGGATTTCTTTTGGTAATGTTTTCTGTATTTTACCTTTCCATATGAATGAACGGCTTATTTTTTAGTTTATTGTGATAATGAATTAAATTATTTTATTTATTTTTGTGGATTTCCTAAAGGTACTAATGTGTATGAATTTAATTTTTCTGATCTAGCATAAATCCTATTGCTATTATGAGTTATGAAGCACGAACACGTTCTAGGAGCTTCTGTGTCGTGTCGAACACCCCGACACATGTCCAACACATTCGGACACGCGTGGACACACTCCAACACGCGGTCAACTCTTTCTGACATGCTCCGACTTGCACGTCGGAAAATTGCGAGAGTCATGGTGGTTTCAGTGGCAGGTTTGCAAGTGCGAAGGAAGAGAAAATTGTTAAAGAAGGCGACGGAAGGTGGAGGCAAGGGCGAGGGAGCAAAGGCGAGGTCACGGAGGTGATGGTGAGGCCACAACTGCAAGGAGGAGGGCCGTGACTGCAATGTGCAATGGAGGACTGGAGGCTGCGGCTGTGGCTGTGAAGGAGGGAGGCTCATAGGTAAGGCGACAAGTGATTGTGATGAGGTGATCGAGAGAGAGCAAAGATCAAGATGAAGAGAATCGGATGAGGAAGAGGATGCCACGGAGGAGGGTTTTAACTTTTAACAAGAAGAGTAGATAAAAAATTAAAAATTAAAATGGGGATTCTGGTGTGGAGGGATGGCTGTGGGGGATGACTTACTTTAATTTTCACGGGAAACGATAGCCTTGATAGGTGATGAGGGAAAGAAATGAGGGAAGAAACCGGAGGCGGAAAGGGGGGGTTTTGGTGGTGTGGTGGGATGGTGGTTTTTGTGTATGGGGGAGGAGGTTTTTGGGGGATGGTGGATGGCAGTTTTTGTGTGGGGTGGAGGGGGGTTTGGGGGCGGTGGTTTTTGTGTGTGTTAGGGCAGCCGAGGGGGGGGGGGGGAGGCGGAACGAGGGAGGAAATTGGGCAGGATGACTTTTTTTTGTTAGAAAAATAAATAAATAGTGCTAAAAAGTATATGAGCAACTTCCTCCCGATATATTGTTCACATTTCCTCTCAAAGTGGGCGATCGGCTACTCTTATGGGCTGATTTTCGGAGGGGTGGCTTGCCTCACCTCATTCTTCAACCCCACCGAAGCTTTTATCCTGGTAAGCCCCACAAGTCCTGTTATGTTCTTTCTGTGATGGAGTTTTTGAGGTTTCTACTGGGTTTGGGCTATTTCGATGGCCTCTTCGCTGTTAGAAGGGAATGACCAGTTGGGAAAGGCCCAAGCTGGTAGTGATGGTGTGAGGGGGCGTTCCCCCATTCCCCGTGACCAAGCTACCTAGGCCCGTGAGGTCGCGGGACGAATGGGCTCCTCGAAAGTTGATGTAGAGACTTCGATAGAGGGAAGGCGGGGTGTCTGCAAGGCCTCTCGTAGTTTGACTGGTCCACGGGGTCGTAGTTGAGGTAGATCTACCTCTTTCGGCCACAGCCCAAAGGCCAACAAACTCGGAGGTCCAAGCCTCCACCTGCCCAATCTTGGGCCAATGCTGCGCGAGCAGCTGCAAAGAGGTACGACCTGACCTTCATTCCTCCTACTTATGTGGACAACCAGCCAGTCGTGACTCTCTCCTAGGACGTGCTTGAGGCCACTGACCTAAAATGGCACCAATGCCTCGTCGCGTACTACATTATGAGGAAACTTCCATTTAAGATGACCGAGACAGCTCTTAAACACACTTGGGGACTTAAGCTATTTGAGGTGATGGCAAATGATCAAGGCTTCTATTTCTTCCACATCTCGGACTCGGAATTTCGTAGGAAGATTCTTGAGGATGGCCTTTTAACAGTTGCTGGGGTGCCCCTCATCCTACAACAATGGAAGCCTTTGCTTGATTTAAAGAAGGATAACCATTCCTCCATTCCGGTTTGGATACGTTTGAAGAATCTCCCCTTTGAATTGTGGTATGCACCAACAATTAGTGGGATAGCCAGTGCTGTTAGAAAACCACTTTATGTTGACCAACACACAGAGCAAATGAGGATGTTATCCTATGCTAGAGTGTGTGTCGAGATCAATGCGAGGCAACCTCAATGTACTTCAGTCGTTGTGGTCCTCCATAAGGTATCTCGAGCTGTGGAGATTGAGTATGAGTGGGGACTAGTGGCTTGTCCTAAATGTGGTATTTTTGGCCATAAGTGTGAGGCACCTCAGCCTCCATCCAGTGCCGAGGTAGTTACCTAGCCTGCGCCGGTCAGTGAGCCTTCTGTTGCTCGCGACTAGGTTACGGATCCTATTCCTGAAGGCGAGGTAGATCCAAGCAGCCCTGATCCAGGTTGGAAGCAGGCGAAGTCGAAGAAGAAGAAGCAGGCCTTGAATCCAAAGAGAGGATCGTTGAGCGTTCTGGGGGATCCTAGTGCAGCAGGTCAAACTCTAAGGTTAAAGGATTCCAATTCTAGTTTTGTTGTGGCTTCCACTTATTCCCACAACGCCCAGGGGGTATCAAAGGCAGATGACTCTCTTGCCATCCCATCTCTTGGTCTGGGAGGCATTCCTTTGGACATTGTTGCCTCCACCTCGTTGTATAGCTCAGCTGATGGCTTAGATGACTCGGCTAGCCTCCTCTGTAGTTTTAATGAAGATGAGTAGGTTATGCATTATCCTTCTTCTATAGAAACTGCCCCTACCAGGATGTTCGATGCTAAGCAGAATAAGGCCTCGCCCCCTCGCCCTACTCCGCACCCTACTGAATCCCTTGTTCAGCCGGTCAGTCGGCGTTGGTCTTCGAAGCGGAGGTAACCTCTTGTCCTGGTTGTATGTACCATTTCGTTATATTAGTATTACTTATGTACATAGGTGTGTGGAACATAAGGGGTCTTCTTAACCCCACTAGTCGGGCTAAGGTTCGGAACCTAGCTTCCTCTAATAGTCTTTGTGTTGTTGGGTTGTTGGAGAATAAAGTTCCGGAGCCTCTCTTCCTTTCAATTTCTGCGAGGCTTTTAAGGGGTTGGTATTGGGTGACTAACTATGAGCACTCTCCGAGAGGTAGAATATGGGTTGGTTGGAACCCATTGCTTGTAGACTTTGAGGTTGAGTCGACCAACTCTCAAGCGATCCATGATAGTTTGAAGTTCCTCCGCTCGGGTGTGGTTTGCTGGTTTTCAGCCATTTATGGCGAGCACTCCTTTACATCTCAGCGACCTCTTTAGGAAGATTTAGTTCATAGGAGTTATGCCCTTCAGGACTTCGCTTAGTTGGTAGCCGGGGACGTTAATGCCATTAAGGACTCGTCTGATCAGATGGGAGGCTTTGATGGTTAGATTCCTTGCTTTGATGAGTTTAGACAATGCTTGGATCAATCAGAGTTACAAGATCCGAGATATGTGAGCTTTCGATACACCTAGGCTACTTCTTTTAGGCCTAACCGTAAAAATAGGAAGATTGACAAGGTCCTTGTGAATATGAAGTGGAGCCAAGTCTTCTCCTTCTCAGAAGCTTCGTTCCTTGCTTCGAGGATCTCTGACCACTCCCCCATAATTATTAAAGTCCTCAACCCTGGTTCTCTTCGGAAGCCTTTCAAGTTTTTTTATTTTTGGACTACGCACCCGTCGTTCCATTCTATAATTACCCAAGTCTGGGAGACTTCAGGGGAGGGGGTTCCCATGTACTTGTTAGTTAATAGGCTGAAGACCCTCAAAGGTTGTCTTAAGCTTCTCAACAAATAGTCTTTCTCTAATATTTCAGCTAGAATGGCGGAGGCCAGGTTAGCTCTCTGTGCCACCCAGAATAGCCTCCAACTTGACTCGTCTAACTTTGAGCTCGCAGAGTTGGAGAAGACTCAATGGCGTGCCCTTGTGGACCTAAGGAGTCAAAAGGAGTCTTTCTACAGACAAAAGTGTAGAATTAAGTGGCTAAAAGAGGGGGATAGGAACATTACATTCTTTCATCACTTCGATAATAAAAGACAATTGGGTAACAAGATTATCTCAGTCGTGGATTCCTCCGGTGTTCTCGTCTCTGACCTGGGAGAGATTTAGCATCTCTTTGTCAATTATTTCCAGGACTTGCTGGCGTCGAGGGAGACGGCGGCGAGACTGGCTATCCACGAGATCCAGGAGGTCATTCGGTGTCCCCTCAATGAAGAGTAGGTGACCTCACTTTCTCGGCCGGTTTCCAACCAGGAAATCTGAGAGACCTTCTTCTCCCTTCCTTGGGGTAAGGCGCCTAGGCCTGATGGTTTCATTGCTGAATTCTTCAAGCAAAACTGGGAAACTGTAGGGCTTTTAGTCCTAGAAGCGATCAGAGACTTCTTCTCTTTAGGTAGGCTTCTTCGTGAGGTTAAACAACACTATCATTGCGCTGGTGCTAAAAGTGCCCAATGCCTCTGTAGTTTTTTAATACATACCCATAGCTTGTTGTAATACCTTTTATAAATGTATTACCAAGATACTGGCCAATCGAGTTGTTGTCGTTCTTCAATATGTAATAAGCCCTTCTCAAAGTGCATTTGTCAAGGGATGACAGATTAGGGTTAATATTCTTCTAGCTCAGAAGCTCTTTAGTGGTTTCCATGTGCACCCTTATTCACCTAAATGTGTAGTTAAGGTGGACTTCCATAAGGCTTACAATTAAGTGGACTGGGACTTTCTAGAGCTTGTGCTTTAGGTGTTTGGTTTCCCTGATCGACTGATTCATCTTATCATGGTATGTGTTTGCACGTCGAAATTCTCTATTTCCTTAAATGGGGAGCTCCATGGTTTCTTCTCTAGTGGTCATGGGCTCTGTTAGGGGGATCCTATTTCCCCTTACCTTTTCACATTGGTCATGGAGGTCTTCTCGGGGATCCTCAACCGTTGTTCAAAGCAGCCGAACTTCAAATATTTTGGAGATGCAAGGCAACGAGTATTTCGCACCTATTCTTCGCAGATGATGTTTTCCTCTTCTGTGAAGCTGACATGGCCTCAGTTTCCATCCTAAAGGAAGGCCTTAATACCTTCTCTTCCTAGAGTGGGCTGATGCCAAACAATAACAAAAGTGAGATCTTCCTAGCTGGAGGGTCTTCTCTTTTGCGCGACAGAATTATACAAGCTCTTGGATTCCAAGAAGGGTGTCTCCAAGTTCAGTATCTAGGAGTCCCCATCATTACCTCTCGGCTGGGGGAAGGCAAACTGCGTCTCCCTCGTTAACCACATCACGACAAGGGTTCAGTTGTGGGCTCAACGCTTCCTTTCTTTCGCAAGCCGGCTCCAGTTGATCAGGTCAGTCATGCACTCGATCCAAGCTTATTGGGCTAGTGTATTTATGTTACCGAGAGCTGTGCTAGATCATATCGAACAGATTCTTAGACAATTCCTTTGGAAGGGCTAGGCCTAGGTTCTAGAGGTGCCAAGGTTTCTTGGGAGGATGTCTGCCTTCCAAAAGAGGAAGGAGGTCTCAATATCTGTAGGTGCGCGACTGTAACAATGCTGCCATGCTCAAGCACATTTGGATCATTTTCACTGATAAGAAGTCCCTATGCTATAAATGGATACATTCGACATTTTTAAAAAGGAAGCACTTATGGATTGCAAAGATGCTCACCGTTTGTTCTTGGGCTTGGAAGAAGATTCTTCAACTTAGGAGGGAGTTCTAGCAGTTCTTCCAGTGAAGGGTTGGGGATGGCCTTTTTGTGTCCTTTTGGTTTGACCATTGGCACCCCAAAGGCCCCCTCAACTTGTTTTTTTTTTTTTTTTTTTCGGACTCTCTCATTTATAGCTCGGGTTTATCCAAGCTTGCTAAGGTTGCGGATCTCTACTCCAGTTCTGGACATTCACTCAGGACAGTCCTGGAATCTTGGGGGACTCCTCTCCCTAGTTTATCTCAAAACCCGGATAGGTTGTGCTAGTTGAAGAATCCTTCAGGCTTGTTCTCGGCAGCTTTTGCATGGGAAACCATCAAACCAAAGAAAGCCCTGGTGCCTTGGAGATCCTTTATCTGGAGTAGCACCATCATCCTGCAGTATCAATTCAACTTATGGCTTATTGTCAAGAAGCGTCTTCCCACTCAAGCACTCCTTTCCTATGGGAGAATTGAGAATGCAGTTCGTAACTTTTTGCAATACATCGCTTGATTCTATCGATCACCTTTTCTTTGGTTGACGCATCATTGCCGGGCTTGCGTTATTTTGGGCTGCGAGGTGCAACCTTCCGTGGAGGAACATGTCTTGGTTGGAGAACCTTCAATGGGCGTTGAGGTTTATCTCTGGCAAGGACTTCCATTAGAGCATTGCTTGGTTTTCCTTTGGCGCGCTGTGCCACTTGATTTGGAAAAAGAGGAACAGCATCCTCTTCAGGGATGAAACTCTAGTGGTTCCGGCTCTGAAGAATCACCTTATTAAAGTGGTCAAGGACAAAGCCTTGACATTTGCCAATGTTGATAATACTCCTAGGAATAGGAGATTGCAATGCGAATAGGAGATTGCAATGCAATTGGGTCTCGACCCAACTATCTTTTCTGCTGTGGTGACAGACAGTCCCTCTTGACCCAGGCGTGCGTCCTCTCTAGGTGCTGCCGAGTTGATCAGGAATAGGCGGGCTATTTCACTGGCGTGAGGGAGGGCTCCTTTAGTTTGTTCTTCCTAAGTGATGTTGTCCTTGCCGCTTCTCTTGGTGTTGGTGCTACTGCTTGGGTGGGCATTGTTGGATGGGCGGTTGGTTGGCTGTTGTCTCTCGGCCGTGCTGTTTGGTGTTGCCATCTATGCCGATTTGGCTGTTTTTGGTGTCCATTTTGTGTTTTGTTTGTTGTATTGCTGGTCGTCTCTATTTTGGCTTCCTTGTCTTTTGCCGTTGTTTGGTTGTGCTTTTACAATTCGGCACCCTTCCACTCTCTACGATTTTTGTTCGTGTTGAGTGCAAGTTTTTGGAGCCGTTTCCTCTTGTGTATAGTTGGTTTTAGCTCAATATAATTCTTAACTTCACCAAAAAAAAAAAAAAAATAGTGCTAAAAAGTGATTTAAAAAAAATAAAATATTGAATATTAAATAATGATAAATTTTGATCATTATAGAAGATCATAGATTTATATAAATAAGTTGATTCTAATCTTTTGTTTGTCATTAATTTCATCAATAATTTTTATTAAAGTTAGAAACATGTTTCCAGATATGGGTACACATTAACTATAGATATATCTTTCGAATTTCCTATAAATAGATTTATTAATATTATTAGTGTAAATTTGTTGTAAGCTCTTTTTTATTATTTATTTATTTGTGAATTCAAATCAAATTAATTAACAATAAAAATATTCATTTAATATATAACGTGTTCCAATGTGTTGAAATTTTCTATTTTTGAAAAATGACGCGTCGGCGTGTCGTGTCGTGTCGCGTGTCCGTGTCACATGTCGGTGCTACTTAGATTATGAGTTATCATTCCTTTATTGAACAACTGAGTGGTACATATTTCAAGAAATGGAAAGAGCAAATAAGTCTCATTCTTGGGGTCATGGATTTGGACTATGCCTTATGGATTGACGCTCCCCCTGAACTCACGCTTGAAAGCTCAAATGGGTAGAAAGCTGCACATGGGATGAAATGTGGGAGTGATCCAACCGCATATCTATGATGAATGACAGCTATGTGGGGAGTCATACCTAACTCTCCAAATGCTAAGGAGTGCCTTCCTCACATTGAGCAACAGTATGAGGACACTTCCAAGGCATAGGCTATTGCTCTTATATCCAAAATGATTACACTCAAGGGTAATGGAATCAATGGTGTTCGTGAGCACATTATATGGATGAATGATATGGCTGCTCAACTTAAGTCCTTGGACATGAAAATCTATGAAGGTTTCCTTGTTCATTGTATCATGACATCTCTTCCCAAACAATTTGGTCCTTTTAAGATCAACTACAATATGCAAAAAGAGAAATGGACGATGAGTGAGCTAATTTCTATGTGTGCCAAGAAGAAGAGAGGCTAAAATCCGAATAACTTGACAATGCTAATGTAATTACCTCTATTTAAATAAAAGAAAAGGAAAGATGTATGTCAAGAGTTGCAATTATGGAAATAAGGGTACTCCCAACCTTATGATTGACAAGGTAGGTCCTTCTGGTTTGAAAGGACGGGGCTGTCCTAAGTGTCATTTTTGTAAAGCTTAAGGACATGTGAGGAAAGAATGCTCGAAATTACAATAGTGGTTGGAGAAAAAAAAGTAATACTTTATTAAGTTGTGTTTGTTATGAGTCCTATATTATTGATGCACCTTGAAATACATGGTGGATTGATACCAGCATGACTCTGCACGTAACTAATTCATTACAAGGATTCTTTTCAAGGAAGAATCTAATTAAAGGGACCATAATATTGTTGAGGGAAATGGAGAAAAGGTTCCGGTTGAAGTTGTGGCACTCTCCATTTAGTGTTGGAGAGTGGTTTCAATTTGGATTTAGTTGATATTGTTTATGTTCCTACTATTGCTAGAAGCTTAATTTTTGTTTCAAAACTTGATGCTTATGGTTATTTGTTTAAATTTAAGAATAAAAGTTATTCAATTTCTCTTTTTGGTGAGACTATTGGTTATGGTCCGTTGGAGGGAAACCCCTACAAATTGTGTTTAGATTCTTTGTTTACTGAATCATTAGTTTCAATGAATGTGAATGATGAAGTTGCTAAAATTGGTAAGAAACAGAAATCAGAAAATGAAAATTTCTTAAAATTATGGCATGAGCATTTAGGCCATGTATCACAAGGCAAAATGGAATGCCTCATTAAGGGTGGAATTCTACATTCTCTAGATTTCTTTGACTATGACACCTGTATTAAAGGTATTAAAGGGAAATTCCCAAAGGGCACTAAACAAGGTGCCACAAGGAGTAGGGGACTTTCACAAATCATCCACATTGATATTCGTGGGCCTTTCTCGACTCTTGGCATTAGTGGTCATAAGTTTTTTTTTTTTTTTTTTTTTTTTTTTTTTTTTTTTTTATCATTTTCATCAACGACTACTCACGTTATGGTTAAGTCTATCTTATCCATGATAAATCTAAAGTGCTAAACATGTTTAAGATCTACAAAGCCAAAGTTCAAAATCAACCCAACCTAAAGATTAAAGTTGTAAGGTCCGACCATGGCGGAGAATATTATTAAAGGTTCTTCAACACAGGTCATAATCCTAGTACTTTTGCTTTATTTTTGGAGAGATATGGCATAGTTGCTCATTATATGATGTTGGGTACTCCCCAGTGAAATGGTGTAGTTGAGCAATGGAATTGTACTATAATGGATATGGTACAAAATGATATGTCATGACACTCTACCAAACCGTCTTTGTGTTGAAGCTCTTAAAATAGCCATGAATATCCTTAATCGGGTCCATAGTAAATCTATGGTTAAAACACCTTATGAACTATGGACACAAAGGAAATCGAATTTAGGATAAATTTCATGTATGGGGCTGTTTAGCTGAGCAAAAATTTATGACCCACGAACAAAGAAACTTGACCCAAGGACCATAAGTTGTTATTTCATTGGTTACCTTGAAAGATCAAAGGGTTTTAGATTTTACTGCCCTTCATATACCACAAATTTGTTGAGACTAGAATTGCGGTGTTTTTGGAAAATGCTGATTATAGTACCATTAGAACTGTAGACCTTGAGAAAACCCGAGATCAAGTTTTTACTCATGATCAAATTTTGGTTCCTATCATTCAACGATCTAGTGTACTATTACCTTCACCAAAAGGTTTTGATCCGCCTAGGGAGGTACCGAACGAAGAACCTCAAAATATAGAGCCCATTCTCCCTCTTTTTGATGAACAAACTTTTCGAAAGTCGGGACAAGAAAAGAAATGAACTATCCTTGATGATTACACAGTGGATCTAGATAAGTCAGACCATGATGTTGGCATTAGAACCAATCCTATCTCTTATAATGAAGCCATTACAAGCGATCATTCAACTTGGTGGCTTGAAGCCATGAAAGATGAGTTGAATTCAATGAAAACTAATGATGCTTGGGACCTAGTAAACTTGCCTAAAGGGACCAAATGTGTAGGCTATAAATGGGTCTATAAAACTAAGTTAGACCCTAAAGGTAATGTTGAAAGGTATAAAGTCAGACTGGTCACAAAAAGGTTTCACTCAAAGATAATGAGTAGATTATAACAATACTTTTTTCCCCTGTGTCAAATGACTCTTTCACAATAGTCATGACCTTAGTAGCTCATTATGATTTAGAGCTACATGAAATGGATGTGAAAACAACATTTCTTAGTGGAGACTTGCAAGAAGATGTCTATATGGCACAACCACAAGGTTTTGTGGTTGAGGGCAAGGAACACATGAAATGTAAACTGAAAAAATCCATCTATGGTTTGAAACAAGCCTAAAGACAATAATATCTTAAGTTTCATGATGTGATCAGTAAGTTTGGCTTTAAAGAAAATGCAGTGGATCGGTGTATATATCTTAAGATCGATGGGTGTAGATTCATCATTCTAGTATTTTATGTATATGATATACTACTTGCTAGTAGTGATAAGTACATACTGTATGAGACAAAGAATTTTCTTTCACATAACTAGGAGATGAAACTAGGAGATGAAAGACCTTGGTGAAGCCTCTTATGTAAAAGGCATTGAGAGGGATCTTAGGATTATCTTAGAAAGCCTAATATTGGAAAGATTCTCAAGAGATTCAACGTGCACAATTGCTCTCCCAGTGTTACCCCTATTGTTAAGGATGACAAATTCAGCTTACTATATTGCCCTATAAATCAACTGGAGCTGGAACAAATGGAGCATATTCCCTATGCATTTGCTGTAGGGAATCTTATGTAAACTCAAGTACATACTCGCCCAAACATAGCGTATGTTGTTGGAATGCTTGGCCGTTATCAAATAAACCAAGGAATGGGTCATTGGAAAGTATCTAAGAAAGTGATGTGTTACTTATAGGTACAAAAGATTTTATGCTTACGTACAAGAAAACAAATAGCCTTGAGATTATTGGTTATTTTGATTCTGATTATGCTAGGTGCATTGACACCAAGAAATCCCATTATGTTACATTTTCATGCTCGCTGGTGGACCTCTCATGGAAGAGTGCGAAATAGTCCTTAACTGCATCTTTCACTATGGAGACTGAGTTTGTAGCTTGTTATGAGGCGAGTTTTTATGACTTATGGTTGAGGAGCTTCGTTATGGGGTTAAAGGTAGTTGATACTATATCAAGACCACTGAAAATTCATTGTGACAATTAGGCTGTTGTTTTCTTCTCGAGGAGCAACGAGTTGAGAGGTGCATCTAAATACATCGACATTAAGTACCTAGTTGTGAGAGAAAGAGTCCAAAATCAAATTGTGTCTATTTAGTATATTAGCATGAAAGCCATGTTAGTGGATCCCATGACAAAAGACTGACCACCCAATCTCTTTCGAGAATGTGTTGCTAGTATGGGTTTGGTTAATAGCTTTTAGTTTAGACCATGGTTTTGGACGTACGACGTATCTTTATATATTTTTTGATCATCTCATGTAATTGATTTGGATTTATCGTTTGTTCCCTCTCATAATATGGGCATCTTGAAGGTTTTTTTAGACAAATGATTATATATGAACACCATGAACATATTTATATTATGAAACGTTGGATAGTTCATGACTATTAACTCATAAAATGTTGTGTTTAATGTTTGTGTTGGGATAGTAACTAGAGAACGGTACTATGGCATTGGAACATGGATACTGGCTCGAATTCTTTTTTGCGTAAACGTTAGACATGACCTTACTTAAGGATGTTATAAATGCTTGATTATGTTGTGTTAAGTCTCATGACTTAGATCAATAATAGAATCTTTAGCCAAGTGGGAGAATGTTGGACTTGACAAAGTCCAACCCATTTATGTGGCTTATTAGGTTTATAATTTAATGTTTGATATATGCCCAATTTAATTAAATATATTGTGGGCAATATATTGTGACGTCTAATTAAGCATGTAGAATCCATATCTTAAATCTTAATGGAAGGTTGAGATTTGGCAACTCTAGGGTTGGTCCCATCACTCCCTCTATATAAGATCTTTTTTTGGTGGAGAATGTATGCATTTCATTATCACGCTTCCGCTATTTTCCACAAAAATACACACCCATTACAATCATCATAGAGGAGAGTGGTGAAGATTCATACTCACGGGAAGACATCTTCTCACTAATGGCTGGGCGACAGCGGCCTTGCCGTCGCTGGGCGAGGCTCACCCCCGCCGGCCACTGGCGAAGGCGAGGCCGCCGTCGCCAGATCTGGCAAGGCTCGACCTCCACGTTAGCGCCGGCCGGCCAATTTTGGCCGGATGGACTGAATTGGCACAATTGTAAAAGGTTTAGAACTAAGTTGGCCAAAAAAAAATGTTTATGACTTTTTTGGTAATTCTCCCCATTTTCTTATGACAATTTAGGGTTAGATGATCACCCCAATTGTTTGTCGCATCTGACTCTACGTCGCATGCGATTTTTTCATGCCATTTATGCATTGCTTGTATGGTTTTGAGATTTATTAATGCAAGTTTGTGATTTAATTTTTGGTTACTGACATACACATCTTTAGAAATCTTGATCTTAGAGTACTTAATTGATCTAGTTTAGACTTGAACCATTTTAGGAAGTCATAAGAAATACTTAGAAGTTTCTAATGCCGTTGATTTCACGCAGATCGCTCATTGTTTGGACCACTTTCCATTTTTTCAAAACTAGATTAGCATCTAGACATAGGATCAAATCCGGACCCCTGTTCTAACCCTTGTGTGACATTCTGAATTTCCCGTTCTGTTTTCAATTTAATGAATCAGGCTTTTCATCGACGCGCCTATAGTTCTTTTCCCTAAACTGATCACTCACAGGATAATTAGTCTATTAGGTGAAGCCGTTAAGGAATCTAAACGCAATAGACTTGAGAATTCGACCAGGAATCTACTGCTTGATCGTGCTAATCTGCAAGGGTCATTATGGCACCGTCAAAATCGATCAAAGACCAAAAATAGGTCGATTCGACAGAGGTATGTGATTAGTGTGTGGGTGATTTCACCTAATTATGAAATTTCTGTCAAACAACACTAGACTAATTTTTCTGTCATTTCTATATCATGTGCCCGTATTTGAAATCTCAAAATTTTCACGACAATCGAGAGTCGTCAGTGTCGAAGATGCATAATGTGGCTCGAAAATAATCGACCACCAATCATATGAACGGTAACTCTAATTAATTATATAGTATTACCCCAATGTCACCTGGTTATGTTACATTTGCTGACGATTCACAGTCTCATATCACTAGTCAAGGGGATGTAACCTTGGGTCCCTTTCTTTCTCTTTCATCTGTTTACCATTTACCAGCTTTCCCATATAACTTGCTTTCTGTTAGTTCCCTTACTAGAGATTTGAATTGTTTCATGACATTCATCTCCACTTGTTATGTCTTTCAAGATCTAAGGATCAGACAGATGGTTGGTGGAGGGCATGAGTCCAATAGGCTGTACTACCTAAATAAAGACCTTATTGCTTCTGCTGTTTAGAAGAGCACTGCCTTTGATTTCTTTCGGATGCATTGTCATATCGATCATCCACCGTTTCATTGTTTATGAGTCCTATCCACTGCGATGCTTGCCAAATTGATGATCTGCATGCCAAATTGATGATCTTTCCCTTCCCATGTCAGAGTCGTATGTGAAACCCCTTTGAGTTGGTCCATTCTAATATTTGGGGACCATGTTGTGTCAATGATATGTCTAGTTATAAGTACTTTGTTATGTTTGTGATTGACTACTCCCCCGTAATGTGGTTATATTTAATAAATAATCGAATTGAAGTTTTTTTTTCCTGTTTTCTTATATTTTACTTTGAGATTCTCAATCAATATTGTGTTTCTGTTAAATGTTTGTGCTTCGATAATGCCAAAGAATATATGGTTGTTTCCTCTGGTTTTACTCCCCAGCAAAATGGGGTGGCGGAACAAAAAAATTGCCATCTCTTGGATGTTGTTTGTTGTCTCATTTTCATATGAACCTCCCCAAAACATTATGTGGGCATGCTATTCTTACAGCATGCTATCTCATAAATCGCTCCCCATCCTATTTGTTTCATGGAGGCATACCTTTCTCTACTCTCCATCATACAAGTCCACTTTTTTCTTTACCACTCTATGTGTTGGGCTATGTTTGTTTTGTGCATCATCTTGCTCTTGGTCATGATAAGTTCAATCCACAGGCTGAGAAGTGTGTGTTTCTTGGGTATTCTTGAACTTAGAAAGGGTACAAGTGTTATAGTTCGGTTAGTCAGTAGTTGTATGTCTCGGCAGATGTTACCTTTTTCAAGGATCAGTCATATTACTCATCTACTACCCAAGCGGTGACTCCTTCCGAGAAAATATTGTCCTCAGCCACAACCCCTCTACCACTTGTCTCCTTGCTGGGTATACTTGGGGGCCACCCGATTTTTAGTTCGCTAACAAGACTTATCAACATCGTCGTCCTGTTCAACATGAGGTAGTACAATCGCCGCTTGCATTGGATATGCATGATTCTCCACCAATCAATGTCTCGGCCTTTGATTTGCCAGTTTCTTCTAAGCCTGATCTTACTACTGATATTCCCATTGCATTGTGCAAAGGTACGCATTCTTGCATCGGTCAACCCAATTCTTGGTTCACCCCATATACTGTTTCGTCTTGTCATACACATACTTGTAACCCATTTTTTCAATTTTTATCCTTTGATTGTTTTTCTCCTACATATTCCTCATTTGTTGCTTCTTTATTTGTCGTGTCTGTGCCAAATACTGCTGTAGAGGCCCTTGCTCATCCAGGTTGGCGGCAAGCTATGGAGGATGAAATGCAAGCACTACAAGATAATGGGACATGGCACCATACACCGTTACCCGTTGGCAAATAGGTTATGGGGTGTCGTTGGGTTTTCATAGTGAAGTTTCAACCTAGATGGTTTTGTTGAGCATCTGAAGGTGCATTTGATTACGAAAGGTTACACTTAAACCCATGGAGTTGATTATGATGATACGATTTTTCTTGTTGCAAAGATACTTTCTGTTCGTGTTTTCATTTCTCTTGATGTCCGATATGGTTGGAATTTCCATAAGCTTGATATCAAAAATGTTTTCCTTCATGACGAGTTGGCAAAGGAGGTATATATGGAGCAACCCTAGGGTTTGTTGCTCGGGGGGAGTCTATTATTGTTTGTCGCTTGTGCAATATATTATATGGGTTGAAAAAGTCTCCTCGTGCCTAGTTTGGTAATTTTAGTGATTCAGTTATTTGGTATGGTTTATGGTGCTGTACCGTGGATCATTCTATGTTTAGTTCCATTTCATTTATAGGATGTGTTCTCCTAGTTGTGCATGTGGATGATATTATTATCACCAATAGTGATTTTATGGGTATACAAAAGTTAGAACAGTTTTGACAAACAGAGTTCAGTACAAAAGATATGGGTCGTCTGTAGTATTTCTTGGGCATTGAGGTAGCCTACTCACGTGATGGTATCTCATTATCACAGTGGAAATATGTTGTAGATATCCTTAGT
Source organism: Eucalyptus camaldulensis (assembly GCA_019915185.1). NCBI lineage: Eukaryota > Viridiplantae > Streptophyta > Magnoliopsida > Myrtales > Myrtaceae > Eucalyptus > Eucalyptus camaldulensis. Next base: position 34,150,986 of record JAHSVA010000010.1, read on the forward strand.
GAGATTGGTTTCTTGGAGCTAAGCTTGTCGATAGTCCAATAAATACTAATGTGAAACTTGATGCAGAACATGAGACTTACTTCATGATCCAAGTAGGTATTGGAGATTTGAGGGTAAGCTCAATTATTTAACACTATCACCCGACCAAATACTTGTTGTGTTATTAGCGTGGTTAGTCGATTTATGAGTGCTCCTCATGCTACATATTGGTAGCTAGTGCTACGTGTTGTTAAGTACTTGAAGGGAGCATCGGGTAAAAGGATTCTATTTAAGAATCATGGACATCTTAGTGTCACTTGCTACTCTAATGCTGATTGGGCTAGATATCATATTGAGAGGAGATCAACTTCTAACTATTGTATGTTCATGGGAAGCAATCTTGTGAGTTGAAAAAGTAAGAAGCAACAGGTGATCTCTCAATCAAGTGTAGATGCAGAATATTGAGCCATGACTCATGTGACTAGTGAGTTGCTTTGATTCAGGATGTTATCCGAACTTACCGTGCCATTTTCAGCTTCCTCTGTTCTATGTTGTAATAACCAATCCACTATGTATATCGCTTCAAATCCAGTTTTTCATGAGTGCATAAAGCATATTAAAGTAGATTGCCATTTTGTGTGAGAAAAGATTTAGAACAATGACCTAACACTTCAATTCTCACAGACTGAAGACCAACTTGCTGATCTTTTCACTAAGTCATTGCAAGGTAGTAGAGTAATTACTTTATACAACAACTTGGGACTCTTTAATATTTATGCCCAAACTTGAGGGGGAGTGTTGAAGGGTAGTTTAGTCATCTTCATTATTAGTGAGTCCTAATGCTCACTATATATATTGATGTAATCCATAATTATGAAAATAACAATTTCTTCTCTTTTGTTTACAGCATCTTGTACTGGCATTATCCCTTTTGATAATGGCTAGATGAATGGACTTCACAATAATACCCTGTGCATCATGTCTACTGCCAATGGCGACTGTCATTCCGTTCGACAATAAAAATTGCACATCATCACTTTGATTAAATGGAAGGAAATGACGGAAAGAAGGTAAATGCGAAATTGAAATCAGAACTGAGATATCTAGACTATTATCCCACAAAAAATGATGAGAACCTTACTATCAAAGTTAGAAAGGAAAGCTTACTGATTTTCTCTCCCCTCAATTTGGAGAGATTGTTTCATACTGGCGAAACTCATTATTTCACTTTCCTCCCCTCAATTTTCTTTATGCTTGTTGCTTAGCCTCCTCTTTCCTCTCTCCTAATCAAAAGCTCTGTAAATGCAATTGTAGTGTCGGTACAAGAAGGAAATGATTCAGCACTGGTATAAATTAAGACCTGCCATTAACTCTCGAAAACCATACATAAAGAGATTACACAGAAATGTGATGATTAATTTAAGTCTATCTAAATAGCTACATGGCACAAGTTGCCCAATCATGCGCAACTCATTCTAAAGGCTAGTTGTACAAAGCTTGACCATCTTCAGAAGTCACTGAAGGACTTCTTCAAGTCACTTGCATCTCCTTCATGAAAGATTGAAACAAACTTCTCTGCATCTAAGCAAGGTACTCATCAGCACTACACCGCTTAATTAAGGCATGAGAGACTTCACACCACCTAAGCCACTAACGGCATACCGGCTAGCTTGGCATCACAACGGCTAATTGCAACTTCCCGCGGCGACAGAGTTCAACAGGGTTTGAAAATATTTTGATTTTGTTTTTGCCATGGCCCAGCAGAATGACACGTGCTATGCTGAAATTTTGACCTTTCTGATCTGCAAATTGCCACTCATTCGTAGACAGGGAGAACCAATCTTTCTCCTCCGATTGAGTTGTTTTGACTTCTATGTAGTGAAGTCCTTCTCCATCCTCTACGGTGATGTCATAGGGTAGACCAGTTTCGCCATCTTCATTGACCCACTTAACAGAACTCCGACTGAATTTCTTGGCAAGATGTCTAAAAGCAACACGTTCTCCTAGGTTTCCCGTTAACATTGCTTGTTCTGGATCAGGCGTGCTGACATTGAGCATTGTTCTCCCAATCAACCGAGGTTGATCCAAGTCCGGTAGATCAGACACTGGAGTCGTATCAATTTGATTAGCTGAGACATCTGAACAAGAATTCAAATTGCTGACATCTATTGATCTATCAGAAACTGAAAGTTCGATTGGAGAAGCTGCTGCTACATCTTCAGTCGTAAACTCAACAATCACCTCATAGCCGCCACCACTTTCTCCAATCAATTCATGACAATCCTCCTTTATCACTTGCGAGCAAGTACTTGTGGTTTTAGTTACTGCCTGTGTCTCAACTTGGCTATAAGGAGAATAAGCTGACCGTGGTGCACTTTTCCAGTCTGAAGGAGGCCAAGTTGAGGTAACTCCTGCCCTTCCCTTGGCCTTAAACAATTTTGGCACTTCTCTTGTTGCTGAAAAGCTGCTGTTCTCTAGTGATCCATCATCCTCAGACAAAGACCCTGAGGAGAGGGCCCACACGGGTTCATCACCTGGTAGGTTTGGCACCTTCTGACTATTCATGATAAAAGACTCTACCTGCTCCTCTCGAGAACCTGACTCTGCCATCGTTGTGATCATGTGAAGAAAATTTGCCAAGTGAATGTTCGGAGTGCCATCAAAGAATAGACGAGAAATCTCCATGTACAAGGCATGAGAATCAGACTCTGGAGTGACAAATAAAGTATTGCCCTGTCAAAATCAAGGAGTTATTTTAATACTTAACAGGGAAGGTCATGCTTCTAAGTGATAAGAATGTGGTCCTATACTGCTTGATTAAAGAACATTCCCCCTATTTGGTTCACAATGAACCATAGAAATGGTTTAGACAATAACATCGGCAGCATCAGAACAGTGCAAGTCCCAAGTATGGAACAGATTAAACATGTCGAAAATCAGATGAGCCCAACAAGCTTTGGAGTTGGATCAAATTTCAATTTGGATGTCTCCAAGTGTCGCAAAGTGATGTTCTCATTCTGTACAAGAGACATACATATAACAAAATGAAAGGTAAGAAATCTAAATGTCCACCATCCGTACCATGCTTGTAGGTTGCTTTACATGTTTTTGGTTAAACAAAGAAAAATAGAAATGTCCAGAATGTTACCGAATTCCTAGGACATACCTGAAGAAATGTTGTGGTCTCCAATCGCTTTTCAGAAGCAACGCTCAAATCCCTTATGATATTCTTATAGTATAATCTCTCCACAACAACAACACGCAAATGACTCAGATTATAAAATCCAGACTGTTTCAGTTTGGCATATGTGTCAGGATGTTCATAGTAAATATAACGCTGCGCATAAGGAAGAACCCAGTTTACAAAAGAAGCCTTGGAGCTAGAATCCAATAGACCATAATATATGGCTTCACGAGTTACAACCTGCATAAATGCTAAGTGTGAGAAAGTAAATATGATGATGAGTAGTTTGCATGACAATCTCGCAGTCCCTGAGCATATCATTCTAATAATGTGTTTGTGATGGTATCGCTAGTAAAGAATTTGCTATTATAAATAACTAACAACTAAGTTAATTCTTAACATGAAATCTATAATAAAAAGGAGGCAACTTAAATAGTTTTTCTTGGAAGCAGTATTTAAATCCCCAGAACTTACCTAGACAACAGATATTTTTGTTTTGGCCAAAACCTAGACAACAGAGTGAAACAATACAAGTTCAATCAATTCAAGAAGTAGGTTCTTTTTCACCAAAAATATCTAGTAACTAAAGCGCATTTTTTTTTTTTTTATAAAAAAAAGCTTTAATATTGTTGTAGCATCTAATGTACTTTGGTATATATGAGCGTTCCTATATCCATTTTAGTAATCCAAATATTTCAATCGGAAATCTATTATAGGTGCTGAACTTGATATGGTCATTCGACAAAAATCTGCTTATCACTGCATATCTAAGACAATCAGCCACAGCAAAATTAACACATCCTTCTCACTCTAGACTCGTACTCTCCATTTTACATTCCATCCTCTATCATTTTACACGTTGGTCACTGTTCACTGAACAATTATATGAAAAAAATATCTTGGGCAACAAGGGGTCACTGATCATAATGTTTGCTTCCTGGTTCTTTTCTCTCCTAATATGCAATAAAATCATTCCCCAACGTCACTCTGATTAATGGAAATACTGCCAGACCTGGCACCCTTGTTTGTACCTGTTCGGCAGTGTATGGGTAAGATGCTTTTACTTTAAAAGGAGCTACAGATACTCCAATACCGTGTTGACGGACTTTTAAATACCAAAATAGGAGAAAGTTTCGTAGCTCCCTTTTGGTGCCTCTACAATGCACTAGGATAAAAAATAGCTGAGGAACATTCTTTAACATTTTAAGCACTTCTCTGAATAAAGGGGTCCAAGACATTGCTCATTGCACGGATATTGCACTGTAGGTTATTGTACATTATTTTGTTAATGAGTGCCCCTAGGGCACTAGTTAAACATTCAAATAAGGAAATTTTGTCATTTCTAAAGTATTGTTTCCCTGTGCTATGCACAACCAATGTATTGGACATGCAGATCTATTTATTGACTAGGCATGGTTAAAAGGGCCATGATGATACTCGTTAGCAAGACCCTATTGCATAGGAGGGAGAGCAAAATTCTGGCCAAAACCACAAGCAGTTCAGATGATTCTAGCAAAGCTAGGTAAGTGACATCTAAAAAGCATCCTTGTCAAAAACATATATGTCATGAGAAAATCCCTCATTTGAGTATATCACATAAATAAGTACCGTGTGAGTGCAAAATAGAGATGAAAGGCCTGGAAACTGTACTTCCCCAGTTCCGACCCCAATCTAGACACAACCTTCCATAATACACCGTGAGATAGAGTTGCGAGCAAGCAAATTACCTTAGAAAATGTGGGAATCCCTAGAGAATGCATGAGAAGAGGCAGTTTGACAGAAATCATCTCCTTTTCATCATCAGTGAGCTCCCCAAAATGTAGAAGTTCAATTTTATCCAAACTCCCAAATTCTTTCATTAGCTTCTCATCATCACACCAGCACACAAGTCCGAAGGAAGGGTGCAGTGAAACCCATCTATTATGAACGGTGGGAAGCACGGTATATTCTGATTTTTTAAGATATCCACTAACCTGTAAAGTATCCTCAGAACTAACCTTTCCACATTTCAGTTCATCTACCAACTTGAGAAAAACCTTGAAAACCTGATGCATAAAGCGAAAAAAATGGGCTACTTTAGTGACACCTCAGTAACCAATAAATGAACAACTTGTAGCACGTACATATTTTGCTGCTTGTGAAGGCAAAACAGTAGTTGATAGATAAAGCAAATTCTGAAAATGATCCTGGAAAGAAGGAATCTCGTAAACCCCGCATATATTGACAAAAAAATCCCGCAAGCCTGGATATATATTGCACAATGTCCTGCTCAACAGGCTATGCTTTGCTCCGACTTCACCAGACTTGGAATCAATTTCTTCCATTTGGTTCAATAACTCAGGTGAATCATGCCAACAAACTTCTTTTGGCAACAAAAATGAGCCCAACACGACATCCTCGACCCCAGAGGCACATGAAGAAGGAATGAATATAAATGGTTCTGAGATGAGATCTTCAACAATCTTCTTTTTTGAAGTATCAATTTCTTTCCAAAGGAAATTGTATAATTTTGACATCTGTGCAGCACTGGCATGAGAAGAAGAAAAAAGTCAACTATCTTGCAGAATAGCAATTCAACAGTAGAAAGAAGTAAAGAAAAGTTTCTTCAAATGAACCAGATATGAGGATAAATCCAACTAAAAATCAGGCAAAAGAATGGGAGGACAATTTATCTTACTTTATAGAGCCAAAAGAAGGCACCTTGCAAGCAATCATAATAGCAGAAGAGATAAACGTTGTAAAAGTTCCAAGAGTCAGCCAGAAAATCTACTGAGTAAAGTTTTAATGCTTTTGTAAGATACATACTTGATGACAGCTTAAACTTTTTATGTGTATTTTCTAACAGTTTTAAGTAAAAGTGGGACTTTCTTTGGTAACTTGGAGGACAGTTCTTTTATACCTATAAAATACTATGCATTTCCTAATTTGGTGCAGAAACTAACTATTATACTAGTCCAATAAAGAGGATGTAGTTCCAAATTTCAAAGAAATGCACGTTCAGGAAATGATTAGGAGGGTAAAGATGGTAGGAAGATGACAACCTCATCAACGGATTGCAATGACCTCGAAAAGAGTTGAAGAAAGAGCAGAAGGGGACAACTTAATGATCACATTATATAATAATGTTTCCATTACCCAACTTATTAAATACCAAACTTATGAAACTAATAGCAACAATACAAGTTTGCGATGTGAGAATCAGTGTGGGCCAATCTTGACACATTAAATTTCCAGTTTCTCCACACCAGGGAAAAAACCCCTCCCAATGATAGAGCTAACAGCTAGCATGACTTGACGGCCAAAATCATCAGACCTTTTCTTTCCCAGAACCGCACAGTCGATATAGCATAGATAGTGAATAAATGAATTAAACAGAGCAATGTATTTGGGAGTGCATGAAATGACATATTGAGTATAGACCTCAGGCCAGCAACAAATGCGGAAAAAAATAATGGGAGGGAACACCAAGTTTATCCCATGTTGTTTTTGCTTTATATTTTTGCAAACATGCTGTATACTTGGATTGCCTTTTTATTTTTCATAAACCTTCGCTCCTTATCCAATGAGAAAATAACAAGAATTTTTTTGAATGTGATGTGGTACCTAGACTTGAAAGTGGCCCCTGATCTTCTCCAGACTCTCAGCATTTCCACAACATCTTCAATGGTAACACTGGTCTTAAACCCAATATCATGTAAAAGAGCCATACTTCTCACCTGTTGAACAATCCCTTCATGTTCATTGACCAAAGTCCACAACAGACAGATTTATATATACTTAAAGATAATCATTTTGCATAACATCAAGAAACGAAGCAAAAGAGAGAGCATTATGATAATGATTTGTTAAGTCAAAGTATCACAATCGATTGGTGGCATTACATTAAAAATTTGCACTGCATTAACATCAATATCAAGTCAAACATCTGCTGCCGGTCATGGGGAAAAAAGTCCTTACTTTTTATTTCTTTTTTGGATGGAGTTATCCTTGCATTTACTGCAGGTTGCCAAGTCAATGAAGCAACAGATGGCACCTGAATGCTGATAGTAACGGTACCGTGAAATAATGATTCAGTGCACTTCCATTTATTTTTATTGACTCTACCACTATTTCCACAGTTCTATCCACATGTAAGATTTGCCAATGGAGGCAATAAATTTTGCATTGATAAAACACTTAGATTAATAAAATTATGAGTCCTAATCCTTGAAGACACCAACATAACATTTCCTGAATCACAGGGTATACCCACCAATAGTGAGATATCAGCTGTGACCGCTTCTTTTCTCTTTTTCCCTCCTGTGAATTCTAGTTTTCTTCTTCAGGGTCTACTTTTATCTAGCATGTGCCATTTCCAATCATTAGATGTCTGCAATTACATTCCTACTCAAAGACCAGAGTGCCAAACACTTCGACCAAAAAACTTCGATGCTATTTACATGATTGTTTCACTAATTCCAAAAAGGACCAAGGAAAAGGACCTGCAGAGGCATATATAAAAACTATACAGATCAGTAATTGTGTTGGAATGTATTAGGAAATCTTCTAGAATTTCTCCTTGATTATATTACGTGATTATATTACATGATATTATGTGATTTGTTTTTTATTTTGTTAGCTGTAAATTAGATATTTATAGAGATTAGAGGTAACTTAGGATCTTTACCTAAATAGGTTTCTTACCTAATTTAGGTTCTCCGTTCATGTATTTATACTCATTGTAATCACTCTATGAGATATAAGAAAACAGATTCTTTTCTTCATGGTATTAGAGCCCAAAGGTCCTTCATCTATTCACCTCGAATAATTTTTTTTCGTTTGATCACTATGTCGGACGAATCATCAACCACCCAGTTGAACCCTCCATCACTTCTTACAAAGTCCACCAAACCTCATCCCATTCAGATCACTTCCATAAAGCTGAATGGTGATAATTTTTTCCGGTGGTCTCAATCCGTTCAAATGTATATATGAGGTAGAGGAAAAATTGGCTATCTGACTGGAGATAATGCAGAACCAGCGACAAATGACCCGACTTGGGCTGTCTGGGATGTAGAGAATTCAGCGATTATGCCGTGGCTGACCAACTCCATGGAAGAAGATATTGGTGCAAATTATCTGGGCTATTATACCGCAAAGGAACTTTGGAATGTGGTGTGTGAGATATATTCAGATTTGGGTAATCAATCTCAAATCTACAAGTTAACCTTGAAGCTGGGGAAGATGCGACAAGGAGAGGAAACTGTCACAAAATACTTTCACTTCTTGAAACAAACTATCACAAAATACTTTCACTCCTTGAAACGTTTGTGGCAGGAATTGGATGTATTCAATGATCATGAGTGGACGTGTATTGAAGATGGTAATCGATACAGGAAAATTGTAGAAGCAGAACGTATTTATGCTTTCCTAGCAGGGCTTAGAGATGAGTTTGATGAAGTACGCGGCAGAATACCTGGGAACCAGCCTCTTCCACCTATTGGAGAGGTCTTCTCAGAGGTTCAGAGAGAAGAAAGTAGACGGGGAATAATGCTGGGCAAGTAAGCTACCGGCGGAAAGGATGGATCGTTGGAAGGTTTAGTATTGACTATATTTGAAGACAAGAAGGGCCATGTTCCTACAACAATAGTTTCCGAGGCAAATGTAAGCAAGATCCCCATTAACTTGCGAAGATCAGATGGGAAACCTCGTATTTGGTGTGATTTCTGCAACAAACCCTGTCATACACGGGAGACCTGTTGGAGGATTCATGGCCGTCCAGCTTCTACAACTAGTGAAGCAAGGAGACCAACTTCATTCAGCCGTGATAATAAGTCTTCTTAGCGTATGCCTCCTACAGCAAATGAGGCCACTGCATTCTCTTTTAGCAAAGAAGAACTAAACCATCTTCTGCAGCTACTTCAGGCTGGGTCCGTATCAGATAATCCTACTGCTTCGATTGCCCACCAAGGTAGAAATCTAAACGCCCTCTCTTGTTGTTCACAATCTGTACCTTGGATCATTGATTTAGGGGCATCCGCTCATATGACTAATATTCCATATTTATTCAAATTCTATATTCCTTGTCTTGGCAACAAAAAAATTCGGATTGCCGATGGGAGTTTTTCATCTATTGCAGGAAAAGGATTAGTTCCACTTTCTGAGTTTATTAAACTTCATAATGTTCTGCATGTTCTTAAGTTAGCCTGCAACCTCTTGTCTGTTAGTAAACTTTTTAAAGAGTCTAATTGCCGTGTTGTCTTTTTTGCTTCTCATTGTGAGTTTTAGGATCAGATCTCGGGAAAGATGATTGGCAATGCTAGGATAAGGGATGGTCTCTACTATTTTGAAGAGTTTGTCTCTAAGAAAAAAGCTCAGGCGTATGGAACTTTCAATTCTTCCCCTGTTCAAGAACAAATAATGGTTTGGCATCATAGATTAGGCCATCCTAGCTTTGGATATTTGAAACATTTGTTTTCTCATTTGTTCAAAGATGTGGATGTTTCTTCACTACATTGTGACAATTGTCTTTTTTCTAAAATTCGTCGTAGTCATTATAATCCAAAACAGTATCGTGCATCATCTCCTTTTTACTTAATCCATAGTGATGTTTGGGGTCCTTCACCCATGCCAACAAAAACCGGAAAACGATAGTTTGTTACCTTTATAGATGATCATACCTGTTTATGTTGGACATACTTGATGAGCGCCAAGTCTGAAGTTGAGTCATTGTTCAAAAATTTTTATTCAAATGGTTATGACTCAATTCCGTACTACTATTAGTATTCTTTGTACTGATAATGGTACTGAATATTATAACTAATTTTTGGGGAGTTTTTTGATAGAAAAAGGCATCCTTCACCAGTCGGCTTACTGAACTACACTCCAACAGAATGGCATTGCTGAACGCAAAAATTGCCATCTCCTTGAAGTATCGCGTGCTCTCTGTTTTTCAATGCATGTACCTAAATACTTATGGGGGGAAGCTGTGCTAACAGCATCTTATCTAATTAATAGGTTGCGTACTAGGGTATTAAACTACACTACTCTTCTAAATTGTTTCAAAAAAGTGTACCCCACAGCTCGTATTTTTTCTGATATTCCTCTAAGGGTGTTTGGTTGCACTACATTTGTCCATCTCCCAATTCAGTGTTGATCTAAATTAGATCCTCGGGCTGAAAAGTGTGTGTTTATAGGGTATGCACCTAATCAAAGAGGTTACAAGTATTACAATCCACATATTGGTAAAACTCATATCACTATGGATGTAACCTTTATCGAGTCACAACCGTTTTTTTCTAACAAATCTCTTCAGGGGGGGATGGCAAAGTTAGTGAAGAGATTAACTCTCCTGTCCTTCCTACTCCTTTGTTTGAATCTTCAAAAACACCTTTGCCAAATCTTGATGTGTCAAGGATAGGGGGAGAAAAAGTTCAAGATCACAATGTGATCAACAAGCCCGAGCTTCAGGTTTATACTAGAAGGAAAACTCTTTAAAATGTTGCAGATTAGAACTTTGTCTTGGAGCCTCATCCGTCTGCAGCCCCGAGAGATGATCTCTTGCCTTCGTCATCAGGTGATCCTAGTAGTACTCATTTTTCCTCAATTCCTGTCTTAAATTCTGATACTAATGCTTATAATTTTGATATGCCTATAGATCTTAGAAAAGGAGTTAGATCATGTACTCAGCATCCTATATCAAAACATGTGTCATTCCAAAAGTTATCTCATCATCATAGAGCATTTGTGTCAATTCTGTCTCACATATCTATTCTTAGAATTATCCATGAAGCTTTGAAGGATCCAAAGTGGAAGATGATTGTTGAGGATGAAATGCTTGCACTTAAGAAGAATGGCACATGGGAGTTGGTTGATGCACCAGAAGAAAAAAAGATTGTTGGCTGTAAATGGGTATTTATTGTAAAATGTAAACCCGATGGGAGTGTTGAGCGATATAAAGCAAGGTTGGTGGCAAAGGGGTTCACTCAAACTTATGGAGTGGACTATCAGGAGACTTTTGCCCCAATTGCCAAGCTAAATTCTGTTCGAATTCTACTATCTTTGGCTACTGCATTTGATTGGCCCTTACATCAGTTAGACGTAAAGAATGCATTTTGAATGGTGACTTGGAGGAAGAAGTGTTTATGAGTTTACCACCGGGTTTTGCAGAAACTGAAGGCAAAGTTTGCAGATTAAAAAAGTCGCCGTATGGACTTAAACAATCTCCAAGAGCGTGGTTTGAACGATTCGGGAAGGTGGTTAAAAGGTTTGGCTATCATCAAAGTTAAGGAGATCACACTCTATTCTATAAACACTCAAAGAAAGGTAAGCGTGCAATTCTAATCGTCTATGTTGATATAATACTGACTGGTGATGACAAAGTTGAGTTGGAAAGCTTGCGAGGGAAGTTGGCTGCGGAGTTTGAAGTTAAGGATTTGGGTGTCTTGAAATATTTTCTTGGAATAGAATTTGTGAGATCCAAAAAGGGCATTTTTATAAACCAACGCAAATATGTTCTTGATCTGCTCAAAGAGACAGGTCTATTAGGATGTAAAATGGCAGAGACCCCCGTGGAACCAAATATGAAGCTTGAACTTGCCAAGGCTGAAGAAGTAATAGACCGAGAAAGGTATCAAAGGCTTGTTGGTCGACTTATTTACTTATCTCATACTTGACTTGATATATCGTTTGCTGTAAGTATGGTGAGCCAGTTCATGCACTCACTAGGGCCAAGGCATTTTGAAGCGGTATATAGAATTCTACGCTACTTGAAGGGAAGTCCTGGTAAGGGTCTAATGTTTGAAAAACATGGACATCTGGAAATTGAGGTGTTCATCGATGCAAATTGGGCTGGAAGCAATATGGATAGGAGATTTACTTCAGGCTACTGCACGTTTGTTGGTGGTAATTTAGTCACTTGGAAGAGTAAAAAGCAGAGTGTGGTGGCAAGAAGCAGTGCTGAAGCTGAATTTCGATCAGTAGCACATGGTGTATGTGAAGTTATGTGGATTAAAGGTATCTTAGATGAACTACAAATTCCAAGTTCCATACCAATGAAAGTATATTGCGACATGAATGAACAAAGCATGTGGAAGTTGATAAACACTTCATCAAAGAAAAACTTGATAGCGGACTAATTTGTATGCCGTATATTTCAAGTGATGATCAGGCTGCCGACATTCTAACCAAGGGATTACATAGAAGGCAATTCATTCGTCTAGTGAACAAGCTGTCTATGGAAGACATCTTCAAGCCAGCTTGAGGGGGAGTGTTGGAATGTATTAGGAAATCTTCTAGAATTTCTCCCTGATTATATTACGTGATTATATTACGTGATATTATGTGATTTGTTTTTTATTCTGTTAGCTGTAAATTAGATATTGATAGAGATTAGAGGCAATTGATAGAGATTAGAGGCAACTTAGGATCTTTACCTAAATAGGTTTCTTACCTAATTTAGGTTCTCTGTTCATGTATTTATACTCATTGTAATCACTCTATGAGATATAAGAAAACAGATTCTTTTCTTCAAATTGCCACAATCATTTGGATAAATACCAATATCTCATATGTGGATGGTCTATACTTCTGCCCCTCACTCTTCCTTTGGAACTTGTCTCCTAAATTCTTATCATGTTTCCAGGTTGCACTTCCAACTAGCATTTTCATGCTGCTTCCTATCATTGTTTTTCTAGAGTTCATACTCAAAGAAATACAGTAAAAGTGTCCTTACAGATCATGGAACCTCAGTATTATCTTAAGATGGTTGTTTCAACACCCCCCCTGCCAAAAAAAAAAGGGGGAAAAGAGATACAGCAATCATGAAACTTTCAAAAGGAGATATCTTGATCCTTTTGGAACAAAGTTCTGCATAAAGTAGTAAAGATTATTTGCACAAAATTGATAATGATTATTAAACAGTTAAAGTAGGTACTAACAAGCCTGAAACTATCTTTTCATCCACAAAATTATTTCCATATAGTATCCCCCTATCAAGTATCAAGAGTGTGCGGTCCAGAAAATGGATAACGAGAACATGAGCAAGAAAGAAGTCAATGGTCAAATGCTCAGACCTGGTCTGACAGTGGACAGTCCTGATGCACCCAAAGTAATCAGCAAAAGCAAATCCATAATGGAACTAACCTTTGGGACAGCGCAAGGAGCGAAAGAACCCAAAATAGAGTGCACAGAATCACATTCGTAGAATAAGTCCTTAGGATAGTGAAGTTTGTCATCAATGCACGAAACAACCCATGGAACACCACAGATGCTGTTTAGGAATGAAGATTTGAAGGGTATCCTATTCCCATTGCACTTATCGTTGAAGTAACCTATGGTTTTTTCACTAAAGTAATCATCCCACAATTTATCGAAAACCTCTAAGAGAAATTCAGAACCAACTCGATTTCCGCTTGCTGACAACAAGGACAATAAATTGTCCAACTCAAAGGATTCCCAATCTTCAGCTACAGATCCTGAGGAGATGTGGTTTCTGTCCACTCCTGCCTTCCCCAAACATGTATCGGGCATATCAACCATTACCCGATCCACTTTAACTACTTGCACAAACTCTGTGATGCCTAGTTCTTCAAAAAATCTCTTCCACTTTTTCTTTCCACCAACAACAGATTTAGTTGAAGAATGCTTCAAGTAGTTGGTGTCTACCTCATGCCAATCCAATTGAATGTTGTTGAAAAATTTACGGAGGTCAAAAGAGCTTCCATATTCTTTACCATAATGGATCGGTACCTCAATCGGTCTTTCGTTGCCCTGTTTTGTTACAATGAAAGCTCTGTTTCTCAACTCTGATATCAGAAAATCTCTTTCAACATGGCAACTGGGGCAGCTAGATTGTAGATGGATAAACACAAAGCAGAGAAATTCGGTCAACAGATTGTTGCTCCATCTTGCACTTTTGTCATCACATATAGAAGGCAAGACATGGACCTTCATTATTTCATGTGTAGATAGACGTTGGACACCCACAATAAGGAGCATCCTGATGATGCTGTCCTTTGAACACATGTCTACACAAGAGATATCCGCATCCAATGCAGTTAAGAAGGCAGGGTTTACAATGTGGAGTTTTGCATATAACATTGGAAAGGCATCCATTCCATGCTCACTGTCATTCCCAGATACATCAGAGTGCAGCCATATCGTATCTTCATCCACTGAGCCGAATGTTCCGTCAGAGAGAGGAATAAAAGGAAGCTTACGGAGGGTTTCTATGATATCTGTGCCCATTCCAAGGTCTCGTGATGTTTGCGCTGAATGCACATACATTTTATAAACTGCATTCAGCCATGCAGACAACCAAGACAAACCCATTGATGGAAGGCTATCTTTTTTCTGGCATAAAGACGTTATAATCTGAAGTAGAAGTTTTGGGCCATACTCCTCGACCCCCAATGTCCTTGCCAAAGGATCAGATAGACTTATATCTTTTTTTAGAAATCCTAGGCCAAGATGGTTTTGGAGCAAAAGATCAGGTAAAAGAACTCGAGCCTCTTCATTCCAACCTCGGACAACCTTGCACGGAGGCACCCATGTAGCATCATCTCCTTCCAGAAGTAGACAATTTGAGTGACGTAACTTAGAGATGATCGTTCGAGGAAGACTAGAAAAAAACCCATGCACTTCCCCAATCAATGGAACATAGCTCATGTAAGCTGTTACAGCTTTTCCTAGATTGTCCCTGAAACAAGGAAGAGAACAGAAAGATCCCTCCGCATTCACGAACAAATCAGGAAACTCTGACAACAGCCATTGGTTCCAAGGGTTATCTCCATCAACTTCTTCTCTGGATGAGGGAAGAACAAAATCACCTTGCAGTATAAATTTCAGACCATAAGTTCTCAGAGGAAGAAATGCAAAAACAGGTTGCATATCAAGACGTGGGATATAATTTCCGTCTGTTGATTCTTTAAGTCCAAATGCCAAGGCGATCTCTGTTGTTTGGACATTGCAACGACCGATATTCCCATGTAACTTCTTGCATGCAACAAACCAATTCATTTCTTCCTTACCATATGAAATCCTAATGATGCCATTACCACAAGTTTCCTTTCTCATGGCAATATGGGAATCGTCGTGCATATTTCTGAATGTAATACAATGAAGACGATGAAGAAATAGTAGCAAGGCTGGATGAATATCTGAGAACATGGATATGAAATTATTGCTTCCAGTTCCTTCTAACAAATCCGATCTGAAGGGAAGAACAATGCAAGTTTTCCAGCAGCTAGTATTGAAATGATCAATATTAGCAGATGTTAACTTGCTTAACACATTATGATCGAGAGAGGGTATAACAGTTGGCAAGACAAAACCAATTTGTCCCTCACTTATGTCAAACTTTATATGGAACCCATTCGAATGAATCTCAGGTGCATCAGTAACCTGCAGAAGAATTTAGATATTTTTGGTGAAGTTCTTTCAGGATGCAATAGGGGCAATTTGCAATGACAATTGATAGCTTTATTCGCATACCATTTAGGAGGATGGTGGCATGACGAATTTAGATTTGGCATTAATAATATATTAAAAATCCTACCCAAAAGCTTAAGTAATTAGATGAAGAGTACATTCATATAATAGTGCAATCTCATTGCTGACTTTCTGTTTTTTTCCCTTCAAATCCATTTTACTGGCATATTGAATCCCTAAACCTTTTTGGGGTCATGCAATAAAATAAGTACAGGATTTGCCCAAAGAAAAGGATATGATGAAATTGTATTAGGCATCTCTACTTACACGGAATACTGATTTGAAACCAATGCCTTTTTTCCCTATATATCCAGCACTTCCTTTTTTCGTAGAATTGCCAACGTCACATAGTGCTCTAATGTCTTGAGCAGAAAAGCCCCGTTCATTATTCAGAATAATGATGCCTGACTTCTGAAGGATGAATATAAGAGCTGGCTCAACATTTTCTAAATAGGTATTATCATCAGCATTTTGAACCTGCAGCAAAAAGTAAATACATTAAAGCATTGAAATTTAATCAGCATTTTTTTTCCGGTATTAAAATATAAATCCCTGTCCATAAACTTTTTGTCTAACTACGAGGAATAGATAAAATAAATGTAAGGGGAAATATTGGTTAGGTTTAGTGTACTCTGAATCGTAATATAAGATGACTAACACAGAAACAAAAAGTTCAGAGGAATGCAGATAAAGGATGATCACTTAAGACATCTAAACCAGGGGAATCAAATGAAGCTTTGTCTAGTTTATAGAGTTTCAGTCACCAAAAATTATCTGAATTAAGTTTATATAGTTTCAGTCTCCAAAAATTATCTGAATTCGGACTTATCAAATTCAAAATCAAAGGATCTCCTGGAGCAGAAATTGAAATTTGCAGCATAAGCTGTATGTCCATATTTTCTTCACATAATTGAACTAGATGTCATCTTCATCAGTAGAAGCATAGAAAGTTTCCTTAATATTTTTCGCACATGTTGACTAATAAAACTACGAGAAAGCCATCAAGTTGCTCTTCTACATACTATAAGTGTAAGTTGACTTCATTGCATAGTAAAGAAAAACAATATGCTCTTTTAACATATCACAACATTGATAAGGAAGGCCACTTTCTCTAATGCATATGACTAGGTTTTTGTTTGTTTGTGTGAATAATCAACTGAGCCGAATGATATCAATAACTGCTCCACTAAGGCAGTCAGTAGTCCTAGGCAGAAGTGGCATTTCTTCCTTGTTTCAGCTTGAGGCTTCAGCATATCAAGTTTAGACTTTCAGCTTAGGCTGTTGGAAAAAAATTGACAGGCATTTAACTCGGTTTCCCTTGTTTGTCCACACATGTATGGGCACATACTAATACCCTAAGGAACTTGACAAGAATGGATGAATGACATGACCACAAAAGATCATCGCTGACCATGAATCCGACAAACAACTAAAGCAAAAGCATGAGCGGGCCTCCAATGGGGCAAATGAATATTGTAAACTCACAGTAATATCCTGCTAAATGATGACTGCTACAGGAGAGGAAAAACAAAGATCAATGAAAAGCGACAGTGAACTTACTAACTCAAGAAGAAAATGAGAATCCTGAGAGTATAACTCCTGGGAAAGACAATGGAGTTCTCTCCCCAGACGGGCATGTTGCTTTTTCAACAAGCTACTTTCTGTACCAGAAAGACTAGGATCAAGACCAAATTCTTCTCGCCTTATAGATTCAATGATTGAGTAAGCATCCTCGTATTCAACGGTTTCATTTTGTGCCAGACTCTTATCAATGCAAACTTCTGGATTATCAGAACTGTGACAAATTTCATTATTTATGGTACTCTGACCCTTAGAAACAAGAGAGGACACTTTATTGTCTTCTTCAGCAGGAGATGATTTTTGTGGATTGTATATTGCAGACAGTGAATCTGTGCTTGACTTGGAGTTGTCAGCTTTGAATGATGGAGCTTCACCAGGTTTACACATCTCAACATCAGTAGAGGAGCAAAAGACAAGGTAGTCATCAATCCACTCCACAACACCAAGATATAGTCCCACTTCATGAAGCATGATTCGTTCCTCCACAAGTTTACAGTCTGACAAGATGGTTGAAGGTACATGTTTTATGACAGATTGCATACCGGATAGTAACACATCAGCAGCAAAAGCACGAAACTCTGAAGGAATATAACTGAGGCATTCAAGAAAATATCTTGATGCAACAAGCACTGCATTACACTTGCCAGTGGAATTCTGGAATGATTCATCTGACAGCTTTGACATACCAGCTGCTTTTTCTTGCATCTGAAGATTCCAACTGTCGGTCACTTCCTTATCGTCCAAGATGACTTCAAATGCACGACGTGCATGGCATTTTAAAAGAGACAGAGGAACATGTTTTTGTCCGCCGAGTATTGAGAACAAAGAGAGCAACTGAACCGCTGTTTGGAAAGGCGACGATTGAAGGGCAGATTGCAGAAATAGATCCACGCTGGCAGAACTATCAATCCGGATCACATTACCATCTTTCGTCACTAAACACAACAAGTCTGTTCTATTAACTTCATTCAACAACCATCCTACAAGAGGGCCAAGATGTGGAGCAAACTTAATGTCCCAATGTGACCAACGACTTAAATCTGACAGCATTGGCGCTCTTAATAAGACTTCGATTGCATCCTGAGATGATACTGATTCTAATTTTCCTATCTTCTGTGAAACATCGCTTACTCTACCAATGGTTTCAAGTTCAACCACATAATCATCATCAAGCGCCAGCATAGCCTGACCATGGACACCCATCAATGTCTGAGAGAAAAGGACACATTTTGACATTGCGATACCTCTGTACTCCCCAACAATATCTAGAAAATTCTCCACTGAACCAACTTCCATTTTGAAACTGAGATTGGGGAATTGCTTCTGAAGCAATGTCGAAATTATCTGTTTGGTCACTACTTCACTGTCCCACAAGCTATTCAATGCTTGTGATATTATTACCATCAACTGATGCTGCAGCATGCAAACCTCAAAGTGGGACTTCTCATACATATCACCATTCAAGAACTGTTTCAGCTCAGTAGGCATAAGAGATATGTGTTCTGTCAGGAAACTGAAAAACTCTCCATGACCAAGTGACTCAAATTCATTAACAAAAAATTGCTTTGCCAGCCAAGAGTCACAGTCAACAAGCTTTCTCAACAAATTAACTCTCATCTCCAGAATTGATTTGTTGTTGCTTGTTTTTTCATGATCAAGCTGATAATAAGCACCAATTTCTCTGGTAATGTATTCAACAGCGACACCTATTAATTGATGATGATATCACAAGACTTGTCTATGAAAAAAAAAACAACTCAGCATCAACTGCACAAGTGTCTGACATCTCGGAAAAAAAAATATGGAGAATAAAGGTGAACAATGAACAAAATGCAGCGGCATACAAGCCGCCTGGGTAGAGTGTCAATCGAGCACATTTCTAAAAGATCATTCAGTCCACTGTCCTTGAGAAACTCAGTGGACCAAATGCACATGAATATCAAAATCGAAAAATGAGTACCTTAATGAATAGTAGATAGTTCATGATAAAATGCAAAGATCCTAGGGCAAGATAGCCCAAGTAAAGATGTACAAGTGAAGAAAATTTCATCCAAATGTCATATATCCAGATCAGTTTCTGAGATTCCCTCCCACAACTTTGTTCTATTTTATAGTTGACTCCACAACTTTCAGTCAACTCATGCACGTAGTCTGTCCTTCCATAATCATGCACATACTCTAACTCTTAACATTTTTTCCATATTGATCACACTGCCACCAATTAGAAACATTTGCCTGAAATGAATTTCCTACGCACAAGAAGGGATGTCATGATTTTTTTTTTTGGTAAAGGGATGTCATGATTTTCTTACATCATTTATTTAAAAAAATTTGATCTTACATAAATTATCTTATTGTCTAAATCATATCTGAACCACTCCTTTAATCAACCAAGTACTTCAAATCAAGCCTGTCCATAGATATAATGTTACGAAATTGTCAAATTTCCAAAATCATGTTAAATGATTGTTTTGTTCAAAGCTTAAGCAATCAGCAAAACTCGTGTATATCTTAATTCAGGCATATCCTTAACCCTCCCTGTTGCATTTCACATAAAATGCAGCATGTACAAGTAACAATGTCAAGCAAAGAATCAATGAAAGGAATTTAATGATAGAAGAAATAGGAAAGCAAGAAAAATTACAATAGGAGAAATAACTGGTATTTGAAACTTTGGCCTGTGCTTTGTCACCATGTTAAGATATTGTTTTGTCCTAAGAGTTGAGATTAAATGGGCTCATTATGTATATCAAATATACTCTACAAGACGAGATTAAAGGATGCCATTCTAGTCAAGTCAAAGCTTACACAAATAAACTAAATCAATTACATGTATCATCAGCTATCAGATAAAGTGACCAAGTAAGATATTACCAATGAAGCCACAATCTTGATTCAACTAAAATTATTTCAAGCGACCACTATTTCAATTTTACAAACATTGGTAACTAGAAGTATATCAAGCGACCTACTATTTCATTTTTACATGCCACTCATTTCTTCTGTTTTACATAGTTGTAACTTCTATACCATCACTTAACCTTGTACTTTTTACAAGATCAATGATAAAGAGTTGCAATTTGGATAGCGTTCTATGTGGAATTGGTAAGGCATCGTATTCTTGTCCAAAGCCAATTATGCTTGCTTGTCTCTATTCCATAGACTGCCCTTAAATGAGTAAGATCCAATGTACTCGTGTGTAGGCTAAAGTAAAAACAGAAGTTAGATTGATGCAAGAACAAAGAAAAGAGGGAACAGTAAAAAACACATGCTTTCAGATAACTGTTCGACTGTATAGATGATGAATATGTATATAAGAACAATACTGGGTAAATGACTCAGGGATCCATGCTTTGAGATGATACTTTTTGCAGGCTCTGCACTGTGCAGAGCATTGTCGGTTGCACTCTCTAAAGTTGAATGTGTATCTTTGCTTTCAGGCAGGGGGGTCGGCAGAGTGATCCCATCTGCCATTTGTTTACCAATAGCATCATATACATCTTCCAACATTCCACATTTGATACAAGTTACCTGCAATCAAGAAAAGAAGTAACCTATTGGCAATATAATCAAAAGAGAAGCCATGAAAACTGGCTTACATAAACTCATGATTCCAAACTAATACAAAAAGACAGCGTTTTAGACAAGAAGTTTGATAAAAAGAACAGCCCTTCCAGACAACTTTTAGTTAGCGCAGCATAATAAAACCACCAAAGGAGTACTCATGCCATTTGTTCTCAATTCAGCAGTTCAGACAATCTGAAATATACTCTCTTGCTTTAGCACAAGACTATATATTGGGCATATTTGAAATGACTTGTACTTCTCATTTTTTGCTTTTTGCAAATCTTGTGACATGCACTTGACTTTGATCTAATAACAAAAAGATGAAACAATTCATAATATCCATATGTTGACTTGTAAATTTGCAATTTTTTAATTCTTGTAACTTCAAAATATTTTCTAATTCAAAGTGGGGAAAAAAGCCAAAAGTTGGGCTATAAGCCAAACCAAACCTGCTTTCTGATAAATTCAACATCAAGGCATAACCAAAATTTTCAACTTCATAAATAATTTTGGGAAATTTCAAATAAAGGCCTAAAACACACTCATTTTCTCAAATAAGAGCTTTTTTTTTTTTTGTCAGTAAAATAAGAGCTTGAAGTGGGCCTTGTTTCAAATAAAGGCCCGAAATAACAATTTCGGTCTCAAAGAAGGGCCTAACCTCCCAAGGGCATTTTCATCCTTTAATTTTTAATTTTTAAATTTTTAATTTTTTTTTGTAAAGGTAATAAATATAACAAAAAGGGGAAGGTAAAAACTATACAAACCTTGGCTTTGCTTTGTTTCTTCCTTTTTTCCTTTTTCATTTATTTCTTTAAAAAAAACCAAAAAAAGTCTAAAAATTAAAATAAAAAAAAAAACCTGAGAGGGGTAGCCTCTCACGTGTTTTTTTATTTTATTTTTAATTTGTTTTTTTCTTCTTATTCTTCTTTTTAAGTTTTAGTCTTTTTTTTCCCTTTTATGAGTTTGTCTTTAAGAAAAAAATAGAAAAAGGAAACTGAAAGAAAATAAAAAAATTAAAGGACAAAAATGCCCTTGGGAGGTCAGGCATTCTTTGAGACTACTATAACCACTTCAAGCCTTTATTTGAAACAAAATCTACTTCAGGCCCTTATTTGAGAAAATGAGGGTAATTCACGCTCTTTTTTAAAACAAGGTCTACTTTGAGCCCTTATTGGGAATTTTCCCTAAATAATTTGATGAAGTAATGGAATAGACAACTAGAGGCAGATTAAAGTTGCATGGATGGTGACAGTCCTAACAAGTTGGTTTAAATTGTTTTTCCTGGCCAGGCATTGTTGGAACACCAACTACAACATCTTTATTGATAATGCTCCCAATTGGATGTTCATTTATGTGTTGTAATGTCTATACAAAAGAGGAGGTGAAGCCACCGACAGATTTTCTTGTTAAAAGCAGGAGGAACTATTAGATGCTCATAACTTCCAACAAGTCCAGTAAAGTGCTATTTGGAAACCTCCTCCTCAGAACAGAAGGTGGAGGGCAGGAAAGGCATAAAAGAAATGCATGTTTGAGAAATTTTCGAAATTTATTGCCTGGTGGAATAAATTAAGAATTTTCACTCAAAGTCTATAAGGGTAGATCATGGAAGCAGGGTCTGGGATCACTACTACACATCCCTATATCGCCTAACTCACATGGAACATGACCATAAAACTTATAAAAGGTATTGCAACAATTTTCCACCTTCATCTGGATTCAGGTTTGATATTAATTGTCAGAGAGTGAAAATCTGGGCTACTTTTTGGTTTCACAATAATGCTCTCTGTGAAATTATCCCCAATTATTAGCTATTGCAGAAGATAAGATCTACTGTCATCCTAGTCGATTCAGGCAGTAGATTTTTTTACATGGGGATCGGACTGGGACTTACAGATTCATTTCGTTTTCTAAGAATCTGTCATTATCCAAGACCAGAGGAGCAAGGACAGAGAGAGAACTGTGGTAAGCAACAGAAGATTTATTGTTTAACAATACCATTGGGATTTGACAAATAAGAGTAACATTTTTTTCCCACAAAGCTACATTGGGGATCAAAGCTCCCTCCATCAGTCCTTGTATTTGTTTCTAGGGAGTCTGGAAACCATGCTTCCACCATATGTTAACAGCTATGTGAGACTACCCCAAACTGCTAAAGCATGCCGATGTTGCTTTTTCAGGTAAAGCTGTAAATATTCTGCTTCATTGTCCAGGAGCAACAGGGAATCAATCCAACTTACTATCATTGTCTACTCTACAATTTCTTGGATTATACCACAATTTATCAAAAGGCTCCACAAGCACTGGAAGTGGAGCTAAGGAAATAAAAAGGAAGAGAGATGTGGAGGTCTCCTCCTTTATGCATAAGGTGGAATATTTAGTCCCACAAAAAAAAAAGATTAGATCTTGGAAGAACAAGAACTGCAGTTCCCTAAGCCAAAAGCTATCATTAATAAAGATAGATGGAGCTATATCTTGGTTCTCTTTTCTTCTGCTTCTTATTCTCTCTTTTACGTGTTCCTATTGCACTTGTAACTGACATACATTAGTCTGATAATTCCTGAATCCTTGAATGTGCCAGAATTTATCAAAAACTTTCACTATCTTACGCAAATGAAGAAGCTTTTCATGGATAGTAACTGAAGGTTTTAAGTCTAAACGTTTCTCTAACAGCAACAAGAAACACAGATTAAACAAGGTCCTCCAGAATAAGAACAACGTGCTATACCTTAGTGCCAGAAAACATGTGACAAGTTTGCTTAGTTGGAAGGGTATTTTTAGGTAGATTAACTTACTATGACTAGTTTAATTTCCTATGAATAAGATGATTCAAATTTTAGGATAAGTTAGAGTATGTTTCCTGCTTCAAAATGAAGGAAGCCGCTAAACATGTAGATGTTCAGATAAGAAACAGCCTCTCTGATTTTATCCTCATCCTACTTTCCCCTCATAGCTTCATGTCCCTCTTTCGCTGGCTCCTCTACAAACAGAACTTCGCAGAGAAAAACAAACTAAGAACCAGAAACAGGTAGAACATAGAAATCAAGGTGTAAAAGGGAAATAGGTATTAACTTTCATGAGAAAGTGAGATCTGCTTTAACTGTCAACTTGAAAATTGAACCTTCAAAGGCAAAATATATACAGTCTAAAGGAAAAATAAGGAAAATCATGATCAACTCACAGCGACATTCAACAACCCGACCAAGGGATATGCTTGAAGCATCCTGCCCATCTTGCGTCGCCTTTTCTGGTTGGGTACAACATACATGTCTAGCATTTTCTCCGTGACCTAAAAAGATGTAGAACTTGTTTCAGAAGCTGTGCATGCTGAATTCTAATTAACCACCCAATCTACTGCCATACGACCCTTTTTGACATTATCAAAATTTTAAAGTTCATCTGTAGTTCATGCATTTTTTATGTGGTCAGTCAAGATGGTGAAAGCTTGAAGTTATGTATGTAGGAGGGACTGCGGATCAACCTCTTCCTATTTTCTATTGCCAACATTAGATCTATGCAAGAGTATAAAACATTAAATCAACCTATGACTAGATCCAGGTGGTGACAGGCCAAGGAAGTGCATAAAATAAGCCTCTAATTCAAAATTCTGAAAGAACATCTATTGAGTTGAACGCCAAGGCAGCCAAATTGCATTAAAATGTTTAAATCGGATAGAAAGCTCTCAGGCACAGTATTGGCTTTTCTATGAAAAGTCTAGTACATATTATACTGTTTGCTTGCAGTAATAGTGACTGCAGCTGCCACATTACCGCGAAAGCTATCACAACCAACTCCATCATAACAGTTATTCCGTAAATGCCCCGCTCTTTTTCTGTCACTTTACTCGTATTGAATTATTAAAACTCACTTACGCAACTACTCTACTTTTATATCATTAGTAATAGTTATATATGATTAGACTAATCCTAATGCTGATTTTTTAATATAAAGTGATCTAATTTATAATAAAATATTTATACACTACACTAATGATTATAAATAAGGAAATAAATAATTGCCATAAAATATAAATATTATCTTAATTAATGTTGTTAAAATTGTACCATTCACGACTCAAATTGTATAATTCCATTCAATTCACATACAAAACGATTAGATTCATAATTATAAATCAGAGATGCATTAGATTACGATACACTTCAACACCACTTGACCAGACTTTATATTTGTGATTGTTGGGCCACAAAAGTCTTGGCGTTATGCTTTATAACAAAGTTACCAGAATCGTGCGGTAACTCGATTTATTCATATGATTCGATTCGATTGAAGGCCCTAGCGATATGTTTGTATCAGATAAATTGCTAATCATTCAAATTGTAGGTGAATCTATCAATTCACTAACAAATCCACAATTTAGCACACACACACGCGCGCGCGCCCGCGCACGTTTACCTATCAAAACTATGTAACTTTGTCATATTTCACCATAAATGTTGAATTTTTATGGTTACAAAATAAATAACAATAAGTTTGCACTTTATTATGCAATGTTAAATGAAATGACATATAAACAAATGACATATAAACATTTGTGGTTTATATTTGAATGTAATATTTATGTTAATAAAACAATTAGAAATTATATCTTCTTATGCATAGGGATCATCACATGCACTCGAAATTAAGATTTCTTTTTCCTAGATCATAATTCTAACACAGAATTTTATATCATATAATATCTTTTTTTTATGAAATTCATAAATGTGCATGACACAAAATACTTATTTAAGGTACTACACCGAATCTTACAATTTGATTCAAACTTGATCCATTATTCATAAATTTACGATTTCAATTCACGATACGCATATCAATGCTTTATACCCATTTAATATTTTAAATGTTTATATATAGAAATTTTATAAAAGGCATCCTTTGAATTTCTTACATCCGTCATTTGGATTTATACAATACAATGGCGTGGTATTTCTTCAATATTATACGTTTATATGTCTTATTACAATTTTTTCCCACATTTTTGCAACTAATGGTAGACTTTAGTAAGATATCTTTCTTTTTTAATTTATCCTAAAGGTTTTTACTGAATCTCACAATTCATGGTCCAAATCCTGATTTGACAACATTGCTTGCAGCACACAATGTTATATTACATACAAAATTGTATACATGATATTATTGGAATATAGTTACTGAAGTTTATATATGATTATGCAAAATTTCACAATTTACTCTGAAATCACACATAATAAAATACTTAAACTTTATATGTAGTAGCATTATTATCATTGTAATTAATAATAATTTAATATAATTCTAATTTATCATGTATAAACTACTTGCTATTTTATATAAAGTAATGAAACAACATTACTGCTATTATATTGTTATAATAATTAAGATATAAAACGAAATACATGAACTAATTAATAGTATAATTACTTGAAATACCTAATTATGAATGCATAATATAAAGAGCAAAATTACTAACTAGTTGCTATTACAAAGTAAAGGCTCTTTAGTTTTTTTACCTCTATTTTCACTACTATTGTGTCAAACTAAACAATACAGTAACTATTTCATTACCAAAACCAAACAACGTGATAGCTATTACAGTAGTATTCTGTTATAGCCATAACAACAACTCTATTACAACTTAGCTTTAAGGCAATCTAACAAATATACAGGGTGCATTTGTTTCTTCAAAAATGATTTTCCAAATTTTCATATATTTGGTTCGCTGAAAACGGATAATCAACGGAAAAAAATTTACTGTCAAGGAAAAGCACACTTAAAAGGGAGGAAAATGATTTCTCCATCTTAAAAAGAAGAAACTAAGCTCCTTTTCCACACGCACGCTCACAGAGAGTTTTAATCTATGTACTTTCCCTCTCTGCCAGTCTTCACTCCTCTTCAGTACCTTTTGTACCTTTGCTTTTCTTCATAGCAAACTCGCAAACTATTTCATCTTGAGTGAAGTTTTATGAGCAATGACAGATGAAGTTTGTTTATTATTTGCATTTTCTATTTTTTTGGCATCCCTTTATTAGGCTATTTTATTTGGTAATAAAAAAATTAAAATTTATACTTCATATAGTAGCATCATTTTAGACAAGGAGTTAGATATCATCATAGTATTTATTACTAGGAACAACATATAATTATAATGAAAAGAATAATTTTTAAAGGTGAGATCTAAACATCACCAGACAACTGAAAACCAGCCATTTTCTTTGGAAATGATTTTCACAGTAAAATTTCTTGTCCTTCAACAAGTTTCTTGTGAAACAAACGCACCCCCCTGGTATTGGTGAATTGAGCATGATAGAGAATAATCACTCAAGTCAAGGGATTGTCAATGTAAGGAGTAGTGTGATTGTCACAATTCAACCAAAGAATTGAAAGTGGAAGCACTTGTACATAGCACATGAATCTAATAGCTAGATGGTGGAGCACCTCCTAGGGAATGAATATTACCATTGCTCATTTAAGGAGATGCAAAATAGTCAAAACCTGAAAAACTAGGGACGGATATTAGATGAAAGTTTAATGGCATCGATCATTTCAAGAAATGAAAACCATGAACTTACCTTGGAGAGAGAACATGCTTGACACGCTTCCTTCCATTTCTTCATTAAACTTCTCATAGCACTAATCTCCAGAACCAGTGTAACACCATTCTTATTTTTACCCTTTTTTGTGTAATTGGCTCTATTCGTCAAAAATTTTTCCCTCTCTTCCATGTCTCTTTCAAGCCATTCCACATAAGTAAGATCTTTGGTCTCAATAATCTCGGAACTTTCAGATGCCTTGCTGAGCATGTTTTGGCCTGCTTTTTCATCCCTGTTACAATCATCATCATGCTTCTTATCATCATTAAAGAAGTTGTCACCATCTTCATCATCTGAACTTGAAGAAACCAAATTTAAGTCCTTGCCAATAAAATCTTCCTCCCATGGCATACAATTATCATCCGACTGCTGCTCATTAGCTTGTCGTTTCAGCTTCTTCACAGATGTCCTCAAGCTTGTCTCTTCTGATCTCTTTGCATCTAAGATAAAGGATATATGAAGCCTACATATACGAAGGGAAAAACAAATAATGAAACCTTCATTCATGAACAACAAGTTTAATTTAGTTGACACAGCAGATAATAATGTCTACAGAACGCAATACACCTGGATGCATAGGAAGCACACAAATGTCACCATCAAGAAAATTTAGCTATTTATAATTGCACTCTCAGTATGATTTATTATAATCATAGTTTAATGAGCCATTTCTGGTTGATCCCTCATTTTGACTTACCATCTGATCTGGCATTTTTCAAGGAGCATTAATGTGCCATCTCTAGGTAGGAATGTTTGGACAATGGGAAAGATAAAAAGAACATGCCAAATGGCTTTCACACATTGAGAGGGTACAAGAATGACTAACCACTCTCAATTAGAATAACACGAGAAGCTAAGGTGGTCAAATTAGAAATTCAAAGCTCAGAATAGACCTATATCCATTCAGAGGCATATGTTGATATGATAATTAGTCCGATGATGGAAGTGGACAAGTACCTTATACCTTTAAGTCTCTCTTTGCAGTCCTCACTCACTCCATACTCTACCAGCACGTTTGCATCCTCCCCCCCCCTTTTCCCCCAACCTAACCATCTCATTCCAGCATTGAGAATTGTTCTCTAATTTCTCTAACCCATAACCATCTTGTTCAAGCCTAGCATGCCCCACTAAGCTCCTAATGCATGAGTTGTGTACAGTTTTAACAAACAGGAGATACACTTAAAGATGCACAGACCATTCACCAGGATGCATTAATTGACTTGAACTGCGAAAGGCAGACTACTCATCCGCATGTCTGATGAACAAAAAAGATTAGTTTTCTACAATTACTTCAATGCCTCAAATAAGCGAGTTGTTTGTATATTCTCAAAACTGCAACTTGACCGTGGGTTTCTTTTAAATCCATTTCTTGTTCATCCCATTTTCTCATTATTCACTAATCCTAAAGATAAAGGGCTGTTATGTTTGCCAAATAGAAAATCCTCGACTAAACAAGTTCAACAATATGCAGCTACACCATGTAAAGAAGATGTGAATTTAGTAAGTTTTAACTGTTCATCCTATGAGAATTTAGCACACAACATCAAAAGTGCTGCATGATAGAGACAGCATTTAAGTAGTGAACCCAAATAGGGAAAGTTTCACATCGAAAAAGGCTTCTTTGCATGTACTACTTATAAAGCTATCAAGCAGCGCTAATGAAATAATTAAATTATACTACTATTTGAGTTACTCTGAAGAATTCAATGCTTAAAATCTAGTGTCAACTTTGTTAAGCAAGTCAATTAGAATCTGGAAAACATCAGTGAAATCAAGTTGTGGAAAGCATTCAAAGCCATTAAAACTACCTCTAGTTAGATTCTCTAGTCCTTCAATAATTTGAATAATGCAATCACTAATCTTTGTGTACACAAGTCCAAATAAACCAAAGAAAAGAATTATTGACATGAAGGATATAGGGAAAAACATTTGCAATAGCGAATAGGAGTCAAATTCTTTTGCTACAGAAAACTATTCTCAAGAAGTTGGAAAATACTTACTTCTCTAAGCTTATATAGTGTTTGACAAAGCAATAATAAAAGATTCAAATGAGCGGAATGGCAAAGACAAGCAATGGACTCTGCATACCAAATCAGCTTTTCTAATTATGTTCTCTATCCTACATAACTTTGTTATCAGTTAAACAAAATAAAAACAAAAAATACGCACCCCAGGTTCCGAATTCGTACTCCAAGCTTTTCCGTTCCCGAGACTGATTTCTCTTTGGCTATAAAGCTGAGAAGATCCTCAATCTCAACGGGTTTTCTACTCTTGCGTTTCCCACTCTTGCGTTTAATAAAGAATTCAGCAAGAAGACACACAATCTCCTCACTAGTTATCTCGAGCACTTCAGTCATATCACTGTTCAGGGAAAAGTAATGCATAACAAGGGGATATTGCAAAAAGGGGCCCAATTCAAGTTCTTCAAATCGTTCAATGCCCTCATTTTTGCAGATTGCCATTTGCATATCATACAATGAGGTGATTTTGCGGGTTTCCACAAAGCAATGGATGAATGCATTTATCTGCGAAACATTAAACAAAGGGTGAGTCAACAAGAAGAAAGTCAATATAAATCTATCTCCAAACCTTAGACATGTTGTGGCGACAACTCTCTTTCCTGCCATTACCATGTAATATTACGAAAAAGAACACTCTAACAACTTCAGATTCTATTTCACCAAAAAAAAAAAAAAAAAACTTCAGATTTCTAACCAAAAAGGGAAAGAAATGAAAACGGAAAAGATATTACAGATAGTCTAAAATAGGCCTGTCTTACTCTAAAAATAAGCATTTTGTGCATTTTGTAAGAACTTCAACATCTAATATGCAGGATCCAGCACCGATTGAGCCATGGGAAGACTTATACGGTTAATATCTACACAATAAGAAAAAGCTCCAACTCTCCCTAATCTTTCTCAGTACCCGAATGATCAAACTTATTACTCAGCTGCTTTTCCTAATCCCCACAAAATTGAGCAGATTCTTTTTCCCCATTCTCTCATTTGCTATGAGCTACAATGTAGACATTCCAATTACTTATATTGCACAGCCCCTTATATTCTGTTATGCAGCTGTACACCAGTACGAACAGCAATAGTCATTAGCTCATGGAAGAAATCCAATTGACTAAAGACCTTTCCAAACCTAGAGTAAACTTCAATTGTAACTTGTAATAGATAGAAACAAATAGAAACCTTATTTGGGTGTTAACTTCTTCAATTTTCTAGCATTGGGATAATCACTTATCTATGAGTTCTCCATGATTATTTTATAAATCCCACACTCTTTTCTGACAAACCACAAGTAGGTTGCAGCGAAATGTTAAGAAATCATGAAAAAAGAAAATGAAAGAGAATGATGATGAATCGAGGTCCTTGTATACTATTTGAATATCTTACTTGGAAAATACTTGCTTGGGGTATAAGGGTAATGCAATTGCTTGAGAAAGAATGGTATTGCCGGGAAGACGAACAAATTTCAATCCTTAATTCAATAGTTATCTCACTCAGTTACATAGAAGATTATGGGAAATCCACTTGAATTCATCTCATGTTTGTTTTTGCAGAGAGTCCACTAAATTGATCTGCAAATGTAAGCAACTCGATATAAACAGTGGATGGAGTCCATTAAGTATATGTTCCGTAAATTTGATGATGGAATCCCACAAGAACATAAACAAATAGGTAAAAGGCAAAAAGAAAAGCAAAAAGCAAAAGGCAAGATAACCAACGAGTTCATGGCCTCACATAACCATTATAGTACCCCGACCTTAAAGAAAGACCTTGACGAAGAAGTCTGTCAAATTCCCAGTTGACTAAAAGTCCTTATGGTCAACGTCCTAATTCCTACTAAGCATCCTCATCTCCTATGTTTCCTCTCTTGAAAAGGAAAATCCAGGGGAGAAAGAACCGCCAACCCAGATTGCAGAGAGAGAAGGCACTCACAGATCATCCAAGTAAATGCAACTCAACCTTAAAAGGCAAAATTCTCTAGCCCCTCACTTGAGAGCTAAGTAAAACATGAGAGAAAGAGAGAGAGAGAGAGAGAGAGAGAGCGTCTTCCCTAAGCCATTATTCACTCCACAGAGTTTCAAGCAGTATAACAACAGAGAAGAGACAAAACTTATGACAACGATGAGAAAACCTTCACCTTTCCTTCAACAGCCATTAAGCTCCTAAGAGAGGGCACTTGCTGCATGCCGAACCCCAAGGAGTCCCACGACTCGACCTGCAGAGCCAAGACCACGGCCTGCGAGACTTTCCACGACGAGACGCTCTCTCCGGCGGCAAGGAGATCGCGCCGAGCCTTCGCGACGGCCCGGTCGATCCTCTCCAGCCGCTCCGCGTTGCTCGGAACAGAATGTTGCGCATGCTGGTAAGGTTGACGACGATGATCGTGTGGTCTCGTGAGAAGGGTCGGAGGAGGCCAGGCTCTAGCGGGAGGATAGTAAGGATTGTGGTGCAGCTGCACAGAAGGCGGGGGTCCGCCACCACGACCGCCGCCTCTTCCGCCGCCGCGGCTGGGAGGGCGAGGGCGCATCGGCGGTGACCCGTCCATATTCTTCGTCGGAAGTGGTACAGAAAAGCACTGTGAAGCGCCACAGAGAAAGAGAGAGAGAGAGTACGTGAAAGAGAGTCGACGACGGACAGAGGTCAATTTTCAAGGCAAAGAAAGGAAAAGGCGGGCGCTTTAGCTTCTTTGCTAAGTTTGGCCTAATCTTTCTTTGTACTAATTGCTAAAATAATAACCAAGCTGTTGGATTCTTTCCTATTTTCTCACTCCACTGCTTTTTCTTTTCCAATTAAACCCCTGTGCCATGTTCAGGAAATATAGGAAAATGGGGCCAATGAAAGTTTTGATTGAAAATGAAAAAGCTTTTTAAAAAAATTTAAAAGATTAAAGGAGTAAAAATTTCTTTACCCCCCCAAAAAAAAAGAGGAGTAAAAATTCAAAATTTTGTGTACTTTTTCTTTTTTAATTTTTCTTTACTCCTGCTCAAAACCATATTATGAGTATCTGTCATGTATTTATTTATTTCATCCACAATCCATCTATAATTTTGTCATAAGGAAACGGGGTAGTCGGTAAAGTGGAGCTCTCTATAGAGAAATATATTGGTAAGGTAAATAATATGTTGACTTTTGAACCAAAAACTATACATAAGGATCTCGACACAAAAAATGAACATGTCAAACCGAGTGGAAGGGTGTCGAGAAAAATCTTTCGATATATTCATGTTATCATTAAGGCAACAAAACATGTATGGTTAGAATACGTTTATTGATTTGAGGCAATGATATGAGTATCAAAGGGGAAAATTCCAAATAAGGACCTTAAGTATTTTCATTTTTTTAAAATAAGAGTCTAAAGTGGATTTTGTCTCAAATAAGGGTGTGAAACGCCTTTATTTTTTAAAATAAAAGTCTAAGTAGATATTGTTTTAATTAAATGTCTGAAGTTACCATATCAGTGCTTAACTTATTGGCTAATATGGGCATTTTCATTCTTTATTTTTTTTTTCATTTTTCATTTTTTTCCTTTTAATGTATTCAATGAAAAAATTAATTAAAAAAGGGGGAAGGGGAAGGGAAGGCAACAATGGTGGGGGATGGCCAACCAAGGGTCAATGAGTGTCATTGAGCCCTAGCTAGTGGACCACAGGTTAGGGCCTACGATGGTGGGGTAGCACCTATGATGGTGGGGGTAGCGACGAGGAGGCCTCGCTTCTTCATTTCCTTCCTTTCCTTTTTATAGTAATTTAACTTTTTATTGATATAATTAAATAATAATTAAAATTGCTTGGACCAAAATACCCTTAACCGACTGGAATATTTTGGCAGGTGATGAGATTATGTTCTTATTTAAAATTATTATGATGACTTCAAGCCTTTATTTGAAATTTTCATTGTCACTTTATGTCTTTTTATTTATTTGAGAAAATAAAGATATTTTAGGTTCTTATTTGGGATTTTCCTCATGAGATTTGTTTTGATATGTAGAACCCATTTATGATCAAATCAATTTGGACCCCTTTATCTCATCAATCAACCTTAAGTCAACTGTTAGTCAACCCTGTGCAAACTTAAAACGAAACTAAAATTTGAGGTTATAACAGACAATTTAAATTACGGATATGATAGGAGAAGAAAAAGTAAAGTCAATAGTCAACTTAACGATTAAGTAGATCAGTAATTTTTTGCTAAGGCAACATTTAGGCGACGGTCACTTTCGTGAAGGAAGAATCAAAATCTTTTCTTGCAATGAAGAGAGCCATTGCAGGGGGATACAATCCAAAATGGCATATTCGAAAGCAACACTTCAAAATTAGACTCTATTACTATATTTATGTAGATACCAATCATGGAAATTGCAGGAATGTTGTGGCCAAAGCAGGAGGTTGAAAGGGGCGATGGGTTTCCGTCATAATGTAGAAAAGTAATATTCGATATCTTTTAATATAAAGAAAATCGCTTGTACACTTCAATGTTCAAATGCATATATCCGTTTTCATATTACTAAAGCCAAGGTAGGAACTGCATCAATGATAACCATTTGTGCAAGATAGCCACATAGCAGTTCTTGTTTCCATCCCTTGGCAAAATATAACCAATGAACAGAATGCACTTTAGATCCATAGACAGCCCACCTTATCCAACATTTTTGTAATGTAATAATGGTTTATTTGTACAGTATTTTCTTCTTTATCATCATCGTAGATAATTTGTTTTATATCACGCTTGGGTATGCATAATCGTTGCCTTCATATTGAAGCCGTCGTCGTCCCCGTCATTATAATAAGTAAGTTAAAAAAACGGATAAAGGAGAGGATGAGTACCCCAAACTTAACGTGTGAGTAAAGAGAAAGGGGGGCAGTTGACAGGATGAAGAGGAGAGCTCCCCCGGACCTTTCATTTCCTTGAACCATGCCGGCGTGTTTTAGCCGGGAAGGCTTCACGGGGATCTAGACTGGTTCCCCTATCCCTGTAAGGGGGTGTGGACGGAAGAACCAATGGGGCAGGTATATTTTTATCGAGACCCCGGACTCAGGCCTCTACTCAAACTTTCCTGATGGTCAGAGTCTTTTAAGGATCTACTCAGGTCTAGAGGGCTTTATAAAAGCAGAGACAAAAGACGGGGAAAAGTAAATAGGGGAAAGAAGTGATGGGAAGCTATCCATGCGAGGTAATTGCTGAATAATTTACTTGGAAAATAAACTTAAGCCCTTCATAGTAATTCTTAACACCGACGATTTGAGTATTGGATTTAAATCGTGCACACCATAAGTTAAAGGACCTCACTTTTATGTCCAGTGGATTGTCACCTTTGGCCTACAGATAGTTGCCATCGTAGGTTGCCATCATAGGCAAGGATGAGCACTTTCGCATGTGCAAGTTCCCTTTTATCATCTGTTTGGACTTTGGGAATCTTGTACGGATGTACGCCGCCTTCTTCTTCTTCTTACTTTTTACCTTTTTTTTTTTTTTAGTTTTCTTTTAGTCTGATACAATGAATCAAATGTTAGTCACGTGGGTCCATTTGCAAAAGTCGCTAGAAGGTATTAATTAATGTTCTCTTACTAACATTCCCATCTTTCTCTTTGTAAGTTTGGTTTTCTTTTATACTTTTGGAAAGAAGTAATTATAATTAATGCATTTCATCGTTATCTGGTAAGTTTGGTTTTCTTATGTACTTTCGATAAAGAATAATTGTAATAATACATTCAATGTAGCGATTTATAGATGGGCATTTTAAGGGGTGCTAACATCTTCCTCATGCGGAAACTGACTCCCAAACCTGAGCTTTGGCCGTTGACCAGATAAAATGCACTTCCAAAGTTGAAAATGCTAAAAAAGGTACACTTCATTCTTTCTGCATCGACAAGATTTTTGAGTTGAGTGTCTTGATATGGAAACGATGTGGAGAGGAGTGTCCTTTAAAAGGATTATTTATATATGACAAGCTATTCGCATGGTTAATAGATCAAGTGAACCTATAGACTCAAATCAATCGAGCCTATCCAAACTTTAGACAATTGGAAAGCCATTCTAAATTTGGGCGCAAAGTGCATGAATGGGCTTGGATAAAGTCATAAATTTAAGGGAATTTAAGTCCCCTCAACCAAATCCTTCTCTTTCTCATCTCTATACCCCACCCTCCTCAGCCTTTAACACGCGGCCACTCCATCACTACGCCCTTAAGCCGCCTCGGCTTAGGTCACCCACGGCGTTATCAAATTTGTCGGTTGCCCCACCACCGTAATGTCGAGAATCGAGGAAAGCATCCGATGAATTCAGAGGGAGAGGGAAGTGATTCGAAGAACGGACAAAGGATCAATCGATCTTCTTTGGAGTCATTTTCATGAAAGATGAACTTGTATTTGTTACGAAAGCAAACAATCGAATAATAAAATAAACAGAATAAGAAAATACATTGGACATTAGATTTACGTGATTTATTTGTAGTGACATACATTCACGAGGAAATAAGCAACGAATTCTACCATAAATCAAGCGATACAATTGAGATTACAACCACACTCGAGTCATTTAAATACTTTCAATATTTTTCAAGCCTCAATTACACTTATAACTCACGCAGTGTTTCGCCTAACAATTCTTCATTAAATAGTTTCTCAATCTCATGAAAGAGTTATATACAAATTTTTACCACAAGAATTTAACCGATTTCAACACATAAAAGTTTTTAGTGTAATTGCATAAACAAAACGAATGGAGAAATCCAATGTCAAGCACTCGTGAACGGTGCTAGACGTGTACAACAACAGCGCTTCCCTTAAAGCGCTCGGCGTCTCTTGCAACATCCATGAAAGCCACACTTAACAATCCTTATATTAGGTAAGCAGAGGGCCCACTTTGCCGAGAAGTCCCAGTCGAATTCGGTCAACAAGTCCAACTTGGACTTTCCCTATTTTGAACCGTGACTTTCGGTGCTTTGATTTTATTTCCTTTCATAACTTCTTTTCAGTTATCTTTCCTTAGCTGTCCTCAGCAGCAAAGATAAATAATGTTCCCATCTTTCTTTCTTTTCAATTTCCACGATCAATAAACATATTATTCAGACCAGATTTTTATATAACGGGCTCAAACTCGAAACATATTTTAACAACATTTATAGTGCTGAAAATCATTTAAATGCCCTTAGAACGTATTGCATCCAGTGACATAATTCAAATAGGATCGACTTCTTCATGTTGTAGGAGAAACTTGAAGATGGAAGGCTAGGAACAGGAGTAGCAAGTCAAGGAGTGAATCATAAAGGCAATTTCACGGGCAGGGTAACAGAGGGGGTGAAGTGCTTCAGGAGGAGAAGCTGTTTAAATAAAGATTATAACCTAACAAGCCGTTTAAATTGGAAATTACCACGGTCCACCTACCTGACGCTCCACAATAGAACATGGTTGATATAGGATCTGCATGGTAACATTTCTGTTTCTTCCAATTTATGTTCTTTTGTTCTCAAGAACAAAAAAAGAACAGAAATCCATTTGGTAAAACTTTTGTTCCCAAGAACAATTTCTCTATTTTTATGTTCTTAAGAACATTTTTGGAATAATAAAAAAAAAATTAGCTTCTCGTTCTTAGGAACAATTTCTAGAAGTAAGCTAATTTTCTTTTTTTATTTTTCTTTTGTTTCTCTCTTTTGCCATGGCCACCTCCAACCACCCGGAGCCAACCACCGGCCGCCGCTGATTGCTGGCCGTCGCCACCGACCGCTAGCCATCGCCTCTGTGTACGTCACCGCTGCTGCCAACCACTACCATCGACTGTTGCCGCCGACCATCGCCGCCTGTTGTTGCCGCTGCACGACCGCCGACGTCAACCGTCGACCGTCATCGCCGACTGCCGCTACATAGCCCATTAGCTACCGGCAGCAGTTGGCGGCGATTGATGGGCTGTGCGGCAGCGGTGATGGTTGGTGGCCGACATTTGTGCAGCGGCGGCGACCGACGATCAACAATTCGTAAGCAAGAATAAAAAAACAATAAATATAAAAAAGAAACTATTTCATACCAAATGCATTTCTATTCTTTTTCTATTTCTGGAGTAGAAATTTTGTGTAGTTATCAAACACCTTATTTTACTCAGAAATTGTTCCTCGAAATAGAAATATAAAATAATTATTTCTGAAAAAAAAAAACTCTTCCCCGCCAAAAAAACGTTGTCATGCGCAACCATAGTGCTTAGAAATTGCTGCCAGTTGAAAAGTTATGATCTTAAAGGTGCATTTTTTCCCACTTCAAAATAATGATGGCCTGTAAATATTGAGAAAATACAAAAAGCTTTATTTGGCATGGCATACAATCTATTATTAACATTGAATGCAATGGAGCAGAGAATCAACGAAGAAACTCCCCGGCGGATGATGGGCACTTAAACTGGGAATCGATGTTGAGAAAAGTCACTTTAAAGATATCAACAGAGGATGAACAAAGGAAGTATTTATTAAAACGGTATCATGATCACATGCTGTTTACAAAATCCCTCACTTCTCTTAGAAAAGTCGACATGCTATGATCTAAGTGACTATTCTCGAGTATTAGCTGGTTCTGACACGTCGTAGTTGGGCCATCTCCCTGTCAAGTCGATTTTTCTCACCCATCAATGTGTCAAACGTGTCAAGATCTTTGCATAGAACTTTGTCGGCCCGAGTTATCTCGGCATCCTTGAGCTTTTGTTGATGTCGAACTCCAGCAAGTTGTTTCTCAAGGTCCGCCTCTTGAGCAGCAAGGTTAGTCTGCTCATCAACTAAAGCCTGTAGAATGTTCTGGTTAATCTTCAAGGTGTGATTAATCTCCTTGATAGAGTCAAGGGGATATTGATAATCTTTTTCCGAGACTACCAGGACAGCGATCTTCTCGCAATTTTGCTGGTAAATCTCGACCCCATCGAGAGATTCATTCAGAAAATGTTCACAGTGCTTCTTGAGCCTAGAAGACTTCAAAATAACACCACCACACAGTTCGTGCAATAAAGTTTGAGCGTCTTGGTGACCGTTGGGCAAGCTGCAACCGATGGGTAGCTGCCCTTAGAGAGTTCGAAGTATTCAGTCCATTTGGCCTTGGCTACCTCATCAGTGATGACGAATGTTGACGAAAGCTCAGCCACAAAACTACCGGAGTCGGTAGCTTCGGAATGTAAAGCTCTTGCAGCCCTTTCAAGAGTAAGCTTAGCCTTAGCGGAAGAACCAAGTGATCGTCCAGCATCGATTTGATCCATTGGTTGACAGAAATAGTCGATGATGGATCCCCAGAGGACATTAATGCTGGAGCGATAGGATGGTTGACCATTGGTGAGGATTCTTGAACATTGACTATCGCGGGATCCTGAGTATCTTCACTTTCGACTATCGAGGAAGATCCTAAACCAGGCATTTAATTCGTTGATGGTGACGAAGCAGGTAAGGGAACTTCTTCAGTACCGAGTGAAAACTGAGGTGACGGTCCAGCATGAATAGTTTCTTCCAGTCGGCTTTGACTGTCTACACTGACGATAGTAGACATACTTTGTGGGTTGGAGTTCTCTGTATCTGCACCAGGTATTATCGAAGAAGAGTTGGTCGGTAGTGGATCTTATCATCTTCATCGCTGAAGAAATATCAGTGAGAACAGAAACTGAACACGCGAGAAGAAATACTCACTGTACTCAGCCATAGGAGTCGGAGTAGAGGGGACAAGTGATGCCCCAACAAGCGAAGGAGGATAAAAATACCAAGGTTGCAGTCCTTTTCAGAAGTGGGTAACATTAACATCAGAGACCGGATGCTCATCACTGAGAGTTGGGAATTACTGATCCTCGAAAACCGGATTCAACACTAAATCGAACCCCTAAATCAATGCGGAAGACGAAGCCCGGGAAAAACACGTATCACCGATCGTAAAGCACACCACGGAGTCGAGCGTATCTTGTTAGCCACAGATTAGACACCGATACTGAAGAAGAGGAAGAAATTCTGATCTGATGATGTCAATTGAAGGGAAGACAGTGCCGTTTGCTTTACTGTTCTTTTTGTCTTTTGGAGAGAGAGAACGCGCACGGGAGAAAAGCGTACGTACGTCTGTTTTTCCAACCAGTGTTTTCTCTCTCTCTCTCTCCTCCCTTTTATACCTTCCCCTTCCACGGGCCCTATTCCCGTGGGCCGGGCCTTTTGGGCCCAGCATGGGCGGACGGGCCTTAAGCCCATCACCATATAAAACCATCATCTCCCACTCACACATGGTGGGCCGAACAAGATTCTCTTTACCTCTCTTCAACATTCATACTGGTGAATAATCCGTGTGACCAGCATACTTTGAGAGCTCATTGCTATACATCTGTTAGGAATATATAGCAGCTCATAATGGGCATCACACTCCGAGTAGATTTAGTATGCAGTACCCTAGATCGATTGATCACATTTATATCTCTCTTGATCTCTTTCAAACAATGATATATATATATATATATATATATATATATATATTGTATTCACAATTATGATTATCACAAAGACAGTCATAATTGGTTAACCGGTTAATACAAAAACTACAATGTGATTCTCCAAATTCGATCTTTCTCTTTCCTTCAAACTCTCAATTTCAGTTTAGCTTGCTTTTCTAGAAATGCCCCATTAGATCGAATCAACACATGACCATTGGCAACATCCTAAGATAGCAAATGCTAAATAGAAATCTTGAGAATAAGTAAGAGTCATGAGGGGACTAAAAATTGAGGAACTCTTTTCCTCAAGAGTCTCACACGACATAAAAAAAGTTGAGATCAAACTTTTGCCACTCTTATTAGTCGTCTCATGCATACTTAGTATGAAATACGTATTACTGTGTTAGCTCATTTCCCATGGAGCATATGTCTATACATTTCAATACCGTACAGATGATAGTTCAGACATACCCAATGTCTAACTTGAGTTCACTTATCTACTAAATCATAAAATTCATCAGAACTCACATCTGGCATCATAGACAGATAAAGTAAAATATGTGGGTGATTTTACTTTCGGACATAGTTAGTATTATGTCCTCATCTTAACACTTAGTTAGGGCGACATACGTATTTTAAGCTTGAGCTCTCGATTATCACCTGGATAATAAGCTTAAAAACAGTCTCATCTCTATCTATCACACAGTAAATAGAGGCGATTACCCGTGTGAGTGGGCTAATCTTATATCTGTCCGACATACTTTCTCAACTTAAAATAATACACTAAGTATTAAGATGCATAAAGATCAAACAAAGATTCATAGGCATTAATGATGAAAACACAAATTAATCAAATGTGAACTCTTAGGGAAATTACAATATTCAATACATCATCCTCTACGCAATCCTAGAGATTTCATATGGCCACAAAACACATCTTTAGGTATTGGCTTTGTCATAGGATCTGCTATCATTCTATGCGTAGTATGTATTCTAAGTTCACATCTTTTCGTGCAATCATATCCATGACAAAATTATACTTGGTATCTATGTGTTTGGTCTTGCCATGATATTTTGGATCTTTGGTGTATGCTTTCGCTGCTTGGCTATCACAGTTAACTAATAACAAATCTGCAACACTTCCAATAACATCTAAATGATCCAATAATCTCTTAAGCCAAACATCTTCTTATACTGCTGCTGATAATGCCACGAACTCAGTTTCCATCGTGGACAAGGCTATACACTTTTGTTTCTTACTACTCTAACATATGGTGCCATTATTCGGTAAGAAAACAAATCCAGAGGTAGATTTTCTTTCATTTAAATCTCCTCTCCAATCAGCATCAGAATAGCCTTTGAGTTGCATATCCTTTCCATAATAACTCAACATATAATCAGCAGTCCCCTTTAGATATCTTAGTATTCATTTAATGGCTTTCCATCGTGCTTGACTTGGATTGGATTGGTATTCACTTACCATTCCAACTGCATAACATATGTCAGGTCTTGTACACATCATAGCATACATCAAGCTCCTAACAGCACTAGCATAAGGAACATGTTTCATTTGTTCCTTCTCTTGTGGAGTCCTTGGACACAGTCTATGGCTCAATCCTTCACCTTTTACAATAGGAATGTCAATGGGTTTACAATCCCATATCCTTCAATTCAAAATTGGAAGACAACCAACTCTTGACAGTATTGACAAGTTCCATATTGCTTCCGGCAATTAGTATATCATCAACATATAATGATATGATCACAAATTGATCCTTGGATCTTTTGATATATACATAATGATCCTCATCTATCATTGTAAAATCATATGCCATTATGGCATTATGAAATCGTATATACCATTGTCTTGACGACTGCTTTAAGGCCATATATCGACCTCAAAAGTCGACATACCTTTTCTTCTTGGCCTTTCACTATAAAACCAGTAGGTTGTTCCATATATGCTCCTTCCTCTAATTTTCCATTGAGGAAAGCAGTCTTTACATCCATTTGATGTAACTCAAGATCCAGACCAGCTACTATTGCCAGAATAATGCGAATCGAGGTAAATCTCACTATAGAAGAAAACGTATCTTCATAATCAATATCTTCCTGTTGATTATACCTCTTTGCCACAAGGCGAGCCCTTATGCGTTTCTATCGAGCCATCAGCCTTTCGCTTTATTTTGAGAACCCACTTATTCCCAATAGCTCTGCGTCCTTTTAGAAGATCAACCAGTTCCCAGACTTGGTTTGATTTCATTGACTCCATTTCCTCTTTCAT
This sequence comes from Eucalyptus camaldulensis, assembly GCA_019915185.1. NCBI lineage: Eukaryota > Viridiplantae > Streptophyta > Magnoliopsida > Myrtales > Myrtaceae > Eucalyptus > Eucalyptus camaldulensis. Next base: position 34,193,076 of record JAHSVA010000010.1, read on the forward strand.
TGCATAAATCCATTTTTCCTTACTAGGGCAATTCAGAGCCTCATTAATGTTTCTCGGCTCATCCTTATCTTGCAGAGCAATCATAAAAGTTTCCCCTTCAATGTCAAAACGTTAACGGGGAATACTTTGGCGACTTGTTCGCTATATGGGAGATTGTATACTTAGCACATCATTTCCCATTATGCTCCCACTCGAATTAGATAATGATGATATAATCTCATCATGTGGTTGTAATTGAGAATGAGTTGAATTCAATTCATCACTTCTCATATTACTCCCACTTGGATGAACTCCATTAATATCATTATCTTGATCCAAGGTTTCAAATAGGAAGTAATCTTCCCCTATTTCGCCCTTCTTAGGAAATTCATCCACTAAGAATGTGACATCCCGTGATTCAAAATTCAGTTATCCTCCCACTTTCCTGCTCACTTATGAACACATACCCTTTCGAGTGTTCAGAGTATCTCATTAAAATACTCTACTTTTTATCTAGGACTCAATTTCCCAAACTTGTGAGAGAACATATGAGTATAGGCAGCATAACCCCATGGCTTAAGTAAACTTAAGTCTGGTTTCTACCTATCCATAACTCATATGGAGTGGAACTAACTGATTTGGAAGGCACCCGGTTAAGTATTTAGGCAGCAGTTAACAACGCATCACTCCAAAAAGTGATATGTAAGTTAGCATACGCCATCATGGACCTAACCATTTCTAGTAGGGTTCTGTTTATTCTCTCTGCAACACCATTTTGTTGAGGAGTATATGGAATAGACAACTATATTTCTATTCCTTTTCATCACATTATTTTCTGAACTCATCAGATAAATATTCTCAACCTCGATCGGATCTAAATACTTTTATTTTCTTGTCTAATTGATTTTCAACCAAGTTCATAAACCTTTTGAAACAACATAATGCTTCATATTTATGAGAAATCAAATAGACATATTCGTATCGAGTATAATCATCTATAAAAGTGATGAAATAAACAGCCCCATGCCTTCTTCTCACATTCATTGAACCACAAACGTCATAATGGATTAAATGCAGAGGAGCATAAGCTCTTTTACCTTTTCCAAATGGTTTCCTTGTCGTTTTCCCTTCTAGGCAATGCTTACATATGGACAAATCGACTTATTCAATATTGCCCAACAAGCCCTCTTTGGCTAGTCTATTCATATGTTGTTGGCCAATATGACCAAGTCTAGCATGCCACACATTCACATCATTATCACATGAAGTAAAAGATGTGAAACAAGGGAATAACATATTGACATTACCATAGTCAACATTCAGTACAATAAAACCATCCAGAAAGTGATCACAACCATAGTAGTTTGTATCCAAATACAAATCCACATCTCTATTACGGAAGTTCATACTAAAACCAAGCTTAACCAACATCAAAACAGACACTTAAATTTCGACGAATCTCCAGAGCATTTAGAACATCATGTAGGAACAAGGTGCGTCCACCACACATGTTCAGTTGGCAGGTGCCAATCCCTTTAACTTCAGCTCTGGAGTTGTTTTCCACATAGATTCATCTAGTTCCAGTTGGTATTCGTCGGAATTCCGTGAAGGATCCTTTATCCTTCGCTACATCGTCTGTTGCTCCTGAATTTACAGTCCACAAAGGATTGGATTCAACCAATAATTCAGAACTTGACACATAATCAAAGTTCTCAAATGTACAAGAGGTGTTTACCTTCTTTGGCTCACAACTGTTGCGAGCATAGTGACATTTTCTTGTCACAATTGTAACACCTCACACTTGACTTTTTCTTCACTTGAGGACGTTTTCCTCTTTTGTGTTGGTTAACTCTTGATTTCTTACAACAAGGACTTGATCCTTTGCATTCCCACATATTGAACGAATCAATACGCTTGCGCTTAGAGCTCAAAGCCCTTTCTGAGCTAGGACCAGCATAGCCAATGTCTATTTTCAGCTCAAATGCCGATAGGCAGTCCTCTACTCGCTCAAGGTGGCGCATAGCATCCTCAAGATCTTCCATAATATGGTCAAGAGCTTCTAGTGCTTCTTACTTTTCCAGCACATATTGAATCTTCATATTCAATATTTCACAATTGTTGCCGTTCATATCAGCAATCACGTTCTTAGTTGCTGAAACCATCAGTCTGAACACATTAGACATACATGCACGAATAATTAATGCCTATCATTTATGCATCCCTATTTGCACAGACCCATCATATTAATGAATAATTTCAAGTAAGGTTTCAGAATCAAAATGTCACTACGTTTCTAATCATCCTCCAAAAATCCTAACTTAAAACTATCATTAATATGACTATCATATGCAAAATCAATTCTATGAAGCTACAAAAACTTCTAAACTACCCACAGCTAATTACCCACAGCAATCAGCAATTAACAGAAAGCAATAGATAATTTACACAGAAGAAAATATCAACATAGAAAAAGATATTCACACTCAATAACATCCCAAACTAATCTAAGAAATAATTAGGGAATGTCCATTCTAATCTATCAGTCAAAACATCTGAGAAAACTGAAGGCACATTTGCCAACCATGGAAAAACTTTTGGAGAGCTCTCATGTCGCCACCAAGGCGCAGTCACTCTGCGCCATGTGGTGCTCAATCTAAGGGTTGAAGTTTTGGCCAACTCAATCCTATAGTACTCTCTTACAAAAGCTTCCACTAGCCTCCTATAATCCGGAACCACGTTGACCTCCCATAGCTGATCTAACACTGCTTGCCATTCAGGTGGAAGAGTGTTTATCAAAGCCAGCAACTTCTCAAAATCCGGCATGAGATAACCATTCCAGATGATTTCTTGTATCATCTGATTGACCTTGACCATATGTGATACTAAATCACCATCAAGCCACCGATAATCAGCTAACTCTTTCATCAGCCTTTTCAGTCTAGCTCTTCCTTCGTCTGTTCTTGGGATTGCAGGTATCCCTGCATAACGCATCATAGTTCCTGCAACAAATGTAGAACTAAAATGGATCACTTTTAATCCACAATAAACAAAATGGAAAATACATAATTTTCCATGATTCATGCAACAAATGCAGAATTAAAAAATGGATTACCTATAACCCACACAGACATAATTGAAAAAGAAACAAATTCCTTTCTTTTTTTTGGGTCAACGGTCGTCGGTCAACGGTCGGTCAACGGGTTAGCGGTCAAGTCGTCGGACTGGCGGGCCGGTTCGCTCGAACCGCCCGCACGTTCTGCACGCGTATGCGGGCTGACGTCACGCAGACGTCAGCTGGCATGTGCCGCGCGGGTGCCGGGTCTCGCGCGGGGTCGGGTCGGGTTGCTGGTCGGGTCGCCGGCCGGTGACCGCCCGGCCAACCGACGTCATTGCTGACGTCATCGATGACGTCAGTCGCTGGCCGCCGGCGCCCATGTGCCGGTTCGCCGCCGGCGCATGTGACGCACGCGTTGGTCGAAGCCAGCACTTCGGGCGCATGGCGCCCACGTGCAGCGCCTTCTGGCCGCGCGTGTGGGCACGTGCGGCGTTGCCTGGCAGCGCACGACATGTCGCTGGACTCGCCTCGACGACCTCTTTCACCTAGTGCATTTAGAAATCGATTTCGACTTATGAAAACTCGAAAAAATCGATGAACAGTGCTCGGGTGTCGGGATTTCTTGCCCCGATCCGTGCCGGCCGATTTTCTTCGCGAAAATTCAATCAAAAAACGTCAAACAGGTCGAGAAAACGTGAACTCGGGCTCTGATACCAATGTTGGGAATTACTGATCCCCGAAAACTGGATTCGACACTAAATCGAACCCCTAAATCAATGCGGAAGACGAAGCCCGGGAAAAACACGTAACACCGATCGTAAAGCACACCACGGAGTCGAGCGTACCTTGTTAGCCACAGATTAGACACCGATGCTGAAGAAGAGGAAGAAATTTTGATCTGATGATGTCAATTGAAGGGAAGACAGTGCCGTTTGCCTTACTGTTCTTTTTGTGTTTTGGAGAGAGAGAACGCGCAAGGGAGAAAAGCGTACGTACGTCTGTTTTTCCAACCAGTGTCTTCTCTCTCTCTCTCTCCTCCCTTTTATACCTTCCCCTTCCACGGGCCCTATTCCCGTGGGCCGGGCCTTTTGGGCCCAGCATGGGCGGACGGGCCTTAAGCCCATCACCATATAAAACCATCACTGAGAATGATAACACCTCCAAATTTACAAGAAGAATCTATCTCCAAACCTGAGAGTGTTTGGCTTCTTAAAAATGATGAAAGAGCAGAAGAAGAACCTAAAAGACCCTTCCGAACATAGTTTAAACTATATTGGTAACTTATGCCAAATAGAAACATATAGAAACCCTATTGTGACTGTTAACTTCAAGTTTTCTAGCATTTGGATAGTCATTTATCTGTGAGCTCTCCATGGTTATCTCATACATCCCACATTCTTTTAAGAGAAACCTAAGTAGGTTGTAGCCATTTGCTAGACCATCATGAGAAAAGCAAAGGAAAGAGAACTATAATGAATTGGGGTCATTGTAGACTATCTAAATCTCGTTTGCAAAACACTAGCTAGAGGAAGAATGATAAAGCAAAGGGAAAAACAAATTTTACTCCTTCGCTAAATTACATAAAAATTAATGGAAAATCCACTTGAATTCTTCTCTCATTTGTCTTGAGCTCATTAAATTGACCCACAAATATGCACAAGTCAGTTAAAAAAATTGGATGGAGTCCATTAGCATTATCTTCAGTGAATTTGATGATAGATTCCCATAAGAACCAAAACACATTGGTAGGAGGGAAAAAGAAGAGCAAAAATGCAAAAGGAAAAAGGACCAACGAGTTCATGGCCTCAGCTAACAACCGTGACAGTAAGCATCTTCATTTCCTATGTTTCCTCTCCCAGAAAAATAATATAAAATTGCCAATCCAAATTGCAGAGAGAGAAGGCACTCACAAATTGTCCAAGTAAATGCAACGCAATTAAACGACGATGAGAAACCTCTACTTGCCCTTCAACAGCCATTAGGCTAGCAAGAGAGGGCATAGGATCGTAAGGATTCTGGTGTTGCTGCAACGGAGGTGGCAGTTCACAGCCAGAGAGAGAGAGAGAGAGAGAGAGAGAGAGAAGAGCCATTACTCATTCCACATAGTTTCAAGCAGTCCAAAAACAGAGAAGAGACCAACATTAAACGACAATGAGAAACCTCTACCTGCCCTTCAACAGCCATTAGGCTAGCAAGAGAGGGCATAGGATCGTAAGGATTCTGGTGTTGCTGCAACGGAGGTGGCGGTTCACAGCCGCCTCTGCCTTGGTTGAGTCTTCTGCCGCAGCCGTGCACTAGCGCTGTCCGGTACATCTTCTTCGTCGGAAGCAGTATGGAAAAGCACTATGACTAGGTACATCTTCTTCGTCGGAACTATGAAGTGCCACAGAGAGAGAGAGAGAGAGAGAGAGAGAGAGAGAGAGAGAGAGAGAGAGAGAGAGAGAGAGAGAGAGTTGATGACGGACGGTGGTCAAAAGCAGAGAAAACCCAAAGGACGGGAATTTTAGGGCGCATTTGGTAATGATTCTGTTCCCAGGAAGAGATTTTGACCAGAAATAATCATTTTTTATTCTGTTCCCGGAAACTGATTCTAAGTAAAAGAATGCATTTGGTAACTATCCAAAATTTCTGATTCTGTAATAGAATTGCATTTGGTACTGTGCTCATTGATTCTGTTCGAAATCAATTTATTTTAATTTTTAAATAAATTTTTTACTTTTTTTTTTCATTTTTTTCCCATTTTCTCCTCCTCCTCTTCTTCTTCTTCTTCTTCTTCTTCTTCTTCTTCTTCTTCTTCTTCTTGTGGCTGGTCACCGAATCGGAGACCTCATCGGACCTCACTGGAGCATTGCCGGCCCTCAGCGAGGCCGGCCCTCGTCGATTGAGCCTCGTCGGCAGCTGGGCGAGGCTCGCCGAGCCTCGCTGGTGGCCATGCCAGCCTCGTTGGGGCTGGGTGAGGCTTGCCTGGCCACCGACAGGGCTGGGCGTTGCAAGGCTTGCTTAGGCCCGGCGAGGCTCAGCCTCACCAGATCTGGTGAGGCCGAGCCTCACCAGTGGCTGGGCTTGCCTCCGGCGAGCTCGTCGGACCTCACCCTGACCTGGCAAGCCTCTGGCAAGCTCACCGGACCAGCGGACAGCGATCAGCGTCGGCGGTGGACGGTGGCGGAGGCCAGCGGGGGTGGACGACAGTCCCAAGATGGCCAAAGGGAAGAAGAAGAAGACTTGGTTTTTGATTCTCAAATTTGTTCCGAGAATAAAAATAAACTTTTTTTTGGTTCTTGATTCCACTCTCAATCTGTTCTCAGGAACAAAAATTTTACCAAACGCGATTCTCGGCCCAAATTGATTTTGGGAACAAAAAATCAGAATTTGGCACTGTTTGGATGGTTACCAAATAGGGTCTTAGATTCTTTGTTCAATTTGGCCTAACCTTTGTACTAGTTGCTAAAAAAGCACAAAGCTTTTGGATTCTTCTCTATTTTCTCCGATATTTTTTCCTTTTTCAATTAAACCCCTACTGCTATCTATGTTTAGGAAATGCAAGAAATGGGGCCAGAGAAACTTTGGAAGGAAAATGAAAAAAACTATTAAAATTTTTAGGAGATCAAGAGGAGTAAAAGTTCAAAAAAATTTATACTTTCTTTTCAATTCTTTTTTACTACTTCTCATTAACATACGTCAAGTATCTATTATGTATCTATTCATTTCATCCACGATCCATCCATTAAGGCAACAAAACACAAATGGTTAAAAATCAATTGTCGATTTGAGGTGATGATATGAGTATCAAAAGATTTGTTTTGATATATAGAATCCATCTTTGATATTGAAAATGTATTTTGGACCTTATACCTGGTCGGTCAACCTTTAGTCAACTCCATGCAAACTTAACACTTTATGAGTTGAGAGTAAAATTTGATGTGACAATAGACAATTTAAATTACGAATTTGATAGGAGAAGAAGAAGTAAAATTAATATTCAACTTAAATTAAGTAGATTATTAATTTTTTGCTAAGGCGACATTTAGGCGGTGGCTACTTCCGTATAGAAAGCACCAAAATCTTTTTCTTGCAATGAAGGGAGAGCCACTGTAGGAATATATAATCTATTTCGTATTGATGAAGTCAAAGTAGAATGATGTGGCCAAAGTTGAAGGTTGGAAGGGATGATGGGTTTCCCTCATATTGCAGAGAAGTAATATTCGATACCTATTTATAGAAAGAAAATCACTCGCACCGTTCAACGTTCAAATATATGTATCCATTTCATTTGCTGAAGCCAAGGTAATAACCTATGTAGCACGAACACGGTGATATGGACACGCGATACGACATGACACGACACGCGACACGTCATTTCTCAAAAAGTAGAGAATTTTGACACGTTCCGACACGTTCAATATTAAATAAATATTTTTATTTTTAATTAATTTGATTCAAATTCACAAATAAATAAATAAAGAGTTTACAATGAATTTATACTAATAATATTAATAAATCTTACACTTTTTTTTTATTTCATTATCCCAAATTTATATTTATTTTTCGAAATCCCCCCCTCCCCCTAAATTTACTTTTATTTTTTAATCTCATTTATTTATTTTTCTGATTAAAACAAAATTCCTATTAGAGTCCACCCCACTCTCTTCTTTTCCTTATCCATTTCCCCCACCCCCAAATTTATTTTCCTTTCCCTCCCCAGTCCCCACCATCGTCCATTCCCCCCACCCAATTTTTTTTTTTTCCTTTCCCTCTCACAATCGTATATTTCCCCCCATCTGTCCGTCACTTTGCCTCCCCCCAAAATAGGTACCCATAGACCCCCACTTTTTTAATTACTTTTGAGTTTCTCAGAAACCCTAGCTCCTTTACTCCTCCTCTTCGCCGCTTGCGACCCTTCCTCTTCTCCTCCTCCCTCCTTGCCGCAAGACCTCCTTCCTCGCCGGTCCCTGCTCCTCGCTGCACACATGACTCCCTTCCTTGCCGCTCGCCGCTCGCCACATGACCGCCTTCCTCTCCTCTTTCTCTCACCTTTGGTCCTTTCTCCCTCGTAGCTACAGCCTCGTCGGATCCATCGCAGCATCACAGGGTCGGCCCTCGCCTCAGTCTATGCTTGGCCATCTCTCGCTGTTGCTCACGGTCTGCTCCCCCCTGGACACGCGTGTCGAAACGTGTCGGGAAAAGGTTGACCATGTGTTGGAAAACCCGACATGCGTTGACCGCGTGTCCGACCGTGTCCGAGCATGTCGATGTGTCCGACACGCTCCGACACGTGTCGGACACGACATGCAAGGTAATAATAGCATCAATAACAACCGTACGTGCAGGATGACCATATAATAGTTCTCGTTTCCGTCCCTTGCCAAATATAACCAATGAAAGCAAAAGAAATACAATTTAGATATGTAGACATTCCATTTTATTCGACAATTTTTGTAAAGCAACAATGGTTTATTTCTACCTTATTATCTTCCTCGTCACGATAGATAATTTATTCTATCTCACACTTAAGTACACGTAATATTTGCCATCATCACTATCGTTGTTATTATTATTATTATTATTATTATTATTATTATTATTATAAGTAATAATTTATTTTCTTGTTTTCTATTAGACATATATTGTAGGGAAAATTTCAAATAAAGGCTTGAAGTGCGATAATTTTCTCAAGAGAAGGTTCAAAATGGATCTTATTTTAATCGAGAGTCTGAAGTGGCTAAATCAGTCTTAAACAAGAACCTAAGCTCGCCGGCTGGCCAAATTTTCTCTAACCTAGGACTTGATTTTTCCCGGTAGCTGGGAAAATGTCTAAATAATGATTAAAAAGAAAGAAAAACTTAAAAAGTCAGAAAAAAGAGAGAGGAGAAAGTCAAAGCCCTCACAATGCATTTTTGAAGATGAAGATGAAGATGACTCCCAAAAATTGACGTTGCGAGCTCTCTCCACATCTCCATAGCCCCTTAGATGGCAACCTTCGCTCGAGCTTCCAGGCTCTACCGTGTTGTGAACCTCTTGTCAAAGTAGTAGCGGCAGCCATTGTCACGCCCCGATCCTCGGGGACGCACCCATCCCTCATCTTGGTCAATTAAATAGTGACGTCTCAGGACGCATCACCGATCCTTTCTTTTAAATATGCAAGCGGAAGCATATAAATAATCCTCAGGTAATAAAACAATGGGATAGGAAAGTAGGGCCAATTTTTTTTTTCCAAACCAAAACAAACCTTTTATAACAAACATGTTTATTCACAACATCAGGTCACTTACAAAAATATCGGCTGAGCAAAAAAGGAACTGTCCTATGACTAACTAGCTAGATAGTTTTCCTGATTCTGTTTCTTCCACTTTCCCAAACATTGAGACTTCCAGCTCTCCACAACCGTCACCTAGGGGCCTGAAAATGGTTATACAATAACCAGTGAGACAATGTCTTAGCGAGTTCTATCCTACTAAGACTCGCTTAGGAAGTCAATACGCCATAAGGGCTGCCTAAGGAAACACAGATCGAAGGACTTACCTTGGCCTCTGTTTCCTTCCTGCAAGTTAGTATATTTCAAATATACACAAATCACATCAATTCACCCAATCAAATTGAACTATCGATTAATCGACCTAGTCGGTTATGTGTCAATTAGACCATTCCTTCGTCATTTAATCAATACCATGTATTTTTCAAGATGATATATCTAATCACGAGCCACATGCATTCTCCAAGATGATATACTTAGTCATCGAGCCACGTGCATTCTCCAAGATGACATATCTAGTCACTGAGTCATGTGCATTCTCCAAGGTGATGTACTTAGTCACCAAGCCACATGCATTCTCCAAGGTAATGTATCAAATCAATGAGTCACGTGCATTTTCTAGGGTGATATACCTAATCACCAAGCACGTAATACAACATTCTTTCTCTTCTTTTATCATACTCGATAAAATAGCCGTGTGTGAGTACACGGTCAGCTTGAGTTAAAATATAATAATTTCCTTTCCATAAATCCCACAATTTCATATGGTCCACCAAAATACCTTTGGTATTGTAAACCGACGCTCGGTTATTTTCCAATCAATTACTGAAATAATTAATTTAGGAATAAATCCTAAAATCACATTACATTAATTCAGCACCAATTTGAGTTTGAATAAATAAACGGATTGCACCACAATAACTAGTATAAAATTCTGGTCGTCGGCTATCCCAGCCTAATTTTCGAAAAATAAATAAATAAATAAATAAATAATTAAATAATTAAGAAAAATATTAAATAAATGTCAATAAATCCTACTTAGGCCCATAATGCCAAATTGGACGCCAGAACAGACCCGGAAAAATTCCAAGATTTGTTTAATAAATAATTGAACGTGTCTACTCGCTAAATACACTAACTAACCACCTAACATGCATTGGTAGATAATTAAATCAACTAATCTAATATAATCTATCCACCTAAACATGCTTAATTAAATCTAATCAAACCCTAAGCATGATTAACATATTAAGCGAGGTTTATTGAGTTAAACTCACCCGTTTAACAAATGATTTGGTGCAAAATGACAGGAACGTCACGGGGTTCGACTTTCCTCAAGGCGGGCCTAGCAACCGAGGCTCGGAACCACCTTAAAACGGGCCTAAAGCTTGCTGAAAAACCCACAAAATCAGCCTTTGTTTTGAGCTGTAGAATAGAGTAAACAAGCTGGTTATGGTGAAGCAAGACCGGTGGAGGTGGCTAGGGTGCTCCGCGGGTTGAACGGCGGCTCTGGCGGGCTTCCACGGCCACTCACGGTAAATGAATAACCTCTTGGATGCACGAATAGAAGGCTGGGACAATGTGAGGGCGAGAGGGAGGCAGTGGCGCTGCAAGGCACACGTGTGGGGTAGCACGAGCGTAGATGGTGTTCCGGCGATGGTGGCAGTGTGCGACGGCATGAGGGTGGTCCGGTGGCTTGCTGGCTGTGTTCTCTGCAACTTGAAGTCTGCAAGGCACACTAAGGAAGGGGGAAGAGGGTCGCACGGCAAGGGGGAGAGAGGGGAGAGAGGGGAGAGAGAGAGAGAGCAAGGGGGTCGCTTGGCTCACATTTTCCACCCATTTGTCCCCTTTGACTCAATCCTCAACCAAGTGTGGCTTCCTTGGCTGCCATTCCTTCACCCATGCACTCCTCACAACCCTTGAAGTGGTCCAAAACTATAGAGAATGGGGGGTATAAGAATTTGACAAGTTTTGGCTTCAATTAGACTTGATTTCTTTTACAATCCAATCCCATTTGGCCCTTACAAATTCAATTGACACCTTAATTATCAAATTTTTATTTTTCCTCACCAATTGATCCATCTTGTGTCCTAATTTCGCGATAAAAAGTGATCATCGGCTTTTTTGAACAAAAATGATCCCTGGTTAATTTCACTCGGGCGCATTTTTAGCATGACCTAGGCTACCGGGTAGGTTTTTAGAAATTTTTAGAGCAAATGACCCATGGTTGATTTTCTTCAAGCCACAATGAACCCACTCGACACATTGGCGTCTCTCAGTTGTCATGAAAATCTCGATGATTCAAATACGGACACATGGTACCAAAATGATAGAAAAATCAGTCTAGTGTCGACCGATCAGAAATTTTCCAATTTAGTGGTGTCACCCACGATTAGCCACACATCTTAGTTGAGTCAACCTATCTCTAATCTCAATTCGATTTTTAACTATGCCGTAATGGCCCCTAAAGATGAGCACAGTCGAAAAGCTGATTCCTGGTTGAATTCTCAGGTCTTTGCATTAAAATTCCCGAATGGTTTCCCTAAATAGTCTAGTTATCTCGAGAGTGATCAACTCTGAGAACAACCTTATAGGTGCATTGATGAAATGCCTGATTTATTCAATAGAAAACAAGATTGAAAATCTGGGATGTCACAGCCGCTGCCATAAGGGATGTGCAAAATGGATTGTCTAAATTGGGAACCGCCTAAAAAGGACTCAACCGGCCGATTGGATGCGGTTCCCAAGAGTATTGGTTCAATTCTCAATTTCTAAAAAGGGAACCGGTGGCGGTCCAATTCCCGGTTCTAAGGGAGAACCGGACCAGACTGGACAACTACATATATATTTTTATTTTTATTTCTTTGAAAAAATAGTGAGTTTAGTTTATTGTTTCTTAGCAAAATAAGAGCCTGTAATTGGATAATAAGATATCCCGATGGAAGCATAGAATTTGCCTCGAGCTTTGAATTTTTTCCGGTCATGCTTTGGACAATAAGATATTTGATGGAAATATGAAAAAAAAGAAAAGATAATGACTGGTTCTTGGTCCCAAGTTTATGGTCAGGTCCTGAGTTCCCAATTTTGGGAACCGGTCCTTTCGGTCTTTGGAACCAGACAAGATTAGAAACAGATCACTTTTAGTTGCTGCCTACGTAGCATTGACACTGACATGTGGTATGCAACATGACATGATACGATAGGCTGACATGTCGTTTATAAAAAAATAGAGAATTCCGACACGTTGGAACATGTTGTATATTAAATAAATATATATATAATAAGTTATCATTTTTATGATTATTTCAATCAAATTAATTTGAATCAAATTCATAAATAAATAAATAATTAAAAAAATCCTAGAATAAATATATACTAAAAACATTAATCTGCAGAGAGAGGAAAGCATCGGTCGAGAACGCTGGAGATGATAGCAACAAAAACATTGCACGGGCACAGGCAAGAAAAACTAAGGCGACCGAGTAAATCTCTATGGGAAACAAAGAAGTTTTTGCAGAAAAGTGAAGATTCGACGGAGGATAGGACTGATTCCTTATCAAGCTTATAGTAGAGAAATAATAGAAATCTCTGTCATTGCGTAATATATGAATAAGTTGTTGTTGAGAGTAGTTCAGTTATGTTTAGATATGACCCATGCGGCTTTGTTTTGTGTGTCATCTCTCACTAAGCTTAGTCCGATGTATAAGAAGTGAGTGTTATATGGTGAGTTAGAAATGGACCATAATAAAATATATAAATATTTATTATTTAGTTTTTTTGTGGTCCAAAATATTTTTCGCATTTATTTATAAAGAAGAGTGTTTCATTGGTTTTTGGATAACGAAATATTTTTCATCAAGTGTTGTATTTTGGCTTTTACTAAAGGAGATTCAGGTTCTATGTTAGCTTTGGACAGATAGGGTCAAATGCAAAAGAGACCATACACCTTATAATCTCAAAACTAAAGAAGTTACTAACTTGTCGCACATATAATACTAGCAATAATTAGGTTGAAACCTCGTTAATAACATCATCTAGACTCACTTAATGTAATAATGAAATCCCATTAAAATTGAAGTAGTCTGTACAATATTGAAGGTCCTTCAACAAGGCTGGGTATGGATAAGATGCCTAGTAAAGCACAGCTTCCTACTAAGTTTGAGAACATAATGCTGGAATCGAATCAACGACATTGAACAATAAAGGCAACACCTAGTAGACCACAATTTAAGATGGATATGAGGACACAATATTGAAATCTAATCAACGATGTTGGATGATGATAAACGAACCTAGTATACACTGTCTCTAGATGCCATAAATATAATGTTGGAAGTTAATCAACAACGCTAAGCTGATGCAACATCTAATGAACATTGCCTCTAGATAGAATTGATGACACAACGTCGGAATTTAATCTATGCCAAGCAATGGAATATAATCGAGAGTACTTCCTCGGATATAGACGTTCACCGGAATTGAATCTAAGATGGGAATCTTAAGTTACAGTTAGGCTAGACTAGGAAAAGATAAAGACAATAGAAAGTAGTTTTGTGTGTTGTTATGGGGGATCTTTTTTGGATGACTGATGGTATTTATAGGCTAACTTGGTAACCGTCAATGATTAGTTACCTCATTCTCAAGAATTCTCCACGTTTTAGGTTGAACTGCCTTATCCATGCCTATTCAACAACTATGTCATGGCTTGCCTAACAGGCATTTAACTGTTTTCCTTTTGAGTTTGGCGCCTTTGAACATGTTCCCGCCTATTTTCCCCGTCAAGGTTGTATTTCCATCACTGATCCTTTGGCTTCAACTAGTGGTATTCTGCTGCTCCATCTTGTCATTTCATGTCATAGTCTTGTCGAAATTCAGCTTGAAATTTCTCCATATCCTTAATTATCTCTTCCCATATAATTATTCATGGGTTGGGCTGATAAATTATAGCACATATATGGTTGCGATGACTCTTTCAAGGTTTTTTGTCCCTCGTGCCTTTCATGTGCCCATAGGAGTATTTTTGGGTGTCAACATATGCCCCATTTTAAAAGAGAAAAATTGAAAATTTATTTCTTTTAAAGGAAATACCTTGTTCTCTGTGTCATCAGCGCAAATGATCATTATACCTTTCTATTCTCTGATACATCTGTAACCAATATGAGCCAACGGTTCTCATTGTATCTCGACATGTCACTTCAGGCACATATTCTTAATTTTTGAATTGTCGTCTCCTATCTAGGAAAAATAATTCACTTCTTCATCTCTTTTTTGCTTTGTCTTCTTCGTTAAACCTTAAACCCCTCATGTTCTGCTAATAAGTTTTCTATGGCTGTCGAAGCTCCTAAATTCAAACCTGCATCTTATATTTCGAACTTGGATCATCTTATGCACACAGAAGAGGTTAGCTATTGTTGATTCCAACTGTTGAGCATTGTAGAAGAGAGTAAAGAGGCATTACTTTTGGGGCCTACCCTGCATGATGTTATGCAACTTGGATTGTGCATGAAATGGCTCCTCGGCCTTGATTTCATTCATGGAAACTATTTCTTGATTGCATCAGCATTTATAGGTCTAGGCAATTCACTGCCATCCATTTCAACTAAACTCTACGTGTTGTATGCAGTCGGACTCCATGGTCAGCCAATAGTAACTGAGTCGTATGATCTTTCTCACCAAGAAGTGTCCATTCATGTATCTCTTTCATCAAATAGTTAGCTTCCTTAGCATTGAAGTACCTTAGTAATGTCGAGTCAAAGGACCTTTTGTAGAGGATGTCTCCACTGGCGAAGAATTTTGACGCTAACTTCGTCAGATGCTTTCTATTTGCTGCTTCACTTCCTTCGAGGAATTCACTCTTCTGCAGGTATTTCAAGATATCGTGATACCAAGGTTGTCCGTCGGGTTCTTCCTCGATTGTCATGCAATAGGCCGGGCACCTAAGGATCTCAATTCTCAATGGTTCGATGTACATGCCTCCAATTAGTTGTAACATTGAAGATAAGGTTGCCAAGGCATCAATGAACTAATTTTGAGACCTTGGTAAGTACTCAAATGATATTTCTTGGAATTCCTCCTTCAACTCCTCCAGGAACTCATGATATAGAATTTATTTAGAATCTCGTGTTCGTCATTCACCTTTTGTCTGTAAGATGATAAGAGCCGAATCACCATAAACTTGCAGCTTTTGGATTTTCATATCGATGGTAGCCTGGAGGTCGAGAATGCATGCTTCATACTCAACAATGTTATTCATACAAGGGAATGTTAATTTAGTGGTGACGGGGTTGTGCTATCCCTTTGGGAGATAAGAATTGCCCCAGTACCCGACTCGGCTAAGTTAACTGCACCATCAAAGTACATTGTTCATTTGTCATTTGACACAAGTAAGATTTGCTCCTCTACATCACTATCCTCATCAGGTGCTCTTGACCTCTTGGAATTCACTGCTAACATATATGATATGGTGCAACCTTTAAAGGATTTCTGTACCAGGCTCTGAATGTCGAACTCTAAAATTAAGATTTGCCACTTGACCAACTTGCTAACTGGCACTGGCTTCTCCAGGAGGTACCCGATGGGATCATTTTTGGTCACCAACAAGATTCGGTAATGTAGGGTGTATTGCCGCATCCTGTGCAAAAGGTTAGCAATCACTTCCTCTTATATCTCCCATTCTGCATGAGCATTTAACACCAGACACATTAGGGCGTACCTTGGATCTTTGCTACCAAACAAAAATAGTTTTTGAACAAGATCAATTTCGGCCTAAGTCCTCTAAGGTCTAAAACCATTCCCTAGTGGAGTCGCCATGCTGTCGCGACCTACCTCTCGGGGGGAGAGAATAGGTTTAGAGGTATTGTCTAAAGGATAGACCTAAGGCCCATGGACCTCGTGCGGCATTGAGGTATTCTTAAGAATTTTTTAATAAGGAGTCACCATTAGCCTATGGGGGTTGACTAGAAACCAAGTGAGGCATGGGAGTGTACCTCACTTCAACGCAACCAGAGAATCTAGGGTCGGAGACTTGATTACACTAATTAACTAATTAGTGCCCTTTTGGTACTTAATTTTGTTCATTTTAGAAAGAAATTTTGTCAAGCATTTTGGATTATTTTAGATCAATTAACTAATACGTGAGGTGATTGAGGTGATCATGCGGGTACGCAATAATTAAAATAACAATTAGCAACCAAGATCCTAATTGTAGTAAAATTAACACTTGCTACTAAACATTTGTAAACGCAATTAAATATGTAAATTAAACATGTGACATAATCAATCTGCAAGAAAAAAAAAGGCCTAATTACACTAGGAATGCAAGACATGGCAATTTCCAACAAAAATCTTGCATTTTTTTAATTTTGGAAAATTTTTAATTTTCTAATTAATTTTTTTTAAAATAAAATTTTTTTTTGGACAGAGTTAGGTTAGGTACGATTTGACCTGAGCCTGGGTTCGACTTGATTGGGGCGGGCCAGTCAAACCTACTCGGGTTCGACTCGATTGGGGCAAGCCGAACAACCCGCCTGAATGGACCAGGCGCGACCAAGGGTGGTTGAGCCTGCTTGGTTTGGATTGGGCCCAACCAATGGGCCTAATCCCCCCTTTGCAAAAAAAGGCCCCCCGCAGGCCCACAGTCTAGACCAACTTTGTGCTATTGGCCTGCGGGGCGAGAGAGGCTGAGTGGGCCAAATTCATGATTTGGCCCAGCTCGGCTTGCGCCCTTTTATCTACAACTGCCCAATTGCGACTAGAGAAGGCGATGCCATGGACAAATTAGGTGGTTCTCTGGTAAGAATGGTGGCAGTCGGTGTTGGTCAAGGGGCCCATCGGAAGCCACGAGGTGTCTGTCAAGGGTGGCGTTTCACTGACCCGCGACCCTTGCTCTATGGCTACCCAGTCGTGACAAGGAAGGCAGGGGCAACAAACGGTGCGGGTGGCTTGCGGCTAGGGCACAACGGCCCTACTTTTGGCTAGGTAGGGCCATAGCCGAACTTCTGATTAGACCGTAGCAGTACTCCGGTGATTGAACGACTAAGTTGAGGTTATGGACAACGAAGCTGGGCTCAGGTTTCGGTTGGGCATTTCAGCAAACGGGTGGAGGCCATTGATGAAAATAGGGGATTTAAGCTTAGCCAAGGCCTAAGCATGAGTCTAAACATCAAACGAGGCATGCCACAATGTCAGGGAGTGCAATGGGGAATAGGCGGGGTCCGGAGCTTGCTCGAATTGGTCGAGGGAGCTTTGACTGGCTCGGTATCACATTATGTAGACCAAGTGTTTGATAGAATGCCTACCTGAGTTCTAGAGGAAATAAGGGCGATCATCATCGGTCGGTGGCTCACCAGCAATGGTGGGGCGTCCTGGGGACTCCCCTTCTCCTCAGCTTCGCTCTCTATGAGCTTTTTCTTCTTTCCCTGCCGTTTTTCCCCTCTCTCCTCTCTCTGTTCTCTCTCTGTTCTCCCCCATTCCTCATGCGAGCTAGCCCCCCCTTATCCCCTCTCTCTCTCTGCTCGGTAAGGACGCCTTAGCTAGTGGCTATCCTTACCATCCTTGCTTGCGAATCACGCGGCATTCCTTGCTCCTGTCCTTCCGTCGTTGCCCTCACTCCATTGCTGCGGTCCTTTTTGCTTTTTGCAGGTCACACAGAGCCAACTTAAGGAAGAAGACAATCCGAGGGAGAAGGCCGGGCTGAAGAGGAGGGGAGGCTAGGTCGAGCCTGGCTATGCGAGAAGGAGAGGGAGAAAGAAGGGGTAGGTTGGGTCGAAACCGGATTTGGCCCAACCCAGCCCCTCAGTGCATTTTTTTTTTAATTTTTAATTTTTTTTCTTAATATGTATTTGAAAGAAACAAATTAGGTGTCAACACCCATCAATGTGTGTAATGAGCAAGTCATTGAGTTTTTGGTAAGGGATAAGATTTCCAAGGGGAGCATTACTTACTCTCGGATGTCTGCTTTTAATATCTTGCTGCATAGGATTGTCATCGACTGCATCAGACCCAAGGCTACTTCAAAGATTGATGTTTCCAAATTTGAAGCAAAAATGATGTGGGTCATCTGTAATGGTGTTGCCTTCTTTCTCCCTCACACAATCCTATTGCACATGTACAGAATTGTTATGAAGTGGAAGGGACAACTACCACACATGACATTGGTAACTAGACTCTTCAAACTCTTTCAGATTCAACCGCCATCCTAGCTTCGCTTCAGAACCATTGTTCGCATACAAATTGGATTGAAAATGATTTCAAAGATGAGATTAGAGGATCTATCTAGAGCCTTGACACTTATGAAGAAGGAATTTGTTAACAAAGTCAAGCCATGATCTATTGCTGAGAAGAAACATAATAGGAAAAGTGTTGCCTCAAAAACACCAAAAAGGAAACATCTTATTCTTCTCCAGGATGAAGAAGAGGAAGATGATGATGATGAGACCATCTCTACTATTGCCTTGCGTGATCTTAGAGGTATAGCTAACTTTGAGGAAGAAGAATAGGATGAAACTGAGAAAGAACAAGAAGAAGAGAGTGATGGTGAAGAAACTGAAGTGAAATAGAGTGAGGATGATGACTTGGAAGGAGAGGCTAGTATGAACAACGAATAAGAGGAGATTGACAAGGAAGGAAAAGATACAGGGGAAATTGATGCCTAAGGTGTTGGGGAGACGAGAATTGGTAAACAAACCCGTGTTGGTAGAAAATGGGTTTAGGAAGGAGAAGTTACTTCTTAGATTGAAGGCATTAAGGCAAGGGGAATAGGTGAGAAAACTCCTCTTACTAAACCAACTGCTAGTGATGAAATCAGTCGATCTCCTCCAGATGCTAAAGATATTTTTACATCTCGTTCCTTGACGTCTCACCTGAGGGTCAACGCAAAAAAGCTAATGTTTAGGGGAAGCAATGCATTTCACACGTTCAAGTTGATGTTCCTTCACCTCTGGATACTCCACCTGTACAATTTGCTAAAGCTAGTGCCCAAATAGAACCAGAATCAAACTATCCTTGGATAGTAGAACTCCTCTTGTAGATTAAGGCATAACAATATACAATGGAGTTTGAAATCCAAAAGTTGCATGCTGCTCTCGGTACTCCCTCAAAGTCTTTCACAAGAAAGGTACAATCTCTTGATGATCAAATCCAGACTTTGAACCAACAAGCATAGTAGAATCTGGCAAACGTTGAGATTGTTTATCATCAATGTCTGACTAAGCTTGAGGAGACCGTGCAGACCTTGGAGGATTTCTGCCTTGTTTGTGTTCTAAAACAACCTTGATCCCTTTTCAACCCAACCTCTTTTTATGCTTAACTGATTTTATCTTTTTGCTGATGACAAAAGGGGGGGGGGGGAGATTATGCATGTTGAATCTTATCTTTGACTTGTGATTGTGTTTGACTTTTCTTGGTGTGGTTTGCAGACTTTTAATTGATGTGCTTTGTGGATGTAGACTATATGCAGACTATGTGTATTTATTTTACCATTTGTTTTTTCTATGAATTATTATGTGCATTGCTGGTTGGCTATTTCCCTGCCTTTGTTGGGCTGTTGTGACTCTTTTTCTTGGCACCCTTCCACTCGTCTTGACATGTAAGTCTTTATGAGTGTAAGTTCTTTGGTGCCGAGATCCATCAGTTGTACATTTTGTGGTTAAAAGTCAATATAATTCTTACCTTACTAATTTTTTTTTTATTATTATGTGTTGCTAAAGTGTTGTTTTGCAAGATAATTTCATATAATGATTGAATTTGCATGAAAGTTTTGTCGCCATAAAAAATGGGGAGATTGTTGAGTAAACTCCCATTAGGTTTTGAAGTTGACAAAACTTTCTTGTTCTTGTTCTTATTTTAAATAATACTAGACTTATGTGCTATATTGTGGAATTTTGTCAAACTCTATTCACTCCAGAAGTCTTTCTCACTCTGACAATATCTAAACTGAAATCAAGTCTAGAACGAAGATATAATTAAAATTAGGTTTATCGATCTTTTCACAATGATTTAGTACGAACGAGATTTATCTTTAATATCTAGTTTTTTGGCAAAGAATCTCACTTACCTTTTATAAATATATCAATGGAATCAATCACAAATAGATGAAATCAATTTAACGACAAGCTCATTTTTGGGAAGCGTCTACTTATGGAAACCTAGATTTTGATTGTATGGGTGACCATAATCATCATATTTTCAGTTCAATCTTCAAACGGCTATAAGATTTCCTTAATCAATTCTGTCCAATGGATTGATTGGAATAAATTCCTCTGGAGAATGCCAACGGTTATAAAGGCGTAGATGAGTATTTAAGAAGGTCATTTAGTTCATTTGAGTGAGTGCGTGAAAATTGAAATTCCAAAGTTTGAGGCCTTTCCAATCACTTGTTCTTCATCGACGGCGCTTACAAATTGTATTCAAGAGAAAAACAAACACAAGAAGAGTGACTTAGGGTGCACATGACAAAATTTCTAGAACATGAATTGATTTTTGCAAGAAATTGATTTCTCAATTTCTATTTTAGAAATTGTGAAGTTAAAAATTTTAGCTTTTGATTTCTTCCTCAATTTTTTTGGAATTGAAATCTGTCTAGAAAAAGAAAAATCAAATTGCATTACGAAACGGATTTTTGTTCAAAACGTGTTCCGGGAAACAGGTAAAAAGAGAAATAGAGAATTATAAATTTTATCATGCACGCCCTTAGTGAGAGAAAAAGAAATCTTCCACTGAGTGTAAGTACTCAAATCATTGTATTTCTTTATTGATACCTTAGTGAATTTCAGCCAGAATGCTGTCAGCGTGAGAGATTGGACGTAGGCTTGACTTAAGCCAAACCACTATAAATATCGTGTTCAATTTTCTCTTCCCTTAACTCTTTTTGATTTGTTTGTTACAATCTTTTTCTGAAGTTATCAAATTTCTAAACCATCTCTAATTGAGTCTAAATTTACTTTAGAAGTCTGGTGGCACTTTTAGTCAGACTTTGCTTGAATTTGTTTTTACACCTATTCATCCCCTCTTTAGGTGGTCATACTAGCATTTTCAGGAAGCAACTTGGATGAAGAAATTCATTTATAAACTTGAAGTGGTTCCTTCCATTGAAGAGTCGATTGCATTATTTTGTGACAACAATGGGGCAATCACTCAGGCTAAGGAATCAAAGATCTCACCAGAAATCCAAGCACATTTAGAAGTGCTTCCATCTCATTAGAGAGATCATTGGGAGATGTGATATCGCATTGTAGAAAATAGCTTTAGCGGAAAACGTGGTAGATCCCTTCACTAAGAAATTGTCTCTGTCTTCTTTTGAAAGACATCGTACCAAGATGGGCTTGAGACGTGAGATAGGTTGGCTTTAGTGCAAGTGGGAGATTGTTAGCTGTATGCCCTAAAGCAACCATATAATAGTTACATGTTAGGAATTAAGTTTTTCATTCTTTGCCCAATTGATATGAATGAAGTCCATAAGATCAGCTACGACTAAACCTATTCTTAAGGTGCTAAGAATATGTGTGACAGGTTATAGTTATGCTGAATCTTTAAACAGTTCCTGGTTAATGGATCATTGAGAGGATATTGATGATGCTATTGAGATCGGTGTGTTCTTAAGATTCACCATTCAATATTGGATACTTGAGAGGATGATGAGTCACAAGTCATTGCGTATGGTGATATTTGAGCTAAAACACAGGTGCTTGTCTTAGACAAGTTCATTGAACGTGATATATATAGAACAATTGGCGACATGCAAGCTTTTAGCGAGGTCAATGTTTGATCATTTGTGCTTTGGTTAGGTGTTAGATCCTAAGACTTGAGACATGATGCTAACTTGTATGTTGGATGGCTATGTTTCACAAGTGCACATATTGATGTTTCGTTGAACTGTCTCTATATTTGATGGTCATAGTTTGTTCACATAAGAAGACACATGCGTGCGCAATATGGAATCTGTCTTCTTGTTATATATAGAGATACAAGATTAATATCTTATGCAATCTAATCTTGGCGTTGAATTGAAATTCTCGATCGGAGTTGTAATCAAGAATGAATGGTTCATGTCTCGAATAAATACATGTTAATTAGATTTGGACATATGATTGAATTGGTGGCTTGACCAATGGTTTCATGGCCTTTATTTGATCAGGACATGGTGAGACAAAGGGATCGAATTACATGGTCACAGAAACTGACATGTTCATTATGTTCTGAAAACATTTCACACTGTCTGAATAACCATGATATATTGCTAGATATCACTCATGGTTTGCAGGAACATGAGATTGATCTAGACAATTAGTTTTCTTGGTTGTGCTAATGTGTTAGTATAAGTCCTACTGCTAGCTTAATGATGAATCTAGGGATGTCACATACCATAACCAATTAGAATGATATTTAAACAAGAGAGAGAGAGAATATTGCAAATGTGTTTGCAATTGAGCCAATCAGATCGAGTCAAGTTAGAAATAAAAGATCTGATGAAGGGGCTTTAGAGTTTACAAAGTCTTAAGTGGATTTCAGACTCTACGGCCAAATCTAAGATCTGAAGTGTGTTCAGATTCATTAACCGAATTAATAATCCCTAACATATAACTATTACATGGTTGCTTTAGGGTATACAACTAACAATCTCCCACTTGCACTAAAGCCAAACTATCTCACGTCTCAAACCCATCCTGGTAAGATGTCTTTCAAAAGAAGACTGAGACAATGCTTTAGTGAAGGGATCCGCTACGTTTTCCGCTGAGGCTATTTTCTACAAGGTGATATCACCTCTCCCAACGATTTCTTTGATGAGATGGAAGCACCTTTAAATGTGCTTGGATTTTTGGTGAGACCTTGGTTCCTTAGCTTGAGCTATTGCCCAATTGTTGTCACAAAACGATGCAATTGACTCTTTAATGGAAGGAACCACTCCAAGTTTTGAAATGAACTTCTTCATCCAAACTGCTTCCTTTGCTGCTTCAGAAGCAGCTATATACTCTGCTTTAGTAGTGGAATTCACAGTTATGCTCTGTTTGGAACTTTTCCAACTAACTACACCACCATTGAACATAACAACAAACCCAGACGTTGACTTATAGTCATTAGGATCTGATTGAAAATCAAAATTTGCATATGCTTCAACTTTAAAGTCTCTTTCTCCATATATCAAGAACAGATCCTTAGTCCTTTTCAAGTACATAAGGATAGCCTTGACTGCTATCCCGTGACATCCTAAATTTTCAGTTCTATTTTCAATTGAATAAGTTGGTCTTTTCATCGACACACCTATAGTTCTATTCTTTGAGCTAATCACTCACGAAATAACTAGATTATCATATGAAGCCGTTAAGGGATTTTAATACAATAGATTTGATAATTTGATCAGGAATCGATTGCTCGACCATACTAGTTTGCAAGGGTCATTACGGCACAGTTAAAAATCGATTAGAGATTAGAGATAAGTCGATTCAATTGAGATATGTGACTAAGTGGGTGATTTCATCGAATTGCAAAATTCTTATCGATCGCCACTAGACTAATTTTTCTATCGTTTTGGTACCCCGTGTCCACATTTGAAACCTCGAGATTTTCATGACAACTGAATGTCGCCAATGTGTCATAGATGTACAATGTGACAAAAAAATAATTGACCACGGGTCAATTGTACTAAAAATTTCTAAAAGCTACCCAGTAGGCTAGGTCATTCTAAAATCACGCCAGATTGAAATTAACCGTGAATTTGAATCTGATTTCAAAAATTGAAAGTTCTGTCATGTCACAATTCATTTTAAGAATGTCGACTCATCCTCCAAAGAATTTTCTGCAAATCGAGATTTTTGGCAAAAAATCAATATAGGGTCGTTTTCGACTGAAAAATTCAGGGGACCATTTTTTATCGCTTTTTTAGTATGTAAGTTGGTTCTATTGGTATAGAAAAATGTAATTTGATAGAGGACACCTTGGTAGAATTTATAGGGACCGGTTTAGGTCCAGTTGAAGAGAAATTGATCCAATTTGGGGGAGTTGTGCCAAAATTCGTAGGTCCACTTGGTGCACAACCTTTTGGACCTTTTGGCAAGTGTGTTAGGGAAGTTTAGGGTGGATAAGGGATGCTGGTCAATGGTTGAAGGGGTGGGACATGTTGAGTTCAAGGGGGACAATTTTTGATTTCTAGAAGGTTGGTGGCCCCCCTCTAAGTGCAGCTGGCTTCATCTTCTTCTTTAGAGTTGCTTTCTCCATTTCTAGCCATCTTGAAGCTCCAAAGAACCAGAAAACCGAGCAACCATTTCCCCATAGTGTTGCCTATGAGCTTGCGCCAGTCCGTCGTCCATCCCGCCTGTTCCGTCGCCATGTCACCCTTCCCGAGCTTCCTCGGGCCCCATCGAATCCCCGTCCAACCGCCTGAGCTTACCTCCACTGCTGTGAAGCTCCACCGTTGGCCGCCTAGCCCCGCTGCATTGTCACTGTCCATCCTTGCCACTCTTGGCCGCTCGAGTAGTCTCTCAGCTCATCAAGCAAAACCAAAAGCCAGCAAGCCTTCGTGGGCTTTGAGGCCCATTTTGGACTGCTTCTGGGCCTCATAAGGTGTCGCCGCTTTGGAGTTTGTCTCCCGTCTTTGTAATGCCATCACCATGGACTCACCGAATCGCAAAACCGATGAGTTTACTCATTAAACTCTGTTTAGGGAATTAATGATGCTTAATGGTTGATTAGTTTATGCTAAGTGTGGTTTATGTGATTAGTTAGAACGGATTAGCGATTTAATTACTCGTTATTGCATGTTAGGTGGTTAAATCGGCTTAATTAGCGACTAGGTAGGTTGTATTATTTATTTAGATAGGTTCAGAAATTTTCCGGGTCTGTTTCTGTATTTAATTAGGCTTTTTCGGCCTAAGTTTCTATTTATAGCATTTAATTGTATTTATTTAATTATTTTTGGTATTCATTTAATTATTTATTATTTTTTAGAAATTATACTGAGATAGTCGGTGAACATAATTTCGTACTAATTGCAATGGTATGCTTGGTTTATTTGATTGAGTGTTGATTAGTACAAATTGATTGAAAATTGTAATTTTGGGTATTTATCCCAAAATTGAGTAATTTCGGTATTTAATTGGAAAATATCGAGCGTCGGTTCTTAATGTTGAAAATGATTTTGTGTGTGACACCCCGAACCCTTCGCAGGTTGTCACCAGCGCCAATGTTACACCTTATTACCTTTCTGTCTTTCGAATGAGTGTCCTAATTCCCAGACACACATTTTTTTTAAAACGGTCCCAGCGTGACTCATTAGCGGAAGCAAATTAAAACATCACCATCTCTCCCCCTACCAACCATGATACAAATACACACCACTAATCACCATCATTTTATAAACAAGCCACGACACTTTATTTACATATATTTCAAGATGGGATTCCTTTTGGGTCGGTACAACAAAAGGAAAAGCTAGGACTCAGCCACGTCCAGCCTAAAGCCTAAAAAAAGAACCCTCGACCCTCAACATTGCATGTGCACAACCCCCATCAAAAGTGTCGGCTAACTATCCCCAAAAAAGATCCAGCTCCTACTCGTCGCGCACGGGTCTCACACCCAACCCGGTGCATCAAGCGGTGGCGGTGGCAACATCCCTCGCATCGCTCCATCCCGACGAACATGCACATATATGAACTCCTGAATGACAGGGCCCCCAGCCAGGCCTATGTCGTACATCACTAGACAACGTACTCGAATAAAAGTCAGTCCGGGAACAAAGGGACAGTCTATCTTAGCACGCTCGACCTCTACATCAGATGATAGACCGTAAAATACCACCCGCGTGACGGCAGGAAGCGGCATACTGCTAATCTGAAATGTGGGTCCCCAAAGGGGCGAGTACAACTACTCAGCAGATAGGGAAATCCAATAACAACTCAATGCATCATGCAATCATACATGCATTGCAGACATTACTTACCTTAAAGCCATGCGCATACTATCATGCATCATCATATCAATTCATAACACATTCATGTGTATCATCATCGTAACATACATGTCATCATCATCATGACATCATTACATTATACATGTCATCATCATCATGGCATCATTTCATCATACATGTCATCATTATAATGACATCATTTCATCATACATGTCCTCATTATCATGACATCATAACATTACATATGTCATCGAGCCATATCATATATCATCATTGATGGTTTTAATTGGTGATGGGCTTAAGGCCCGTTCGCCCATGCTGGGCCCAAAAGGCCTGGCCCACGGGAATAGGGCCTGTGGATGGGGGAAGGTATAAAAGGGAGGAGAGAGAGAGAGATGACACCCGTTGGAATAACGTACGTACGTTCTCTCCCTCGCTCTCTCTCCAACAAAAGGAAGAAACAGTAAGTATAATGCATCGTTCTTCTTCCCTTCAAGGCGTCATCGGATCCAATAGGGCCAAGTTTCTCTTCCTCTATCGGCGTCGATGTCTAATCTGTGGCTAACAAGGTACGCTCGAATCCGTGGTGTGCTTTAGGATCGGTGATATGTGTTTTTCCCGGGCTTCGTCTTCCGCATTGCTTTAGGGGTTCGATTTAGTGTCGAATCTTGTTTTCGGGGATCCGTTATTCCCAACATTGGTATCAGAGCCCGAGTTCATGTTTTCCTGACCCTTTTCATGTTTTTTGATTGAATTTTCGCGAAGAAAATCGGCCGGCACGGATCGGGGCGAGACATCCCGACACCCGAGCACTGTTCATCGATTTTTTCGAGTTTCCGTAAGTTGAAATCGATTTCTGAATGCATAGGGTGAAAGAGGTCGTCGAGGCGAGTCCGGAGACATATCGTGCGCCACTGGGCGACGCCACACGCGCCTACATGCGCGGCCAGAAGGCGCTGCGTGTGGGTGCGATGCGCTCGGAAGCGCTGGCTCGCCCAGCGCGTGCAACACACGCGCCGGTCGGCGAACCGGCACGTGCTCGCCACCGGCCGGCGAATTGGCACTCGCCGGTCCGCGGATCGACGCATGCTGACGCCACCCAACGGTCAGTAACCGCTAGGGTGACGTCATCAATGACGTCAGCACCACGACGTTTCGCCGGGCAGTGACTGGCCATCGACCCGACTTGACCCGAACCGCGGACGCCCGGCACGTGCGCGGCACGTGCCGGCTGACCTCTGCATGACGTCATCCCGCGCACGTGCGCGGCACGTGCCGTCCATTCGCCAGAACCGGCCGACTGGCCCGACCAGTCCGTCAGGTCCGACGACTTGACCGTTGACCCGTTGACCGACGACCGTTGACAGTTGGCTTTAACCGTTGACTTTGACCGTTGACCCGAAAAAATTATATATTTTCCATTTTGTTTATTGTGGATTATAAGTGATTCATTTATTGGTTCTGCATTTGTTGTAGGATTGTTGTAGGAACTATGATGCGTTATGCACGGATACCTGCAATCCCGAGAACGGACGAAGGAAGAGCTAGACTGAAAAGGCTAATGAAAGAGTTAACTGATTATCGGTGGCTTGATGGTGATTTAGTATCACACATGGTCAAGGTCAATTAGATGATAAAGGAAATCATCTGGAATGGTTATCTTATGCCGGATTTTGAGAAGATGCCGGCTTTGTTGAACACTCTTCCACCTGAATGGCAAGTAGTGTTAGATCGGCTATGGGAGGTCAACGTGGTCACGGATTATAGGAGGCTAGTGGAAGGTTTTGTAAGAGAGTACTATAGGATTGAGTTGGCCAAAACTTCAACCCTTAGATTGAGCGCCACATGGCGTAGAGTGAATGCGCCTTGGTGGTGACATGAAAGCTCTCCAAAAGTTTTTCCATGGTTGGCAAATAAATGTGCCTTTAGTTTTCTCAGATGTTTTGACTGATAGATTAGAAGGGACATTCCCTATTTATTTCTTAGATTAGTTTGAGATGTTATTGAGTGTGAATATCTTTTTCTATGTTGATATTTCTTTTTGGATATATTACTTAGTGTAATGGAATGTTGTATTAGTTGAAAGCATTATTATTTTATTGGATGTCAATTGTCTGTTGCTTTTTGTTAATTGCTGATTGCTGTGGGTAGTTAGCTGTGGGTAGTTATAGAAATTTTTGTAACTTCATAGAATTATTTTGCATAAGACAATTATATTAATGATAGTTTTAAGTTAAGATTTTTTGGAGGATGATTGGAAACATAGTGACCTTTTGATTCTAAAACCTTACTTGAAATTGTTCATTAATATGATGGGTCTGTGCAAAAGGGATGCATAAATGATAGGCATTAATTATTCATGCATATAAGTCTGATGTGTTCAGATCGATGGTTTCAGCAACTAAGAACGTAATTGCTGATATGAACGGCAACAATTGTGAAATATTGAATATGAAGATTCAATATGTGCTGGAAAAGCTAGAAGCACTAGAAGCTCTTGACCATATTATGGAAGATCTAGAGGATGCTGTGCTCCACCTTGAGCTAGTAGAGGACTGCCTATCGGCATTTGAGCCGAAAATAAACATTGGCTATGCTGGTCCTAGCTCAGAAAGGGCTTTGAGCTCTAAGTGCAAGCGTATTGATTCGTTCAATATGTGGGAATGCAAATGATCAAGTCCTTGTTGTAAGAAATCAAGAGTTAACCAACACAAAAGAGGAAAACGTCATCAAGTGAAGAAAAAGTCAAGTGTGAGGTGTTACAATTATGACAAGAAAAGGTCACTATGCTCGCAACTATTGTGAGCCGAAAAAGGTAAACACCTCTTGTACATTTGAGAACTTTGATTATGTGTCAAGTTCTGAATTATTGGCTGAATCCAATCCTTTGTGCACTGTAGATTCAGGAAAGACAGAGCATGTAGCGAAGGATAGAAAATCCTTCGTGGAATTCCGACGATACTGACTGGAACTAAGTGGATCTATGTGGGATATAACTCCAGAAATGAAGTTAAAGGGATTGGCACGTGCCAATTGAACATGCGTGGTGGACGCATCTTGTTCCTACATGACGTTCCATATGCTCTAGAGATTCGTCGAAATTCAACATCTGTTTTGGTGTTGGTTAAACTTGTTTTTATTTTATTTTATATGAACTTCCATAATAGAGGTGTAGATTTGTATTTGGATACAAACTACTATGGTTGTGGTCACTTTCTGAATGGTTTCATTGTACTAAATGTTGATTGTGGTGATGTCAATATTTGTTATTCCCTTGTTTCACGTCTTCTACTTCATATGATAATGATGTGAATGTGTGGCATGCTGGACTTGGTCATATTGGCCAACAACATATGAATAGACTAGCCAAAGAGGGCTTGTTGGGCAATATTGAAAAAGTCGATTTGTCCATATGTAAGTATTGCCTAGAAGGGAAAACGACAAGGAAACCATTTGGAAAAGGTAAAAGAGCTGACGTTCCTCTGCATTTAATCCATTTTGACATTTGTGGTTCAATGAATGTGAGAGGAAGGCATGGAGCTATTTATTTCATCACTTTTATAGATGATTATACTCGATTCGGATATGTCTATTTGATTTCTCATAAATCTGAAGTATTATGTTGTTTTAAAAGGTTTATGAACTTGGTTGAAAATCAACTAGACAAGAAAATAAAAGCATTGAGATCTGATCGGGGTCGAGAATATTTATCTGATGAGTTCAGAAAATTATGTGATGAAAAGGGAATAGAAAGACAGTTGTCTATTCCATATACTCCTCAACAAAATGGTGTTGCGGAGAGAAGAAACAGAACCCTACTGGAAATGGTTAGGTCCTTGATGGTGCATGCTAACTTACATATCACTTTTTGGAGTGATGCGTTGTTAACTGCTGCCTATATACTTAACTGGGTGCCTTCCAAATCAGTTAGTTCCACTCCATATGAGTTATGGATAGGTAGAAACCGGACTTAAGTTTACTTAAGTCATGGGGTTATGCTGCCTATACTCATATGTCCTCTCACAAGTTTGGGAAATTGAGTCCCAGATAAAAGTAGAGTATTTTAATGAGATACTCTAAACACTCAAAAGGGTATGTGTTCATAGGTGAGCAGGAAAGTGGGTGAATAACTGAATTTTGAATCACGGGATGTCACATTCTTAGTGGATGAATTTCCTAAGAAGGGCGAAATAGGGGAAGGTTACTTCCTATTTGAAACCTTGGATCAAGATAATGATATTAATGGAGTTCATCCAAGTGGGAGTAATATGAGAAGTGATGAATTGAATTCAACTTATTCTCAATTACAACCATATGATGAGATGATATCGTCATTATCTAATCCGAGTGGGAGCATAATGGGGAATGATGTGCTAAGTGTACAGTCTCCCATATAGCGAACAAGTCGCCAAAGTATTCCCGGTCGACGTTTTGACATTGAAGGGGAAACTTTTATAATTGCTCCACGAGATAAGGATGAGCCAAGAAATATTAATGAGGCTCTAAAATGCCATAATAAGGAAAAATGGATTTATGCAATGAAAGCGGAAATTGAGTCAATGAAATCAAACCAAGTTTGGGAACTGGTTGATCTTCCAAAAGGACGCAGAGCTATTGGGAACAAGTGGGTTCTCAAAATAAAGCGAAAGGCTGATGGCTCGATAGAAAGGCATAAGGCTCGCATTGTGGCGAAGGGGTATAATCAACAGGAAGATATTGATTATGAAGATACGTTTTCTCTTGTAGTGAGATTTACCTCGATTCGCATTATTTTGGCAATAGTGGCTAGTCTGGATCTTGAGTTACATCAAATGGATGTAAAAACTGCTGTCCTCAATGGAGAATTAGAGGAAGGAACATATATGGAACAACCTGCTGGTTTCATAGTGAAAGGCCAAGAAGAAAAGGTATGTCGACTTTTGAGGTCGATATATGACCTTAAGCAGTCGTCAAGATGAGGATCATTATGTATATATCAAAAGATCCAAGGATCAATTTGTGATCATATCATTATATGTTGATGATATACTAATTGCCGGAAGCAATATGGAACTTGTCAATATTGTCAAGAGTTGGTTGTCTTCCAATTTTGAATTGAAGGATATGGGATTGTAAACCCATTGACACTTCTATTGCAAAAGGTGAAGGATTGAGCCATAGACTGTGTCCAAGGACTCCACAAGAGAAGGAACAAATGAAACATGTTCCTTATGCTAGTGCTGTTGAGAGCTTGATGTACGCTATGATGTGTACAAGACCTGACATGTTATGTAGTTGGAATGGTGAGTAGATACCAATCCAATCCAGGTCAAGCACGTTGGAAAGCCGTTAAATGAATACTAAGGTATCTAAAGGGGACTGCTGATTATACGTTGAGTTATTATGGAAAGGATTTGCAACTCAAAAGCTATTCTGATGCTGATTGGAGAGGAGATTTAAATGAAAGAAAATCTACGTCTGGATTTGTTTTCTTACCGAATAATGGCACCATATGTTGGAGCAGTAAGAAACAAAATTGTATAGCCTTGTCCACGATGGAAACTGAGTTCGTGGCATTATCAGCAGCAATAAAAGAAGATATTTGGCTTAAGAGGTTATTGGAGCATTTATGTGTTATTTGAAGTGCTGCAGATTCATTGTTGGTTAGCTGTAATAGCCAAGCAGCAAAAGCGTACACCAAAGATCCAAAATATCATGGCAAGACCAAACATATAGATACCAAGTATAATTTTGTCAAGAATATGATTGCACGAAAAAATGTGAACTTACAGTACATGTTACGCATAGAATGGTAGCAGATCCTATGATAAAGCCAAAACCTAGAGATGTGTTTTGTGGCCATGTAAAATCTCTAGGATTGCGTAGAGTCTGATGTACTGGATTATAATTTCCTTGAAGTGTTCACTTTTGATGAATTTGTGTTTTTCATCATTAATGCCCATGTATCTTTGTTTGATCTTTATGCATCTTAATACTAAGTGTATTATTTTAAGTTGAGAAAGTATGTCGGACAGATATAAGATTAGCCCACTCACACGGGTAATCGCCTCTATTTACTGTGTGATAAATAGAGATGAGACTGTTTTTAAGCTTATTATCTAGGTGATAATCGAGAGCTCAAGCTTAAAATACGTATGTCGCCTTAACTGGGTGTTGAGATGAGGACATAATACTTACTATGTCCGAAAGTAAAATACCCCACATATTTTACTTTATCTGTCTATGATGCCAGATGTGAGTTCTGATAAATTTTGTGAATGAGTAGATACGTGAACTCAAGTTAGACATTGGGTATGTCTGAACTATCATCTGTACGGTATTGAAGGTGTAGACATACGCTCCATGGGAAAGGAGTTATTACTGTAATACGTAATTCATACTACGTATGCATGAAACAACCAATAAGAGTGGTAAAAGTTTGATCTCAATTTTTATGTCGTGTGAGACTCTTGAGGAAAAGGGTTCCTCAATTTTTTTTTAGTCCCTTCATGACTCTTACTTATTCTCAAGATTTCTATTTAGTGTTTGCTATCTTAGGATGTTGCTAATGGTCATGAGTTGATTCGATCTAATGGGACATTTCTAGAAAAGCAAGGTAAACTGAAATCGAGAGTTTGAAGGAAAGAGGAAGACCGATTTTGGAGAATCACATTGTAGTTTTGTATTCACCGGTTAATCAATTATGACTGTCTTTGTGATAATCATAATTGTGAATACAATATATATCATTGTTTAAAAGAGATCAAGAGAGATATAAACGTGATCGATCAATCTAGGGTACTGCATACTAAATCTACTCGGAGTGTGACGCCCATTATGAGCTGCTATATATTCCTAACAGATGTATAGCAATGAGCTCTCAAAGTATGCTGGTCGTATGGATTATTCACCAGTATGAATGTTGAAGAGAGGTAAAGAGAATCCTGTTTAGCCCACCATGTGCGAGTGGGAGATGATGGTTTTAATTGGTGATGGGCTTAAGGCCCGTCCGCCCATGCTGGGCCCAAAAGGCCCGGCCCATGGGAATATGGCCCGTGGATGGGGGAAGGTATAAAAGGGAGGAGAGAGAGAGAGAGATGACACCCGTTGGAATAACGTATGTATGTTCTCTCCCTCGCTCTCTCTCCAACAAAAGGATGAAACAGTAAGCATAAGGCATCGTTCTTCTTCCCTTCAAGGCGTCATCGGATCGAATAGGGCCAAGTTTCTCTTCCTCTATCGGCGTTGGTGTCTAATCTGTGGCTAACAAGGTACGCTTAAATCTGTGGTGTGCTTTAGGATCGGTGATACGTGTTTTTCCCGGGCTTCGTCTTCCGCATTGCTTTAGGGATTCGATTTAGTATCGAATCCTGTTTTTGGGGATCCGTTATTCCCAACAATCATCATTATCATTACCATGCATATCATCATGCATATCATATCATAGGTGATCATCATTATTTCACATCACATATCATCATCATCATCATCATGCATATCATCATGCATATCATATCATGGGTGATCATCATTATTTCACATCACATATCATCATCATCATCATGTATATCATCATGCATATCATATCATGGGTGATCATCATTATTTCACATCACATATCATTATCGTCATCATCATCATACCATCATGCATATCATATCATGCATATCATGTCATGATTTAATTCACACTTTTAGCTTTTAATTTGATCACCACATCACCCATTTCTCAATTCATCAATTTCATCATCCCCTTGGGCAAAGACCTCCGAGGCTTCCGGTATTCAGCCTCCCAGGCCACCGGGCATCCGGCCCCCCACATTTCGAGCATCTCGCATCTCAACTAGCATCACGAGGCATTCCCTTCGGGCAGAAACCTCCGACAGGGCTTCCAGCATTTACACTCCCTGGCCGGGCATCCCGCACCCTAATCCTGGCATCGCGAGGCATTCCCTTCGGGCAAAGACCTCCGACAGGGCTTCCAGCCCCCCACATTTTGGGCATCCTGAATATCCCAGGGAATCCGGCAATGCATCTCTGTACATTCCGGCCTCATCCTCCACCACAATCACTTACTCACTTATCATTATCCACATTTATCATTATTTTGATCTCATTTTAACATGGCATATGGTATGACATCAGACAAGTGATACTTGGCATAAGATTCACTCATGCATCACAATTCATGGTCATACATACACCAATGTCTCATTATACATGCAACAATGTATAATTATTTATTAATTCAATGGATTTTATGGCCAATAAAATAATCCATTTTATTATTATTATTATTATTATTATTAAATAAATATTAAATTCAATATCTATAAATTGCCAAAATTATAAAATTCAAGCAATCATTAAACAAACCAATAGGATGAAAATTTCATGCAAAATTCATGGTGATGATAATGATGATGATATATGATATGGCATGTGTATTGTGATGATGTCATGATGATGATGACATGTATGATGTAATGATGCCATGATGATGATGACACGTATGATGTAATGATGTGATGACGATGATGACATGTATGATACGATGATGATATACATGTATGTGTTATAAATTGATATGATGATGCATGATAGTATGCGCATGGCTTCAAGGTAAGTAACGCCTGCAATGCATGTATGATCTGCCTAATGCATTGAGTTGTTATTGGATTTCCTTATCTGCTGAGTGGTTGTACTCACCCCTTTTGGGGACCAACATTTCAGATTAATAGATGGATTGAGCGGTTGGATATGACCGCGAGGAGAAGGATAGCAAAGGAGGGAACCTTTGGACGCCGGCACTGATCGATGGACTTTAAGTGTATGACTATTGGAAGAGACGTCGGTCATCTTTTGAAGTATAGCCTAGTAGAGAAAAACTATGGCATTTTGATGTACCGATGAATGATGTCCATTTGCTCTATGTAAATAAACGTGTTTGGTTTTAACTTATATAAGATGTTTAGTAGGTGTGCATCGATTTCTGAATATAGGGAAGGGAATTGTTGGATATGCTTCCGTTATATAAATTGCGCAAGGGATCGTTAATAAAAGATGTAAACCCCCATGGTTGTATGGACCCGCTGCAACTAAAAATGGTATCAGAGTGACTTGTTATTTGGGAAAGAAAAAGGAAAAGCGAACTGTGGTGACCCTAGCGGATCGGGGGCCGTCGAGGGGTGTCACAGCCTTTGTTGGTATCAAAGCTATGGTTTCTTTGGAGTGATAAGGTGCCTCAGATGGAAATGAGGATAGAAAGATGCACACCATAGGATATAAAACGAGATAATTGAATAACGGGTGATGAGAACTCACTCGTAGATCCCTAGTAGTTTGCTTTGAATTGCCTTTAGGTACCAGTAACATGTATATGTTACTTATGTAGTAGTAGTAGTAGTAGTCGCTTTGAATGGAGATAGTGAGTCTCAGATTATTCCTGAGGCAATGCTTGGAAATTGCAGGAAAGTCATGGTGCGAGCTGGAAGTGCTCATCCATCGAGGGCTGAAGCCTCTGCAAGGGCTGAACCCCGAATGGAAGACATCCTGCAGGCATTGGCCAATATTGGAAATCTGATGGATAGACAAGCGCAGCAACAATCCGGAGTGGAACGTCGCCCTCAGGGACTGGTGAAACAATTTCTGAAGTTGAAACCACTTAAGTTTAGTGGAATGGGAAGTCCTGAGAAGGCGGAACATTGGATTGATGGAATGGAACGGATTTTCCGGTTATTGGACTGTAGTGATGCTGAGAAAATAGCTTTGGCAGAGTACCAGCTGGAGGGAAATGCAAAGTTTTGGTGGAGAGCTTCGAAGGATACAATCTTTCCACCAGGTACTGATGTGAACTGGGAAGAGTTTGTTAGAGCTTTTAATAGGAAGCATTTCTCTGATTGTGCCAAGGATAAGAAGATCACTGAATTTGTTCAGTTAGAACAAAGGGAGCTGATAGTAGACCAGTATGAGGCAAAATTTTCTGAATTGTCTAGGTATGCTCCTAGGTTGGTTGAGGATCAAGAGGAAAAGGCTAAAAGATTTTTGAAAGGATTAAGGACTGATATTAGGAAACAACTGGTGCCTTTGAATATAAGGGATTATAATGAGATTTATGAGAGGGCACAGTTGGTAGAGCAGGAGTTAGTAAGAGAGCAATCAGAACCTAAGAGGTAGATGACCTTTAATGATGTTCGAAGAGGTAAGAGACCCTACCGTGGTCAAGGTCCGAATTGGGAATCTAAGAAAAAGAGCAACTTTGGAAATTTTAGAAGAGTTTGGAATGGCCCGATTTTAGGAAGAGCACCCTACCAGGGTAATTTTTGCCAGAGATGTGGTAAACAACATGGGCCAGGACCTTGTAATAGCCAACTGAGATGTAATGGATGTGGGCAAATAGGACACTTTAAGAAAGATTGTCCACAAGGAAGGTTGCAGCCGAATGTTAGCTCGGTGCGACAGGTGCAACAAAGTACTGGTGGACCAAATTTACTAAGAAACCCACAGAGGCCACTACCCCAAGGAAGGGTGTATGCAGTCACTCAAGAGGAAGTAGGAGCTTCCAAAAGTGTTATCTCAGGTATGATTTCGATAGAGGGATAAGAAGGCATATGTTATTTGATATAAGTGGCATGCATTCATTTGTGTCCAAAAAATATAGATGATTGTGAGGAGCAGGAAAAAATCTCTAGATATGCCTCTTCGTATTTCTACATCGCTGAAAAATATGTTGTTATCGACGTTAGTATGTGAGATGTGTGAGATAACCCTAGGGGAATGAGATCTGAAAATGTCCTTAATAGTGATAGTTATGTATGACTTTGATGTCATCGTAGGAATGGACTACCTCCGTAAGCAATGGACTAGGATGAATGATCTCCTGAGATAGTACTTACCCATGCGCTAAGGATAAAACCATGAGGCCTAGTATGGGGTAGGCCAAAACGGATAATAACTCTGTAAGTTAATCCCTATTGAAACGAGACCCTTCAGTAGATGTGTAGTTCGGGTTCGAACCAGGTGAAAGCTGGTGTACCTGTAACGTCCCGGTCCGATGAGAGCAAGGAGTGGATGCCGAGGTCAGAGGACCTGAACAAGGAGCGGCTCCTGGCAGGCTTCTAGAATGGCAAAAGGGGGCAGAAATGAACCGAACTATGAACTGAACTGGAAAGGTAGTGTTTCTGGGATAATTTTGTCAGAGTGGTGCAGCGGAAGCATGGTTAAGCTTGTAGAACTCTTGTTGTGAAAGAGAAGGATGGGTCGATGCATTTATGCATTGATAATAGGCAATTGAATCATGTAAATGTCTAGAATAAGTATCCCTTACCTAGAATTGATGACCTACTTGACCAAATTGCAAGGAAGTTCGGTCTTTTCTAAAATTAACTTGAGATCAGGATATCAGTTAAGGATTAAGAAAGAAGACATTCCTAAGACCGTGTTTAGGACTCACGATGGACACTACGAGTTCCTAGTTATGCTATTTGGATAGACGAATGCCTTAGCTACATTCATGGATTTAATGAATAGGATATTTAAGCCTTATTTGGATCAAATTGTGATTATCTTCATTTGATGATATCTTGATATATTCTAAAGGACTTGAAGATCATGCGTAGCATCTAAGAGTGGTGTTGCAAGCAAGGCTTAAGAAGTGGATTATGAAGAGCGAGTTATGAATTTGAGGATTAAGTTATGATCATTTGAGCTAAGTAGTGACTTCCTATTTGAGGATTTCATTGGAAGTCTTGATGCATTACATGGAGGTATTTAGTATATCTTGGAAGTCATGAGTTTGAATGGTCATATGAGACATGAAATTATTTGTGGTTTATATGTCGGAATAATAGGTTTAATCGATAGTGGTCAACTTTTAATTTTAGGTGATGATCTCAGTTTAAAAAATGTTTGGTGGAATTAGTGGATATGATCATTTGTGGTTATAGTCTTTCCAAGGTGAAATGGTGGAAGTTCAAGTTGTGGATTTGATGAATGATTAGTCTAAGTGATGATCCTTTAGGATGAGTTATGAGATATATTCGGTGGAAACTAGACAAGTTTTATTTTGGTGGATTGTCGATCTTTGAATTAAATAAGTCTTGGTGGACTATAGATATTTGAATCGAAGGAACGATGCTATATTTTAGGCTTGAATCTATGTTGTGGTGAATACATAGTGAATGTCTTTGCTGGACTGAACCAAATGAGTTATTGGTGGTGTTGATTTTGATGGTTCTAGGCTTGAATTGGTGGTGACGAAGGTATAGGAATAATTCGGCTAAATGGTGCGTTCGATTGAGTCGAGAAGGTGGAATTCTTTAAATTTGAATCTCATTGATAGTTGCACTTAGGATAGAGCTTGAAATAGATGTTTTCACAAAAGGGATCGAATATGAGATAGAGGAGGTGGATGGAATTATTAAAAGATTTTGATTGTGAACTGTTTTAGAAAATCTCTTGAATTTCATCAAAATTTATGAGTACTGTGACACCATGCCCAAATGTTTTAAGAAATGTTTTCTATTTTAAAGATTTCTGAACTTTTTATAGAAAACATTCCATCACATTGGAGTTGGGATTGAGATTGGAATTTACCAATGTACCGATTTAAATTTTACTAAGGGTTTTGATAAAGTATTTTATTTCACGCCGTGAAGCAAGTACGACTCAAGGCTTCACACGTGGATTTCGAAAAACATTTGAAATTTAAACGTGAACATGGATTTTATGGATTTGGTATCATGCTTTGATTTTGTGAATTGGTTTCAACAATACGAGATTCACCTATTCTCAAATACTATCATTGTTATACCGTTGTGTCTTTAAAATCCATGTTTTGCATTATTTGATATCATGAAGTGGAATTTTCAAGGACTCAAAGGATTTTCCACATTGGTGATTTGAAAACGTTTTGACATAGAAGTGGCATATGGTTTCAAAGCCTGCTATTGTAGTATTGATGTGCTTTTGAAAACCTCAGTTTGGATTGTTTGATTTCATGAAGGAAGATTTTCAAGCGTTCAAAAGGAATTTCAGATGTGGTTATTGTTTTAAAACTATTTATGGTGTTGAGATAAATTAAGATATGTTAAGAGCTTGCATCCTTAACTTAAGAGGAAGTATCAACCTGATCTAGGACACATACTCGATCATGAAGCCATCAAAATGGATGAGAAAGTAAGGTACATTAAGGAGCCTGTGCAAGTATTGGATTGAAAGGAACAAATTCCCAGGACCAAGAGAATTCCATTGGTTAAGATATTATGGCGATATCATGATGTGGAGGAAGCCACATGGGAGAGTAAAAGTGAGATGAGGGAAAGGTACCCTCACTTGTTTATAGAGACATAAATGATGTCTAATTTCGAGGACGAAATTCTCTAAGGAGGGGAGAATTGTGGCATCCGAAATTTTGTAACAACCCTTAGATATACGATGGTCCACGACTAAGTGATGAGAGTATCGTCGGATTATGACATTGGCTCATAGCATCGTTGGATCGATGAGTCACATATAGAAATAGTTTGATCGTCGAATAAACTATAGATTCATCAAAATCTCCTTAAGGTCATTAGTGGGACCAATCTCAGTCATGACTAGCCGACCATGGAACAAGAAAAGAATTTGGATCATGAAAGAGTACATTTGATAAATTGTTGAACCATGAAACCATGGGATCAAGAATGCCCCATGTATGTGCAAGATTAAGGATTAATTCTAAGGAATTTGGGCCACTAATTTGCTGGCCCAAAACAGCCCAAAGATCCCCATACTAGTCGACACCCTAGTCAACTATGAAGGGAAATCATTGACCAATGATGCCACGTTGCTTTCCCTCACTCGGCCAGCAGATTTGGATTAAGAAGAGAATTAGCTAAATTGCTGAGGACACGTGGCAATAAGGAGCAAGGTGTCAAAGGAAGAAATGCATGCTGGACACGTACGAATCCAGCTGCCCTTCATGCGGCCAAACCATGGAAAAACTCCCCTTAAGTTGACTGGTTTTAAGTAAAAACCAGCGGCCATGGTAAATGGTAATCGAGAAGCAAGGCCAGAGGAGGCCACGTTGCTTCGTGTGGAGCAACCAGCGAAGGCCAAGAAAACCCAGCTGGAGGCACGCTTCTTCCACCTGTCCTCCATGCATGCATCCACCGAAAATCCCCCTCTTTGTTGGCTGGTTTTTAGCAAAACCAGCAGGTAATCTGCTCGTGTAAGTGAGCTAAAGGAAGTGACCAAGCAGAACCGAGAGGAATTGAGAGTGAGAGAGAGGGAGAGAGTTGCCGAGAGAGAGAGTGGGATGCGAGAGAGAGGGAGGCCGAGAGAGGAGGAGAAGGAGCCGTCGCCGCCCGTTTGTCGCCGGTGTGCCTCCGTTCGTGTGGTCTAGAGGCAAGTGGAGTCCTATAAATTCTCTTGCATGTGTGTATATGGTTTGCATGTTCGATTTTGGGTGATATTTGTGAGAAAAACCGAGGTAAGGGTTGGTTGTTTTCAAGCTGTGTGACTGTTCTTGCTCGGGTTGTGTGAGTCCGAAACTTGTTTGAGCTTTCATGTGTGTTTGGAGACCGATTTTGGCTTTGATGTCTTCATGTAAGTTGTAGCTAACATCTTTTAGTATAACATACTGAAATTTCGTGGAAAATGATGGAGATTTAAGGGGTTAAAGATTCATCTTACGGAGATCCCAGATCTGTGATGTTTTCACTGACTTCTTGTTGGATTCTTGGTTGCATGTTGGTTTGTGATGAAAATCTGACTTCTATGTCTTCATGAAAGTTGTATGTAACACCTTAAACTACAACATACTCAAATTTTAAGAGAAATGAACAAGTATAGCCTAGTAAATCGGCTAGATCTTGGAGATGATGATTCTGGTGATGTGTTCCTAGACACCCGAGACTTGATGGACTTAAATGGTGACCATAATTTAGTTATTTGACCTAGATCTCTTCATGAAAATTTTAAAGGAAACCTTGATACATGACATATCCGAATTTAAGAAGAAACGAAAGAAAATAGATGGGTGAAATCTTAATATTTCGGAGATGCGTATTCTGGACGATGCGGTAAGGGTTCCAGAAGCTTCGTGAGGTTGAATAAAATAATATATAAGGAATTTGACTTGGAGTTCTTCATGAAAGATGCACGAAAATGTCTTGGCTATCACCCTGTAAAATTTCGTAATTTTGGGAGGCCGAATAGATATTTTAATTGAATTTATTTGGAAACTGTGCATTTGGTTTAAATCCGAGAATCATAGGATGTTTTGGGAAAATTGTGGAATTTGGTAAAACAATTTATATTGGCCATGAATTTTGCAAGTAAATATCATCCTATGGGTTTGTTTAATAATTTCTTGGATTTATGTAATTTTGGGAATTTATTGATATTAAATAATAAAATAAATAAATAAATAAAATAATAATAAATTAAAATGGATTTTTATTTGGTCATGGATTCAATTCTATTTGTGTGACATATGTGTGATGAGGTCTTTGCACATGTATTGGATTGAGATGTATATGTGATAAAGTCTTGGTATGCGTATGACATGGTCCTTGTACATGTATTGAATTGAGATGTGTATGGGATAAAGTTTTGGCATGTGTATGACATATGAATTGAGATGCAAGTGTGAATTCCATGTCAAGTGTGATTTGTTTGATACCATGCCAATTGCCATGTTAAATTGAGATAAAGAAATGGTATATGTGGATGATGGTAAATGAGGGAGTGGTTGTGGTGGAGGATGATGGCCGGAATGTATAGAGATACATTGCCGAGATTCCCCGGGAGTGTCGGGATGCCCGGTGGTATACGGTACGTAATTCTAGGGGAGGCCTGGTGGTATGTCGGTACATAATTCCGGAAGCCCTGGAGGTTTTTGCCCAGGGGGATGCCTCGCCATGCTAGGATTGGGGTGCGAGATGCCTAGCTAGAAGGGTAAAGGCCGGAAGCCCTGTCGGAGGTTTTTGCCCGAAGGGAATGCCTCGTGATGCTAGTTGGGATGCGAGATGCCCGAAATGTGGGGGGCCGGAAGCCCGGTGGCCATGGGATGGCTGGAATGCTGGGAACCCTATCAGAGGTCTTTGCCCGAAGGGATGATGAAATTGATGATATGAGAAATGGGTGATGTGGTGATCAAATTTAAAGATAAGAGATGAAAATTAACCCATGATATGATATGCATGATGATGATGATGTTGATGATGATGATGATGATGATGATGATGATGATGATGATGATGATATGTGATATGATATGATGATCACCCATGATATGATATGCATGATGATATGCATGATGATGATGATGATGATAATGATATGTGATGTGATATGATGATCACCCATGATATGATATGCATGATGATATGCATGATGATGATGATGATGATGATGATATGTGATGTGATATGATGATCACCCATGATATGATGATGATGATGATGATGATGATGATGATGATGATGATGATGATGATGATGATATGTGATATGATGATCACCCATGATATGATATGTATGATGATATGCATGGTGATGATAATGATGATGATATATGATATGGCATGTGTATTGTGATGATGTCATGATGATGATGACATGTATGATGTAATGATGCCATGATGATGACGACACGTATGATGTAATGATGTCATGACGATCATGACATGTATGATACGATGATGATATACATGTATGTGTTATAAATTGATATGATGATGCATGATAGTATGTGCATGGCTTCAAGGTAAGTAACGCCTGCAATGCATGTATGATCTGCCTGATGCATTGAGTTGTTATTGGATTTCCTTATCTGCTGAGTGGTTGTACTCACCCCTTTTGGGGACCAACATTTCAGATTAGTAGATGGATTGAGCGGTTGGATATGACCGCGAGGAGAAGGATAGCAAAGGAGGGAACCTTTGGACGCCGGCACTGATCGATGGACTTTAAGTGTATGACTATTGGAAGAGACGTCGGTCATCTTTTGAAGTATAGCCTAGTATAGAAAAACTATGGCATTTTGATGTACCGATGAATGATGTCCATTTGCTCTATGTAAATAAACGTGTTTGGTTTTAACTTATATAAGATGTTTAGTAGGTGTGCATCGATTTCTGAATGTAGGGAAGGGAATTGTTGGATATGCTTCCGTTATATAAATTGCGCAAAGGACCGTTAATAAAAGATGTAAACCCCCATGGTTGTATGGACCCACTGCAACTAAAAATGGTATCAGAGTGACTTGTTATTTGGGAAAGAAAAAGGAAAAGCGAACTGTGGTGACCCTAGCGGATCGGGGGCCGTCGAGGGGTGTCACAGATAGAAAGAAGTTTGAATGAACAAGTCGCCTCGGATTGAGGTTCAATTCCAATAGAGATGGGAACTAGTATGGGAAGAGGCCCATGGCCAGAGGAAGGTTCCATGTTCCGCCGAACAGGAAGAGTGGAATTGGAAAACCAGTGTCGAATTAGAATGGCACGTGTCGTCTCTACGAAAGGCGAGATGGCTCAGCTCCATGCCATCTTAAGATGGGTGTGTGTTACAAGTGTGGCCAACCGGGTCATTTGACTAGAGATTGTCCTCGAAGGCCGAGAGAATTTCAGCAGTTACCACCGCTGCTGCCGATGGGCCAGAACATAAGATATGTGCCACATATCACATAGCAGGGAGGACAAAATAGACCCCTAGCGCAAGGACAAGTGTATGCCATTACAAGAGGACAGGTAGATGACTCACTTGATGTGGTTACAGGTATGGTTTCACTAAACAACCGTGCTACATATGCTTTATTTGATCCTAGTTCGACTCATTCATTTATAGCTGAATAGTTTGTTAAGCTGATAGGATTGAGTCCTGAGTTATTTGAGTCTATTGTTAGCAAATCTATACCGTTAAAGGATAAGGTGTTAGCTGCATTGGGTTTTCCTGGTTGCAAGTTAGTGATTGGTGAGTGAGAGGGGAAGATAGACTTGCTAGTCCTAGCCATGCATGATTTCGATGTGATAATTGGCATGGATTGGCTCACCAAGAAAAAAGCTAAAATGAACTGTTATCGTAAAGCGATTCAGTTTAACCCATTAAGGGGTGAAAGTTTCGACTTTATTGAGAGTCGAGGAGGACCCTCGAGTTCCTTAATCTCGTCAGTTGAGGCAACCCATTTGTTAGACGGGGGTTGTTAAGGTTACTTGGCGACTGTCATGGATACGACAGTTGAGGAGTTGAAGATTGAAGAAATCTCAGTAGTTCAAGAATTTCCAGACATGTTTTCGAAAGAATTGCTAAGTCTATTACCGAAGAGAGAGATTGAGTT
Source organism: Eucalyptus camaldulensis (assembly GCA_019915185.1). NCBI lineage: Eukaryota > Viridiplantae > Streptophyta > Magnoliopsida > Myrtales > Myrtaceae > Eucalyptus > Eucalyptus camaldulensis. The sequence continues at coordinate 34,237,553 of JAHSVA010000010.1, forward strand.
CGTGATCGAGTTAGCACCCAGGATAGAGCCAATCTCTAAGGCTCCTTACCAGATGTCGTTGTCTGAGTTAAAAGAACTGAAGGTGCAAATGCATGAATTATTGGATAAGGGATTCATACATTCCAGTGCATCACCTTAGGGAGCACCAGTTCTCGTCATGAAGAAGAAAGATGGTTTGTTGCGTTCGTGCATTGACTATTGTCAACTCAATTAAGTGATGATCAAGAACAAGATGATCGACGACTTGTTTGACTAGCTACAAGGAGCATCGATATTTTCAAAAATCGACTTGAGGACAGTGTATCATCAGTTGAGGATTAGGAAGGAGGATAGATTGAAATCAGTGTTTCATACTTGATACGGCCATTATGAGTTCACTGTAATGTCATTTGGTTTGACGAACGCTCCAGCTGGTTTTATGGATCTGATGAATTGAGTGTTCAAAGAATATTTTGATCAGTTTGTGATCATGTTCATCGACGATATTCTGGTGTATTCGAGAAATTTTGAGGAGCATGAGAGTCTTTTGAGGAGAGTACTTCAGACCCTAAGGATTCATAGATTGTACGCTAAGTTTAGCAAGTGCGAGTTTTGGTTGACTCGTGTTACATTCCTAGATCATGTGATTTCAGGTGAAGGAATCTCCGTGGACCCATCCAAGATCAAAGTAGTGATCAGCTAGCCAAGACTGACTACTATGATAGAGATCAGAAGCTTTTTAGTTTTGGCAGGTTACTACAGAAGGTTCGTAGAAGGATTTTCAGCTTTGGCTTCGCCATTGACTTGACTATTAAAGAAGGAAGAGAAGTTCGTATAGATAGACAAGTGCGAGCGTAGTTTCCAAGAGCTTAAACAAAAGCTAACTACCGCACATGTGCTGACCATTCCATCTGGTCCTGGAGGATATGTGGCACCCCCTAATGCCCCCGATCGATTAGGGTCACCATGGTCACTACCTCCTGGCTAATTACTACCATGATACCCTAGATTTTAATATAACATATAACTCTGGGGGTTCCTACTTTCTTGCCTGGTCCTTACGCAACTTATATAGCGGAAGCCTATTCAAAATCTCCCTATCGCATACTCAAACAAAATAATGCAATGCACATCAACTACACATTTTTTTTTTATATAAGTTAGAGCCAAACACTTTTATTTACATAACTTGATGGACATCATGAGTTGGTACATCAAAAGGCCAAGGCTTTTCTAAGCTTGGCTATATCCAAAAATACCCAACTCCACAGCAGTCATGTATATCGATCCATCATTCAGTGTTGGCGGTCCAAAATTCATCATATGCTATCTCGACCCATGATCAAATCCAATTCGGTCCATCGATCGATGGTGGCGGCAACAACCTCAACAAGTGGCCATCTAGTCAGACGAGAACTGAAATGAACTCCTGATGAACTGGGCCGGCAAAATGGCCTATATCAAAGGTCAGCAAAATCCTCACATGTTTGAACACTAATCCATGCACTCCAGGATGATGGTGCTCTGACATCTCCCACTACAGGTCAATCAGGAGCCCATAAAATGTACTAGGAGTCGGAGGCAGCAGAGGCATTTTCTTTCTAATCTGAAATGTTAGTCTCTAAATGGGGTGAGTACAACCACTCAATAGTAAAAGATCAATCAAACTACACAATGCAACAAGCAAGACAACCAAGATTTCATGTGAAATGCACATATCATCTATGCAATACATACATACATACATACATACATACATACATACATACATACATACATACATACATATATATATATATATATACATATACATATCCATAAAGTCCATTTCATGTCCTGATAACCACATTTTTAATGTCAAATAATACCAACTCACAATTTTTAAACAATTCATGTACCATGCCATATGCACACACATGCACATGATTTATTTCCCATTTTAAGGTTCGAACAATCTCATTTTCCCGGGGACCGGTGTTTGTATCCCTCCGGGCTTTCGCATCCAACTTGGCATCGCGAGACCTCCGGCACACACCTTCGGGCATCTCGCACCCCACCTGGCATCACGAGGCACATCCAGGGCTTGCCATGAAAATGGTTGCCCCTTCCATCCGGATTTACGTACAATACTTACAACCGGGCATCTCGAAACTCCCGAGGACCTCTGGCACACACCTCCGGGCATCCAATCTGCATCAACTCACTCGGCCCTATGGGCATCCCGACACTCCCGGGGCATCGTCAACTCAGCCGTCTGACGGTATCATCAACATCATAATATATACATATATGTCTCACTTTGAAAATAACATTTGATGCAATAATGTCAAAATTTTCAATGAGTTTATAAAGCCTTATCAATTTTTGATGTCATATGATATGCTAAATGTCACCACATCCATTGTATAAATAACGACCCAAGACATCACAACTCATAGAGCAAATCAATTGGTCTTAAAATAAAACAGTTTTTGAACAAAACAGAATGCACTCCGCTAATTGAAATTCTGGAAAATCAGTAAACGATCTTGATAAATTCTAAAAATTTAATATGTTGTAAACGAGATCTAGGGGAAAAAAGGTTTTATGATGAACACCAAGTCAAGAAAATTTCGTATGAATCGCAATGGTCCGTGCATCACAACCATAAAACTTCAAACATCACTATTACACAGTTTCAATAACAATTTCGGTATAACCTCTAAATTAACTCAGAAAATTTTGATATTTTGATATGTTATAGATAAGACCTAGAGGTAAAATTTTCGTGCACAACTCTAAGTCAAATTAATTGTAGATCAAGAGTTATAATCACTATAACTCTCCCTAACCCTCTGTAACAGTTTCCAGGTTTAACATTTTCAAAGAAAAATCGTTTCACCGACCAATAATTTTTCGTTTCTTCTCAAATTTTAGTATGTTACTCCTAAAGATGTTATCTACAACTTTCATCAAGGACACGAAGTCAAATTTCAATTCCAAAGGTCAAGCTGTTTTTCCATGAAACAGTTTGCTAGTCCTAGGGAACCACTTCTATTCTTTCGAATTCCAGCATCCAGCATCAAAATTCAAGCATCTCCAAATCTATTACACTTCACTAGACAACCACAGCACAACATAATGTAGATCAATGGACTTTCACTTGCCTTAAGTCCGAGGCAACCACATCAAGCAAAATTGCGGACTTCGGGCACAGCTCAATCGATGGTAAAGCTAGGCGGTGTCAATCGCGGCATGAGGCATGCTCACGTCGGGGGATGGTCTCCTTCTTTCCCTCGCCGACACACCCTCTCGCTCGATTACTCTCTCTCTCTCTCTCTCTCTATTTGCTCGAACACCCGAGCACTTTGCCTACTAAAATTGTTAATTAAACTAATTGCTGCATGCATGTTATTTGGTGGATGTTCAGTTGAGAGGCAGCTTGTTGTAGACGTGGCCTTCCCAAGCAGCTTCGTTGGCCACCTCTCCTCCTGCATGCTATGAGGTGTCCAATGGTGGAGGCCTCTTGGTCAATCCCTCCTCCATTAGTTGACTTAAGTGTCGACTAATATGAGGGTGTTTTGGGCTGTTTTGGGCTGGCGATTAGTGGCCCAATTTTGTGGCACCCCGAAACATCTAAGGTCGCCACAGGTACCTATTGCTATACCTAATGAACGCTAGTCACATCTCTTAACAAAAGCATTGCAGCTCATAGGCATATATATATATTTATTTATTTATTTATTTATTTATATATCGGTCCCAGTGCAACTTATTAGCGGAAGCATAATTGAAATATTATCATCTCTCCCTCCATCTATCATGATACAATGCACACCAATAAGCTCCATAGGAAAAGATAAAGCCGAGCCACTTTTATTTACATATTTTCATGATGGATTTTCTCGGGTCGGTATAACAAAAGAAGGGCCAAGACTTTTGACTACACTCGGCCATAACCTCAAAAAGAGACAACTCGACCCTCTATGTCGATCATACAAAATCCTCCATCTACTAGTGTTGGCTATTGTGCAAAAAGTTGCGGCTCCTACTCCTCGTGAGTGGGCAATCACACCCATGCCGGTGTGTCAGGCGGTGGCGGCGGCAACATCCCCTGCATCACTCCGTCTCGATGAACGTGAACAGATATGAACTCTTGAATGACCGGGCCCTCAGCCAAGCCTACGTCATACATCACTAATGTGCGAACTCGAATGAACGTCAGACCAGGGATGGTGAGACAGTCGATCTCCACACACTTGACCTCCACATCCAAAGGAAGGTCGTAAAAGACGCCTCGCGTGACAGCAGGGAGCGGCATCTTTCTAATATGAAATGTTGGTTGTCGAAGGGGTGAGTACAGTCACTCAGCAGGTAAATGACCCAATAAACCACTCATTGCATCACACAATACAATCATAACAATCTTAGCACAACACATGTCATTCATGCATCCATGCATAACTTACCTTGATACCATGCATATGTCATCATACCGCATGTACATACATCCTCATATAATCATCACCATCATGTCATACACTTACCATCATCATGTCACATATACCATCATGTCAAAGATGCGCATACATCCATGCACTTACCATCATCATGTCACATATACCATGCTGTAGGTGCACATACATCCATGCACTCACCATCATCATGTCACATGTACCATCGTGCCATAGGTGCACATACATCCATGCACTCACCATCATCATGTCACATGTACCATCATGCCATTGGTGTACATACATCCATGCACTCACCATTATCATGTCACATGTACCATCATACCATAAGTGCACATAAATCCATGCACTCATCATCATCATGTCACATGTACCATCATGTCAAAGATGCGCATACATTCATGCACTCACCATCATGCATCCATGCATATATGTTGCCATACCATGCATGATTCAATTTCAATTTCCAAATTTTATTCTTTCTTTTTGAACTGCCACATTTTTCTTTTTCCCGGGACCAGTTTTTCATCCCACATTTATCGCTCGTACCCCACCTGGAATCGCGAGGAACCTTAGGCACAAACCTCTGGGCTTCCGGCTCCTCCACTCTCCGGGCATCTCGAAACTCCCGAGGACCCTTTGGCATTCAGCCATTTAAGGCCACCGAGCATCTAGCATTTACACTCCCAGGGCATCGTCGGCTCACACCTCCGACGGCCTTCTCACTTATCATAGTTCACATTTTCAATTATAGCTCAATTTCAACATGGCATATGATGTGATGGCAAACAAGATCATTTTCATCATTTGATTCTTATATTCATTTTCAATCATCATCATACATGCACCAAGATACAATCACTTATGACAATACAATCCATGGAATCCATACAACTTAGAATAATCCATACATTATGACTTATTTTTTTGAAATTTACCAAATTCCAGCTTACACAATTTCAGAAAACATGTAAATTAAATATCTATATGATCTTCAAAAATCATAAAATCAGAAAATGTGATAGAAAAGACATAAATGTAGCAACTCCATGAAAAACACATGCCCAAAAGAGCTTCACACAAGAAGATGTAGCTCACACAATAAAGCATGCAAAATTCGGATAAAATCAGATTGCGCAGTTCTTGAAATATTTCAATTAAAATACACGAATGACCTCCAAAAATTATGAAATTTTACCAGGTGATATTGAAGATCCTAAGGTAGATTTTTTATGAAGAAATTTAGGCCAGATTCGCTCTAGATAATTAACTATGAACGGTCGAAGCTCATGTTCCTAGTACCGAACGGTCCAGTTTAGCTGTCTCAGAAAAATCGAGGTTTCACCTACTTATCTTCCATCCTTTCCTCTGAATTTTTGATATGTTTTGCCTCAAGAATTACACTACAACTTTCATTAAGGGATCTAGCTAATATTCTTAACGGATAGTCAGCTTATGGTTCACGAAGTCGCTGGAGTCTAGTACAATACTTCCAGATCTACCATCTTCAAAGGAAAAATAGTTTCACTAGGCTAAAATTGTTCGTTTTGCTCAAAAATTTGATTACGTTAGTCTTTATGATGTTATCTACAACTTTTGTGAAGAAGTCGAAGTGAAATTCTCAGTAAAAAGTGACATGCAGCACACAAAACCACCAAGAGGTCGACAAAACAGTTTCAGATCTGGTGTTTTTGTAGAGGAAGGGTTTGACCCCTTGAAACTCCGTCATTTTGTCTCAAATTTAGTATGTTATACTTTGAGATGTTTTTTTACAACTTTTGTGAAGAAATCGAAGCCAAAATCCGACTAAAAACCCACATGCAAGCCTCTACAACATTCTGGGTCAGGTGGCACACTCGAAAACAGAATACATTTTCAAGAACAACACACTCAAGCTTCGGTTTCTCACACCCTAAACGTCCGAGATTCACCATCATTCAAACACACAAGCAAGAGAAGAATATAGATCCCAACTTGCCTTTGTACCGAGCAAACAACGGCACACAGACCGCGGCAAGTGACGGACGCACGGCGACGGGCGACGGATGAGTGGACGGACAGCTTCTTCCTCATCTCTCTCGGTTCCTCACTCTCTCGCAACCCTCTCTCTCTCTCTCTCTCTCTCTCTCTCTCTCTCTCACTTGGCTTGGGCGACAACCCCCTAAACCGGCCACTCTTCCTTTTATTCCTCCCTCAATACCATCATTTGCAATGATTAAGAGCCACCCAAAGTGGCCAATGGTGTGACTTTCCTTTTTGCCACTTGGCAAAACCCATGCATAATGGGCTTGAAGGTTTGGGCCGGCCTCTCCCCTCTCTCCTTGGTCGACGGCATCCCTCTCCATGGGCTTCATGGCCGGCCTTTTGGCCCATCAAAGGTCCACACTCTTGGGCCTAAGGCCCAAGCCTAATTAAATCAAATTTTAACCCCTTTTTAAATACTGATTAAATCCTTATTGAACCAAAGTACTATAGTGTAAAAATTAAGTAACTATACACTTGAAATCACAAATCCATAAATTCTAACCTACAATACATATGGCCAAAGATAGATCATCCTTTTCCAAAATTTATTCATTAAATTCAGCCATAGTCCTTGATACAAGACATTTTTTTAGCACCCCTAATGACAGGCAAGGAATTTCAGGATGCCAGAAATTTCTCACAATTTGATCCTTAATCTTGTACATTCGTGGGGCATTTTTGGTCCTATGGTTTCATGGTTTAACAATTGATCAAATGTACTATTTCATGACTCAAATTCTTTTCTTGTTCCATATACACTTAAGTGATAAAGCCGCATAGTATTTCCAAAAGAAAAATATACACAAATTGGCGGGGTTCAAGGTAGTGCCGATGATGATGATGGTATAACAAAATTCAATCCTTGGTATCGATGACAAAATCAGATAACACTTCGTCAATCCGTGACATCGGTACTTCCTTTCCTTGGTTGGCTAGACATGACTGAGATGGGTCTCACTAATGACCTTAAGGAGATGTTGATAAATCTATAGTTTATTCGACGATCAAACTATTTCCATATGTGACTCATCGATCCGACGATGATACGAGCCAATGTCATTATCCGACGACACTCTCGTCACTTAGTCATGGACCATCGTATATCTAAGGATCGTTACAAAATTTCGAATTCCATAGGATACGAGATCTATAGTGATGCGTCGTTCAAAGGACTGTGTTGTGTATTAATACAACATGGCGGGGTTGTTGCATGCGCATCCCATCAGTTGAGACCTCATGAGCTGAACTACCCATCGCATGACTTGGAACTCGCAGTGATCATTTTCGCTCTGAAGATTTCGAGACATTACTTGTGTGGAGAAAGATTCCAGATCTTCACTGACTATTAAAGTCTCAAGTATCTATTCTCTCAGAAGGAGTTGAATATGAGACAACGTCGCTGGATGGAACTTTTGAAGGACTACGATTGTGATATACTATATCACCTTGGGAAAGCGAACAAAGTTGCAGACGATTTAAGTCAAAATTCTTCAATTGCACAGATGATGGTTAAGGAATGGGTTTTACTCGAAAGAGCTCGAGATTCAGTTTTCAAATTTGAGGTAGGCCACCTTTCGAATCTTATGGCTACCCTAAGAATTGAGCCGGATGTATAGATCAAAATCAAGATGCTTTAATTGACAGACCCATATTCAGAAGATTCTGCAAGAAGATACTAATAAGAGAAAAGGTTGATTTTCAGATTTCTAAAGACGGAGCACTAAGTTTCCGAGAATGATTATGTGTACCTAACAATGCAGAGCTTAAAGAGGAGATTTTATCATAAGCTCATCATAGCAGTTACAACATTCATCCTGACAGTATGAAGATGTATCAGAATCTGCATCAACACTATTGGTGGTTCGGTATGAAGGCGGACATTGCCAAGCATGTCGCCAAATGTTTAACGTGTTAGTAGGTGAAGGCACAACATTGTAAGCCGAGAGTACTTCTACAACCTCTCGAGATTTTCGAATGGAAATGAGAGCACACCACGATGGATCTTGTGACAGGTTTACCAAGGAGTCAGAGATGTAATGATTCAATTTGGGTAGTAGTCGACAAACTGACGAAGTCGGCTCACTTCATCGCAGTACGGAAGGACCTTGATTTAGACAGGCATGCAGATTTGTATGTGCGCCGGATTATTCATTTGCATGGAGTGCCGATGACGATAACATCAGACCAAGACTCGAGATTTACAGCTGCATTTTGAAAAAGTTTGCAAACCGCCTTAGGGACAAAGTTGCAATACAGTACGACTTATCATCCTCAGATGGATGGCTAGTTTGAGAGGACAATTTAAACCCTCGAAGACATGTTGCGAACTTGCATATTGGACTTTAAGAGAAGTTGGGAGGAATAGCTTCATCTTGTTGAGTTTGCCTACAACAATAGCTACCAACAGAGCATTCAGATGGCTCCTTTCGAAGCGTTGTATGGCAGAGCGTGCAGGATGCTAGTGTGTTGGAATGAGGTCGGAGAACGAAATATCACAGGCCCAGAGTTGGTTCAGCAATCAATGGATGAGGTTGCCGTCTTCAAAGAATGATTAAAGATCGCTCAGAGCCGCCAGAAAAGCTACGCAAATAAGCGTTGGAGACCATTCGAATTCCAAGTCGTGATAATGTCTTTTTGAAGGTGTCACCAATAAGGGGTACTTCGCATTTTAGTAAGAAGGGAAAGCTGAGTCCGAGATACATAAGTCCCTTTGAGATTCTAGAGAGAATCGGGATCCTAACGTATCGTCTTGCATTACCGCCGAGGTTGGTGCAAGTGCATGACGTCTTTCATGTGTCGATGTTAAGGAAGTATGAGCCTGACTTGACCCACGTACTTAATTTTGAGGAATTAGACATGGACGATAGAGTGTCGTACGTGGAAAGCCTAGTTTAGATTGTGGATTGGAAAGATCAGGTTCTTTGTACCAAGATGATCCCGTTGATTAAAGTGGTTTGGTAGTACCACGGCACAGAGGAAGCAACCTGGGAAAGTGAAGAATTGATGAGACGACTGTACCCCCACATTTTTGTTTAAAGAATTGTAATAGTTTAATGCAGTAAATTTGAGAATTTGACCAGGAATCGACTGTTTGACCGTGCTAGTTTGCAAGGGTCATTACAGCACAATTAATAATTGATCAAATATCAGAGATAGGTTGATTTGACTGAGATATGTGACTAAGTGTGGGTGATTCCACGAAATTGCAAAATTCTTGTCGATTGGCATTAGACTAATTTTTCTGTCATTTTGATACATTGTGTTCGCATTTGAAACCTCAAGATTTTCATGACTACCGAACATTGCCAATGTGTCGAAGATGTACAATGTGGCTCGAAAATAATCAACCACGGGTCAATTGTTCTAAAAATTTCTAAAAGCTACCAGTAGGCTAGGTTACGCTAAAATCATGCCAAATTGAAATTAACCACGAAATTGAATTCGATTTCAGAAATTGAAAGTTCTATCATGTCACGATTCATTTTAAGAAAGTCGACTCATCCTCTTAAGATTTTTATGCAAACCGAGATTTTCGGCAAAAGTTCAATATAGGGCTGTTTTCGATCGGAAAATTCAGGGGACCATTTTTTATTGCATTTTTTGGATGCAAGTTAGTTATATTGGCAAGGAAAAATGTTAATTTAGTCGGGGACACCATGGTAGAATTTATAGGGACCGGTTTAGGTCCAATTGAAGAGAAATTGATCCAATTTGGGGAAGTTGTGCCCAAATTTGTAGGTCCCCTTGGTGCACAACCTTTTGGACCTTTTGGCAAGTATATTGGGGAAGTTTAGAGTAGATAAGGGGTTGTTGGTCAATGGCTGAAGGGGTGGGACATGTTTGTTTAGCTTAAGGAGGACAATTTTTGGTTTCTAGAAGGTTGGTGGCCCCCCTCCAAGTGCAGCTTACTTCATCTTCTTCATCATAGCTGTTTTCTCCATTTCCAGCCACCTTGAAGCTCCAAAGAACCAGAAAATTGAGCAGCCATTTCCCCCCGCTAGTGAGCCCCATGCAAGCCCGCGCTAGTCCGCCATCCATCCCCCTTATTCCTTCATCGTGTTGCCCTTCCCGAGCCTTCTTAAGCCTTGTCGAATCCCTGTCTAGCTGCCCAAGCTTGCCTCCACCACCGTGAAGCCCCGCCGTTTGCTGCCTAGCCTTGCTGCACCGTCATCGTCCATCCTTGCCGCTCTTGGCTGCTCGAGTAGTCTCTCAGCCCATCAAGCATAATTGCAAGCTAGCAAGCCTCTGTGGGCTTTGAGGTCTATTTCGGACCGCTTCTCGGCCTCGTAGGGTGTCGTCACTTCGGAGTTTGGAGCCTGCCTTCGCGATGCCGTCACCGTGGACTCACCGAATTGCAAAACTGGTGATTTTACTTACTAAACTATGCTTAAGGAGTTAATGATGCTTAAGGGTTGATTAGTTTAGGCTAATTATGATTTAGGTGGTTAGTTAGAATGGATTAGTGATTTAATTACTTGTTATTGCATGTTAGGTGGTTAGATCGGCTTAATTAGTGACTAGACAGGTTGTATTATTTATCTAGATAGGTTCAAAAATTTTCCAGGCTTGTTTCGGTATTGAATTAGGCATTTTCGGCGTAAGTTTCTATTTATGGCATTTAATTGTATTTATTTGATGAATTTTGATATTTATTTAATTTTTTTATTATTTTTTGAAAATTATACCGAGATAACTGGTGACTAGAATTTCATGTCGATTACAATGATATGCTTGGCTTATTTAATTGAGTGTTGATTTGTGCAAATTGAGTGGAAATTGTAATTTTGGGTATTTATCCAAAAATTAAGAAATTTTGATATTTAATTGGAAAATACCGGGCATCAGTTTTTAATGCCGAAAATGTTTTTGTGGACTATATAATTAGTGGAATTTTTAAAAAGAAAGATATTACGTTTTTGGCTCAGGCGAACCGTGTACCCACACATGATTAATTTATCGGTTATTATTAATGTGGTGAATTATCAGCTTGTGTAAGCCCCTTTGCGCGTCAGCCTGTGAGAGCAATATACTATATTAGTCTATGAGCTCGATATGTCAGCTTGTGTAAGCTAAGATCGTTTTATCAGCTTGAGTGAGCATGATCTATATATTTATTAGCTTGAGCGAGCTAACTATATTTCTTTATCAGCTTGAGCAAGCTATGATGATTTATTGCAGCTCGTGGGAGCAGTGGTGGTATTAATGAGATTGATATATGGTGTTGAATTGATGAATAGTACTGTTGGTATCGAATTGAACTGATTAATTGATTGATCGATGGTTTGATTTGAATTGAGTGGATTGGTTGAGATCATGAATTGTACTGACTTGCAGGAAAGAACTAAGGCGGGTAAGTCCTCTATCTTGTGTGTGCAAAGGCATCCTTTAGGCGTATTTCCTTTCTAGTTGGAGTCCAGAGAGTGAACTTGCTAAGACATCGTCTCATCCCGTCGTTGGCTAATATTTTTAGGTTCTTAGATAGTTGCTCCTCCTGAGCATTTTGGCCAGCCCAAGAAGATCACTGAACAAATCTCTTAGATTCCCCGCCATGGGAGTGAAGGAGCCTAGGTCTATGAACTTGTGAGATCTATTGTCTAGGTTGATGCAAGTCTACCCTGGAGGGTATGTGGCACCCCCAAACATCTAAGTTCGCCACAGGTACCTATCACTCCACCAAATATTTATCAGTTACATCTCTTTTAATATAAAGGGGTTTCAAGAAGAAATGTAGTTCATGGGGCTCTTTTTCTTTTTTTCTTTTTTGAAAATGATCCCAGCATAGCTTATTAGCGGAAGCATAAACAAGTCTCACCATTTTCCCTCCAATAACCATAATGCAATGCACAACTATGTATCATAAGAAAAGATAAAGCTGAGCCATTTTATTTATATTTTCATGATGGATTTCTCAGGTCGGTACAACCAAAAAGAAAAGCCAAGACTTTTAGCCAAACTTGGCCACAGCTCAAAAGAGAGATCTCGACCCCCTATACCGATCATGTGTCATCCTCCATCTACAAGTGTCAGCTCCCACTCCTCATGCGGGCCATCACACCCACCCCGGTGTGTCAGGCGGTGGCGGCAGCAACATCCCTCGCATCACTCCGTCTCAGCGGACATGGACCGACAAGAACTCCTGGATGATCAGGCCCCCAGCCAGGCCCACATCATACATCACCAGCACACGAACCGGTATAAACGTCAGACTAGGGATGGTGACACAATCGAGCTCCATACAATCGACCTCCACATTAGATGGAAGGCTGTAAAAGGTACCCCACGTGACCGGAGAGAGAGGTATCTTTCTACTCTGAAATGTTGGTCCACAAAGGGGTGAGTACAACCACTCAGCAGGTAAAAGATCCATTAAACTACTCCATGCATCAAACAGAACAATCGTGACATCATAGTAGAGTACATATCGTTCATGGATCCAAGCATAACTTACCTTGCAGCCATGCATACGTCATCATACCATATGTGCATACACCATCATGCACTCGTCATCAATCATACATGCATATACCATCATGCCATTGGTGCATATACAACCATGCACTCATCATTAAGCATTCATGCATATCATATCATACAACCATGCATACATGTCACCATACCATGCATGATTCAATTTCAACTTTTTCTCTTTCAATTAGATCACCACATTTTTCTTTCCCGGGACCAGTAATTGCATCCCACATTTTATCGCTCGCACCCAACCTGGCATCGCGAGGAACCTCCGGTACACACCTCTGGGCATCCAACACCCCCACATTATGGGCATCTCGTATCCCAATTGGCATCATGAGGTATCCCCTTGGCACACACCTCCGAGGCTTCCGGCACCCCCACTTTCCGGGCATCCTGACACTTCCAGGGCATTGTCGGTTCACACATCCAATAATATCCTCATTTCCCACAATTCATATTCATATTTATGTCTCAATGTCAACATGACACATGATGTAATGGCAACGAAGTCAATTCAGCTTTTGATCTTATATGTAATGCCAAATATCATCACATGTGCAGCAAGATTCAATCACTTAAAACAATATAATTCATGGGGCTCATACAAAACGGAATAGTCCATGCATTACCGTTTTTGAAATTCGCACAATCTAGCTTGCACAGTTTTAGAAAAAATTTAATTAAATACCCAAATAACTTAAAAAAATTATGAAATTCAAACATGTAATAGTCAAGACGTAAAGGCAGATATTTCATGAAGAACACTACACCAAAAGGCCCTCATACAATTTGGTTAGACCATGCATCACAGCACTACTATTCTAACAATTCAACTTGCACAGTTTTTGAAACATTTTTGGTTAAATAGGCAAATAAACTTCAAAAATTACAAAATTTGAATATGTTGTAGAAATAATATAACGAGAGATATTTCATGAAGAATACATAGCCGAAAGAACCTCATAAAAACGATATAGTCCACGCATTGCAACTGACCAAGTCCGAACACATCAGATTGCACGGTTCTAGAAACATTTCCTATTAAAAACCCAAATGACCTTAAAAAATTATGAAATTAGACTGTGTGATAGTCAATACCCTAATGTAGATTTTTTATGAAGGTATCAAAGTCAGATTCGTCCTAATTAATTAAATATAGGTGGTTAAAAATTCTGTTCCTAGTATCGAAATTTCCAGATCTAACTATCTCCGAAAGTCCAGGATTTCACCTACCTATATTTGTTGGTTTTCTCTAAATTTTTAATATGTTAAACCTCAGTATTTCCTTTACGTCTTTTGTTAAGAAGTTGAAGTGAAATTTCAAACAAAATATTGCCTTACAGTCCATGCATTCATCAAAGGTAGTTACCGAAATCTCCAGATCTAGTCTTTCCAAAGAATGAAGATTTCTCCCACTTATACTTGTTTTTTTTGTCCCAAATTTGAGTATGTTATACTCCAAAAATTCTTTAACAACTTTCATTTATAAGTCAAAGCCAAAATCCATCTCAAACATCACATGCAAGTCACTAGAACATCCAGGGTCGAGCTGTTTTCTCAAGAACAGTTAACTAGCCTAAAACACCACTCCTAAAACTTCAGTTTTTCACACCCTAGACATCCGAAATTTATTACCATTCAATCTCACACACTAGGCACAACATGTGAGAGTAGATCAAGGATCTCACTTGCCTCTAAACTGAGCAAGTAGCGAGCACACTGGCGACGGGACACGGTGACGGATGACGGATGCATGGCAGACGGTCGACGAACGGCCCTCCTCCTTCCTCTCTTCATTTCTTCTTTCTCTTTCTCTCCTCTCTCTCTCTTTTTTCTCTCCCTCTCTCTCTCGCTTAAACCGGCATCATCTTCCCCTAATTTTTCTTCCCCTCCATCATTAGCCATCATTAGCATTTACATGGAGAACACTTGGCAGCTAGGAGGAAACACATGACCCTTTTCCATGCAAGATGGGCCTTCAAATTCGGTTGGGCTTGGGCCAGCTTGGCTGACGGCAGCTCCTTGGGCTTCGTGGGCCGGCCGAGAATGGGGTGAGGCTATGGGTTGGTTTGGGCCTTTAAATGTCCAGCCCATCCTCATCCTAATAATCCACCTAATCCTTAATTATATAACCACCTAATTGAAATTTGTAATTTACAAAAATTTGTGATCTAATTTAATAAAATCCAATCCATAATTCACATGGCCAAAAATAGAATTTTCCTATTAAATAATTACCCACCAAAAGCTTGGCCAAAATCTCAATGCAAAAACATGAATTAGAGCATCTCTAAGGATTGACAAGAAATTCTAGGATGCCATAGGGTACTCCATCAATTTAGATTGTGGTATCGTCACGGGCAAGGTGGACCTAGAGAAGGTCCCTTATCAGAGTTTGAGTTCCCTATGTCAGTTTTAGAGATCGCTCTTGGCAAGGGTATGGCTGACCCTCCCAGTGGTGCAGTGGTGGACCCAAGTCCCCAGGAGACTTTGGAGTCTTCGGTTGAGGGTTCGAATGTTTAGAGGACTTGTAGCCTTTCTAACTTTGTAGACTTGTGAATATAAACTAGTATTGTAAATGGCCTAGTCTGCTGTGTGTAAAAGTGTGTTGTGGTTTTCAAAAATTTGGTCTTGCTTTCCTATCACATCTTTGTGTTGTCTAGTAATATACTTATACGCTTCCGCATGCGCATTAGGATGAATGAGTCAGCGACGCGTCCTAGGAAGTTGCAATTTAATTGACCATCGAGGGATGGGCACGTGCTCGAGGATCAGGGCGTGACATATCAGTCTTCTTAACTTGGATAAGACTGATATCTACTAGTGATGCCTATAGCATGTGCAATATCAAGTCTTGTACATAGCATAGCATAGCATAGCATAGCATACATTATGCTTCCAATAGCAGATGCACAAGGTACCTTTGCCATCCGCTCTCTTTCCGTAGGATTATTTGGAGACATATCATTGGAAAGACGGATTCCATGCCTAAAAAGCAATAATCCTCATTTGGAATGTTGCACGTTGAAATGTGTCAACACTTTGTTTATGTATGTAGATTGTGAGAGGCCAATCATTTATCTAGAACTATCTCTATAGATCTTGATACCTAGAATATAGGTTGCATCTCCTAAATCTTTCTTGGAGAACTTATGAGACAAGAATATCTTGATCGATGATATCATAGGCATATCATTTCCAATCGATTTGCCAATCGTATGGTTTTTGATGAAACCGTACGATTTGATCACTTCATCAAAGTGGATGTTCCAACTTTTAGAGGCCTGTTTGAGTCCATATATGGCCCTCTTAAGCTTGCACACCTTTTGATTACCATAATTAGACTCAAAATCTGGTGGTGGTTCCACGTAGATGTCTTCTTCAAGGAACCCAATTTTGGAAAGCCGTCTTGATATCCATTTGGAATATCTCATAGTCCAAGTGTACAACTATAACCAACATAATCCAAATAGATTTCAGCATGGCTACAGGTGAGAAAGTCTCATCATAATCAATCCCTTCTATTTGACGATATCCTTTCGCCACCAGCCATGCCTTATATTTGCCAACTTGACCATCAACATTTATTTTCCTCTTGAAGACCCATTTACAGCCAATTGGTACAATACCATCCGGCAGGTCAACTAGAGTCTAAACGTCGTTGTAATACATAGAATTCATTTCAGATTTCATGGCCTCCAACCATTTATCAGAATCAATGTCAGATATTGCTTCCTCATAAGTGTTCGGATCACTTGATTGATCATTTTCATTTGCAATGAATAAGGGATCAGTACCTTCAACCAAGTGTCTATAACGAACAAGGGGGACGAGACATTCTCGTACTCCTCCTCAGAAGTTGTGTATCAAAAGCTCCAACTAAATATGAGGTCTATGTTTGAACCTAATTAGATTTTGCATCAAGACCTTCCATTGAATATGAGATCTGCACCTGAATTTGATCATTTGCTACTCCATTGGTTTCTTCTTGTATCTATTTTCTGCCCAGCTCCACTTTTTTGGATGAACTGATTCTTTAAAAATGAAGCATGTCTACTACTGACCAAAACTCTTTGATCATAATGAAAATAGAAATAGTATCCAAGACTTTCTTTTGGATACCCAATGAAGTGACCACGTTCAGATCTTGCCACCAATTTGTTCGTCTTCAGCTTTTTGACATAAGCTAGACAACCCCAAATCTTAATATGATTAAGACTTGCTTTCCTACCATGCCATATCTCATAGGGTGTAGTCAGAATGGACTTAGTTGGAACTCTGTTAAGTAAATATGTGGCCGTCTTAAGGGCATATCCCCAAAGGGATATGGGTAAACTGGTATAACCGATCATAGATCACATCATATCCATTAAAGTGCGATTCCTTCTTTCTGACACTCCATTGTGTTTTGGAGTTCTCGGAGGTGTCCATTGCGATAAAATGCCGTTGTCTCTCAGATGATTCAGGAATAAGTACTTAGGTATTCACCTCCTCAATTAGATCGAAGAGCCTTAATAGTTTTTCCTATTTATTTCTCAACTTCATTAAGTATAAATAACCATATCGTGACATATCATCGGTAAAGGTAATGAAATAAGAATAACCACCTTGAGCTAGTTAATTAAGTGGACCACATGCATTAGTATGTATCAATCCTAAAATGTCAGTAGCTTGCGCACTTTGTTCTACAAAAGGCACCTTTGTCATCTTTACTCAACTTATCAATGTTATCCTCTCTAATATGACCTGATCGGAAATGCCAAACATATTTTGGATTTGGTCTATCTCTAGGTCATTTTTTGCTCATGGCATTTATATCATTCTGCTTATTGACATTAGTAATCATAGTACCGGACATTGTAATGTTATAATGATTATTGGTCATCTTACCAAAACCAACACATTTTTTATCATAACAAATGGAACACACATCATCAACAAAAGAAAATTCATAATTCTCTTTACTCAAACGAGGTGTAGAGATGAGGTTCTTGACCACATTCATATGATGCAAACAATTATTCAAAATCAGTACATGTCCTGAAGGCAAAGATAAATGATCCCTATAGCTAATTCATCAATTCTTGCTCCATTTGGAAATTTTAAGACTATCTCATTTTGCCTCAACATCCTACTTACTTCTAGATTTTGCAAAGACATACGAATATGTGAAGATGCAGTAGAATCTAGAACCCATAAGCTGAATTCAGAACCAATCATAAGGTTAGTTTCAATAAGTATGGACACCATAACTTCATAAGGTCGATTCTTTGGCTTGACCTTCAAGCTCACGAGGTACTTCTTGCAGTTCCTCTTCCAATGTCCTTTGACACCACAATAGTAATAGTTCCCTTTTTCAATCATAGGCTTTGGACGTGGAGCAGGCTTTGTGGACTTCTTCCATTTCATTTCTTCAAAATAGTCTTACTATTTGAAGAGGAAGTCTCTGCTACAGCCATTATAGTGGGCCTTGTGTTGTTCATAGAAGCAAGCATGTATGACCTAACTTTTACGTCATCTTTGTGCCACTTCTCATAAGTTTTGCACTCCTCATCAGTACCACCAAGAAAGTGTTTTGGTAAGTTCTGATCAAGCACATACCCGATCTTCTAGGAATTGAAAACAATTTTCAAATTCCTTACCCAATTGGTATGGATGAGTCTTGTCAGTCAATTCTTGTCAATAATTGAAGCAAGTGGGTTTGTCACAACCATTTTCAAAGTATCAAAAATCTATGCAGAAAAATAACTGTTAGCCGTTGACTTTCAACAAATATTTCATTATGGCCTTTGAATGAAATATTATATCCTACTATTCTTTTAAGATCCCACACTCCTTAGAATGTGAAATAGTAATCTCCGTTGGGATAAGATCACTAGTGGGGATTGGAGTCCCACCAGTTCATAGTCCACCTCATCAGACAATTATTGGTGTTCTCTGAATATAGTGAGTGGATCACATATCCAACACATCACATGCAAGTCCCAATCCTACTTCGGCTTCTAGATCACGAAAGCCTCACCTAACAGTTATTGGCCTCATGACTAGGACACAAATGATTCCTCGCCTAACAATTATTGGAAATCATTTGACCTAGACCCCACACCATCAAATGTATAATGGAGTAATCCTATATTCTTGAATAGAAACTTACTTCAATGTATCCATAATCAGCCAATCAACCATCAGAACATAGGAACAAACTACAACGATGATAGGCCACGAGTTCAAACACCCGTTACAACTTAACACCACAAATAAGGAGATTTTTCTTTATTATCAATGGTCTCACCTTGCATATTAACCAATTAATATGCATATCAAATAAAAATCTAAAAGCGACTTTAAAAGAATTATCATCACAAATGAGAATCAATCATTAGATATATAAACAACATAAACCAATCAACAATTAAAAGCACAAAAATGTCTAAGGATTGGCTCCGATACCATTGATGGTGTTTGTTTTGATAAACAAGCATACATGCCTAAGTAATTAAGATCAAAAGTCTGATCACAATGAAAGTAAAAATGCTTATACACGTGTTTCCAAAGCATTTTCGTGCATTTTAACAAAAACGAATAGAAGAGCTAAAGGGACTAATCATATTAACCTTGTATCGTGTGCCAAAATTTAGTTCAGACGTTTTTTCGGGTTCTAAACACAAACGTCTGATGTCTTCACAGCAGTAGTGCTGATGTTTTTCAGACTCTAGATGCGAACGTCTAGCGCCTTCTGGTAACACTGGTTCTGACACTCTTGGATTCTTGACCGTAAATGTCTAACATCTTTCGATAATACTGGTTCTAACGTTCTTCAAATGCAGAATGTTGGATCTCTTCATAGGCTCTAACGTTCTTCAGATTTAGCCCCACAAATGTTGAGCCTTTAGTTTAGATACACCACAAATTCTCACATTGAACATAAGAGAGATATTGAGAGATATCACAATTACAATTGTGCTTGCAATTAGTCTTGTATGAATGATTTTGTTGATCAATATCAGCGCTCTCAATTATTGATTATCGAATATCGATCGTCCATCATCCGGTGATCTGCTCTCTATATTACCTTTCGTAACCAGTGTATATCACATTTAATCGGTGCATTAACTCTAAACCGTTTTAGAATTAATTCGGCCATAACTCCTTATGGACGTAAGTTCTAATACCGTTATAGACACTAATTCGGGCATTAACTCTGTAACTATTACAGTGCATTATTCCAAATATTTATTTGTAACTGTTGCAAGTCTTTATTCTAGGTATTAACTATGTAACTGTTACAAATATTTAATTTGACCATTACTTCTGAAATTGTTTCAGAGCATTTATTGGTCATTAATCTGAAACTGTTTCAGATCATTAAACTGCCCATTTATTCTGAAACCGTTTCAAATCATTAATGTTACCGTTAAGTTCTGAAATCGCTTTAGAACTTAATGTGACCGTCAAATTTAAAACCATTTCAAATCTTTAATTTAGCCATTAAGTTCGAAATTGTTTCAAATCATTAATTTGGCTATTGATTCTGAACTCACTTCATGTCATTAATGATGCGATTAACTCTAAACTCACTTCAGATTATTAACACAGCTATTAATTCTGAACTTACTTCAGATTATTAATTCGGTCATTGAATTTGAACACGCTTTAGATCTTAGATTTGGCCGTAGAATCTGAAATCTGCTTTAGAATTTGTAAAGTCTGAAGCCCCTTCATCAGAACTTTTATTTCTGGCCCTACTCAATCTAATTGGCTCAATTGCAAACACATTTGTAATATGATACCACTATTGGTGTTTGTTTTGATAGACAAGCATGTGTGCATAAGTAAATTAAGATAAAAAAATCTTATCACTATGGAAGTAAAAACACTTATACATGTGTTTCCAAAGCATTTTTGTGCATTTTAACAAAAATGCATAGAAGAGCTAAAGGGGCTAGTCATATTAACCTTGTACCGTGCTCCAAAATTTGGTTTAGAAGTTTTTTCGGGTTTGGAGCACGAATGTCTTATGTCCTTATAATAGTAGTTCTAAAAATCTTCAGATTCTAACAGCAAACGTCTTACGCCTTTTGGTAACACCGGTTTTGACGTTCTTGGATTCTTGACCACGAAAGTCTGATGTCTTCCATTAATATAGGTTCTGATGTTCTTCAGATCAGAACGTCTAATCTCTTTGCAGGCTCTGTTTGGAACTTTTCCAACTAATTGCACCACCATTGAACATAAAGACAAACCCCGACGTTGACCTATAATCATTAGGATCTGATTGAAAATCAGAATCTGTATATGCTTCAACTTTAAAGTCTACTTCTCCATATATCAAGAACAGATCCTTAGTCCTTATTAAGTACTTAAGGATAGTCTTGATTACTATCTAGTGATGCCTACGGCATGCACAATATTAGGTCTTTTACATAGCATAGCATACATTATGCTTCCAATAGCAAATGCATAAGGCACCTTTGCCATCCACTCTCTTTTCTCAGGATTATTTGGATACATATCCTTAGAAAGATGGATTCCATGCCTTAAAGGCAATAATCCTCATTTGAAATGTTGCATGTTGAAATGTGTCAACACTTTGTCGATGAACATAGATTATGAGAGGCCAATCATTTGTCTAGATCTATCTCTATAGATCCTGATACCTAGAATACAAGTTGCCTCTCCTAAATCTTTCATGGAAAAACCTTTTGAGACAATAATATCTTGATTGATGATATCATAGGCATATCATTTCTGATCAATAGTATGTCATCCACATACAAAATAAGAAACACAATTGCGCTCCCACTGACCTTTTTGTATTCACAAGGTTTAGCCGAGTTTTTGAAAAAAACCAAATGATTTGATCATCTCATCAAAATGGATATTCCAACTTCTAGAGGCTCGTTTGCATCCATATATGGCTCTCTTAAGCTTGCACACCTTTTGATTACCATAATTAGACTCAAAACTTGGTGGTGGTTCCATGTAGATGTCTTCTTCAAGGAATCCATTTAGGAAAGTCGTCTTGACATCCAATTGGAATATCTCATAGTCCAAGTGTGTAGCTATAGCCAACATAATCCGAATAGATTTCAATATGGCTACAAGTGAGAAAGTCTCGTCATAATCAATCGCTTCTATTTGACGATATCCTTTCGCCACCAACCGTGCCTTATATGTGCTAACTTGACCATAAGCGTTTATCTTCCACTTGAAGACCCATTTATAGCCAATTGGTACAATACCATCCAGCAGGTCAACTAGAGTCCAAACGTTGTTGGAATACATAGAATTCATTTTGGATTTCATGGCCTCCAACTATTTATTAGAATCAATGTCAAACATTGCTTCCTCATAGTTGTTCGGATCACTTGATTGATCACTTTCATTCACAATGAATAAGGGATCAGTACCTTCAATCAAGTGTTTATAACGAACAGGAGGACGAGACATTCTTGTACTCCTCTTTAGATGTTGTGTATCAAAAGCTCCCACTAAATCTGGGGTCTACATCTGAACCTGATTAGATTTTGCATTAGGACCTCCGACTGAGTCTGAGGTCTGCACCTAAATCTAATCACTTGCTACTCCATTGGTTTCTTCTTGTGAATCTATTTTCCACCTAGCTCCCCTTTCATGGATGAACTGATTCTCTAGAAATGAAGCATGTCTATTAATAAAAATTCTTTGATCAGGATGAAAATAGAAATAGTATCCAAGACTTTCTTTTGGATACCCAATGAAGTGACCATGTTCAAATCTTACCTCCAATTTGTCCGTCTTTAGCTTTTTGACATAAGCTGGACAACCCCAAATCTTAATATGATTAAGACTTGGTTTCCTACCATTCCATATCTCATGAGGCGTAGTTGAAATGGACTTAGTCGGAACTCTATCCAATAAATATGTGGCTGTCTCAAGGGCATATCCCTAAAGGGATATTGGTAAATCGATCTAACCGATCATAGATCACACCATATCCATTAAGGTGTGATTCCTTCTCTAAGGCACACCATTGTGTTCTAGAGTTCCTGAAGATGTCTATTGCGATAAAATGACTTGTCTCTTAGATGATTTGGGAACTCAGTACTTAGGTATTCACCTCCTCGATAAGATTGAAAAAGCCTTAATACTTTTTCCTGTTTCTTTCTCAACTTCAACTTTGAATTCCTTGAACTTTTCAAATGATTCATATTTATACTTCATTAAGTATAAATAACCATACCATGACATATCCTCGGTAAAGTTAATGAAGTAAGAATAACCACCTCAAGCTGGTTCATTAAGTGGACCACATACATCAGTATGTATCAATCTTAGAATGTCAGTAGCTTGCTCACTTTGTCCTACAAAGGGTGCCTTTTTCATCTTTCCTAAGAGACATGCCTCACAAGTTGAGTACGGTTCAAAGTCTGATAGATCACTATATCCATCTTTACTCAACTTATCGATCCTATCCTCTCTAATATGACCTAATCGGAGATGCCAAACATATTTTGGGTTTGGTCCATCTCTAGGTCATTTGTTGGTCACGTCATTTATATCATTTTGCTTATTGACATTGGTAATCATGTTACCAAACATAATAATGGTATAAAGATTATTGGTCATCTTACCAAAGCCAACACTTGTTTTATCACAAAAAATGGTATACACATCATCAGTTAAAGATTCATAATTCTCTTTACTCAAATGAGGTATAGAGATGAGGTTCCTGACTGCATTCTTATAATGTAAACAATCATTCAAAACCAATACATGTCCTGAAGGCAAAGATAAACGATAAGTCCCTGTAGCTAATGCAGCAACTCTTGCTCCATTTGCAAATGTTAAAACTATCTCATTTTGCCTCAACATCCTACCTACTTCTAGATTCTTCAAAGACATAGAAATACGTGAAGTTGAAGCATAATTTAGAACCCATAAGCTGGATTTAGAACTAACCGTAAGGTTAGTTTCAATAAGCATGGACCCCAACCTTCATAAGGTCGGTTCTTCGACTTGACCTTCAAGCTCGCAAGGTACTTGTTGCAGTTCCTCTTCCAATGTCCCTTGGCACCACAATAGTGACAGTTCCATTTTTCAATTGTGGGCTTTGGATGTGTAGCAGGCTTTATGGAATTCTTCCATTTCATTTTCTTCAAAATAGTCTTACTCTTTGAGAGGAAGCCTCTACTACAACCATTACAGTGGGCCTTGTGTTGTTCATAGAAGCAAGCATGTATGACCTAACTTTTAGGTCATCTTCACACCACTTCTCATAAGTTTCGCACTCCTCATCAGTACCACCCAGAAAGTGTTTGGGCAAGTTCTGATTGAGCACATACCCGATCTTCTCGAAATTGAGAACAATTCTCAAATTCCTTACCCAATAGGTATAGTTGGGTCCTATCAGACAATTCTTGTCAAGAATTGAAGTAAGTGGGCTTGTCGTAACCATTTTTCAAAGTATCAAAAAAATCTATGCATAAAAATATTGTTAGTTGTTAACTTTCAACAAATATTTCATTGTGGCCTTTGAATGAAATATTATATCACATTATTCTTTTTGGATCCCACACTCCTTAGGATGGGAAATGGTAATCTTTGTTGGGATAAAATCACTAGTGGGGATTGGAGTCCCACTAATTCATAGTCCACCTCATCTTATAGTTATTGGTGTCCTCTGAACTTAGTGAGTGGATCACACATCCAACGCATCACATGCGGGTCCTAATTATACTTCGGCCTCTAGGTCATGAAAGCCTCACCCGACAGTTATTGGCCTGATGAACATAGTTAAGTTTACCCCCATCATCTCTTGCAAGTATTTAGGACACAAATGATTCATCACCTAATAGTTATTGGAAATCATTTAACATAAACCTTGCACCATCAGATGTATAATGGAGTGGTCCTATGTTCTTGAATAGCAACTGACTCCAGTGTATCCATAATCAACCAGTCAACCATCGACAATGGTAGGCCACGAGTTCAAGCACCTATTACAACTTAACACCACAAATAAGGAGATTTTTCTTTATTATCAACGGTCTCACATTGAATATTAACTGATTAATATGCATATCAAATAAAAATCTGAAAGCGACTTTTAAAGAATTCTCATCACAAATGAGAATTGGTCATCAGAACATACAAACAACATGAACCAATCAATAATTAAAAGCACGAGAATGTCTAAGGATTGGCTTTGATACTGCTATTAGTGTTTGTTTTGATAAACAAGCATACATGCATAAGTAAATTAAGATCAAAAGATTGATTGCAACGGAAGTGAAAACGCTTATACACGTGTTTCCAAAGCATTTTCGTTCATTTTAACAAAAAACGCATAGAAGCGCTAAAGGGGCAAATCATATTAACCTTATACCGTGCTCCAAAATTTGGTTAAGAAGTTTCTTCATGCTTTGAACACGAATGTTTAATGTCCTCATAGTAGTAGTTTTGATGTTCTTCAGACTCTAACCGCAAACATTTGATGCCTTCTGGTAACACTGATTCTGACGTTCTTGAATTCTTGACCACGAACGTCTGATGTCTTCCATTAATACTGGTTCTAACATTCTTCGGATGCAGAATGTCTGATCTCTTCCCAAGCTCTAACGTTCTTCAGATCCAGCCCCACAAGTGTCGCGCCTCAAAATTCAAACACACCATTAATTCTCATGTTCAACATAAGAGAGAAATTGAGAGATCTCACAACTACAATTGTGCTAGCAATTTCTCTCGTGTGAGTGATTTTGTTGATCAGTATTAGTACTCTCAATTATCGATTGTCAATTGTTGATCGTTCATCATCCGATGATCTACTCTCTATATCACCTTTTATAGCTTGTGCATATCACATTTAAATCGGTGCATTAACTCTAAACTGTTTTAGAATTAATTCAGCTGTAACTCTTGACGGACGTAAGTTTTGATACAGTTATAGTCACTAATTCTAGCGTTAACTCTATAACTGTTACAGAGCATTATTTTAGACATTTATTTGTAATTGTTATAAGTCTTTATTTTTGGTATTAACTTTGTAACTATTACAAATATTTAATTTGATTGTTACTTTTGAAACTGTTTCAGAGCATTAATTGGTCATTTGAATCTGAAACCGTTTTAGATCATTAAATTGCCCATTTATTTTAAAACCGTTTTAGATCATTAATGTGACAATTAGGTTCTAAAACCGTTTCAAAACTTAATGTGACTGTTAAATCTGAAACCATTTCAAATCTTTAATTTAGCCATTAAGTCTGAAACCGTTTCAGATCATTAATTTGGCTATTGATTCTGAACTCACTTCAAATCATTAATGATGTGACTAACTTTGAACTCACTTCAAATCATTAACACAATTATTAATTCTGAACTTACTTCATATTATTAATTTGATCATCGAATCTGAACACGTTTTAGATCTTAGATTTGGCCGTAGAGTCTGAAATCTGTTTCAGACTTTGTAAACTCTAAAACCCCTTCATCAGAACTTTTATTTCTAGCCTTACTCAGTCTGATTGGCTCAATTACAAACATTTGCAATATTCTCTTTCTCGTTCAAATGTCATTCTAATTAGTTATGTTGCGTGACATCCCTAGGTTCATCATTGAGATGGTAGCATGACTTGTATTAACACATTAGCACAACCAAGAGACCTTATTGTCCAAATCAATCTCTTGTTCCTGCAAACCATGAGTGACATTTAGCAATATATCATGGCTACCCAGACAATGTGAAATGTTTTCAGAACATAATGAACCTGTAAGCTTTGACGACCGTGTAATTCGATCATTCTGTCACACCATGTCCTGATCGAACAAAGGCCATGGAACTATTGGTCAAGCCACCAATTCGATCATATGCCCAAATGTAATTGATATGTATTTTTTTGAGATATGAACCATTCATTCTTGATTACAACCCTGGTCGAGAATTTCAATACAATGTCACAATTAGATCACATAGGAAATCAATCTTGTATATCTATATATAACAAGAAGACATTCTATATTGTGCATGCATGTGCCTTTGTATGTGAATAAACTATGACCATCAAGTACAGAGACGGTTCGACGAAGCGTCAATATGCAGACTTGTGAACCATAGCCAGCCAACATACAAGTCAACATTGTGCCTCAGGTTTAAGGATCTTACACCTAACCAAAGCATGAATGATCAGACATCGACCCCGCTAAAAGCTTCCATGTTACCAATCGTTCTATGTATATCACATTCAGTGAACTTGCCCAAGACAAGCACCTGTGTTCTAGCTCGGATATCACCATACCCAATGACTTGTGACTCATCATCCCCTCAAGTATCCAATAATGAATAGTGAAGTTTGAGAATACACCAATCTCAACAGGATCATGAATATCCTCTTAATGAATCATTGATTGAGAATTATTTAAAGATTCGACATAACTATAACCTGTCACACATATTCTTAACACCTTGATAATAGGTTTAGTTGTAGCCGATCTTATGGATTTCATTTATATAAATTGGACGATGAATGAAAAACTTATTTGTTATTAAATAATCTCTAACATGTAACTATTACATGGTTGCTTTAGGGCATATAGCTAACACTTAATACGAGAGAAAATTCCATGGCTATATCCCCACCAAGGTATGGTTTGATCTTGATATTTTGTTGGTCTGATGGTCCTGAATGGCGGGTGAAGTGACAAGCCATTCCAATTCATGACATGCAATCTGGGAAACAAGATGCATGTCAGCACCCAATAGTTATCTTGAAAACCGCCGGTGAAGAGAGGTTCTCTCTTTGGCATATTCTTTACTTCCATATTAGTACTTTCCTTCTTCTTCTTTTTTTCTTTTAACCTTATGATCATTCCCACTTTATTCGAGTGTTCTTTGAGTGTCATGTTAGTAATCGCCCCCCGGGGAATCCGATTCTGATGCTGTTGCGTTATTTTTTCAAGAAAAAAGAGATAGGATTTGGAATTCGCAATTTTGAGTATTTTCGTATTAACATAGTCCGACACAATATAAGTAAAAGAAACAAAAGGTATATCGTAGAGATTTAGATATGACATAACGCCACTTCAATAAGTTACATTTTTCCTCCATCCTCTAATTGATGAAAATCATCTACCTGCAAAATTCAAAAGGCATATATAATGAGAAATGTCCTAAAGAGACGGCTTAACCCTGCTTGGACTTCACTTATCATTACTATTGATCCACGTCTCATCATGAGAGTTAGAAAGTTTGGATTACTTAGATTTTCCTTTGCTAAGGACGGCAAACATCAAAGAAGGGGTTGTCGCAAATGCCGAGTAAAGGATAAAGATTTTGAAATGTCAAAGACACGCATGAGCGACTCAAAATATCTAGTATGATAGAAGGAATCAAATTCAAGCCAAGGGGATTGCTTTGTGCATCAAATGTGATACATTCGAATCAATATACTCATCACTATCTCCTCTTTGGGGGCCACCTTGGTTCCCATCCCCTCTTCAATTTGATCAATTGAGTTTTTAACATTTTAACAAATTGTTAATTTAGTCATAAATCTATTGATGATTTGTCAATTTAGTCTTTAGGTAAATTTTGGCTGAAAATCACTAATCTAACTCTCCAATTAATACCAGTAATCCTAGGTGGCATAGTTGGCATTAGCGTGAAAGATTTTTGCAATTTTTTTTTTAAATTTTCCTTTTTTTTTCTTTCCTTTTTTCTCTTTTTCTTTTCCTTATTTCCCTTCATTAATTGCCAATTGTCAGCGAAGGCTAGGACGACCTTGCCAGCAACCCTCACCAAAGGTTGACGAGGGGCGGCCTCGCCTATGGCCAAGGAGGGCACCCCAGGCCTTGCCCTTGTTGACGGCTGGCGACCAACAAAGGGAATACGGAAAAAAGAAAAAAAAAAGAGAAAAGAAAGAAAAAGGAAAAAAATAAAGCAAATCTAAAAAATATTACAAAAATTGTTTATATCAGTACCAATCATGCCATTTAGGATGACTAGCATTATTAATCAAGCCGCTATTGAGTGATTCTGGTCAAATTAGCTAGAATGACAAAAAATTGGCAAATTATAAAAGATTTAGGACTTAATTGGCACAATTAAAATGTTTATAATTAAATTGGTCAAATTGAAACATTTGAGCAATAATTAATATATATGCAACCAGTTTATGAATTTTTAAATATTTTTTTCCTAAAAAAGCCCTAAACCAAGTTTGGATGCTATAGATCCATGGCTCGTCATGATAGTTGCCAAGTTTAGATTACTTGATTTTCCTTTACTAAGGACGGAAAACTTTAGAGAAGAGGTTGCCGTGAATGACAAGCAAAGGATACAGATTTTGAAATATCAAAGGTATATGACAAAAGTAATCAAAATGAAGCGGAGGGGATCGCTTCGTGCATGAAATGTGATGCATTCAAATCAGAAACACGCCTTTAGTAAAAAGAAAGAGAAGAAGTCAAAAACACGCCTCCTCTCAGGGGCCACCTCGATTCCCACCCCCACCCTGATCGTTACAGAGTAGACCCGTTAGATGGGTGGATAATCGACCCATTTATTATAGTGCAAATTTGCCCGACCCATTTAACTGAATTGAAGAAATTTTATTTCTTATATATATATGGTATTGCTAAAAGAGTTTTATACAATGCAAATTTAATGGACAATTTTTATAATTTTTAAAATAATTATTTAAAAAAATCGAATTTTAATTGTTTTTTATTTTTAAAAATAAAAATAAAAATTTTCTTTTTCTTTTTCACTTTTCTTTTTCGTTCTTCTTCTTCTTTGGCCAACCGTCGGCCATGACAACAATCGGCGATTGGCCACAGGCGAGCCTCGCTGGACGTCGACGAGGCCTCCACCTCGCTAGATCTAGCCAGCTCGAGCTCACCCAACATTGCGAGTTTGAGTCTTGCCAGATCGACGAGGCTCAAGCCTCACCAAACGTCAATGAGGCCTCCACCTTGCCAGATCCAATAAGCTCGAGCTCGCCTAATGCTGGCGAGTTAGAGGCTCGCTTGGCCAGTTACCAGCCATAGCCGTGCCGGCCACCAGAATGAGAAAGAAGAAGAAAAAAAAAGGGAAAGAAAAAGAAAATAAAATTAAGATAAAAAAATAATTGTAATTTCAACTTTTATAAAAAAAATATATATATTTTTGTAAAGTTAAAGAGGGAAGAAAGAGATTGTGAGGTTTTGGTTGAAAATTGGTTCTAAATCTAACCCATTTAAGACCCACTTAAGACCCATGTATCTTAAGTCTTTAATTGCTAAATCCATTTAACTAGTTTCTTAAAAAAATAAGTGACCCATTTTGCTACCTCTTTTATAGAGTGAAAACATGATAAGGCTTTTTGGCCAAACCGACAAAGATGACGTCAGGTCAGTATGAAGTGGGGAGAAGTCGCTGAAGATGACGTCCACGCAGAGCCGGTGCTTTTGAATAGTGAGAAGGAAAATGTTGGTTTCTTATCTTGCCAATTTTTACTCAGTCACCTAAAATGTCTCTCCATCTCTCTATCTCTCTCCTCACGAAAAACTCCATTAATTATATGAGAGAAATAATTGTGTAATAGTTTTAATTTACTATAAAAATAACAATTTATTTTAAACAAAAAAATTTAATAAAAACAATTATGAATTATTGTGAGACTCACTTATTGAAGAATTTATGACTCACGACAAATTATTATTCTCACAGTATCCCAAAGATCGTTATGCTAGCAAACTTCATTATATAATGTCTCAACCACTTGCATATGTGTCTTCAGGAATTAAAGTTCCATCTCGACCCATATCCAAATCTTTGATTCCACCCGGAAATTTGTCCAGTTTCTTTTGGGCTCATATACTTTCCACAATGTCTCAATCCGCTAATATAATCCTTCGTCAGGTGTTTGAAGATTGGGTAAAGCAAAGCCTACGCCGGGGAATCGCTTCCAGTGCGAAGAGTTTAACGACCATCGACAAAATCCCCAGCAACTGGCGTGATGTTCACAATAACGCATTCAATCCCGAAATGATACGGATCGGTCCCCTCAGAAGTAAGGACGTACGCGATGACCGACAGTGGTTCATGGAAGAGCACAAGGCGCGGTTTCTAAACCGCCTTCTGGAAGGGGAATTGGAGAAGTGGAGAAGCGACAGAGATGTGTCGAGGACGACTGAAGAAGAGAGATTGTTCGTTGATTGTGAACGTGGAGAAGACGATGATGGTGGTCGAGTGGCGAAAGCCCTGTGTTTGGATGACCTTATGGAAGCCATGCGGACATTGGAGCACCAAACGAAAGCCTGTTATTCAAAGAATATTAACACCATCCCCGACGAGATCTTTGTAATGATGATGGTTGTCGATGGTTGCTTCGTGGTCGAACTACTGCGCCTTTGCTACGACCCTCCCCAGACCAAGGTAGAGTAACATTCAAATATTAGACAATGTCCTTTATTAGCTTAACTTTGTCGAGTGCATTAATTGGGATCTATCTACAACTTCTTGTCTATCCTTCAAACCGACCGATCCAAAAGAATATTACATTAGAGGCTTAAATATACATGCTAAATTAGGCATGGAGTGAACTTTTGTTAGTCTCTGCTTAAGTCATTGATCGTTTTTGCATGCATTCCACTGTGAAGGCAATTGCGGACGACCCGATCCTAACTAACCCCCATATTTTAACAACCCTTCGACGCGACCTTCTATTGTTCGAGAACCAACTACCTTTCTTCGTTCTCGAGAAACTGTACGAGCTGATCAACAAGAAGAAGAACATTGATCATCAACAGGCTGCGTCGCTGGAAGAACTCGCGGTCACCTTCTTCGATCCCCTGTTACCCCAACAGAATGCTATCTCTAAGTTGGACGCCGAAGAACCCAAGGCTCATCTACTCGATGTTTTCCGATCTACCTTCCTCAAATCGGCGAGAGAGAAAGACCACAAGGGAAATAATCGACTCAAGTCGCGGTCGAATCTCGATGGCAGTATGAGGGGCCTTTACTTTGCATCGGAGCTCAATGAGGCGGGCGTGAAATTCAAGAAGTCGAAGGGCCATGACTTACTGGACATTGAGTTCGGTCGCCGCACTCTATGGGTCCCTCCGTTGTCCCTCAACGACAGCACTATCTCTCTCCTTTTGAATTTCGTCGCGTACGAACTGAGCGTCAACCACCGCGAATCCTTCTTCACGAATTACTTAATGTTCTGGGACAGTTTGGTCAATAGTCCCAGGGACATTCAGATTCTCCGCAAGCACAGGATCTTCAATAACATGGGAAGCGAGAAGGCGGTGGCGGAACTGCTGATGAGGTGTAGAGAGGTCATTTCCAATCCCGATCTGGGCTACTTGTATGACGAAATCGAGAAGGTGAATGATTGTTGCCAGCGGTACTACGAAAGCAAGTATCATGTCTGGTGGCGAAGCCTCATCCGCGAACGCTTCAGCAGTCCGTGGACATGCCTCTCTCTCTTTGCTGCCATTATCCTCTTGCTGCTTACTCTCCTCCAGACGTTTTACACAATGTACGCTTACTATCGGCCGCATTAAGCTCTGTGCCTGTCATTCTATGACAACAGTTGTTATTAGCTAATGGCTTTTTATGATTTGATGTCCTGTATTTGTCTCCGTCTTGGTTGTGTAGTGGCTTTATTTGATGGAAATTGTATTGTCGCTGCATTTGGAAATTTCTGATTATTGTGGTGTTGAATTCAATTTGGAACTTTTGGTTGTACATAATTTGATTCAATGGGCATGAAAAATATGCATTTGAGATTTCTTTAGGCAGTGGATAGTGTTGCGATTAAGCGAGCGATAGAACAATAATATAAACAAAAGAAGAAAATAAATCGGACACCAGATTTACGTTGTTCAGTCGTAAAGACCTACGTCCACGGGAAGAGCAGTAGAGGATTTCACTATAGATCAAGCGATACAAGGAGATCACACACTCGAGTTACTCAAACACTCTCTTGATGTTTCCCAAGCCCCAATTACACCCAATAACGCACGCACTATTGTGGCACCCCTCGACGGCCCCCAAATCCGATTAAGGTCGCCACAGTTCGCTTACCATTCACTTTCCTTATTAACATATCACTATGATACCATTTCAATTGTAGCGGGTCCATACAACCTGGGGGTTTACATCTTTTAGATCGGTCCCTTGCGCAATTTAAATACGGAAGCACATCTAACAAACTCCCTTCCCTATATTCAGAAAACAATGCATACCTACTAAACATCTTATATAAGTTAAAGCCGAACACGTTTATTTACATAAAGCAGATGGACATTTTTAGTCAGTACATTGAAATGCCAATGTTTCTATACTCGGCTATACTTCAAAAGATAACCGACATCTCCTCCCACAATCATATGCTTATGGTCTATCAACCAGTGTCGGCGTCCAAAGGTTCCCTCCTTTGCTACCCTTCTCCTTGCAGTCATATCCAACTGCTTAAACCATCTATTAATCTGAAATGTTATTCCCCAAAAGGGGTGAGTACAACCACTCAGCAGGTAAATGAATTCAATAACAACTCAATGCATCATGCAAATCATACATGCATTGCAGGCGTTACTTACCTTGAAGCCATGCGCATATTATCATGCATCGGCATATCAATTTATAACACATACATGTGTATCATCATCGTATCATACATGTCATCATCATCATGACATCATCACATTACACATGTCATCATCATCATGGCATCATTATATCATACATGTCATCATCGCCATGGCATCATTACATCATACATGTCATCATCATCATGACATCATCACATTACACATGTCATCATTATCATGGCATCATTATATCATACATGTCATCATCGTCATGGCATCATTACATCATACATGTCATCGTGCCATATCATATATCATCGTCATTATCATCATTATGCATAACATCATGCATATCATCACGCATCTCATATCATGAGTGATCATCATTATTTCTCATCACATATCATCATCATCATCATCATGATGCATATCATATCATGGGTGATCATCATTATTTCACATCACATATCATCATCATCATCATCATCATCATTATGCATATCATCATGCATATCATATCATGGTTTAATTTCCACTTTTTGCTTTCAATTTGATCACCACATCACCCATTTCTTAAATCATCAATTTCATCATCCCCTTGGGCAAAGACCTCCGAGGTTTTCGGCATTCAGCCTCCCAGGCCACTGGGCATCCGACCCCCCACATTCCGGGCATCTCGCATCCCAACTGGCATCACGAGGCATTCCCTTCGGGCAGAAACCTCCGACAGGGCTTCCGGCATTTACACTCCCTGGCCGGGCATCTCGCACCCCAATCCTGGTATCGCGAGGCATTCCCTTCGGGCAAAAACCTCCGACAGGGCTTCCGGAATTATGTACCGACATACCACCAGGCCTCCCCTGGAATTATGTACCGTATACCACCGAGCATCTCGACACTCCCAAGGAATCTCTGGAATTATGCCACTAGGCCACTAGGCATCATCAACCACCACAACAATCTCCTCATTTAACATTATTCATGTTCAACAATTTCGGTCTTAATTTAGCATGGCATATGATGTATTGGCAAATCAACAATCATGTTCAACATTTGAATTCACACATGCATCTTAATGCATACATCCATACCTCATCACACATACTCTATGGTGCAATAAAATTCATGGAATTTGTGCCAATTAAAATAATCCATTTATCACGCCCTTTTTACATTTATTTAAATTCCAGCTTGTGCCATTTCCAAAAATATTAAATTTAATTATTTATATAATCTTAAAAATCATAAAATTAAGGCAAGTAATAAATAAGACAATAGGATAATGATTTCATGCAAAATACAAGGCCAATGAGAAATCCACACAAATCCATAATTTATACAAAACAACATGTAATTTTCGGATGAAACCAGAATGCACAGTTTCTGAAGAAATTCGATTAAAATATCCATACGACCTCCAAAAATTACGAAATTTTACCGAGTTATAACCAAGACATATTCGCACATCTTTCTAGTGTATGCTTCTCCGAAATTCAAGCCAGATTCTTTCTAGATTATTTTCTACAGTCACACGAAGCTTCTGGATCCATTACCGCATCGTCCAGTGTATGCTTCTCTGAAATGCAGAGTTTTCACCTACCTATTCTTCTTCTTTTCCTCTGAAATTTGGATATATTCTACATCATTATGTCCTATACAAGTTTCATGAAGAGATCTAAGTCAAAGAACCAGAGTATAGTCGTCATTTAGGTCCATGAAGTCTCGGGTGTCCTG
The DNA here is from genome assembly GCA_019915185.1 of Eucalyptus camaldulensis. Lineage (NCBI taxonomy): Eukaryota > Viridiplantae > Streptophyta > Magnoliopsida > Myrtales > Myrtaceae > Eucalyptus > Eucalyptus camaldulensis. Next base: position 34,272,772 of record JAHSVA010000010.1, read on the forward strand.
TAATACATCTCCAGAATTACCGTCTTCAAGATCTAGTCGATTTACCAGGTTATACTTGTTAATTTCACTTAAAATTTGTGTATGTTGTAGCTTAAGATGTCCCCTACAACATTCATTAAGAAATCGAAGTGAGATTCTCAATAAAAACCAACATGCAACCACAAATCCAACCAAAGGTCAGTAAAATATTTCCAGATCTGGGGTCTCCGTAGGATGAGACTTTAACCCCTTTAATCTCCATCATTTTCCACCAAATTTTAGTATGTTATATTTTAATATGTTAGCTACAACTTTCATGAAGAAAAAATGCCAAACTAGAACTCTAAACATGCATACCAGCTCTCACAACATTCTGACTCGAGCGGATTCATGCGAAAACATTCCAGATCTGACATCTCCGTAAGAGGTGAGTTTGACCCCTCAAATCTCCATCATTTTCCACGAAATTTTAGTATGTTGTATTACAAGATGTTAGATACAACTTTCATGAAGATATCGAAGTCAAAATCCAACTTGAAACATGCATGAAAGCCCTCACAACATTCTGGTTCAGGCGGATCTCACGAAATCAGCATGCAAAGTCAAGAACAGCCACATTCTAGCTCCGATTTTTGCCTTCCCTATGATCCGAAACCTACCACAAAAAAATCATACATGCAAGGCACACATGCAAGAGCAGCAAAGGACCCCAACTTGCCTCTAAGACCGAGCAAACACGACCACACGGACGGCACACCGGCGATGGACGAACGGCGTGCGGGCGGCGACGGGCGAGCTCCTCCTCTCTCGGCTTCCTCTTCTCTCTCGCAACTCACTCTCTCTCACTTGGCTTGGCCGAATGCCACTCTCTCTCTCTCTCCCTTTCTCTCTCTCTTTGGTTGTATCTTTATATATGCATGCAATCTTCTCTTGCATGGGGGACACTTGTCCCTAAGAAGGAGACAAGTGTCTCCTTGGTTGAAGACACTTGGAAGCCATGCGGCTACCCCTCCATGCGACAATGGGCCGGGCTTATGGCCCACTTTAGGCCCATCTCACTTGGGCTTAAGGCCCAAACTTAAATGGCCCAAGTTTATTTTATTTTATTTTTATAATATATCTTAATCATCATTTAAATAAATACCTAATTGCATAAATAATAAGGCCATTAAACTTATAGTCACAAATCCATAAATCCCAATTTATAAAACACATGGCCAATGATAGGATTTTCTTTCCTATCAAATAATTATCCATTAAAAGCTTGGCCATAAATCTTATTACAAATTATGGATTAAATGGCCATAACTTGATGGTACTTCCATCACCTATTCATAGAATTTAATATAGCTAGAGGTCGTTAAGAATTTTGGGATGCCACAATTCTCTCCTCCTTAGAGAATTTCGTCCTCGAAATTAGACATTTCCTATGTCTCTTGAAATAAGTGAAGGTACCTTTCCCTCATCTCATTTTCACTCTCCCATGTGGCTTCCTCCACATCATGATATCGTCATAATATCTTAACCAATGGAATTTTCTTGGTCCTGAGAATTTGTTCCTTTCAATCCAATACTTGCACAGGCTCTTCGATATACCTCACTCTCTCATCCACTTTGATGGCTTCATGATCGAGTATGTGTCCTAGATCGGGCTGATACTTCCTCTAAAGTTAAGGATGCAAGCTCTTAATCATATCTTAATTTGTCTCAACACCATAACAGTTTTAAAACAATAACCACATCTGAAATTTCTTTTGAATGCTTGAAAATCTTCCTTCATGAAATCAAACAATACAAACCGAGGTTTTCAAAAGCACATCAATACTACAATAGAAGGCTTTGAAATCATATGTCATTTCCATGTCAAAACGTTTTCAAATCACCAATGTGGAAAATCCTTTGAGTTCTCGAAAATTCTACTTCATGATATCAAATAATGCAAAACAGGGATTTCAAAGACACATCGGTATAACAATGATAATCCTTGAGAATAGGTAAATCTCATATCGTTGAAACCAATTCACAAAATCAAAGCATGATGCCAAATCCATAAAATCCATGTTCACGTTTAAATTTCAAATGTTTTTTCGAGATCCACGTGTAAAGCCTTGAGTTGTACTTGCATCACGGTGCGAAATAAAATACTTTATCAAAACCCTTAGTAAATTTAAATTAGTACGTTGGTAAATTCCAATCTCAATCCCAACTCCAATGGGTTGGAATGTTTTCTATAAAAAGTTTAGAAATCCTTGAAATAGAAAACATTTCTTAAAACATTTGGGCACGGTGTCACAGTACTCATAAATTTTGATGAAATTCAAGAGATTTTCTAAAACAGTTCACAATCAAAATCTTTTAATAATTCCATCCACCTCCTCTATCTCATATTCAATTCCTTTTGTGAAAACATCTATTTTAAGCTCTATCCTAAGTGCAACTATCAATGAGATTCAAATTTAAAGAATTCCACCTTCTCGACTCAATCGAATGCACCATTTAGCCAAATTATTCCTATACCTTTGTCACCACCAATTCAAACCTAGAACCATCAAAATCAACACCACCAATAACTCATTTGGTTCAGTCTAGCAAAGACATTCACTATGCATTCACCACAACATAGATTCAAGCCTAAAATATAGCATCATTCCTTCGATTCAAATATCTATAGTCCACCAAGACTTATTTAATTCAAAGATCGACAATCCACCAAAATAAAACTTGTCTAGTTTCCACCGAATATATCTAATATCTCATCCTAAAGAATCATCACTTAGACTAACCATTCATCAAATCCACAACATGAACTTCCATCATTTCACCTTGGAAAGACTATAACCACAAATGATCATATTCACTAATTCCACCAAATCCTTTCAAACTGAGATCATCACCTAAAATTAAAAGTTGATCATTGTCAATTAAAGCTATTATTCCAATATATAAACCTCAAGTAATTTCACGTCTCATATGATCACTCAAACTCATGACTTCCAATATCAATCTATACATACTAAATACCTCCATGTAATGCATCAAGACTTCCAATGAAATCCTCAAATAGGAAGTCACTACTTAGCTCAAATGATCATAACTTAATCCTCAAATTCATAACTCACTCTTCATAATTCACTTCTTAAGCCTTACTTGCAGCACTACGCTTAGATGCTACACATGCTCTTTAGGTCCTTTAGAATATATAAGGATATTATCAAATGAAGACAATCACAATTTGATCCAAATAAGGCTTAAATATCCTATTCATTAAATCCATGAATGCAGCTAAGGCATTCGTCAATCCAAATAGCATGACTAGGAACTCGTAGTGTCTATAGCGAGTCCTAAACACGGTCTTAAGAATGTCTTCTTTCTTAATCCTTAACTGATATCCTGATCTCAAGTTAATTTTAGAAAAGACCAAACTTCCTTGCAATTCGTCAAATAGGTCATCAATTCTAGGTAAGGGATACTTATTCTTGACATTTACATGATTCAATTGCCTATTATTAATGCACAAATGCATCGACCCATCGTTCTCTTTCACAACAAGAGTTCTACAAGCTTAACCATGCTTCCACTGCGCTACTCTAACAAAATTATCCTAGAAACACCACCTTCCCAATTCAATTCATAGTTCGGTTCATTTCTGCCCCCTTTTGCCATTCTAGAAGCCTACCAGGAGCCGCTCCTTGTTCAGTTCCTCTGACCTCGGCGTCCACTCCTCGCTCTCATCGAATCAGGACGTTGCAGGTACACCAGCTTTCGCTTGGTTCGAACCCAAACTATACATCTACTGAAGGGTCTCGTTTCAATAGGGATTAACTTATAGAGATATTATCCGCTTTGGCTTATCCCATTCTTAGCCTCACGGTTTTATCTTTAGCACACGGGCAAGTACTATCTCAAGAGATCATTCATCCTAGTCCATTGCTTACAGAGCTAGTCCATTCCTACAATGACATCAAAGTCATACATAACTATCACTATCAAGTCCATTTCCAGATCTCATTCCCCTAGGGTTATCTCACTCATCTCACACGCTAACGTAGATAACAGCATATCTTTCAGCGATGTAGAAATACGAAGAGGCATATCTAGAGATTTGTTCCTACTCCTCATAATCATCTATATTTTTCGGACATAAATGAATGCGTGCCACTTATATCAAATAACATATGCCTTTTTATCCCTCTATTGAAATCATACCTGAGATAACACTTTTGGAAGCTCCTGCTTAATTCTGTGAAAGCTATCATTGTCTCACCTTGAAGTTTATATAGGCCATCATGCTTAATTCTGTGAAAGCTAGTATGAGCACCTAGAGGGGGTGAATAGGTGCAGAAACAATTTTGCGAGATATGTGCAGTGTTAACCAATAGATTATGAAAATAAAATTCTCTCTTGTAAACAAAACTAATTACGATCAAAGTAAAAGAGTGTAGAGAAGAGAATATGAACACAAAGATTATAGTGGTTCGTCTTAATCCAAGCTTACGTCTACTCTTCCGCACTGACAGCCCACTGGCTGGATTTCACTATGAACAAAAGAGTTGTTACAGTTAGGCTCTTCCTTGATTCCACAGTGTAGAGACTCTACTACACTTCCTCAAGGTCTCTTAATGGTACAGACTCTCTTTTGCGTACAAGATTTCGCTCAACAGTTTAATTGACTAAGAACAAAGAGCTTCAGATTTTGGAATTCTTCTATCGTGCACACACTCGAACAACTGAAACGTCTTCCTTATATACTCCTTTATGCCATCATACCCGTTGGCACTTACCAAAGGAATTCTTCCAATCTACCTGTTGGACAGAATCAATTAGGAAGATCTTCGAGCTATTTAAGGAACATGACGATAGCCCATCAATTCTGCTCGCTCATACAATCAGGATCTTGGTTTCCATAAGTAGAACCTTTTAAGTATACTTCGCCAATCAACGGATCCACGATTCCCAAATCAATCTTGATTAGAACAAATGATTCTGTCATGCTATATTCAACCAAGAGATCTTCTCCAGTCGATAAAGTCAAATCATTGACGAAACATCCAGTTCTGGATAAGTCTTCTTCGATGGACTAGAAATTGTCAATGAGGATAGACTTTGAGTCTTGAGTCTGGCAGTCCGGAGTTCAGACTTTGATGGAAGAGTCTGCAAGTCTTCAGACTAGACTGATGGAAACATTTTGTCAGCTTCAAAACACTCAAGGAAGATTTCTTCAACAATCTCCCCCTTTTTGATGGTGACAAAACTTTCCTGCAGATTTAGATAACTTTGACCTGCAAAACATTACTTCAAGCAAATATGGATATCTCACAAAGATAATTGGCTTAGTAATAACACTAGAACCTGCATCCACAGAAAGTAGGTTAGTCTTATGAACAAGGCCATGAGATATCAATAATACTTAAGATAAACAAATGTTCAAACAGTCAATTTCAAATCCAGTCCAAATCCGAACAGCCAAACACAAACATCAAGTCAATCAAAAAAGTTTTAAATCCAAATAGTCAGTCAAATTTGCACATCTCTCCCCCTTTTTGTCATCATTAAAAATGTAGAGATAGAAAGGGAATGAAATTAAGATGGCTTGGGAACACGAATAAGCTGGAAATCTCCCATTGACTGGACAATGCCTTCCAGCTTTTTCAAGTCCTCCTTCAGTTGCGCTACTTCTTCACCCTTAGCATTTGCCTGAACTTGAAGAGTAAGGGCTTGGAGTTGATCATTCAAAGAAACTGAAGAAGCTTGTCCTACATTCTGCATATTTTGAAGTTTGCATCCCAGAGCATAGTTTGACCTTTCGTCTCCAAAAGAACATCAAAAATTTTGCGAAAGTCTGATAAATTATCAGTTTAAGTACTTGCTTCTGCACGATCAGACGGTGTATAAGCAGGAGATGGTGAATCAACATTGTTACGCAGATTGGGCGATGAAACATCGTGTCCCTCCTCAGGAAATTTTGAGGCATAGATGTCCTCTGGATCTGCTGGAGAGCGACTTACTCCTTCACTAATGGCAAGGATTGAGCATGTTCCTCTTTTCTCAGGATCTCCCCCTATTTCCATGCCCTTCAAGTGGAGAAGAGTGTTCCTCATGCTATTTTTCTACTCTCTCCTCTTCTTCTTTTTCTTCTTCTTCAATTCTTTCCTCCTCTGCATCTCTCTCCTTTGCTTCTTTCTCAAAATCTTCACTTTCTCCAGATCTCTGTTCTATTTCAGCCGTGTCTTTTTCCAATCTCTCCGTTGATTCTGGTGCAAAATGACTCAAGTTCTTCAATGCCATTGCAGAAATGGTGATATCATCCTCATCCTCTTTATCCTCAATGATGAGAGCTCTTCTTTTCTTGGATGGAGCAACCATGGGCTCCTTCCCTTTGCTTTTTGCAGCCAAAGAGATTTGATGAGGCTTGACATGGGTTTTCTCCTTGAACTTCTCCAACTCCTTGTTGAGTTCCTTCAGACGCATTTTAGAGAACATTTTCAGTCCCACCACCATTTGATCGCACGCTCGACCACAAAGAATTCGGGGAGGCTGAATATTCAAATGTTTGAATAACTTGGTTACAAGAGCTGCGTACGGGAGTTGACTCTTGTCCTTCACCACTGCCCTGTACATGTGAAACAAAATGGTGTGTGGAAGAGAGAATTTTTTACCAGCATTGATGGCATACATCATCTTTGCCTCTGAGCTTGAAACGTTAGTTTTTGAAGTTGATTTTGGTATGAGGCAGTTAATCACAATCTTGTGAAGCAAAATGTTGGTTGCATTCATCCTCGAATAGGAAATCTTTTCTTTCGTTATTCTATCCTGAACAAGTTTCAACATTGCATGAGCAATAGACACACTGATAGGTTGATATCTCCATCTTTCAACCCCAATCACATCAGCTAAAGTATTCATGTCAACCACATAGTCCTGATCTCGAACACTAAAAGAAAATCTATTTGCATCCAAGAAACTTAGATTGAATAGAAATAAGCAACAAGTTCAGCATAACCTTCTGTAGATTCAGAACAAAACTGTTCGAGTTGAAGAAGAGTGATTTTTTCCCGCAGATTGACATTCACAGAGTCAAGAAAATCAAAGTATACACTTCTAGGGTTTATTACCCCACGCTTTAGCAACTTAGAGTACAGCTGCTTGTGGTCATCCAATCGAAACAAGTCTGTCCTTTTACTTCGGATTTTTGCTGCAACACCCATTCTTGGTTTAAATTGACTGTACATCCTATCATCGTCATTCCCATCTGGCTGACACAACCCTCCAACACGTGGATCAGTTGGGATATTTGCCAATGCCTATTCCACCGATCCAGCAAGGGCAATTCCCAATCGTTCCATTGTGCGTAGAAAATAGGTTTCATTTCGATACCATTTTTCTTTCAAAAATTAATCAATGTAGTTCAAAGGAGTACCACCCCTCTTCAAAGCACGATAAAGCTTATAAGTGAAGCCAGGCTTAAGAGTTCTTACAGGTTCTGCGTCTTCGATGATTTCTTCCTCTTCTTGATGTGAAACATTCTGAGGTCTAGGAGGAGAAGACGGACGCTACTGAGAATGTTGTGGGCTATGTCGCTGATGAGGAGATTCTTCTTCTTCAGTGAGATCAAAGTGCGTAGGTCCCTCACGCATTTGCTGTGGTCCCCTGTTCGCAATCCTTGAAGACTTTCTTTGGGACGACATATTTCACAGTCTTTGAGAGATTCCAAGCTTGTTTTCCAAGAAAGGTGACAACTTTTCAAAGATTAAACAAGAAAAGAGGATAGAAATGGAAGATCAGAACTCTCTTAGGGTTTGTGAGAGTGAAACAAAGAGGAACCGACATTATATAAGGCAGTCGAAGCGAGGCATACGGATCATCGTAAAAGAAATGTAAAGATGCCTTTTAAAAAATTAACTGCCTTTTTTTTTAAAAAAAATCAGATAACTGTCATTTCAAAAGTAATTTCTTTTTCGAAAAGGAAAATAAATGCAATAATCACGGAAATTGAAATTAGCAACAATCAATTAAGAATAGATAGTCGTACCTTTTCGGGATTTGATCTGAGAGATAATAAAAACAACTTACAGTCAAAAATCTTGATTGTCTGAGTCTGAGTGTCTTTAGACTTTCAGTCCTGGGTTTGAACTTCCTCAAACTTTAGGATATTGTGTGGCACCCCAAGGCGCCCAAGGTCGCCACATCTTACCAAAGAAGTACCTTAGTTCCTCGGCATTTTTTTTTTTTTAAAACAGTCCCAACGCATCTTATTTGCGGAAGCATAATCGAGTCTTACTAATTCCCCCCTTCAACAACCATGATACAATGGCACACCACTAACATAATAAGAAAGATAGAGCCAAGACACTTTTATTTACATATTTTCATGATCGATTTTCTCGGGTCAGTACATCAAAAGAAATGCCAAGTTTTTTAGCTATACTCGGCCATAACCCCAAAAAGAGACACTCAACCCACTATGTCTATCATGCAAGATCCCCCATCAACTAGTGTCGGCTATTTCCCAAAAAGTTGCAGCTCCTACTTCTCACGCACGGGCCTCACACCCATCCCGGTGCATCAGGTGGTGGCGGCGGCAACATCCCACGCATCACTCCATCTCGACGAACATGAACAAATATGAACTCCTGAATGACAGGGCCCTCAGCCAGGCCCACGTCATACATCACTATCGCATGAACCCGAATAAACGTAAGACCAGGGATGGTGGGACAGTCGATCTCCACGCACTCGACCTCCACATCCAAAGGAAGGTCGTAAAAGACGCCCCGCGTGACAGTAGGGAGTGTCATCTCTCTAATATCAAATGTTGGTCCCCGAAGGGGTGAGTATAATCACTCAGCAAGTAAAGGACCAATAAACCACTTAATGCAACATACAATACAATCACCACAACACATGTCATTCAAGCATTCATGCATAATTTACCTTGATACCTTGCATATGTCATCATACCGCATGTACATACATCCTCATATAATCATCTCCATCATGTCATGTACTTACCTTTATCATGTCACATATTCCATCACGCCATAGATGCACATACATCCATGCACTCATCATCATCATGTCACATGCACCATATCATGCCATAGGTGCACATACATCCATGCACTCATCATCATCATGTCACATGTACCATATCATGCATGTTTAAATTTCAATTTCCCAATTTTAATCTTTCAATTTGGGCTGCCATATTTCTCTTTCCTGGGACCAATGTTTGCATTCCACATTTATCACTCACACCCAATCCTAGCATCGCGAGAACCCTCCGGCACAATACTTGCCGGGCATCCGACACAATACCTGCCAGGCATCTCATACCCCAACTGGCATCACGAGGCATCCCTCAGCACAATACCTGCCAGGCTTCCGGCTACCCACGTTCCGTGCATCTCGAAACTCCCGAGGACCCTCCGGCATTTAGCGATTTAAGGCCACTGGGCATCCGGCCTTTACCCTTCTAGCCAGGCATCTCGACACTCCTGGGGCATCGTTAGCTCACACCTCTGACGGCCTTCTCACTTATTTTAGTTCACCTTTTCAATTATAACTCAATTTTAACATGGCATATGATGTGATGGCAAACAAGACCATTTTCATCATTTTAATTCTTATATGCATTTCCAATCATCATCATACATGCAGCAAGATACAACCACAAATGACAATTACAATCTGTGGGGTCCATTCCACTCAAAATAGTCCATATATCATGCCTTTTTGAAATTTACTAAATTCCAGCTTCCACAATTTTAGAAAACATTTAAATTAAATATCCATATGATTTTCAAAAATCATGAAATCAGGACATGTGATAGACAAGACAAAACGATAGCAATTTCATGGAGAACACATGCTTAAAAGAGTTTCGCACAAGAAGATATAGTTCACACAAATACAGCATGTAAATTCAGATAAAATCAGATTGCGCGGTTCTTGAAATATTTCTATTAAAATACCCGAACGACCCCCAAAAAGTATGAAATTTTACCAGATTGTAGTAAATACCTTAAGGATTTTTCATGAAGACATCGTGGCCAGATTCGTTCTAGATAATTTTCTATATACGTTCGAATTTACTGTTCCTAGTACTGAACAGTCCAGTGTGGCTTTCTCCGAAATATTGAGGTTTCACCTACTTATCCTTCTTAGTTTCCTCTGAAATTTTGATATGTTTTTCCGCAAGAGGTCCCCTACAACTTTAATTAAGTAATCTAAGTGAGATTCTCAAAGGATAGTCACCATCTAGGTCTAAGAAGTCTCGGGTGTCCAGTACCGTATTTCCAGATTTACCATCTTGAAAAGAAAATCATTTCACTAGGATAAACTTGCTCATTTTACCAGAAATTTTAGTATATTAGTCTTTAGGATGTTCTCTACAACTTTTATGAAGAAGTCGAAGTGCGATTCTCAGTAAAAAGCAACATGCAACACACAAAACCACCAAGAGGTCGACAAAGCAGTTCCAGTTCTAGTGTCTTCGTAGGAGGAGGGTTTCACCCCTTACAACTCAACCTTTTTGTCTAAAATGTTAGTATGTTATATTTTGAGATGTTTTCTACAACTTTCATGAAGGAGTCGAAGTCAAAATCCAACTCGAAACATGCATGCAAGCCTCTAAACATTTCTGGGTCAGGCGGTATACACGAAAACAGCAAGCCATTTAAAAAACAAAGCACCCTAGCTTCGGTTTCTCACTACTAAACACCCAAGATTCAACACCATTCCAAACACACATGCAAGAGCAGAAAATGGATCCTAACTTGCCTCTAAGATCAAGCGAATGACGGCACACGGGCGGGTGAACGGACGGCGACGGGCGGACGAACGGCGAGCGGCTCCTTCTCCTCTCTCGGTTCCTCTCTTCTCTCTCACAACTCTCTCTCTCTCTCTCTCTCTCTCTCTCTCTCTCTCTCTCTCTCTCTCTCTCTCTCTCTCTCTTGGGTGACACCCTCAACCGGCCACTCTCCCTCTCTTTTGTTTCCCCTAAATCCCATCATTAGTCATGATTATTAGCCTCCCTCAATGGCCAATGCATGGGGTCTTCTTTTTGCCACTTGGTAAGGCATGCAAGATGGGCTTGGGAGTGGGCTTGAAAGGATTTGGGTCGGCCTCTCCCTTGTGGCCAACAACAGCCCCTCCTTGGGCTTCAATGGGCCGACCATTTTGGCCCATTAAAGGTCCATGCCATTTGGGCCTAAGACCCAAGCCTAGTTGAACCCCAATTTTACTTTTAACAATTCACTTTTAATTCTTTCTTTTATAGATTCCAAATTTACAATTTCATATGGCCATAATCGTGTAACATTTAATCTATAGGAATTAAATCTATGAGGTGTATAGCCAAGAACAAATTCTTCTTATTAATTTATCCTATAATACTAATTTAAAAACTCGTTAACACAAGCATATAACACTTAGTCTTAAGATAAAACTAATGGCTAAAACATAAGCCATAGGTAATTTCATTACCTAATCATGGGCTTTAATTCATCTAGAGGTCGTCTTGAATTTTCTTGGGATGCCACATATTGAGTCTAGAACGAATAGCTTCAAATTGATTTTTCTCCAAAGGCTTTGTAAGTATATCCGCTAGTTGATTCTTTGAGTCAATGAACTGAATTGAAACTTCTCAATTTTGAACATGATCTCTAATGAAGTGATGTCGAATCTCTATATGTTTTGCCCTTGAGTGAAGAATCGGATTTTTGGTGAGATTGATTGCGCTGGTATTGTCACATTTGATTTTAGTGAATGAATCTTCAATTCCAAAGTCTCTTAACTATTGTTTTATCCATAGAATTTGTGAATAACAACTTCCAAGAGCTACATATTCTGCTTCTGCTGTAGAAAGAGCTACTGTACTTTGCTTCCTCGAAAACCAAGACACTATCCTGCTTCCAAGTAGTTGACAGGTGCCCGAGGTGCTCTTTTTATCAACTCTGCATCCGGCTAGGTCTGCGTCTGAGTATCCAAGAAGAGTAAAGTCTCATTCTTTAGGATACCATAGACCTATGTTTGAGGTTGAGGCAATGTATTTGATAATACGCTTTGCAGCACTCAGATGAGATTCTTTAGGATCTAATTGAAATCTGGCACAAATGCAAACACTAAACAAAATGTCAGGTCTAGAAGTAGTAAGATAAAGAAGTGAACCAATCATGCTCCTATATAGCTTCTGGTAAACTTTATTTCCTCTTTCATCTTTTTCTAGCTTCAAGGAACTTGACATTGGTATGTCGGTCTTTTTGCAATATTCCAGCCCAAATTTTTTGACAAGTTCATTAGCATATTTTCTTGATGAATAAAAGTTCATTCCTTCAGTTGTTTCACTTGAAGCCCAAGAAAGAAGGTTAGCTCACCCATCATGCTCATTTCAAATTCATCCTGCATAGACTTAGAGAATCTCTTGCATAGACTTTCATTAGAGGATCCAAAAATAATATCATCAACATAAATTTGAACAAGTAGAAAACTTTTGCTTTCTCTTTTGATAAACAATGTAGTATCTACTTTACCTTTGACAAAGCCATTTTGGATTAAAAACGTACTTAGTCTATCATACCAAGCTTGAGGTGCTTGCTTTAGGCCATATAGAGCCTTTTTTTCTGTCTGAAAACAGAGTCTGGTTTCCTTGGGTCTTCAAAATCGGGTGATTGTTCCACATAGAATTACTCTTTGATAAATCCATTTAGGAAAGTACTTTTGACGTCCATTTGGAATAACTTGAAATTTTTATGACAAGCAAAAGCAAGTAATAATCTAATTGCTTTTAACCTTGCTACTAGTGTGTAAGTCTCATCATAGTCTATCCATTCTTCTTGCGTATATCTCTTGACCACGAGTCTTGCTTTGTTTCTTACAACTTTTCCTTTCTCGTTCATCTTGTTTATGAAAACCCATTTAGCTTCAATGATGGATTTGCCTTTTGGTTTAGGAGTCAATTCCCATACATCATTGATACCGAATTGCCTGAGTTCTTCTTGCACGGCTTCAATCCAGCTTTCATCAGTTAGAGCTTCTTCTATACTTTTGGGTTCTATTTTAGAAATAAGAGCCACAGCACTAGATTCTTCGCGTCTTTTGGATCTTGTGCGAATTTCTTCATTAATATCGCCAATAATCAGATCTATGGGATGACTGGACTTATGCTTCCAGTTGCTAGTTGATTTGTCAGACTATTGATCTTTATCCTCATTTGAATCTTCGACTATCATCTGTTGTCGGTCTTCTGAAGTTTGAGCTGCTTCTAGAGATTTAGACTTTGTAGAGTCTAGAGTAAGTTCAGATTCTTCAAGTTGAGTCTGAATCGATTCACTTTGCATAGAGTCTTGAAATTTGACATTCATTTATTCCTCCACAGATTGAGTCTTTTTGTTGTATATTCTGTAAGCTTTGCTTGTGGTCGAATATCCAAGGAAGATCCATTCGTCTGATTTTTCTTCAAACTTCCCAACTCGATCATTTGCCTTTTTCAAAATAAAACATTTACATCCAAACACGTGAAAATATGAAACAATGTCGTCCATTTGCCCTCTTGCGGGTACTGTTCACGCGGGTCCTCTCTGCTGGTTCCCGTGTTGCTGTTCATATGTCTGTTGTGTCGCCTGTTCCTGGAGATCTAGCCATCTGTTTTGGCTGAAATTTGGAGGGTTAGTTCCTCTAACATCCCTCTTCATTTCCACCAAATGGATTTGTCTGGGTTGGCCTACAGCTCGATATCTAGCAGTTCCTTGGAGTCGCGCACAGGTGGCTTTTCTGGTCTGTTTTCTGTCCGGTGTGGGGTGTTGGCGGATCGTTTTGGCCTGAGCTTTGGAGGGAAGGGTCGTATACCTTACCTCCCCTGCTCCACCAAGCCGCTCCTCCTATCTCAGCCCTCATCTTCGGATCTTTACTGCTCAGGGAGTCGCGATCTGTTCCGCTCTCCGCTGTGCGTTCTAGCTGGTGTGGCTTCGTCCATCATTAGTAGGGCCTTCTCAGAGTAGGAGCGTTCCTCGTCTTCCCCTCATTCGAGCAGTCGAAGCATCCTGGTATGCATTTCTTTCTTGATGGCTATTTTGTAGTAGAGGTTGGGTTGCAGCCCAAGTGTTTGTGATATGTCCTCAACCATGTCTGGCACTTCCCGCAAGGCCCACCTTGCTGCGACTGCCGTCGAGCGGCATAATCCTTCAGCTCCAAATCAGTCCAGCCCTTCCAAGGCTGGCCTTGCAGATCATAGAGGCAAACAGCAAGTTCCCCTTAGGGCTCCTTCCCGTTCGACTCGTTCTAGGGGGCGGAGTAGGGCTCGATCCTCCTCCAAACGGCCAAATGGCCCTGCTCGGCGTCTAGGTTACAAGAACCCTTCTCCCTCTCGCATTTGGGCCAATGTGGCCAAGCTTGCAGCGAAGGGATATGATCTTGCATACTCCCCTCCTACTTTTGTGGATGGCAAGCCAATTGTTCATCTCGGGGAGGAAGTATTAGAGGCATTTGATCCGAAGTGGCACGAATGCCTTGTTGGTTATTATGTTGGGAAGAAGCTTCCCTTCAAATTGACGGAACAAACGTTGATGCGAACTTGGGGCTCCAAGCTTGTAGAAGTAATGGCGGATAATCAAGGTTTTTTTTTTTCCATATCCCGGACCCGGCTTTCCGGCGGAAGATCATCGAAGATAGACCCCTCACGGTGGCGAGGGTTCCTCTCATCTTGCAGCAATGGCAGCCACTTATGGATTTGAAGAAGGACAAGCAAACTGCCGTACCGGTTTGGATTAGGTTGAAGAACCTTCCCATTGACTTATGGTCTGCTCCGGCTATTGGTGATATTGCAAGTGCGGTTGGGAAACCCCTCTATGTTGACCAACACACGGAGGAAATGAAGATGCTATCCTTTGCAAGGGTGTGTGTTGAAATCTATGCCAATCAACCTAGATGCTCCACCGTTGATGTGGTTTTGAATGGAGTCTCGCGCTCTATTGCAATTGAATTTGAATGGAAGCCGCTTGAACGTCTTTCATGTGGCACCTTCGCGCATAGATGTGAGGATAATGCTGCCGTTCATAGCACAGACAAAGGGAAGCTGCCAGTTCTTCCCGCATCCGACCATACCACCTCTGGCCATCCTGGTCTTGAACCTCCTGCCCTGATTCAAGCTCCCGAACCGGCTCCGGTATTTGAGGAGAATCCCGAAGTGTCGCAACATGGTTGGACCCAGGTGAAGGGGAAAAAAAAGAAGGCCTTGCTCTTGAAGGATGGTTCCCTAGCCCGGATGCCCCTATCCAACGAAGTGGGAAGCTTGTTGAAGTTCAAGGACTCCACTAGTGAGTCGAAGCCGAAGTCTTCTCATCCTAGCCCTATTGAGGAAAGACCTAGCTCAGTACAAGAGGTTCCAACCTCTCATCTTGCGGAGGACAAGGACCAGAATGAAGCTACCAATTTCGGCCGTGGTGTTGATACAGATTCAGTGCTTTTGGAGAGCAATGTTAGCTCTGATGATGATTTACTATCGCCTATCTCGTCACCGAAGGCCCCTACTACTTCTAAGAAGGTGGAGTCCATCCAAGACAAACTCTTGGCCATTGATCCAGCTCCTCCTTTGGTCACGAATCCATCTACTTCGGTGGCCACACGGCGGAAGCCAAATAGGCGGAGGTAGGTCTTCCGTTCCTCCTTTGCTATTTCCGTTAGCTATTATAGCTATATTTATATATATTTATATATAATTATATATATATATATATATATGTATTTTGGGTTTTGGAATGTGAGAGGTCTTTGTGACCCCTTGAGACAAGCAGAAGTGAGGAAACTTGTGTATTCTAATGGTCTTAGTCTGATTGGCTTGTTAGAAACCAAGGTTCCGGATTCTCTGTTCGACTCCATATCTAATAGAATGTTGTCGGGGTGGAATTGGGTGGCCAACTATGAATTCTCTCACAGGGGTAGGATTTGGGTTGGCTGGAACCCTTCTGTGGTGAGTTTTGAAGTGATTTCTTCCAACAGCCAAGCAATACATGGTAGTGTGAAGTTTCTTATGTCTGGTATCTGCTGTTGTGTCTCGGTGATATTTGCGGAACATACCTTTGTAACTCGAAGGCCTTTATGGACGGATCTTGTTCAGAGGAGTGTATTGTGCCAGGATGTGGCTTGGCTTGTGGCGGGGGATTTCAATGCTATCAGGGATCCCTCTGATCGGATTGGAAGCTCTGACAATTGGATTCCTTGCTTTGATGATTTCTATCAGTGTCTTATTCAATCTAAGTTAGAGGACCTGAGATATGTTGGCTTTCGCTTTACTTGGTCTACTTCCTCGGGGGTCAACCGCAAGGCTAGGAAAATTGACCGAGTACTTGTGAATGCTAATTGGAGCCAGGAGTTCTCTTATTCAGAAGCGTCTTTCCTTGCACCGGGCATTTCTGACCATACTCCTATGGTGGTTAGAGTGATGCAGCCGATGTTCACCAGGAGGCCTTTTAAATTCTTTGAGTTTTGGACGAAGCACCATTCTTTCCATAGCATTGTTTCTCAAGTTTGGGAAAGCCCGGTGAAGGGGTTCCTATGTACAGACTAGTGAGTAAACTGAAGGCCCTTAAAGGCCGCTTAAAGCAACTCAACAAAGAGTCTTTCTCTAATATTTCTGATAGGGTTTATGCAGCAAGAAATGCTCTATCTTTAGCCCAAGTTGGGCTTCGGCAAGATCCTACTAGTGAGATTCTGGCAGATTTGGAGAAGACTCATCGGAGGACTTTTCTAGAGTTGAGGAGTCAGGAGGAGTCCTTCTTCAGGCAGAAGTCCAGGATTAGGTGGCTCAAGGAAGGTGATCAGAATACAAATTTTTTTCACCATTCTGTTAATAGAAGGCAGCTGAGGAATAGAATTCTTTCTATCATGAATACTTCAGGTACTATTATCTCGGAGCCGAGCTTAGTGCAAAATACTTTTGTCTCCCATTTTCAAGAGCTCTTGGCACCTCACCCCCGGTCTTCCAACCCCTCCTTACTAGATATTCGGGAGGTCATACGGTGTCCTCTTAGGGGGGAACAGGTTAGTTTTCTCTCTCGTCCATTCTCTAATGTGGAGATTCATGATACAGTCTTCTCCCTGGCTCAAGGCAAAGCACTAGGACCTGATGGCTTTGGTGTTGAGTTCTTTAAACATAATTGGGAGATAGCAGGGCCTTTGGTCATTGAAGCAGTTAAGGACTTTCTTACAATAGGGAGGCTTCTCAGGGAAATCAATAACACCATCCTGGTGTTGATCCCAAAAGTTCCAAATGCAACTTTGGTCAATGATTATAGACCTATAGCCCGTTGTAATACTATTTACAAATGCATTACTAAGATTTTGGCTAACCGGATTGCTGCAGTCCTTAGTGACAGTATCAGTCCTTATCAGAATGCTTTCGTCAAAGGCAGGCGAATTAGAGACAACATCTGTGGCATCCCAGAAATTCAAAGCCAAGCCTTAAGGTGTGTTAAAGTCTTTAATTAGGTGGTAGAATTTTCATGGCTTATGTTTTAGCCATTAGTCCTTTAATTTGATGATTTGTGCTTGTGATTGTGGAAATTTAAATTTAATAGATTAATAATTTGTGCTTGGCCATATGATTTAAATTTCAATAATTAAAATATCCCAAGACTTTGGCCAAGATGAAAATTTCGAATTCAAGAATATTTATAAAAAGAATTTAAAAAAAAAAAGGGAAAAAGGGGTTGAATTTTCAAAATGAGCCTTGGGCCCATTAGCCTAAAGCTTGGTGGGCCAAGCTAGTCGGCCCATTAGAGCCCAAGAAGGTTGTCGACCAGCCCAAGGAGGAATGGCCGGATGGCCCAACTCCAAAGCTTAAGCCCAAATCAAGTTTAAAAATAAAAATGACAAGTGGCAAATGGCAAGAGCATGCATTGGTGGGTTTGTAGGCAATCTCATGATTGCTAATCATGGGATTAGGGGAGTATAAAAGGGATGAGGAGAGAGAGAGTGGCCGGTTCTTTCTTCATTTGGCCGAGAGAGAGTGCGAGAGAGAGAGAGATTTCGAGAGAGAAAGGGAGAAACCGAGAGGGGAAGAAGGTGGAGCCGAGGGGTGCCGCCGTTCGTTTGCCGTCCAATCGCCGTGTCCCGCCGCCGTTCGTCGTCGCTTATCCATCTTAGAGGCAAGTGGAGTCCGTAACTTCTCTTGCATGTTTGTTTTGGTGGTTGCATGTTCGATTTTAGCTGTGATTTGTGCGAAAAACCGAGGTAAGAGTTGGTTGTTTTCAAGCCGTGTGACTGTTCTTGTTCGGTTTGTGGAAGTCAGTAGCTTGTTCGAGCTTGCATGTGTGTTTGGAGTCAGATTTTGGCTTCGGTGTCTTCATAAAAGTTGAAGCTAACATCTTGTAGTATGACATACTGAAATTTCGTAGAAAAATATGGATATTTGAGGGGTCAAAAGTTCTATCATACGGAGACCCTAGATATGCGAAATCTTCACTGACTTCTTGTTGATTTCTTGATTCCATGTTGATTTCTGTTGGAGATCTCACTTTGTTGTCTTCATGAAAGTTGTAGGTAACATCTTAAAATACAACATAATAAAATTTGAAGAGAAATGAACGAGTATAGCCTAGTGAATCGGCTAGATATTGGAGATGATTGATTCTGGTGGTGTGTACCGAGACACCGGAGACTTCAAGGACTTAAAAGACGACTTTAATTTAGTTATTTGACCTATATCTCTTCATGAAACTTGTAAAGGACACCTTGATACATAACATAATCAAATTTCATAGGAAACGAAAGAGAATAGATGGGTGAAACCTTAATATTTCGGAGATGTGCATTCTGGACGATGCGGTAGTGGTTCCAGAAGTTTCTTGAGGATGTCTAAATTAATATAAAAATAATCTGAATTTGAGTTCTTCATGAAAGATGCACGAAAATGTCTTGACTATCACCCTGTAAAATTTCGTAAATTTTGGAGGCCGAATGGATATTTTAATTGAATTTATTCGGAAACTGTGCATTTGGTTTAAATCCGAGAATCATAGGATGTTTTGGCAAATTGTGGAATTTGGTAAAAATTCATATTGGCCATGAATTTTGCAAGTAAATATCATCCTATGGGTTTGTTTACTAATTTCTTGGATTTTTGTAATTTTGGGAATATATTGATATTAAATAATAAAATAAATAAATAATAATAAAAAAATAAAAAAAATAAAATGGATTTTTATTTGGCCATGGATTCAATTCTATTTGTGTGGCATATGTGTGATGAGGTCTTTGCACATGTATTGGATTGAGATGTATATGTGATAAAGTCTTGGTATGCGTATGACATGGTTCTTGTACATGTGTTGAATTGAGATGTGTATGGGATAAAGTTTTGGCATGTGTATGACATATGAATTGAGATGCAAGTGTGAATTCCATGTCAAGTGTGATTTGTTTGATACCATGCCAATTGCCATGTTAAATTGAGATAAAGAAATGGTATATGTGGATGATGGTAAATGAGGAAGTGGTTGTGGTGGAGGATGATGGCCGGAATGTATAAATACATTGCCGAAATTCCCTGGGAGATTCAGGATGCCCGGAATGTGGGGGGCCGGAAGCCTTGTCGGAGGTCTTTGCCCGAAATGAATGCCTTGCGACTCCAGGATTGGGGTGCGGGATGCCTGGCTAGAAGGGTAAAGGCTGGAAGCCCTGTTGGAGGTTTCTGCCCGAAGGGAATGCCTCGTGATGCTAGTTGAGATGCGAGATGCCTGGAATGTGGGGGGCCGGAAGCCCGGTGGCCATGGGATGGCTGGAATGCTGGGAACCCTATCGGAGGTCTTTGCCCGAAGGGATGATGAAATTGATGATTGAGAAATGGGTGATGTGGTGATCAAATTTAAAGATGAAGTTGAAAATTAAATCATGATATGATATGCATGATGATGATGAGATGTGATGTGACATGATGATCACCTATGATAATATATGCATGATGATGCATGATGCTGATGAGAAGTGATGTGATATGATGATCACCCATGATATGATATGCATGATATTATATGCATGATGATGCATGATGATGATGAGAAGTGATGTGATATGATGATCACCCATGATATGATATGCATGATGATGCATGATGATGATGAGAAGTGATGTGATATGATGATCACCCATGATATGATATGCATGATGATGCATGATGATGATGAGAAGTGATGTGATATGATGATCACCCATGGTATGATATGCATGATGATGATGAGATGTGATGTGATATGATGATCACTTATGATATTATATGCATGATGATGCATGATGATGATGAGATGTGATGTGGTATGATGATCACCTATGATGTGGTATGATGATCACCTATGATATGGTATGCATGATGATATGCATGGTGATATGCATGATGATATGCATAATGATATGCATGGTGATGATGATATGTATGATATGATGATGCATGAATACGTATGACATCAAAAAGGTAAGCAATGCCTGCCATGTATGATAATATGCATGATGTATTGGGTTGTTATTGGATTTCCCTATCTGCTGAGTGGTTGTACTCACCCCTTTTGGGGATAACATTTCAGATTAGCCAATATGCCGCTTCCTGCCGTCACGCGTGGTGTGTTTTATGGTCTATCATCTGGTGTAGAGATCGAGTGTGCGGAGATAGATTGTCCCTCTGTTCCCGGAATGACTTTTATCCGAGTGCGATGTTTAGTGATGTATGATATCGGCCTGGCTGGGGGCCCTGTCATACTAGAGTTCATTTCTGTGCACGTTCGACGGGATGGAGCTATGCGAGGGATGCTGCCGCCGCCACCACCTGATGCACCGGGTTGGGTGTGAGACCTGGGCGCGATGAGTAGGAGCTGGATCTCTTTTTGATGTAGATAGTCGACGCTTTCGATGGGAGGGTTTTTTGCACATATGATGTTAGGGGTCGAGGTTTCTTTTTGAGATTTTAGGTAGGACATGGCAGAGTCATAACCTTTCTTGTTTTTGTACCGACCCGAAGGGAACCCCATCTTGCTCTATATATATAGATATATAAGTATGTAAGCAAAGCGTCAAAGTTGTTTATAAAATCCTGATGTTTAGCTGGTGGGTATTTGTATCATGGATTGGAAGGGGGATAGATGGCAATGTTTGATTTGCTTCTGCCATGAGTCGCGCTGGGACCGTTTTTTAAAAAAAAATGCCTGTGATTTGGCGACGCTTGTTCTAAGTACGAGACAAAAATGGTAATAAGATGTAACATCAGCACTGGTAACGACCTGCGAAGGGTTCGGGGTGTTACAACATCCTTCTTGCCCAGGAATTATTTGTTGGATTCCATCTTGACCCATACCAACCCAAGTGTGCAATTAAGGTGGATTTTCAGAAAGCTTATGACACGGTGGACTGGGACTTTCTTGAGTTAGTTTTTCGTGCGTTTCGCTTCCCAGATCATTTTGGTCAGATTGTTATGGTATGTGTTCGTACCCCTAAGTTCTCCATTTCTATAAATGAAGAACTTCATGGGTTTTTTCCTAGTGGCCGTGGTCTTCGCCAAGGGGATCCGATTTCTCCCTACCTATTCACCTTAGTTATGGAGGTCTTTTTTGGAATCCTTAGTGATCAAGCCAGGCAACCGGGATTCAAGTTCTTTTGGAGATGTAAGACGTTGAGCCTTTCCTACCTCTTTTTTGTGGATGACGTCTTTCTATTTTGTGGAGCTGATTTGACTTCGATCTCTCTTTTAAAGAATGGTTTAGACACCTTCTCTGCGTGAAGTGGACTCAAGCCAAACTCCAATAAAAGTGAGATCTTTCTTGCTAGAGGGTCGGCAACCTTGCGTAGCGAGATTCTCCTTGTTTTTGGCTTCATTGAGGGGACATTGCCGGTGCGTTATCTTGGAGTTCCTATTATCTCATCCAGGCTTGGCAAGGCGGATTGTATCTCCCTCGTGGATCGCATAACCAATAGGGTCCAATCGTGGACTCAACGCTTCCTCTCATTTGCTGGTCGTCTTCAGCTTATAAGGTCAGTTCTCCATGCAATCCAAGCATACTGGGCAAGTGTATTCACTATCCCTATTGCAGTATTAGAGCGCATTGAGCAGATCTTGAGACAGTTTCTCTGGAAGGGCCCTAGATTGGGGAGGGGTGGAGCTAAGGTCTCCTGGGATGATGTGTGCCTTCCTAAGGAGGAAGGAGGGTTAGGTATTCGCAATCTTAGGGACTGTAATAAAGCAACAATGTTGAAACGCATATGGATTCTTTTTACAGATAAGGAGTCCTTGTGGTGCAGGTGGATCCATTCGACATTCCTAAAAAGAAAAAGTTTCTGGGTGGTTAATCAACCCACCTCTTGTTCTTGGGCGTGGAAGAGAATTCTCCATCTTAGGTCTGAATTTCGACTATCTTTTCTCTGGAGGGCTGGAGACGGCCGTTCTATATCTTTCTGGTATGACCATTGGCACTCGAGAGGCCCCCTCAACCTTTTATTTTCTGACTCTTTGATTTATAGATCCGGCTTACCCATACATGCTACGGTGGCTGATCTGTTTTCACCGGCTAGTCATTCCATGCGAGCAGTGTTAGAATCTTCGTAGCAGCCCCTTCCTTTATTATCTCAATTACCGGATCGTTTTACTTGGTTAGGATGTGCTTCCGGTTTATTCTCGGTTACTTCGGCATGGCACCTTATAAGGAAGAAGAAGCCTCGGGTCAATTGGGCTTCCTTGATCTGGAACAATGCTATATCTCCAAGATATCAGTTCAACCTCTAGCTTATCACCAAGAACCGCCTTCCTACTCAGGCCATGCTTTTGTCTCATGGTAGGATTGCGGATGCGGTGTGTGCCTTTTGCAAGTCGACACCAGATTCTATTGATCATTTGTTTTTTGGATGTAGCACTACAGCCAGGTTATCATTCCTGTGGGCGGCTAGATGTAACCTCCCTTGGCGTAACAGGACTTGGGCCAACAACATTAGCTGGGCTCTGAAATTCCTTCCCGGTAAGGAGTTCTATCACTCCATCGCCCGGTTTTCCTTTGGAGCTCTCTGCCACCTTATTTGGAAATACAGGAATGAGATTCTGTTTAGAAATTACACCTTCACGGTTCTAGCTCTGAAGAATCACTTGATTAAAGTGGTTAAGGATAAGGCGCCGACTTTCACTAATGTTGAAGACAATCCAAGAAATAGGAGGCTTCAATGCACTTGGGGGATTGACCCTTGTATTTTCTATTCCTCCTCTGTACTTCCTTAGCATTCGTGTTTTTCGGTTTTTTGTGCTTGGTGCGCCGTTGTTGTGTGTTGTTGCTACCGTGGAATCTCTCATTGCAGCTTGTGGACGGGGTTCTTTAATCCCAGGTTTTGGGCTTCGGTTGCCTCTGTTTGGCTGGCTGGTCGCCTTCTTTTGTATTGGTCCTACTGTTGGTTGTGACCATTGTTGTGTGGCCATGCCTTCTTGCTCTATTGCCTTGTAGGCTTTTGTTTTCCTTCTTTCGGTACCCTTCCACTCAGTTTTCATTTTGAGTGTAAGCTTTGGTGCCGTTTGCTTGTACATATTGGCTCAGCTTCATACTATTACCTTTCACCAAAAAAAAATATATATATATATATGAAACAATGGACTTCTTACCTTTGAATAACTCATAGGGAGTTTTCTCCATAATATGACTTAGAAAAACTCTATTTATAATATAACATGCTGTTGAAACTACTTCAGCCTAAAAACGTGAAGAGATGTTACTTTCAATTAAAAGAGTCCTAGCCTTCTCTTGCAAATATCTATTCTTCCTTTCCACAACTCTATTCTGCTCTAGAGTATATGGAGAAGAGAACACATGCTGAAAACCAGATTCATCACAGAACTTAGCAAAATCTTGATTTTCAAATTTACCTCCGTGGTTAGTTCGTATACTTGAAATAACATACCCTTTCTCATTTTGAATCTTTTTAGCAAACTTTTTAAAGTAAGAAAATGTTTCAGACTTGCTTACCAGGAAATGTACCCAAGTGAATCTTGAATAATTATCCACAATCACTAAACAGTACTTCTTACCTCCAATGCTCTGAGTTCTGGTTGGTCCAAAGAGATCCATATGCAGAAGCTGCATTACACGATTAGTAGAAATTTGATTTACTGGTTTAAATGAGTTTCTTACATGTTTTTCCAATACGCATGGAGTGCATAGATCAGACTTTTGGCATGACAGATTGGGTAAACCACGAACAAGCTTTTTTGCTGAAATTTTGGCTATTTGCTTCATGTTGATATGCCCAAGTTTTCTATGCCATAAATTTGCTTCTTCTTGAATTGAGATTAGACATTGGGCTTCATCTAGTTAGACATCCAAGAGATAGATATTTCCATGTTTTTGACCCCTAAAAGACTGAGAGGAGTCTTTACTGGTTCATGAACATATTCCCTCTTGAAAATTGATTTTGAAACCGGTATCGCACAACTGACTGATACTTAGCAAATTGTAGTTGAGACCTTTCACTAAGGAAACATTACTGATCGTGAGATTTCCGATCTTTACAATTCCGTATCCCATAATTCTTCCTTTGCTATTTCCTCCAAATGAAACTTTTCCACCGTTAACTTGAACAAGTTTTATGAAGCATTTTGAATCTCCTGTCATATGCCTTGAGCATCCACTATCCAAGTACCATTTAATCTTTCTCTTGATAGTGACCTGCATTTAGAAAAGAGATTCAAGTTTTCTTTGGTACCCATATTTTCTTGGGTCCATTGGTGTTAGTATGATATACTGTCTTTGCCCATACCTTCTTAATAGGTTTCCAAACCATAGAACATTCTTTTTCAAAATGATCTGAACTATTGCACTTAGAACATTTAAGAGCACTGTGTCCTACTGGTTTTACAAACACTTTATGGAAATGATTTTTGTAAGCATTTCTCGTAGGTCTTTGCTTAATTCTTTCTTTTACTTTAGGAAATTCAATTAGAGGAATGGTTTCAACAGTCATTCCTAAACCTGATTTGTTGAAGTAAGCTCTTTGTACTGAAAGAATTTTATGAGGTTTCTCAGATCCTATAGAAAATCTTTTAGAAATATTTGAGATATCATTTTTCAAGAATGCATTTTCTTTTGAAAGATTGTCTTCATTTTCTTTTAATGTAGAAACACTTTTGTCTAAACTTTTGACCTTTTCTTTCAAAACATTTTCTTGTTGTTTTAGTGCATAATTTTCTCTTTTAAGTTCAGAAATCCTTTTAAGAGAAGTTTTAAGACTAAGACACAATTCATCAATGTATCTAGAGACTTTAGTAGGGATTTTCAAATTACTTACCTCGATTTCACTATTTGAATCTAAGTCTATCTCGGAGTTTGATTGTGCCATAAGACAAATATTTGCATAATCACCATCGCTTTTTTCACATTCTGTATCACTCCAAGTTTTTGCTTTGAGTGCCTTTCGATACCTCTCAGTTTTTTCTTTCTTTTTCCTCAGAAGGGGACAGTTGGGTCTGATGTGTCCTTTTTTCTTACATTCAAAGCAGACTACATCTCTATTGGATTCATCATCCTCAACAGACTTACTCTGTTACTTTTCAAAACTCTGTTTCTTTAGATTGAATCTTCTTCCCTTTCTATTAGTTTTCTGAATCTTCTTATCATGAGAGCAAGCTCTTCATTATCCATATCGTCTTCAGAATCTGTGACATCAAAATCATCATTAGATTTTAATGCAATGGATTTCTTACCTTTAGGATCCTCATCTTTGTTGATTCGTTCCACTTCATAAGACTGAAGAGTCCTAAACCAACTTATCAACAGAAAGTGACATGATTCTTTGTGTCTCCCTTATTGAGGTCTTTATGTGATTCCAATCCTTGGAGAGTCCACGTAGTAGCTTGTTTACTTTCATGGGATCAGAAATTGGTTGCCCTTGATTTTCAAGACCATTCACTATCTCTGTAAAACGACTAAACATGTTAGTGATAGATTCTCCTGTTTTCATTTTGAATGCTTCGTATTGTTCGAGTAGAATGTTGATTATGGTTTCTTTCACCCGGTCAGTTCCTTCATAGGTGATGTATAATCTATCCCAGACTTCTTTAGCTGTAACACAAGAAGATATTCTGTTATATTCAGTAGGTGATAATGCACAATATAAAGAATAAATAGCTTTTGCATCAAGAGCTTGTCTCTTGATTATCTCTTCTTGAGTCATTTTGCTAGACTCAATGACTTCTTTTCCTCTTTCTGTGACTAATGCAGCTTTAGGAATGATTCATTTTTCTACCACGTCTCATTCCAGAGGATCCTTTGATCTTAGAAATGCCTCCATCTTGTTTTTCCATATGTTGTATTCTTTTCCATCAAAATAAGGTGGTCTGGTATTGCTTTGCCCTTCAACCAGTCCTGGAGCCAATATACTAGCCATGGATCTTTAACTCTGAAGTAAAACACTTCAATTCAAGTGAGTACACAAGCTCTAATACCAATTGTGAAAGCTAGTATGAGCACCTATAGGAGGTGAATAGGTGTAGAAATAATTTTGTGAAATATGTGCAGTGTTAATCAATAGATTATGAAAAGGAAATTCTCTCTTGTAAACAAAACCGGTTATGATCAAAGTAAAAGAGTGTAGAGAAGAGAATATGAACATAGAGATTATAGTGGTTCGGCTTAATCAAGCCCACGTCCACTCTTCCGCACTGATAGCCCACTGGTTGGATTTCACTATGAACAAAAGAGTTGTTACAGTTAGGCTCTTCATTGATTCCACAGTGTAGAGATTCTACTACACTTCCTCAAGGTCTCTCAATGGTATAGACTCTCTTTTGCGTACAAGATTTCGCTCAATAGTTTAATTGACTAAGAACAAAGAGCTTCAGACTTTGGAATTCTTCTATCGTGCACACACTCAAACAACTGAAACATCTTCCTTCTATACTCCTTTATGCCATCATACCCCTTGGCACTTACCAAAGGAATTCTTCCAATCTACCCGTTGGATAGAATCAATTAAGAAGATCTTCGAGCTATTTAAGGAACATGACGATAGCCTATCAATCCTACTTGCCCATACAATCAAGATCTTGGTTTCCATAAGTAGAATCTTCCAAGTATACTTCACCAATCAACGGATCCATGATTCATAAATCAATCTTGATTAGAACAAATGATTTCATCATGCTATATCTAGCCAAGAGATCTTCTCCAGTCGATAAAGTCAAATCCTTGACGAAACATCCAGTTCTGGATAAGTCTTCTTCGACGGACTAGAAACTGTCGATGAGGATAGACTTTGAGTCTTGAGTCTAGCAGTCCGGAGGTCTTCAGACTTTGATGGAAGAGTTTGCAAGTCTTCAGACTAGACTGATGGAAACGTTTTGTCATCTTCAAAACACTCAATGAAGATTTCTTTAACAGATTCCTTTCATTATCACCAGGGCACCTCGAACAACCTTCAGAACTTCACCTTTTGGAGAATACATGTAACCACCTGAATCTAGGGCACCCAAGGAAATTAAGTTCTTTTTCAATTCTAGAACATGCCTCACTTCAGTCAATGTCCTCACAGTACCATCATGCATTCTGAGTTTAATATCACTAACACCCACAACATCACACTCACTGTTGTTACTTAACTGGACTTTACCACTACCCATGCACTGATAAATGATAAACCAGTTTCTATTTGGTGTGACATGAAAAGAACAACCATAATCCATAACGCATCCATCAAGCGATGAATCATTAGTGACAGACAAGACATAATCGGCATTATCTGCTACAGCTACAACATTATCTGCAGAATCAACTTAAGGTAATCCCTTCTAAGATGCCCTCTCTTGCCATAGCTCTAACAGACAACATTAGCAGTCCTAAATTGATTGCGTCTGTTCATATTAGTACCACCATTATCCACACGTGTTCTAGATCTTCCTCTATTTTCACCTACTAAAGCAGTAGATACAGGTTCGCAAGATTCTCTTCTACGAATATCCTCGCTCAGAATCAAATCTCAAACCCCATCAAACGTCAAACTTGTTGACCCAGAGGAATTACTAACAACAGTAACAATTATATTCCAACTATCAGGCAATGAGGATAACAGAATCAAAGCATGTACCTCATCTTCAAAATTAATCTCAACTAGACTCAATTGACTAACAATCACATTAAATTCATTGATATGATCTGCAACTGACGCACCTTTTCTCATTTTCAAATTAAACAGACGTCACATCAAACAGACCTTGTTGATCGTAGAGGGCTTCTCGTACATATCCAATAGGGCTTGCATCAAATCAGTAGTGGTCTTCTCCTTCAGGATGTTAAATGTGACGTTACGAGCCAACGTCAGCCGAATAACACCCATAGCTCGTCTATCCAGCAAACTTCATCGTCTCTGGTTTCTCCCCAGATAAAGGCAAGTGCAGATTCATCTGGTAAAGATAATCTTCAATCTGCATCTTCTAGAAACTAAAATCCTTCCCATCAAATCTGTTGATTCTCACTTTTACTTCTTCTATCACCATCGATTCACTTCAACTTAGCCAAACCTAGCTCTGATATCACTTGTTGCGATTAAGCGAGCGATCAAACAATAATATAGACAAAAAAAGAAAATAAATCGAACACCAGATTTACGTAGTTCAGTTGTAAAGAACTACATCCACGGGGACAGCAGTAGCAGATTTCACTATAGATCAAGTGATACAAGGAGATCACACACTCGAGTTACTCAAACACTCTCTCGGTGTTTCCCAAGCCCCAATTACATCCAATAACGGACGCAATGTTTAGCCTTGAAATTCCTCTAAAATAATCTCTCAATCTCATGAAGGAATTACACGCAAATCTTACCTCAAGATTTAATCGACTACAAACACTAAACTTCTTGGATGTAATTGCACGAATGAAAAACAACAAGCCCACTTTCAAGCACTCGATATTTGGTGCTTCAAGTTTGCTTGCATTAACAACGGTGGAACACCAAGCACTCACGCGGCGCTTCAAGATGTGGCTTCGCTAAAGAGAGTCCCATGAGCAAAATTTATATATATAACCGCCAGAGAATTGCGTGCATGGAAGAAACCGAATAATCCAAGATTCGGTCAACATGAAAGAAAGATTGACTTTCCTCTTTGGTTCCAAGCGGCAAAGTTGGATGCTGCTTCCTTTGTAGCTTTTTTTTTTTTACTTTATTTTAAAAATTATTTCAAAATTCAACTTTTCGCTTCGGGCTTAAACTCGAAACATATTTTAACAAATATGACGCCAAAAACATATTGTTTATGTTTAGCAGAAGTTGCAGAAGAATTGCTATAAGCTCAAAGCACCTTGTTTCTAGGGAAAGGCTGATTAGATTTTGACAAAGGTAAAATTTTGTTCTAGAAACAGGAGAAACGGATAAATATGTTGTCACAATTAATGATAATTAAATAAATTTATGGCTATGTATTAAATTAATGCCTCGAGTTTGTGCCCTTATACGGTATTCAATTTGGACGCATAGCTAATTTGCCAAAATGAAGAAGCACATCGGCGGAGCATTTAACAAGAGACGGCGGGTGCTCGGAGCCGAAAGAATTATCCAGCCTCAGAAACTCGACCCACGGCCGAATGAGAAGCATCAAATTAAATGAAGATAGATCTTGCATTAAATGTAGGCTGCATATGTTGGACGTTGAAGACAAAGGCAACCATCCATGTGTTGACTTCTGCACCATTCTCTCTTTTTGCTTTTCTGATTGTCCTGTCCCCGGGAGCTGGATAGCCATTTTCCACCTCCTACTCATTAAATGCATGCGCATGCACCATGCCCATGAAAATTCGACGGCGCCGCTACTTGGTTAGAGACTTGTCTCGTGGGCTTCCGTCCTTTGTTCAGGAATGAACAAAGAGGGAAGGCATAAACTATGCTTATTGCATTGGGTCGGTGTATGATAGTGATGCGTAGGTGCCATCATTAATTGTATGTGTGCGCAGGATTCAAAGTAGGTGCCATTGTAACATTCGTGGAGTCCACGTTTATCTTATCTCCAAGCACATTCTCCTATAAATGGAGGACAGCAGAGGGCGTAGAGAATAAAGAGCAAGGAGTGAGAGCTATGAGAGAATTGTGCGTGAATTGAGTCTATTGAGGTGAGTTGCTAAACAGTGTGGGTATTAGGCATATATTAGGATTGAAAAACACTAGACTGCATGAGCGTTTGTAATCCTATAATTCTCCAATTTATAGTGAATTATTTGTCGGCTTTCTCAGTTGATATAGGTTCCGATATTTGGATCAAATCACGTAAATTTATCATATCAATTTATTAATCCTTATTCTATTTCTATCAATTTCTATAGCTTCTGATATAATTGTAAATTTATTATCTGTTTCTGTGTTGCCGCTAATTTCAACACTAAGCTTCCTCATGATGCAATCATCTCACTAAATAAGTGCAAGGTGAATCAAGGGGGCCACCCATCCGCCTGCTCTTCTAGAGAGCCAATCTCTCTCAGTTGGAAGCTACGTAATCTTTACAAATGCAATAAGGAGCTTGTCATCTATGAATGCCATCTAAGTTTCACTCAACAGCATTTGATGCTGCTGTTGGGCTTCAGCATTCTCGAGGGTCTATTGCAACTATAAGTGTCTAAGGTTAAGCAATATAAAACCCTTGCTCTTCGAATTCGATTCTAAGTGGGAGAAAAAAAAGAAGACCTTACCCCCCCTCCTCACCTTATTCATATGCCAATAAAAGATTGCATCTATACTTGATCACATCGATCCGATAGCTTCCAAAATAGCACTGAAGCAAACAAGAAAAACAAGGCACACCTCGAAGGAACAGCAGGAAGGGAAGATTCCACTCCAAAGCTTTCATGTATTCTCTTCAAGCAAGTTGCCTGAAACCCGTACTCGGTTGCAAAAGGCACTTTCTTAAGAAATAAATAAACAAATAATCGGCATGATCCATATCAGAGAACGGAGGAAACTCTTTTTAACTGGCTCTAGAGAAAAAATCCTGTCCCGTAACTATAGGCTAAAATTGCAAGACAAGAACCGAATTATAAAAATAAAAAAGAAAAGTTCGCCAGGGAACACAAAGGAGGAAGATCATGTTTCACCTTCGAGCGCTGTCAACAAGCTTAGCCTAATTATACTGTGCAAATTTTTGAATGGCGCGATCTGCGGGGGCTTTTCGTTTCTTGTACACCTTGCTCACCTGTTTATGGTTTTAACATGAGCTGTCAATTATGTGAAAGGGCTAGTATAAACATCTAGAGGGAGGTTAATAGGTGTTAAAAGAAATTTTTGCGGAAATATTTCTAAATACTTTTTCTTTCGAACTGGAATCTACAAAGTAATAGACTAGAACATGTGACGTCCCAGAGCGTCACGTACTAATCGCAAGCGGAATTATAATTATTATTAACATCTTACCTAACTTGTAATCTCCTTTTGTGATAACCCATAGCATTTACCATTGAAGGTTAGCATGTATAACATGGATTATTTAAAATCTCAAGTTTATATTATGAGGTTATCCTGAAATCACTCTACCTTCAAATTCAAAGTATTGGCCAAATTATTCATGGACACAAAACAAGATTACAAGAAACTTCATTTCTTCTTATCATCATAAGGGCTTACAAAATTTATCAACCTGGACTCTTTCCATGTTCATCGCTTATATATATACAACATGTACATAACAGAAGTAAGGCGTAACACAAGCCAGGGATAAAGGGGTGAGGGTATCTACTCCACGAGTTCCCACACTAGCCCGCATCTAACAAAAAACAAAAGTTAGTCAGCCTCTACACGATCCAAGGCGTCTAGGCGTCGTCCATCCCCACTCCAGGTCCTCCTGCTCCAAAGGGTAAAGGTCCGAACATCTCCCCTTCATGGTTGATAAACCATGCAACGAACGTCATCGGTATCAACTCAGCCCTACCGTCATCCATCCATAAAGTCGCCTCATACTTGGATAAAACCATGTCAATGTCGGAATCATACACATCATGAAGAGAAACATCAAGACACACTACCGCCCTGTATCGAGCTACTGGCGATACATCCATGCTATCAATCTGAAAATGTAAAGTATGAGCAAACAACCTTGCCCAGTAAAGAACGATAAAACTCTAACTCAAACAATCCGTAGCCATCAAGATTACAAGAGAATCATCAAACAATTTAGGATGCTAAAAGAATATATCACAAGTATAAACAATATTATTACTTCATGTAAGAAATCACCTTATATGCATCCATTTCTATACTTACCCTTCACAAACTCAATCTCACATCAAAATATAATGCAACAATAATAGATGAACTCACTCGCCAAATAGAATTATATTTAGTGTGCATAAAATCCACCCTCGAATCAGTCACAACCGGGACTCTATCGGCCTGATCGAGTCACTTCCGGAAAGTACGTTATCCGGACTTCCACAATATTTCTAATTGTGGGCATCTCACTCCGAGGCATCCTGGCATCACACAACCGAGGTCCTCCCAAGACCACATAGCAAGGGGCATCTCACTTCGAGGCATCTCAGTATCACATAACTGAGGCATCCTTGATCACACGCAAAGGCATCTCACTCCAAGGCATGTCAGTATCTCTCTACCGAGGCATCCAAGACCACGCAGCAAGGGCATCCCAAACTTCCGGTATCTCGGTACCGATGAGTTCATTCATCTTAAGCACACATTTCACACCACCACGCCTTTGATTAGTGCATTTATCGTATGCAAAAGAAAAAGACTCTAAAGTATCTATCTAACTCTCATGAACCTAGCACACGTGTGTGTCCAAATTATAAGATAAAAACCCATTACGTAATGTCCCATTCCATGGCGAACAGATATTTATCCCATAATCAAGCACTATGCACCGCACTCATTGCACACACATGATACTATATGCACTTATATATCTCAAATAATATATGAGACTTACTCTTATATGACTAACATCTATTATGAAGTTTATTAGACTCTATGTGCATCACAAAAGCTTAATATAAAAGACACAACCTTTAATATATGTTCTCGGGTCCAGACAGTTTACTAACTAAATGTACAGTTTCGGTTTCGGACATAGAAGATATATTAATTATTGTCAAAATATTACCAAATTTTAGTATGTTATATTCGAGATATAGATTAACAATTCTTGTGAAGAAACTTAAGTCTAATTCTCACTGTACTAAGAGTAAAAATTGCCATAATCTTTACTAGTACCCTGTACCGATGTCCAAATTTCGTATCTACAAAGAAAATTGCTTCACTAACAAAATCTTATCGATTTAATCTCAAATTTTGACACGTCATTCCTTAAGATGTGTTCTACAATTTTAATAAGGGATTCGAAGTCCAAATATAACTAGGTAAATACAGAAAATTCATGTAATCAGTAAAGGTCAAACCGTTTCTCATAAAACGCTTTACTGGTTTTACTAAGTTCACTTCCATCTCTATGTTTTTATATATTAATATGGTTATAGCTCCATGTATAACTTGATCTTATAGATGTTCTATCATGTAGAATGGTTTCTTTCTTATTTCTATAAACATACATAAAGAAAATTAAACACAAACAGAAGACTCCGTAACTGTTTTCACTTAGAATAGAATATATACACAAATTTTCTTACTTCTAACTTAACGAAATAACTTATCTATCCTCAAATCTCTTCTAAAATACTCCAATGCTTACTCACAGCAACTCAAAGCAACTTCAGCATATATTTCTCTAACAAATGATCAATTCCACAGCTCGGCTCGAAGTGTTGTTGCATCTGTAAGCCACTTATCACGATTTCTACCAAAACAACACACTCGGCATCCATTTCATCACTTCGCTCAACAAAACAGCATACTCACACTTGGATTTCGAAACATGCAATTCTCAAAAACAACATGCAATGGCTTCTAACTCTAATCTAACACTTACTCAGCTTAGATTAACCACAAAACAGCAACTACAAACTAAATCCTTCACTGCTTGGATTGACCCGCAAGCTTTCTTGACAAAGCAATGGATAACTTTCAATTTAGAATTATATCTTTCCTTACCTTGTTCAGCTGTTAGACAACACAAGGACGCTTCAAGATCAGCACCAAAATCTTGCATGCAAGAAGAAGAAATCACAGGTTTGCTTCTGGTTTGCTTCTGGTTCTACCACTCAGCCGAGAGAAAAGAAAGAAGATGAAGATGGGTTGCTCGGTTTTATATGGAGAGAGAGAGAGGGTACGAAACTTAAGGGGGAAATAGGTCTACAAACTAATCCCTAGGCTAGTGTAATGATTAGATTTGGCTAATGATTATGCTTCCTTGGAGTTGCCATCTTCGGTTCTATGGATTGAGAAAAACCGTGGGTGTTGATGAGAGAATCGAGAGAGAGAAAAGTGTCGTGGCTTTCATGCAAGAAGATTTTCACCATCTATCAATGGTCTTTAATTAACAGTTAATCGATGTCATTAGTTAGTTCGTTAGTTTCTAATATTTTCATCTAATTACCTTTTGTTTCTACTTAATCCCAATTATACAAATTCATAACATATATATAACATATCGAATGGCATAACATATCGACTAGTCAATGTTGGTCTATAAAGAATTCATCACAAAAAGAATGCTAAAGTTATAAGTAATTCACTAATCAAATCACCTTAACTATAATCTATAAAATAAAATAAAATCATTCGGGCCTAAATATTCATTTCCGGCCCAATAGGCTTAATCCATAATAATCCCGGCCCACTAAACTAAATCTACAAATCTAATAATTCCAAACCTTGGCCCACTTCAAGCCAAGTCCAAGCCCATAATTTCTCATTAGATTTCTTAAGTCCAATTCGTGTGGCCCACTTATTTCTCAAGCCCACGTTTCTCACGATCCATTAGGTTCACTTTATAGCCCAATTTAATTAATCTAAGTTCCTAATGATCTAATTACACTAATGAAGGTCAATGAAATTTGGAATGTCACAGAGCGAGTACAACAATTAAATAAATTCAAGGTTGAATGAAAGGGTTTAGGGAAGAGAATAAGAACACAAAGTTTATAGTGGTTCTGCTTAGATTAAACCTACATCCACTCTCTCATACTGATAGCATACTGGCTGGATTTCACTATGAATCAAAAGAGATTTTACAGTCTCACGATCTTGACTTTACAGTGTAGAAACTCTACTACACTCTTCCAAAGTCTCACAAGTGTTTGCTCTCTCTTTTGGGTACAGATTAAGCTCGACAATTGATATAGTAAAGAACTAGGAAGCTTTAGACTTTCAAATTTTTCTTTCATGCACCATCTCGAACAACTTGAGGGTATGCCTTAAATACTCCTTTATGCCTTTATGACCGTTGGCACTTTCCAAAGAAATTCTTCAAATCTGCCCATTGGTCAAAATCAATCAAGGAGATCTCGAGTCGTTTTAGGAATGTGATGAAAGCCCATCAATCCTGCTTGCCAATACAATCAGGATCTTGGTTTCCATAAATAGAACCTTCCAAGTATATTTCGCCTTACAAAAGATTTGATTATCCAAATTGATTCCAATAAGGATAATTAATCATAAGGTACTGTATCCAGCCATAAGTACTTCCAAAACTATACGAATCGAATCCTTAAAGATAATTCTACATTTGAATAGTTCTTCATTCTTCGGTCTGAAAACTGTCAATGAAGGTAGACTTTGAGATTAAAGTCTAGCGATTTTCAGAATTTGACAAAAGAGTCTAGAGTTCTTCAGACTATAACATTTAAGTCTGTAAGTCTTCAGACTAGATTTTTGGAAATGTTTTGTCAGCTTCAAAACAATTAAGGATTTTTCTCTAACAATCTCTCCCTTTTTGATGGTGACAAAACTTTCCTGCAGATTTAAAATTTTTTGTCCTGCAAAACAACACTTAAGCAAAACGTGATATCTTATAAAATAAGTTAATTAGGACCTGGATAGCATTGATTCTGCAACTACAGAAAACATATTAATCCTACAAGATAAATAACTATCCAGCCACAATCAATATCACAAACTTAGTTACTACAAGCATAAAAAAGATTCAAAGTTAAACAACTAGTCCAAAGTCAGTCCAAAATACCAAGCAAAAAGTCATCAAAACAAACCAAGCAAAAAGTAAGCAAAAAATACTGAAAGATAAGTCAAATTTGCACAAACTCTCTCCCCCTTTTTGTCATCAACAAAAAGTGGAGAAAAACTTTTTAAAAAGTTGGGTATAATCATGGCTGTTTGGGGATGCGAACAATCTAGAAATCCCCCATAGACTTGACAGTCTCCTCCAGCTTATTTAGAGTCTCCTTCAGCTATTGAATATCCTCACCCTTTGTAGTTTCTTGCACTTGAAGCTTTAGGGCTTGTATATGTTCTTGTAGAGAGTCTAAAGTCGACTTGAAAGCTGTCACGAGGTTCTTCAACTCAAACTCGAAACCATATTGCTGACCCTTCAATTCCAAAAGGAGATGCATCTGCCTTTGAAAGTCTGTTGTTGGTTCTGATGTAGCATTGGGTCCAGCTGAATCAATTATAGGAGTCTTGAGATGTGAGGGTACATCAGTAGTTCAATCACC
The DNA here is from genome assembly GCA_019915185.1 of Eucalyptus camaldulensis. Classification (NCBI taxonomy): domain Eukaryota; kingdom Viridiplantae; phylum Streptophyta; class Magnoliopsida; order Myrtales; family Myrtaceae; genus Eucalyptus; species Eucalyptus camaldulensis. The sequence continues at coordinate 34,309,311 of JAHSVA010000010.1, forward strand.
AGGACTTAGAGTGGATGCCTCAATATTTGCTTTAGGATATTAAGAGGTATAGACATACTTTGGATTTGCTGGAGATCTACTAACATCACCTAGAGGGGGTGAATAGGTGTGAAGAAAAATTTTCATATTAAAATATTTTGCTTTCTGAAACTAGGTTCGAAGAATAACAGACTTTTGAAACTGAGTCTGAAGAGCAGCAGACTTTGAGCGAGATCAGACTTTAACATTTAAATAGAACTACGAACAAAATAAAGGAGTTCAGGGGAAATAATAAGAACACAAAATTTATAGTGGTTCGGCTTATATCAAGCTTACGTCCATTCTCCCACACTAACAGCCTCCTAGCTAGATTTTACTATGCAATCAATAAGAGATAACAACTTTGAGTGCAAACACTTAGAGGTAGATCACACTATCTCACTAAGTCACTCTTTTGGTATTTCTTCCACGATCACAAATGTTTAAGCTCACAAGAGACAAGTGTATGATCGAAGGTCGCTCAGACTTTGGAATTATAAATTCTACGCTCCGCCTCTTACTTGCTCATCAGTCCTTCATCTACTTAAATACCCCTCCACTTTCAAACTAGCCATTTGACAGTATCTTAGAGGATCGTCTTCCAATCCATTGAACAGATTTGTATCTAGAAGATTTGGTAGTCGTTGAGTGATAGAAGTAGAATCCCAAATTGATTTTGATCGCCCATACAAACATAATCTTGGTTCCCATAAGTAGAGCTTCTTCATATAAATTTTTTTTGTCTTCAAGATCTAATTGTCAATCAATTAGATTGAGTCGATCAAATCAATCTTGATGTAGAATCCAAACCAAATTACTAGCCATTATACATTTAGGGCTTGTGTTACGTTCTGTCTCGTTTTGGATGTAAAGTCTGAGAACAATAGACTTTACAATCTAATTTTGAGTGTAATAAACTTTACAATCTAAACGTTAGTCTGAACATATTCTACTTTTGAACATATTTAGCTTTAAGGTTTGGACACAGTCTGAATAAATTCAGCTTCAATATAGAATTTGTCTTATGGTTCTTCATTCACGTTCATTTTGGAATTTGTCAGAATTGGCAGTCTTCTGATATAGAATAGACTTTGACACTAAAGTCTGGCAATCTTCAAACTTTGACATAGAAGTTTGGAAATATTCATAACAGATTTTGGACAATAACCTTTACATATTCTATCATCTGCATAGTCGGTTACTCAACCATTAAATATGTTAGTAGTTTTTTATTTATTTTGTCATTTTCAAAACATCATAGGGATTTCTCTAACAATCTCCCCATTTTTTATAATGACAAAACAATCTATGAATATGCAGATATGTAATCACACTTTCTAAAATATTAATAAATCAATCATCAAATTTTAGATTTTCAAAAAATGTGATTTGAATCAAAAGACATCAAATAGATTGAGCATAACAATATATCGAAAAATAATCGCAGCTCAATATTATGCAATAAATAATATCAACCAATCAACACATATGCATATTTATATTCTCTCCCCCTTTTTGTCATAATCAAAAAGCAATAACAATGGAAGAAGTATTACGTAGAGAATATAAAATGATAACAAATATCTTGCACAATTTTAAAAAATAGCATTTACAAAGTAAGTCGAATATTAAAGATATGCAATATGGCTCACTTTGATCATATATATCAAGAAATATCCAATAAAAAACATGGATGCATTATAAAATTTACTTACCATTTTCGTCATAATAAAGTGATAATATCAATAAGAGATTTGTTAATGACAAAAGGTAATAAAAGATGCACTAACCGGATCTTGACAAATTCTGTCACATTTACCGTTTCCTTTCTTCCATAATAATCAAGATCACAATTGAATCAAAAATATTTTTCCATAATTGATCAAGGCTCCCCCTCAAATTGTTGCCTTTTTGAGGTGATTATGATTCTTTATATTTTTCTTTTCGATTCACTTTCTCTCCCTTTTGTACGACACATTAGGGATTTCCTTAACAATTTGCAAAAACTTTGCACAAGGAAGGGAATCTTTGAGCCTCCAGAAGATAGTATAGAATCTCCATAATTTTCAGATTGAGCTTTCCAAAATCTATACGGAAGATTTTGTTGTCACCTGCAAATTCTTGTATAATAGATAACAATCCTTGCAAAAATATCACGTAATACCTTCATCCGATTTGCAGATTAAAACTTGTTAGATATCAAATATTTCCTAATAATATAGCAAGAATATGCATGAATATGCAATAATATCTTTCAAGATCAAAGGGATTTCCTTAAGCATAAATCTCAAAAATATATTATTGAATTATTTCGCAAAAAGAAAGTTGATATTTTTATCACGTGCCAAATCAAGTAAAAAACTTGCAATACTTTATATTTATGACAAAAGATATTTGCAATATAACAAACACTCATTCAAAATTATATAAATGCACATAGAAATTTGTAAGGTGGGATAATTAAAAATATATTCTCTTACCCATGGTATATGTTTGAAATATACCATTGAAAAAAAATCATTACCAATCTTTGCATGAGATACCTTTTTTTATTGCACCTACATAAACTCACAATCATTCTTCCCTTATAGATTTTCCTGCAATGCACTCATTTCCTTTTTGGTATCCATCAATTTGGATCATTCCATTTTGTTAGAGCAAAATAGAAAATCTTCAAGAATAATCAAATATTCTTTCTAAACTCATCGTAACATGTTATTTAAGGAAAGAATATTATGCACAATAATATCTTGAAAAGGAAATTCTCACTTGGTCATAGTACGATAAAATCAGAGAGAATAAAATCCTTGAATATTTAAGAAAGAATATTTTGCATAATAAATTAATTTCATGTAAAACAGATTTTAACTTTGCAAAATATGACAAAATCCGAGAGCATAAAAAGTAAACCAAATAAACTCAATTGTCTCTTAGCAAGATTTCAAAAATAATCACACGTATTAAATTAAATCTTAACTCACGAATCATAAAAACAAATCATACGAATCTTTCTTCAATTAAACAAAATATGATCATTATTGTTGACACCTAAATTTTGACGACCCTTTCAGTCATTTATTGCATTAAAAAATTAGGGGTTAATTTTATCCCTGAAAAAGTATTAATTGCATAACATATAGATTTAGGTGCATTTATTTTGCATTCTTTGCATTTATTTATTGGACCAGCGACAGATGGGTTCAAATTAGTGGTTCTGAGCTTTAAATTGATGAGTCAGTCTAAGCCCACGAAGAGAGTGAATTGGCCCAGGCCCGTATCCATGGGGAGATTTTACGGATTTATTTTTGTGAGATTTCAATTCAAAAGCAAATATTGCGTTTGGAAAAGAAATCTTTGTGAATATGGTTTTGGAAAATTAAAAAACTCTAATTTGTGGCCTATAAATAGGTAAATTCGCTAGGGTTTAGGGAGACACACATATTGATACATACAGTCACACGAAGGGTTTTCTTTGATCCTGTCGAAGGGGGGCTCTCTCGTTTTTTCAAAAAAAAAAAAAAGAGAGAAGAAAAGTCAAAGGAAAAAAGAGAGAGGGGGCGTGAGTGACGTGAATGACAAGAGAGAAAGAGAGAGAGAGAGAGAGAGAGAGAGAGAGAGAGAGAGAGAGAGAAAGAGAGAGAGAGAGAGAGAGAATAAAAAAAGAAAAGAAAAAGGGCGCCGCATCGTCTTCCTAGAAAGGGGGGCCTTCGATCACGCCAATGACCCATGAGCCTTCTCCGCTTAACCGTTGCTCCACCGGTCGCATCCATGACACTTGTCGCACCGTCGAGACTCTTGCATGCCCATAGCACCGCAGATCCCGAACCCCTTCTAGTGACGCCATCGTTCGATCTGCCACATCAGAGCTGCAACCTCAAAGTTGTCGCACGTTTCCACCGCGCCAAGTCTAAACGCCGAGCTACTAGCCACCGCTGCTCTGCCAATCTCGCCCCTCGACTCATTGGCAACCCACTGGCCCGCGACCCTCTCACTGCCTCTTCCCTGTGCCGGTCGTTGCTGCACCTTCCTTGAAGTCCGACCCAAACCGAATTGCAACCCTTCCGCTTCGACGATGCTGCTGTTGTCCCTATCTTGTCTCTGCTTGCTGATCGTTGTCGGTGCTACTTCGGCCAGCGACCTACCGGCGATCTGACGCCTCTGCCCAAGCCCGAGCCGAGCCGCTTCGCTCTCTGCCTGAGTCCGAGCGAGGCTGTTTGCCGTTGCTCCTCGTGACGCCACCACTCACCACCGATCCGCTTGCTGCTGGTCCTCCTCGCTGAAGCTCTGGCGACCAGTGACCAATGATGAACCCCCCATAAAGCTACCAAGCCGTGGGTGAAAAGAAAAAAACAGAAGAAAAAGGCAAAATCAGTTTAGGTAGCTTTTTTTCTTCCTTTTATTTATCTACCTTATTTTATTTTTTATTTTATTTTACTTGTTCTTTTAGAATAATTATTCCTTAGTGTAAGGGTGAGATGTTCGACATGAAATAGCCACTGAAATTCATGATTGATAGTTCGATTTTCGCGCCCGAAATCCGACTCGCAATTGCTTGCAAAATTGTCAATCTGATCTCACGCCCGAGATTCGATTCACGATTTATTTAAAAATTGGCCACCCGATCTCATGCGCGAGATATGGTTCACCAATTTTGTGGATATCGATCCTATCTTATTTTATTTGATGTCATGTTTGTTGAATCAATTTTATTTTGTTAAATAAAAAAAATGCATTCATTTAGGATGTTAGTTTTTGTTTAATTTAAGTTGCATGTTTAATTATGTGCCAATTTTAAATTTTGAAAGAAAATAAAAAATAAAAAATCATCATGCATATGTCATGTAGAATTAGAGCATCTTTTGTATGTCAATGCATATTAGGATAAAATTGCATGTTTCATTTTAAGTTTAGATTAATTTTAAAAAAAAAATAGATTGCATCTTATGTTAGAGACTGCTAAGTTAAGATAATATCTTAGTTTAAATTAGGGTTTAGCCTGGCCTAATCCTTAATATAAGTCAGATAAAATCTTAATCTAGCTAGGTAATTTTGGCATTTTTCTAATTTCGAATTTCATGGAAAATACCAAAAATTGCCTTAGAATAAGTCAATTGCATTCATTAGGAGAGATTGCATTTTATTTATGTCATATAGGTAGGTCATGTTGCTATGTCATGTCATTCATGTTAAATTAGTAGCATGCATCGCATAAGACATGATTCTCATTAAATAAGTGAAAACAAAAAAAGAAATTGTGTGTTAATTAGAAATCTTATCTAGGATTGTTGATGTGAATTCTGATCTAACAATGCAAATGATTTCGTTGCTATGAGGTAAGTCTTGCAATTTATTCATTGCTTTTCTTAGATGTTAAATAAGTGGTTTGCGCACCCATATGATCACCTCAGATGTTAGGAAAATAAATTTAAAATCAATCCAAGCTATATGCCAAACATTTTTCAAAATAAAAGAGAAAGGTATCGAAAGGGCGTTAGAGAAATCTAACGTAACCAAGTCCCCGAACTTATAAATCTCTAGTTTATAGGAATAAAGTAAATCTCCCATTACTTTGCTTGGATTTCTAATCGACCTATCAAAAATAAATTAATGACGACTTCTAAATCAAATCCATTTGCATGTTAAGAAATTTAAACTCAAGTTGCGAGTTAGTATGGGCTTGGGAGAGCCCGAGTTAAGTTTAGGCTTGCCCGCGGTACAAGTCGCCTATCTCAATCCTGAAGTTTCTTTTTTGGTGTCAAGAGTACCCACCTCGATTCGCATGCCTGCAACCCAGGTCGGCTCTTTGACCAAGTCGGAGTCATGAGGACTCGACGTAGTCCACACGCCCATGACTAGTCCGATCATCCTTGTGGCTCCACTTTGATAAGCCTTATAGAGTAGAAATTAAGTCACTTACCATGGGCATGTCTATATGATTGCCATTGATTTTCCTTGGTGAAGTAAGTTTTCTATCCCTATACTATGCAATCTAGGTTAGTCGTTTGATCTAATTCATTTGTCAATTAGAAATGAAATGAGGAAACTGTCATGCAATGAATCATTTGCAATTTTTTTTTTTTAAAGAATTTGTTTTCAATTCATATCTAGGAAATTTGGTCTTGCTAAGGTGTTTATATTTATTTTCCTAGTCCATTTTTAGGAATAGCCATTCTTGTATGAACTTTTCATGAATAAAAAAAATAAAAAAACCGATTAGATCATTGTCATGGATTGACTTTCTAATTGCACTTCATGCTTACATGTTCTCATTCATTCAATTTATGTGATTATGGAACGATCCCGCTCACCCATTTGTTTACGATCGAGAGCTAAAATGACGGATGAAAAAGAGCCTATCTTGTTAAGCAAAAGTGCTGCAATAACATAAGTGCTTTATCTTCAGTGAGAAATTGCGACTCCAAGAAGAGAGCCAAGAAGACTTTTTGAATTGTCTCATTTTCCTAAGGTAGCCCAATATGATGCCACCATGAAGAGACTAGTGACATATCTAGAGGGAAGAATATCTTACCTGAAGGGTTCACATCACAAGATCAAGGAGGTGAAGAATTTAAGTATACATGATTCATGATCCTAAGTAGTTTGATTTCCTCATTTAATTAAGGGCATGCACCTTCCCTTGCGTGGGAATTTTTATTGCTTTTTAGGGATTGATTTTAATTTCTTTTGTGCTTGAACATCACATTCCAATAAATGTAATTCAATTGATGAATATCAATAAAATTACAAGTTTTGTTTAGAGGACATGATGGGGTACACCAAACCAGCTCGGTGACGATATTCAACAATAAAAAGAAAATATCATCCATGGAGAAATTCTGAGGATTGGGCTTCTTTGTGCTTTCTCATCCAAAATATTCAAAAAAAAAAAAATCACTTTTGAAGGCATGCATTAGTTACCCTTGTTTAATTTTCTGACTCATTTACTTCATGTTTCAGAGTATTACTTTCTTGGCTTGATGAGAAAGAATATGAAAAAAGCACACCAGGGGCAAAAGTGAGAATGGTGTGTCTATCAAACTGAATACCATATTTTCAGTCTTGATTGATCAACTAGTGTGTGTGTTCCCTTTCGATAGGGGCAATCCAAGAATACCCACTACTGACATGGTGCCTTCGTGGGACAATTCTTTGAATGAATGGCCAAAATCGTGCTTATGAAAACATTTTTAAGTGTGATAAATTGTTTGTTTTGAAATCACAAAAGGTTCTCATGCTTAAATTGTCGGACTCTTCTCAAAAGAGAATTTTGATAGTGATTTTGCCTATTTAACTCACCAATTTCATATGGAGATTTGTCAAGATAGACAATTTAATGGAGTGACATCAATGTTTAAGAATGCTGAATGAAATGTGTCAGGATGATGAAAGGCAAGCTTTATCCTATATACAGTCCCCTACTTATACACTTGTAAGATGAATATAGGAAATTCCATATCCGCAAGGTAAAGAGTTTACTCGCAAAAGGTACGATATGATCCATTGCTTAACCATTTTGAGCCTGATACACTAGTGGAGATTTTGTTCAAATTATCCCTATCAAGAACCACCACACATCGGGGCAAATTAGAGGTAAAATAATATCATGAAGTGAGGAAAATGAAAAGAAATTTTTTCTTACTCTCACTTGCATCAATCTTCAAGTCGTGCTATTATATTGAACTCATATGATAATTTAAGTGCCCTAGGATGACGAAAAGCATTTCTTTCTATATCCTACACACTTATATCCTTTGCATAGCCCACTTGAACCTGCAATTTCATTTCTTTAAACCTAGTTGGTGATCATCCCCCACACTAGGCAAGGCAAAAGGCATATTAAAACCCTTGAAAGTTCGAGTGTCATTCAGAGTGTAATTGCTTGACGTATGCATTATGCGTAAGAATTGAAATTAAAATAGAACTAAGGGGCATGAAAAAGCAGTGTGCCTAGTTAAAAGCAAGGCCAATGCCCATGAAAAAGAAGTGAAGAAAAAAATGAATGAGAGCTAGAGGCATGAAAAAGCATGAAAAAGCAGTGTGCTTGGTAAGAGCAAAGCCAATACCCATAGATGAAAAAAAGAGAGAGTCAAGATAAGGACTATCGATTGAAAAAATGTTGTATCTCCAATGGAACAATACTCAAAGAACTCAAATGCTGAGTTTCTTTTACAATCAATGGGGCGCTTTATGAAGACAATCCCCAATGGTGAAGAAAGTTGGTGGCAATGCCAAGATGATCATAAACTCTCGCCCCTATACACATCTTTGAGCCTAATAATCTTTTGCTTCTCAACCCATGAACCTAGCCTACGTTACGTCCCTTGCAAGGTCTCTTCTGATTAAGGCATTTGAACTAACGTAGGAGTTCACATGTTTTAAGCATCGCTCGAAGAAGTGCGAGCGAGATTATTTCTTTTTCATTTTGTAGGGTTCTTGACTTGTAAACCTAAAGATGATTACATAATTATTCTTTCAATTGCCTTGACTCAATGAGTCCCTTTGTTAAGCCATTGACCAAGCCCACATTACGGCCCATATTAAAGACCTCTTAGATTGGTAAAGTTGTACTGCTTGCGAGAATACTCAGACCCTTGTTGGTATGCTGATAATGAGATGGAATGATTCTCCTAAAATAGCCATTCTAAATGAGAGTAAGTGAAAGTCCTTTATAACTGAAAGTCTCTCATTTAGTATTCTTGAGAAATTCATGTCATTAACGATAATTCCCTCCAATGGAAATTTGGGTGAAGCAAATATGGTAAAGTTATTTTGCATAAACCTTGAGTGAATTGATGAAAATCTCACTAAACTTCGAAATGTGCATTTTAAAGTAGCTCAGATTGTCTACCTCTTTGATGAATGCATATCAGTTTTTGCTCTAATCACGTCTGATAGGTAATATTTCCTTGAAGACCAAGTAATACTTGACGTTCAAGTTACTCCTTGAAGCCTTGAGATTCGGCGTGCTTTCGTAGCCTAGAGTCCCTTTTATTGAACCGATGTGCTTTTGTACTCCGAAGTTCCTGACTTGGGGTGCTTTTGTAGCCTAGAGTCCCTTTTATCAAACCAACATGCTTTCATAACCTGGATTTCTTTTATCGACCTAACGTGCTTTCGTAGCCTAGAGTGCTTTTCATCGACATGGTGTGCTTTCGTAGCCCAGAGTTACCTCATTAATTTGGCTTTATATGAGACATATCCCTTAGGAGTAGAGATGTTACTAGGTAAGTATATCTCTATCCATACCTTAAATACTTGTCATTGCACAGGTATTCCTTTTTAAGTATACCGACACTCAATTGAGTTGTCCCCCAAAGATTTTTCTCTGGATTTAGTCTCATTAAGGCGACCGAAGAAAGGTTCGGGTCCTGGTCAGATGATCTCTATTGCAAGACTAGGCGACTGAAGAAAGGTTCAGGTCTTAGCTAAGCAAAACCTCAGTTTAGGCGACCGTAGAATAGTACGGGTCTTGAAAAATCTTTTTTTTTTCGTTGAGGTGACCATAGAATGATACGGGTCCTAGACAACATTCAAGCGACCGTAGAATGGTATGGGCCTTGGAAAATAAATTTTTTTCGTCGAGGCGATCGTAGAATTGTACGAGTCCTAGAAAATAATTTTTTTTCGTCAAGGTGACTGTAGAATGGTACGGTCCTAGACAATATTCAGGCGACCGTAGAATGGTACGGTTCCTAGAAAATCTTTTTTTTTTTTGTCGAGAGGACTGTAGAATGGTACGGGTCCTATACAATATTCAGGCGACTATAGAATGATATGGGTCTTGGAAAATCATTTTTTTTTTGTCTAGGTGACCATAGAATGGTACGGGTCCAAGACAACATTCAGGCAACCGTAGAATGGTACGGGTTTTGAAAAATTATTTTTTCGTCAAGGCAACTATAGAATGGTACTGGTCTTAGACAACATCTATTTCCCTGTTTAGGTGACCGTAGAATGATACGGGTCCTAGACAACACCTATTTCCCCATTCAAGCGACCGTAGAATGGTATGGGTCCTGGAAAATCAATTTATTCGTCAAGGCGACCGTAGAAAGGTACGGATCAAGCCATGTTACTATTCTGGGCGATCGTAGAAAGGTACCGGTCCTGGACATGTAACACCAACTATCTTGAATTACTCTACTCTCATTGAAGGTAAGATATTCCAAGTAGGTTCCTTTGATATTTCAGTCTGGATCTAGATGTCTTAATTATTTTCGTCTAAACATTTCACTCTGGATGTGAATGTTTTTTCGACCTTTCTCGTTATACCTTAATTTGGATCTAGGTATTTCAAGCACAAAATCTTGACATCTCAGTCTGGATTTGGATGTCTTAATTCTTTCCATTAAACATTTGACTTTGGATGTGAATGTATTTCGAACTTTCTCATTATACCTAAGTTGGGATCTAGGTATTTCAAGTTTAAAAATCTTGACATCTCAGTCTGGATCTGGATGTCTCAATTCTTTTCATTGAACATTTCACTTTGGATGTGAATATTCTTCTCAGTCTCGATTTATTATCTATTAGACTCTTCAAGGAACTTGAGTGAAAACTGAGTACTTGTGGAGACAATTTATCATGTACCTCAAGTTGCTTTACCGTACCGATTGGTAAGTAACTTTAGGTACGTTCTTTCCCTTCACATCATGCATTTGCGTTAGCATTTTCATGCATCATAAAAATTGCATTAAAAATGGAATTCATTTTCCAGCAAAAAAATCATTCATTGCATGCATATGATCAAAATTTAGGTCTCAATTTATCTTTGAAGGCAACCTCTATGAGCTCACCTTCAAAGAGGGGTAGCTGTTGACACCTAAATTTTGACGACCCATTTAGTCATTTATTGCATTAAAAAATTAGGGGTTAATTTTATCCCTGAAAAAGTATTAATTGCATAACATTTGATTTAGGTGCATTTATTTTGCATCTTTGCATTTATTATTGGATCGACGACAGATAGGTTCGAATTAGTGGTTCTGAGCTTTAAATTGATGAGTCAGTCTAAGCCCACGAAGAGAGCAAATCAGCCCAAGTCCGTATCCTCGAGGTGATTTTACGGATTTATTTTTTTGAGATTTCAATTTAAAAGCAAATATTACGTTTAGAAAAGACATCTTCGTGGATATGGTTTTGGAAAATTAAAAAACTCTAATTTGTGGCCTATAAATAGGTTAATTTGGTAGGGTTTAGGGAGACATACATATTGATACATACAGTCACATGAAGGGTTTTCTTTGATCCCGTTGAAGGGGGGGCTCTCTCGTTTTTCAAAAAAAAAAAAAAAGAGAAGAAAAGTCAAAGGAAAAAAGAAACAAAGAAAAGGGAGAGAGGGGGCATGAGTGATGTGAGTGATGAGAGAGAGAGAGAGAGAGAGAGAGAGAGAGAGAGAGAGAGAGAGAGAGAGAGAGAGAGAGAGAGAGAGGAAAAGAAAAAGAAAAGAAAAAGGGCGTTGCATCGTCTTCCTCGTAAGGGGGGCCTTCGACCACGCCGACGACCCACGAGCCCTCTCCGCTCAACCGCTGCTCTGCCGGTCGCATCCGTGACCCTTGCTGCGTCGCCGAGACTCCTGCAAGCCCGCATCACCACAAATCCCAAACCCTTTCTGTGGCATCCCAAAATTCTTAATGACCTCTAGTTGCATTAAAGACTATGAATAGGTGATGGAAGTACCATCAAGTTATTTTATGGCCATTTAATCCATAATTTGCAATAAGATATATGGCCAAGCTTTTAAGGGATGATTATGTGATAGGAAAGAAAATTCTATCATTGGCCATGTGCATCATAAATTGGAATTTATGGATTTGTGACTATAAGTTTAATGGCCTTATTATTTATGCAATTAGATATTTATTTAAATGATGATTAAGATATATTATAAAAATAAAATAAAATAAAATAAACTTGGGCCATTTAAGTTTGGACCTAGGGACCAAGTGAGATGGGCCTAAAGTGGGCCATAAGCCTGGTCCATTGTCACGCATGGAGGGGAAGGAGGAGCCGCATGGCTTCCTCCAAGTGTCTTCGGCAAAGGAGACACTTGTCTCCTTCTTAGGGACAAGTGTCCCCCATGCAAGAGAAGAAGGCATGCAATATATAAGCCACCAAAAAGAACCATTGTCACACATGGAGGGGGAAGGAGGAGCTGCATGGCTTCCTCCAAGTGTCTTTGGCAAAGGAGACACTTGTCTCCTTTTTAGGGACAAGTGTCCCCCATGCAAGAGAAGAAGGCATGCAATATATAAGCCACCAAAAAGAAAGAGAGAGAGAGAGAGGGTGGCTGGTTTTGAGAGAGTGAGAGAGAGGGAGAGAGTTGCCGAGAGAGAGTGAGATGCGAGAGAGAGGGAGGCCGAGGAGGAGGAGCTCGCCCATCGCCGCCCGCACGCCGTCCGTCCGTCGCCGGTGTGCCGTTTGTGTGTCGATGTCCGCTTGGTCTTACAGGAAAGTTGGGATTGATTTCCACCCTTGCATGTGTGCCTTGCATGTATGATTTGTTGTGGTAGGTTTCGGATCATAGGGAAGGCAAAAATCGGAGCTAGAATGTGGCTGTTCTTGACTTTGCATGCTGATTTCGTGAGATCCGCCTGAAACAGAATCTTGTGAGAGCTTGTATGTATGTTTTGAGTTCAATTTTGACTTTGATCTCTTCATAAAAGTTGTATATAACATCTTAAAATACACCATACTAAAATTTGATGGAAAATTATGGAGATTTAAGGGGCTAAACTCTCATTCTACGGAGACCTCAGATCTGGAACGATTTCACTGACCTCTTGATGAATTTGTGGTTGCATGTTGATTTGTGCTAAGAATATCTCTTCAATTTATTCATGAAAGTTATAGGGGACATCTTAAACTACAACATAATCAAATTTTAAGTGAAATGAACAAGTATAACCTAGTAAATCGACTAGATCTTGAAGACGGTAATTCTGGAGATGTATTACAGGACACCCGAGACTTCATGGACCTAAATGACGTATATACTATGGTTATTTGACTTATATCTCTTCATGAAAATTGTATAGGACATCTTGATGTAGAACATATCCAAATTTCAGAGGAAAAGAAGAAGAATAGGTAGGTGAAAACTCAGTATTTCGGAGAAGCATGTACTGGACGTTTCGGTGTTGGATCCAGAAGCTTCGTGAGACCGTAGAAATTAATCTAAAAAATAATATTACTTGTAAGTCTTCATGAAAAATGTACTTTAATTTCTTGGCTATGACTCAGTAAAATTTCGTAATTTTTGGAGGCCGTATGGATATTTTAATCGAATTTCTTCAGAAACTGTGCATTCTGATTTCATCCGAAAATTATATGCTGTTTTGTGTGAATTGTGGATTTGTGTGGAGTTTTATTTGGCCATGTATTTTGCGTGAAATCATTATCCTATTGTCTTGTTTATCACTTGCCTTAATTTTATGATTTTTGAGAATCATATAGATATTTAAATTAAATATCTTTGAAAGTGGCATAAGCTGGAATTTAAATAAATGTAAAAAGGGCATGATAAATGGATTATTTTAATTGGCATAAATTCCATAAATCTTATTTTATTGTACCATGTTGCATGTATGATGAGGTCTTAATGTATGCATGACAATGAATTCAGATGCATGTATGAATTCAATGCTGAATATGATTTTTGGTTGCCATTACAACATATGACATGCTAAATTGAGACCGAAATTGGTGAACATGAATAATGTTAAATGAGGAGATTGATGTGGCGGATGATAATGCCCCGGGAGTGTCGGGATGCCCGGTGGTATACGGTACTTAATTCTAGGGGAGGCCTAGTGGTATGTCGGTACGTAATTCCGGAAACCCTGTCGAAGGTCTTTGCCCGATGGGAATGCCTCGTGATGCCAGTTGGGATGCGAGATGCCCGGAATGTGGGGGGCCGGATGCCCGGTGGCCTAGAATGGCTGAATGCCGGAGGTTTTTTCGCATGGGATGCGAGTGTAAAATATGAGATGAAATTGATGATTCGAGGAAGGGTGATGTGGTGATCAAATTGAAAGTTAAAAGTGGAAATTGAACCATGCATGATATGATATGATATGATATGATATGATATGATATGATGATGATCACCCATGGCATGATGACATGCATATATCTGTATGGTATGATGATGTCATGATGATGATGACATGTGTGATATGATGATGTCATGTGTGATATGATGATGCCATGATGATGATGACATGTGTGTGATATAATAATGTCATGATATGATGATATGAGTATGACATGATGATACACATGTATGTGTTATGATTGTGGTGATGATGCATGATAGTATATGCCTGGCTTCAAGGTAAGTAATGCCTGAGATGCATGTATATGAGTATGACATGATGATACACATGTATGTGTTATGATTGTGGTGATGATGCATGATAGTATACGCCTGGCTTCAAGGTAAGTAATGCCTGAGATGCATGTATGACTTGTATGATGCATTGAGTGGTTTTTGGATTCCTTTACCTGCTGAGTGGTTGTACTCACCCCTTTTGGGGAATAACATTTCAGACTAGATAAGATGCCTCTGCTGTCACTGCTACTAGTAGACGGATTGAGTGATTGGATATGATCGTGAGGAGGAGGATAGCAAAGGAAGGAGCTTTTAGACGCTGACACTGATCGATGGACTTTAAGTGTACAACTGTTGGAGGAGATGTCAGTCATCTTTTGAAGTATAGCCATGTATAAGAAACATTGGCATTTCGATGTACCGACTAAATATGTCCATCTGCTTTATGTAAATAAACGTGTTCGGCTTTAACTTATATAAGATGTCCAGTAGGTGTGCATCGTTTTCTGAATATAGGGAAGGGAGTTGTTGGATGTGCTTCCATATATAAATTGCGCAAGGGACCGATCTAAAAGATGTAAACCCCCAGGTTGTATGGACCCGCTGCAATTGAAATGGTATCAGAGTGACATGTTATTAGGAAAAGTAAATGGTAAGTGAACTGTGGCAACCCTAAATTAGATCGGGGGCCGTCGAGGGGTGCCACACTTTCCGATGACAACATCACTCGATCTGCCGCATCGGAGCTACAAGCCCGAAGTCATCGCGTGTTTCCACTGCGCTAGGTTCAGATGCCAAGCTACCAGCCACCGCTGCTCCATCGATCTCACCCCCCAACTCACTGGCGACCCACTAGCCCGCGACCTTCCTATTGCCTCTTCCCCGTGCCGGTCGTCGCTGTGACATCTTGAAATTTGACCCCGTTTCAATAAAATGAAATGGACATTTTGTCGACGTACTTATGGTCCTTTTTCTCTGAGCTGATCACTCACAAGTTAACTAACCTATTGGGTGAAGCTGTTAAGGGATGTATCCGCGGTAAAATCCCTAAAAGCTACTTAACTGGTTGGATTGAACTAAAATCACGTATGATCAATTCTAATCATGAAATTTAATTTGGTTTCAGGAATCAAATATTCGAGCGTGTCACCATTCATTTTTAAGATCGTCTCATCATCCGTCACTTTATTGACGAGTCCGAAATTTCGGGAAAGATATTATCAAAGAAAAAATTGAAGACCGAAAGAAAATAGAAAGGGAAAGAGAAAAGAAAAAATAAGAATAATATTTTTATTTTATTTTATTTCTTTCTCTTCCTCTCTCTTCTTTTCTCTCCTTCTTTTCTCTCCTTCTTTTCTCTCTTCCCTCTCCCCTTCGTGCGAATCACCCCCCCCCCCCTTTTTCACCGAATTGTGGGCTGTCACCCACTTGCCTTTCCCTTCTCCCTTTGACTTTTCAAATGCTCTTATATCTTCTCTCTTCTTCTCTCTCCTCTCTCTTCTCCCCCATTTCCCATGTGACTGAACCAACTCCTTTCTTCTTCCCCTTGTTCGTGAAAAACCAGAAGCTGAAGAAGAATGGAAGCAACAACTTGCTAAAGCCCTTGCCGCTGCACCAGAGCTGGACCAGCGCCTGCACCGCCACCCGCACGGCCACCGCTCGCCGCCGTCCCGTTGCTCGCTGCCGCCCGTCCCCTTGCGCCCAGGCATCCTCTCCTGTACGACCCTACCTCTATCTAGCTGTGTTCAGCCACCTCCGGCCATAGCCAAGCTCCGTCCGGCCACCGCCCAACCTCCCCGGCATCCCCCTCACCCTCCGCCGGCCTCGCCTCGCCGTTTTGGCCACCAGACTAGCTCCGGCCAGCCAAGGGCAGAAACCCACCGAGTGGGTTTCCAGCAGCTTTCAGCTCGCTTTTGGGCCGTTTTCGGGCCCCGAACCCGAGTCGTGCTTTGGGGTTTATCATTCCTCGCGTCATCCCCGTCGGATTGATCCGATTTGTGCGTGATTCCGGTGGGTAATCTCACTAATCCCTGCTTAGTTTACTAATTATGCTTAGGGGTTGGTTATGTTTTATTAAATGCATTTAGGTGGTTAGATTAGAGTAGATTAGTGATTATTAGGCAATTGTGATACATGTTAAACATTTTTATTGCTCAACTAGCAAGTAGACACAATCTATTATTTATTGAAAGCATCTCGGGATTTTTCCCAACCCTTAGCGGGCTTTAATTAGGCAATTTGGGCCTAAATTGAATTTTTAGTAAGTAATTAGTAATTTTCGAAATTATTTATTTATTTATTTATTTTTCCGGAAATTCAACCGGGATAGCCGGTGACAGGAATTTTATGCTGGTGATCATGGTGAAATCCGTATATTCAATTGGGCTTTATTTTGAGCTAAATTGAGTTTTTAATATTTATTAATTAATTTTCAAAATTAATTAATTAATTAATTATTTTTCGAAAATTCAGGTTGAGATGTCCAATGACCGGAATTTCATGCTGATCATTGTGGTGTAGTCTGTTTATTTAATTGAGCTTCGAATCGTGCAAAATTAAATTAATTATGAAATCTTAAGATATGTTCCTATTGGGTTGATTTGATTATCTGGTTGAGGAATTTAATTACGAAGTGCAATATCATGAGTCGTGGTAGAGTAGTCGAGTGGGACCATAAAGCCATTGAACATTGAAAATGGTCGAGTGGGACCGTAAAGCCATTGAACATTGAAAATGGTCTAGTGGGATCGTAAAGCCATTGAACATTGAAAGTGGTCGAGTGGGACTGTAAAGCCATTGAACATTGAAAATGGTCGAGTGGGACCGTAAATCCATTGAACATTGAAAGTGGTCGAGTGGGACCGTAAAGCCATTGAACATTGAAAGTGATCGAGTGGGACCGTAAAGCTGAAAGTGGTCGAGTGGGACCGTAAAGCCATTGAACATTGAAAGTGATCGAGTGGGACCGTAAAGCCTCTGAACATTGAAAGTGGTCGAATGGGACCGTAAAGCCATTGAACATTGAAAATTGTCGAGTGGGACCATAAAGCCATTGAACATTGAAAGCGGTTGAGTAGGACCATAAAGCCATTGAATATTGAAAGCAATCAACTAAGACCGTAAAACCACTGAATATTGAAAGTTGCCGAGTGGGACTTTGTCTTCCACCTATGCTTAAGTTGTGACCCAAGGATCGTGGTTCGTAATTGGGAATTGAGATGAAATAATTGAAACGACCTAGAAATGGTTCGACTGACATGTAATCAACTAAGTCGATTGAACTCTGATTTGATTGATTGTTTATTGAGATATATGAAGCATCTGTATATAACCTTGAATTGCAGGTTAGGATTGATGCCGAGGTACATCTTCTGACCTGTGTGTGTTTATGTAGCCTACAGTATAATGGTTTACTAATTGGGCCTTAATGGGGTAGAACTTACTGAGATGTAGTCTCATCCCGGTTGTGAGACATCATTGCAGGCCCGTAGATGAACCCAAGGAGGAGGAATCGGAGAAGGAGAACACTGAAGTGAAACCTGAGGAGAAGAAAGATTTTTGAAGAAGAAGATGATCCAAAAAGGGATCCTAAGTACTATCGGATGAGGACTGAGGTCCCATCCTCTTTTGGGAATCCTGTTTTGATGTGAATATAGTGAAATTAGAAAGTCGTTTATAGTTTTGTGAAGCTCTTGGAATTATGCGCTGTATAAAAGTGTTGTTGTGAATTTTAATATGAAAATTATAGCACTGCTTTTCTATCCCATTGTTTTATTGTCTGGGGATTTATAACTGCTTACGCATGCGTAATAAAAAAAAGAAGAGTCGGCGATACGTAGTCCTGGGATATCACATTTAAAATGCGACCGGGTAGAAGGATGTGTACGTGCCCGAGGATCGTGGCGTGACATCCCCTTTTTGGTATCAGATCGAAGTTCAAGATTGGAGTGATAAGGAGTGTTGACCATGGGATAGTTAGTAGGAAAGGCCTTTAAATTCATGCTGGTGCATGTCTGTGTTAGCTAAGTGCTAAAATTGCTTGTTGTTTGAATCTCTCTATTTCTAATTCAGCGTTGAATTGGAAGCATGTGTCAGTAGATTAAAGCGACACCATGAGCGATCAGGAGCTGAGCTACTCCTAGGCAGGGGACTTTTTCCTCAGTGACTTGGGTTAGGACGCCGACAAGAGTTGGTGGCCGAGGTAGAGCGCAAGCTGAGGCTAGCGTGAGTGGAGTAGCACCATCTCCCGTTGGTGCCGGGGTAGCAGCCCCAATTGATTAAGGAACAATTGGGATCATGCAAATTTTGGATGCTATGCGTGAGATGATGGGGTACTAGGCCCAGGACCAAACAATTGCCTTTACTACCGCCGTTGTAGCCGCCACTACTGCTGCTGCCAATGTTGTTGCTGTAGCCGCACCTACCGCCGTACCTGCTGAAGTCCCGCTTAGGAGATCGATGCCTAGCTTAGTGGAATAGTTTTTTAAAGTGAAGCCACCGAAGTTTTTTGGGGCAGGAGACCCCGAATCTGCTACTCTGTGGATCCAAGGATTGGAGAAAGCCTTTGCTCTATTGATGTGCTCTGAGACTGAGAAAGTGGTCCTCGTAGTCTATCAATTAGGAGTTATGAGTACTTGGTGGAGAACCACTCAAGGAGCAATATTTCCCGAAGGTGTAGCCCCATAATGGAATACCTTTGTTGAGGCCTTCAACGGGAAATACTTTTCAGAGAATGCTAGAGAGATGAAGATGGCCGAGTTCCAGCGCCTTCGCCAAGGCTCTATGACTATGGATCAATATGAGGCGAAGTTTGTTGAACTGTTGCAATATGCCCATGAATTAGTTGAGAATCCAGCAAACCGAGTGAGAAGATTCAGAGATGGACTTAGACCGGAGTTGAGGAGTCCACTGATTTTGCTAAATCTAAGAAACTACAATGAATTATATTAGCAGGTCCAGATGATTGAAAGAGACTAGAATGATGGGGTCGCCTCATCTGGATCGAGGTTTAGCTGTCGTAGAGACAACATCCGCCAATGAAAGAGGCCGATGTTTGGAAACAAATTCCAAGGCTTGCCCAGCAAGAAAGGTGGATTTAATAGATTAGGACCCATTGGAAATGATGTGTGTCTCTTTTGTGGGAGAAGAAACGGGATAGCACTGTGCCCAGCTAGGACGGTTGTGTGTTTTAAATTTGGCCAACATGGTCACATCGTAAGGAATTGTCCAAGGAAGCAAAGAGGACAACCTCAGTTGCCACAGCTGCCGCCGATGAGACAGATAGGAGGGTATGCCCCTCAAAATGCACCGCAGGGAGGACAGCAGAGACCTCCAGTTTAGGGCACCGTGTACGCAATTACACAAGGTCAGGCAAAAGCTAGAGTTGAGTCCTGTATTGTTGGAGTTGGCAATTTGCATATCTACACCCATGAAAGATAAAGTTATTACTGGTTTGGGATGTTCGGGGTGCAAGTTAGAGATTGGTGAGTGAGGGGGAAAATTGACTTGTTAGTCCTAGCTCTGTATGATTTCAATTTGATAATTGGCATAGACTGGCTCATCAATCAACAAGCTAAAATAGACTACTATCGCAAGGCAATTCAGTTTGACCCGTTAAGGGGTAAGAGCTTCGAGTTTGTCGGGAATCGAGGAGGACCCTCGATTTCCTTAATCTCATTGCCGAAAGCAGCTCGTTTGTTAGACGAGGGTTGCCGTGGGTACTTAGCAACTATCGTAGATACGACAGTTGAGGAGCTGAAAATGGAAGATATTGCAATGGTATAGGAGTTTCCAGATGTCTTTCCAAAAGAATTGCCAGGGTTACCACTAGAAAGAGAGATTGAATTTGTGATCGAGCTAGCACCAGGGACTGAACTGATCTCAAAGGCACCTTACCGAATGGCGTTATATGAGTTGAAGGAACTGAAGGTGCAGATGCAAGAATTACTGCATAAGGGATTTATTCGTCCTAGTGCATCACCTTGGGGAGCGCCAGCTCTGTTTGTTAAGAAGAAAGATGGATCGTTACGCCTATGCATCGACTACCGACAACTCAACTAGGTAACCATTAAGAACAAATATCCCCTCCCAAGGATTGACGATCTATTCGATCAGTTGCAAGGAGCGTCAATATTCTTGAAGATTGATTTGAGGACGGGATATCATCAGCTGAGAATTAAGAAAGAGGATATTCCTAAGTCAGCATTTCGTACTCGGTATGGTCACTATGAGTTCACAGTGATGCCATTCAGATTGACGAATGCTCCAGTTGCTTTCATGGATATGATGAATAGAGTGTTCAAGGAATACTTAGATAAGTTTGTGATCATGTTCATAGATGATATCTTAGTCTATTCGTGGAGTGATGAAGAGCATGAGAATCATTTAAGACTAGTACTCCAGACCTTAAGAACTCATCAGCTGTATGCTAAGTTTAGCAAATACGATTTTTGGTTGACTCGTGTTGCGTTCTTAGGTCATGTGATTTCCGGGGAAGGAATCTCCATCGACCCGAGCAAGATAGAAGCCATGATCAAGTGGCCAAGACCATCGACAGTAATAGAGATCAGAAGTTTTATGGGGTTAGCAGGTTATTACAGACGATTTGTGGAAGGGTTCTCATCGATAACGTCACCTCTGACCAAGCTCCTGAAGAAAGAAGAGAAATTTGTATGGTCAGATAAGTGCGAGCGTAGTTTCCAAGAGTTGAAAGAAAAGCTTACTACCGCACCTGTGCTGACGATTCCATCTGGTCCTAGAGGATTCGAGATCTATAGTGATGCGTCATTTACGGGATTAGGTTGCGTGCTAATGCAACATGGCGGGGTTGTTGAATACGCTTCCCGTCAGTTGAGACCTCATGAATTGAACTATCTGACACACGACTTAGAACTCGCAGCCATCATATTTGCGTTGAAGATTTGGAGGCACTACTTGTGCGGGGAAAAGTTTCAGATGTTCACGGACCATCAAAGTCTCAAGTATTTGTTCTCTCAGAAAGAGTTGAACATGAGACAGCGCCGATGGATGGAATTGCTGAATGATTATGACTGTGATATTCTATATCACCCAAGAAAGGCGAACAAGGTCGCCGATGCATTGAGTCAGAAGTCTTTAGTGGCGTGGAACTTGGTTAAGGAGTGGAACTTAATCGAGAGAGCTCGAGATTCAGAATTCAAATTTGAGGTAGGCCATCTCTCGAGTCTTATAGTCGCCCTCAGGATTGAACCAAATGTTCAGGTGAAAATCAAGCAACTCCAATCGACAGATCCAGACGTATAGAAAATTCTTCAAGAGGATACTAATAAAAGAAATGCTGATTTTCAAGTTTCTGATGATGGGGTACTGAGGCTCCATGGACGTTTGGTTGTACCTGACGATATAAAGCTTAGAGAAGAAATTTTATTTGAAGCACATCATAGCAGCTACAGCATTCATCCTGGAAGTACCAAGATGTATTAGAACCTCCGTCAACACTATTGGTGGTTAGGTATGAAGGCGAACATTGCCAAGCATGTCACCAAGTGTTTGACTTATTAGCAAGTAAAAGCCTAGCATTGCAAGCCGGGAGGACTTCTGCAACCTCTTGCGATCCCAGAGTGGAAATGATTCGATTTGGGTAGTAGTTGACAAGCTGACAAAGTCGGCTCACTTCATCGCAGTTCAAAAGGACCTCAGTCTTGATAGGCACGTAGACTTATACGTGCGTCAGGTGGTTCGAATGCATGAAGTGCTAATTACGATAACTTCACATAGAGACCCGAGGTTTACTACTGCTTTTTGGAAGAGCTTGCAGAGTGCCTTAGGTACAAAGCTTCAATATAGTACGACATATCATCCTCAGATGGATGGCCAGTCTGAAAGGGCAATTCAGACTCTTGAAGACATGTTGAGAGCTTGCGTAATAGACTTCAAAGGAAGTTAGGAAGATCAGTTGCACCTAGTAGAATTTGCCAACAACAACAGTTATCAGTAGAGTATTTAGAAGGCTCCATTTGAAGCATTGTATGGCAGAGCATGCAGAACTCCAGTATGTTGGGATGAAGTCGGAGAAAGGAAGATAACAAGCCCAGAGTTGGTTCAGCAATCAGTAGATGCCGTGACAGTAATCAAAGACAGATTAAAGACTGCGTAGAGCAGACAAAAAAGTTATGCAGATAAGCGTTGAAGGTCTTTAGAATTCCAAGTTAGTGACCACGTTTTCCTAAAAGTATCACCAATGAGGGGAACTTCGCACTTTGGAAAGAAAGGCAAGCTGAGTCCGAGGTATGTAGGTCCATTCGAGATTCTTGAGAGAATCGGGACCTTAGCGTATCGTCTTGCGTTGCCGCCAAGACTGGCGCAAGTGCATGACGTCTTTTCACGTGTCAATGTTAAGGAAGTACGAGCCTGATTCGACCCACGCACTCAATTTTGAGGAATTAGACATGGATGACCGTGTATCATATGTGGAAAGCCCAATTCAGATTGTTGATCATAAAGAGCAAGTTCTGCGTACCAAGACCATTCCGTTGGTTAAAGTGGTCTAGCAACACCATGGTACTAAAGGAGCAACATGGGAGACCGAAGAGTCGATGAAAGAATTGTACCCCCACCTTTTTAAGCAAAGTGGGTAATGGTTTCATTTTCGATGACGAAATTTTTATAAGAGGGGAAGAGTTGTAATATCCTAAAATTCGACCCCATTTCGATAAAGTGAAATGGGCATTTCGTCGACGTACTTATGGTCCTTTTTCTCTGAGTTGATCACTCACGAGTTAATTAACCTATTGGGTGAAGCCGTTAAGGGATGTATACGCGGTAAAATCCCAAAAGCTACTTAATTGGTTGATTGGACTAAAATCATGTCCGTCAAATTATTGATGAGTCCGAAATTTCGGGAAAGAAATTATCGAAGGAAAAATTGAAGACCAAAAGAAAATAGAAAGGGCAAGAGAAAATAAAAAAAAATTAGAATAATATTTTTATTTTTTTTATTTCTTTCTCTCCCTCTCTCTTCTTTTCTCTCCTTCTTTTCTCTCTTCCCTCTCCCCTTCGTGCGAATCACCCCCCTTTTCCACCGAATTATGGGCTGTCACCCACTTGCCTTTCCCCTCTCCCTTTGACTTTTCAAACTCTCTTATCTCTTCTCTCTTCTTCTATCTCCTCTCTCTTCTCCCCCATTTCCCATGTGACCGAACCAACTCCTTCCTTCTTCCCTTTGTTCGTGAAAAACTAGAAGCTGAAGAAGAATGGAAGCAACCGCTCACTGAAGTCGTTGCCGCTGCATTGGAGCTGGACCACCGCTCGCACCGCCACCCACGCGGCCACCGCTCACCGCCGTCCCGTTGCTCGCTGCCGCCCGTCCCCTCGCTCCCAAGCATCCTCTCCCGTGCAACCCCGCCTCTATCCAGCCGCCTCTGGCCACCGCCTAACTTCGTCCGACCACCGCCTAGCTCCGTCTAGCCTCCCCGGTGTCCCCCTCACCCTCTGCTGGTCTTGCCTCGCCTCGCCGTTTTGGCAACCGGATTAGCTCCGACCAGCCAAGGGCAGAAACCCATCGAATGGGTTTCCAGTAGCTTCGGGCTCGGTTTTGGGCCGTTTTCGGGCCCAAACCCGAGCCGTGCTTTGGGGTTTATCGTTCCTCGTGTCGTCCCCATCGGATTGATCTGATTTGTGTGCGATTTCGGTGGGTAATCTCACTAATCCCTGCTTAGTTTACTAATTATGCTTAGGGGTTGGTTAGGTTTAATTAAATGCATTTAGGTGATTAGATTAGAATAGATTAGTGATTATTTGGCAATAGTGATGCATGTTAGACATTTTTATTGCTTAATTAGCAAGTAGACGTAATATGTTATTTATTAAAAGCATCTTGGGATTTTTCCCAACCCTTAGTGGGCTTCAATTAGGCAATTTCGGCCTAAATTGGATTTTTAGTAATTAATTATTCATTTTCAAAATTAATTAATTAATTAATTAATTATTTTTCCAGAAATTCAACCAGGATGGCTGGTGACTGGAATTTTATGCTAGTGATCATGGTGAAGTCCGTTTATTTAATTGGGCTTTATTTTGAGCTCAATTGAGTTTTTAATATTTATTAATTAATTTTAGAAATTAATTATTTATTTAATTATTTTTCGGAAATTCAAGTTGAGATGTCCGATGATCAGAATTTCATGCTAATCGTTGTGGTGCAATCCGTTTATTTAATTGAGCTTCGAATCGTGTCAAATTAAATTAATTATGAAATCTTAGGATATGTTCCTATTGGGTTGATTTGATTATCTAGTTGAGGAATTTAATTACGAAGTGCAATATTGCGAGTCGTGGTAAAGTGGTCGAGCGGGACCTTAAAGCCATTGAACATTGAAAATGGTCGAGTGGGACCGTAAAGCGATTGAACATTGAAGGTGGTCGAGTGGGACCGTAAAGCCATTGAACATTGAAAATAGTTGAGTGGGACTGTAAATCCATTGAACATTGAAAGCGGTCGAGTAGGACCGTAAAGCCATTGAATATTGAAAGCAGTCGAGTAGGACCATAATGGCACTGAATATTGAAAGTTGCCGAGTGGGACTATGTCTTCCACCTATGCTTAAGTTGTGACCTGAGGATCGTGGTTCGTAATTGGGAATTGAGATGAAATAATTAATGCGACCTAGAAATGGTCCGACTGACATGTAATCAACTAAGTCGATTGAATTGTGATTTGATTGATTGTTCATTGAGATATATGAAGCATTTGTATATAACCTTAAATTGCAGGTTGGAATTGATGCCAAGGTACGTCTTCTGACCTGTGTGTGTTTAGGCAACCTATAGTATAATGGTTTACTAATTGGGCCTTAATGGGGTAGAACTTGCTAAGACATAGTCTCATCCCGGTTGTGGGACATCATTTCAGGCCGATAGATGAACCCAAGGAGGAGGAATCAGAGAACGAGAAGACTAAAGTGAAATTTGAGGAGAAGAAATATTTTTGAAGAAGAAGATGATCCAGAAAGGGATCTTTAGTACTATTGGATGAGGACTGAGGTCCCATCCTGTTTTGGGAATCCTATTTTGATGTGAATAGAGTGAAATTAGAAAGTCGTGTATAGTTTTGTGAAGCTCTTGGAATTATGCGCTGTATAAAAGTATGGTTATGAATTTCAGTATGAAAATTATAGCCTTGCTTTTCTATCCCATTGTTTTATTGTCTTTGGATTTATAACTCCTTCCGCATGCGTAATAAAAAAAAACAAGGGTCGGCGATACGTAGTCCTGGGATATCACATTTAAAATTCAACGAGGTAGAAGGATGTGTGAGTGCCCGAGGATCGGGGTATGACAGTCGTTACGCCTTCCCCGGAGCTCAACCCGGGCCGCATCGCAGCCCTTTCGCTTTGATGACGCTGTTGTTGTCCCTGTCTTGTCTCTTCTTGTAGATCTCTACCGATGCTACTCCGGCCAGCGACCTACCAGCGATCTGATGCCTTTGCCCAAGCTCGAGCTTGAGCCGAGCCGCTCTACTCTCTACCCGAGTCCGTGTGAGCCTGCCTACCGCTGCTCCTCGCGACGCCACCGCTTGCCACCAATCCGCTTGTTGCTAGTCCTCCTTGCCGGAGCTCCGACGACCGGTGATCGACGGTGAACCCCCCACAAAGCTGCCAAGCCGTGGGTGAAAAGAAAAAAAGAAGAAGAAAAAGGCAAAATCATTTTAGGTAGCTTTTCTTCCTTTTATTTATTTGCATGATTTTATTCTTTATTTTATTTTACTTGTTCTTTTAGTATAATTATTCCTTAGTGTAAGGGTGAGATTTTTTACACGAAATAGTCTCTGAAATTTGTGATTGATAGTCCGATTTTCGTGCCCGAAATCCAACTTGTAATCGCTTGCAAAATTGTCAATCTGATCTCACGCTCGAGATTTGATTCGCGATTTATTTAAAAATTGGCCAACCCAATCTCATGTAGGAGATATGGTTCGCCAATTTATGGATATCGATCCTATCTTATTTGATTTGCTGTCATGTTAGTTGAATCAATTTTATTTTCCTAAATAAAAAAGTCAAAAAATGCATTCATTTAGGATGTTAGTTTTTGTTTAATTTAAGTGCATGTTTAATTATGTGACAATTTTAAATTTTTCGAAATAAAAAAAAAAACATAAAAAATCATCATGTATATGTCATGTAGAATTAGGGCATCTTTTGTACATCATTGCATATTAGGATAAAATTGCATGTTTCATTTTAAGTTTAGATTAATTATTTTTTAGATAGATTGCATCTTAGGTTAGAGACTATTAAGTTTAGATAATATCTTAGTTTAAATTAGGGTTTAGCTTGGCTTAATCCTTAATATAAGTCGGATAAAATCTTAATCTAGCTAGGTAATTTTGGCATTTTTCCAATTTTGGAAAATACCAAAAATTGCCTTAGAATAAATCAATTTCATTCATTAGAAGAGATTGCATTTTATTTATGTCATATAGCTAGGTCGTGCTGCCATGTCATGTCATTTCATGTTAAATTAGTAGCATGCATCGCATAAGGCATGATTCTCATTAAATAAGTTCAAACGAAAAAAAGAAATTGCGTGTTAATTAGAAATCATATCTAAGACCGTTGATGTGAATTCTGATCTAACAACGCAGATGCTTTCGTTGCTATGAGGTAAGTCTTGCAATTTATTCATTACTTTTCTTAGATGTTAAATTGGTGGCTTGCACACCTGCATGATCGTCTCACATGTTAGGAAAATAAATTTGAAATCAATTCAAGCTGTCTGCCAAACATTTTTCAAAATAAAAGAGAAAGGTATCGAAAGAGTGTTAAAGAAATCTAACGTAACCAAGTCCCCGAACTCATAAATCTCTGGTTAGTAGAAGTAAAGTAAATCTCATGTTACTTTGCTTGGGTTTCTAATCGACCCACCAAAAATAAATTAGTGGCGACTTCTAAATAAAATCCATTTGCATGTTAAGAAATTTAAACTTAAATTGCAAGTTGGTATGGGCTTGGGAGAGCCCAAGTTAAGTCTAGGCTTAACAATCCATTAGCCAAAAACCCTAAGTGGTTCACCCAAAAATTTGGTCGTGACAATTATAAAATACGAATCAACCAAGGATATATCGAATTTCAAGTATAATGAGAATTATTGCCCAAATCAAATTGAGAAAAAAAAATTCCTTACCAAATTCTCTTTCATCTTCTCCTTTATCTCCTGCAAAAACAGCTCATCTTTTCTTTGGTACCCATTTTTTCTTGGGTCCATGAGAGTTAGTAGAGTATGTTGTTTTTACCCAATCTTTCTTAACAGATCTCCAGACTTTAGAACGTTCTTTCTCAAAGTGTTTCCAGTCTCCACAATTTGAACACTTGAGGGCATTTCGACCAACATATTTTGTAAAAATCCTTTCGAAATGCTTATTGTACACAAATCTAGGAGGTCTTTGTCTAAGTCTTTCCTTGACTTTAGCAAAATCTATTAGAGAATCACTTTCTTTTTTTAAACCAAGTTCCGACTTATTATAATAACGTACTTGTATGGAAAGGATATGCTCTAATGTTTTTGAACCATTTGAAAATCTTGTCGAAATATTTGAAAATTATTTCTTGAAAGAATCATTTTCTTTGACAAGTAAATATTGACTTTCTTTTGTTTGTAGAAAATCTTTTTGCAAAATTTCAAACTTTTCCTTTTGAAAAAGATCATGTTGCTTGAGTAGAGAATTCTCATTTTTAAGTTCGGAGATCCTTTTAAGAGAAGATTTGATATTTAAGCAGAGCTCATTTATATACTTTGAAACTTTGGTAGGAATTTTTGAATGATTTACCTCGATTTCCTCATCAAATTATGAGTCTGTGTCTAAGTCAGACTTTGATTCTCAGTCTGTGTCTGAGTCAGATTCAGATTTTGAATGTACCATCAAGCACATATTTCCTTGCTCGTCATCTTCTTTCGTGGTTCTTTTCTAGCCATTCTGCTTGTATTGTCTTCTTCCACTGAATATCCTTCCTTTTCTACTCAGCTTTTTGAATTTCTTGGTCATAAAAGCAAGTTCTTCGTTGTCCATGTCATTTTCTGAGTTTGTATCATCAGAATCAGCGTTCGATGTAAAAGCGATGGACTTCTTACCTTCGGGATCTTCGTCAATGATTCATTCCACTTCGTAGGGAGTGCCGATCAATTCATCAATGGAAAGTTGCATAATCCTCTAAGTCTTTTGGATTGAGGTCTTGACATAGTTCCAATATTTTCAGAGACCTAACAAAAGTTTGTTGACCTTCATCGGGGAAGTAATTGGCTGACCTTGATATGCTAAACCATTTACAATTTTTGTAAAATGGCTGCACATATCTCCAATCGACTCTCCTTACTTCATCTTGAAGGATTCATATTTGCCAAGCAGAAAGTTTACTTTTGTCTCTTTTACACGATCAGTCTCTTTATATGTAACATGAAGTCTATCCCAGACTTCCTTTGTTGTTTCACGTGAAGAAATTCTATTATACTCAATAGGAGACAATGCACAATATAAAAAATAAATGGTTTTTGCATCAAGAGCTTCTCTTTTGGATATCTCCGTCCGAGACATAGGAGCAGCGGGTTTGGTTTCTTTATCTTTGCCATTTTTATTTGATGGAGACGCAACAATGGGATTGATTCATTTTTCCACAGCATCTCATTGTAAGAGATCTCTGGATCTTAGAGTGCTTTCATTTTGTTCTTCCACATGTTGTATTCATTTCCATCAAAATATGGTGGCTTGGTGTTGCTTTGCCCTTCCATAAGTCCTAGTGCCAAAATACTAGCCATAGAAGATCTTTAGCTCAAAAGTAAAAATATTTTTATAAACCAAGCACTTGGCTCTGATACCAATTGAAAGTGCTAGTATGAACACCTAAAGGGGAGTAAATATGTGTGAAGAAAATTTTTGTAGCAAAATATTTTGCTTTCTGAAACTGAGTCTGAAAAATAACAGACTTTTGAAATTGAGTTTGAATCAGACTTTAACAGTTAAATAGAACTACAAACAAAATAAATGAGTTCAGGGAAAAAAAATAAGAACACAAAATTTATAGCAGTTCGGCTTATATCAAGCCCATGTCCACTCTCCCATGCTAACAGCCTCCTGGCTAGATTCCA
Organism: Eucalyptus camaldulensis; assembly: GCA_019915185.1. Lineage (NCBI taxonomy): Eukaryota > Viridiplantae > Streptophyta > Magnoliopsida > Myrtales > Myrtaceae > Eucalyptus > Eucalyptus camaldulensis. The sequence goes on from JAHSVA010000010.1 coordinate 34,338,778, forward strand.
CTATGCAATCAATAAGAGATTACAACTTTGAATGCAAACACTTGGAGGTAGATCACACTATTTCACTAAGTCACTCTTTTGGTATTTCTCCCACGATCACAAATGTTTAAGCTCACAAGAGACGAGTGTATGATCAAAGGTCGCTCAAACTTTGAAATTATAAATTTTACGCTCCGTTTCTTACTTGTTCAACGGTCCTTCATCTCCTTAAATACTCCTCTACTTCCAAACTAGCCATTGGATAGTATCTTAGTGGATTGTTTCACAATCTACCCATTAGACATATTTGTATCTAGAAGATTTGGTAGCCGTTGAGTGATAGAAGTAGAATCCCAAATTGATTTTGATCGCCCATACAAACAGAATCTTGGTTTCCATAAGTAGAGCTTCTTTGTATAGAAAGTTCTTGTCTTCAAGATCTAATTGTCAATCAATTAGATTGAGTCAATCAAATCAATCTTGATGTAAAATCCAAACCAAATCACTAGCTGTTATACATTTAGGGCTTGTGTTACGTTCTGTCTCGTTCTAGATGTAAAGTCTGAGAGCAATAGAGTTTACAAACTAAGTCTAAGTGTAATAAACTTCACAATATGGACGTCAATCTAAACATATTATGCTTCTGAACATATTTAGCTTTAAGATCTAGACACAGTCTGAATAAGTTTATCTTCAGCATAGAATCTGTCTTCTGGTTCTTCATTCACGTTCAGTTTAGAATTTTTCAGAGTTGGTAGACATCTGATGTAGAACAAACTTTGACATTAAAGTCTGGCAATCTTCAAACTTTGACACAGAAGTATAGAAATCTTCATAACAGACTTTGGACAATATCATTTACATATTATATCATCTGCATAGTTTGTTACTCAACCATCAAACATGTTAGTAGCCTTTGATTTATTTTGTCATCTTCAAAACATCATAGGGATTTCCTTAACAAGTAGCTCCCCCTGTGTTTGTGCCTTCAGGTGGAGAAAAGAATTCCTCTTCCTGTTCTTGCTCTTCTTCAGCACCAAGGTGATGTTTTTCACTTTCTTCTCTTGCATTTCCACTCCTTGTCTTGTCTGAGTCCTCCAATAGTGTAGCACCCCGAACCCTTCGAAGGTCGCCACAAGCACCAATGTTACATCTTATTACCTTTCTCCTTAGAAGAGGCTTCGTTATTCACAGGCAATTTAAAAAAAAAAACAAAACAAAACAAAACAAAACGGTCCCAGCTCAACTCATTAGCGGAAGCAAATTAAAGCATCACCATCTCTCCCCCTACCAACCATGATACAAATACACACCACTAATCATCATGATTTTAGAAACAAGCCACGACACTTTATTTACATATATTTTCAAGATGGGACTTCTTTTGGGTCGATACATCAAAAAGGAAAAGCTAGGACTTGGCCATGTCCAGCCTAAAACCCCAAAAAGAACCCTCGACCCTCTACATCTCACGTGCACAACCCCCATCATAAGTGTCGGCTAACTATCCCAAAAAAGATCCAGCTCCTACTCGTCACGCACGGGCCTCACGCCCAATCCGATGCGTCAGGCGGTGGAGGTGGCAGCATCCCTCTCATCACCCCATCTCGACAAATGTGGACGGAGACGAACTCCTGGACAATCGGGTCCCCAGCCAGGCCTATGTCATACATGATAAAATAGCGCACACGAATATATGTCAATCCAGGTACTGAAGGACAGCTGAACTCCTCGCACTCTACCTCGACATCATATGGTAAACCGTAAAATGCACCCTGCGCAACGGCAGGAAGCGGCATGCTGCTAATCTGAAATGTTGGTCCCCAAAAGGGGTGAGTACAACCACTTAGCAAGTAAAGGAATCCAACAACCACAATGCATCATGCAAATTATACATGCATTGTAGGTGTTACTTACCTTGAAACCATGCGCATACTCTCATGCATCATTATCATAATCATATACATGTCATCATCACATCACACATGTCATCATCATCATGGCATCATCATATTACACATGCCACCATAATCAAGGCATCATCATCTCACACATGTCACCATGCCATATCATATATCATCATGCATATCATCATGCCATATCATATATCATCATGCATATCATCATGCCATATCATATATAATCATCATCATCATCATCATGCCATGGGTTAATTTCCCCTTTCAACTTTCAATTTGATCACCACATCACCCATTTCTCAGATCATCTATTTCATCATCCCCTCAGGCAAAGATCTCCGAGGCGTCCGGCATTCAGCCATTCCATGCCACCGGGCATCCGGCCCCCCACATTCCGAGCATCTCGCATCCCAACTGGCATCACGAGGCATTCCCCTCGGGCAAAGACCTTCGACGGGGCTTCCGGCATTTACACTCCCTGACCGAGCATCCCGAACCCCAATCCTGGCATCGCAAGGCATTCCCTTTAGGCAAAGACCTCCGACAGGGCTTCCGGCCCCCCACATTCCGGGCATCCTAAATCTCCCAGGGTCATCAGGCCTTGTATCTTAATACAATCCTGGCATCATCATCCACCACAACCATCTCCTCATTTACCATTATCCATGTTTACCAATTTCAGTCTTAATTTAGCATAGCATATGACGTGACATCAAACAAGTCATACTTGGCATGGAATTCATACATGTATGTCAATTCAACGTCATGCATACATCAAGACCCCATCATACATGCTACATGGTATAATTATTTATGAAATAAATTTAATGGAATTTATGGCCAATAAAATAATCCATTTTTCATGCCCTTTTTCATTTATTTAAATTTCAGCTTTTGTCATTTTCAAAAATATTAAATTTAATATCTATAAATTCCCAAAAATTATAAAAATTAAGGCAAGTGATAAACAAGGCAATAGGATGATGATTTCATGTAAAATACATGGCCAAATAAAATTTCACATCATTCCATAAATCACCCAAAACAGCATATCATTTTCGGATAAAATCAGAATGCACAGTTTCCGAAAAAATTCGATTAAAATATTCATACGACCTCCAAAAATTACTACATTTTACTGAATGATAGACAAGACATTTTCGTACATATTTCATGAAGACTTCAAAGCCATATTATTTTTAGATTATTTTCTACAGTCTCACGAAGCTTCTGGATCCATTACCGCATCGTCCAGTACATGCTTCTCCGAAATACTGAGTTTTCACCTACCTATTCTATTTTTTTTCCTCTGAAATTTGGATATTTTATACATAAAGGTGTCCTATACAGGTTTAATGAAGAGATCTAAGTCAAATAACCATAGTATAGTCGTCATTTAAGTCCATGAAGTCTCGGGTGTCCCGAAATACATCTCCAGAATTACCGTCTTCAAGATCTAGTCGATTTACTAGGCTATACTTGTTAATTTCATTTCAAATTTGAGTATGTTGTATTTTAAGATGTCCCCTACAACTTTCATGAAGAAATAGAAGAGATATTCTTAACAAAAACCAACATGCAACCACACATCCAACAAGAGGTCAGTAAACTTTTTCCAGATCTGAGGTCTCCGTAGGATGAGATTTTAACCCATCAAATCTCCATAATGTTCCACAAAATTTGAGTATGTTGTATTTCAAGATGTTAGATACAACTTTCATGCAGAGATCGAAGCCAAAATCGGACTCCAAACATGCATGCAAACTCACACAACATTCTGACTCACACTGTTCGAGCAAAAACAGCCATACCATTCAAGAATAAACCACCCATACTTCGGTTTTTCTCACCTAAACACCCAAAAATTCAACATGCAAGTAACATACACACATGCAAGAGCAGCTAGAGGACTGCCACTTGCCTCTAGACCGGACGGACGGCGGTACACAGTGGCGAGCACGGCGGTCGGACAGCGGCTCCTCCTCTGTTCCTCCTCCTCCCTCTCAGCCGCTCTCCCTCTCTCTTGCACAATCTCCCTCTCTCTCTCACTCTCTCTCTCAGCCGAATGAAGCAATTGGCCATCCCTCTCTCTCTCTTCCCTTTTATCCCCCCTAATCCTCATCATTGATAATCATTGCTTGCCTTCAAATTAGCCAATGCATGGCATCCTCCTTTGTGCCACTTGTCCTATTGCATGCATAATGGGCTTTGAATTTGGGCATGGGTTTGGGCCTCCTTTGTGGCCAGTCGACCACTCCTTGGGCCTCCATGGGCCGGTTAGCTTGGCCCACAAAAGCTTAGGCCAATGGGCCTAAGGCCCAACCTAAAAATTGACTTTTCCCTTTTTTATCATTAATCTATCAAATTTAAATTCTCACAAACACATGCACAAATCATCTAATCTTAAAAAGACTAATGGCTAAAGCATAAGCCATATGAAATTTTATTACCTAATTAGAGACTTTAACACACCTTATGGCTTGACTTTGAATTTTTGGGATGCCACAAATAAGGATATAGCAAATGTGGGCTCAAGAGAATCATCTTGACCCTCTTATTCTTCCTCTTCTCTTCATCTTTCTTCTTCCTCTGTTCTCTATTCACATCTCTTCTCTGTCTCTTCTCGTTCTCTATTTTCTTTGTCCTTTGTCTCCTCAAAACTGACAAAGCTCTTCAAATTTCTTAAGGCAAAAGCGGAGAAAGTGACATTGTCCTCATCTTCTTCGTCCTGCAAGATGAGTGCACTTCTCTTCTTGATTGGTGTGCTCATGGGCTCTTTTCCTTTCCATTCTTCACTGTAGAGTCTTGCTTAGTCTTGGCAGGGGATTTCTCCTTCAGGCCCTCCAATGCCTTATTTAGTTCCTTCAATCACATTTTTGAAACCATCTTTAATCCAACTACCATTAGAGCAATGGCTCAAACACACAGAACTACAGGAGGCTAAATGTTGAAATGTCTGAATAGTCGAGTAACAAGAGCAGAGAAAGGAAGTTGCCCCTTGTCTTTCACAACTGCCCTATACATGTGCATTAGGATAGTGTGAGGTAGTGAGAACTTGAATTGATGTTGATTGCATACATCAGCTTCGCTTCAGAGTGACAAACATTAGTTTTTGAAATGGATTTGGGTCCGATGCAGTTGATCACAATCTTGTGAAGCAAAATGTTGGAAGTAGTCATTCTAGAGTAAGAAATTTTGCCTTCAACAAGCCTGTCCCGAACAAGAGCCAAGGTTGCATGACCAACAAACACACTGATTGGTTGGAAACTCCCCCTTTCCACACCAATCACATTCGCCAAGATGTCTACATCTACCACAAATTCTGTCCCTAACCGTAAAAGAAAATCTATTCGCATCTAGAAAAGATAGATTTGAATAGAAATAGATAGTCAATTCCAGGTAGGCGACATATGTCTCATAATAGAATTGTTCAAGTTGAAGGAGAGCAAACTTCTCTCTCAGTTTCAGCTTCAAGGAATCAAGAAAATCAAAATCCACACTTCTAGGGTTCATCACCCCTTTCTTTAGCAGTTTCGAATAAGTCTTCTTGTGGTCCTTAGAACAAAAAAGTCCATCCTTTCACCACGAACATTTGCAACGACTCCCATCCAAGGCTGAAAATTCATATACATCCTTTGATCATCATCCTTCCCTTCAAGCTGATTAAAAGTTCCAAACCATGGATCACTTGGGAAGTTGGCAAAAGTCTTTGCTGCCAAACCTATAGGCATAATGCCCATACTTTCCATTGTTCTAAAAAAATAAGTCTCATTTTTGTACCCTCTCTTGCTCAAGAACTCATCAATGAATGTCATTGCAGTACCACCCTCCTTTAACTTAGAGTAAAGTTTAAAGAGAAATTCGGGTTTCAACGTTCTTACGGGTTCAACATCTTCAATGATCTCTTCTTTTGCTTGTTGCTGTAGAGGAAATTGTGTCCCTTGCTGTGAAGAGTGACGCTGTTGAGAATGTTATTGTTGATACTGTTGTTGCTAAGGAGAATCTTCCTCCTCGGTTAAGTCAAAGTGGGTAAGACCCTCTAGCATGTGCTGTGGTCCCCTGTTCATAATTCTATAAGACTTCATCTGGAAAGACATTGTCACTATCTTGGAGGATTTCGAAACTTGCTCGTTGAAAAAGGTGAATACTTTTTGGACCAAACTTGAGAGAAAATGATAGAAAGTAGGATCTTTGTATTCTAGCATTTGAGTGAGTGTAAACAGAGAAGAAGAGTTTCGATGGTATATAAAGCAGATGAAACGGGGTATATGGATCATCATAACAGAAAAAGTAAAAACAACATTTTTGAAAATGAAAAACTGCCATAAATTCAAAAATGAAAAAGATAATTACTAAAAATAAAATAAGAAAGTAGCAATTCAAAAAGTAACCGTACCTTTCCAAATTTCCATCCAAGAATTAAATTACTTGCATAGAATTAACTTACAGTCTCTACTTTTAGATGTTCTGAGTTTGATCATCTTCAAACTTTAACCGATAGAAGATATGATGTTCAGTCTTGTGCGAATAGGCTCAAATAGGTTTTTCTCCAGTGACTTTGTAAATATGTCTGCCAACTAATTCTTCAAGTCAATAAACTAAATCATAACTTCTTCATTCTAAACATGATCTCTAATGAAATGATGTCGACTTTCTATGTGCTTTACACTTGAATGAAGAATTGGATTCTTTGTGAGATTAATGGCACTTGTGTTATCACATTTGATGTCGGTGCACGAGTCTTCAATTCCAAAGTCTCTTAGCTATTGCTTTATCCACAAGATTTGAGAACAACAGCTTCAGAGAACTACATACTCTATTTTTGCTGTTGAAAGACACTAGCTTGTTGCTCATCAGTTGACAAGCACCAAAAGTACTCTTTCGATCAACTCTGCAACCTGCTAAATCTATGTCAGAATATCCAAGGAAAGTAAAGTCTCATTCTTTGGATACCATGGACCTAGCTTTGAAGTAGTTGCAATGTATTTGATGATGTGTTTTGCAGCACTTAGATGAGATTCTATGGAATCTAATTGGAATCTAACACAAATGCAAACACTAATAAAATGTCAGGTCTAGATGCAGTAAGGTAAAGAAGTAAACCAATAATACTCCTATAAAGCTTATGTTCTACACTCTTTCCTCCTTCATCTTTATCTAGCTTCGAAGAACTTAAAATTAGTATCTCAATCTTTTTGCAATTCTCCAATGCGAACTTCTTGATGAGGTCTTTTGCATATTTCTCTTGATGAATGAAAATTCCTTTCTTCAATTGTTTGACTTGTAATTTGAGAAAAAAAGTTCACCCATCATGCTCATCTCGAATTTATCTTGCATAGACTTAGAAAACTTCTTGCACAGATTTTCATCAGGTGATCCAAAGATAATATCATTAACATATATTTGAACAAGTAGAAAATTTTTATCTTCTCTTTTAATAAACAAGGTAGTATTCACCTTTTCTTTAACAAAACCATTTTAAATTAGAAATTTACTTAACCTGTCATACCAGGCTTGAGGTGCTTGCTTTAATCCATATAGAGCCTTTTTCAGTTTGAAGATTGAGTCTTGCCTTTTTGGATCTTCAAATCTAGGTAGTTGTTCCACATAGACTTCTTCTTGGATAAATCCATTGAAAAATGCACTTTTGACGTCCATTTGAAATAATCTGAAATTTTTATAGCAAGCAAAAGCAAAGTAATAATCTAATTGCTTCTAATCTTGTTACTGGTGCATATGTCTCATCATATGTCTATTCCTTCTTCTTGCGTATCCTTTGGCCACAAGTCTTGCTTTGTTTCTAACTACTTTTCCTTTCTCGTCCACCTTGTTCCTGAAAACCCATTTAGCTCAAATAATATATTTACCTTTTGGCTTAGGAATTAGCTCATAAACATCATTGATGCCGAACTGTTTGAGCTCTTCTTGCATAGCTTCAATCCAACTTTCATCAGACAGGGCTTCTTCTATACTTTTGAGTTCTATCTCAGAAATAAGTGCTAGTGCGCTAGACTCTTCTCACATTTTGGATTTGGTGCGAATTCCTTCATCAATGTTGCAAATAATGAGTTCCTTTGGATGACTAGACTTATGCTTCCAGTTACTGGTCAGTCTAAAGGTCTGTTGATCTTCTACTTCAATTGAATCTTCTATTTATGTATGTTGTTGATCTTCAGAAGTCTGAATCACTTTAGGGGAAGTAGACTTTGTAGGGTCTGGAGCAGGTTCGGATTCTTCAAGTTGAGTTTGATCCAATTGATTATGCACAGAGTCTTGAAATTTGACGTTTATAGATTCTTCCACAGACTGAGTCTTATTGTTGAATATTCTGTAGGCTTTGCTTGAGATTGAGTAGCCAGGGAAAATTTCTTTGTTTGATTTTTCCTCATACTTACCAGTTCGATCGTTTACATGTTTCAAAACAAAACACTTACAACCAAACACATGAAAATAAGAAACATTTGGCTTTTTCCCTTTAAATACTTCATAAGGAGTTTTCTATAGAATAGGCCTTAAAAATACTCTGTTAATAATATAGCAAGCTGTAGAAACTGCTTCATCGAGATGAAATATTACTTTTAATTAAAAGGGTTCTTGCCATCTCTTGCAAAGATCTATTCTTTCTTTCCACAACCCCATTATGTTCTAAAGTATATGGAAAAGAGAAAGCATGCTGAAAACTAGATTCATCACAAAATTTAGCAAAGTCTTGATTTTCAAACTCATCTCTATGGTCTGTTCGTATGCTTGAAATAGCATAACACTTCTCATTTTGAACTTTCTTGGCAAACTTTGAAAAGTGAGTAAAGGTTTCAGACTTACTTGCTAGAAAGTAAACTCAAGTAAAACGAGAGTAATCATCCACGATTACTAGACATTATCTCTTTCCACCAATGCTTTGAGTTCCGGTTGGTCCAATTGGTCCAAAGAGGTCCATATGCAGAAGCTGCAAAGCTCGATTAATAGAAACTTGATTTATTGGTTTAAAGGAGTTTCTAACCTATTTTCCTAAAACACATGGTGTGCATAATTCAGACTTTTGATAAGTCAAGTTGGGAAGTCCACGAACAAGCTTCTTGGAGGAGATCTTGGCAATTTGTTTCATATTCACATGGCCAACCTTTTGATGCCAAAGGTTTGCTTCATCTTAAATGGATATTAGACACTAAGAACTTTCTGATTTTATATCCAAAAGATAAATATTTCAATGTCTTCGTCTAGTAAAAGATTGAGATAAATCTTTATTAGTTCTCGAAAAAATTCTTTCTCGAAAATTAATTTTGAATTCAGTGTCACAAATTGACTAATGCTTAGTAGAATGTAATTCAAACCTTCCACCAAGGAAACATTGTTGATTGTGAGACTTCCAATTTTTTTTTTTTTTGGTAAAATGTGAGACTTTCAATTTTCACAATTCCATATCCAACAATTCTTCCTTTACTGTTTCCTCCAAACAAAAAAAAAAAAACTTTTCCACCATTTATTTGCACAAGCTTTATAAAATAACTTGAATCTCCTGTCATGTGTCTCGAACAACCACTATTCAAATACCATTTAATCTTCTTTTTGATAGTGACTTGCAATTATAAAAATAACTAAAGCTTTCTTTGGTACCCACATTTTCTTGGGTCTAGGGGAGTTTGTGTTAAAAACAGTTTTTGTCCAATCTCTCATAACAGGTCTCCAAACTTTGGGAAATTCCTTTTCAAAATGTTCTGAGCTATTACACTTTGAACATTTGAAAGCACTTTGGCCAATAGGTTTTGCAAAAACTCTTTGAAAATGATTTCTGTAAAACGTTTTTATAGGTCTTTGTTTGATTCTTTCCTTTACTTTTGCAAAATCAATTAGATGAATGGTTTCTGGAGTCATACCCAAACCAGATTTGTTAAAATAAGTTCTTTGTACAGAAAGAATCTTTTCCAACTTTCAGATCCTTTTAAAAACCGTTTTGTGATATTTGAAATATCCTCTTTCAAAAAGGTATTTTCTTTCGAAGGAGAATATGCATTTTCTTTCAAATTAACAAAACTTTTGTCTAGATTTTCAAAAATTTCTTTCCAATAAGTTTCATGTTGCTTCAGTTTAGAATTCTCCCTCTTCAACTCGAAAATCCTTTTAAGAGATGTTTTTGAGACTAAGACAAAGTTCATCTATATGCTTTGAAACTTTAGCAGGAATTGTTAAATTGCTAACCTCGATTTCTTTGTCTGAGTCTGAGTCTGAATCTGTTTCAGAGTCTGAGTCTGATTCTGAATTTTTCATTAGACATATGTTGGCATATTCTTCATTAATTTCTTCGCATTTAGTATAGCTCCATGTCTCTGCTTTAAGAGCCTTTTTGTATTTCTCAGTTCTTCCCTTCTCTTTCTTCAACAGAGGATAGTTGGGTCTGATGTGCCCATTTTTTCTTACATTCAAAAGAGATCACATCTTTGTTGACTTCATCATCTTAAGTTGATTTGTTCTAAAATTTTTTAGTGCCTTGCTTCTTCTAGTTGAATCTTTTTCCATTTCTATTCAACTTTCTAAATTTCCTTATCATGAGTGCTAGTTCTTCATCCTCCATCTCTTCTTCTGAATCTGTATCATCAGAATCATTGTTAGATTTTAAAGTAATTAACTTCTTACCTTTAGGATCTTCTTCCTCATTGATTTGCTCCACTTCATATGTTGAAGTGTGCCAACTAATTTGTCTACAGAGAGAGACATGATCTTCTGGGTTTCTCTTATTGAGGTCTTCACATGATTTCAATCTTTGGAGAGTCCACGCAACAACTTATTGACTTTCATTGGTCTTGAGATTAGCTATCCTTGATATGCTAGGCCGTTTACAATTTCTGTAAAACGACTGAACTTGTCAGTAATTGATTCTCTTGACTTCATTTTGAAGGCTTCATATTGTACAAGTAGGATGTTGATTTTTGTTTCTTTAACTCGATCAGTTCCTTCATAAGTGACATGCAACCTGTCCCAGACTTCTTTTGCTATTTCATAAGATGAAATTATGTTTTAATCAGTAGGAGATAAAGCACAATTTAAGGACTAGATGGCTTTAGCATCAAGAACTTGTCTCTCGGTTAATTCTTCTTGTGTTATTTCGCCAACATCTGCAACTTCTTTTCCTCTTTCTGAAGTTGATGCAACTTTGGGATTGATCCCTTTTTCTACCACATCACATTCCAAGGGATTTTTCAATCTTAAGAATGCCTTAATCTTGTCCTTCCACACATTGTATTCATTCCCATCAAAGTAAAGAGGTCTGGTGTTGCTTTAGCCTTCAACCAAACCTAGAGCCAAAATATTAGCCATAGACCTTTAACTCAGAAATAAAAACACTACAATAAAATGAGCACACAAGCTTTGATACTAATTGAAAGAGCTAGTACAAATACCTAAAGGGGATGAATAGGTGTTAAAAAGAAATTTTTGCGGAAACGTTTATAAATACTTTTTCTTTCGAACTGGAATCTATAAAGTAATAGACTAGAGCAAGTACATCAATTAAATAAATTTACGGATGAATAAAAGAGTTCAAGGAAGAGAATAAGAACACAAAGTTTATAATGGGTTGGCTTAGATTAAGCCTATGTTCACTCTCCTGTACTGACAACCTATTAGCTGGATTTCACTATTAATCAAAAGAGATTTTACAATCTCACGATCTTGACTTTACAGTGTAGAAACTTTGCTACACTCTTCATGCCTTTACAATCGTTGGCACTTTCCAAAGGAATTCTTCCAATCTACCAGTTGGACAAAATCAATCAAGGAGATCATGAGTCATTTTAGGAATGTGATGAAAGCCCATCAATTCTGCTCGCACATACAATCAAGATTTTGGTTTCCATAAGTAGAACCTTCCAAGTATACTTCGCCTTACAAAAGATTTGATTATCCAAATTGATTCCAATAAGGATAATTAATCATAAGGTGCTATATCTAGCCATAAGTACTTCCAAACCATACAAATCGAATCCTTGAAGATAATTCTACATATGAATAGGTCTTCATTCTTCGGTCTGAAAACTGTCATTGGAGGCAGACTTTGAGATTAAAGTCTAGCGGTCTGCAGACTTTGACAGAAGAGTCTGGAGTTCTTCAGACTATAACATTTAAGTCTGAAAGTCTTCAAACTAGACTTTTGGAAATGTTTTGTCAGCTTCAAAACAATTGAGGAGTTTTCTCTAATATTATGAACTATAAATTAAGGCATAAATAGGATTCTTTCTATTTTAGGATCTCTGTATATATTTGTCTCCTAATTTGTAGGAGATTTTAGGGTGACTCATGTGGGTGTGTGTATATATATATATATATATATATATACATATAAATTTATAGTCTTGTAAAAAACTGGAGGAATGAAAAAAAAGAATTTTCGTTTCTTCTTTTGTTACTAGTTGATATGGTACAGAGCCATGATCTAGGGATTCTATATTCATACTGATCAAAATCCTATTTTTTGCTGTGCGCTATTCTCGCCACATCGACTAGTTATTCCTCCACCATTATAGATCATCGTAGCCGCGCGGTGATTTCATGTGGTTGCCGCTCCAATTGCACCACTACTGAGACTCATGGCATATGACATTTCAATTGTCGAGATGGGTACTTCGGCTCCAACAAGGGGCGTTGAGAATTCTTCAGGAGCTATGATCTCACACCAAGTTCCGGAAGGGACTTCCACTACTGATGTACTCCTTGAAACTTTGATGTCCAAGTTGACACAAATTTTGACTCAACATCAGGCTACACCTTCTCACACTCAAACACCCGACCCACCGATTGCAGTCAAGTTGGATGGTCGTAATTATGGCCTTTGGTCCCAAGTTGTTGAGATGTATATCTCCAAGAAAGATAAATTGGGATATATCAATGGAAATCTATCCCCACCACTTGCGACCGACCTAAGAATCTTAACAGGATAATCAATATCCTCTTAATGAACCATTGACCGGGAACTATTTAAAGATCCAGCATAACTATAACCTGTCACATATATTCTTAACACCTTGAGAATATGTTTAGTCGTAGCTGATCTTATGGATTTCATTTATATAAATTGGACGATGAATGAAAAACTTATTTGCCATTAAATAATCTTTAACATGTAACTATTACATGATTGCTTTAGGGCATATAGCTAACACTTAATACAAGAGAAAATTTAATGGCTATCCCCACCAAGGTATGGTTTGATCTTGATATTTTGTTGGTCTTATGGTCCTGAATGGCGGGTGAAGTGACAAGCCATTCCAATTCATGACATGCAATCTGGGAAACAAGATGCATGTCAGCACCCAATAGTTATCTGGAAAGCCGCCGGTGAAGAGAGGTTCTCTCTTTGGCATATTCTTTACTTCTATAATTAGTACTTTCCTTATTTTTCTTTTTTTCTTTTAATCTTATGATCATTCCCACTTTATTCGAGTGTTCTTTGAGTGTCATGTTAGTAATCGTCCCCGGGGGAATCCGATTCTGATGCTGTTGCGTTATTTTTTCAAGAAAAAAGAGATAGGATTTGGAATTGGCAATTTTGAGTATTTTCGTACTAACATAGTCCGACACAATATAAGTAAAAGAAACAAAAGGTATATCGTAGAGATTTAGATATGACATAACGCAACTTCAATAAGTTACATTTTTCCTTCATCCTCTAATTGATGAAAATCATCTACCTGCAAAATTCAAAAGGCATATATAATGAGAAATGTCCTAAAGAGACGACTTAACCCTGCTTGGACTTCACTTATCATTACCATTGATCCACGTCTCGTCATGAGAGTTAGAAAGTTTGGATTACTTAGATTTTCCTTTGCTAAGGACGGCAAACATTAAAGAAGGGGTTGTCGTGAATGACGAGTAAAGGATAAAGATTTTGAAATGTCAAAGACACGCATGAGCGACTCAAGATATCTAGTATGATAGAAGGAATCAAATTAAAGCCAAGGGGATTGCTTTATGCATCAAATGTGATACATTCGAATCAATATATTCATCACTGTCTCCTCTTTGGGGACCACCTTGGTTTCCATTCCCCTCTTCAATTTGATCAATTGAGTTTTTAACATTTTAACAATTTCTCAATTTAGTCCTAAATCCATTGATGATTTGTCAATTTAGCCTTTAGGCTAATTTTAGCCGAAAATCACTAATCTAACTCTCCAGTTAATGCCAGTCCTCCTAGGTGGCATAGTTGGCATCAAAGTGAAAGATTTTTGCAATTTAATTTTTTTTTTAAAAATTTTCCTTTTTTTCCCTTTTTTTTTCTTTTTTTCCTTATTTCCCTTCATTAATTGCCAATTGTCAATGAAGGCTAGGACAACCTTGCTAGCTCACCCCTTGCCCAACCCTCACCAAAGGTTGACGAGGGGCGGCCTCACCTATGGCCAAGGAGGGCACCCCAGGCCTTGCCCTTGTTGGCGGCTGGCAACCAACGAAGGGAATAAGGAAAAAAGAAAAAGAAAACAGAGAAAGTAAAGAAAAAAATAAAAAAAATAAAGCAAATCTAAAAAATATTACAAAAATTGTATACATCAGCACCGATCATGCCGTATAGGATGACTAGCATTAATCAAGCCGCTACTTGGTGATTCTAGTTAAATTAGCTAGAATGACTAAAAATTGGTAAATTACAAAAGATTTAGGACTTAAATGACACAATTGAAATGTTTATAATTAAATTAGTCAAATTGAAACATTTGGGCAAGAATTAATATATATGCAACAGGTTTATGACTTTTTAAATATTTTTTCCCTAAAAAAGCCCTAAACCGATAGGTTAACTCAACTTGGACGCTATAGATCCATGGCTCGTCATGATAGTTGCCAAGTTTAGATTACTTGATTTTCCATTGCTGAGGATGGAAAATTTTAAAGAAGGAGTTGACGTGAATGACTAGCAAAAGGATAAAGATTTTGAAATATCAAAGGTACACGACAAAAGGAATCAAAATGTGGCATCCGAGAATTTCGACGACCCTTGAATATGCGATGGTCCCTGACTGATCGACGGAAGTATCATCAATGTCACGCCCCTATCCTCGGGCACACACACATCCTTCTACTTGATCGATTTTAGAATGCGATATCCCAGGACTATGTATCGCCGATCCTTTTGTTTATTAAACACATGTAGAAGCAATTATAAATCCCCAGACAATAACACAATGGGATAGAAAAGCAAGGCTATATATATATATATATATATATATATATATAATTTTTTTTTCATATTGAAATCCACAACCAAACATTTATACATGGCATAACTCAAAGTCTATTCACAAGACTATTCATAACATTCTAGACACACTCTATATACACAACACAAGGTTCACAAAAGAGGATGGGATCTCAATCCTCATCCGGGTCATACTTAGGATCATCCTGATCCTCTTCTGACTCTTCTTCAGTAAGCTCACATCCTTCAAGCTCTTCATCCTTTACCGGCTCATCGTCCTCTTCTGGTTCCTTCTTCATAGGCTCATTTAGAAGCCTGAAATGTTGTCCCACAACTGGGATGAGACTACGTCTCAACAAGTTCTACCCCACTAAGACTCGATTAGGAAACCAATACACTATCCAGGCTGCCTATGCACGCACGGGTCAAAGGACTTACCTTGGCCTCAGATTCCACCTACATATTAGCACAGTTCAATAGCCACCCAGGTAGTCACATCACATATCGATATCTCGATCAATCGACCTAGTTGATTACATGTCAATCAACCATTCATCGGTCATTTCAATCAATCTGTCCATTCTCTAAAATAACCCATCGGGTTATCAAGCCAGTAATTTATACGATTCAATCTCCGAGATGACACACTAAGTCACCGAGTCGTTCATTCTCTAAGATAACCTATTGAGTTACCGAGCTAGTATATTATAATATTCATTCTCTGAGATGACATATAGAGTCACCGAATATATTCATCATAATGTACATTCTCTAAGATGACATGTTGAGTCACCGAGCCGTTATGGCATGTCGTCCATTCTCCAAGATGATCTATAGAATCACAGAGCCGACATTTAATACCGTCCATTCTCCAAGATGACCTATAGGGTCATCAAGCCAATATACAAGCATTCTTTCTCAAAATGACATGAGAGTCATCGAGCTGTAATAGTATAACACCCATTCTCCAGATGACATACGAATCATCGAGCCGTTATAATATTTTTTGTTCCGAAGACACAATCAATTTCACCATTTTCATCATATTTGATAAAAATACACGTGTGTGGGCACACGATCGGCCTTAGCCAAAATACAATAATTTCCTTTTTATTCACCCACTCCTTTCAGCAATATTAAAATAGATTTTTGACTCTGTAGACCGATGCCCGGAATTTTCCACTCAATTACCAAATTTATTCAATTTCTGAAATAAATACCAACAATTACTATTTGCACTCCATTTGCAAACCAAGTACTCAATTAAATAAACAGAGAGCATCACTGCAATCAGCACGAAATTCCGTTCATTGGCTATTCCAACTTAATTTCCGATAATTAAATAATTAATTAATTAATTTCAAAAATTAATAATTAAATACTAAAAATCCAAATTAGGCCCGTAATGCCTAATTGAAGCTTGATAAGGATCGGGAAAAATCCTGAGATGCATTCAATAAATGGTATAGGTAGTTCTCTAGCTAAGTACACTAACCACTAACTTATATGCAATGAAATTAACTAATAATTACTAATCCATGCTAATCTAACTACCTAATTGCACTTAATTTAATCTAATCAACCCTTAAGCATCATTAGTCTACTAAGCAAGGATTAGTGAGATTTCTCACTTGATTAAAAGTGGGTATCGGGATATCGTGATGATGACGCGACGATGGCCGAAATCGGGCTTTCGACGACACCGGCGAGCTTGAACTGGGCCTTAAACTTGGGCCCAACAAATCTCAGCCCAACTGACATTTGTTCTTACATTGGGTTGGGCTCGATCTTGGGCTTGAAGACTTCAACTGGGCCGAAAACAGGCTGGGCCTAAAGCTGAAACTAAAACGTGCTAGGCTTCATTGGATTGGGCTTCAAGAGGGCTTAAACAAATTGCTGGCCTAGGCTGTCGCAGTTGAAATTCGATGGATCACGTGGGCCTGTCTTTGCTTGGCTGAATTGATGCAGGCTTTAAGTGGTTTGTTGGAAATTGGGCCTTGCTGAATTGGGCTAAAGACTTGGCCCAAAGGAGCTGCTATCACATGGGCTGAAGGAGGGCACAACCATGGGCTGACTTTGCTGGAAATCACGGCTGTTGGAGAAAACGGATTGCTGGGCCGAGAAGTCCCTTCGCTGGGCTAGAAATTTGCTGCTTCGGTGGACTAAGGCTTTTGGAATTAACGATCGACGTCACTGAAGTCTTCAAGCAGCTGGACTCCACGACGTTAAAGGCTGGCATCGCTCAATTGAAGACATGCGGGCTAATGAAGAACCGTGGAGATGGCCGACCAAAGATGGTGCAGGCGTGTTGCAGCTGGAGTAACGACAATCGATGACACTGTTGGGCTGACCGAGCTGGAGTTGTGAGCGTTGGATTGGCTTTGCTTTGGTGGGGTCTTCACTGCTGGAGAAGACACGAAGCAGTGGAGTTGCACACGGTTAACAAAAGGGAGCTTCAGTGGAATTTGGGGAAGTCTTCCCTGGTGAAGCAACGGATAGCAGTAGCTTCAACGCCGCGTGGAGAGGCACACAAAGAGGAGTCACGATGGGGAGGAGTTCTGCTAGAGATGCTGGCTAATGGACAAGTGGTGAGGATGAAGGGGATTCGGTGGATGGGCAGGCATTTTCAGTGGGGGATGTCATTGCAGAGGAGAAGACCGAAATGCAGAAGCTGAACAATGAAAATGAAAGTGAAGCAGCAAACGGATGAGAAGAGGTCGACGCTGCGGTGTGTGTGCGGCGTTGAGCGTCCGAAGGAGGGGGATGAATCGTGAGGTAGAAGCCAGCCAAAAAGGGAAGATTAGTCAACAACCTTAGCCACTCCATTAATTGGATGTTCCCCTATTACTTTCCAATCAAATATCCACCAAAATAATCCGATTTAAGTGCAAAATTCAATCCCCAATTATTGATCCGAATTTCACTAGTTTTAGGATAAATTTCTTCACTTAATTTCCCAAATTGAGGTCCAGTTTCAATGAAGAAAATTCGCAAACAATTTTCTGTGAGTCCCCATCGCTTAAAGGCTCGGTTTAGAAGTCCAAATCTATTTAAATTTGGCCTATCCGAATTTCCATTGATTTTCCGCGGCGTCCAAACTGATTTTCCGTAAATATCTCAAAATCTCTTAAAAATCTTCTGAGACTGAGTCGACACTCCTGAAATTTATTGTGACACGAAAAAATCTTCAATTTTTGAAATTGGACTTGAATTGGCGGTTAATTTTCATTTGGCATGTTTTTAGCGTAACCTAAACTACTGGGTAGTTTTCAGAACTTTTTAAGACAAATAACCCGTGGTCGATTTTCTTCGAACCACTATGAACCCACTCGACTCAATGGCGACTTTCGATTGTCGTGAAAATCTCGAGAATCCAAATACGGACACAGGGTACCAAAACAATAAGTAATTAGTCTAGTGCCGGTCGACGAGAATTTTCCAATTTAGTTGTGTCACCCACGATTAGCCACACATCTCTATCAACTCAGTCTATCTATGATTTCAAATTGATTTTTAACTGTGCCGTAATAACCTCTAAAGATGGACATGGTCGAGAAGCTAATTCTTAATTGAGTTCTCAAGTCTATTGCCTTAAAATTTCTTAATGGCTTCCCTAGATAGTCTTGTTATCTCAAGAATGATCAGTTCTGAGAATAGCCCTATAGGCGTGTCAATGAAATGTCTGTTTTACTCAATAGAAGACAGGGTTGAAAATCTAGGATGTCACAGTCAGACTGTGTCATTGATATTATTTATGGACACCATTCTATTTTCATCGTTGGACCGACGCGTTGCATTCAAGTAACAGCTCGATTGTCGAATAAACTATAGTCTTGTCGAAATTCCATTACTTAAGGTCAATGGTGAAACTAACCTCATCCGTATTTTGTCAGCCTTAGAAAAAATGGCGATACGTCACGGATTGATGAAATTGTTATCGGAACTTGTTATCGTCAGCACTACATTCGACTCCGTTTCATCACCACTTGACGTCCTAAGACATTGGCTTTCGGAGAAAAATGAATTCTCCTTGCATGGTCATGCGACCAATCCCACCAACGACCATAAAATTCTGGTCATATAATAACAGGAGAGATTGGCCACCAAGCAGCCCATGCCCACGTCTCTTTGTTAGTCAACAGAAGAGAGGAAAGTTGAGTGAGAAGCATCGCAAGGCAGCCACGTCCACGTCTTTGGACGGTCAACAATTCCCTCAATTGTTGACCGAAGGAAGCAGCTGTGAATTGCTTCAATCGGCCACGTGGTGCATGCAATATGCAAGGTGGCCAGCGGAGAGAGCCTGTTGGACAGCTGCAAGCACGCCTCATCCGTATCTTCAAGATGGCGAAGTAGAACCGAGAAATGGCCACGACAACACCCACTTGTCTCTTGCTCGAGTAGCCGCAGAATATCAAGAAGTGTTGACTGGTTTTGTCAACAAAACCAGGGACGAAATGAACAAGACCGCCAGTGGAGAGAAGAGAAACCGTAAGAGAGAGAGAGAGAGAGGGCAGCGAGCGAGTGAGCAAGAGAATAGAGAGCAGCGAGGGAAAAGAGGAGGTCGCCCCTCTGCCTGTGCACGCACGCTGCCGACGCCAACACTGCTCGCACTTGCTGTTGCCAAGCCGTGTTCGTGACCGTGAGCTTCTCATTTCGCTTGCTGTCGAGCTGTAGGACTTGAGGCAAGTTGAAGTTTACTAATCTATATAGTGTAGAGCTATTGCTGTCTTAGAAAGTGTATTGATAGGCTGGATTGTTGGATCTTGATGTTGAATGATGGTTTATTGAGGAACCGAGACTATTTTGACGTTGAAAGATTGATCAAATGCTTGGGTTTCTCATGCATGTGTTTGATTTCTTTTCAGCCAAAACAGATTTGGCGACTATGAAATTTTGAAGAATTCGGCCATTGTTTTGGATTTGAAAAAGAAAAACCTCCTGACTTGTGTTTGAAACTCTATTTACTATGGCACCGGCTACAAGTGTTTTAAAAATTGCCCGGTGCTTTCCAGATTTTCGAGTTTTGTATCGATTTGTATCGATTTGTCCAAACCATTGAAGGTCGGGTTGATATCTTGGTTTACCATACGAGTTTTTAAATTTGGTTATCGCTTTTGAACAAAATTTGGCCATAAACTGATTTGGAAAACCTCCCAACCTTTGCTGAAATTTCTATATACCAAGGCACTATTCATCAACGTTTCAAAAAGAAAAGAAAAAAAGGTTTTTGGCGCTCACGAGACCTCGAACTCTAATGTGAACCAATTTTTTTTTATAAACCACTAAGTCAGGAGTGAGGTTTAGACTTGTCAATCTGCCGAATTCAAAATTACTTGTTTTGATAACTCTTTTCAATTTTGGATGAGAGTTGCAAGCACGGTTTATGAAATTGTATGTGATTTTTTAAATGAATTGGAAGGTTAGCCGTGGGAGTGGACCTGCGGACTTAATATTTTACTGCCGAGTTTTGTTCATTGGTTTTATTGACACGGAAATGACATGTGATTTCAAAGCCTATTGTTGTCGTTTTGAAAATATTTTGGCATTGAAATGATTTGATTGATATACCATGGCTGAGATGTGATTGATGCCGTCGGACCCTCGAGTCGACAATGCCCTGGGAGTCGGGATGCCCAGAGGTTCGAATGAGTCGATGCCCTTTGGATGCCTGGGATCCGCGGCGTCCCCGAGGTACCCCGGGAGTGTCGGGATGCCCTGTTGTATTATGATACATGCCCGAAGGGTGAGGGGTTGTATTATGATACATGCTCGAAGGGTGAGCGGTTGTATTATGATACATGCCCGAAGGGTAGGGGTAACCATTTTCATGGCGAGCCTCGGAGATTCCTCGTGATACCAGGTGGGGTGCGAGATGAGAAAGCTAGTATGAGCACCTAGAGGGGGTGAATAGGTGCGAAAACAAATTTTCACAATGTAAAGAAAATGATTTCGCTTTTAAACCAATTTTGTTTAGCAATAGATTATGAAAAGGAATTAGACTCTAATAATCAAACATAATTACAATCAAAGTAAAAAAGCTTAGGGAAGAGAATAAGAATACAAGGTTTATAGTGGTTCGGCTTGATTCACGCTTACGTCCACTCTTCCGCATTGACAGCCCATCGGCTGGATTTCACTACGAATCAAAAGAGTTGTTACAGTATAGCTCTTCCTTGATTCCATAGTGTAGAGACTCTGCTACACTTTCTCAAGGTCTCACAGAAGTATAAACGCTCTTTTGAGTACAAGTTTTCGCTCAACAATTGAATTGACAAAGAACAAGGAGTTTCAAACTTTGGAATTCTTCTATCACGCACACACTCGAATAACTAGAACGTCTTCCTTATATACTCCTTCATGCCATCACAGCCGTTGGCACTTACCAAATGAGTTCTTCCAATCTACCCATTGGACAGAATCAATTAGTGAGATTTTGAGTTTTTTAAGGAATATGACGATAGCCCACCAATCCCGCTCGCCCATACAATCAGGATCTAGGTTTCCATAAGTAGAACCTTCCAAGTATACTTCGCCAATCAACAGATCCAAAATCTCTTAATCAATGTCAATTTGAATAATGGATTCCGACATGCTATATCTAGCCAAGAGATCTTTTTCAGTCGATAGAATTAAATCCTTAACAAAATACTCAATTCTGGATAAGTCTTCTTCGACGGTCTAGAAACTATCAATGAGGATAGACTTTGAATCTTGAATTTGGCGGTCCGGCGGTCTTCAGACTTTGATAAAAGAGTCTATAAGTCTTCAGACTAGACTGATGGAAACGTTTTGTCAACTTCAAAACACACAAGGAAGTTATCTCCAACAATCTCCCCCTTTTTTATGGTGACAAAACTTTCCTGCAGATTTGGATATATTTGACCTACAAAACAATACTCAAGCAAACATGGATATCTCACAACAGATAATTGACTTAGTATAGATAGCATTAAATCTGCATCCACAAGAAATAAGTTAGTCCTGCAAATAAACACTATCTTTGTCATGAAATACCAATAGTGCTTAAAATAACCAAACGATCAAACAAACCCAACCAAATCCAATCACAACCAAACAACCAAACGAAAGTAAAGTCAATCAAAAAAGTCAAGAGTTAAATCTCAAATTTCAAATCTACACAACATCTCTCCCCCTTTTTGTCAGCATTAAAAAGGTAGAGACGAAAAGAGAATGGAATTAGGATTGCTTTGAAACACGAACAAGCTGGAAATCTTCCATTGACTGGACAATCCCTTCCAGCTTTTTCAAATCCTCCTTCAATTGAGTCACATCTTTACCTTTGGCATTTGCATGAACTTGAAGAGCAAGGGCATGGATTTGATAATGCAAAGAAACTGAAGAGGCTTGACCTGTATTTTGTAAGTTCTGAACTTCGCATCCCAAAGCATAGATTTGGCATTTCATCTCCATAAGAACATCAAGAATTCTTCTAAAGTCTGTTGAATTAGCAGTTTGAGTACTAGCTTTTGCACGATCAGTAGGTGTATTAACAGATGATGGTAAGTCAGCAGGATCACTTAGGTTTAGTGATGAACCCTCATGGCCTTCCTTAGGGAATTGAGAGGCATAGATGTCTTCTGGATCTGTAGGTGAACGACTCACTCCTTTACTAGTAGCAGCAATTTAAGATGTACCTCTTTTTTCAGCAACTCCCCTTGTTGCAATGCCCTCGGGTGGTGAGAAGTACTCTTTATGCTCTGTTTCCTCTTATTCACCTTTGCCCTCTTCTTTTTCTTTCACAATCCTTTCATCATCTGCTTCTTTCTCCATTGATTCTCTCTCTCCACTCCTCTGTTCGATCTCCTCCCGGTCTTGATTTCATCTCTCCTCTGTCTCTAGAATAGAATGACTTAAGTTTTTCAATGCAAGAGTAGAAATTGTGATATCATCCTCATCCTCTTCATCCTCCAAGATGAGTGCTCTTATTTTCTTGGATGGAGCAACCATGGGCTCCTTCCCTTTCCGTTTTGCAACCGAAGAGACTGGGTGAGTCTTGACAGGGGTTTTCTCCTTGAATCGCTCCAAAGCCTTGTTAAGTTCCTTCATACGCATTTTGGAGACCATTTTCAGTCCCACCACCATTTGATCGCAGAGAAGTTGAAGATCTGTACTTTCTTAGGGTTTTGAGTGTAGAACTGAGAAGAACCAACAGTATATAAAGCAATCGAAGCAAGGCATACGGAACGACGTAAAAGGAAAAATAAATATGCCTTTTCAAAAAATAACTTCTTTTTTGAAAAAACAAATAATAGTCATTTCAAAAAATAACTTCTTTTTTGAAAAGGAATGATTGCAATAATCACAAAATCTGGGGAAGATAATCGTACCTTTTTGAGATTAATAACATCAATCAATTACAAATTAATAGATAATCGTACCTTTTCGAGATTTTATCCGAGAGATAAATTTCTAAAAATACTTACAGTCGTAAATCTTGAACTTCTGAGTGTAAATATAATTATATTTTCATCCCTGAGTCTGAACTTCTTCAGACTTTAAGATATTTAGTCTGGAAAGAATAAGCTCGAATTGACTTTTCTCCAAAGGCTTTGTAAAGATGTCCGCTAGTTGATTTTTTGAGTCAATAAACTGAATCAAGATTTTTCCATTTTGAATATGATCTCTAATGAAATGTTGTCGAATCTCTATATGCTTTGCTCTTGATGAAGAAATTGATTGTGTTGGTGTTATCACATTTGATCTCAGTGCACAAGTCTTCAATTCCAAAGTCTCTTAGCTGTTGTTCCAAGAGCCACATATTCTGCTTCTGCTGTAGAAAGAGTTACAGTACTTTGTTTCCTTGAAAACCAAGATATTGTCTTGTTCCCAAGTGATTGACAATTGCCCAAGGTGCTCTTCCTATCAACTCTGCATCCCGCTAGGTCTGCGTTTGAATATTCAAGAAGAGCAAAGTCTCATTCTTTAGGATACCAGAGACCTAAATTTGAAGTAGATGCAACGTATTTGATGATATGTTTTGCAACACTTAAATGAGATTTTTTGGGATCTGATTGAAATCTGGCACAAATACAAACATTAAACAGAATGTCAGGTCTAGAAGCAGTAAGATAAAGAAGTGAGCCAATGATACTCCTATATAGCTTCTGGTCAATTTTCTTTTCTCATTTATCTTTGTCCAGCTTCGAGGAACTTGACATTGGTATGGCAATCTTTTTGCAATTCTCCAAGCCAAAATTTTTCACAAGTTCTTTAGCATATTTTTCTTAGTGAATGAAGATTCCCTCCTTCAATTGTTTTACTTGAAGTCCGACAAAGAAAGATAGTTCACCCATCATGCTCATTTCAAACTCATCCTACATAGTCTTAGAGAATTTCTTGCACAGACTTTCATTAGGAGATCCAAAAATAATATCATCAACATAAATTTGAACAAGCAAGAAGTTTTTGCTTTCTCTTTTGATAAATAGTATAATATCTACTTTACCTTTAACAAAGCCATTTTGGATTAAAAACTTACGTAGTCTGTCATACCAAGCTCGAGGTGCTTGCTTTAGACCATATAGTGGCTTTTTTTAGTCTGAATACAGAGTCTGGTTTCCTTGGGTCTTCAAAATCGGGAGGTTGTTCCACATAGACTTCCTCTTGGATAAATCCATTTAGGAAAGCGCTTTTGACATCCATTTGGAATAACCTGAAATTCTTATGACAAGCAAAAACAAGTAATAATCTAATTGCTTCTAACCTTGCTACTGGTGCGTAAGTCTCATCATAGTCTATCCCTTCTTCTTGTGTATATCCTTTGGCCATGAGTCTTGCTTTGTTTCTTACGACTTTTCCTTTCTCGTTCATCTTGTTCCTAAAAACCCATTTAGCTCCAATGACGAATTTACCTTTCGGTTTAGAAGTCAATTTTCAAACATCATTAATACTGAATTGCCTAAGTTCTTCTTGCATAGCTTCAATCCAGCTTTCATCAGTTAAAGCTTCTTCTATGCTCTTAGGTTCTATTTCAGAAATAAGAGCCACAGCACTAGACTCTTCACGCCTTTTGGATCTTGTATGAATTCCCTCATTAATGTCACCAATAATGAGTTCTTTAGGTTGACTAGACTTGTGCTTCCAGTTGCTAGTTGATTTGTCAGACTGTTGATCATTTTCTTCATTTGACTCTTCAACGATCATTTGTTGCTGGTCTTCTGAAGTCTGAGCTATTTCTGGAGATTTAGACTTTATAGAGTCTGGAGCAGGTTCAGGTTCAGGTTCTTCAGGTTGAGTCTAAATTGATTGATTTTGCATAAAGTCTTGAAACTTAACATTCATCGATTCCTCTACAAATTGAGTCTTTTGTTGTATACTCTGTAGGTTTTGCTGGTGGTTGAATATCCAAGGAAAATGCCTTCGTCTAAATTTTCTTCAAACTTACCAATTCGATCATTTGCATTTTTCAATATAAAACATTTGCATCCAAACACATGAAAATACGAAACAATTGGCTTCTTTCCTTTGAACAACTCATAGGGAGTTTTCTCTAGAATAGGCCTTAAGAAGACTTTATTAATAATATAGCATGTTGTAGAAACTGCTTCAGTCCAAAAATGAGAAGAAATGTTACTTTCAATTAAAATAGTTCTAGCCATTTCTTGCAATGATCTATTCTTCCTTTTTACAACTCCATTCTGCTCTGGAGTATAAGGAGAGGAGAATACATGATGAAAACCACATTCATCACATAATTTAGCAAAGTCTTGATTTTCAAACTCATCTCCATGGTCTGTCCGTATACTGGAAATAACATACCCTTTCTCATTTTGAACTTTCTTAGCAAATTTTATAAAATAAGAAAAAAAATTTAGACTTATTTGCTAGGAAATATACCCAAGTAAATCGTGAGTAATCATCCATAATTACTAGACAATATTTCTTACCTCCAATGCTCTGAGTTCTGGTTGGTCCAAAGAGATCCATGTGTAATAGCTGCAGTACACGATTAGTGGACACTTGATTTATTGGTTTGAATGAATTTCTTACCTAATTTCCCAATACGTATGGTGTACATAGGTCAGACTTTTGGTATGTCAGATTAGGTAGACCACGAACAAGCTTCTTTGCTAAGATTTTGGCTATTTGCTTCATGTTGATGTGCCCAAGTTTTATGCGCCATAGATTTGCTTGATCTTGAATTGAGATTAGACATTGGGATTTTTCTGGTTTGATATCCAAGAGATAGATATTCTCATGTCTTTGCCCTATGAAAGTCTGAGAGGAGTCTTTACTGGTTCCTAAGCATATTCCTTCTTGAAAGTTGATTTTGAAATCGGTGTCGCACAACTGGCTAATACTCAGCAAATTGTAGTTGAGTCCCTCTACTAAGGAAACGTTACTGATCGTGAGACTTCCAATCTTTACAGTTCTGTATCCCACAATTCTTCCTTTGCTATTTCCTCCAAAAGAAACTCTTCCACCATTAACTTGCACAAGCTTTATAAAGCAGTTTGAGTCTCCTGTCATATGTCTCGAGCATCCACTATCCAAGTACTACATAATATTTTTCTTGATAGTGACCTGAATTTAAAAAAGAAACTCAAGCTTTCTTTGGTACCCATATTTTCTTGGGTCTAGTGGAGTTAGTGTGATATACAGTCTTTGCCCAAACCTTCCTCACAGGTTTCCAAACCATAGGACATTCTTTCTCAAAGTGTTCTGAGTTGTTACATTGAGAACATTTAAGAGCACTGCGGCCTACAGGTTTTACAAAAACTTTTTGGAAATGATATTTATAAAAATCTTTTGTAGGTCTTTGTTTAATTATTTCCTTTACCTTAGGAAAATCAATTAGAGGAATGGTTTCAGCAGTCATTCACAAACCTGATTTGTTGAAATAAGGTCTTTGTGCCGAAAGAATCTTTTCTAATTTCTCAGATCCTATAGAAAATCTTTTAGAAATACTTGAAATGTCATTTTTCAAAAATGCATTTTCTTTTGAAAGATTGTATGCATTTTCTTTCAAGGTAATAACATTTTTATCTAAACTTTCGACCTTTTCTTTCCAAACAACCTCTTGTTGTTTTAGTGCAGAATTTTCCCTTTTAAGTTCGGAAATCCTTTTGAGAGGGGTTTTGAGACTAAGACACAATCCATCAATATATTTGGAGACTTTAGCAATAATTTTTAAATTACTTACCTCTATTTCACTGTCTGAATTTGAGTCTAACTCAGAGTCTTAATCTAATTCTAAGTGTGCCATGAGACAAATATTGGCATAATCATCATCACTTTCTTCACATTCAGTGTCACTCCAAGTTTTTGCTTTAAGTGCCTTTCAATATTTCTCATCTTTTCCTTTCTTTCTCTTCAGCAGGGGACAATTGGGTCTGATATATCTATTTTTCTTGCATTCAAAGCAGACTACATCCTTGTTGGATTCATCATCCTCAACTGATTTATTTTGTGGCTTTTGAGAATTTTGTTTCTTTGGTTTGAATCTTCTCCCCTTTCTGTTTAGTTTTATGAACCTTCTTATCATGAGAGCAAGCTCTTCATCGTCCATATCGTTTTCAGAATCTGTGACATCATAATCATCATTAGATTTTAATGCAATAGATTTCTTACCTTTAGGATCTTCATCTTCGTTGATTTGCTCCACTTCATAAGACTGAAAAGTGCCAACCAATTTATCAACAGATAGTGGCATGATCCTTTGTGTCTTTACATGATTCCAATTCTCAGAAATTCCACGCAGTAACTTGTTAACCTTCATGGGTTCAGAGATTGGTTGGCCTTGATATTCAAGAGCATTCACAATTTCTGTAACACGACTAAACATGCCAATGATAGATTCTCCTGGTTTCATCTTGAATGCTTCAAAATGATCGAGAAGAATATTGATTCTGGTTTCTTTCACTCGATCGATTCCTTCATAGGTGATGCGCAATCTATCCCAGATTTCTTTAGTTGTTTCACAAGAAGATATTATGTTATATTCAGTAGGAGATAATACACAATATAAGGAATAAATTGCTTTTGCATCAAAAGCGTGTCTCTTGGTTATCTCTTCTTGAGTTATTTCACTGGATTCAACAGCTTCTTTTCCTCTTTCTGAGACTATTGCAGTTTTAGGAATGATTCCTTTTTCTACCACGTCCCATTCCAAAAGATCCTTTGATCTTAGGAATGCCTTCATCTTGTTTTTCCATACGTTGTATTCCTTTCTATCAAAATAAGGCAGTCTAGTATTGCTTTGCCCTTCAACCAGACCTGGAGCCAACTTAATAGCCATGGACCTTTAACTCTGAAGTAAAAAAACTTCAACTTATGTGAGTACACAAGCTCTGATTCCAATTAAGAAAGCTAGTACGAGCACCTAGAGATGGTGAATAAGTGCGAAAACAAATTTTCACAATGTAAAGAAAATGATTTCGCTTTTAAACCAATTATGTTTAGCAATAGATTATGAAAATGAATTAGACTCTAATAATCAAATAGAATTACAATCAAAGTAAAAGAGCTTATGGAAAAGAATAAGAACACAAGGTTTATAGTGGTTCGGCTTGATCCAACCTACGTCCACTTTTCTGCACTGACAGCCCACCGGCTGGATTTAACTAAGAATCAAAAGAGTTGTTACAGTATAGCTTTTCCTCGATTCCACAGTGTAGAGACTCTGCTACACTTTCTCAAAGTCTCACAGAAGTATAAACGCTTTTTTGAGTACAAGTTTTCGCTCAACAATTGAATTGACAAAGAACAATGAGCTTCAGACTTTGGAATTCTTCTATCACGCACACACTCGAATAACTAGAACGTCTTCATTTTATACTCCTTCATGCCATCACACCCGTTGGCACTTACCAAAGAAGTTTTTCCAATCTACCCATTGGACAAAATCAATTAGGGAGATTTCGAGTTATTTAAGGAATATGACAATAGCCCATCAATCCCGCTCGCCCATACAATCAGGATCTAGGTTTCCATAAGTAGAACCTTCCAAGTATACTTCGTCAATCAACGGATCCAAAATCCCTGAATCAATCTCAATTTGAATAATGGATTCTAACATGCTATATCCAGCCAAGAGATCTTCTTCAATCGATAGAATTAAATCCTTAATGAAATACTTAGTTCTAGATAAGTCTTCTTCGACGGTCTAGAAACTGTCAATGAGGATAGATTTTGAATCTTGAGTCTAGCGGTCCGGCGGTCTTCAGACTTTGATGAAAGAGTCTGCAAGTCTTCAGACTAGACTGATGAAAACATTTTGTCAGCTTCAAAACACACGAGGAAGTTTTCTCCAACACGAGATGCCTGGGGGTGTAATGTAACACGCTTCGGATGCTCGATTGTATTTTGAATACATGCCCAGAGGCTTTTGCGACGCCAGGTTGGGTGCAAAATCCCAAAGGGACGCAAACACTGGTCCTCTAGGCTAGACATAGGGAAATGAAAATGAACTGAGTTCTAAAAATAACAACCCTGTTAATATCTGCACCTGATTATGGGACTAAATTGTATGGCATGGTATGGGACATGTCATTACAATTTGGCCCTATAATTGGGACCTCTACGTGACTGAAAGATTGCATTTTGGTTTGAAATTTCATTACCATCACTGTTAAAAGATTCTATCTATCTTATGCACATTTATTCTTTCGATTTTGTATTTTGTCTATCCTACATGGACTTAGACTTGTGATGGCTTGCATAGCATAGCTTAGCTTAATAGATCTTCAACTGCTGGGTGGTTATACTCACCCATTTTGGGTACTAACATTTTGGACTAGACAAGATACCTCTGCTGCCATCGCCAACGGCAAATGGACCGAGTGGTTGGATATGACCGCGAGGAGGAGGACAGCAGAGGAAGGAACTTTTGGACACCGACACTGATCGATGGACTTTAAGTATACGACTGTTGGAAAAGATGTTGGTCATCTTCTGAAGTATAGCCGAGTATAAAAGACTATAGCATTTTGGTGTATCGACTAAAGATGTCCATCTAGTTTTATGTAAATAAAAGTGTTCGGCTTATTACCTATAAATGTGTTTAGTTGGTGTGCACCGTTTTAAATACAGGAAGGGAAGTTGATGGATGTGCCTCTGTTATATAAACTGCGTAAGGACCGACTTAAAAGATATAAACCCCCAGGATTTATGAATTATAATGAAATTCCTTGGTATCAGAGTATTATACTATCAAGGTAAAGCAAGTGAAAGGTATGTGTGGTGACCTTAATGGATCGGGGGCCATCAAGGGGTGCCACACAAAATGAAGCTGAGGGGATCGCTTTGTCAAATACAGACACAGGGTACCAAAATAACAGAAAAATCAGTCTAGTGTCAATCGACGAGAATTTTGCAATTTGGTGGAATCACCCATACTCAATCACATATCTCAGTCAAATCGACCTATCTTCAATCTCTGATCGATTTTTAACTATGTCGTAATGACCTTTGCAGACTAACACAGTTGAGTAGTCGATTTCTAATCGAATTCTCAAGTCTATTGCGTTAAAATCCCTTAACGGATTTCCCTGTTAGACTAGTTATCTCATGAGTAATCAACTCAGAGAATAGCACTACAGGTGTGTTGATGAAAGACCCGATTTATTTAATTGAAAACAGAACTGGAAATTTCAGAATGTCACAATCTGCTTTCATAAGCTATCATGTACTACTAAAGTGTTGTTTTGCAGGATATAAGCCTTTAAATCTATAGGAAAGTTATGTCACCATAAAAAAAGGAGGAGATTGTTGGAGAAAACTTCTATGATGTTTTGAAGCTGACAAAACTTATCTGAAGTCTATTCTGAAGATGGCCAGACTTTTGTGTCAAAGTCTATCTTACAACAGAAGTCTACCCACTCTGACAGATTCCAGACTGAATGCAAGTGAAGAATGAAGACTTAACCAGACTCGAGATTATCTTTTTTTCTTCAAAGGTTCGGTTCGTACAAGATATATATATGGTCTTCTGGTTGGAAATATCACCTACGAGATTGGTTATATTTATTGGAATCAATTTAGATACTTCAAATCATTTCGGAAGGCAAGTTAATTTGGAAAAAATCTATTTATGGAAACCAAGATCCTGATTGTATGGGTGAACATGATTGACAGGCTTTCATCACAATCTTCAAACAGCTCGAAGATCTTCTTGATTGATTCTATCCAATGGGTTGATTGGAAGAATTCCTTTGGAAAGTGTCAATAGTCGAGAAGGCACGAAGAAGTATTTAAGAAGGTCTCTCTAGTTGTTCGATAGGGTGCGAAAAAGAAGAATTCCAAAGTCTGAAACTTCTCACTTACTTGTTATTCCTTACACTGTGCTCAAATTTTGTACTCAAAAGAGATGGAGACTTACACTATGACTTTGTGAGAGCAGTAGAGACTCTTCACTAAGAAGTCAATATCGCAAGATTGTAAATTCTCTTTTGATTCATAGTGAAAACCAACCAGAAGGCTGTCAGCATGGGAGAGTGGACATAGGCTTAATCTAAGCCAAACCACTATAAATTATGTGTTCCTTTTCTCTTCCCTAAACTCCTTTACTTTACTTACTACAATATACTTCTATGTTTTGAAAGAACTATTAAAGTCTGATTTCTTCCACAAAGTCTGTAGTTAGCCAAACTCGGGTTAAAAGTAACGTTTTTCATTGCATTTCAAAAAATATGCTTTCACACCTATTTACCCCCTCTAGGTGTTCTTACTAGCCCTTTCAATAACAACTTTACATTTCCTTCAATAGCCATTAAGCTCTGAAGAAAGGGCACCTGCTACATGCCGAACCCCAAGGAGCTCCATGAATCGACCTGCAAGGCCAAGACCGCGGCCAGCGAGACCTTCCAGGACAAGACGCTCTCTCTTGTGGCAAGGAGATCGCACCAAGCCTTCGCAATGGCCTAGTCAATCCTATCTAGCCGCTCTATGTTACTTAGAGCAGAATGTTGTTGATGTTGGCAAGGAGGATGATGATGATCTTGTGGTCTCATGAGGAGAGCCGGAGTCGAGGCTTTAGCATGAGGATTCTGGTGTTGCTGCGGGGGAGGCGCCAAACTGCCATTTCCACCGCCTCTTTTGAGGAGGCAGCGGCAGCGGCAAGCAAAACGAGAGGGTGTTTGCGGTGACGGGTCCATCTTCTTCGTTGGAACCACTACGTAAAAGTACTGTGAAGTGCAAGAGAGAGAGAGACGGACGGATGGACGAACGGAATCTGGTTAAGTGTCAAAGCTCAGAAAACCGAAAAGGCGGGGGCGCTTCTTTGTTAACTTTGGCCTAACTTTTGTACTAATTGCTAAACGAACCCCAAGCTTTGGGATTCTTTTCTACTTTCATGCTTGTCCTTTGTTAATTAAACCCCTCTTTAGACCAAAAAAAAAAATTAAACCCCTCCTGCTGTGTTTAGGAAATGGAGGGAAATTATGGCCAACGAAAAGTCTTGATGGAAAATGGAAAAACTCGTAAAATTTATAAAGACTAAGAGGACTAAAAATTCAAAATTTTGTGTATTTTCTTTTCAAATTTTCCTTACTCTTCACAACCATAACATAGATATTTATTATTATTATTATTATTATTATTTAAAGATAAGTACACTAGAAATCTTAAAACTTGTTATGAAAGTGCAAATGAGTTCTAGAACTTTAAAAAAAAAAAAATCCTTCCTTTAACTTGGTCTAACTTGACTAAAAGAAAACGCTAGCACGACTTTTTTTTCTCCTCAACGTGGTACTAATGTGGCTAAAACATGAAGAACAAGGCCAAAACAACATCGTTTTTGTTCAAGTCTAATAAATTATATTAAAATAAACTATATAGAAAAAGAAAGAAAAAAGACCCATCATCTCAAAAAGGGCTTAGTGATGGTGTGGCGAAGGTCGGCGAAGGTCACCAAGCCCAGGTCAATGGCTAGTGACCTTGGTTGACAGCAAGCGAGGATAGGCGGCCTTCGGCCAGATTTGGGCAAGTGTTGATAGGCACTTAGCTACAGTTGGCTACAGTTGTCGACCATTGGCTAGGGCTGGACAACCCCTACGACTCCTCATCCTCTTTTACCTTCCTTTTTTTTTTTTCCCAAAAAATGTTTAGGTTTTAAGTCTAATTTAAATCATGTTTAGATTAAAAATCAAATTTTGACTAAAACAACATCGTTTTGGCCCCGTCCTTCATTTTTTAGCCACATCAGCACCATGCAAGAGAGAGAAAATAAAATAAAATAAAATAAAATAAAATAAAATAATGCCACGTCAGCATTCCATTAACCAAGTTGGATGGATTCAATAGAATAACTTAATTTGTACCAATTCGACAAGTTTTAGTATTTGATTGCACTTTTACAAATTTTACAACTCGATTACACTTTCCTAACAAGTTTTTAAGATTTTCAATACCATTTTCCCTTCTATTGTGTCTCATCCATTGTCCAACTGTAATATTGTCGTGAGGAAAGATGGTAGCCGGTAAAGTGGAGCTCTCTAGAAAGATTTGGATGTTCCGTGACATTCGTATCTTCATTAAGACGACAAACACGTGAACTGATAAAAACCTTCGAGTGTGATTACCTCAATTGTCCTGTGCTTTTTTATGTTCCTCGAAATCACAAGATTGGGTAATGTTATAGTGATATGGGCCAACATCCAGCTCACTTGTGCTTAACGGCACGGCTATCGTGAGTAGAGAGTAGAGACTATTGACATGCTTGTGAGATCGGGTTAACGAGATCACCAACCTCAAACTTTAGCGCAACGATGATGTTGAGTATTTATTTTTCTCTATGATGATTAAGCTTACCTATAAGTGAACCTTGAGCTCATTAAAAATCCTCTTATCTGTATGATCCAATTAAAATGTAGGTTAAGGTTTGAAAGGCGACCCAAATATAGAATTATTTGCACTTGATCGGACACATGCCATGCACCTAATGCGCCAGTGCTGACTAATTATTTACTCGAATTGAATACTTTGTAGCAGATTGAAATATTTGTGTTAACATCCAGGGGGCGATCAACATCGGTCATTCTTTTTCTTTTTCTTTTGTTGGTAAAGAAACATCGGTCATTCTTTTGTGCCTTCTAAATAGAAAAACAACATATGAACGGAATAGTGTGATAATTAAATTGAATTGAATAATTCAGTAAAAATTACAATTACATACAAGTTACATCATAGACTAATCCTTCGTGACACTCAAATTGAACTTCTTCTAGTTGTTCTCAAACAATTGAAAGAATGCTTGAATTTAGGAGTTGTCATATTGGACAATTGCTGTTTGCACGACATAAACGCAGCATGAAGCAAAATAGGAGTCTAAGGAAAACCTGTATAACATGACACGACACATCTAAACTAATGTTAAGATGAATTGACAGTGTAGCGTTTTGAATCTTGCGGACAAGAGGGTTGGCACAATAGTACCACCTTTGGCCCCTGCTATCAGGGGTGATTAGTTCCACCAAAAACAATGATCCATAAGATGAATATGTAGCCATGTACAATTATAAACAATAAAAAGTTCAAACAAGTACTATAAAATATAAATTATAAAACTCAATTCCCCATTCAACCATAAAAATTTAGGAAAAGAAAGAAAAACTGACGAGTTTTGAGGAAGGACAAAGGACAAAGGAATGTAAGGACTAGAATTTAGGGGGAAAAATTAGGGTTTTAGATTTTCAACTTATAAAACCGGTTCCAAAAATAGGGTGGCTTTATCTGGTTCCTGAGTGGGTATTCACTCGAAAGCTATTTCTAGACTAGTTACAACTAGTTCAAAAAATTTGGAACTTATTCTTGGATTAGTTCCAATGGAAACCAATTCTTAAACCTTTTTTCTAGTGGTTCGGTCCGGTTTTTTAGTAGAGCCGCTTTGATTGCTCACCCCTACTCGGTATCTGCCCAAATCCTAGGCTTGGGAAAACTATTGGATCAAGATATATCACGAACTTAAGTACTATTAGAGTTACTGCTAATTAATTTTAGTAAACCAATGTCAATTGAACACCTAAAGAGCTCAAATGGTGATAGGTTAGAAAGTAACGGCACTCTCTGGGAGCCTTCGTGTCGTGTATGGACATTTTGACACGTGTCCGATACTTTCTGACACTCTCCAATAGTCGATCAACACATGGCAAAAAATCCGACACCTAGTCAACTCTCCTGACACTCCCCGACATGCAAGTTGGGATCTGACATGCTCAAGTTAATTTTAAAAAATTTCAATAAATGAAGGGTCAAAATGTGAATATCTAAGAAAATAAATAATAATAAAAGTAATAAATGGGGAAGGAAAAATCTAGCATTCTCTTCTCTTACGATTCTCACTTTCCATAACATACAATTCACTCCTAAGTTTATTTGTTTTCTCTTTTATTTTGACACGCTCTAACATGCAAGTCTAAAATGTGGATTGCTTGTTCTTTTTCTTTTCCTTTGAGTTTTATGGATTATTGAAGCGGGGTTGAATTTGTCCAATTGAAATAATAAATTATGTTAATAAATTGTGAATTAATATTTTTAATGTAAATTCACTCTAGTCTATTTTTTATTATTTATTTATTTATGATTTTGAATCGAATTAATTTGATTAAAATAATCATAAAAATGATATTTTATCATGTCTATATAGATCAAATGTGTCAAAATTTTCTATTTTTTGACAGACGACTTGTCATTGTGTCATGTCGTATCATGTCATTTCACGTGTCAGGGTCGGTGTTATTTAGGTGATAGGAAAGTCAACAAACTAGTCGCACACGTAAATAAACAAAAACCTCTCGTATGTTGGACTTGACAAGGTCCAAACAATTTATGTGGCTTATCAAGTTTATTATTTAATATTTGATATATTCCCAATTTAGTTAAATATATCGTGGGCAATATATTGTGACATCCAATTAGGCATCTAGAATCCATATCTTAAACCTTGATGGAAGATTGAGATTTGGTGCCTCTTTCACGCCAAATCCTAGGTTTGGGAAAACTATGGGATCAAGATATATCATGAACTTAAATACTATTAGAGTTGCCACCAATTAATATCGGTAAACCAATGTCAATTGAACACACTGAAGAGCCCAAACGATGATAGGTTAGAAAGCACCGACACTATCCAAGAGCCTTTATGTTGTGTATGGACACTCTTAACATGTGTCCGACACTCTCCGACACTCTTCGATAGTCAATTAACATGTGTCTGACACTCTCCAACACGCAAGTCAGGAATTTTGACATGCGAGTTCAGAATTCCAACACATGAGACTGACATGCACGAGTTAACTTTAAAAATTTTCAATAAATGAGGGGTCAAAATGTAAATATGTAAGAAAATAAAAAAATAAAAGTAATTAATGGGGAAAGGAAAAATCTAGCGTTTCTTCTCTTGCGATTCTCACTTTCCATAACATACAATTCACTCCCAAGTTTATTTGTTTTCTCTTCTACTCAAACACACTCTGACACACGAGTCTAAAATGTGGATCACCTCTTATTCTTCTTTTTTCCTCTAAGTTTTATGGATTATTGAAGTAGGATTGAATTTGTCAAATTGAAACAATGAATGATATCAATAAATAATGGATTAATAGTTTTAATGTAAATTCACTCGAGGCTCTTTTTTATTAATTATTTATTGATTTATTTATTTGAATCAAATTAATTTGATTAAAATAATAATAAAAATGATAATTTATCATGTCAAAATTCTATATATATTTTTTTTATAAACAATGTGTCACCGTGTCGTGTCGTGTGTCATTTCGTGTGTCAATGTCTATGCTATTTAGGTGATAGGAAAGTTGACAAACTAGGTGCACAAGTAAAAAAAAAAATCACTTGTATGTTGGACTTGACAAGGTCTAAACCACTTATGTGGCTTATAAAGTTTATTATTTAATATTTGATATATGCCCAATTTAGTTAAATTTATTGTAGGCAATATATTGTGACATCCAATTAGGCATCTAGAATCCATATCGTAAACCTTCATGGAAAATTGAGATTTGGCGGCTCTAGGGTTGATCCCATCATTCTCTCTATATAAGATCTCTTTTCGGTGGAGAATGTATGCATTCCATTATCGTGCTTCCCCTATTTTCCACAAAAATACACACCCATCACAATCATCATGGAGGAGAGTAGTGAAAATTCATACTCACGGGAAGACATCTTCTCGCTTGTTGGATCACTAATGGTGATGGTGGATTTAGGTAAGCTATATTTACTAACTTTATATCATGTCATGTGATTGAAAGATTCTATTATTCTAGCATGTGTTATCATAGATTTGGTTTATTCAATGCATAAACATGGTTATAATGTTTATTATGATCTTTTGCCCCCTTTTATGATTGATTCGTAGTATTTTGTTGATGATAGAATAAATATATAATGATAATTATTTTTGAATATCTTATGCAAATAATGTATTTGATTTGGATGTTTTTGAGTTTTTATAAACAAAACGTCTAAAATTGGTAAATAATGTTGTATATTCTTTTAATCGTTTTGTGATCTGACCCTTAAATAACCTAATTTTGTGTTGTTCCCTTTTCCTTTATTCAATACATGTGCATTTTGGAAAGTGAATATTGTTAATGGCGATTGGATTATGTTAATTTTGTCAAGTATGAATTTATGATGTTGAGTATATTTCTTTTATTTTTTATTGCGGTTCTAAACTATTTGAGGAGTTATCGGCCCAACAGAAGATAATTGTTTTAAATAGATTTAGATCATGAAAAAAACGTCTTATGTTATGCTCATGATTAAATTCATGACTAGTCCTCAAGATATTTAATTTTTGAGTATAATGATAATTTGATAAGCAAATAAATTGCTAATATGCGAGTCAAATTAATTTTGCCCAACGGTGATTTAATTTGATTTATTATGCCTTGTGAAATTTGGTGGTAATTATGAAAGAATCCATTCGAAGTATTTATAGTTGGCCCAACGGAAGGCTATAGATGATTCTTGGATTTCTTTTGGTAAGGATTTCTATATTTTACCTTTCCATGTAAATGAACTGCTTATTAACAAATTAAATTATTTTATTTATTTTTGTGGATTTCCTAAATGTACTAATGTGCATGAACTTAATTTTTCTGATCTAGCATAAATCCTACTGCTATTATGAGTTATCATTCCTTTATTGAAGTGGTACAAATTTCAAAAAATGAAAAGAGCAAATAAGTCTCATTCTTGGGGTCATGGATTTGGACTATGCCTTATGGATTGACACTCCCCTTGAACTCGCTGCTGAAAGTTCAAATGGGTAGAAAGCTGCACATGGGATGAAATGTGGGAGTGATCCAACCGCATATCTATGATGATAGTGAAAGGCTTCATAATGACAGCTATCTGGGGAGTCATACCTGACTCTCCTCATGCTAAGGAGTGCCTTCCTCACATTGAGCAGCAGTATGAAGACATTTCCAAGGCACAGGCTATTACTCTTATTTCTAAAATGATTATACTCAAGGATAATGGAATCAATGGTGTTCGTGAGCACATTATACGGATGAATGATATGACTACTCAACTGAAGTCTTTGGACATGAGAATCTCTGAAGGTTTCCTTGTTCACTTTATCATGACATATCTTCTTGCTCAATTTGGTCCTTTTAAGATCAACTACAATATGCAAAAAGAGAAACGGACAATGAGTGAACTAAGTTCTATGTGTGCCAAGAAGAAGAGAGGCTAAAATCCGAATAACTTGACGGTGCTCACGTAATTACCTCCGTTTAAATAAAAGAAAAGGAAAGATGTATGGCAAGAGTCGCAATTATGGAAATAAGGGTACTCACAATCTTATGATTGACAAGGTAGATCCTTATGTTCAAAAGGACAGGGCTATCCTAAGTGTCATTTTTGTAAAGCTAAAGGACATATGAGGAAAGAATGCTAAAAAATACGACAGTGCTTGGAGAAAAAAAGGTAATACTTTATTAAGTCGTGTTTGTTATGAGTCCTATATTGTTGGTGCTCCTTGAAATACATGGTGGATTGATACTAGCACGACTCTGCACATAACTAATTCATTGCAAGGATTCTTTTCAAGGAAGAATCTAAATAAAGGGGACCATAACATTGTTGTGGGAAATGGAGAAAAGGTCTGGGTTGAAGTTGTGGCACTCTCCATTTGGTGTTGGAGAGTGGTTTCAATTTGGATTTATTTGATACTGTTTATGTTCCCAATATTACTAGAAGCTTAATTTTTGCTTCAAAACATCAGTTTATGGTTATTCGTTTAAGAATAAAAGTTATACATTTCTCTTTTTGGTGAGACTATTGGTTATGGTCAGTTAGAGGGAAACCCCTGAAAATTGTGTTTTGATTCTTTGTTTACTGAATCGTTAGTTTCAATGAACGTGAATTATGAAGTTGCTAAAATTGGTTAGAAACGGAAATTGGAAAATGAAAATTCCTTAAAATTATGGCATGAGCATTTAGGCCATACATCACAAGGCAAAATGGAATGCCTCATTAAGGATGGAATTCTACATTCTCTAGATTTCTTTGACTTTGACACATGTATTAAAGGTATTAAAGGAAAATTCCCAAAGGGCAATAAACAAGGTGCCACAAGGAGTAGGGGACTTTCACAAATCATCCACATTGATATTTGTGGGCCTTTCTCAACTCCTGGCATTAGTGGTCATAAGTTTTTTTTATCACTTCCATCAACGACTACTCACATTATGGTTAAGTCTATCTTATCCATGATAAATCTGAAGCGCTAAACATGTTTAAGATCTACAAAGCCAAAGTTCAAAATCAACTTGACCTAAAGATTAAAGTTGTAAGGTGACCGTGGTGGAGAATATTATGAAAGGTTCTTCAACACAAGTTATAATCCTAATACTTTTGCTTTATTTTTGGAGAGATGTGGCATAGTTGTTCATTATACGATGTTGGGTACTCCCCAGTAAAATGGTGTTGTTGAGCAACGGAATTGTACTATAATGGATATGGTACAAAATGATATGTCATAACACCAAACTATCTTTATGTTGAAGCTCTAAAAATAGTCATGCATATCCTTAATTGGGTCCCTAGCAAATCTGTGGTAAACACCTTATGAACTATGGACACAAAGGAAATCTAGTTTGTGATGAATTTCATGTATGGGGTTATTTAGCTAAGCAAAAATTTATAACCCACAAACAAAGAAACTCGACCCAAGGACCATAAGTCGTTATTTCATTGGTTACCCTGGAAGATCAAAGGGTTTTAGATTTTACTGCACTTCATATACCACAAAATTTGTTGAGACTAGAATTGTAGTGTTTTTGGAAAATGCTTATGATAGTACCACTAGAACAATAGACCTTGAGAAAACCCGAGATCAAGTTTCTACTCATGATCAATTTTTGGTTCCTATCATTCAAGGGTTTAGTGTACTACTACCTTCACCATAAGGTTTTGATCCGCCTTGGGAGGTACCTAACGAAGAACCTCAAAATATAGAGCCCATTCTCCCTCTTTTTGATGAACAAACTTTTAGGAAGTTGGGACAAGAAAATAAATCGGCTACCCTTGATGATTACACAGTGTATCTAGATGATTCAGGCCATGATGTTGGCATAGGAATCGATCCTATCTCTTATGATGAATTCATTACAAGTGATTATTCAACTTAGTGGCTTGAAGCCATGAAAGATGAGTTGAATTCAATGAAAAGTAATGATGTCTGGACCTAGTAAACTTGCCTAAAGGGGTCAAATATGTAGTTTGTAAATGGGTCTATAAAACTAAGTTAGACCCTAAAGGTAATGTTGAAAGGCATAAAGTCAAACTAGTCACAAAAGGATTTACTCAAAAAGAATGAGCAGATTATAACGATACTTTTTCCCTTGTGTCAAAGGACTCTTTCAGAATAGTCATGGCCTTAGTAGCTCATTATGATTTAGAGTTACATTAAATGGATGTGAAAATAGCATTTCTTAGTGGAGACTTGCAAGAAGATGTCTATGGCACAACCACAAGGTTTTGTGGTTGAGGGCAAGAAACACATGAAATGTAAACTAAAAAAGTCCATCTATGGTTTGAAACAAGCCTAAAGACAATAATATCTTAAGTTTCATGACGTGATCAGTAATTTTGGCTTTAAAAAAAATGCAGTGGATCGATGTATATTTTTTAAGATCGATGGGTGTAGATTCATCATTCTAGTATTTTATGTGGATGATATACTTCTTGCTAGTAGTGATAAGTACATATTGTATGAGAAAGAATTTTCTTTCACGTAACTATGAGATGAAAGACCTTGGTCAAGTCTCTTATGTAAAAAGCATTGAGATACACAAAGATAGATGTTGAGGGATCTTAAGATTATCTCAAAATGCCTAATATTGAAAAGATTCTCAAGAGATTCAACATGCACAATTGCTCTCCCAGTGTTGCCCCTATTGTTAAGGATGACAAATGCAGCTTACTATATTGCCCTATAAATCAACTAGAGCCGGAACAAATGGAACATATTCCCTATGCATTTGCTGTAGGGAATCTTATGTAAACTCAAGTACATACTCACCCAGACATAGTGCCCGCTGTTGGAATGCTTGGTTGTTATCAAATAAACCCAGGACTAGGTCATTGGAAAGTATCTAAGAAAGTGATGTGTTACGTATAGGTACAAAAGATTTTATGCGTATATACAAATAAACAGATAGCCTTGAGATACCTTTACCCAAAAAAAAAAAAAAAAAAGATAGCCTTGAGATTATTGGTTATTTTGATTCTAATTATGCTGGGTGCATTGACACCAAGAAATCCACATTATGTTACATTTTTATGCTTGCTGGTGGACCTCTCGTGGAAGAGTGTGAAATAGTCCTTAACTGCATCTTTCACTATGGAGGCTAAGTTTGTAGCTTGTTATGAGGCGAGTTTTTATGACTTATGGTTGAGGAGCTTCGTTATGGGGCTAAAGGTAGTTGATACTATATCAAGACCACTAAAAATTCATTGTGACAATTAAGTTGTTGTTTTCTTCTCAAGAAGCAACAAGTTGAGAGGTGCATCCAAATACATCGACATTAAGTACCTATTTGTAAGAGAAAGAGTCCAAAATTAAATTGTGTCTATTTAGTATATTAGCATGAAAACCATGTTAGTGGATCCCATGACAAAAGACTTACCACCCAATCTCTTTCAAGAATGTGTTGTTAGTATGGGTTTGGTTAATAGCTTTTAGTTTAGACCACAGTTTTGGACGTACGACGTATCTTTATATATTTTGTGATCACCTCATGTAATCGATTTGAATTTATTATTTTGTCCCTCTTATAATATGGGCGTCTTGAAGGTTTTCTTTTAGACAAATGATTATGTCATGCCCAGATCCTCGAACACGTGCCCATCTCTCACCTGGTCGATTAATAGTGATGTCCTAAGACACATTGCCAACCCTTTTATTTTAATACACATGCCAAAGTATATAATAATCCGCAGACAATAAAACATTTGGGATAGAAAAGTAGGGCCATGTTTTTTTAATATGAAAAACCACATAGTATATATTACAATACTATTCGCTAAAGGCTGAACTATCACACATCAGTTCTCAACCTAGGTTTGCAAATAGGATGGGATCTCAGTTCTCATCCGGGTCGTACTCTTGATCCTCCTCTCGGTCATCCTCTTCTTCAGACTCTTCTTCATCTGGCTCCTTATCAGGGTCTTCCAACTCCTGATCCTCCTCCGGTTCCTCCTCCTCAGGTTCCTCCTCCCAGTTCTCTTCAGGGTACACCTCCTCTTGATCGATTTCCTCTTCTGGCATGCTCCAGCTAGAGTCTATTGCTGACGGTTCTGGAGAGTCGTGATCACTCTCCAACTTAGGGTCTTGTGCATCCACCACTGACCCATCCTTATCATCAGTCGTCCCCTTCCCGAATGCTTCCTCCGGAATGAACATAGGCACATCCCCTTCTAGCATGGGACCCTCCCTTCACCCATCATAATACTCACGATACCATGACCGATACTCGTGGGGTCTCAGGGCGTCCTTACACACATCAACCCAAAAGATCAACTGAACCAAAACGTACTCGAGTCCTTCCAGGTGAGGGTGTATCGAAAAGTGGGTTTCTAACTCGGTGACTTCCTCGGGCATACTGAAATGCATAGGAGGACGAG
Organism: Eucalyptus camaldulensis; assembly: GCA_019915185.1. Taxonomy (NCBI): domain Eukaryota; kingdom Viridiplantae; phylum Streptophyta; class Magnoliopsida; order Myrtales; family Myrtaceae; genus Eucalyptus; species Eucalyptus camaldulensis. Next base: position 34,381,978 of record JAHSVA010000010.1, read on the forward strand.
GAGGTGGAGGTACTACCATCTAAGGATCTAAAATGGTTATACAATAACCATTGAGACAACGCCTCAGTGAGTTCTACCCCTTAAGACTCGATTAGTAAACCAATACACTATGGGTTTCCTATGCACACAAGGGTCGAAGGACTTACCTTGGCCTCAAATTCCACCTGCATATTAGCACAAATCAAATAGGCACCCAATCATATCATCAAAGATCGATACTTCAATCAATCGATTTAGTCGATTACATGTCAATCGGACCATCCCTCGGTTATGTCCATTCATACTATAGACTTTCCCAGATAATGTACTAAGTCACCAAGCCACGTGCATTCTCTAAGGCGACATATTTGCCAATGCAATGTACTTAATCACTGAGCCACGTGCATTCTCTAAGGCAACATATTTTCCAAGGTGACGTACTAATCACCGAGCCCCGTGCATTCTTTAAGGCGACTTATTCGTCAAGGCAACGTACTTAATCACCGAGCCACGTGCATTCTCTAAGGCAACATACCAAATCACC